>OY728123.1:400723621-403223621 GCA_963277665.1 Viscum album
CCCTTATGTGTTAGGGAGTGATCGTCTATAGGGGTCAAAACTCTCCTGATAAAATTAAATTTCCATCAGTGAGGCATGACCCCAAACTATATTTATAGAGGTGGAATGGAAATTATGGAAGATGGGTATTTTAATTATTATGGGTTTACAACCAATTGAGTTTGGTACCCCCTCAAATGATACATATTTCCTTGTTGAGTCTTGGATCCTCAACCATAGATCAGTGATTAGTAAGAGTTTGTCTAATCAGTGGTGATTGTTAGTTTCCTTATAGATAAGAGTGAAAACCTATAAATTCCATGGTTTTTAATAGTGTAGTTTTTTAGGATCTATTATTTAAGGAGAGGTGGTTGTGGTGAGATTGATATTAGGTAGAGAATCCATATCTAGATAAGTATGATTAGCTATTTTACCTCCAACCATGCATGATATTTCTTTCTTAATTTGATATTTTTCTATGATTGGTGGATAAATGATGATGGTTGTAATAGTTTTATCTATAAATTGGGATTCATTTTCCTACCTTTTTATATTTATTTTTCATGGTTGTTATTAACTAGTATATTTGATCATTAGGCATTAATTTTCAATTATTACTGATGTTTTTTCTTCTCTATGGGATATCAACATGGGTGTATAAAATAACTCCATGATCATTTCTATAACTTTTTTAATTCCTTAGAAGATTTTTTTTCTCTACGAAACCCAACCTTGGATATGGAGAAATGATGAAGTTTATAAAATAGGTATACTAAAAAGGACCTATAGGATTTCCTCCAACCTTAGCTATGGAGAAATGATGAAGTTTCTAAAATAGGTAGACTAACAAGAACCTGTAGTCTTGTTAGTGAGATTTTTTTATTGTGGTAGGAGTTCGATCAATAATATTTTCATTTGATTTGCATTGAGGTATTAAAAAATCTGATTTAAGTTGCATTTATTTGAGTAGATAATAAGTTTATGGAAGTGTTCATTTAACCAAGTAGTTAGTTGCCTCTATTATATAGAAACCATATCCATATAGTGAGAGAATTATGGAAGATTATTTGTGATATTTTAAAGGGTGTGATGGGGTTTGTGGTTTCTCTAGTTTTGGGATGGGGTTAATATGGGATATAGAGTAGGTAAATTTGGGTTATCTAAATAGGTTAGGACTATATTCTTTTTATTTTAGTCAAATGTTTCACTAACAAGCTGGTGTCTGGTTTCATAGTGGTTTGAAGTGGTTTAATCAATTTTTTTTGAGATCATATATAGATTTCATAATCAAGAGAAAATGGTCCAACAAATCCATCCATAGTGTTGGGTGAGGACCAAACTAAAGTTAGAGGTGTGGTCATGATTCCACTATAGAGATTATAATAGAGGAGAAATTAGAGGCTTGGTGTTATCCTCATGATATTAGTTGGTGATGTTGATATGTATACCCTATAAAGAGGTGAAATGAAGAATTGAAAAGGACTCAAGGAATATATTAAATTGAATATATTGTAAGGATAATATAGTGTTATCATCGATTCTCCAGATTGATGGGTTTAATGAGATTATATTCTCTTTATATGATAGTCTTCTGGGTCACTTGTTATAAAGGTTAGGAGTAAAACGTTCCCATAAAAGATTCCTTGGTTAAAAAACTATTTCAAACTTTTTGTTAAGGGTTCATGATTTTTTTTCATCTAATTAAGATCAAAAAATGTTTTTGGAGAGTATTTGATGATAATCCTTGAAATTATTCATAACATATGATTCTATACATGTGTTGAGGAATTACCTTGTGACAAGATTAAGCTAATTATCGATTATGGGAAAGAGGGATTCTTAGAAATAGAAGTCCAAATGAAATATATATTAATAGAAATTAGTTCTTAAGTTGTTTTTGTTATTAATTCACAGAGATTACGGGCCCTAAAAATGAAATAATTATGTGTAAAATATTATTATATGTCTTTCCTTCTTTTTATTAAAAAATGAAAATAGTGTTCATGCGTACGTATGGACTACCATATCCATGAATAGTGTAATTAATTTTTCTATATATACCTTTTATAGATGTATTTATATATATATATTTAATATATATGATATTTATATCATTATTAACATTATAGTAATGATGGAACCATGATCAAAGTACAAGGGTTGGGACTTCTGAACCGAAACATTCATGAAAAACTAAATAGTTAACACCTAGGAACAATGTTTTTAATAAATAATTGTTAATAAATTGATGTTGAAATTTTATAAGTGAACCATATATGGTATTATAGGTCTTAATATGGTCCTATTATAGAATTAAAACAAATTTTATTTTATTTAATAGGTGTTCAGATCTCTTACAAAGAAAGTCATACTTGAGGTAACGATTTTGTATTATAAACTCATTTTTATTGGGATTGCTTATGCTTAAATTTATGATAATGAAATTATATGAAATATCTCTCCAAAATTAATGTATTTTATTCTCCTATGGTTATTTTTTTGATATTACATATTTTTCTTTCATTTTCCTTTCTTTAAGTACTCAAGATACCAAAAGAATGTTTTTAAGAAAAAACAACTTTATAAGGCCCCATTATCTCTTGGAGAGATCTCTAGAGAACACTTCTCCTCTTCCTAGGGTTTCCTCCCCTAGATATGGATCATCCTATTCTATCCAATGATTATTTATTCTCTCTTTTCCATTGATCCTGATTCTTCTTCATCTTGTTTTCTGGTTTCTTCCTGGGTTCTCTATCTTAGATGGTAATATCTCCTTTGGTGACCTAGGTTTTCCACATTTTTGACCACTTCATATCCTTAAATTACTCTAAGTCCTCCTCTTAGTTTCTTTATCTCATGGTGTTCATTGTTTTTCTTCTTTTCACCTTATTTATCTTCAACTTTCTTCACGCTTTTTCTCATTTTATTCTAGAGGTCTGGTTCTGTTGGTTCATTTTTAGTGGATGTTCACTATCACTTTATGGCTTCCATATACTCCCACATTTTCTCTTATAACCATAACCTTCATGCTAAACTCTATATTGGTTTGTCATGAAGGCACTCCTGTGACTTTTTAATTTTTCTAGTGTGTGGTTCGGCAACTACCTCTTTAGACTATTTTCACTCTTCTGCTCTTAAAACTCGTCCTTTTGTTATAGGACACATATCGGTTCAGTAAAAGGGTGATTGAGGTGGTTTTAGTATGGTTTTGCTGCTTTTGAGTCGGTGTTGGGAACTCGTCTCAGTTGCTGTCATCCACAGCTTTGGTTTTTGGTTAAATTAGATGGTCCAATGTTGGTGTTTTCCTTTTGTTTCTCCTATTGTTTTCTTTTTATACTTCTATTTTAAGATGGTGTTTTTTGACAAATCTATGGTCTCTGTTTCACTGGTGAAGGATTAAAGATGATGTTTTCTAGAGGGTTTTATGGTTTTGGTTTAGTTGTGTCTCACTATGAAGGTCATGTCTCCTCTTACTCTCTCCTATCATCCAGGTCCATTTCTCCCTCCCATGTCAATTGAGTGTGATTGTCTCTAAGAAGATTTTGGGATGTGTTTATGTGAGCAGTAGGTTGTTCCAGAAGGTGCGACCTGTGGTGGAATTTCACCTTTAGATAGGTTCTTTCAGTGATGATTCTTATTTTATGTTGCTTATAAAGCAAGGTTTTCATTCAGTTTGACATTTTCTCTAGTTGACGATGGATGTACTAGTTTCATTTCAGGCGATGGTGGGGCTTTGGGTGATGTGGTGATAATAACGGTGTTGAAATGTCTTTTTCTTGGATAGGGATCTTCTTTGGGAGAGACTATTAACTTGGGTTAGGGCTTTAGGTGAAGGTTTGGTGGGTTACTTCATTTGGGATGATGTATGGTGGGTTTTCATATGTAATGTAAATAAAGACTGAGATGGAGTGTTGGGGGGCATGGATCAAAGTGGCTCATTTTTTAGGATCTTGTGTCCTGAGGAAATTTGGTGCCACTGGGATCAATGAGTGATTTCAAACTTTGAATCTCTGGTTTTTGGTTGATTTCCATTTTGAATGTCGAATTTAAATTTTAAAATTTGAATGTTGTTGCATTTTTATTTTTATTTGTAGATGTGCAGTTATCACTAAAACTTAAATTGGATTCTAGAAAATTCAAAAAAAAAAGATTTGGAGGAGGATAAAAAAATGAATTTATTCTCTCTTTGGTCAGGAATCTTTTTCTTCCATTTCCATTTTTTATGAAATTTTTTTCTATAATATTTTTACTATTTTATAATGATTTTTTAAGTCATTTTTATCCATGATTAACTTTTTTAAAAAAAGGTTTACGGATAATCTTCTTATTTTTTTCTGAACGAGGTACTTTTTACCGAAGGTGCGACCATAATCTTTTTTTAATGATTATAACATGAACGAAATTCCACACTTTTATGAACGCTCAATTATTTTAACTTTAATTTAAAATATTCCATAGTTATTTTCAAAGAAAATTTTTCCTTGATATTTTATAAATTTTAAAATTTTAAATATCTGATTTCAAAATGGAAAGGGTATTTTCTTCAAGAAAATATTCCAGTACTCTTTGAAACTAATTATCATATATGAAAACATCTATTTATGTTACATATGATTCACTAGGTATATTATCCAATGATACCATATTTATGATTTCTCTATGTGGTTTATGATTATAATGGTGAAATAATTATGAAATCTATTTTTTTCATAGGTTTTGTTGCGATGAAACGATAAATGTTTTCATGATCTTGTGGCATACATATGAATGGATTATGATTATGTTATGGATGGTTCCATTATATCTCTCTAGTTCATTGGATAAATATTAATGTTTTATGATCTCAAAGGGTACTTGGGAGATTATCCCAAGCCCAAAAATTAGGTATAAGTGAAGTTATCCCAAGCCCAAAAAGAGGGTACATGGGAGGTTTTCCCAAGCCTAAATCAGGTACACTGGTGGTTATCCCAAGCCTAACATGTGATTAATGTCTTGGTGGGTAGCCATGAAATAATATTTCTATGATTATTATTATTCCACATTTTATGAAACTATTTTATGGCATGATCTTATTCCAATTTTTTGCTATAATGGATCATATTCTTTGATTCCTTTATGATTCATGTCTTATGAAATATGAAGATTTATTCCATGAGTCATGATTATGATCCATCAACTGTTTGGTATGATTTTCAAATTCCAATCTCATGTTCTCATACCCTTATGATCATTTAATACTTAAATGGTCATTTAAATCTCCCTTTCTTACCCTTACTAAGCATCTGATCTCACCATTTATTATGTTTCCTTTTCCCCTAGATATAAAGAAAGGTTTTAAATATTATAAGTCTATGAAGGGTGGTAGTTATGAAGAAATTAGTGGAATGTGATGTATTTATTTTATACACTATTTTTTATCTATATGTGTTTCCAAAGACACTAAACATTTATGTTTTTTGTATGGATCATAATGATATATGATGAATATTTCTCTAATAATATGTAATATTTAGGTATGAAAAGTTTGAGATGTATCATTCATAATTGTTAATTTTTCAACATTATGAATGCATTTAAGAAATATTTTCCTTATTTTCTCATATTATTGATAAAATATGAACTATAAAATGTGATTTCCTAGTTCTGGTGTTGTGTCCATAGTACAAGTGGGTAAAATTTCAAACTAGAAGAAGAAAATTTGGTTGTAAAGTGCAATGATGTTTCTTCTAGTATCCATTTAAGGTCATTGAAACCTAGAGTTATCAGGAAGGAGTAATGATTCCATTTGATGTAATTTTTAGGATACCTAAAGGGGTTTGTGAAACTTCATATAATGACCATCTAATGTGATAGTTTTTTAGAAATTAATTCCTTTATTTTTATGTGTATGTGATACCAAATATATAATTTACAAATATTTTGAGTACATAAGAGTTAAAAAAAGGAATAATTAATGAAGTAAAGAGTTGTTGCATTAAAGATTTGAATATAAATGAATATATCAATCTTGGATGGTTCTAAGTAAAGGATGTGTATATTCATCTCAATTATATTATATGATAAGGAATTTGTTTATTAAAAAAGTATTGTTATGAACAATATGATATAATATACTCAATACATATGGTTTATGTTTCATTGGTACCTATAATTTTTTTTAAATCATAAAAGGATAAAAAAATATCCAAGATAAAATTATTTATTTAAATGTTTATTAAAGTTTGAGGGAAGGTGTTCCTACCACCCATCAGTGGCATATTTTAAATAATAGTCTTCTTTTCATAATAAAATGATCCAAACACATAGAATACCATATATGATATAGATATAATATTTTATTTGTTAAATATACACAATAATAACAAATAAGTGTTATTTCATTATACAAATGATTTTGTGTATCTTATAATGATATTTTGAATAAAATATAGTGTATAAAATGATAGTGAGAGTATGTTCAGACTTATAGAATTTCATAGCTAATAGATAAAATATTATGCAAGTCAAAATTTAAAGTAAAATTTAATTAATATCTTAAAATAGTTTAGGTTATGGTGGTAAAGAGAAATGTAAAGAGTTATATTTAGTTATCATAACAAAGTAAATGTCACTTTATCTTAAAAGAGTTTTGGATGTGTTGGTAGATGATATTTTAATTAGTTACATTAATGACCAAAAGATTTCAATGGAAGATTTTGATGGAAATGGTTTCAAGGATGATTATGTTAAACTTAGAAAGAGTTCTAAGTAGAAAGTATAAATTATTAATATCATAACATTGACTTTCTGAGACTATGTGACTTACCGAGACTACATGTATTACCGAGACTATGTGTCTTACTAAGGCTACGTTTCTTATCGAGACTGAGTGTCTCATCGAGACTACATGTCTTATCGATACTGGGTGTTCTGTGGATTATGTATGATAATCCTATTTTTAGTATTATAAACTTATACTTGTGTGAGGTGACTACACTTCATGTATTTCTTAGTGGTATTACTTTTTGGTTTTGAGGTGTCCTATTGAGTATTGTTTTACTCACCCTTGCATGGGTTTTACTCGCACATGTCGTGTCTTGTGTAGACGATCGATGCTTTGATGGAGTCATAGGTGGATCAGGACTAGGTGGTGCTTAGCGAGACCAGACAGATGGGGTGCGCTTTTACAGTTTCAAATAGTTTTCCCTGTACCTTACCCTTTAGGTAGGGTTTTTGGCAGATGAGTTTCAGGAACTTGTGCTCTCACTTTTATAGACTCTTTCTTTTGGTGGGCTTGTATTCTGGCCATGTTTACTTTCCATTTTTTCTACTGTTGTACTCTTTGGTTGGTATCTTAGTGTATGCATGCATTGTTTACTTAGTGTTTTTACATTTCAGCATTTTGGTTTTGAAGATGTGTGTGTGTGGATAGATACTTAGGCAATGCCTCCCATTTGTGGGATATGTCTACTCAGTGCTAGTCATCAGCCCTTGGTTTATTGGAGGCGAGCTTGAGGTAGTCACGACATGAGCCCCTCTGGAATGGGTCGTGACATGCCATTTGTCACTTCCACCATAGTTGAAGTCGATCCACAACATGTTTCATGTATCATAGCTTAGAAAGTATCTTTTTGACCCTTATCATGTCCCGAGCTGGGAAGATATTGATGTTGAACCTGATTTATCTGTGACTGAGCATCGAGTTAGGATTTTTTATTTTGAGGAATAGGTTATTCATGTGAAGATGATACCTTTGGTCTGTGTGATATAGTAGTATGGTTCTAATTCATATGAGACTTGGGAGAATGAGGCATTGATGAGGGTGTAATGGCCTAATCTCTTTAACATTGAGTTTTCTTAATAGGATTTCTAGGGATATATAATTTTTACAGTGGGGAGGTTATAACATCCTGTTACCTTATTCTAGGTGCTTATTTACCCTTGCTTTGATACCCCTTTGGTTGGGTCTTGTCTTAGGGTGTTTTTGGTGAAAATTGGAAAATTTTGGTAACTTTTTGGGCAGTCCATAGATAGTGCACAGTTTTTCCAAACCATGCACCCTCTCCCCCTAATGAAAACCATGCACCCCAAATAATAGGGGGTGCATGGTTTTCTAAACTGTGTGCCCTCTCGGGGAAACCGTGCACTCCAATAGTGGGGGGGAGGGACAATTAGTGTGCATGGTTTGTTTAATTGTGCATCCCCTCCAGCAAACCGTGCATGTGGAAATTTAATCCCCAAAAATTATTTTAAAATCCAGGGACCCCCTATTTAAACCCTAATTACCATGTTTTAACCCTAATCTGATTTCATGGTCCTTCTAAAGAGGTGAAATTGAATCCTCTAACTTCTTTTTGTTTATGGATCAAACCTTCGGTGATTGCGTTTGGTATCCTCTATGTAAGTGGATCTTCTCTCATTGGTTTCTCGTGATATATTTTTCTCTCCTAGTTAGAGAGTGTTAGATTATCATGTTATTGATATGTATAATCTCTATTTTGATGGATCTTGATTCTAGTTTTGATACCTTGATCTCTTACGCCTTGATTCTTTGTAGGTTGATCTAGTTTCGAGTGTTGACTGTTTGATCTTGTGGTTAAAGGTAGAAGGTAGGTGGTTTTATAAATCTTTACCTTTCAATTGAAAACCTGGTTTTTTTTAGGAGATGAATCGGGTTTCGTCGTGCAAGGCTATCTTTCTCGGCTCCCGAGATCCCTTCCCCTCGTCCCTCCGGGCCCTGGAAAATGGGGTTCCTTTCCCTCTTGCTCCAGGATCTCGGTCTGCCCCGTCCTTCATGGATGCTCTTCTCCATCTCCCGATGGGCCGACCGCTTTTGTCTCCCTTCTTCCCAGGAATCTCCATGGAAGCCCCAGTAGACCCGAGTTGCAAAGTTCGGTGCTGAAAACCCCCCTTCCCCTTTTTCAGAAGGTGGCGCTTCCTGGGGGTTGGGGTCTCCAGCAAAGATTTGACTGCTCAATCGGAAAGTATTATGCATCGCTCTGGATTCGTAGGAGGATTTCGTCTAGGCCTGGAGTAGGAGTCCCCAATTCGTTAGGGCGCTTATCCCTTTTCAAATGGTCGATGGATTCTCACCTTGGTAGGGATTCGTCTCGTGGTGCGGTGTGGATCTCCCTTTCGGGTCTTTCCCTACCCTTCCCGAACGTTTCCGTCCTGCGAAGCATAGGTGTATCCCTAGGATCCTTTCTCTATGCAGATGAATGCACGCTTGGGCTGGAGGCAGCTTCGCTCACCCGAATCTACATGGAGATGGATCTCTCCTGGTCGTTTCCCCCTCGGCTTCTTCTTTGCGTGGAGGGATCGATAGATTGGGTGCAAGATCAATATTACCCATCTCCTTCACACTTCTGCCCAATATGTCACACCCAAGGTCATTCGCTCTCAGTTTTCAAAAAATCCCAGTGGAATTTCCCCAATCTTCGTCAGCCGGATCCTTCACATCATGTTGGGGCTACGCCTCTTGTAGGCGGTCGCTTCTCCATTCTGACCAGGCCCTTCCTGACGGAGAACTTCCAGGCTAGCGATCCTTTGGTCTAACCTCCCCAGAACTATTCGTTCCCTCTCCCTTTGAGGCATGTAAGTCCTCATGGCAACCAGTCTTCCACCTGCATGGCCTGGGTTCCCTTCAAGTAGTCCGAAGTTCATGCTAGCCATCCTCTGTGGCATCCAGAACCTCCTATCCTTCCAAAAGCTTGCAGGAAAGATGTCGTATCCTTCCTCCCTCCTCCCTCCCCCCTCCTCCGGCCACCTTCCTCCCCTGTGATTCAGGGCCCTCCAGAACCTTACCAGAGCCCCTACCTATGGTGAATGGTTTGTGATCACATGCTCCCTTGGTGAAGAATGCTTTGGAAGTTGGCAGTCCGGCTTCATTGGGTCCAGATCCCCCCCCCCCCCCCCCCCCCCCACGCTCACCCGAATCTACATGGAGATGGATCTCTCCTGGTCGTTTCCCCCTCGGCTTCTTCTTTGCGTGGAGGGATCGATAGATTGGGTGCAAGATCAATATTACCCATCTCCTTCACACTTCTGCCCAATATGTCACACCCAAGGTCATTCGCTCTCAGTTTTCAAAAAATCCCAATGGAATTTCCCCAATCTTCGTCAGCCGGATCTTTCACATCATGTTGGGGCTACGCCTCTTGTAGGCGGTCGCTTCTCCATTCTGACCAGGCCCTTCCTGACGGAGAACTTCCAGGCTAGCGATCCTTTGGTCTAACCTCCCCAGAACTATTCGTTCCCTCTCCCTTTGAGGCATGTAAGTCCTCATGGCAACCAGTCTTCCCCCTGCATGGCCTGGGTTCCCTTCAAGTAGTCCGAAGTTCATGCTAGCCATCCTCTGTGGCATCCAGAACCTCCTATCCTTCCAAAAGCTTGCAGGAAAGAAGTCGTATCCTTCCTCCCTCCTCCCTCCCCCCTCCTCCGGCCACCTTCCTCCCCTGTGATTCAGGGCCCTCCAGAACCTTACCAGAGCCCCTACCTATGGTGAATGGTTTGTGATCACATGCTCCCTTGGTGAAGAATGCTTTGGAAGTTGGCAGTCCGGCTTCATTGGGTCCAGATCCCCCCGCCTCCCCCCCCCCACGCTCACCCGAATCTACATGGAGATGGATCTCTCCTGGTCGTTTCCCCCTCGGCTTCTTCTTTGCGTGGAGGGATCGATAGATTGGGTGCAAGATCAATATTACCCATCTCCTTCACACTTCTGCCCAATATGTCACACCCAAGGTCATTCGCTCTCAGTTTTCAAAAAATCCCAATGGAATTTCCCCAATCTTCGTCAGCCGGATCTTTCACATCATGTTGGGGCTACGCCTCTTGTAGGCGGTCGCTTCTCCATTCTGACCAGGCCCTTCCTGACGGAGAACTTCCAGGCTAGCGATCCTTTGGTCTAACCTCCCCAGAACTATTCATTCCCTCTCCCTTTGAGGCATGTAAGTCCTCATGGCAACCAGTCTTCCCCCTGCATGGCCTGGGTTCCCTTCAAGTAGTCCGAAGTTCATGCTAGCCATCCTCTGTGGCATCCAGAACCTCCTATCCTTCCAAAAGCTTGCAGGAAAGAAGTCGTATCCTTCCTCCCTCCTCCCTCCCCCCTCCTCCGGCCACCTTCCTCCCCTGTGATTCAGGGCCCTCCAGAACCTTACCAGAGCCCCTACCTATGGTGAATGGTTTGTGATCACATGCTCCCTTGGTGAAGAATGCTTTGGAAGTTGGCAGTCCGGCTTCATTGGGTCCAGATCCCCCCGCCTCCCCACCCCAAAAGATGGCTCCTACTTCCCAGCACTCACCCCAAAAGATGGCTCCTACTTCCCAGCACTCAGATGAAGTTATAAAGCTTCTAGCTCTACCCCTCTCGCCTCAAATGAACGGTGCATTCATGAGATCTCAATACCAAATTCTTCTGGTTAGGTCTTCCTTGCATGATAACAGTTCCACTGTGCTGGAGGCCGAAGTCAGGCGCAAATACATTCAATGGTTTCCTTCCTCATTTGGAACGCTTGGGGCCTAGGTGCCAGGGTTAAAACAGACTACATTTAATCTCAGCTTCATAACATCAACTCTTCATCGTAGTGCTATAACCCAAACTTAGTTCCTCCAAGACTGCAGGGTCTTCTCACAAGATCAGGGTATGCAATTACATGCATGCAGACCCCCAAAATCTCCATATATGGATCTTCTAGAAACACGGTGTGCTAGTGGAGTTCGTTGAAGCCCATGAGCAATATGTTATGATCAAACTCACCACATGAGCTTACCATTTCTTCCTTACCTTTGTATACGCTACGTTTGATTCTTATGCCAGGGAATCCTTATGGCATGCCCTTGGATTCTTCTACTCGGGAAGATTATTGTGGCTCATGGGATGAGATTTCTATATCATGGAGGATCCTAGTGAAAAAAAGGGAGGAGGGGACTTCCCCCACAAGGCCACCCAAGAGTTCGTATCCTTCATGGATACCTCGAGCCTTTTGGATATGGGGTACTTTGGCAATGTCTTCACCTACTGCAACAATCAAAAAGGGGACCGTCGTACTTGATGTCGCCTCGACCGGTGCCTCGCCTATTGTCAAGTAATATCTTCTTTTCCCGATGATAATGTATCTCACCTTGCTTGTAGTCTCTCCGAGTATTCCCTCCTATATTTTTTTTTTGAGTCCCAGGAAGGAGAAAGGGGGTCACTTCTGTTTTTCTCATCTCTGGCCCAATGTTCCGGGGTTTCATCAAACGATGGAAGAGTCCTGAATGAAGCGCATGGTCTTCTCTCCACAACAAGTTAAGTCATCTCAAATGGGATCTCCACTTGTGGATCAGTTGTCATCCTACTCATCTCCAGGACATGGAATCCCTCAATTCGAAGATTGAGTTATTGGAAATCAATCTCAAAAATGAGTGGAATGAAAACACCTTCGGCGAGCTGGCTTCCAAAAATAACTCATTGTCAAATATGATCTTGAACCATGAATTCATGGCGTGAGAGATATCCAGGAATAAATGGATTATATAAGGTGACTAGAACATAGCATATTTTCATTCTTTTATTAAGGAGAAGTAGCGCATTAACATACCCAATTTTCTTTTGGATAACAGATCTTTCCCCGATGATCGTGATGTGGTGGGGGGTACACTGTGAAGTCGTATTTTCATTCTCTTTTTACAGGTCCCAATCCCTGCATACTGGGAGGTTACCTGAGAGGGAAACCAAATCTATTTGATTTCATTCCTCGGTTGGTGACTGGATAGGATAATGAGCTCTTTGGATTGATATCGAAGGAAGCGGAGGTGCAGGAGCAAGTTTGGTCCCTTAACCCGGAGAGCATGCCTGGTACGGATGGTTTTTCGAGGTCGTTTTATAGGGATGCATGGGATATGGTTAGATATGATCTGGTTCATGTAGTGAATGACTTATTTTGTGGTGGTTGTCTAACTTGTGTGGCTTGTTCCACCATTGTGGTTCTTGTTCCCAAAATCAAAGGCCCCACTTCTATCCACCATTATAAACCCATTAGTATGTTCAACTACCCTGATAAGCAGGCTATCATTTTAAAAAAATAATATTTATTCACTTGTCATATTTGACCATTGTGGAACAACATGGATTTTTTCAAGGAATGTCGATTCAGGGTGCAATCGGCCTGTCTTAAGAACTATTAGGCGATATCAATCAAAAGTTCATTGGCTCAAACATTGTTATCAAGCTAGACATGAATAAAGCCTATGATAGAATGGAATGGAACTACATTCTCAAGTTTCTCTCATGCATGGGCTTTTCTCAGTGGGCTTCTGATCTCATGTTCAGATGCTTTAGCTCTTCGTGGATCTCCATCTTCTTCATGAGAAAGTAGCGTGTTTTTTTCAAATAAGTTCACGATCTGAGACAAGGAGACCTGCTCTCCCTCAGCCTCTTCATTCTTACCCAAGACACCCTGACCCACTCCATTAACAAAAACATCATCATGAGAAACATCCTCGCATCCGTTGTAGGTCTCATGTTGGTGGTATCTCCCATCTCATGTTTGTTGATGATACAATTATCTTCATTAATGCTAGAAAGAGATTCACTCTTGAGGAGTACTACAACTGGAGTGGACCAATTATGAATTATGAGAAGAGTAAGTTTTTCATCTTGAACCATTGCTCAGACAACCGGATGAGAGCACTAGAGAACCAAATGAAAATGAGAAAAAGGGAATTTCCAATGACTTATCTGGGAGCCTTGATTTCCCCTAGAAGACTCTGGATTCATCATTTTGATAATCTTATTGAAAGGATAACATGCCATATATTGAATTGGAAAAACTGGTTCCTTTTGTTTGGTGGAAGAATTACCCTGGTTAATAGTGTCCTAGATTCCATCCTCATGAATGTGATTTCATCCCTTAAGGTGTCGAAAAGTGTGCTAAATCGTATTGAAAAGATTCTGGCATCTTTCATTTGGGATGATCACTTGGATGGAAAACATTACTGGGCCTCTTGGAGTAGGATTTCCAAGCCTCTAAATGAGGGGGGGGGGATTAATGTTAGGAACATCTCTGATACTATGCATTGTCTTCACGCGAAGCTTTCATGGGAAATTATTGAGGGTCGGTCTCTGTGGGCCAGTTTTATGAGTGGAAAGTATGGTATTGAGCTAGATTCACCAAGAGTAAGCCCCTCCCTGGTTCAGTTAATGTTTCAACCACACATCTCTACCCTCCAAAACCACACTCGATGGATCGTGGGCATAGGGGACCTTAACTTATGGAAATGCAATTGGGTGGGCACCAAGCTTGTCTTCCCAGGCTGTCTTATCCTATATATCACATTTAAGAAAGCAAACTCTTTCCCAGGCTTCATCCGCTCTATTCTAGACAAGGGCCAATAGGATCTCTTTGACCTTATCATGATAAACTTTGACATGGACAAGTGTGTTTTTACTAGGTCCTCAACAGGGACCTTCTCCGTGAAAGACTACCAGAATATTACGAGGGAGCATAACGCCATTGAAAAATGGGGTGAGATTCTTTGAAAAAATGAGTTCCCAGCTAAGATCAACTTCAACTTGTGGCGCATCAGACACCTGGCCTTACCAACATATGACAACATCCAACACCTCAGTATTGACCTCGCTTCCAAGTGCTCCTGTTGTAGTGAGCCCATGGGAGAAACTGTGAACCACCTTTTCTTTGAAGGCAATTGGGCGTAGTTGATTTGGAATTCTTTCGGTGCCTTCATGGGCTTCCATTATCACGTTTCGTTTGGTATTCCTTTTCTCAATTTATGGTTCTAGGGAGTGAAAAAATCTGGTCCTAAGAAGAAAGAAAGAGGCATGATCCTAGAAGCGGGTTACAGGTTTATATGGCAGGCGAGGAACCAAGCTTTCCATGAGTGCATCCCTTGTGGCAGAATAACTATTGTCTCGAAGACCAAGAACCTCTTGATCGATCTAGCTCGGTTTATTAAATATTGGGACAAAGCACCCTCTCTGTTCCCTCTTCTCCATGCTAACACCTCCCACTTCTTGGCTTCAAACAACTCTTAGGGTAGATGAGTTCACTGTCTTCCCCTCCCTCATGGACTCAAGCTAAACATGGACAAATCATATAGTTAGGGCGTTATGAGGGGTGGTGGAATTGTAATGGCACATCATTTCATCAATGGAAATCCCATTCTTATAAATATGTCATATAGTATAAATCACATAAAATCAAGTAGAGAACACAATACAAACTTTATAAATGAAGAAGTAATGAAATAAGAGGTACTTATAGAAATTAAGGAACACATACCAATGAAATAGTAACTTGACCATTAGGAATGGTAAACCGACCTATAGAATAGCAACCTCAACTATGAAAGTATCAATAAAATTTAGTTATCTTATAAATTAAAATATAATATATTTATATCCTAGAATAAGTAAATAAATGTTTTAAAATGATAAATTAATTATTGGCATTTTTGTGAAACGTAAATGTTTATTTAAAATTTTTATAATTAATATAATGATTTTTAAAAAAATCATAAGATAGATTCATAAATTAATATATTTTCTTCTTCTTATTATAAGATAATTTTATGAGACCTTAATTAATTATTCAAAGTGTTATAAATTAGTTATAATTTTAAAATCGTTATTTTTTGAATAAATGATGATTTTAATTAAAAATTAAATTTCTCATATATAGAAAATTACTTTCATAAAATAAATTCCATTTTTAAATCTGAACATTGAAAAATGGTTAGGGTGATTTTTTGAGATTTTTCTAAAATAGTTGATTTTTGATGAATAGTGAAATATGATAATTTATGGTATTTAACATTATAAGTAAATAAATGAATTTTTTTAGTCATGGTTGAGTCATGGATGATTAAGTGCCCATTATTTAGATCCATCCTTCTTTATTTACTATATTTAGTCATGGAAATCATCGCTATTGATAGTCTTGAGGCAAAATAATAAACTAATGAATAAAATTATCAAAAACATCAATCTCCTCCCACTATAAATATCACCTCTCGCCACTTCTTCTCCTCACACCTTCTAAACTTTTAATCTTACTAATATTCTATCCAATTTATCTCCCAAACCTCTTTCTCATATTCTTGTCTTACTGGTCTCACTAAAAGACCATTTCTAAGTGCCTTAAGGAGGTTCTCAAGGAGACGACACTCAAGAGGTAAAACCCTCCCTCTTTCTCTTTTAATTTATTTTCTTTTCTTATCCTTCCCTCACCTCCCCTATACAAAGTAACATGATAACTCCGGTATAATTCATATACTATAATTCTATTATGTTAATGGGATATCCATCATCAAATCTTTTTTCTTATCTTTTTTATCTTAAAACGAAAACATCATTCGTGATGTGTCGATTCACCACCTTCATAGATGACGATTTTTCATTTTATATTACCACCTTCATGGATGGTTTTAAAACCATTATAATGGTTAAAATAGGTTTTAAAATTTATATTAAAACTTGTTTTATGTTATTTAACTAATATATATATATATATATATATATATATATATATATATATAATAATAATAAGACAAAACTAGTTTGTGATAATCGAAAATTCACCAAAAATAAACTAACATTCATCATGAACATTTTCCCTAAAGAATCATTCTCATATCTGAAAAAATTAAATATGGGACCATTTAAAATTATGGAGGTTCATCAATATCATATAATTCTACTTCTATAGTTTTTCTTCCATTTGATAAGAACTCCCATAATTAAACTCAAGGGAACCATTCATAAATCCATGAAACAAATGCTCCCTGAATGACAAAATTTAATCTATAACTCATCAAAAAGTTCATAAATGAACTAAAGAAAATTATAATAAATAAAATAAATGTAGAATAGGTTCCCAATTAATTAATTAATGGATAAAATTTTATTATCTAGGACATTAAGTACAAGTGAATAACAGTTTCATACATAAGGTAAGGGATTCACTCTGAACCTTCATTTTCCTCCGGGTTATGCTTTCTCTCACTTTACCCCACTGTAATTCTTAATTATTCTTATGTAATACTCCTAAATTATGTTTTTATTTTCCATAAATGTGTACCTAGATCAATTCTTCTTTCATTGATAGGGAAATACTTGTTTTATAAGATTCCCTTCTCAATTACTCCTGATAAGCAAGTCTGATTAAAGGGAACTTCCCAAATTCTTACCCATTTTCAAGTATTATCCATAATCTATTTTAATCCATCATATTTTTTATAAAATGATTCATTTTATCATGAAAAATTGTCTTTTTTTTCATTTCTAGTTTTGTACAAACAATTATTCCTTTGTCCATTTTAAAGACTCTTTAATATTTTCCTTTAAACCGCACTAAAGTGGCTCATTTATAAAGTTTCTTAAACATAATTTTTACATGTTTTCACTTCATATGGACATCATTTATCATCATCCATACTTATTTCACCTCATTAAATTCCAAGTATGATTTAAATCCATTCTTTCACAGACACCATTATGGTATTCCCTTTGGTTATTCCTTATGACATGATTATGATACCCATTTCTATCCATGGGTAACCCTAAAAGGAGCTGTCGTGGGCGCTTTCAAATGATATGTGATTGTTGGGTACTTAGGTGTAGTAGAGTGGCTCACCAAGGTCATCTCTCAAAGGAGGAAGTAAATTTAACAACACACTAAAGGTATTTTGAAAATAAAATAAAAGTAAATAAGAACACTAATTAAAAGGATGGGGGTTGTTTATCGTTTATAAATCTAGAAGAAGTTTGTTGGAAGAAGATTGTATTTTTTGTTTTTATTTTTGAAATGAAGTTTGATTAAAATGACACAATAAGAAGATATTTTTTTAGAAAATATTTAAAAGGCGCAATCGATCTAACTCTACCTCTTCACTCAATTATTTGTCATTATCATTTAAATTAACGTCCACTTAATTATAATCCCCTAATTTTTTGACCCTAAAACCCTACGGGAGTTAACTTAACCACAAAGATGAAATTACTTAAACCCTAGGCTAGCTTTGGAACATGCAATCGTAACACCCTGCTTTGATTGATGTTCTAAATCTAGCTTATGGTCAGTGGTTAATTATAGAACATGTCCACTATGGAAATGAGGATCAATTGAGTTTATGGATTATATTTTAACTCTATAAATTTATCCCTTATGGTCTTGTATTATCGATTACGATCGCACTCTCACAATTTACACAAATTTTGACCTCACGTGTTTTTGTGTCAATTGATCAATTACTTGCTTAGTTTCATTTAAATTGAAAACTCAATTAATATATCATATTAAGGGAATTACAGTAGATCATTGATTCAAAATAAATGAATGAATATGGTAAGAGGTAGATCAATTACTAAAAAGAACTACTCTTCCATGGGCGGCGTAGTCATCATAGAAATGTTTTGCATGTGCAAAGGTTTAGAGAGGGTAGAACCCAATCCTATTTCTACTCTTGATTCCAGCCCAATTATGAAGATTAAGAGAAGAATAAGTTTTTACAAAACAGAAGAAAAGAGAAGAAATAAAATAAGAAGAAATAATTTTATTATAAAAATGAAAATATTACAACATGAAGGAAAAGAAGAAGGCTTTGATGAGGGGATCCTTACTTCAAGACCTACCCCTCTTAAAATAGTTGGAGAATTTGAGTGAAACTAATTCTCCTCTTCCTTAAATCTTCTAATTCACATCCTAACCCATCCAAATGAGAAAAAGACCAATTTATAGAGTGGTGGGGAGGCTAGGTTCAAAGTGGTTTCAAGTGTGAATGGGGAATCTCAGCCAAATATTTTAATCCAAATTGCACTGCCCACTGGACCACCAAAACACGTGAATCCGATATCCTTACAGAAGAATTATTTGTGAGAAAATTAGTTCTCAAGATCCTCTCAAAAATTTGGGCCTAATCCAAGCACAGATGAAGATGTTATGACCCAAATAAAGAACCAATGTCCAATCTGGAGAGTCCATCCCAACTTTGACTTCATGGCCCATTTTCACCAACCAAATGCACAATTTAGCTCCAATGTTATAAATGAAAGTTGTATCCCATTAAGTCAGGAAAAATATTTACAAAATTTTAAGTTCAAATAATACATATAAAAATATTTATATTCAAAATACTACAGTGAATTTTTTAAAGGGTAAAACTATAATTTTCATCAAATTTTCAAATGAATGATCTTATCCCAAATATTTCATAAATGAACACATTAACCACAATGTGATGAAATTATATCATCTATTATAAATAAAATATTCAATAAAAATGTTTTTTATCAAACCCTTATGTTTGATTCTTCATGTGGAACATATATGCATGGACATGTTATGATGGGTGAACCAAGATAGTGCTCCAAAGCATTGGGTAATGTTTTAGTCTCATGATACGTCATGTTGGGATAGGGAGTAAATCTGATTCCTTTATAGGACTTTGTCCACCATGTGATATATTCTTGATAGTTATCCTTGACTCATGTTTATCTCATGTTGTATATTGCAGTCACATTCCTATATTTCCATGATTACATGATCCGATATTCTATATGTTATGCTTCCATATGTTTATTCATGTTCCATACCTTTTTATGTCATCATGTTATGCATTTTAACTCATTTGTTATGATTTATTTTTATGTTTATTACCATACTGATATTTTTAGCTTATCCCTTTCATCTATGTATTCCTCAAGTTATCCTATGAAGATGTTAGAGCTTAAAGAAAGTTAAGAGATCATTATGAAGATTAAATAAAAGATGTTTTACTTTTGTTTCATGCTTTCTAATTATGTACCTAATATTCCAAAGACACTATACTTTAAAATCCCTGGTTTGTATTTGATGGCTAATTATGCTTAAAATCATGTAATAATATGTGTAAAGGGATAAGGTAACTGTAGTTGGTATCAGAGGATGGTCTAGTTATTTTTTGAGATTAGAACTATAAAACTTTAGTAAGAACCCTAGGGATAATTCTATCACCATGGATAACCTAGATTGAAATTTAGGGAATCAAATTTTAGGATATACTTTTCATTTGTAAGTTTATCCTTCTATGTTAAAAATTTCCTTTTTATATCCTTATTAACTAAGTATTGAAGCCCCCCTAATTGTGATTTCTTTTTCTTATTTAATAGAGGGAAATAGGATAACCCTTTCCAATAATCAATGTGATAGGAAATGTGATGATTGGCCTAATGAAATTCCAAAATCAGATGGGGAAGGGAGCTCAAAACTTCATGATAATACTAGAAAAACTAGCTCAAGTTATGAATAATAACTTGAATCGTGTGGAATTCCCTCCTTCTCTTTATAAAGAGAAAGTTGTTGTTGAGTCCTTTATATAACAATGGCCTCCCATATTTAGTGGATCTTTCGATCCCATCATCACATAACAATGGATTAACTCCATTGAGAAGATATTATCTTCCCTTCAATGCTCAAAAGAAGAGAAATTAGTATTGGCATTATGTTTTTTTTATGGGGAAGCTGATCAGTGGTGGAAAATGATCAAAAAACACAAAATATAAGAATGAAATTGATTCTATGGAATGGGGGGATTTCAAGAAAAAAAATTCAATAAATATTTTCCCCTAACTCGCCATCTTAATATGGAAAGGGAGTTCCTCATATTGAATAGAAATGAAGATGATTCTATCTGGGTGTATGGGGAAAACTTTACAAGGCTTGCACGATATGCCTCTGGCTTTGTCATGAACACTAAAAACAAGGTGGATTGATTCTTTAGTGGACTAAAGTCAAGTCTATGAAAATAATTGTCAATTCAAGACTTCGAAATCTATGAGGATATTGTTTGTTGTGATCTTAAGGTCTAAATGGAGATGATAGACTCTCTATGGTCTCATGGGCTCAGAGATAAAAAGTAGAAAATAGAGTTTAATATGGGAGGATAAACAAATAAATCCCATGATGGAAAAAACCCAACATCCCACATTTCCAAAGTGAGGGAATAAGTATCCTAGAAACTACCTAAGTGGAACCAGGAGATGCTTCAAATGTAGAAGAGAGGGGCATCTGGATAATAATTATTGAAGGGATATGAAGAATCCCACAAATGTGGAGTAAGAAAGGAAGGTTTAGATAAACACTTAGTCTATAGCGCATGTCACGAACCGTCCTCGGGGCCCGTGCTGTGACTACCCCAAGCCTGCCTTCCATAGGCCAGGGGCTGGCGACTAGCACCAAAGGCATAAATCCCAATAAAAAGGGAAGGCATTGCCTTTATATAGTAAACAAACACAATAGAGTATGCAACAAAAGTAAGCACAAAGTAAAACTATATATAAAAGTAAGTGCTGAAAAGAAAGGGGCTGGAAATACAATCCCAACAGTAAGTACAATACAACTGAAATTCTAGTACAACAGCAGTAAAGTAAAGTAGAAACCACTGAGTCGTCCAACGGGAATCCCACCTGAAGGGTGGGTACAGATGGTCTCCTCAGTACCTTGGGTCCGTCCGTCCGCTCCGTATATGTCCCGCCGAGTGGTCCACCTCCGGGTACCGTCCAGCTCCACAAGTCTCTACCACGATCAGTGTTATCCATCGTCTGCATCCAACACAATGTAGTGCGGGCATAGCCCGTGCAGGGGTGAGTATAATAATACTCAGTAGGGACCCCAAGACCCCCGAAGGTCTCCCCAAATCCATGAAGGATAAACCACAAAGGAAAGATACAATCACGTAGTATCAACCAACTCTACTTAGGTATATGCCCATACATATACTTAAGTCATCAATCTCAGTTCGGCTCCAACTCTCGAGCCCAAGCACAACCCAGTACACACAGGAAAGAATTCAATCACACCGACGACAATGATTGAAAGTCAAGATTCAGCTCACACAGGTATACAACTCACGAAGAGGGGGGGGGGAGATGATTAGATGTAGCCTCTGAATCATCTCCTCTACCGAACCCATGTAGGATCCTAGTACAGAAGTCGTCGCTACCGAACCCACGGAGGATCCAAGTACAGTAATCATCACTACCGAACCCACAAAGGATCCAAGTACAGTAGTCATCACTTCTGAACCCACAGAGGATCCAAGTACAGTATTCTTCACAGTCGCAGCTAGCTCTAGGGTTCCCTCACATAGCACGCTTGATTCCGGGAGGGTCCGCTCCTCGACCAAAGGGGTCGTCACATCAACTATCACGAAGTCTAGAGTTTATGTACCTTGAAGTTCCGTCTCATCAAAAGGAACCCAATGCGATAGACGGTACATCAATCGGACGCCCGGTCTGAGAGATATTGACTTTTCTGTTCCAGGGGCCCGATTGGAAATACGCTCGTTCCAAACCCGACAGTTTTACAAAGTTGTCCAAAACTGACTTAGAGTATCGCAAAAGGACCACTTCATCGCGAGGGTCCCAAATCTGCAGATGGCGCATCGATCGAACACGCGGTCTTATAGTTATTCACGTCTAAGTGAAAACAGTCCCGACCTGCTAAGCCCAGTGGGATGGCGGGTCGGGTCAACCCGGTTTTGGCGGGTCCGACCCGGCGGGGCGCGGCCCGGCGGGCCACGGCTCGGCCGACAGGTCGAGCGGTCCGCGGGGGGGGGGGGGGGGGGGGGGGGGGGGCTTTCCTGAATCGGCGGCGCCGCCCTCCCAACCAGCTGGCCGAAACCGGCCGGCCTTCCTGGCGCGAGCGGCCCACACGGGCGGGCCGCGGTCCCTTCAGCGTGGCGCCCTCCTGGCGCCGCGACTCCTTCATCCCGGCCGGCTGACGAGCCGGTCGGTTCACCGCCGAGCGGCCCACGGAGTGCGGGCAGCGATTCTCCATAGCGCGGCATCCCTTGTGGCGCCGCAGTCTCTTCAGTCCGGCCGGCTTTATCCGGCCGGTTCTTCGTCGGTCGAGCAGCCCGCGGTTGTGGGCCGCGGTTCTTCCGCACGTGGTCGGCGCGCGGCTGTCGCCTTCGCTCGCCACCGCCTCCATTCGCCACCACCTCCCTTTGTGAATTAAATAAACAAGAAACGACGGAGGGTCATCAGGTCGTGTTTGTTCGGCTCGCGCCCTCCGCGTTAGGCGGTAACAATCGGCCATGGACAATTCAGAAAATTCAATAAGAACGAGGTACAAATTATTCATTTTAAACTGTACAAAACCCTACCTTGGTTTCAAGAGCAGAGTATGTCAACGGGTCGTAGAAGACAAAATTCGGGGAGGTCGGGCATCGCAGAATAGGGACGTCAATTCCATTGACGTTGGGGTGCGTCCGAAGGGAAGTGTCGATGGAGAAGTCCTTCGCGTTCTTCATCGGAGTTGTTCTTTGTTGAAGAATGAAGTTCTCTCTAATTTACCAAAGGTTCCTCCCACCAAAATATTTTCAAGCCAATATTAAAGTAAGGCTTACCCCATAATTATAAACTTTCCATGTAATTCAAAAAGATTCAAAAATTAGTGAAGTCAATTCATTAATTGATCAATAAATGAAACATGTTGGCAAAGTTTATGGGAGAGAGAGAAAGAAGTGAAGAGTCACAATTATGGAGGGAGAGTTGTCATAATAAATACAAGGGGAGTTAAATGGGGGGTTTCAAGGGTTTTGAGGGGAGGTGATAAGTTGGGGCTCGTGTGGGCCCCACCACACTAATTCCTCTCATTGTAGGAAAAAACTAACATCCTTAAAATAAAATTGTGTTCCAAAAATTTTATTTATTTTATTCTAAATCCCAAAATATTAACTCTCAACCCGCATAAAATGAAACTGCAGTAAAGGTCCCCTTAAGCGAATACTAGCGCTGCGAGTTCATCGGTGTCCTCGGATTTCAATTCTGAGCACCAGTTCAAAAGATAAAAAAACCTGCACGTACGTTTACTGAACGTACCTGAAAAAAACTTCAGAAATTGATTCCGGGCACACTAGGCCTCAGAATCAAGTGCCGTCAGAAACCAAAGACTCGTAAAATTCTAAAGTATTTAAGAAAAAAAATTCCTTGAAATTTCCGGGTCTTTACATTACTCCCACCTCAGGGCTTTACATCCCTGTAAAGATATAACACACACTAGGGAAACAAATGGGGGTACTGTACACACATATGAGCCTCCATCTCCCATGTGCTCTCCTGGAGGTTCTCGTGCTGCCAGCAGATGCGCACCTGAGGAATCGACCACCCACGTAGGACCCGCTCCTGTCGATCCTTGATCTCCACCGGGACCTCCGAGAATGTCACCCCATCATCGATGTCCAACTCCCCGTGGTCGATGATGTGGGATGGGTCATGCATGTATATCCTCAGCTGAGATACATGGAAGACGTCATGAACCCGGTGCAACTGAGGTGGAAGGGCCAGGCGGTAAGCCACCTCGCCTACTCTGTTGAGGACCTGGAAACGTCTGATGAATCTTGGAGATAACTTGCCGCCCTGACCAAATCTCCGTAGACATCGTCGAGGTGAGACCCGTATGAAAACGTGGTCACCATCCTCGAACTCCAGTGGTCTCCATCTCCTATCAGCATAGGACTTCTACTTGCTCTATGCAGTCTTCATCTGCTCCTGGATGATCTGCACCTTCTCCGTCGTAGCCTGAACCATCTCTTGTCCTACAAGTGCTGACTCCCCTAGGTTAGTCCAACACAGAGGTGATCTGTAAGATCGGCCATAAAGTGCCTCATAAGGTGCCATCCCGATGGTGGAGTGGTAGCTTTTGTTGAACGCAAACTCCACCAAGGGTAGGTGATCCTCCCAGCTACGACCAAAGTCAAGGACACATGCATAGATCATGTCCTCGAGAGTCTGAATGGTCCTCTTTGTCTGGCCGTCCATCTGAGGATGGAAGGTGGTGCTTAGACGTAGTTGTGTCCCAAAATCCTCTTGTAACCCCTTCCATAGTCAGGATGTTAATCAAGCATCCCGATCGGAAAGGATAGTCGATGGCACACCGTGAAGCCGTACGATCTTCTGAATGTAGAGGCGTCCTAATCTCTCCACTGAGCCCTGCTCTCTGATCGGTAGGAAATGGGATGACTTGGTGAGTCGGTCTACGATCACCCAAATAGAGTCATGTCCTATGGATGTACGTGGAAGCCCCGTTACAAAATCCATAGATATCCCATCCCACTTCCACTCTGGAATCTCTAAGGGTTGTACCAAGCTTGCTGGTACCTGGTGCTCCACCTTCACTTGCTGACAAGTGAGGCATCGTGAAACGAACTCTGCTACAACCTTCTTCATACCTGTCCACCAATGCTGTCGTCTGAGGTCCAGGTACATCTTCGCCACTCCTGGATGTACCGCTAGAGGGGAAGTGTGAAACTCCCTCAGCACTTCCTCCTACAGTGCAACTGGTACCATAGTACGTCCCCTGAAGAGAATGAAATGCTCCCCTCCTTCAGAAAATCCATCAGGTGCCTACCCTATGGATATCTGAGAACGTTGCGTCTCATAGTCAACGTCCCCATGCTGTGCCTCTCTGACTCACTGAAGGAGTGGAGGAGTGACTGTGAGTGACTGTAGAAAGGTTTCTCCATATCTATTCACAAAGGATATCAGCAATGCAGATAGCTGTTCCGTCACCTCTCCTAGTAGTTGAATGCCCAATCTCCTGCAGATAGAATCAGTTACAACGTTCCCCTTCCTAGGAGTATAGACTATCTCAAAGTCATAGTCCTGGAGGAACTCGAGCCATCGCCGTTGTCTCAGGTTTAGGTCCTTTTGCGAGAAGATGTACCTGAGACTCTGGTGGTCAGAGTAGATTGTAAAGTGCTCACCCATCAGATAGTGCTGCCGCATCTTCAAGGTGAAGACCACTGTTGCTAACTCCAGTTCATGGGTAGTGTAGTTCTGCTCGTGCTATCTCAGCTACTGCGAACCATAAGCGATCACTACTCACTCCTGCATCAGGACACACCTGAGTCCGGTCCCTGATGTGTCACAGTACACTACGTACCCAATGCCCTCCTCCGGTAGCCTCAAGATGGGTGCACTGGCCAATCTCTACCTCAACTCCTGAAATCTCTGTTGACATCTATCTGACCAAACGGAGGGTTTCCCCTTCTTCGTCAAGTCTGAAAGTGGCACTGTAACTCTGGAGAAATTTGGCACAAATCTCCGATAGTATCCAGCTAGACCCATGAAATTCCGCACCTCCGTCACATTCATAGGTGGCTCCCAAGCAAGCACTGCCTCAATCTTCACTGGATACACTGCTACTCCAGCCTCCGAGATGACGTGTCCCAAGAAATGAACCTCTAGAATCCAAAACTGGAACTTCGAGAGCTTACCATAAAGCTGGTGCTCTCAGAGTGTATCCAGTACAACCCGAAAATGGTAGGTGTGCTCCTCCTCAGTGGTAGAGTAAATCAATATGTCATGGATGAAAACTACAAAAAATCGATCGAGGTAAGGCTGGGATATCCTTTTCATGAGACTCATGAACACTTCTGGAGTGTTGGTTACGCTGAAGGGAATAACCAAGAACTCATAGTGGCCATACCGACACCTGAAGGCCATCTTCTGCACATCCTTGTCTCAAACTCTGAGCTGGTGATAGCCTGACCCGAGGTCTATCTTTGAGAACCATCGTGCTCCCTTGAGCTGATCAAAGAGGTCGTCAATCCTCAGGAGTTTGTACTTTTTCTTCACGGTCACCTGATTCAGGCGACGATAATCGACACACAGCTGCAAGCTCCCATCCACCTTCTTAGCGAACAAAATCGGAGAAGCCCAGGGTGATACACTGGGTCGGATGAATCCATTTCCCTGCAAGTCCTCTAGCTATACCCGCAGCTCATGAAGCTCGACGGGAGCCATCCGATATGCTGGTGTAGATATTGGTGTTGTCCCGGGGTACAGGTCAATGTAGAAGTCTACCTATTTGCGAGGAGGTAGTCCTGGAACATCGTCAGGAAAAAATTCCGCATACTGATCCACCACAACAGGAAAACTTAGACTCCACACATCAACTGCTCCAAGGATGAGACTAGCCAACTGATGTGTGATCGGCTTCCCTCTCCTCTGCGTAAGTTCATCCTGCACTACAAAGGCTCTGTTCTCACCGGTGAAGGTGAACCTGCTCCCATCCATGCGGAAACACCACACTTTGCGCCTAATACAGTCGATCTGAGCATGAAATGTAAATAACCAGTCCATACCCAAGATGACATCGTAAGGCCTCGACGCCGCTACAAGAAGATCCCAACCGAAGCTCTCACCTCCTAGAGTAAGCTCACACTGCCAGAACCAGTGCGTAATCGTCGAGTCTTCTCCCGTAGGAGTCTCTAGCCGTAAGGATCGAGCCAACGGCTCCGTCAAAATCTATGAGCTCCGAACAAGGGTAGCAGCAAAAAAAGAATGACTCGCTCCCGTGTCTAAGTACAACAACAAGGGTGAAGTAGACACATATAGTACCTCGAATCATCTCAGGTGCGCCGTGGTCGTAGGCCTCGACTGCCTGGAGCTGAGCCCACCTATGTCCGCCAGCTCCTTGTGGTCGGGGTGGTCCTCCTGATGGTGGTGGTGGTAGAGCCTCGAAACGTCATCCACCACCCGCTGCTCAGCCAGCTCCTCTACCTCATCCGCCTGCTCCCGGCAGACCACCATGGTCGAACCTCTGCCTATGCCTGGGAGGTCCCTCTACTGTTTGCTGCTCATCTGCATGGCAGGTCGGGTAGTCTCGAGCCATGTGACCCTGCCCGCCGCATGCATTGCACTGCCTACCCCTCATATGGATGGCTCTATTTCATGTGCCCCACACATCCGAACCAGTATCTTGAGGTCTCCCACCTGATGGCCTGGTCTGCTTGGACCTCTGCATCAACTATCTACTGCCATCTGTAGAAGACTCTGCTATGTGTCGTCCTGCGGTGGGTCTCGCCGCTGGCGACTGCTCAGCAAGAAATCTCTCCACTAGAAGGGCTTGCTCCAACACCCCCACCTACGTCGGGATGCTGAGGGGAATCGTCGAAGCCCTGATCGCATGCCTCAATCCCTGCTCAAAAGTCCGGGCCCTGAAGAACGAGTCGCGTACCATGTCCGTGGAGTAGCGTGAGAGATCAGTGAACCTCGTTGAGTACTGAGATACTATCATGCTGCCCTACCACAGATGAAGTAACTCCTGGATCTGCACCGCATGAAGGGTGGCAGGAACAAAGTCTGAGCGGAAGAGACTATCGAAGTCTGTCCAAAGTAAAGATGCCTTGTCATGCACCCAGAGCATCAGGCTCCACCATCTACCTGATGTTGTGTGTAAAAGACTCACAACAAGGATCACTATAAGATCAAATGGTGTCCCTACAAATCTGAAAACCCTAACGACAGCCTCCAGCCAATCGTCGGCTGCCTGTGGGTCCGTCTCTCCACAGAACCTGGGTGGCCTCTGTCGCTGAAACTCGTGCAACGCACTCAAGCGGCTTGCACTCTCTGCTGCTGGGGCTGGTAGTATCTGTGGCTCAGGGGGTAGTGGTACCGCTGGTGCCTCCGCTGTGATGGGGCTCTGCACTGAGGCCTCGTCGCTCGGTGGGATTCCATCTCGTACGTGACTCGGAACCCTAGCTGACTGCCTTCATGGGGAAATCCTGAAAAGAAACAGGTGCACCACGGTCAAACAGTATACCTGGTGAGCTGACACAAAGTAATCACAAAGAAAACTTTTGAAACACACATCCAATCAGTGTTTTCGTGCACTAAGTCGGAAATCAGAGGTCAGGGTCCTGGTGTGTGGATACGTCAGCCACTGCACCAACACTAGACTCCCAGGACTGAAAACCACACTCAATACTCTTAACACTATTGCTTCACAGAAAAGAATGATCAGAGTCCTGAGTTCTGCGGTAGAACCGACTCCTCCGATACCAATTTGTCACGACCCATCCTCGGGGCCCGTGTTGTGACTACCCCAAGCCCGCCTTCCATAGGCCAGGGGCTGGCGACTAGCACCAAAGGTGTAAATATTGATAAAAAGGTAAGGCATTGTCTTTATATAGTAAAAAAACACAATAGAGTATGCAACAGAAGTAAGAACAAAGTAAAACTGTATACAAAAGTAAGTGCTGAAAAGAAAGGGGCCGGAAATACATGCCCAACAGTAAGTACAGTACAACTGAAAGTCTAGTACAATAGCAATAAAGTAAATCAGTAACCACTGAGTCATCCACCTGGAATCCCACCTGAAGGGTGGGTACAGATGGTCTCCTCAGCACCTCGGGTCCGTCTGTCCGCTTTGTGTATGTCCCGCCGAGTGGTCCACCTCCGGGTACCGTCCAGCTCCACAAGTCTCTACCACGATCAGTGTTGTCCGTCGTCTATATCCAACAAAACGTAGTGCGGGCATAGCCCGTGCAGGGGTGAGTATAACAATACTCAGTAGGGATCCCGAGACCCCTGAAGGTCTCCCGGAATCCACGAAGGATAAACCAAAAAGGAAAGATACAATCACGTAGTATCAACTAACTCTACTTAGGTATATGCCCATACATATACCTAAGTCATCAATCCCATTTCAGCTCCAACTCTCGAGACCAAGCACAACCCAGTCCGCACAGGAAAGAAGTCAATCACATCGATGATAATGATTGAAAGTCAAGAATCAGCTCACACAGGTATATAACTCACGAAGAGGGGTGGAGATGATTAGATATAGCCTCTGAATCATCTCCTCTACCGAACCCACGTAGGATCCTAGTACAGAAGTCGTCACTGCTGAACCCACGGAGGATCCAAGTACAGTAATCATCACTACTGAACCCACGGAGGATCCAAGTACAGTATTAATCACTACTGAACCCACGGAGGATCCAAGTATAGTAGTCATCGCTGCCGAACCCACGGAGGATTCAAGTACAGTAGTCGTCGCAGTCGCAGCTAGCTCTAGGGTTCCAGCACACAGCATGCTCGATTCTGGGAGGGTCCGCTCCTCGAGCAAAGGGTTCGTCACATCAACTATCACAAATTCTAGAGTTTATGTACCCCAAATTTTTTTCTCATCAAAAGGAACCCAAAGCGACAGACAGCGCGTCAATCGGACGCCCGGTCTGAGAGATATTGACTTTTCCGTTCTAGGGGCCCGGTTGGAAATACGCTTGTTCCAAACCTGGAAATTTTCCAAATTTTTCCAAAACTCAATTAGAGTATCTCAAAAGGACGGCTTCATCGCGAGGGTCCCAAAGCCGCAGACGGCGCGTCGATCAGATGCGTGGTCTTATAGTTATTCACGTTTAAGTGAAAACGGGCCCGACCTATTAAACCCAGTGGGCTGGTGGGTCGGGTCAACCCGGTTTTGGCGGGTCCGACCTGGAAGAGGGTGGGACCGGCCCGATGAGTTGCACGGCCCGACCAGAGGGGGCGCGGCCCGACCCGGCGTGGCACGGGCCAGGTGGCCGAGCGGTCCAGGGGTGGGGGGGCACTTTCCCAAACCGGCGGCACCGCCCTCCCAACCGGCCAACCGAAGCCGGCCGACCTTCCTGGCACGAGCAGCCCACATGGGCGGGCATTGGTCCCTTCAGCGCGGCACCCTCCTGGCGTCGCAACTCCTTCATCCCGGTCGGCTGACGAGCCGGCTGGTTCTCCGCCGAGCGGCCCATGGAGTGCGGCCTGCGGTTCTCCGTAGCGCAGCGTCCCTTGTGGCGCCGCGGTCTCTTCGGTCCAGACAGCTTTAGCCGGCCGGTTCTTCATCTGCCGAGCGGCCCGCGGTTGCATGCCGCGGTTCTTCCACACGCGGCCGACACGCCACCGCCGCCTTCGCTCGCCACCGCCTCCCTTTGCAAATTAAATAAACAAGAAACAACAGAGGGTCATCCGGCCGTGTTTGTTGGGCCCGTGCCCTCCGCGTTAGGCGATAACAATCATCCATGGATAATTCAGAAAATTCAACAAGAACGGGGTACAAATTATTCCTTTAAAATTGTACAAACCCCTACCTCGGTTTCAAGAGTGGAGTACGTCAATGAGTTATGGAAGACAAACATCACGGTGGTCGGGAGTTGCAGAATACGGACGTCGATTCCATTGATGTCGGGGTGCGTCCGAAGGGAAGTGTCGATGGAGAAGTCCTTCACGTTCTTCATCGGAGTTGTTCTTCGTTGAAGAATGGAATTCTCTCTAATTTACCAAAGGTTCTTCCCACCAAAATATTAGCCAATCCCATATTAAATTAAGGCTTACCCCATAATTATAAACTTTCCATATAATTCAAAAAGATTCAAAAATTAGAGAATTCAATTCATTAATTGATCAATAAATGAAACATGTTGGAAAGGTTTATGGGAGAGAGAGAAAGAAGTGAAGAGTCACAATTATATAGGGATAGTTGTCATAATAAATACAAGGGGAGTTAAATGGGGGGTTTCAAGGGTGTTGAGGGGAGGTGATAAGTTGGGGCTCATGTGGGCCCCACCACACTAATTTCTATCATTGTAGGAAAAAACTAACATCCTTAAAATAAAATTGTGTTCCATAAATTTTATTTATTTTACTCTAAATACCCAAATATTAACTCTCAACCCGCATAAAACGCAACTGCAGTAAAGGTCCCCTTAAGCGAATACTAGCACCATGAGTTCATTGGTGTCCTCAGATTTCAATTCTGAGCACCGGTTCAAAATATAGAAAAACCCGCACGTACGTTTACTGAACGTACCTGAACAAAACTTCAGAAATTGATTCCAGGCACACCGGGCCTAGGAATCAAGTGCCATCAGAAACCGCAGACTCATAAAATTCCAAAGTATTTAAGAAAAAAAATTCCTTGAAATTTCTGGGTCTTTACAGCGCAGTGTTACAACTATAAGGAACATGGGAATTATGCGAGCCATTTCCCTAATCTATGGGTTTTTTCGAATAAATCAATAAGAACAAACTCCAAGAAAACACATAAGGGAATATGATATCACTACTGCTGAGGTGGAAGCTGAAAATGATGTGGTGATAGGTACTCTAGTTATTCATTCAAGAATAGAGAACATACTATTTGATTCATGTTCTATGCATTCTTTCATATCTTTCAATTTTAGTATAACTATTCAAACACCACATCAAAATATGGAGGTTGAGTTATCTGTGAGAATATAAAATGGGGATATTATTTCATACAAAGTATATAAATCCTCCTTGGTTAATTTTTGTGGACTTAACCTTACAAAAAAATTTATCTTGCTTCCTTTATGGAGTTTGATGCTATTTTGGGCATGGATTGTCTATCTTTATACAAAGACAACATCAATTTTCGGTAAAGGAAGACCACTCTTCAGATCCTGAGGAATCCTCCAATTATGTATAAGTGTAAGGAGGAGGATGCATCTCCTTCAGAATAATCATCTCAATTATGGATATTTTTTCCTTATAAGCAATAATATCTAGATAAAATGATTGAAATAAAGGAGAGAATCATGCTCGAAGACATGACTATTGTGAGGGACTACACTGATGTGTTACATGAAGAATTGCCTGGTCTTCCTCCTGACCGGAAGGCTGATCTCTCAATTAAAATTATTCCTAGAAATCTGTTTATGTCAAAGACACCTTATATAATAACCACCATTGAGTTGGAATAACTGAAGAATAAATTACTAGAGAATCTAGACAAGAGTTTCATATGCTCGAGTGCTTCACCATGGGGTGCGCTAGTCCTATTTGTCAAAAAGAAGGATGGATCAATGTGCCTATGAATTTATTATCATGAGATCAAAAAAACCATGATAAAGAACAAGTTTCCCATATCATTGATATATTACTTGTTTGACTAGCTATGTGGGGCTAGGTATTTCTCTAAGGTGGACCTTCGGTTGGGATATCACCAATTAAATTTAAAGAAGGAAGATATTCCCAAGACTATCTTTTGAATAAGGTATGTATGCTATGAGTTCATAGTGATTCCCTTAAAACTCACTAATACTCCATCAATTTTCATGGAATTAATGAATATATTCTTTATAGATTACCTTTACAAATTTGTGGTAATATTTATTGATGATATTCTAATATACTCCAAGATCAAGGAGGAACACGAGAAGCATTTGAATACTATGATAAAGACTCTGTGAAGGGATAAAATCTATGAAAAATATAGTAAATGTGAGTTATGGATGGAGAAAGTATCATTATTGGGAAATTTTATCACCAATAAAGGAATATATGTGGATCCTTCCAAGACAAAGGCAATCGAAGAGTATCCCATACCAACATCTCTAACAGAGATCCTTAGTTTCCTTGGTCTAGCTGGGTATTACCAATGATTTTTGAAGAAATTATCATTATTTTCAAACCCATTGACTAAGCTAACTCAGAAGGGAGTAAAGTTTTCTTGGACCAATTAATGTGAAGATTGCTTTAAAGAGTTGAAAAAGAGGCTTATCACTGCACCGATACTCACTATTCTAACAAGTGGAGAGCTCTTTTTGGTATACATTGATTCTTAAAAGAAGGTTTTAGGTTGTGTAATAATTAAAAATGATAAAGTGATGGCCTAATCCTCAAGGCAATTGAAAATTATTTATGAAAAACTATCCCACGCATGATCTGGAGTTGACAGTTGTGATCTTCACATTGAAAATCCAGTGGAATTATCTATAACGGGAGAAGTGTGAGATATATACTGATCATAAGAGCCTAAAATATATATTCACACAGAAGGAGCTTAATATATTCCAGCGAAGATGGTTAGATCTCATCAAAGATTATGACTTCTCAATCCACTATCATCCTGCTAAGACAAATAAAGTGGAAGATTCTCTAAGTAGAAAGGATCCTATAACTTTATCAATGATGAGAATTGAGAAGGATCCAATCTTCCTATACCTACAAAATATGTACATGGGAATAATTAAGGAAGAAACATCATCAATCCTTTCTCAAATGATTTCTCAATCATCCCTTATGTAGAAAATAAGGGATTCTCAAATAAATGATGTGGAAATTTAGAAAAAGGTGGAAGCTATCAGAAATGGAAAATCCTCAGAGTTCAAAATTGATGAGGAAGGAGTCGTATGATTTGATTCACAATTATGTGTACCATCTAATACATAGATAAATAAAGAGCTTCTGAATGATGCACATAGCTCAACCTTCTTTATTCATCCAGAGAGTACAAAGATGTATCAATATCTATGATATCATTATTAGTGGGACAATATGAAGAAAAGGTGATGATGCAACCATTACCCATACCAACATGGAAATAGGAAAAAATTACCATGGACTTTGTCATTGTAATTCCAAATACATACATAGAAAACAATGATATATGGGTTATTCTAGATCATCTTACAAAGATAGATCACTTTATCACAATTAGAGAGGATTTATCACTTGAAAAATTTGCACAAATATATATCAAAGAATTTTTGGGGTTGTATGAAGTACCAATATCAATTGTATTTGATTGAAATTTGATATTTACCTCCAAGTTTTGGAAAAGTCTCCAACATGCTCTAAACACTAAGCTAAAATTCAGCATGACCTATCATCCTAAAACTGATGGCCAATCTGAGAAGACTATCCAGACATTGGAAGACATGTCGAGAGTGTGTTCTATGGACTTTAAAGGAGGACAGGACCAACATATTCCTCTGGTTTACTTCTATACAACAATAGTTTCCACTCAAACATCCAAATGTCTCTATATGAATCCCTTTATGGGAAAAGATTCAGAACACTAGAACGTTGGGATGAAGTTAGTGAACATGAGCTACTAGGACCTAAAATGGTCAAAGGAATGGTAGAAAATGTGAAAACCATTCAGTAGAACATCAAGGTAGCCCAAATTCGATAGAATTTTTATGCATAAAATCATCAACGAGACATAGAGTTTGAGTTATGAAACATGGTATTCCCCCACACATCTTAATAGAAGAGGATCATGAGCTTTGGGAAGAAAGGAAAGCTAAGTCTCAGGTACATTGTCCCCTATGGGATTCTTGATTGTATTAGAGATATGCCCTATCTACTAGCACTTTCACCTACCATGTATCAAGTACACGATGTATTCCACATATCCCTCTTTAGGAAGTATATATCAGATCCCTCACATATACTGAATCTGAAGGTGGTACAATCGGAGAATGACCTCTCATATGAAGAACAACCGGTGACTATCTTGGATTGTAAAGATAAAGTTCTACACAACAAGACTATTCACCTGGTCAAAGTACTATAGAGGAACCATAAGTTTGAAGAGGCGACATAGGAATAGGGGAAACCAATGTAGAAGAACTACCCTAACTTATTTTCACCTTAGTATGTAAAATGAAATTTTGAGATCGAAATTTCATAAGGGGGGAAGAATGTAATGACCCAGAATTTTATCAATGAAAATCTATTTCTTATAAATACTTCATATAGTATAAATCACGTAAAATCACATAGATAACACAATAAAAACTTTTTAAATTAATAATGACTGAAATAAGGGGTATTTATAGAAATTAAAGAATCTATACCAATGAAATAGTAACTTGACTGTTGGAATAGTAATGTGACCATTAGGAACAGTAAATCGAACAATAGAATAGTAACCTAACCTATAAAAGTATACATATAATTTTGGTATCTTATGAATGAAAATATAATATATTTATATCATGGAATAATTAATTAAATATTTTTAAAATGATAAATTAAGTATTGGTATTTTTATAAAATGTAAATATTTATTTACAATTTTATAATTAATATAATTATTTAAAAGAAAATTTATTTTCATAAAATAGATTCAAAAAATAATATTTTGTTTTCTTATGATTATAATATAATGTTATAAGACCTTAATTAATTTTTCAAAGTTTCATAAAATCAGTTATAATTTTAAAATTGGTATTTTTTGAATAAATGGTAATTTTAATTAAAAATTATTTTTATCATATTTAGAAAATGATTTTCATAAAATGGAGTCTATTTTTGAAATATAAACATTGGAAAATGCTTAGTTTTAATTTTTGGTATTTTTCTAAAATAGTTGACTTTTTAGTGAATAGTGAAATATGAGAATTTATGGTATTTAACATAATAAGTAAATAAATGAATTTTTGAGTCATGATTGAGTCATGGATAATGTAAGTTCCCATTATACTAAACTATACTTCTCTATTTATTTTATTTAGTTATGGGAATCAATACTATTGCTTGTCTTGAGCCAAAATAATAAAATATTGATTAAAATAAACAAAAACACCAAACTCCTCCCACTATAAATACCTCCCCTCACCACCTATTATCCCCACATGTTATAAGATTTTTATCTTGCTAATTTTTTGACCTATTTCTCTCCCAAACATCTTCCCAATGTTCTATTCTTTCTGGTCTCACCAAAATACAATTTCCAAGTGCCTTAAGGAGGTTCTCAATGAGACGACACTCAAGAGGTAATACCCTCCCTCTTTCTATTTTAATTTCTTTTCTTTTATTATCCTTTTCTCACCTCTCCTATCCAAAGTAACATGATAAATACAGTATAATAAATATACTATAATTTTATTATGTTAATGGTATATCCGTCATCAAATCTCTTCTCATCTCTTTTTTATCTTAAAAATGAAAACATCATTCGTGATGTGTCGATTCACCACCTTCATAGATGAAATTTTTTCATTTTATATTACTGCCTTCGTGGCTGGTCATAAAGCAATTATAATGGTTAAAACATATTTTCAAATTTATATTAAAACTTTTTTTTACGTTCTGGAACTAATATATGTATACACATAATATTAAATAATAAGACAAAACTAGTTTGTGATAATCGAAAATTCACCAAAATAAACCAACATTAATCATTAACATTTTATCTAATGAATAATTCTCATATCTAAAAAAATGATATATGGGACCATTTAAAATTTTTGAGGTGCATAAATATCATATAATTCCACTTTTTTTGTTTTTCTTCCATTTTGAGAAAACTTCCATAATTAAACTTAAGGGAAATAATCATAAAATCAAGAAATAAATGCTCTCATAATGACGAAATTGAATCTTATAACTCATAAAAAAATATTATAAATGGAAAAAAATAAAATTATAAAAATTCATATACATGTATAAAAGGTTCTGAATTAATTAATTAATGGATCTAATTTGATTATCTAGGAAATTAAGTACAAATTCATAACAGTTTCAGACATAAGGTAAGGGAGTCTCTCTGAACCTCCATCTTTCCTTTGGTTTACATTTTCTCTCTATTTACCCCAATGTAATTATTAATTATCCTTATTTAATCCTCCTAAATTTTGTTTTTATGTTCCAAAAATATGTACATAGATCAATTCTTCTTTCATTTATGGGAAAATACATGTTTCATAACGCTCTCTTCTCAATTCCTCCCGATAGGCATGCCCGATTAAACGGAACTTCCCAAACCATCCATAATCTATTTTAAGATTCCATATTTTTTCTAAAATGAATAATTTTATCCTAAAAAACTATATTTTTCATTTCTTTTATTATACAAACAACTATTCTTTTATATGTTTTATAGACTCTTTAATATTTTCCATTAAACCACATGAGAACTGTTCATTTTTAAAGTTTTTTAGACACACTTTTTACCTATTTTCACTTCAGATGGACATAATTTATCATAATATATTCCTATTTTCCCTCACTAATGTCCAAGTATAATTTAAATCCATGCTTTCATGGACACCATTATCATATTCCTTTGGTTATACCGTATTACATGATTATGATACCCATTTCTATCCATTGATAACCCTTATGTTTTTTCCTTATGTTTGATTATTCATGTGGCACACATATGCATGAACTTTTTAGAATGGTTGAACCTATATAGTGTTCCAATTCATTGGGTAATGTTTTAGCTGCATGAGACGCCATGTTGGGATATAGAGTAAACCTAATTCCTTTATGGGACTTTGTCCACCATGTGATATAGTCTTGGTAGTTGTCCTTGAATCATGTTGTATGTTACTGCCACATTCACATGTTTCTATGATTACATGATCCCATGTTCTATATGTTATAATTCCATATATTTATTCATGTTCCATGCCTTTTTATTTCATCATATTATGCCTTCTAAACCACGTGTTATGCTTTATTTTTATGTCTATTCCATTACTGGGATTTTTATCTCATCCCTTTGTCTATATATTCCCCAGGTTTTCCAATGCAGATGTAAGATCTCAAATGAAGTTAGGAGATCATTATGAATATTAAATAAAATATTATTTATTTTGTTTTCATTCTTTTATATTATGTACCTATTATCCCAAATAAAATAGACTTTACGATCCTTAGTTTGTATTTGATGGGTAATTATACTTAAAATCATGTAATAATATGTGTAAAGGGATAGGGCCACTATAGGAATTTTCTGGGACCACAATGGATCATCCATCATGGATTTATTAGCATTCTTTAGTAGCATTAATTCCCTCTGGGAGGAAGAAAATGCACTATATGCAGGCCTTCTCTTGTGAAGGAAAAAAAGGTGGTGGACTTCCTCACTTCCATAGCCTCCCAAGGGGACCATATAACTTGTTTCTCTAGTATGGGATCCTTACCACCTCTAGAAGGTGTAATCCTAGTGATGGAATATTCCCTTGGCTTGCACTACTCCAGACCCCCCTAATTCGGTTGTTTTTTTATTCTGATTCCCAGTTCTTTCTTATACCTCCTCCTCCCTAAAATAATTAAATAAAATATCTATTTTGATGAGATGATTGATGTTTTATTTTGAAAAGGGAATTTAAATTGTGAAAACCCCCCAGTTTCAATGGAATTGAAATTTTTGGGTGGATTTGAGAAAATTAATGGATTGATTTGGAAATTTATTTGATGAAATGATTTGAATATTCATTCATAAGGAAAACGTCTTAAATTAAAATATTATTTGAAAGGTAATGAATTTGATAAAAACCTATTATTTGGTTTTGAAATAAAAAGGCATGTTGAAAACTAAAATTGGGAAATTGAATTATGATTAAGGAAATGGTTTCAAATGAATTATTTTCCCAATATTAATTTATTGATTGATTTAAACACATGTGATCCTAGGTAGATAGATATAACCAGGATAAGAATGATGGACTTTGACTCCCGAGAAATGGATATAAAATGAAAAAACTAACAAAAACCAAGTTCAGCATGATTTCCCATAACAGGCTCCCCTATTAGGGTTTTGATAGATTTCTCATAATGGGATCCCCTATTGGGGTGTAGATTTATTGTGTGTGCACACCTATCTTGATCTATGATGATGATTGATATGTGTGAAGACCCTATTTATAGAAACTAACGTATTATAGAAATTATTATATGGTGTTATGATATTTTTTGATTTTATGATTACATGCCATTGATTATCGAACTATTTCATTCATAAAAACTATTTTTATATAATTATTTTATATAAAATGTTTATTTAATCCTATTTTTATATAAATTCCATATTTTTTATTTTAAATAATGTTTTTTAATATGTAAATACCATGACATACCGTGTTTTATTTAAATTGAAAGTATAAATGGTTTATTGTTATGGAATTTCTTATGTAACACTTGGTGAGACCCTGGTGGGATATTTATCTCACACCCTACCTTTTCCTTTAGGTGTCTATAAATTATCCTTTTCCAGGTTCAAGAAAGGGATGGTACCACTTAGAGGTGGTGGATGTTCATGATCCTTGGGACCCAAAGTGATGGAGGTGACCGGTGGTGATCTGATCCACCTAGAACATGGGATGTCTAAGATTTTATCTTAGAAGATGTTGTGTCTTTGATGATGTATTATTTTGGGTATTGTTTTACCTGTTTGTTTTTGGTGTTGTCTCCTTGAGTAATGTTGACATACCAAATTTTAACTTTTATCTTCTGTTATTTTGTCGAAAATCATTCCCTCTAGTTTTTTATATAATTTCAGGTGTTGGTCGTCAACCCTTGGGGATCAGGAACACCCTTTAGGCTATGTCAGAACCAGATCAGGTATCAATATACTAGAGTATCCAAACAAGTTTGTGAAATTTCAAGAATAAGACATTTTTCATTTATGTGAACTCTAACAAGACAATCTCACATCTACATTGATATATAAACCCTATAAAAATGAGTTGGGTTTATTGATTTTTTATCTTTTAGTTATGAATTCAAAATTATAGATTTATTCATATATGTTCAGTCTCACTTTTTATCAACAAGGGCCTTATTAAACTATTCAAATAACCATAAAAACAACTTCAAATATTTCTAGGTGTATAGCCCAGTGGATTAATAAAGGACACTGAAAGGGGTTGAATCATTGTCTACTCAGTTTTAACATGTTTTACTTTCTCTTTGAATTATCCCTTCTTAAACTTGAACCTATGTATCAGTTAATAAATATCAATATTTTAATGTTCTCTTAACCCTCACCTCAATATTCAATGTATAAAAAGACAAGAGCAGTAGCATAAAAGGTTTTTATATGGTTTGGATTCATCTTGGAAAACCTACTTCTTATCATACTCGGATCTTGTCAATACATGTTTTTTATTATCACTTTAATTTGAAGTGATTACAAGTTTATAGTAAGAGGAACACGGTGGTCATTAATGTATCGGTACTTCTAAATTGATATTGGTGTTGTTTATTTTGGAATCACTAGCTTCAATGGTCCTTAGAACCTTAGAAAAGGTCTTAAACTTGTAGGATATAATAAAAAAAACATCATGAATGTTATATTTATTCTCAAATTGATCTCACTATGATTTATAATCAAAATGAACCTTCTATATTTTTGGTGTCCTGATGCATTGAATGGAAATTAGTAATAGAATTGGTCTCTTTATCACTTATCCTTCTCACTGCACAAGAACTTGTGAATGCAGTTGTTTTCTATTTCTCCAATACCCAAAAAATATTTAGTTGGTTACAGTATCAGGTTTTACTTAATTGAATGGTTAAAATATATTTATAATAGATTTAACATAGAAGGGATTTTCTATCTCATAACCCATCTTCATATTCTATATATATATATATATCATTTTGGGTGTGTGTGTTCATAGATAAATATCATGAATATCCAGTGAATATCATTTTTGTAATATTTTAACTTTGATTATCCTACAATCTTAGAAATTGATTTATCATTTGAAATTGATTAATAATATCCCATTTAAATTATTATATCAAAAATTCCTCTTTATTATCCTTAATAATCAGATTACTAACTCCAAGTGATATTTTCAGAATCAGGTGATTTTTCCTCTTTCATTATAGCGTGTATAAATAGAAACATCCTTATCATCTCTACTGATCTTAAAGCTTTAAATAATTTTAATTTAATTCTATAAATTTCATAACTTTAATTATTTTATTAAACATATGTATGTAATATACAACATCATATCTTATCCTATAGAATGGAGTGAGTGTCATTTCCCATAGGTCAACCACACACCTAAAATTTCTTCTTCTACAGTTTAATAAAATTCATTAAGTCATTTTGTATTCAAATTTAAATCTCTTGTACTTTAACATGATCTGTAGACTTACTGGGGTTACCACTATATCATGGCCTCCAACCAATTCCTATTTTAAAACTACTTGCATCATGGTCTCTATTTATATGGTGCGAAGAAACATTATAAAAACCAATAATACACTTGGATAGATCTTCATCAATATCAAAGCATCACCTTTGGTTTTATTCTTTGATTCTTAGTAGCAAGGATCACAAACATCTTGAGTAATCATGATGCTTAATCCCATGAAGATCATAACAACATCAACATATAAAATATTCTATAATTCCTCTAGATAAATAAATTCTATAAATCTCTTCATACAATTACATAACATTTAGTGTTACCCTTATGCAAATAAAGATAACCATTACATAGCCTTACAGATCTTTGATGTAACCTTTACTTATATTGAATCATCTTTACACATATGTTACTTCTAGATTTTACCTTGTAATAGTGTGGATATACCTTTACATGGATCATTGTTTATAAAATTTACTTTTATATAGTACCTAACTACCTTTATGTAGTAGCTAACTACCTTTATGTAGCAGCTAACTACCTTTATGTAGGTTTTACATCTATGGGGCTTACCTTTACATAGATTCAGATACTTAGATTTAAATTTATATAGGTTTCATGTTACCTTTATACAGGTATTATAAATTCAACATTTCTCTCATTCCATTCTAAAACCTTCTCATACTAACTTAGGGTCTTACGAACACATCTGATACTTTATCCAAGTTTATTTAAACATGAATATAGTAGATTACATGTACAATAACTCTTTTATGTATTCTTAAACTTTCAAGATAGACTCTACCATTTAATCTCATGTTTTATTATCTTCTAATTCACCAAACTCTTGAATCACCTTCAAAACATGTATATAAACTATTGTAGAAGAAAAAAATTTCTTGTTCATTAAAGATCATCTCACCAACAATCGTAAGAATATCAAGGTTTTTGGAACCTAACTTAACTTGATCTTTAAGAAACACCTCCAACCTCCTTCTTCCTTCTTTGTTATATATAATAAAAACATATCCTTTAATAAAATTTCCATTTATTATATAAGTATATTCATCATATTATTAACCAAAAATATCACATATTTAAACCTACTCATTGTTAAAGAAATCATACTTATTGACAAAAAATCAATTCCAACATGGACACTTCACTAGAAATTAGAAAAAATAATTTTAAAACCACTTAGAAAATTTCCAAGGTAATTTGAAATATTTAAAAAATCAACTTAGAGTATTTAAAATATCATCACTTTCTCATAATTTCATCTTTAAACTAAATCAACTCTAGACATTAACTAAGTGAATTTAAGTATTTAATTCAGCAACCTTCATTATAAATATCACCAAGATGGGTTTTCAACAATTCATCTATATTCCATAAAAATTTGAATATGTTTTAATATTTTTAATCATGGACATAAAAGATGTCCAACAACTAGTTCAGTGGTCAACTTTAACAGCTAATTCATGAACTATTTTAGACAATACTTCTCCAACCTCATCACTTATCTTTCAAATTAAGACCAACTTAACAATAATCTAATTCTAGGGTTTCTCGTAGAGGAAAAGCTTCATTCTCATTTACTCATTAATATATGGGTAGCCTTCACTTTTTTCTCAGTGGGTGGATTCATATTCCATCACTAATCTTATCCATGATATACATACTAACATACACATTAACAAAAAATATAACCAACAAAAACCTTTGGGAAATTCACTAATAAGAGTATTTTAATAAAAAAATATTTATTTTCTTGGAATTTAAACACTTTCAAAACTGAATGTTATCATTGTAATATTTAATTCAAAGTAAACAATCAGAATTTTTTTTATTTTAATAAAAGATAATTTAGAATTTATGAATTGATTTATTGGTTTGGAAGTTCAATTTATTACTTTTAAATTTATTATTTTACTTATTAAATATATATTAATTTATGATTTTTTTATAAATTATTGATTAATTTTTTAATTACAATGATTTCATAAAAATTACTATATACACAAAAACTATATTTTTATTATTCACCCCAAAATTCAACTTTTTCAAAAAAAAACCAAAAACATCAACCTTTGATTATTTTGATATTCTGATTCCAAACATGGGATTTAATTTATCAAAATAAATTTCTAATTTAGGTGATTCTAATATTTAAATTTTAATATAAAAATTATTTTTTTACTAAAGAAGTTAAAATGTACCTTATTAAAATATACACTTATACTTCCTTTGGGTTTTATAATTTGGACATATATTTTAAAATATTATAATATTTATATTTACTTATTTATTCATGTTAAGTATTAATTATCATTTATTTTACTATTCCAATGGTAAGGTTACTATTTTAGAAATCATGTTACTATTCTAATGTTCATACTTCTAATGGTCATATAGTTTTTACACTAACATAAATACATCTTATTACTTTCAATATCCATTCGCTTAATTTTATCTCAAGGTTTTATATAATTCATTTACAAAATTTAAATCATATTTATAATGTTTTATTTTCTTTTTACAATGTTATTCATTGTTGTGGTGTTTCTAAGAGACCACGACTCTTTAGATTTTCAAATTTTAGTAATGTTATTTACAAGTTTTTATTTTCCTATCATACTTGTATAGATCGTATGGAATGTATTCATAATTTTTTAAAATTTTATATTTTGAAATAAAATGATTTTTACTTTATTATATAGTGAATATGATTTATTAATAGTTTATTTTTGTTTCTTAATGAAACTATTTAAAATATTTAATTTCAAGGAAGAAATTTTATATAAAAACAAGGGATGTTCATCCTTCACTCTTAGAAAATTTCATCCTTGAAATTTTAATTCAAATTCAAAGAATAATATGGATGATGGTTATTTTTTCATTTTATACTTAGGTTCTCACATTGACTCTTTATTATTATTATTTCAATATATTACTTTGACAAGGCGAGTTGTCTTATTTCATAACACCTTATCCCTATAATTAGTGATCTTTATTGGTTTCTCCTTATAAAAGAGATTGGAATCAAACTATATTTCTTATAGATTCAATACATGAGATGGATTCGGTATGTACTTACTTAGGAGAGATATGTGGAATGCATTATGTAATTGGGATAGGTTTAATGGAAGTGTCAGTCAATGGACCACATCTCTAACATGATCAAGAATATCAAAGGGACCAACATACCTAAGGATTAGATTTCCCTTCTTCATAGGTCTCAAAACTTTCTTCCATGGAGATATTTTAGGGAATAATTTATCCATAAAAATAAACTATAGGTATTTTTGAAAATTATTATCATAGATCTTCAATACAAATTATTCTACTTTGATGTGTTACTGAATATATTAGACCTTCTTAGTCATTTATTTGACTAGTTCTGGTCTCTATTTTAATTATCCAACATAATCCTAGTATGTTTGAGTTTTACATTTATTCCAATAAATATCTTCATATAGGGACATTTTAATGATTGATTGATAGCTATTGTTTTATTAGAACTCGATTAGGAGAATATGTTTATCCTATCCTCCTTTGACATCAATAGAGTAAGATCTAAGAATGTCTTACAAAGATTGAATAGTATTTTTAGATTATCCATCTTTTTTAGGGTGATATTTGACATTAAAGTTCATATATATGTTCAATTAATTTTTAAGACCCCTAAAAAACTTTAAACTAAACCTTATAATCTTGATTATATATAATCAATAGTAGTGTTCCATATATCCTCATCACTTATCTAATAAATATATATTAGAAATTTGATCAATAAATAAGTCTTCTCAAATGGAAATGAAGTGATAATTCTTTGTAAGATGATCCATCATGGCCTATATGAATCATTTCCTTAAGATATATTTTGAATAACCATGAAAAATACATCATGACATTCCCTTATTTCTATATTATTATGGATAATTATTACATCATACACTTTGAATTTTATGATTTTTCATTGAATTGTTGGAATACTATCACGTTGATGTGTATTCAATAATCTCATTCTCTATATTATCCCACAATAAATTATCATGGGGATATATATATATATATATCTTTTTACTTCTCCAGTGGATAGAGAAAAATTAGTTATATTCTTTATTTAAAATTTACTCCTTTATCATTAGAATTGATGGTACACATAATTATGTCCCATATCTTATAAATTATTATTTATCAAGTTTGACCCCTAATATTTTCCCCTTCTTTAATATTTTTACCTTCTTTTGAATCTTCACATCATCCCTTTGTGAACCCTTAATCTTCTCTAAGATAAATGGTTGAGTACTCATTTGATTAAGGTTGGATATTGTCCCTCACTTTATGATTCTCATGTATATCCTTTTTAGATCTAAGAATACTGGAACCCATTAAATCCATATAATGGATAAGGCTACAACAACTTTTTTTCTTGGAGTATATTTTACTTTTTCCAATTTTATATAATGGTAATGGAATAATATATAGTGACCTAGGTTTTTCCTTGATCTAGTTGATTCTTAAGCTTTATATCCCCAAACTATTAAATAAGGATATAGTAAATTCACCCTATTGAATAGCCTTGGAAATATTTTCAAATGGTTATGTTGATCTTGGAGCATGAATTTTACCCTTAGGAAGAGTTTTGGAAAGGTTTCAAACCAATGGAGTTTTAAATATACATTTAATAATTATTTAATAAATATATTTTTATCCTAAGAATATGAGAATCAATATCTCTTAAAAAACACTCAATTAGAAAAAATAACTATGCTTATTTTCAAAATATGTGGTTTTACCTAGGAAGTGTATAGTTTTAATGTTTGGTTTTTGGACCCAAACTGGGACCATTTTGAGTCTTTAAATAAACACCTAGATGATTAAATTAAAAGGTTATAAATACCCTAAAATTCACTCTAATTAGAGTTATCTTAGAATGATATAAAAAACCCTAGAGGAAAATAAGTTTGGGGATTTATAATTGTTAGGGTAGTTAATGTTGGGTGAAATAATGAGAATAAATCATGGGGAACTGATAAAAAATTTCAAAAAGTGAGCTTTGGAGAATCATTGTGAGGTAAAGATTTCTTATTTTTTTCTCTCCATTATTTTCATAAATTTTATTTAAATTATTCTTCATGAATAGTTTATTATATAAAAATCTTTATTCAATAATTATTTTATAAAATTATTATTTATAATTTTATATTTTATTTTGGGTGTTGAAAAAATTTCTTATGAAGGATCAGGTTCTTCCTCCTCTTCCTTGGTCCATATACCTACCATGGCTTGACACCGCCATCAACATCCTATGGTGGAATATGAAAGGATATCAGGATTTACTAGATCACTAATTTCCCTCCCTCCTCTCTCCCTCCCTCCTTCTCCCCCTCACCCTCTCTCCTACTTCTTCTCTATATCACCCTCTCTCCCTCCCTCTCTTTATCCCTTCCTCATTATCTATCTCTCACTCTCTTTATCGCTCTACCTCTCTCGATATCTCTCTATATGTCTATCTCTCTCAATATTTCTCTCTCTAACTCTCTCCCTCTCTCCCTCTCACCCCCCTCTCTCTACAACTCTCTATCTTTCTCTATATCCATATCTCTCAAACTATCTCTCTCACTCACTATCTCTCTATCTCTATCAATATCTCTCTACCTCACTCACTCTATCTCCCCAATATATCTCTCTCTTACGCTTACTCTCTCTCTCCCTCACTCTCTCTCCCTATCTATTTCTAACTCTCTCTTTCTCCAGAACTCTCTCTCTCTCTATCTTTATTGCTCTCTCACTCACTCTCTCTCCCATTATATCTATATATCACTCTTTCAAACTATATATATATATATATATATCTCACTCTCTTACTCTCTCTCTCTATCACACACACACACACACACACTCTTACTCTCCCTCTCACCCCTCCCTCTTTCTGTCTCTCTCTCTCTCTCTCTCTCTCACTATCTCTTTATCTCTAACTCTATATATCTCTATCACTTTCTCTATAAATATACCCCACCCATCTATCCCTACCCTTCCTCTCTCATCTTCCTCACACTAAATTAAATCTCAATGGCCTTTGTAATGAGAAGTGGTTTAAAGGGTGGATCGGTGAATGATGTAGTGGAACGAGACGACCATAACGACTTGAAAAGGGGTAGTCTAGATTTATGGTTGATAGGTCTTTGTAATATGAATGAGGGATGGTGGAAATGCATCCAGTATATGAAAATTAATCAAACATTGTATCTTTGAGTTTTCAATAGTGATGGGACACTGGTTTCATGAGTAAGATAAAGGATCGATGCGACATCAATTATGATCGATGGTGATATGAGTAGGAGAAGACTCTAATGGGGGGCTAGGGTTTCAAGAAATTAAAAAAATGATCACATAGTATATATTTATAGATGCACATGGAATTTATTATTTTAATCAATGTCTAGGGTTTCTAAGTATTTGATAAATTTCACACATGGTGTAGCTCCGTAGCACATGCCATGTTTTTATAAAGGATAAATAACCTAGGATGTGGAAAAGTACACACCCAACTACCATTTTGAAACAAATGGAGTGTAGATTGAATCATATGAAATGTCTAGTACACTAGATTACCTAAGCTTCAATGATACACACCGAAGTCATATCTCAATTCCCACTCATTATATTACCTCATGGGAATGTCATGTGGGTTAAGATCACACAACTAGGGGTGAAAGAATGAAAACATTGACCACCTATTGAGCTTAACATTCTATGTTTGGTAGGATGAGACGTTATGTAATTTGGAATTACATGATTATCCAATACCAATATAGAAACAACTAACCACATGGGATTTACACATTTAGTCTATAAAAGTAAATTTGATGTATTATTCATTTCATTGTTTTTTTTCACATATTCTCAAATGGATGTAAAAAATTGAAAAAAGGATATTACTTTTTAATAATTTTTTCATGTAAATCAAAAAAATGGGGTATCCTTCACTATAAAAATATATTTTCAAGATTATTTAAGCAATTCAAGAATATTTTCTCTATAAATATGAATATCGAGTATGGGTGAGATGTTTAGAGTAGGAACACAGTTGGTTACTCCCCTGGTGATGTATTGATGATATGGAATGGGTCAATTTCATGTATTATGAATTTAAAAACTCTCTAGGAGTTTTTTTGGAAGGTTTGGATTTATTTATGGTTGTTAGAAGAGTCATGGATGTGGATATTATGCATAATTCATTTTTGGTTCCCTCATATAAAAAAAGAAACCAAATAATATTTCTAGATTAATGTAGATATTATAAAGATTTTTTTAGATACAATCCATGGTTTTGGTTCATGAATATATTTTTTATAATGGAAGGTTAGGATATTTATTATTGAGTATTGATATGATACAATCTGAGAAAAATAATTTATGATGTGGAGGATGAAATCTACAATATCCCTAAATCATGTCTATAAGTTTGTTGCAAGATCTAGAGAGATAGTATAAATTTATGTGTATAATAGTAGCCCTTTCACTGGACCCTCAAATCTAGTGACTATGATGTAAGAGTGGTGTAGACTTAGGATTATGTACTCCATCGGTTAAGGAATCATTAATGAGGTGTGGGTCATCCCTTACATTAATGGACCTGGTACTCCCCTGAATATATGTGAATGGGTTCTCTAGGATGAGTAAAAGTTCTCGGAGCCTCCTTTATACCATTAAAATATCTATGAGTTGTATTTTCCCTTATAGTAATAGGGTTTAGGTACATCCCCTATGTTTTGGGGTACAGTTCCTCTAACCATAGAGTAGGTACTCCCTCGATCAAAATGTTCTCCCTCTATAGAGGTACATAACCTCTACTATGAATTTTTTTTTGATATGAGATTCTTGGGGTATGGTTTTCTAATTCATCCTCTTAGAATAATACATTTTTTTAGAAATAATAATTTTATGGTGTGTCTAACTCATTTTTCCTTCATTATTGAGAAAATAGTGATAGATATGGATTTATTATAGCTCATGGATTGGAGATATTATTTTATGTGATATTCATTGTTATTATCCTAAGAATTGGTGTTAGTAATTGATTTTATAGCCTCATAATAAATTTCCATTAAACTTTACTTTGTCATAAATGAGTATATTGGTGTACATTTCCCCTAAGTTAGGAGTTCATTCATAGTGTTTTTGTCTCAATGGGATGACCAAGTTATCGAGTTTATCCATAAAATTTGAGAGGATTGGTTATATTACATTTCAAAAGTGAATTCATAACTTCATCTCATCCCTTTTTCATGTCTAATTTTTTCACATCTTTTTTAAAATTTGGGTGGTTATTAAATTTCACTCTGGGTTGTGAATTGACCTTCCATTTTATATTTCTTTAGTTTTTTTTCATTAAATATTTATTTTTATACTCACCCTTGTACGGGATTCTTGACCCACACGTATTATGTGTATGATGATTATATATACCTCAAGGGTGATATCGAAGGATGTTGAGTTGGTAGAGATGATTCTTAGTGGTTCTTAGTGGAAGTAGCTACTAGAAATGATTGTGTATGGGATCTTAATATTGAGAAGTTTTTTTCCCTCTTGATGGTGATAGTTGTGTCCTTAGATTCTTTTTCCCCTTATTTTCTCTACCATAAAGATTGTTTTTGTATCAACCATGGATGGTTGGTGATATTGGTACTCATGATTTGTTACATTCTTAGTTATTGAATCTTATATAAGGGTGTTAGTTTTCATTATATTTTATTATTGTATATGTGTTTATATTGAGGGTTATCTTTAGGTTAATTCCTCCCATGTATACATGGATTCTTGGTGCTAGTCACCAGCCCTTAGCCTATTATAGGTGGGATTGGTCTAGCACACTCAACCCAACTACCGAGTCAGGTGGGGTCCCAATAGGTCGAGTTATTTTAGAGTGTTATAATAACAGTCCACTGATCCTTGGGATCCAATTATAGTGATAATATTATTATAAAGTCTTGGTTTTAGAAATTGGGGAAATAATGCTTGAAGTACTTGGGTCTAATTATCAGACCAATGACACCAGCTATGGGATATGACAGCCCACACATTTCTATGTGAAGAAACTAATATTTTTATAACTTGATAGAGTATCTAGAGTGTTTTTAAAAGGATATAGTTAAGTGTTTCATGCATCATATAATATGCAATACATTATTGTTTTAATAGAATATCATTTTATAAATAGTGATTCTATTATATGATGAAGGTGTATGATTTTTTGTAATGATATATTTATTAGAAGTATGGTAAAAATATTATATAAATAGTGTGAATGTTGAAACTACTCATCATGGGGTGAGTTTTCCAAATTGATGGTTCTTTGATATTCTAGTGGACTATCACCTTAATAATCTTCTCGATATATCACAATCATACAGATAGGGATCTTGGTATCCATGAGTTCATGGTACATGTATAGGATCAGGTACCCTATATATATTTCATTGATGAAACATGTTTTCCCTATATGATAGATGAATTTTGAGTACCCCTTATGTGTTAGGTAAAAATCCTCTATATAAGAAGTTAATACTCCCTTTTATGCCTAGGTAGAGCCCTTTATCTATGGATTTGGTACACCCCAATGTGTTAGAGAATGGTTATCCATCTATGGAGTCAATAGTATCCTATGTGTCATGGAAAAATTATCTATTTATAGAGTCAATAATCCCTTACGTGTTAGGGAGTGATACTATATAGGGGTCAAAACTCTCATTATAAACTTAAATTTCCATCAATGAGGCATAGCCCCCAACTATAGTTATATAGGTGGAATGGAAGTTATGGAAGCTGGGTATTTTAATTATTGCAGTTTTACAACCAATGGAGTTTGGGACCCCCCCTAAATGATACATATTTCCTTGATGAGGCTTGGATCCTCCACCATAGCTCAATGATTAGTAAGAGTTTGTCTAATAAGTGATGATCGTTAGTTTCATTATAGATAAGAGTGAAAACCTATAAATTCCACAGTTTTGAATAGTTTAGTTTTTCATGATCCATTATTTAAGGAGGGGTGGTTGTGGTGAGATTTATATTAGGTAGAAGATCCTTATCTAGATAATTATGATTAGATATTTTCCCTCCAACCATGTAAGATATTTCCTTCTTAATATGATCTTTTTCTATGATTGGCGAGTAAATGATGATGGTTGTAATAGTTTTATCTAGAAATTGGGATTTATTTTTCCTCCATTTTTATATTTATTTAGCATGTTTGTGATTCACTAGTATATTTTATGATTATACATTAATTTTCAAGTATTCATGATGATTGTTCTTATCTATGGGATTTCAACATGAGTTTATAATATAACTCCATGATCATTTCTATAACTTTTTTAATTCCTTAGAAGATTTATTTTTTTCTCTAGGAAACCCAATATTGGATATGAAGAAAGGATTAAGTTTATAAAATAGGTAGACTAAAAATAACCTATAGGATTTCCTCCAACCTTGGCTATAGAGAAATGATGCAGTTTCTAAAATAGGTAGACTGACAAGAACCTATAGGCTTGTGAGTGAGATTTTTTTATTGTGGTAGGAGTTCGATCAATGATATTTCCATTTGATTTTCATTGATATATTAAAAAATCTTATGTAAGTTGAATTCATATAAGTAGATCAAAATTTTATGGAAGTGTTTAGATAACCAAGTAGTTAGTAGCCTCTATTATACAGAGACCATATCTATATAGTGAGAGTATTATGGGAGATTATTTGTGATATTTTAAAGGGTGTGATGGGGTTTGTGGTTGCTCATGTTTTAGGATGGGGTTATTATGGGATATAGAGTAGGTAAATCTGGGTTATCTAAATAGTTTAGGACTATATTCTTTTTATTTTAGTCAAATGTTTCACCAACAAGATGGTGCCTGGTTTCATAGTGGTTTGAGGAGGTTTAATCAAAATTTTTTGAGATCATATATAGATTTCATAATCAAGAGAAAATGATCCAACCAATTCATCAATAGTTTTGGGTGAGGACCAAACTAAAGATAGAGGTGTGGGAATGATTCCACTATAGAGATTAGAATGGAGGAGAAATTAGAGGCTTGGTGTTATCCTCATGATATGAGTTGGCGATGTTGATATGTATACCCTATAAGGAGATGAAATGAATAAATGGAAAGGCCTCATGGAATATATTAAATTGAATATATTGTAAGGATATTATAGTGTTATCATTGATTCTTCTGATTGATGGGTTCAATGAGATTATATTTTCTTTATATGACAGTCTTCTGGGTCACTTATTATAAAGGTTGGGAGTAAAAAGTTCTCACAAAATATTCCTTGGTTAAATAACTACTTCAAACTTGATGTTAATGGTTTATGGTTTTTTTATCTAATAAAGATGAAAAAACAAGGGTTTTGGAGAGTATTGGATGATAATCCTTGAAATTATTCATAAAATATGATTCCATACATGTTTTGAGGCATTACCTTGTGACAAGATTAAACTAATTATTGATTATGGGAAAGGGGGAGTATTAGAAATGGAAGTCCAAATGAAATATATATGAATATAAAGTAGTTATTGAGTTGTTTTTGTTATTAATTCACATATATTATGGGCAATAAAAATGAAATAATTGTGTAAAATATTATTTATCTTTCTTTCCTTCTTTTTATTAAAAAATGAAAACAATGTTCATGCGTACGTATAGACTACCGTCTCCATGAATGGTGTAATTAATTTTTCTATATCTACATTTTATGGATGATTATATATATATATATAATCAATATATATGATATTTATGTCATTATTAACATTCTAGTGATAATGTAACCATGTCAAAGTATAAGGGTCTAGACTTCTGAACTGAAACTTTCATGAAAAACTAAATAATTAACACCTAGAAACAATGTTTTTAATAAATAATTGTTAATATAATGATGTTGAAATTTTATAAGTGAAACATATGTGGAATTATAGGTCTTAATATGGTTATATTATATAATTAAAATAAATTTAATTTTATTTAATAGGTGGTCAGATCTCTTACAAAGAAAGTCATACTTGAGGTAACAATTTTGTATTATAAACTCATTTTTATTGGGATTGCTTATACATAAATTTATGATGATGAAATTATATGACATATATCACCAAAATATCATGCATTTTATTCTCTTATGGTTATTTTTTTGATATTACATATTTTATTTCATTTTACTTTCTTTAAGTACTCAAGATACCAAAACAATATTTTTAAGAAAAAAAGGATTTTTAAGGCCCCATTATCTCTCGGAGAGCTCTCTCGAGAACACTTACCCTATTCCTAGGGTTTCCTCCCCTATATATAGAGCATCCTCTTCTAGCCTATGACTCTTTCTTCTCTCTTTTCCATTGCTCTTGCTTCTTCTACATCTTGTTTTTTGGTTTATTCCCAAGTTCTCCATATCAGATGGGAATATATCCTTTGGTGACCTAGGTTTTCCACCTTTTTGAATTATTTATCTCCTTTAATTACTCTAAGTCCTCATTTTTTTTCTCATGGTGTTCCTTTTTTTATTCTTTTCACCTTATTTTTATTCACCTTTATTCATGCTTCTTCTCATTTTCTTCTGGAGGTCTGTTTCCATTGGTTCATTTTTAGTGGATGTTCACTGTCACTTTGTGGCTTCCATATACTCCCACATTTTCTCTTATAACTATAAACTTCATGCTAAAATCTATCTTGGTTTATCATGAAGTCACTCTAGTGACTTTTTATTTTGTTAGTGTGTGATTCAAAAACTTCCACTTTGGACCTTTTCCCTCTTCTACTCTTACAACCAATCATTTTGTTCTTGGACACATCTCATTTTAGTACAAGGGTGATTGAGGTGGTTTTGGTATGGTTTTGGTGCTTGTGAGTCAGTGTCGGGGGCTCGTCTCAGTTGCTGTCATCCACCACTTTGGTTTCTGGTTAAATTAGATGGTCCAATGTTGGTGTTTTCCTTTTATTTCTCTTGTTTTTGTTGTTGTATAATTCTATTTTAAGATGGTGTTTTTTGACAAATCTATGGTCTCTATTTCACTGGTGAAGGTTTAATAATGACGTTTTCTATAGATTTTTATAGTGTTGGTTCATTTATGTCTCACTATGGAGGTCATGTATACTCTTACTCTCTCATATCATCTAGATCCATTTCTCCCTCCCATGTCAATCTAGTGTGATGGTCTCTAAGAAGATTTTGGGATGTTTTTATACGAGCGGTAGGGTGTTACAGAAGGTGCGACTTGTGGTAGAATTTCCCTTTCTATAGGTTATTTCAGTGATGATTCTTATTTTATGTTGCTTATGAAGCAAGTTTTCCCTTCCTACTTCCATTTCGTTCGATGGTGGAGCTTTGGGTGATGTGGTGATGATGACGGTGGTGAAATGTGTTTTTCTTGGCTGGGGATCTTCTTTATGAGAGACTATAAGCTTGGGTTGGGGCTTTAGGTGAAGGTTTGGCGGGTTACTTCATTTGGGATGCTGGATGGTGTGTTTTTCCTATGTAATGTAAATGATTACTGAGATAGAGTGTTTGAGAGCATGAATCAAAGTGGATCATTTTTTAGGATCTTGTGGCCTGAGGAAATTTGGTGGCACTGGGATCAATGAGTGATTTCAAACTTTGAATCTGTGGTTTTTGGTTGATTTCAATTTTGAATTTCGAATTTAAATTTTTAAATTTGAATGTTGTTTCATTTGAATTTGAATTTAGGGATGTGTAGTTACCACTAAAACTTAAAGTGGATTTTATAAAATTAAAAAAAAGGATTTGGAGGAGGAGGATAAAAATGACTTTATTCTCTCTTTGGTTAGGAATTTTTTTCTTCCATGCCCATTTTTTATGATTTTTTTCTATAATATTTTTACTATTTTACAATGATTTTTTGAAGTCATTTTTATCCGTGATTAACTTTTTTAAAATAATGGTTAAAGATAATCTTCTTATCTTTTTCTAAACGAGGTACATTTTACCAAAGGTGTGAACATAATCTTTATTTTAATGTTTATAACATGAACAGAATTCCCCACTTTCATAAACACTCAATTATTTTAATCTTAATTTAAAATATTTCATAGTTCATTTCAAAGAAAATTTTTCCTTGATATTTTATAAATTTTTAAATTTTAAATATCTGATTTCAAAATGGAAAGGGTATTTTCTTCAAGAAAATATTCCAGTACTCTTTTAAAAGAATTATCATCTATGAAAACATCTATTTATGTTACATATGATTCAATAAGTATATTATCCAATTATACCATATTTATTATTTATCTATATGGTTTATGATTATGATGGTGAAATACTTATGAAATCTATTTTCTTCATAGGTTATATTATGATAAAATGATAAATGTTTTTATGATCTTGTGGAATACATATGAATGGATTATGATTATGTGATAGATGGTTACATTATATCTCTCTAATTAATTGGATAAATATTAATGATTTTTGATCTTAAAGGGTACATGGGAGATTATCCAAAGCCCAAAAATTGGGTACAAGGGAGGTTATCCCAAGCCCAAAAAGAGGGTACATGGGAGGTTGTCCCAAGCCCGAATCAGGTACACAAGTGTTTATACCAATCTTAACATGTGATGAATGTCTTTGTGGGTATCCATGAAATAATATTTCTATGATTATTATTATTCCACATTTTATGAAACAATTTTATGGCATGATCTTATTCCAATTTTATGCTCTAATGGATCATATTATTTGATTCCTTTATGATTCATGTCTTATAAAATACCAAGATTTATTCCATGAGTCATGATTATGATCTATCAACTATTTGGTGTGATTTTCAAATTCCAATTTCATGTTCTCATACCCTTATGATCATGTTATACTTAAATGGTCATTTAAATCTCCCTTTCTTACCCTTACTAAGCATCCGATCTCACCATTTATTTTGTTTCCTTTTACCCTAGATATAAATAAAGGTTTTAAATATTATAAGTCTACGAAGGGTGGTAGTTATGAATAAATTAGTGGAAGATGATGTATTTATTTTATGCACCCATTTTTTATCTATCTGTGTTTCTAAAGACACAAAAAATTTATGGTTATTATATGGATCATAATGATATATAATGATTATTCCTCTAATAATATGTAATATTTAGGTATGAAAATTTTAAGTTGAATCATTCATAATTGTTAATTTTTCAATATTATGAATGCATTTAATAATTGTTTTCCTTATTTTTTAAATTATTGATAAAATATGAACTATATAATGTGATTTCCTAGTTCTGGTGTTGTGTCCATAGTACAAGTGGGTAAAATTTCAAACTAGAATAAGAAAATTTGGTTGTAAATTCCAATGATGTTTCTTTTAGTATCCATTTAAGGACATTAAAACCTAGAGTTATAAGGAAGGAGTAATGATTCCATTTGATGTAATTTTTAGGATAACTAAAAGGGATTGTGAAACTCCATATAATAACCATCTAAAGTGTTAGTTTTATAGAAATTAATTCCTTGATTTTGAAGTGTATGTGATACCAAATGTATAACTTACAAATATTTTGAGTACATAAGAGTTTAAAAAATGAATAATTAATAAAGATTATAGTTTCCATTAAAATTATGAAGTAAATATTTTTTGCATTAAATATTTGAATATAAATGAATATATCAATCTTAGATGGTTCTAAGTAAATGATGTGTATATTAAACTCAATTATATTATATGATAAGGGAAGTTGTTTGTTAAAAAAGTATTGTTATGAACAAAATGAGATAATAGATTCCACAAATATGGTTTATGATTCATTGGTACCTATAACATTTTTTGAAAATGATAAAAGGATAAAAAAATACCGAAGATAAAATTATTTATTTAAATGTTTATTAAAATTTGAGGGATGGTGTTCCTACCACCCATCAGTGGAATATTTTAAATTATAAAGTCTTCTTTTCATAATAAAATGATCCAAACACATAGAATACCATATATGATATAGTTATAATATTTTATTTGTTAAATATACACAATAATAAAAAATAAGTGTTATTTCATTATACAAATGAGTTTGTGTATCTTATAATGATATTTTGAATAAAATATAGTGTATAAAAGGATAGTGAGAGTATGTTTGGACTTAGAGAATTTCAAAGCTAATAGATAAAATATTATTCAAGTCAAAATTCAAAGTAAAATTTAATTAATATCCTAAAATAGTTTAGGTTATGGTTGTAAAGAGAAATGTAAAGAGTTATATTTAGTTATCATAACAAATTGAATGTCACTTTATCTTAAAGGAGTTTAGAATGTGTTGGTAAGTGATATTTTAAATAGTTACATTAATGGCCAAAATATTTCAATGGAATATTTTGATGTAAATGGTTTCAAGGATGATTATGTTAAACTTATAAAGAGTTATAAGTAGACAATATAAATTATTAATATCATAACATTAGATGTTGTGGATTTAAGGAGTTTGAATATATTCAAGGAGTTGAATATTAGGAATATGATTCCTAAATCTCACTATTATTCAAACTTTATTTCTTTATATATGTTACTAACTAAATATTTTAGTGGGAGGGTTTTACCAAGTATTCACATTGATATGAAATAATAATTACATAGAGATGTATTTAGTTTTACAAAACCCTTGAAACCCAAAACAAACATGAGGCTAATTAGGTGGTTAAACATATATGATATATTAGGTAAGCACATATGTATGGTTTTGTTAATTATTATTAAACAATTTTAAGAATATAAAATGTATTATGTTGTACAAATGCAAATCTCCACATTATCATTCTTTCATGATGGCTATTTATTTTTTGTGAAGTGAAATGATAATAATCCCCTCATAGTTTGGCTTTTAGTTGTACCTAATTGATGACCATCATAGAGTATTATGATTTTTTGATGGTTTATTAATATTAGTAGGAGTATAATATTATAATAAATGTAAATATTTGTATATGATATATAAGTAATAGACTCATGAGGTGATAAGTTGAGACTTATTATCTGGATTGAATCGCTAAAGTATACCACTTGGAATGTCATATGTTCATTAATATACATAGGTGTGTATAGTTATTATGAACCTCCATTACATGAGGTTGTTGAGATACCTAGTATTATAACATTTATAATTTGATACCTTTATTATGAAAACCTCATGGATTAGATAATAAAGGGTTTTTTGGGTGTGTTGTTGATCATGTCATCAATTAGAGCTCAACCAAGATGAGATTTGTCCAATTAGATAAAGAGTAAAGACATCTAATCCCTTGATTGAATTAGAATGAGGGAATGAATAACCATAATATTTTAATGACATGTGATGTAATCAACTACTTGGATGAGTGACATGTGATTTTATCATCTACATGATGAATTAAATATGATGTATTCATCAATTTGGTCTATTTATTTTAGATAATTATGAATGTATGAGACGATCTATACGAGATTGACATGTTCCATTTCCATTGGTCACTTGATGTCATAGAAAAATGGATTATATGGGTATATATATGATGTATATGATACATTACGTGTTTTACATGTTCATATGGAGATATGAGAATATTCGATCAAGATCACACTAGAGCTGTTTTTAGTTTGATTATTAGTGATGTTTTTCTAGAGGCTACTCTTTGCTTACATTTATAAAATCAAGATTTTATATTAGTTTTCAACACTATAAAATCCCATAGGGTTACATGGTTAGGAATTAAATTAAGGATTAAATTTTTAAAACACTTTTTTTGTTCGAAAATAATTAATGTTTTTTAAAATGTATCCAAAAGAGGTTGAATGGATTCATAGAGAGTTATGAAATTTTTCATAAATCCATTATGGGATTTTAGTGTAAGTGGGAGATTGTTGTTAATTAATTAAAATAGGGATATTGTATCGCATGATATCCCCTAATTTTTAGTTTTTGGGATTGTAAATCCTAATTCAAGTTACTATTTTTAGTTCATTGGGAGGAGATACTCAGGTAGACCCTTTGGTCTTATCAAGGCAGTGTAAATAGGTAACTTCAACATATAGGTAAGTTTTTTAGAATATAGTGATATTTTGATGGATAGTTTGGGATTGTATAAGTTCACCAGAAGTTGGTTTGTGTTGGATTTAATTGATTGTATGAGGATTTTTGAATATTTTATCAGTGACAGTGGTTGGGGAAATTCATACTAAAGTGGAACTGAAGGATAATCACAAATATCAGATGGTGATGCAACCTGTTCAACCAACTGAGTACCACTATAAAATAATAGAGAGACTAAATGATGAGTATGATGAATTGAATTATTTATAGTTGTGACTAAGTGTAATTAAAAGATATAAGGATTCAATAATTTTTAATCCCTTTACTTTAGAAAAATACGCATTTTTCAGTGTTCTTTAATTGATGTCAAATGAATGTTTGAACCACATAATTTTTTTGTGTCTGCTTGAATTTTCCTGTTGTTTTTTTGAATTTATAAAAAAGGGTGTGAAAGAGGTGAAACTTGGTGTTTGTTATTAGGGTTTAGTATAATTTATATATTTGTTTTTTTAAATAGATATAAGTTCTATTCGTTTGAATTCTACTGTGTAAGATTTCCAGTGTGTGATCTTTTGATGAAATAATGTTATATAATATGGTGATCACAAAACAGTTGCTTCCCAAAAAGTGGAATTAGAGATTAGTTAATCACACTCAAAATATCAGGTAAAATTCACAATTAACTCGACATTATATTGATTTCAGTTGGGTTTACAATCATTGAAAGATATGAGATTGGAAAAAGAAAAAATTTTAATTGACAAGTTCAACAAAAGCGACTTCAATATCAAGGGGATGAAAATAGAAGATTATATCATCCAAAAGTATTTTTAAATTCCATTTTAAGGATTCATGTAAAATAATATAGATAAGGATGGATGGGAAAATATAGACAATAAATTACTTGGATTAGTGAGGATGTCATTGGCATGAAATTCAGCCTTCAACATCGGAGAGAAGAAAATTACAGGTGATCTAATGGAGGCCCTAAAGGATGTGTATGAGAAACCAATGCAACTAAAATAGTGTTCATGAAGTGATGTTTTTTTATTATGAGGATATCAGAAGGATGGTCAGTGGTAGGTCTTGTGAATTTCTTCAACATGATATGAAACCAACTTGAAGTAGTGAAAGTCACTTTCATAGATGATGTATGGAAAATATTGTTTCTCTCATATTTACTAAAATATTGGGATGGAATGGTTATTGTGGTCATTAATTCCTATATAAATAATAATATTTTGTTTGAAGAAATTCATAATTTGATCTTCAATGAGGAATTATATAGTTTTAAGGTCTAATTACCTTTGAGTAATTCCTTGAATGATGATAAAAGGGGATACTCACAGCAAAGATGGAATCATCAATCATTGGTAGATAAATAAAGGTAGTGGAGTCAAGGAAATTTGATATGTTCAAATCAATGAGATGAAATTGAAGAGTATAGTGGGGAAAATTGTGTTAAATATTGATCACTTGGAAATTGATATCTATAAAAGTTCCATGCCAGAAAAATAAAAAAGGGTTTCATTTAACTTGGATGTCTAGAAGCCCAAATTCTAGAATCTAAAACTCATTCAATTGAATGTATGGGGCTTATCCCAGTCTGGACTCATAGAAGATCCCTATATTTTTTCAATTTCATCAATGATGTGATAATTAAGGTATGGATATATTTACTTAATCATATTTCTAATGTATTTAGTGATTTTATATAGAGGAAAGCTATAGTGGAAAGGTAAAGTGTCCAGAAGTTAAAGTGTATAGTTAAAATAATGGTGGAGAGTATAATGGTGGTAACTTCTAAAACTTCTTCTAGAATAAAGGGATAATTAGAAGGAACAATACCCAACACCAAAGAAAAATGGTGTATCAGAGAGGATGAATAGAAATTTTTCTGAGAAGGTGAGATGCATGCATGTGCACTCCATAATTCCTAAGACCATTTGTATAGAAGTAATCAAAACTATTTTACACTTAGTAAACATAAGTATGGCTTATATAGTGGGGAATGTCTACCAGAAGAACTATGATCTAGAAAAGTTCTAAAATTTATCTATCTTAAAATCTTTAGAAGTTTGGAATGCATTCACATTGAATCCAGGGATAGAGACAAGCTATATTAAAAGTCCAAAACTTTATTTCTTATCAGATGTGGGAAAGAAGATTTTGGTTTCAGACTATGGGGTGATAAAAAACTCTAAGTCATCAAAATTTAAAATGTTATATTCAATTAGAAGGTCCTATATAACGACCATAAAATGAATGGAAAATAATTTGAGGTCAAGAAACCAGCTATTGAAGTTCAATTAGATCTAGATGAAATAATTAGAAGATCAAAAGTCCAAGTGATACTAAATTTTAGTAAAATTGCACTGGAAATTAGGAATTATAAAACATTACAGAATGATCAAGATATTATAAATACTAAGGGAAATCTATGAATGTAAATTAATTTTAATATGGGGAACCTAAATATTGTACACTTGAAATTGTAATACTATAAATAAATAAGTCTTAGGTAGAGTTGATAAGATATTTTAGAATTGGGTAACTAGTTCAGAGATATGAAGATAATATGAACTTAAAAATTTTAATAGATGTTAGAGAACCTTAATTATCAGAAGAACTATTATCCATTAATGAATTGAAATAGTTGGAGTCAAAAATAAAGCAATAAATTCCCTGTTTGAAGTTCAATAGAACTTGGGAGTTGGTTGAACTATCAAAGGGAAAGAAAGAACTTAATAAAAAATGGGTCATTTGATTTAAGGAGTAATTTGGAAGTAGTAAAAGATACAAGGAATTAATGATTGTAAAAGGATTCTAATAAAAATAAAGTATTGATTTCTTAGAAATATTTTCATTATTATTAAAGGATACTAACATCTAGATGGTTTTGAGTTTATTTTATTATGATGATCTAAACTTGTAGTTGATAAATTTGAATATTTAAATTATTCATGGGGACTTGGAGAAGGAAATTTACATGAAGTAGTCAAAGATTTTTTAAGTTCATCATAAATAGTTCCTTGTTTTTAGATTTAAGTGAATCCTCTATTGATTGAAATAGGAATATCAATAGTGGAACTATAATTTTGACACTTTCATTATTGGAGAATATTTCACAGTGAGCAACTCTGATCATGGTTACTATCAAAATTCATGGGATCATAGAACACAAATAATACTTCTATAATATGTGGATGACATATTTTAGGTGTGTCCATAGGTTTCACAGATTCAAGATCTGAATAGTAAGTTGTTCTAAATATTTGAAATGTGGGATCTTTGACAAGAAAAGAAAATATTAGGGATAAGTATTGATAGGGACATAAAATATGGTACACCAGTGTTATCCTAGATGAAATATATAAAGGTGATCATCCTTGTCCCTTAAATGATCTTAAATCCACGATTTCAAAATGCTGGGGCTTATTGAAGTAGAAGATTATGCCAATTGGTAAAGGATACTATCACATCCTACTCAACTCGCAAGAGGAACTGGAACAAGTATGGAAAACTGGGAATTTACAATTGTGGCCTGGGTTTCTTAGAATCTCTGATTGGGATGTCTCCTTTAATCTACACACACACAGGAACTCAATGGCATAGATTTGGGTAAGATTACATGGTCTGAATTGGTTTTTCTGGCATCCCAAAATACTTAATGATATTGTCTCTTGTATTGGCCTTCCTGTAAAAATTTATCAAAGAACCTTGAATGATGAATTAGGTATTTTTTCGAGAGTCATGGTTGAAGTAAACCTTGACTCAATTTCTCCTAATGTTATCAACTTTAGTGCTTCTAATTATAAAACTGAAATTAAGGCTGAATATGAAAAAAAACCATCATTTTGTGAGGTATGTAAAATCATAGTACATAACCTATCTAATTGTAGAGTGGTTAGGAAACAAGTGATTCCCCCACTTGGAAATGATTGGAAAGAGTTTAGGTATAATAAGAAAGGTAAACCACAGGCTGATATACCTGAGACCTCAGGAAAGAAACAAGAATTTTGGGTTAAAAAACAAATCCCTTTGCCCCCTTAGAAGATAAATCTTGGGGAGAATTAGTTGAAGAGGAGGAATCCCTCCTCATGGAAAATGACTTGGCTAAAGAAATAGAAGAAATGGTCTTTGAGACCTATCATTCTCACCATGATAATGACATTAGTGAGAATAGATTCACTCCATCACCTGTCCATATATTGATCCGAAAGGAAATTTTTCTATGTGAAACAGTCCACACTAAAGCTGCTTGCAGGAATAAGGAAGCTTCTGATTATACTACCCCTATTGAAAAGGATATTTCCAATTTACTATCTATTGAAACCATGGGGAATGTTTTGGACAATCACAAACCTGTCCTTCTCACTCTTGTCGGATCATCTTACCATGTCACCTGCTCTTCGGATGCTGCAACTTTAGCAGAACCTCAAGGTAACAAATGCAAAAATGCTGAAGTAGGTACCTACACTCTTCATCCTCTTGCTTTTAATAGCTCTAAATTCTCAAATGCTGTTGTTTCTTTGAAAAATATCCCTTATAAAATTTATGCTAATGCTCTGGATAATAGTCCTGTTCCAAACCTTCAAGTTCCTGATTTTAAGCTACCCACTGTTTATACAATTAATATGCTTGAAACACTGCACAAAGCTGATCCTGGGCCTATGGTATCTTCCAAAGTCTCATACCTTCTTATTTCTAATCAAGGAGCAGCTTTTAGAGCTGATCCTGTCACCTTGGAAGCTGATAATGATTTGGTTTCAGAGAAAAAATTTAGCCCGAATTTAGTGATTCCTAAGTTGAATATTGTTGACATTTCACCCGAACACACAGTGAACATACCTTCTCTACATTCTTCACCTAATAATTCCCCTTCTCCTAAGAAAAATTCTGTTAGTGCAGTGAGTAGTAATACTTCTCCTAGCTCTAAGAGTAATACCCAAGACAAAAAATCCAAACCCAACTCTTCTCAAGAGGTCAGAAGATCAGAGAGGAGGAAAGGTTTAGGAAAATCTAAAAAGGGGGTTCTAACCCAAAGCACAAGTAAAAATTAATCTTCTCTTTTGGAATTGTCAGGGTATTGAAAACTCTGACACTCTGATTGTTCTTAATAGATTTTTGAAAATACATAAGCCTAAAAGTTTTGCTATATCTGAACCTAAAGTTAATGACACTTCTAAATGTATGAACCTTTTCTCTCTCAGTTATATTTTTTTAGGTTCCTGTAAGGCCGGTTCCTCAATTGATGATATGTGGATATTTTACCACACATCTCTCCAAAATATTAATATTATCAACAGTTTTGAACAACAATTTACTTGTAATTTCTGGTGGGACAATTAAAAACTTTTTGCACGATGATATATTCCAAAAATAGATACCAAGAAAGAATAACCCTCTAGAATGAGATTTCTATTTTGGCTAATAGCATTTAACCCTTGGGTTGTGATGGGAGAGTTTAATTCCATTCTCACCTCCAGTGAAAAAATTGGTCCCTCTCACTTATCAATATATTTAAGAGAGTTTAGGTCTTCTATTGAAGACAACAATATGGTGGAGGTTAACCTCACTGGTGCAAAATGCACCTGGTACCGAAGACACTATAACAAGGTTGTTTCTATTTAACTGGATAGAGCTTTTGTTAATACAAATACTCTTGATAAATGGGACACCATCTTTAGCATCACCCTCCCGAGGTTAAAATTTGATCACCACCCTATTTTGGTCAATCTTCTCATCAAGAAACATAAACCCACTCTCCCCTTTATATTTAACAATGCTTGGTCTACGGACCCAGATTGTGTTTATTTTATCAAAAATATTTTGGAAACTATGAATCATAAATAGGATACTTTTTATTATATCCTCAAACTCAAAACTTTAAAACAACCTCTTAATGGATGGTGTAGAACTAAAAGTAAACAGATTGACATATATATTTATTCTCTCAAAAAGGATCTTTCTCATTTGCAAACTCACAATTCCAATTCTGATTTTAACCTGGATCCTCAACCAGAAATAAATATTTCCATGAAACTCAATTCTCTTCTCACTTTCAAAGAAAACATGCGCAATAAAATTTTCAAAACAAAATGGCTCTCTAATGGTGACAGGAACACCAAATTCTATAACTCGCTTCAAAGAGTTAGAAAATCCACCCGACCTCTTACTAAACTTTTACATGATTATTTGCTTATTGAATCAGAAGAGGCCATATCCAACCTTGTTATCTCTTATTTTCATAGAATCTTTAATGGTCTAGATAATCCTATTGAACTTTTTCCTAATATCATCCTGTTGATGGTTGATGAGAATGAAAACACATCTCTCTTAAGCACTCCTTTGGATCATAAAATTAGAGACACTGTTTTTAGTCTAAAGCCTGATAGTGCTCCCGGTCCTGATGGCTTTAATAATGGTTTCTTCCAACAAAACTGGGATATTATTCACTTGGATGTGTGAAAACTTGTTATGTCTTTCTTTTCCAATGGTTTTCTCCCTCATGACCTTAATGCTCAATTTCTTAATTTAATCCCCAAAGTGGAAAATGCCTCTGAGATCCAAAAATTTCAGCCTATTTCCCTGATAAACACTCTCTACAAAATCATGACCAAGATTCTTGCTAATAGGCTTACCCCAATATGTAATAAAATTGTTTCTTGGAATCAATTTGGTTTTATAAAAGGTAGGTCTATTCAAGACTGCATTTTCCTTTCCCCTGAATTCACTAACAACCTAAAAAAAATTACTAGGGGTGGTAATGTTGCTATCAAGCTTGATATTCGAAAAGCTTTTGATACTATAGATTGAAGTTTTATCTTCAAATTCCTAAAAAGATTTTGATTTAATGATAACTTTGTTATGAGAATAAAAACTCTGTTTAAATCTACCTCCATTTCCATTTTGGTTAATGGCTCCCCCAAAGGCTACTTCAATTGCACCAAAGGTGTCAGACCAGGAGACCCTTTCTCGTACATCCTTTTTGTCATTGCTGAAGATTATCTCAGCAGAGTTCTCACACATCTTTTCAATCAAAAAAAAAAACTCAATCCCATCCAAGATTCCAAAAATCTCAATGTCCCTACTCATCTTCTATATGCCGATGAAATCATCTTGTTTCTTAAGGGTGATCAAAAGAATATTCAATCTCAAAAAAATGCTCTTGTCTATTATGAAGCGGTTTCTGGTCAGGATATTTCTTGGAACAAATCTCATATTTTCTTCGGGAAAAATTTCCCCCCACAGAGAAAAGGCCATATCACCAACTACCTTGGAATTAAAGAAGGTCTCTTCCCCTTCACTTACCTGGGGGTTCCTGTTTTTTGGGGAAGATCCAAATCCAACTACTTTACCAGCATTGTGGATCAAATTAATAATCAGATTTCTAATTGGAAAGGTAAATCCCTCTCCATGGTTGGTAGAATCTGTCTTGTCAAATCGACCATTATCTCGAAAATGGTCTATTCTCTTATGATCTATAAATGGTCAGTCGGTGTTTTAAAAAAAATTAATACCTACATTAAAAACTTCATTTGGATAGGAAGTATCCTCAAAAGTAAACTTGTCACCATTCCTTGGAAAACCTGTTGCAAACCTTTAGATAATGGGGGTATTGGTATTAAAAATTTAAAACTCTTTAACGATGCACTTCAGGCCAGACTTACTTGGAGAATAATTAACAAAAAATCTATTGCGATTGACTTCCTTAAGCATAGATTTCTCACCAATATTAAGAAAGGGAACATAAATTACATTACCTCCTCGATCTGTCTCTCCATTAGGATTTCTTTCCAACACATTATGAAAAATTATAGATGGATGGTTAAAGCTGACTCCAACATGAATTTCTGGCTTGATAATTGGACTGGTTCTCCTTTAATTTCCATGCTTCCTTCTAACTCTCCTCCTGAGAATACAACTTACACCATTAAATATGTTCTTCACTCTCACAGGAATGAGCTCCCTAATAACATTTCTCAAATCATTGATAACTACCCCTACACTAGCTCTGATGACTTTATTGTCTAGGAACCGACCTCAAATGGCTTCCTTGACTCAAAAAAATTCTACAAGCACAATTTTTATGGAACTGAATCTTTCTTTCAATGGTTGAATAATTTTAATAAGGCTTGGATCAATCCTACTAGACTCACTCTCATTTGGCGCATTGCTCACAACAGATTGCCCACTGAGGTTTGCCTTCAAACTTTTGGTATCCAACTCTGCTCTAAATGTCGCCTATGTAATAAAAATAGGGAAGATACTAACCATATTTTTCTTTCATGTGACACAACCTCTACTCTATGGAATTATATTTTTGACATTTTTGATTGCAGGTGGTTCATTCCTGACTCGATTTTCTCTCTCTTAAAGAAATGTGTTGATCACGAGGCATCTCAGCAAATCAAAAATATTTTCCTCTCCATCGTTGCTGAACTCCTGCATGTTATCTGGTATGACATAAATGATATCCTCCATAATAAATTCTCCCTTAATCTCAATGCAGGAAAATCCAGAATTCTCATTGCGGTCCGAGAGGCTGCCTCGACTCAAAAGGCCCATTGCAACAACTCTGTTGGTGATTTAGTGATTCTGCGCAAACTTCGGGTTGATGGCCTCTATCATCAACCCAAACTAACATTTGAAGTATTCTGGAAAACTTCGATGCCAGGATGGATAAAAGTGAACGTTTATGGTGCCTCAAAGGGAAACCTAGGTCCTGTAGGATGCAGTACAATTTTTAGAGATTCTTCTGGCCAGTGTCACGGTTGTTTCTTTGGCAGATGCAGTGTTGTCTTGTCTATGGAAGTGGAAATGATAGGGGAAATTCATGCCGTCAACTTTTCCCTTCAAAAGGCTAGAGGAAGCTCTGGATTGAAAGTGATTCGACCACCATTGTCTAGGCAATTTGGAAGGGTGTGATTCATCCGGCTTGGCATCTTACCATCATTTGGATGAAGTGTCTTGATTCACTCTTGGAGATTAATTACATTACCACTCATGCTTTTTGTGAAGCGAACACTGTTGCAGATGCACTTCCCAACAAAGGTGTTCACCAGGACTTGATTTGGCTGAATGACCTTCCTTCTGATTTATTTCAGTTTTTTGACAAGGATTGTAAAAAAATTCCTTCCTTTCGTCTTTTGTAACATAGTTGCTTTTTTATTCAATAAAATGTGATTTGGTCTTTGACCAAGGCACCACCCCTCTTTAAAAAAAATGGATGAGAATTTCATTGGGGATTCAGATACTTTTAAGCACACGATAGTATTTTTGTTTACTTTGGTAGAATCAAGGTAAGTTGGATGTATTAGGTATAGATTTTGGTTACCTTATCACAATGAAAGTGGAATATATAGAATCTATAGAATCTAGAAATGATTTATCATGGTTAATGAACTTGATAAAGTAGCTTGGAAAGAGTCCAAAAGGAGGAGTGTTGTTATATGATAGTCATAGTGAAATTAACCTTGCTTGGAAGCCGGTGTTTCATGAAAGAATGAAACACATTAACTTAAAATTCTATTTCATTTAGAATATAATCAAGGATAACGTGTTAGAGATGAAAATATATATGGGACTAAAAATTTGGTTAACATATTCAAAAAGGTGTTGGTCTAATAAATATTTAGTTAGAATCGTGCCTTAGTTGAAATTGAGTGAATGAAAGATGATAGATAACATTGCATGCATGATAAAGAAGGAAAAATTATCAGTTTTTACTAAGTGTTGAAGTGTGCTAAAAAAATCCTTGAAGTAGTCTTCAAGAGAAATATTGTTTGGATTGTTAGTACTAATTTAAGTTTACAATCTTAGTTCATTTAAAAGAGAAACACCAATACAACCTTCAGTCTTATCAAGGAAGTGGTAATAGGTAACTTCAGTATACTGGTAAGTTTGTTGGAATAAGGTGATCTTCTTATGGGTAATATAGGTTGATCTGAGTTCACTAGAATATTCATTATAATAGATTTATTTGATTGTATGAGGAGTTTTAAATAGAATACCGATGAAAGTAGTTAAGTTAGTGATGGAAACAATGAAATAAAAGGCTACCCACAAATCTCATATGGCGATGAAACTTTTTTAACTGACTGGGAACCTCTATAAAATAGATGCAGGACCATTTATTGAGTATAATGAGTTTAAGTATATCTAATTTAAATTATGTATAATTACTTTATCTTAATATATATAGTAATTTTTAATCTTTTTTTACTTCTAGATAAATGAATATTTGGAATTTTTTAATCATAGACACAGGATAAAAGTCTGAACCATGTAATCATTATGTGGACACTTTACTTTTCATTTTTTTTCTTTTGTTTGAATGTTTTGTATGAGTTTCTCATAAATGGTGTAAAAGAGGTGTGTCTTAGTGGTGGTGATTAAGGTTTATGATAATTCATAATTATTATTCTCTAAAGACACTAGAAGTTATTATAGTTTGAATTATGTTACGTAGGATCATCTCTGTGTGCGATCTTTCATTGAACTCACATTCTATCATCTAGTGATTTCATAGTGGATGATTCAAACCAATATCCTATTGTATGGCTTGAATATACCATTATCATGGAATATGATCTATATGTATCAAGTGTATGATATGTTGACAATATGGGACATCAGTTGAATGGATTTAGCCATGTATTTCAGAAAGTTTACATGGGTTATAAATCAATGGGTTAATTCATTTGTGGTTATATAAATTTATTATAATCATTTGAAACATTAAAATTGTAAGTACCCAAACTTCTTGGAGGTAACTTCTTGTTTACTTTTTGGTTTAAATACTTTAAATTTGGTTAATGAAATATTTACTGGGTGTATGTGGAGGCCCGAGGGTGTTTCAGGGGTTCGGGACACAAAACAAGGAAAAAATGGACATCAAATTCATATTGAATGGTTGGTGCATGGTTAATAATAATCATGCACCCAAACTATGCATTCCTGAAGGAGGGGTGCATGGTTTGAAAAAACCATGCAAGGAGTAAGGAACAATCGTGTGGACTTGGATAGAGCCATCCCGCATGGTCTGAACATGGTTTTTCAAACCATGTAAGATTCCCAGGTAACTGTGCGGCCTAGCCACCACTTGGATAGAGGGTGGCGCATGGTTGGATCATAGTTTGTCCAACCATGATGCTAAACTGTGCACCCCTTTAAAAGTGGGAATTTACCATTTTTCCTTTTCAGGACTTAAGTGATCTAACTCGGTATTTTTCTCCATTCTTCATCCTTCCACCATAGGCATGAACCAAATCTAAAAAGACTCCTTAAGGATTTATCTCTCTTATTTCTAAGATGTTTAGAGTGTCTTTGGTTGTGAATCAAATTTCAGGGTGAGTCTAACACTTCTATGCACTTACTTTTTGAGATTAGTGCATGTGTGATTATTCTTCTTTTGAAGCCCTAAAACACAATTTTTCTAGTGAATATTAGGTTGGGGCTTAAAAGGGTATTCGAATGAGAGTAAAGGGCGATGTTTAAGTGAGTGTTATTATTCATAATCGAGGTAGGTGGTCTACAAGTTATATCCCATAGTCTTGATGTTTGGTTTATGTGTATTTGGTTGTACTATTGGTCCATTATTGTTGTTCTTTTGATTCCCATAGTGAGAAATGATATATTGGATGGATAAACGGGTCGGGTGCTACTAACTTAGGTGCACCTCCCTGAACGCCAAAGGTTGACGACTAGAAGCGAGGGTTTTATAGGTATAGTGGGGAGGATATACCCTCTCGAAGGATAATAATAATGGTATTGGTCCAAGTATAACAATAAAGATGTAGTAGAATAAATGACTCATCAGACTTGAACCAGACCCGCAGAGCGGAAGCACATTCAATATCAATAAACAGCGGAAGCAATAAATATAAACAACAATAGAAAAAATAAACACAACAACATGATGATCACTTGTAACCACTAATGAGCAACAAAACATGCATCCAAAGCAGGTCATACATATCTAAATATAAAGGGTGCCAATGGCTAACCAACTGTAGCTACAAACAAGCATGCTGATACAAGAAAGTACATAAAACATAGTAAAATCTAGCTAGGCAAGACCTCAAGGTCCATACCTTCTACATGAAACATCTAATACAACCCAGCTCCTGAAGCTAGCCTCTTTCCTGCACATAAATCCATAAAGTCTGCACGCATCCCGAAGGGCCCCTGTAGGGTGTGAGGCAAATCTCAGTAGGATACCACCCAACGGTGCGTACCTAATATGAGTGTTTAAGCAGTCATGAATTTATAAGGAAAGTAGTAATAGAATGATGCACAAATAAACACAAACTTCACTGGTGCTCAGCAGCCACCATGGAGTGTTACCTGCTTCGGCCAACGCCGGAATCTCTGTCATGTAACCCAGTACCATGTGCCCCCTGACACCACGTGTCTCAAGTACCGACGTCCCGAAGGCATGCCTGAGAAACAGTAACCCGAAGGAACAATGATTCCTATCCTCAATAAGTAACCAGAGGGACAACGATGTCTGCCCTCAAATAAAGTAACCGGAGGGACAATGATGTATGCCCTCAAATAAAGTAATCGGAGGGACAATGATGTTTGCCCTAAAATAATGGTGAGCCTCTGCCCCAAACCTAATATCCTCAATACTGTCCCCTAAAGGCTCCTCACCTTCAACGTGGCTTCCTACAACAAGCACCCCCAAACCAATAGTACCTAAAACGCAACCAACAGGGGCCTCTACCCACACGAGTGATCAAAAACACCTCATCACAAAGTCTCTCTGTGTGAACACTACTCAAAGTTTCCGAGTGAGAGGTAATCACCAAAATAGTACCCAAGCCACAACACCTCTGACACCTCATGTCCCTACGACCATGCCACTCAAGTTTTATGGCCTTTCCATCCCAATAACCCAAGCCATGCCCAACCTGACAGTCATCCTACCTCAACCGACGCCCATGGCACCCAATCCCATGGTCATAACCACCCAACGTAACCCAGGCCAAGCCCAACCTGTGATCAAAATCACTCAACAATATCCAAGCCATGCCCAACACAACCAAAAGGGTTCCAGCATATGTAATTCATAAATTACATATATACACATTTAAACAGAACACAATAACAGGCAAAACAATCTAAACAGTTGAATTGCACTAGCAAGGTGTTTTCCCATACCAGCACTGAGGTCTTGAGAGCCTCTAACAATTCATATCAGGCTTAATAAACTAAACTTATCAGATAAAACATCATAGTTCAATCATAACCATTTTGGTTTCCCTTTGCCAAAATGCCCCAATTGAGCAAATAACCCTCGCCCGGCTCCGCTCAAGCAAAACAGGTAAAGGGTATACCCAAAGGAATCCCACGGGACTAATGAAAAATTTAATATGCAATATTAGATAAAACTGGGTCCTGCTCAAAATACCCAAAAACGCGTCGAAAGCCACGTCACCCAAATGACCCTGAAAACACAAAAAGAGGTATGCACCACCTACCTGAGACTCATACGATGCTACTCCTTTGATAACATCCTCCAATTAGGTATAAAACGTGGTAGATCTACAAAAGAATCAAAACCTCTCAAACCCCAATAAATCGTTCTAGAACATAAATCAAACAAAACAGCCCAAGTGGAATCAAGGCCTTACCAAGGGGGTTCCAACAGATCAACCAGTGTTCGAATCAGGTATCAGACAAAGGAACAAGAGAAAAAATAAGCTACGACCAGCTCTCCCCACTCAACCCGTCGAAGGGTTTGAGTTTCTGCCTCAAAACGAGGCTAATGCCCGTTTTAGTGAAAAAAGAAACTACAGGGTGTGTATCATTTTACTATTCATAAGACGACTAAAATTTCTCCAAATTACATTCCAACACCTGCTGACATGAGTACACAGAGTGTACCTAGGGGTTCACAGCGTGTACTTAGTTTTTATTCTCTTCCTCGCTGACTTACCCACACACCATGTATATCCCTCATACATGGCTTGAATACACAGCGTGTCCAAGGAGGACACAATGTGTACTTAGTTAAATGATTCTACCCGGCCAACAGACCCACACACCATGTATGGCCTCCACTAGGTCAAGGGTCCATGGCATGTCTATAACTACATGCCGTGTAGTAAGAAATTTCTACACGGTCATCACACGACATGTACTCGACGACACATGGTCGGTGCTCGCCCAACCCATACACAACGTGTACTAAAAGTACTCGACATGTAGTCTGGAAATTTCTAGAAACTGCCCAATTTCTCCAGTTTTCTTAGGGTCAAGTCAAAAATTCAAATAGGGTTGGGATTTTGACCCATTCTAAAAACCTGGGTTCTTAAAATCTCCCCGCCTTAATATAGCTTGTCTCTGAGCTATCAAATGAAACCTAGAGATGGCACCGAACATACCACCCCGATCAAAGTAACCAGGACTTCCCCGGTCTCAAAGGTCCTGGATAAAATCCTTAAGGGGGATCCCCACCTTAGGAGTTGCCTAAATTGGTCTCAAACCAACAAAACTCAAAACAAACAATGGTTTAATAACCTATTTTCCGGACACATAGTACTTCTGTGACACATCGTCACCCCTGCACCGCATTGGTGCTCCTGTGTCGTTCCTGACACCCAACATATCCCGCAACGCATCGGTGTCTGCCTCTACGAGGTCCTTGTGCCTAGTACCTCAAGTAACCCGCATCATTGATGCCCTGATGCCCAAGGCACCTCAAGTAACTTGCATCCTTAATGACCCAATTCCCAAGGCACCTCAAGTAACCTGCATCCTCGATGCCCCTGATGTTGTGCATATTATACATATATATAAATATATCACGCACCCAATATGGTGCTAATTCCACTAACTAGCATCTAGTTAGTCCACATAGATCTTGTGTATCACGTGCACTCAAAACGTACATGCCTGTACAGGTCATGCCAAAAAGGAAACATGGAAATCACGGCCACACCCATGGTGTACCTCTAACCATCGTCGGCTCACCAGCCTACTCAGCCTCTGGTAGCTCCACGGCATGCACCTGGACTGAAGTACGACTGCCTGATGCCTAACCTCCCTACGATGCTGTTCCAACCACTAACCACTGACTCCTCAGTAGGATCCCACTGTCTCTATCACATCCTCCATGTGTAGCTAAACCTTGGATACCCTCTCTAGGTACCGAACCTGAACCAAATCCAGATGCCACCATTTTTCCTAGTCCCTGCCTACTAGCCGTCTGAGAAGGCTACCTGCAAAACCTCTCAAGGTGCCCAACCTGTCCACATGCCCGACACTCTTTTGGAGGCCTATCGTACTGAGTACGAACATTCCCTGAATATCCACACTAAAAGAAAATCACTGAAGAACTGTTATGAGGTGGTCTAGCGAAGTCCTTGGCCTGACTGCCCTGCTGGAACTCATCCTGTCCTCACTTCATACTATCCGAACCGTCACCTGAAACTGTTCCCCGGCCAACCTGAGGCCTATCCCTCTGGTTTCCCACTGCTATGAGCACCTGATTTACCACCTTTGAAAAAGAACCCAGCCTAAAGACATTCACCTGGATCCAAATAGCGTTTCGTAAGCCATCCTCGAAGCACCTCACCCTAGCCGCGTCATCGCTTACCATACCAGGTGCAAAGAGAGACAACTCAGTGAAAGTAGCTGCATATTCCATGACGAACATGTCTCCCTACTGAAGACTCAAGAACCCCCAATATCTCTCAGCTCTCAGTGTCTCTGGGTAAAAGTACTCAAAGAACTTTTCCTCGAAGTCCTTCCATGCCAGTCCCTCATTCATGCGATCCTGAACCTGCACATCCCACCAACGCTTTGCCGGTCCTCACAACATGTATATTTCTAGCTTGACTCTCCGCCCTAGAGGCTTCTCAAGCTGCTCGAAGGTCATCTGAATGCTCTCTATCTAGTCCTCAGTCGCCTATGGACCACCCTCACCCTGAAAAAGTAGCGGGTTCTGCAATTGGAACTCCTGCATTAAATATGCCATAGATGGCTCTGTACCCTTCATGCCTCTGTCGATCCCCTGCAAGACACGTACCAGGCTAGCTCGAAGTTGCTCGTCGAGCCATGGTCCAAATGATGCCAAACCCGGATGATGTCCTACCTGCACTGGATCATGGAGCTGATCCTGTCCCTGAGCCTGTACCTGCGGCTCCTGCTCTGCCTACACTGGATCCTGAACCTGATCCTGCACCTACGACACTGTATCCTCTCCTGTCTGATGCTCTATCTGAGTTACCCAAAAAGGAACCTGCTGAATACCATAAATGATCAGACATCCCATATATATATATATAACAATATATACATATATAACGCAGATAAGGAAAGCAGTAAAAGGTAGTGCATAACTACTACCCTTACTCTCCCCCACCGCAACCCATGCCCACGGAATCCCGACCTCATGGACTCCTTAACCGCCCCTCAACAGAGCCAAGTATCAAAAGTACCTTGGGCCATGCCTGTCCCGACAACCCACGTTGCCTCAAATCGACGACTAAGTCACCCAATCCTTGTGATCAAAATCACTTCAACCGATAGTACCTGCCTGCTCGTATGAGATCTAGACTCAAATACCCTGTCACATGCAATTCTAAAAATATAAATCATGACATACACATTGCAACAACAAGAAATTCTATCAGTAATTTCACCTATTCACATTTCAAAGCATACAAAGCATGGAAATTAATATTATTCACGTGGAATCATCACTTCACAAAGCATACATGCAGTTGTGAAATTGAAATACCCTACAATGTGACTATCAAAAGACAAGAAAACCATCCTTTCCATACCGGGCCAAGGTCCAATTCTCCCTTAATGCACTGGGTCAAGTGTTACATATCACAATCAATAACATCACACACCAAGTGAGCCACCGAGGTGGAAATCATATCAACTGTAATCTGAGAAAAAAGCAAACAGAAAATCCCACCCATGGCAACTTGGTCCATACCTAATACCTGGGGCTACAGGCACCCAAGAAAAAGCTAGAAACCCAATTCCAGTAACAACCTATCTCTTGTCTACCATATCCCAAATAGTAAAACCTGTAGAAATAAAAGAGAAGTCTCAATCTCATTAGTATCCAGAAAAACACTTCTACTAAATCCCTATCAAGAACTCCTCTGATACCACTTTGTAATGACCCGGACCCGAAATACCACCTGAATAGTGCTAAACGGGTCGGGTGCTACTACTTTAGGCACACCTCCCCAAACTCCAAAGGCTGCAGACTAGCAGCGAGGGTCTTATAGGTATAGTGGGGAGGCTACAATATATTGGAGGATAATATTGATGGTACTAGTCCAAGTATAACAATAAAGATGTCATGGAATAAATGACTCAACAGACTCGAACCAGACCTGCAGAGTGAAAGAACATTCAATATCAATAAACAATGGAAGCAATAAATATAAACAACAACAGCAGAAATAAACAAAACAACATGCTAATCACTTGTAACCACTACTGAGCAAAAAAACATTTATCCAAAGAAGGTTATACATATCTAAATATAAAGGTCGCTAATGGATAACCAATTGTAGCTACAAACAAGCATGATGATATAGAAAAGTACGCAAAACGTAGTAAACTCCAGCTAGGCAAGACCTCAAGGTCCATAACTTCTCCACGCAACAGCTAATATAGCACAGCTCTTGAAGCTGGCCTCTTTCCTACACGTAAATCCATAAAGTCTGCACGCGTCCCGAAGGGCCCATGCAGGGTGTGAGACGAATCTCAATAGGATACCACCCAATGGTGCGTACCTAATATGAGTGTTTAAGCAGTCATGCATTTATAAGGAAAGTAGTAACAGAACGATGCACAAATAAACACAAACTCCACTGGTGCTCAACAGTAACCTGGAGGAACAACGATGCATGTCCTCAATAAGTAACCGGAGGGAAAGTGATGTCTGCCCTCAAATAATGTAACCATAGGGATAATGATATCTTCCCTCAAATAAAGTAACCATAGGGATAATGATGTATGCCCTCAAATAACGGTGATCCTCTACCCCCAACCCGATAGCCTCAATGCTATCCCCTGAAGGCTCCTCACCTTCCACGTGGCTTCTTACGGAAATCACCCCCAAACCAATAGTACTTAAACCACAACTAACGGGGGCCTCTACCCACATGATTGGTCAAAACCACCTCATCACAGAGTCTCTCTGTGTGCAACTACTCAAAGTTTCCGGGTGGCTGTTCGGGTCCGGGTCGTTACAATCTCTATGTGCGATCTTTCATTGAACTCACATTCTATCATCTAGTGATTTCATAGTGGATGATTCAAAACAATAGCCTATTGTATGGCTTGAATATACCATTATCATAGAATATGATATATATGTATCATAGTGTATGACATGTTGACAATATGGGAAATCGGTTGAATGGATTTAGCTATGTATTCCACAAAGTTTATATGAGTTATAAATCAATGGGTTAATTCATTTGTGGTTATATAAATTTATTATAATCATTTGAAACATTAAAATTGTAATTACCCAAAATTCTTGGAGATAAATTCTTGTTTAATTTTTGGTTTAAATACGTTAAAGTTGGTTAATGAAATATTTACTGGGTGTATGTGGAGGCCCGAGGGTGTCTCAGGGGTTCGAGACACAAAATAAGGGGAAAATGGACATCAAATTCATATTGAATGGCTGGTTCATGGTTAATAATAATCATGCGCCCAAACTATGAATTCCTATAAGAGGGGTGCACAGTTTGAAAAAACCATGCAAGGAGTAAGGAACAATCGTGTGGACTTGGATAGAGCCACCCCGCATGGTCTGAGCATAGTTTTTCAAACCATGTAGGATTCCTAGGTAACTGTGCGGCCTAGACACCACTTGGATAGAGGGTGGAACATGTTTGGCTCATAGTTTGGCCAACCATGATGCTAAAATGTGCACCCCTTTAAAAGTGGGAATTTTCCATTTTTCCTTTTTAGGACTTAAGTGATCTAACTCAGTATTTTTCTCCATTCTTCATCCTTCGACCACAGGGATGAACCAAATCTACCAATACTCCTTAAATATTGATCTCTCTTATTTCTGAGATGTTTAGAGTGTCTTTGGTTGTGAATCTAAGCTCAGGGTGAGTCTAACACTCCCATGAACTTACTTTTTGAGATTAGGGTATGTGTAGTTCTTCTTCTTTTGAAGCTCTAAAACACAATTTTTCTAGTGAATATTAAGTTGGGGCTTTGAAGGGTGTTCGAATGCGAGTAAAGAGTGATGTTTAAGTGAGTGTTATTATTCATAATCAAGGTAGGCGTTCTACAAGTTATATCCCATAGTCTTGATGTTTGGTTTATGTGTATGTGGTTGTGATATTGGTCCATTATTGTTGTTCTTTTGATTCCCATAGTGAGAAATGATATATTGGATGGATAAATGATGAATTGAACCCCTCATGATTCATATGGGATGTGTTGAGGTTGATTTGATTAGGTTAAGGACCACCCATGGGGGTGGAACATCTAGAACATGGAAGTTGATATGATATGTATAGAATTGAATTGTTATGACATAGTTCCCATAATGAATGTGTTAAAATGTTAGATTGGGTTATGAATGGTAACTAAGTGTGTTTTTTGGTTTTTATATTGGTATAAAGTTTTGTTTAGAATATCGAGAATGGTTTAAATGAATTAAAGTGAATGTGTTAAATGACTTATGGTTGTAAATGAGAATGTGTAAATGGGTAATACATGAAGATGATATATGTAATGAATGAACCAAAAATTGTGAATGAAATTTGTATTGTTTTATTATTTTTTATTGAAATGGTTTATGTGATGATTGGTTAATAAATCATGTGAACATGGCTTGGTGGTATGTGGGGAATTAGACTAAGGCTCCTCCCACGGTCCAGGTTAGACTGAGGCTCAAAACCCCACACCTATAATTCATAGGTTAAGGAGTTAGACTGATGCTCTTGGCCCCTAACAGATGCATTGGATGTGACTACCTAGGTTGATGATCCAAGGTAGGGTGATGAAATTGATTGTAAAATGGTTTCCTTAGTGAGATAAGTAACTTCATTTATTTTATTTAAATTTAGTGGTTGACCATCATCGGTCATTATGTTATAAATAATTTAAATAACCCTTGGATTAAATGATGTAAATGGTTTAAGTGAATGTTGATAACTAATGGATATGTTTATATTTTTTTCACCTTTTTGTTCTTTTAGTACATGCATACACTATCTACTAAACTGGATATTTTTTAGACATCGTTGGTAGTTTTTTACTAAGTTGTACTCACACCCTGCTTAGGTCGCCATTGGGTACTCAAGAAGACTTCATGGTTGTGGGTTAAGACAAGAGAAAGGGCCCTGTGCTAGATGGTTGATTGGGAATTTGATGTTCATAGAGGAGGGGACTAGACTTGGTGTTGAAACCCATTCTAGATATTTTTTAGTTTTTATTTGTTTTGTGTTTTCCTTACACATAGCATTGCATTAAATTACATGGAATACTTATCATTTGGTTGCGGTCTTGTAACCATTTTTAGGAAATGGTTTTCAATGCATGATTATTTTTTATTTCTTATTGTTTATTATATCACTTGTTTCATATTATATCCATTGTGGATTACTCTGATCAAGAGGGTATAGTCTCCCCACATGACTTATTAGACCATCACTGCTATTTAGTAGCCTCTGGAATATGGAGAGGTGCACCTGAGGTCATGTGGCGACCCAGCTCAGAGCAGTAATTTAGTGGATTCTGGGTTTGGGATGTTACAAAGTGGTATTAGAGGAGGTTTTATTTTATGATGTCTTATGATTTGCGGATGTTAGATAGGAGAATAGGATATGTTATTCCTTTTTAATGAGTTTGTGCATGGGAGTAGACGACTCGTGTATGAGGGAAAATGCAAGTACCCAGGGTGGGATTTTTGTTCTTGATGTGTGTTTCTATAGTTGAATGATATTTCATCATTGGGTGATAAAATTGTTGTGTGATGTGAATATTTTATGATATTTTCCTTGTGGATAGTATTTTATGAGGTTGTGCATTCATGAATCATTTTAGGAACCTAGGGATATAGGTGGATTGTATCATGGTAGGCACACATTGGGAAGATATACGAGATATGATGGAAACAATGCATTTATTTTGTGATTTCATGGTCCCTAATTCCACTTAATAGGTGCCCTGATCCCAGTGGTCCATGTGGCCTCAAGCGCATCTCCCCAAATTCCAGAGGTTGCTGACTAACAGTGAGGTCCTAGAGTGTGTCAGTGGGGATACTATTCCCTCATTACCAGAGTGTAGTGAAGCGGATAAATATAAATAGAGGTAAATAGAGGAAGCAATACAAGTAAATGGAAGGAACAATGTAAAATATAGATAACAATAGCAATAAATGAAATAACTAGAATAAAATACAAGAATACAATTGATGATGATATGTCATGTATCTTGAAAACTTGAAAACATGGATACAAGATAGTAGTAATAACATGTTCCAAAAAAGTATAAATGAAATCAAAATACCATCCCAAGCATCCCGAGTTCCAACTCGTTCCTCTACTATCAAGCTCCATACTAAACAGAAAGAAATCAAGTGTTCAAATCCGTGTTCTTCCCTTTTTCAACACCTGCATTAATATAATATACTCTGGGAACCAAACAATGCCTAAAGAGGGTATGAGATAAATATCAGTGGGCTACCACCAATGATGTCTATAACATTTGGCACATGTAATGGAATGTAATAGTGTGCAAGAATTCATATATAAAGCAAATCAGTACAATGTAACTAAATACCCAAGTACCTGCTTCATCCCTCAGCTGGCGTCTGAACATAACCAGTCCATTAATTTATTATCACCAGTTTATAATTAAGTCACATGTTAACAGTAGTGAAGGTTACAAGTTATGACAAGTAAACCTATAAAGAAATTTAATAATGAAGTTACAAGATAATAATCAAGGAAAAATAGACCTCAAGGGTCTCCAACTCAATAATAATTATAGCCAAGATAAGGGTAAGAGTGTAATCTAAGGATCATAGTACAAGGAATTCTACAATGATATGCCTACCTAGTCCAAGGAGTTCATCTAGGGTAAAATAAGTCTAAGAAAATATTGGGTTCGATGGGATTTAACCATGGAACGAACTTTTCAATGCTGGATCAAAGGAGTGTATCCAAGGAATCCTAAAATACTACGTGAGGGATCCTATAGTGTCATTTCGGGCATCCAAAAATAGATAAGGATCATGATATAGGTGGGTCTCAACCTATGAAATCCATATCCTTGAATTAGAATGGGGTTCCTTAGTGCTCAAGGAATTCCCTGATAAGAATCCATGGCGAAATCGAGTCAGGACACTCCTATTTAATTATGAAGTCATGTAATATTTAATTTGGTTCAATCCTATTCTTTCAACAGTTTGACAAGGAAAAATTAAATACAACCTTTATTAATTTGTTTTAATGAATATTCAATAATTAAGGTTCATTTTTCTACCTTACATTAATTTGTTAAGGGGTGCTATGGACATGAAACCTATTAATCATTCACATTTAATCTGGTCAAGTCATATACTTAGTATACTTTCCAAATTCCCTTTCACATTTAATTATCAATTTGATCCACTTACCTTAGGTAGGTAAAGTTTAAGTGAAATGGTAATTTTCATTCACCATTACATTATAAAACAAGCATTTATGATAAGGAGGCCTTCCATTAGTGTGGTCCAGCTCAAGGACATTCGAACAATGGCTCAAAAGTGTCAAAACACTAAAACATCAATTATGGAATTTCATCCTACATGGGATGGATGGAGTTATGGGAATAACCACCAACAACTAATCACATATATGGAAAGATCATAATCATGCAGTTCTAATGATTATAAACATGAGATATGAATTCAATAAACGACACCCAATGAAATCGGTGGGCCCCACATAACAATTCCAAAATCAATGAACTTGAGGGATGGGTTATATACCAACCAGCTTAGGTTTATATGATCTTTTTACTCGGATATAGGCCTCTAATTTTTCTTAGAATGGAGTAGATATGATAAAAATAAAAAAAACACTCACACCTAGATAGCTAGGTTGAGAGAAAGAGAGGAGAATAATGGATAAAAAGGACTCGAGTACTTATTGTTTCACATCCAAAATGACAAACATAAGCTATATCAGATCCAGGATTAAAGATATCTCTTTATCCCTAGGTTATGCCTTCAAAATCTCCAAAATGAGAGAAAAATAGGTTAATCCTGCTAGATCCTGAGTTGGGGAAGAAGGGGTGGATTAATTAGATCATTGAGGGAAAAATAGTAAAATTACCCTTAAATTAGTCTGTGCATGGTTTGTCCACATGGTTTGAAAACCACTCACAAACCATGCATGGGTACCTGGGAAGAAGGGGCACTTGCACAATTATGTCGCATGGTCATGCGCCAACCGTGCGACATGGCCATTTTTACCAAAAAGATGGGTCCTAGGCTCTGAACAAGCCCCATACACCCCTAATACCATTTCTAACTCCTTAGGTCCAAAAAAAATAATCATACCAAAATTTTAAGGATCCATACTTGAGTGAAAAACTGGGTTCTTACAGTCTTACCCCCTTAAAATAACTCATCCCTGAGTTCACCTTCCAAGGGTTTAGAAACACTATCTTAGAACAATTCTGGACACTGAGCATGTATGTCGGCCTCCCACTCCCAAGTCTTGTCCTGAATGCTACCATGCTACCATAGAACCCATACTATAGGGAAAAACCGGCCTCAGAGAACCTTTATGCTTTGGTCGATGATGCTTACTGAATACTCTTCAAAGGTAGCATCGGCATCTAACTCAACTTTCTCGGGATCAAAGGTATGAGATGGGTCAATATGATACTGGAAAATATGTGAAACAAGAAAGAAATCATGCATGGAATAGTACCTCTAAGGTAGTAGAAACTGATAGGATTCTAGCCCGAATCTCTCTAGGATCTCAAATGAACCTACGTAATGAGGTGACAAATTCCCATACTTTTGCAAACATATATTCCCTAGCCTGGGTGATACTTGAAGGAAAACATGATCACAGACCTCAAACTATATAGGTCATCAATGGTTATCGATATAAGATTTTTTTCCATACTGATTAGTAGTCATACACTTTCTGATAAGCTAAACCTACTCTGAAGTCTCCTGAACAAGACAAAGACCTAGTAGGGCTACCTCACCTGCCCCTAGCCTATATAGGGGTGAACGGAATGGCCTACCATATAAGGAATCAAAAGGATCCATCTAATTTTTTTCCTGGAAGCTATTATTATAGGTGAAATCAACGAGAGGGATATTATTTTCCTAATAACCGCTAAAATAAAGGATACATGCTCGAAGCATATACTCTAGAATCTATATTTTTTATTTTGATTGTCCATCGGTCTGAGGGTGAAAATATATGCTTAGAAGAACCTGTGTTCCCATAGCCTTCTATAATCCCTGACAGAACTATGATGTGAAATGATCATCCCTATATGAAATGATAGTACGAGGGACTCTATGTAATCATATGATCTCACAGACATACAGTCTTCCTAGCTCATCAACTGATAAAGTCTCCCGAATAGGAATAAAGTGGGATGATTTCATCAATATGTCAATGAAAACCCATAAAATGTCGCTACCTCTAGGAGACCTAGGTAAACTGACTAAAAAGTCCATATAAACATCTTCCCATTTCCATTTCGGGATTGGAAGTAGTTGTAACAAGCCTACAGGTCTCTAGTGCTCCACCTTCATCTGCTGATAGGTGGAAAACCTAGTGATAAATCCTATTATCTGATGCTTCATTCCAAGCCACCAATAATGGCATTGTATGTCTCGATACATCTTTGAGATACCTAGATAAACTTCTCACTAAGAGGCATGAGACCCTTTCATCAAATCCTCTTTCATATCTGTAGAAACCTAAACACGCCCATGAATATGTAGGATGTCGTCTATATCTATAAACCAATCCCAAGGTGGGTTATCTCCTGATATACTATCACGGAGTACCAAGCCTTCAAGATATTAAAATTGTATACCCTTCACCTTCTCAAGGAGGGAATAGGTAACTACCAAATATGAGAGATAAGACTACTCATGACTATCCTGAAACTCTAGGTGCAGCTCAGAGAAGAGGTCCATTAACTTCTGTTCATCACCGGCTTCCCATATTGCTTGTGCCTGAGTTTTCGAACTCAGTGCATCTACAACCACATTTCCCTTCCTAGGCATATAGGCAACCTCAAAATCAAAGGATTATAGATATTGAACCCATATTCACTGTCTGAGGTTCAAGTCATGCTGAGTAAAGATACATTTGAGGCTCTTGTAGTCCTTTTACACCAGAAAGCGCTCGCCCAAAATATAGTGTCTCAAGAAACATAAGGTGTGGACAATTGCTATTAGATCAAGGTCATGAGTCAAGTAATTTCTCTCATGAGGCCTCAACTCTTGAGATCCATATTAAATTACTTTGTATTCCTCTCCCAGGTTGATGCCTGATGTGTCACAGAAGATGGTATAACCTACACCTAAGCTCAGGAAGAATTAGAACAGGTGATGATAAAAGCCTCCCTTTCAGCTCCTGAAATGTTTCCTCTCACTCTTGTGAGCAAAGGATGTTGAAACCCTTCTTTTTAAGGCCAATAAGAGGTGAATCGAGATGTGATAAATCTTATATGAAACTCATTTAATATCCAACCAGCCTAGAGAAACTCCATATATCAAAAAAATTCTTGGGATACTCCCAGGAAACTACAACACTAACCTTTTATAGGTCAATAGATATGCCTGATTCTAAGATAATATGATCTAAGAAGTGAATTTTTTTGATGTAGAAGTGGAACTTATCAATCTTGACATAAATCTGATGCTCTCTCAGTTTACTTAGAATGATATCAAGATGATTTTCATGGTTTCTATGAGTGTGAGAATACACCAAGATTTCATCCATAAAGACCATGATAAAAGAATCCAAATAGGGGTTGGAACACCCTATTCATCAGATCCATGAAAACAGAAAGTGTGTCCCTAAGACCAAATGGCCTAACAAGGTACTCATATAGACCATTCCTGCTACAAAAAGTTGTACAAGGAATGTCTGATGGTCTGAATTGCACATGATGATAGCCTGATCTTAGGTTGATCTTAGAGAAGACCTTATCTCCTAAGAGCTGGTTAAAGATATCATCTATTCGAGGATGTGGATACTTGTTCTTAACTGTAAGCAGGTTCATATTTCTGTAATCCATGCATAGAAATAAGTTTTCATCCTCATTCATGGAAAAAACCATGGGTTAACCTCAATAGGATGTACTGGGCCATATACAACCATTGGAATCTAAAGCCTCTAACTACCTCTTGAGATCCTGAAGCTCTATAGGTGCCATCTTGTATGGAGGAATGGACACTAGAGCTTATCCCAAAACAAGCTTGATTGTAAAATATACCTCTCTCTCAAGAGGTAATCCAAAAAAATCATCGAGAAAGACATCCTTGAAATAATCCACTACTAGATGGAAATCAACTTATCATAAACCTTGATCCTTCATGAAGATATTTTCAATCTGTACGGTCACTCCACCAATCCCATGATGACCTAGTCCATCTCTACCATATTGGTCATCACACTCACCCTTATATAGATAACTACTGCCCTCTGGTGATGTAAATGACACCCAACAACGATAGCAGTTTACAAAATCATAATACTGAACCAAAAAATCCATCCCAAGAATGACATAGAAGCCTATAATCTATAGAATGAAGAGGTTCCATAAAAGGGGTAATTTAAAACCTCAAGGGGTAAGTCCCTCCATTGGAATATTCCCTCTGTTCATACCCTTAATGGTGTATCTTAGACCATACACCATATTAATATTGTATCTTTAGTCCAAGAATTTCTACAATAGATACAGAAATAAAATAGTTTGAAGAACCTGTATCAAATAAAGTAGATACTATGGTAGATGCCATAAGAATAGTACCTCGTACTGTAGATGGTCCCATATCCTGATCCTTAGGTATCAGCTGTAGTGCATGTAATTGATCTGATCCATGGCCCTGTGTAATAGATAGACCACCATGATCATAACTACTCTACTGGTGCTGCTGGTGATTAGGGGTATGACTACCACAACCATGAACTCCTCCATGGATAGTCCTGTTGGTGCTATTTCGAATCCCTGCCTGACATGGCCTAAAAGAACCTTCTCCTGAAGGTGGAGATGGTGCAGATCCTTTTCCACTCGAAGCTGGTAGAAATGTCCTGCCAAAACTCTAGAGATGCCCCATACAGCTGCAAGCTTGACATTCCATTGGGTCTTTATCACAATGTGGATTTAGGTTCCCCTATCTTCTACACTTATGAAACACTTTAGAGATATCAAAAAATTCACTATGTTTTCACTCCCCTGATGAGAAACCTTGATAGAATGTTTCCTGCCACAGGAAGAACCACTAGCCATACATGAAACTAATCCTTCAAATTCAGTACTATTGTCATCCCTCGGGTTATTCTCAGTTATAAGTTCATTATTTACTATTTAATAAAAGTTAGGAAGGGGGAAGAGATTAACCTACATACAGATGGCATACACAGGCCCATACTTGAAGCATCTAGCACGCAAAAGATCGTCACCCACTAGAAGTGGTATAAAATGAAGCAACTCCATGAAACATACTGAATACTCCATGAATAACATAGAACCCTGATTGAGATACATGAACTCTCTTTCTCTATCAACACTCAGCATCTGAGGAAAGAACTGAACATAGAAGGTAGTCTAGAAATCAACCAATAACATGCCCTGATGATGCCCAGCCTAGGTAATCACATCCCACCAGTTCTTGGTCGAATCATGAAGCATGTATATAGAAATATTGACCCTCATATCTGGAGGAATATCTAGATACTTGAAGATAATTAAGGTGGATTCTAGCCAAGACTCACTAGCCTACAGATCGTTGTCCCCTAAAAAGGTAGGAGGATGTTGTTGCTATAACTCACAATTCAGATCAGTCATCATAAGTGCAAGTCACGGAGAACTATGCATGGACTAAATCAGATGTAGGAAACTATCACGAAATTGGGAATCACTTCCCATATTAGGTACAATAGGCAGTGCCTCGAGTGCCACTCCTGGAGGTAAGAGTAGAAGCTCAGGGCACACCCTGTCTGGAACACATTCGTCTCCACCCTCCCGGCGTACGATATGAGGATTTCATGGCGGTCCAAACACATGCCTCAGAACAATATTAAGCAGAAATATATCATCACTAGTAGAAGATGAATTCAAGGAAACTCAATACCCAAGTAATACTACCCCAACTACCCAGACGACCAGGTATTGGTAAGTTCTCAAGTATAAGTTTAATTTCATTTTACATTAAATTTCCAGGTTCACTCTTTTACATTTCATACACATGATAAGGGGGATATAGTTGTTTAACCAATTAATTTTAGATTTCATGATTCAATTTATAATGGATATCCATTTCTAGAGAATCAGTTCCCATACACCTTATCCCTGGAAACGACACCCATTTATTTATAGAATAATGGATCGACTCAGTAAATTATTCATCCTAACCTATGAGGGCCCATACACCTCATGAATTGAGACAAGAAATCACTCAATCGCAACCAAAAATAACACAAGAATAAGCTAACTATGACAACATTACTCAACAATCATAAACATATAAAGAAATGAAAAACAATGAAATTCACCTATATGGCATGGTAATATGCATGACATGAAAATTCTAGGTGCCTATAATGATGCATGTAGCAGTGCTTCTTTCCCCCATATAATCATGCCAAGGATTAAAGAAAATCCTTAAAATGAGTAATAATCAACAAAACCACATAGCATGTGAATCACCCAATGGTGAAATAATGTCAATTGTAATAGGAAAAATAGAACAAAAATTATAATTTAGCCAACCCAACTTTTACCCCGAACATGGGTTTACGATGCCCAAGAACGACTTATGACTATGTTACCAACATTACTAATCTCCAATCTATTATCTCTAAATATTAAATAAATAAATGAAACTTCTTTGATACCACTTTTTGATAACTTAGATCAGGATTCCACATAATAGGTGCCCCGATCCCGAACGCTAGAGGCTGTTGACTAGCAGTAAGGGCCTAGGGTGTGTATTTGGGGAGACTATGCCCTCATTACTAGAGTGTAGCATAGATGATAAATATAAACATAGTTAAATACTATAATTAATATAAGTAAATGGAAGGAACACCATAAAATAGAGATAATAGTAACAATAACTAAAATAATTGGAATAACATACAAGCATAAAAATGATGATAATATGTCATGTATCTAGAAAACATGAAATCATGGATACAAGACAACATGCATAAAATGTTCCACAAAAATATAAAGGAAATCGAAAGACCATACCAAGAATCTTGATTTCCAACTTGGTCCTCTGCTATTATGATCCATACTAAACAACAAGAAATCAAGTGTTCGAAGCTGTATGCTTCCTTTTGTCAACACCTGCATTCATATAATCTACTGAGGGTACAAAATGTTTCCCATAGAGGGTGTGAGATAAATCTTAGTAGGCCACCACCAACGATATATATAACATACGACCTGTGTAATGGAATATAATAGTGTGCAAGCATGTATATATAAAGTAAATCATAATAATGTAACTAAATACCTAAGTACCTGATTCAACTCTCAGATGGTGTATGAACATAACCATTCCATTAATTTATTATTACCAGTTTATATATAAGTCACATGTTAAACTTAGTGAAGGTTCCAAGTTATGACAAGGAAACCTATAATGAAATTTAATAATGAAATTCCAAGGTAATAACCAAGGAAACATATACATCAAGGGTCACCAACTCAATAATAAATATAGCTTGGAAATGGGTAAGAGTGTAATATAAGGATCTTAGTCGAAGTAATTCCACAATGAGACACCTACTGAGTCCAAGGAGTTCATCCAGGTTAAAACATGGCTAAGAAAAGACTATATCTGATGGGATTTATCCATGGTACCTACATGTTAATGCTGGATCCAAGGAGTGTATCCAAGGCATCCTAAAATACTATGTGAGGGATCCTACGGTGTCACGCTGGGAATCTAAGAATAGATAAGGATCGAGATCTAGGTGGTTCTAAACCTATGCAAGACATATCCTTGAATTAGAATGGGGCTTTAGAGTGCCCAAGGCATTCCCTTATATGAATCCAAGGAAATCTCCAGTCAGGACACTCCTATTTAATTACGAATTCATGTAATATTTCATTTGGTTCAAGCCTTTCCTTTCATTAGCGTGATAAGGCCAAGTAGCATGCAACCTTTATTAATTCAATTTAAGGTATATTCAATAATTAAGGTTCATTCTTCTACCTTCCATTAATGTGGTAAGGGGTGATACATACATGCAACCTATTAATCATTCACATTTAATCTGGTCAAGTCATATACTTAGTATACTTGACAAATTCCATTTCACATTTAATTATCAATTTTATGAACTTATCTTAGGTGGGTAAATTGGAAGTGACATGGAACTTTCTATTCACCATTTCATGATACAACAAGAATTTATGATAAGGAGGCCTACCATTAGTGTGGTCAATCTCAAGCACATCCAAACAATGGCTCAAAAGTGTCAAAACACTAAAAACTCAATTATGGAATTTCATTCTACATGGAATGTATGGAGTTGTGGGAGTAACCACAAAAAAACTAATAAAATATATAAAAAGATCATAATCATATGGTTCTAATGATTATAAGAATGACATATTAATTCAATAAACGACACCCGATGAAATCGATGGGCCCCACAGGACAATTGTAAAATCAACGAACTCGAGGGATGAGTTATAGAACACCCACCATAGGGTTTTACAATCTTTATCCTCTAATTCGGCTTAGAATGGAGTATATCTGAGAAAAAGGGAAAAAACTCACACCTCGATAACTAGGTTAAGAGAAAGAGAGGAGAAGAACAACTAAAAAGGACTCAAGTACTTACCTTTGGGCATCCAACATTATGAAAAAAATCTTGATCAGATCTTGGATGAAGGAGATCTCTTGATCCCTATATTAGGCCTTCAAAAGATCCAAAATGAGAGCAAAATAGGTTAATCCCACTGGATCCCAAGTTAGGGAAGAAGGGGTGTATTAATTAGATCATTAAAGGAAAAATAGTAAAATTACCCTTAAATTAAAATGTGCATGGTTTTTCTGAAAAATTTGATAAACCATGTGAAAACCATGCATGGGTACCTAGGAAGAGGGGGCACTCACACAATTAGGCTACATGGTCGTGTGCTAACCATGCGCTAACCATGTGATATGCCTAGTTTTCCCAAAAAGATGTGTTCTAGGATCCGAAAAAGCCCGAGAAACCCCTAAGACCTTTGATAACTCATTAGGCATCCATATTAGGTCCAAAATAAATAATTACACCTAAATTTAAAGGATATATACCTGAGTGAAAAAATAGGTTCTGACATCTTTTCCTCTGAAAAATTCAAAAGATGCAGTGTTTAATAAGGATAATGCAAGTGGGTAAAAATAAGAAATAAGAAAAATGGTTGAATAAAAGTACCTAATTAATGATTAAAATAGGTTAAAATTCCTATTTGTGATAATTTATAAATATGGTAAGATTCTTAAAGGAGAAAAATGTTATGTTGTGGAAATGATAACAGTTAAAAAGGTTGTTTAATGCAAAGTCTTGTGGTTGTGTCAGTTGGTTTTCCCATGTTGACCATGACCCATGATAGGGATGGGTAAGGCTAGTGATAGATCCATGACTATATCCATTGGTATAGTGTGTGTGTAATGGGTTTTGTGTGGCTAGTGGAGATCCTTATTTTGTGAAAAAATGGATGTTTTGTGTTATCTGTTCTCATATGTGTGTTTGGAATTGTAGGAAGATGCCACCATGATGCCTTGTGCCAGTTGGGTGATAAGAGGATGTCACCGAAAATGATCCTTTATAAGTGGAGTAAGAAAACCCAGTGATCTAGAGTATCTAGGGAGAGGATAAGTTCCATGAGTGCTTTACTTATTTTATAAAGATGATGGAACGAGACCTGAGGCAGGTTGTGCTGAGTATGTTTGTGCTGATTTGTGATTTTCAGCTCCAACACCCTCCGACTTTTGCTGGAGATGGTGGACCTGATGCATCCAAGTTTTGTATATATTCCATTCATAAAATTATTGATCACTTAGGGACTCCTCCTGATAATAGAGTCAATTTGGTAGCTTACATGTTGCAAGGTTGGGAAATGTTCTAGTTGGATATTCTGGTTCAGACCCAGAAGGATTATGGTATGATATGGAAAAAAATTGAGGATTTTTTGTTGGAAAATTTATTTCTGGTGACCTTGAGATAGGATAAGGATACAGAGTTTATGAGGTTGACCTAGGGTTCCATATTAGTGATGGATTATGTTGTCCACTTCACTAACATGCAACACGTTGTTCTAGATTTGGTAGGGGATGAGGCAGCTATGGTGAGACATATCAAGGATGGACTTAGAAATGAGTGTAAGTCTAGGGTGAATATATTCCATTTAAAGAGGTTTAATGAGGTGGTGTATCATGCCCTTATCTCAGAAGGAAATATCAATGAGGCTTCTAGTGGTGGTTATGTGATGCACGCTTGTCGTAGGGAGTGGAAAAAGCCAATTTATTTTCTTAATGCAGCACAGTGGCTAACCAAGGTCATCTCACTTGATAAATGTCATAGTCAATTCAACTAATTATTCTATATCATCCAAACTAATTCTTTTTTTATTTAATCTAGGAATAAAATTTAATCTAAATGAAATAAAATATTAAACTAACATGCAATGACAAAATGATATTAGTAAAAAAAGAACTTGGCCTTTGTGGGTTCCATTATTCTCCTTGTTGGTGTTTAATTAAGGTGGATAATTCAATTCTGAGATCTCAGTCATGAATTACTATTCCTTTATTTAGTGGAGTTAAATCTTTAATTAATTTAGAAATATTAACTTCACATCCTCCTATAATCAATTTTGATGACACACCTCGATTGAGAATGTGATATCTTCCAAGACCTGGCCCCATCATATGCCATTTCATCCACAAAATGGCTCAACTCCATCATATGAAGAAATTGTATACAGTAAAAGGGAGGGAAAGGATTTAATAAAATAATATAAATGATTTTGATATTAGCATCGTGGTGGAATATCGTCACACTCGTGCACATCACTCTTACTCATCATAAACTTAATAAAACATAATAATTTAAGTGTAAAATAAATGAAATTGCCACATATCTCCCCTGAGCCAAGACTCAAGTTAGCCCATCATTTTTGAGGGTAAGATGTAATAGTGGATTGAAGAAGAAGAATAAAGGATAATTATATTAGGTTTGTAAGAGAATGAGGGATGGAAGAATATGGAAGCACTTGAATTAAAAATATGCAAATGTATTACATGAGAAAATAAAATTAAATTAAAAAGAAAAGAAGAAGAAAAATCCTAAAAATGAAGCATGCCCCTAGGCCTCCTCTCCAATGGTTTTGTTGAACTCTTCTTCATAATTATTTAAATCCTCCTTATATAGGCCAAAGGGGTTTCATCCATCGGTCTTCAAATTCAAGATCTTTGAAATCTCCCTTTATGATCTCCTGCATATTCTTTCCACCAAAAGTTTGATAATGGTAGGATAATTTAGTGGCACAATATTTTCATGGTGTATTCTTATTAGATGTTCCAAAATATATTTTACGTTTCTCTAAAAAATATTTTATTGATCAGACATTTTTAGTAAGAGATATGAACAATTAATTTCTAGATTTTATTCTGGATGAATGCTTCCTATTTCTGCCCCAAAAGTAGAGCATTCAAGGGATAACTTAATGAAGTAACATCTCCATGATATTCAATAAACAAACAAAAAATTGAATTTTATTTCCATTAAAATTTGAATAACCTTAATTGAATGTGTGTATAACTATTTATGATTAATTTAGTGAGGTGGGGTCCACACAATCATCCAGGATGATTTTCCAATTTGACCGAATTTTCCAGACCCTTGGATGGAAATGTTATCTCCTTGTACAGAAGAAAAATACAGAGAAAATAAATCAAGGAATCCAATAAAAAATAATTAAATAAATTGGATTTATATTATAAAATTTATGATCTAATTACCAAAGTGAATAAAATATGTCTATATTTTCGAATTAAGGTATTTTCACATTTAAGCCCAAACACCCTATAAATCCAAAATTGATGAAAATAAATCAAATTGATAAATTTTTATGGATTTAATATTTTAATTTCATATAAAAAATTATGAAAATATTATCTCTATAAATTCCCCTACACTTAAACCATGCTTATCCTCAAGCATAAAATCTCAACATTAAATTCAAAGGGTATCAATGTTACTAATATTCAAATTTCAAAGCAATAAAATCAAACAATTTTCAATGTAAAATAAAATTTTCAAAAAACCAAATTAAATATCAATTTAATTTCTCATTTTTCAAAGAAAAAATCAATTCATGCATTTTACTTTTCCCCTTTGAAAAAATATTGAGCTTATCCTTTCATTCATTCAAGCTTCTCAATTTATTATTATTAGACATTCCAAATAATGATCTACCTATCTTTTTAATATTTTCTTTTATAACTCATGATAGAATTCATTTTTAGTTATGTTCATATCATGAGAACATGATACTTATCCATAGGCTTGTAAAAGAACTATTTTCTCCATTTTTTAAAGTCAAAAAGACACATAAAATCACGAGGACTTGAAATAAAGGTTCAAATGAATTTGAGGCTTAAGGTTAGTAGGATTTGATGCTTTAAAAATTAATTCTAAAGGAGGATTTTTATCTATTAAGTACAATTCATGATATAAATTTTCTTAATGAAATTATCCCCTTCAAAGTTGCAACACCCACTTCCCAAAAAATCAAAGTAAAGGTTATAATCAAGTAAGCACAATGAATGATTTGTTCACCCTATTGATTTTGTTTTAATTTTTTAGTTTTTTTATTTTTTTTTAAATTATTATTATATCAAACCTCACATCCATCATCTAACCACATAAAATCATAAGAATGTTTGTCTATAAAATAGTGATTTTTGGTTTTCCTAAATCACAACCCATTTTTCTAATTTTTCTGTGTTCTTTTTATCATTTTTGTCATTTTTTTTCAAGAGGGGAAAAAAATAAATAGTAGAATGAATGAATCAAAAACCTTGTAAAATTACCACAATATCACCCCCAAAATTTTTCCTTACAATGTAAATCATCCCTTCCACCATGACTCCCTTCACCGCCACACTTCAACTTTAAAATATCATGCATATACTAAGAGTAGGGTTGGAATGGATAAAAATGTCTTAAAACATGGATAATCCCTAACAAGATCATTCATGGTCTATATAGGCTAATGAAGGATTGATTTAAAGGTGGTATTTTATGGAATAGTGATTTTTAAAAATATGCCTCAATAATTTTAAATTGAACAGTCATAACTTTGAAAAGTTTCAAATGAAAGTTTTGGTTGGTGACATGTCTCAAGATCACTCAAGAAACATACTCAAGATAAAATAGGAAGTATTTGGTCTAAAAATCCTCTCAATAATGGAAATATAATATTGAACAATCACTCAAGGCATGGTTAATAATAAAAAATCAATTCACATGAATTTTAGAAATTCAAAGCATGAAAAATGGTAGGGAAAATTTATTTACATGAATCAATTAATTTAATCAAATCACAAGTCCTCATTTAAATATCCATGCTTAATTTTAATCATTAAATTTTCCATTTTAATCATTCAATACCATTAACATTTAAATATAAAACATGGCATCATTGGATTCCTAGTAAACTTATGTCTCCTTGATAAGTCAATTAAAGCATGAAATTAAGCATGGACATGCAATTTAATGCTCAACAAATGCTGTTGAACAAAAATTTAAAGAGTTTAAAAGTTAAAAAACTAGAAGTGAAATCCATTTTTAAATGAATCTTATTCCTCATATTCCACTATTTGAGGATTTATTCTTCCATTATGAACCTAAAAAATATAATTACACAATTAAGAAGAAGGATCACGTATTTTAAGATAAAAAAGATAGAGGTAGGGGGATGCATGATTACCTACTTTGAAGAAAATAAATTGAAATCTAAATTCCTATAAATCTAGTAAATATAAATCTTGGAATAATCTCCCAAGTGGGACCTGAATTTCTACCGCCTATAGATGGAAGTACCAGCTATTATCCAAAGTCTAATGGTGGTTGAGGCTTCTTTGATTTAGACTACCACATGTGGATTTTCCCAGCTTGTGCTTCATCCTTCTAGGTGAGGAATGATCCATGGATAGAGTACACCAGATCCCCCCCTTCACAATGAGGTATAGCTTTCATGGAGGGGATTGGATGAAGTATGGACCATCCTCTTTCTTGGTTTCTACTTGTACAACCTTCTTCTCTTCCAGTGTTGGATTCATAGAAAATTTAATAAGAGCATCCTATGTTCTGTTTTCCTCAGGCTTAGCTACCTAGATCTCCTAATGGGGCTCCTCAAATTCATGTTCAATAATTCCAGGGAGCTCTATGTGTTGCTAAATAGGGGAATCTTCTTTTTCATCATATTCCTCTAGGGTGTAATATGAGTTGTCTGAATTTGAAAATTCAAAAAAAATTGGAATTATACTCAAATTATTTTCAACAAAATCAAAATAATTTGAGTTCAAGAATATATCATCTCCCTGATTTGGTTTGTATTTAATCTCCTCTTCAATTGAAAGTTCTTCTTGGAGTCTATAGTTACTGTATGGAGGTAGGTAGTCAATCTCCTCCACCTCGAGTTCAACCTTAACTTCAATGATGAGTGGTGAAATTTCTTCCACCACTACATCAATTTCTTACTCTGGCTCAGGGTTGGGTTGCTCTATTAATGAACAAACATAGTCAAATTCCCATTAAATCTTCCTCCCTAATCCATATAAATTATTTCTCATCCTTTCCATTTGGTCATTTAGATCTCTATAATCAACTTCAGGTTCTTAATATTGCACCTGCGAGTAATCATCCCATGCATAATAATTTTAATTTTAATACATAATAGAAAAAGGGTTTCTTTACATTGAACATTATTTTATTTTTTTAGGAAATATTGATAATTTTTTATCCTTTACTCAATACAAATATTTTAAGATAAGGAATATTGTTCATTAATTAAATAAATTATTCAATATATGAGGAATTTATTTGATATTAATATATGTATGGGTAATGGTTATTGATATCCCCTTGATGCATTAGTAGTCTCATGACATGAATCGGTTGGATAGCCTTATTTAAATGGGTTTCTTGTATATACCTACCCATCAATTTTAAACTATCTTATGGAAGGTCTTAAAAGTAAAGGTATCATGATTCTAAAGTTCATGAACTCCAATAATTAAGAATTTACTTTATTAAGAATTTAGTTATTGTTATCCATGAGATTTTGGTAATGATGTTATATCTGTATGCATTTCCATTCTCAGTTTATCGATTAAATGGACCGTGTTTTCAGTTATTTAACTTTCTATATTGATTATGCCTAATCTATTCATAATAGTCAATTTATTTATTAAATGGAATGTGTGTTCAGTTATTTACCTTTCCATATTGATTATTCATTATCTAATCATGATATTCATTTTATTTATGTTCAGTAATTTACCTTTCCATATTGATTATTCCTTATCTAAACATGATAGTCAAATTATTTAAATGGAATGTGTGTTCAATTTTTTGCCATTATATGTTGATTATGCTTATTTATTTATGATATATTATGTTGTACTTAACCCTTACTAAGTATTTGAGCTCACCATTATTTTTTTCCTTTCACAGAAATATAAGAAGTGTACTATAAAAGATATGTAAGAATATACTAAAGGGGATAATGATATTATTAAAAAAAATATGTTTTAATTTTTGTATTAAAATTTAATATAGGAATCATGTATGTACCTAGTATGCCAAGACTAATAAACCATTCAGTACTTTGGGATGAAATTCCTTGTATATTATTCAAATGTAATAATGTAGACACTGGATTTGGGCTATTGGGGTTGTGTTCGTTATAGATATCGATAGAAGACATCATATAGACCACATATAGTTATTTTAAAAGTCCCTTTGACTTACTTATACTATGGAAAGTTTGATAATTCCAAATAGGTTTACGCTGAGGAACCCAAGACCTATAATTCATGCAGATGTTTAGGTCACTTGAGAAAGTTTTGTCATATCTTTTATACTCCATGTAGTGTAATAGGGTCCTCAGCACAAAAAATTATTGTGGTGTAATCATATGCTTCAAGCACTAATGGGTTCTATACATAGGCATATGGAATGAAGCTTCTTCATGTAGTGGAAGAGTTTCCAGAAAATACTGACGTAGGTCCAGTGACTGTGAGAGGTACCATCACTATAGCTTCATATTTAGTGACCACTTTATTTGATATTGGTGAATATAACTCATTTATATTGAATTATATTTTGAACATTCTAAATATTTATATGGATATTTTTCCTTATGTGATGGATATTACTACACACCTCAAAATAAAGAGAAATCAGGGTCTTCAATGTTCTGCTTGTGTTTTCTCTATATTAGAGATTGAGCTTACCAGGAATTTTCTAGTCATCAAAATGAATCCTATTGACATCATTCTCAGGATGGATTAGATGATGTCTCATACAGTCCAGATTTATTGTCTTCTTTTTTGGGTATCCTTTACTACACCTAAGGGGATGTTCCATGTTTTTCATAGAGAATGGGACCTAAGGTCAAGAAGGGCCAAACCTTATTTTATAGAGTTGGATTGGGTAATATCCTTTTTTGTTTTTTTACTTGAAGTAATAATATTTAAGATACGATATCCCTATAGTTGTCTTCAAGTATCCCGATGTGTTTTCTACCGAATTTTCAGGTATTCCATTGGTAAGAGAGGTAAATCTATCTATTGATTCAGTACCTAGTACTCAGCCAGTGTCTATTCCTTCTTACCATATGGCTCTAGCAGAGTTAAAATATTTTAAATATAAATTATATGATATAATAGATAAAGGATTTATATGCCTAAGTTTTTCACCTTCGGGGTTCATGTTATCTTTGAAAATAAAAATAATGGGATACTTCTTCGATGTGTTGATTAATGAAAACTCAATCGATCCATGATAAAGAAAAAATATTTGTTTCCGTGGATTGATGATTTTTTTGATTAGTTTAAAGGGGAGATTTGGTTATTAGATATTGATATTAGATCTGGTTATCACTAGTTGATAATTAAAGAATTTTACATTTAAAAGACTTCACTTGGGAGTATATATGTCCATTATGAGTATCTTGTTATTCCATTTGGTCTGGCCAATGATCCTATAATTTTTATAGAACCGGTGAACAAGATATTCCATTAGTTACTCAACTCATTCATGGTATTAATTTTAGATGAAATTTTGGTTTAATCCAAATCCAAGGAGGATCATGTGTTCCATTTGAGATTCATTCTGAAAATTTTGAGAAATCACTGACTTTACATAAATCTTTCAAAGTGTAACTTTGGGATTTGAGAAGTGAAGTTCTTGGGATACATGGTCTCGGAATATGGTATTTAAGTTTATCCTAATAATTTTAAACCTATTATAACATGGGAACAACCATGTAATGTTTTCGAGATATAGAGATCCTTAGGATTTGTTTGGTATTACTGCATGATCATTAATTATTTCTCGAATATGGCTTCCCTGATGACCCTCTCACTTGGAAAGGGGTAAAGTTCATGTGAGATGTAAAATGTTAGTGTTATTTTTATTATTTGAAATTTATTTTGAATTCAACACCATTATTGACTCTTATAGAGGCTGGATAGGGCTATGTTATCTTTTTTGATGAACTAGGTTTGGGTTTTGGCTATACCCTCATGCAAGGTGATCACATGGTAGCCTATGGTTCAAGATATCTTTGGACACATGAGAAGACTCATATAACCCAATATATATAACTTTAATATGTGATGAATTATATGAATATTTAGTAGTATTACCTTTTTTGAGAAAGGTTTACCATTTATTCCAACAAAAAAATATTGAGTTATATATTTTCGAAAAAAGATATAAATATCTAAAATTGGTGTTGGTTAGAGTACATGAAATATTTTTATTTCAACATTTCCCATATCTATGGGAAAGAAAAATATCATTGTTGATGCTTTGATCAAGAGACTTATGACCTAGTTAGTGAAAGAATCATCATAGGAGTGGCATATAATGGCTCTCTTTGCTCAGTTTCTCTTGGGAGTCAGAGAGGATGTGACCGAGATTGTTTAAATGAATGTTCAATTAACCTCCTCTCTTCTGGAGTTGGTTCTTTAGACGTAGAAGATTTATAATGAATTATATGGAATTAGGGACTCTATTTGTGGTGGGGACACTATTATAAAGTGGACTTTTTCTTCAGATAGTATCTTATGTTTTTAGTATTAGTTCATTGTGTGTTTTCTTATGAGAAAGGTTTTGGTGGGGGATTTCCATAATTCCTAATGGGAAGTGCACCCAGGTACTAAGAATATGTTCTATGACATGTAATGAATATTCTAGTGGACAGTTATGATATGATACATTTTTTATTATGTTTCTCATTTTTATACTTGTTAGTAGGTTAAAGTTGAGCACTAGAGAACTTCAGGTTTGCTTCATCCACTTCTATTGTTGACTTGGAAGTGAGATGAGATCTATATGAACATTATGGTTATGTTGATGCATATCCCTTGAGGGAAGAATATGATTTGGGTTTTAATTTATATTTTGACCAAATTGGATCACTTTATACCCATTTTATATATAACTAAAGTTGAGGAGTTGGTATGTCTCTATGTGAAATAGATCTTCAGATTGCATAGAGTTCCATCTATTATAGTTTCTAATTGGGATCACTATTTAATTTTTAATTTTTGGGTAGGCCTTCATGATTTGTTGGGATCCTAGGTATGTTTGAGTATAGTATATCATCCATAGATGGATGTCTAAATAGTATGAGAAATACAGATTCTTAAGGACATGCAACATGTTTGCTTTCTTTACTTTGGTGGAGCTTAGTATGTCTATTTGGGACCGGTTGAGATTACCTAAAACAAAATTTACCAATCTGATATCAAAATGAATCCTTTTGAGGCCTTGTATAGATGAAATTGTAGATCTCTATTATGTTTTTAGGAGATTGGTGAAGCCTCCTTGGTTGAAACAAGTTTGGTCCAAGAGACAATGGAAAAGATTTAGTTAATTCATTAGAGAATGGTAATGGCACAGAGCCAGTATAAATCATATGTTAATCATTATCAATTACCATTGGAGTTTTCTATTTGTGACCATGGGTTTTTGAGAGTTCCACCTCAGTTAGGTCATAGATTCCTTAGAAGATAAGGAAATATTTCATCGAGGTTTATGGGTCCTTTTGAGATTGTTGATGAGTGGGGAAAGCGGCCTACCATGTAATGTCTTAGATTTTCCATGTATTATTTTTAAATATTATATGGAATTATTATGAGGCTAGGCACTGAGAAGACGTGTGATACCAGGGCACGGAGTGCCTGAAATATTTTTTTGAAAAATATTAACATATTAAATAGAATTCCCACACAATTTTCCTAAAAAAAGTGGAATAATTTCTAAACAGGTTCTCGAATAAGAAATCTAAGGGCACTGTTGCGTTCAGAGTAGTGACTTTACCTTAGGTAGGACCTAACATCGACTGACACAGGTCGATTGTGAAAAGTAATTTTTGGACATTTAAAGAAATAAAATAAATGAAGTTTTATTTTATTTAACGTTATGTGGTGACACATAAATAGTTTTATTTTTAATAAAACTTTCCATAGAATTCAAGGTTATGATCATAACACTGGAATTTATTTGAAAGGAAGAGAAGGAGTTCTCTCCAATGAACGTTGGAGGATCGAGGATCGATGAAGACACGACCTCAGTTCTTCATCAATAAAGGATCCAAACTCTAGGTAGGGTGTAATTTTCTTTACAATATTTCCCCATTTCTAAATTCGATGAAGAATGTGGGAAAACCCAAAAATAGGTTGATCTAAGGTTCAATTTCTTATGGGATGGGTGTTATGTTGTGGGGGTTTTAAAGGGGTAGATAATCTCTATGATTTCTTACTTCTTCATTCCTCATTATAATGGGAACGAATTGAGGCTGACACGAACAAAGGTCGATGTTTTTTCCTCTAGGAATTTTTATGCTTCTCCCTTCCCCCATTATTCGAATTCTTAATTGTTGGACCCTCGTGGTCATGTCTCGACTTGTATGGAGGCACCAAACATGATAAGACCCCCGTAGTAATGGAAATATGGATCAAATCCCAAGGTAGTGAAGATCGAGACCTGAGGATCACAGATGTGCCTCTATTTTGAAAAATGGAGAAACGAAGAAATGTGGGAGGCACGTGGAACCAGGGGTGCTAACGTCTAGCACAGGCGGTGGTGGGAAGAAGTGAACAACAACACACTGCAGCATGGTGATTGGCACTGCGTGGAAGGTGGCTCAGCCATGTGAGCCTCCTGCGGTGGCGGTGAAAACGTGAGGCATGCAGAGCACGTGGGGCGTGCACAGACGCGGTGAACCATCCACATTGGATGTGTTAAAGTGATGATTTTATCTAGGGAATGTGGTTGACATGGATCGCATGTGGCAGACAAGCCGGCCCGCATGCGTTTGGGCCGCACCAGGCGGCCCAGCGGGCCAGTTCGACCCGAAGATCTATGTCGGACCCGGGCGGCCAAACCAGACCGGGACATGGTCAACCATGAAGTTCGACTATGAGACATAGTCAGTGGAGATTTGGCATGAATATTGAGCACCATGGTTGGTCCACGATCTAGTGGACCCCCTTCTAAACTTCAAATGCCTATAACTTTCAAATCACGTGTTCGCTTGAAGAACTGTTTTTATCATTTTACCCTTGAAATGATAAGGTACTTTTGTGATACTCTAAGTGAGTTTTTTTGAAATTGTGCATATGACATAAAGGATTGAGAAGTGATTTCTCCTAGAACAAGTATGCTTGAGTGGAATCCTATTCCTAGTTGTGATTTTGAGACTATGTGACTTTCTGAGACTACGTGACTTGCTGAGACTACGTTTCTTACTTAGATTATGTGTCTTACCATGACTATGTGTCTTACTTTGACTACTTGTCTTACTGAGACTATGTGTCTTATCGGGAATGAGTGTCTCATTGGGACTACGTGTCTTATCGATACTGTGTGTTCTGTGGATTGCGTCGGTTAATTTTGTTTTGAGTACTATAGACTTATACCTGTGTGAGATGACGGTACTTCATGTATTTATTTATGGTATGCATATTTTATTTCTTAGTGGTATTACTTTATGGTTTTGGGGTGTCCTACTGAGTATTTTTTTACTCTCCCCTACATGGGCTTTGCCCATAAATGTCATGTATTGTGCAAATGATCAATGCTTTGATGGAGTCCTAGATGGACCAAGACCAGGTGGTCCTTAGAGAGACCAGAAAAATGAGGTGTGATTTTACGGCTTCAGACAGCTATCCCTATAGCTTACCCTTTAGGTAGGGTTTTTTGTAGATGTGTTTCAGGAACTTGTTTTCTCACTTTTATAGACTCTTTCTTTTAATGGGATTGTATTATGACCCTGTTTACTTTCTATTTTTTCTACTATCATACTCTGTGGTTGGTATCTTAGTGTTTGCATGCATTTTTTACTTAGTGTTTTTACATTTCAGAATTTTGGGCTTGGAGATGTGTGTGTGTGTACAAATACATAGGAAAATTCCTCCCATTTGTGTGATATGCCTACTCGGTGCAAGTCATCAGCCCCTGACCTTTTGGAGGCGGTCTTGGGGTAGTCACGACATGGGCCCCTCTTGGATGGGTCATGACAGAGTGGTATCATAGGAGGTCGGTTCTACCTAAAGGACCAAGATTTTGTGAGATTGGTTTGGGGAAACAGTATTAAGTGTTTTGAGTTTGGATTTTAGGCCATAGAATCTAGTGTTGGTATGGTGGCCGATGTATCCATACATCAGGACTCTGAATTATACTTTTCAACTTGGTACATGAAAACACTGGTTGTAGGGAAAACAATGGTATATGCATCATATAGGATTTGGGTGTGTTCTCATTTCCTTCTTGAGTCAGCTCACCAGGTATACTCTATTGATCATGTAACATCTTATTCTATTTTAGGATACCTCCACGCAGATAGCCATCTAGGATTCAATTGTACGATCACAAGGATGATCTTCCTAGAAACAAGATGTCAGTATAGGGTCATGTACCATAGATAGCACCTACGGGTGGTTTACCAGTGATACCACCACCCATCAAGTAGCAGTTAATACCAGCACTACCAGTTGAGGATGCATGTAGATTGAGTGCATTGCATGAGTTCTAGAGGTAGAGACCTCCCAAATTACAGGGTAAGATAGACCCCCCATGTAGTTGAGGATTATATTGAGGTAGTTACACATGTCTTCCACATTGTGAGGACACATTCTGACCAGATGTCAGTCCTAGCCATGAGTCTTCTTTAGGGATCAGTGAGGTGATGGTGTATCTTAGTGACTGAGACACACAATGATATGACTCTCTCATGGGAAGAATTTGAGCATCTCTTTAGATATGAGTTCTTTCTAGCTACCACTACTAGAAAAATAACATATAACCATGTTTTTTAAATGTGGGTATATCCCCTAAAACAATGGGTATAGGCTATACCCATGATTCCATAAATTTTGGGCTACCGAGGCTTCGGTATAGAGCTATGCCCATGGTTTTATAGAAACCGTGGGTATATCCCTATAGATTTCCATAATACCCACAGTCTAGAAGCATTATTTATGAAATATTAACATTACATAGAGGATGAATCATTATATAATTTATTGTCCCAAAGTTACAAGATGAGTTATTGATACTAATCTGAAGTGAATCTAGAATATGATAGATAAAGAAAGGTGCACATTTGGAAGATATGTTGAATTAAAGAATGCATATAAATTTTCAAAAGATGATTTGTAGACAAAAGATATTGTTTATTAAAAAGATAAAGTACCTATCATTAAAAGTAGAGGCATCAATGGAAGCTAAATGATACAACCTTGAAAAATTTCATAAGACTTTACTAGAAAATAAAATATATTAAGAACATGGAATGAATTCTCATAGTGGTACATAAGATTAAAATTTTCTTACATAATATCTAGGAAGATAATATGTATGTGTTACAATCAAAGTGATACATTAGGTTTATCTATTTGGAATAATTTGGGGTTTTTTGAATGATATTCCAAAAGTTACTTAAGATGATTCTATACTGATCATTTAATGTAACAATCATCATGACTATTTGAAAATAGTTCATGATTCAGGCTGAGTATGGAAGATGGATTTTTTCTATGATTGATATAGAAGTATTTGAATGTTTTGAGTGTAAAACATGAAACAAAAACACGAGGGATAAATAGTTTGAAATGTGAATTTAGAAATTAAATCAATAGATGCTAAGGATTATCTTAGATCATCACATATTAGAAAGAAATTCCAAAAGTTTATGTAGATGTACCGGAAAGATTACAAGGAACAAGGCTACAGATATGGATTTAGAGAAGGTGAATTCACCGGATTAGAGGTAATAAGACTTGGAAGAATGAGAGGGTATGGATTTTCCATTGGTACCAGGTCTGTGTAGCTCTGCATAAAACATCTAGCTGACCAACCATGCAAAGATGGAGAGCTAACATCATGAAATTTTTTGGGGAGGGGAAGTTCCAAGTTGTCTTGTTTGGGTTGATTTCCTAAGACCTATAAGTCATGTAATGTCACATAATCCTTCTATCCTTATAAGGGTTCCCCCTCATCCCTTGAAAATGGATTATCAAAAATAAATAAAAAATGAAGGCCTTCAGGACATTCAGGAAAAAGTTAAGAAAAGAAGATTTTTTCACAAGTTAAATGATTGGAAAAGGACCTTACACTGGTTCTTATAGAAAATGGGTTTTCCAAGTATGTTGAATGGAGTTCTAACATCTTAGAAGATAAAGAAAAATAGAAACTGAAATACATTGAACTACATGCAAATAAAAACCATATTAGAATTTGGACATTATGTACCGTCAACTTCCAATTCAAAGGAGATTCATAATCATAATTTTTCCAGAAAGGTGGTTGAGGTTGTAAGTGGAGACTATGTCATCATGGCTGATGATTATATACCATTTTGATGTTCGTTGACAGATCAACATGTTAATCTTTCCAACATCACGTGTCCAAAAATGGGGAATCCTCCTTAAGACTTTTTGAGCTTGTTATTTAGCAACACCCATGAATTTCCCTACATTGGACTATTACATGATATTGATAACACATATAGAAACCTTTCATCATTTTTACACCTGCTCAAAAAATGAAATTTCCCACTCCTCCCATTATTAGACTTCAGTTGGACAAAGATATAGGCATGGTATGAAAGAACATGAGGAAGATGACACACCCAATAATCTTGAAATAATGACACGCCCTGCATATTCATAAAACAATGGTCCAAGTGACTCCATATCCTATGAGTCCATCTTTTATTGTTACACCAAGTAGATTAAGAACTAGTGAAACCCATATCAACAAGGTTATTTCTAGAAATAAATTACCTAAAATATTGAATGGCTCATTGAGAATATATCTTACCTCTTTTATTCTCAGAATTTTCCATGATAGGATTAATGTCACCCCCAATAAACCATGCAGTAGTGCCTGGGTTGAAGTTGGAAAGATGCTTCCAAAGTTCCCCCCTCTCCAATAGATCACACTTCACATAAAAAATGGAGATAAAATAGTTAAAATTATTTACTATAACCTAAATAGTAGTGTTCTACTTTGAGGAGTTCACCTTAATAACCAATATAAAGTGGTTTTTAACAATCCAGATATGAGAGTTAATAGGTTCATCAAGTAACACATTAGCACCACCCAACTTCCTCTAAATTTTTTGAATGGAAAAAATTTTCTATTTATGATCTAGAATTGAAAATAAGGAATACTGGTTTGATGATAATCCATTAGAGATAAAATTGCATTTGGCCTAAGGTCCTATACCTTGGGCATTACATAACAGAAAATAAATCATTGATAATAGTTCTTTAGGGAAGACCACCCTAGTAAAATATCATCTTTATCATAATCATGCTTAGAAGAAAATGAAACTATCATTTTTGATCTAGTTACCATGGTAGTAGGAGAAGAGATTGGATGTTTTGAGATGATAACCTAAAGAACAGGCTAACCCAGCTCAAGTGAATCCTCACCAAGATCCAAGAGTAAAACAAAAGCATTGGAAGAAGAAGGAAGAGTGCCACATCACAACTATGAATGAGAGAAGTAGCCAACCCCAACCATCTCATGACTATCATTAACACCTGAATCTCTAGGATCAAACAAGAAAACAGTATAAGAAACCACACCAGCACCCACCTGGCACCCATCAGAAGGATCCACTGTAATATTCACTTCCATTTCCATCTCCAAACCTCCACAAGGAGAAGCACCAGCAGCAGAAGCACCATGCGATACCAGATCAACTAAGAAATGATCATCATTATAAGGATTCAACACCTTAGTCACCACTACCTCAAACAAGACTAGAGGAACGATAGGAGAAGAGGAAGTATCGAGATCCCCAAGACCACCCCTTAGAACACCAAAAGGCGTAGAGCCATGTGAGTTTTCCACCAGAGCTAAGAAAATTGGGTCAAGAAATTGGGAGACCACAAAATTCACCCCAATAAATGTATCTTGAAGATCAAAACCTAAAGAAACATCACCATAAATAATAGGATCATCTAGGCCAACCAAAGAATGTTTCCCATTGTCTAGGGAATGGAGATAGAAGGAAGAAGTCATTGGTACCACCCAATCTGGGTAAGAAATGTTGTGCAGATGACACTTGAAATAATATAGGTGATGAACTTAAATACCACAAGTAAAAAAAAACCTATCTTTGAATGATAAATCAGATTCTTCCACCACACATATGAAGAACCCACATGATGATCCAAAAAAGATGGTCGAGGATTCAACAGATCATGTACACACATATTCGAGCCAAGATATCATTATACATATGATGAGTAACATCATCAGAGAAAAGAAAATGACCCAAAGAATCACCAATATCATTAAGCAATATCATACTGTGAAAGGGGAGTAGGATCCCAGGCAGACTCACCCACACTACCGCTAAAGAATAATTCCACCCAAAATGAAAATACAAATACCATCTCATTAAAAAGAACCTCATGTTAACACATGTCCTACCTTCCCTAACCAAGCCTCCAAAAAGTATTCCCATGAGAAGAAGTGGATAGAGAAGGAATTCATGTTGATGGGAGAAATATCCAATGGGGTATTAATGCCCCAGGAGGAGACAACTTTATTAAAAAACACCCATAAATAGACATGCAACACCAAACATAGAAATTAGCATCCATTAGTGATAAGTAGTTCCAGTATCCAAATCATCTAGTGAGAATAACATTGTAGGAAAACCACTAGCCACTAAGACCCTAGGAGAAGAAATGGGAACTTCCAGAATGAATGTAAGTGGGGCCCTCACAGACTGGGGGCCAACACCGGAGATCATAGATTTGAAGGATTTTGGAGGCACTGAATGAATCAGAAGGATGGGAGAATATAGGAGGGGAATACCAGCAGGGAATTGAAGGAATTTCCTACCAGAATCCCTTTAGTCATGGAGGAATGAAGCATTGTAATGGAAATAGGAGCCCTAGAGACCGAAGAAATAGTCAAAAAATTCTAAAGTAGTGGTGGCGTGTTAGGAACATACTCAGAAGGTAACATATTCCCATTACTTGTTAATATCATCATAACTTATAGTTAACAAACCCCCCATGTACACTTCATATTATCTAAGGGTAAGATAGGTTATTTTTGGAGGTCACATGTGGTTATTCAGTGACCATATACCTAATTGTGATTTCCACACTCTTGAACTTCTCCTATAGTTGATTTCTCTCAAAATGTACTCATTGAGGTTCATCTTGGTATTAATATTTCCAATTCACAGTAACACCTCCTCATTTATGAGCTTAGAGAAATTAGCATCATATAGAAGAATTAAAAATTTTAATTCCATTTCATCCATTTTCTATAAATATTTCATAATGTTTTTAATTCTATTTACACCATCTAATTCAACAACTATGTTATAATAGTCATATTTAATAATTTTATCTCTTTATTCTAACTTTGTCTATTTGAGTTTGGTGTTACGTTTGAAGAAATTAATTAAATGAAATATATTTTTAATTTGAAAATTAATAGTAAAATTATTAGATTTTATAATAAACTACCTAGATTTTTCAACATATATCTAGGAATTTGATGACTTTAATATATATATATGGAAGTTCAGAAGTCCAACTAGAAATGATTCTTCAGTCACTTCATTTTATAAAATGATAACTCATATTATATATTTATAACCATATATTCATGTAAAATTCCTATTTAATGATCATTTAATGAGATACTAAGAGTATTATTCATTTATAAGATGAATTTTCTATCAATTAGGATTTAGGGCCCCTGGATCGACCTGGATGATCGTAGTCCCTACGATCAATGCATCTTTTGTTACTTCTTAGTATAAAATGTTCCATCATAGCATGATCCTACAAGAATCTCATGTTTTGATTATTTTCAATTATAGGATACGTCCAACAAACCCTAGTTTCAATCAATTATGATAGAGGCTCACCATTCTATGATGTGGAGTTCAGTTCATTGGTTTCCTCCATTTTGGTTGGGACAGTTTCATTAGATTTAGTTTGTCTTGTTTTTGTTAATATTAGCTTGGAAAATTGCATTCATTTGGGTTCCAATTGATTTAGTTTTATTTTATTTGTTTTATATCAATTTGGTTTAGTTCAATTTAGTTCAAGTCAGTTGCGGTCATATTGGTTTGAATTCATTATATTTGGTCTAATTTTATCCATCATTTGTAATATCATATTAGTTCAAGTTCGATTAGTTTGTACAATTTAGTTTCATAAAAAAAATTCTATTTGAATTCTATTTTCTTGATTTTGATCATTCTAGATCTATTTTTGTTGATCTGATTTACATTACCAATAAGGTTCAATTAGTTTGTGAATGTTTTTTCTAAAAAATTTGATTATATTTTTTATTTGGTTTTATTCTATCCATTATGGGTTTGTATGGTTCTACATTATTTATTTAAACTTATTTTGGTTTTATACTTCTTAATATTATTTTTTTTGGTTTATTAACATTCATCTTGGTTCATTATATTTGATGCAATCCTAATTAAGGTAGGTCAGGAGAGGTCTAATTAGATTATATTGATTATGTATTATTAACTTTGGTACAACATGATATGATTTATTTTAGATCTAGTTAGTTTTAATTAATATCTTTGATATATGGTAATTTAAATTATTCTAGACTCATTTTGGAATAACTAGTTTTACTCTTTTTTAGGCATGTGGGGTTGTTAGGGCTATCTAGGTAGTGAGAGGGGTAGTTGGTACTGGTTGGGTAGTAGTTGGTAATGGTAAGGGCATCATTGTACTTTTATACTTAAAGATAGTTTGGGTTTGTTGGCTAGTTTATTGGGGTATTAAATGAGAGGGTTGTATGTTAGGGGGGGGGGATAAAAATCATTTTCTAATTTTCTAGCTAGATTTCATTGGTGTCAATCCTTAGGAGCTCACGACTAGCCCTTCATAAAGAGAGTACTTCTTCATGTAGGGATTCATACTTCCCCTTATTTTCTTCATATTCATCCATATTTTTCCTCCTTTTATTTTTATGTTAATATATTTTTCTATAATTTGAGATTCTAGAGCTATTAAATAGCGCATACAAAGATGTTTTTCTACTATCTCTCTCTCTGGTTGACCTAACAGTCTTTATAGGTTAATACAGTTCAACTTATTTTGGTTTTTATTACTAATATGATGTCCAAATTCATTCAAATTAATATAATTCAATGTAGGTCAATTTTATATCAAATAGTTTTGTTTTATTCAAGTCTGTTCAGGACAATTATTATAAGAAATTTATATCACTGTTTAGTATGAAAACATGGTTTGAAATACAAGAAATCAATTATTCTTTTAAATTTAAATTCCAATGCATAAGAGAACCTACCTCAAAGTCAATGCACTCTTCTTATGATGATAGAAACTAGAATATTACCTTTACCACTTGCACTTTCACACACACACATATATATATATATACACCTAGACCCTATGTACATAATTTCGTGGCCAAATATGCACAAGGGGATCATTACATATATGCTTATACTTGAATATACCCCTTTACCTTACACATGTATGCATTTTTCATATATATATATATATACATAAGCACACCTAGCCCCAATATATATATATATATATATATATATTCATACTAACATGATTGAATATATATATATGGGGGATATTATATATTTATATGCCTACCTATGCATACATGTGGAAGAATCCTTTGACAATGGCTACCCAAAACCACTACAGCAGGTCCAAAATACTCTATAAAAACACCGAAAACTCAAAACACCAAACCCCCTAAATTAAAAAAAACAAAAAATTGAAACTGAACAAAACATACCCAAAACCCATAGTGAACCCACTTCCCTTGAAAAAGGGGGTTAGAACCAACATCAATAGGACCTAAGAGCACTAAACATCAAGAATTGACCAAAATAATAACCCACAAAATGAGTTAGGATTCAGTTTCAATGATCTAAAATGAAATGAACAGTGAAGAGGAAACCACAAATATCACATAATTCGATCCATAATAAAGAAAAAACATACTAAAGAAAACAATAATTATTCAATCATATTATCATCAAGAAAAAAATAGAAGAACCCAATAACATGGTGTCCCTAAAATTCAAAAAAAAAATTAGAGGATTATAGAACAAATCCCACTTACAAAAAATCATATTGAAAAAATTGACTTAAACAGAATCAAACATCCAAAAATGATAACATGAAATAGTGGGATACATGGAATTAAAATTCAGAGTATACTAAGACATTATTTTTAAACTTATAATAAGAAAAATTTATTTCAAATGTGGCATAAAAAGTGGTGTTTTCTCACTCTAACCATGGATGTGATTCATTTTTAAGTTTTATGGATTATCAAAATCATCAAGTTTGAAAAGACATTTCATCTTAAAATAGAATGAATACCATTTATTGAAATAATATTAAAGTGTATTATCATTAATTCCTTAATCCAAGAATCAATGATGAAATATTCTCTCTAATTCAAACTAGTGATAGACAATAATCTGAGCGAATTTCACTAAATCATCTTCCAATAATTGAAAAAAAGATCATAAACCCTTAAAAAGTTATAATAATTATAAATTATTAAACTCGCATTCAACACTACTTCAACCAAAAAATGAATCACATCCTAAAGTACCTTCTCACTAGTCAACATTTTTAAATTATATTTCTTTAATTCAAGGTTAGACAAAATGAAAATAAAAAAAATGATGGATTTTGATGCAACATGGCAGCAGATCACTTAAGAAACAAAAAACAATGTTGTTTTAAGAAATTGTAAATAGATTATTGATAACATAAGAAAATAGGTTGATATTCACAGAAGGTTTACCAAAGAACACTCTAATAGCAGCTGAAAAGAAGAAATGGCATGACTAAACATAAGTAGTAGATGAAAATTAGATAAAATAGATGAAAAGATTAAAACTCTACTATGGAAAAAATGTGTACTAAAACACTAAAAAAATAAAATTAACAATAATATAAAAAAATACTATGACCAAATCTAAATCTAGAAACAAAAAGGTGAGTTATCTTGTTTCATAGCACCTTATCCCTATAATTAGTGATCTTTATTGGTTTCTCCTTATAAAAGATATTAGAATCCAACTATATTTCTTATAGATTCAATACATGAGATAGATTCGATATGCACTTATGTAGGAGAGATATGTATAATGCATAATGTAATTGAGATAGGTTTAATGGAAGTGTCAGTCAATGGGCCACATCTCTAACATGATAAAGAATCTCAAAGGGACCAACATACATGGGGATTATATTTCCATTCTTCGTATGTCTCAAAACTTTATTCCATGGAGATATTTTAGGGAATAATTTATCCATAAAAATAAACTACAGGTATTTTTGAAAATTATTAGCATAGATTTTCAATAAACATTATGCTAATTTGATGTGTTAATGAATAGATTTGACCTTCTCAGTTATTTCTTTGACAATTTTTGGTCTCTAATTTAATTCTCCAACATCATCCCAGTATGTTTCAGTTTTAAATTTCTTCCAATAAATATATTCATATAGGGAAATTTTAATAATTGAGTGATAGCTATCGTTGTATAATAACTCTATTAGGAGAATATGTTTATCCTATCTTCCTTTGAAGTCAATAGAGTAGGATCTAAGAATGTCTTAAAAATATTGAATATTATTTTTAGATTATCCATATTTTTTAGGGTGATATGTGACATTAAAGTTCAAATATATGTTCAATTAATTTTTAATACCCCTCAAAAACTTTAAACTAAACCTTAGAATCTTGATTATATATAATCAATAGTAGTGTTCTATGTAGCCTCACCAATTCTCTAATAAATATATATTGGAAATTTGATCATGAAATAAGTCCTCTCAAATTGAAATGAAGTGATAATTCTTTGTAATATGGTCCATCATGGCATATATGAATCGTTTCCTATAGATATCTTTTGAATAACCCTGAAAAATCCATCATGATATTACCCTATTTCTATATTATTATGGATAATTATTACATCATCCACTTTGAATTTTATGATTTTTCATTGAATTTTTGGAATACTATCACATTGATGTATATTCAATAATATCATTCTCTATATTATGCCACAAGAAATTATTATGGGGATATATATATATATCTTTTTACTTCTCTAGTAGATAGAGAAAAATGAGTTATATTCTTTATTTAAAATTTCCTCCTTTATCATTGGAATTGATGGTACACATAATTATGTCCCATATCTTATAGATTCTTCTTTATCAAGGTTTAAACCTAATATTATATCCTTCTTTAATATGTTTACCTTCTTTTGAATCTCCACATAATCCCTTTGTGAACCCTTAATCTTATCCAAGATAACTGGTTGAGTACTCATTTGAGTAAGGTTGGATATTATCCCTCACTTTATAATTCCCATGTATATCCTTTTTAGATATAAGAATATTAGAACCCATTAAATCCATATAATGGATAAGGCTACAACATCTTTTCTACCTGGAGTATATTTCATGTTGTTCACTTTTCTAGAATGGTAATGGAATAATCTATAGTGACCTAGCTTTTTACTTGATCTAGTTGACTCTTAAGCTTAATATCCACAAACTATTAAAGATGAATATAGTAAATTCACCCTATTGAATAGCCTTGGAAATATTTTATAATGGTTCTATTGATCTTGGAGCATGAATTTTACCCTTATGTAGAGTTTTGGAAAGGTTCCAAACCAATGTAGTTTTAAATATATATTTAATAAATATATTTTTATCCTAAGAATATGAGAATCAATATCTCTTAAAAAAGACTCAATTGGAAAAATATTACTATGTTTATTTTCAAAATATGTGGTTTTACCTAGGAAGTGTATAGTTTTAATGTTTGGTTTTTGGACCCAAATTGGGACCATTTTGAGTGTTTAAATAAATACCTAGTTGATTAAATTAAAAGGTTATAAATACCCTAAAATTCAATCTAATTAGAGTTATCTTAGAATGATATAAAAAACCCTAGAGAGAAATAAGTTTTGAGATTTATAATTATTAGGGTAATTAATGTTGGGTCATGGAATGAGAATGAATCACGGGCCACTGATAAAAAAATACACAAAGCAAGCTTTGGAGAATCATTGTGAGGTAAAGATTTGTTATTTTATTCTCTCAATTCTTTTCATAAACTGTATTTAAATTATTATTCATGAATAGTTTATTATATAACAATATTTATTCACAAAGTCTTCTATAAAATTATTATTTATTATTTTATATTTTATTTTGGGTGTTGAAGATTTTGTTTATGAAAGATTGAGTGCTTCCTCCTCCTCCTTAGTCCATGAACCTACCATGGCTCAACACCGCCATCAGCAACCAATGGTGGATTATGAAAGGCAATCAGGATTTACTAGATCACCTATTTCCCTCCCCCTTCTCCCTTCCTCCCTCTCCCACTCAATCACTCTCCAACTCCCTCTATCTCTCCCCCTATCCCCCTCCCTCTCTTTATCCTTACCTACCTCTATATATCTCACTCTATCACTCTACCTCTCTCGATCTCTCTATATATATCTATCTCTCTCAATCTCTCTCTCTCTTTCACTCTCTCCCTCCCCCCCTCTCTATATAACTCTCTCTCTCTCTCACACTCTCTCTTTCTCTATCTCCCTCTCTCTAAAACTCTCTCTCTACCACTATATATCTTTCTCTCAATCTTTCTCTCTCCCCCACACACTCTATCTCCCCAATAACTCTCTATCTTATGCTTACTATATCTCTCACTCCCTCTCCCTATCTATTTCTAACACTCTCTTTCTCCAGAACTCTCTCTCTCTCTCTATTGTTCTCTTTCTCTCTCACTCATTCTCTCTCTATATATTTCTAACTCTCTCTTTCTCCAGAACTCTCTCTCTATCTATTGTTATCTATCTCTCTCACTCATTATCTCTCACTCTTACTCTCTCACACTATATATCTATATATCTCTATATTACTCTCTCTCTAACTCTCTATCTCTCTCTCTCTCTCGCACTCTCCCTCTCGTGCTCTCTCTGTCACTCTCTCTCTGTCCCTAACTATATATATATCTATCGTTCTCTCTCTAAATCTCCCCTACCCATCTCTACCTTTCCTTAATATCTCATCTTCCTCACACTGAATTAAATCTCAATGGCCTTTGTAATGAGAAGTGGTTTAAAGGGTGGATCAGTGAATGATGTAACAGAATGAGATGACCATAACGACTTGAAAAGGGGCAGTCTAGCTTGATGGTTGAGTGGTATTTGTAATATGAATGAGGGACAGTGGAAATGAATCTAGTATATGAAAATTCATCAAACACTATATCTTTGGGTATTCAATAGTGAGGGGACATGGGCTTCACGACTGAGATAAAGGATCGATGCGACATCAATTATGATTGATGGTGATATGAGTAAGAGAATACTCTAATGTGGGGATAGGGTTTCAAGAAATTGAAAACATGATAACACATTATATATTAATAGATGTACATGGAATTTATTATGTTAATCAATGGCTAGGGTTTCTAAGTAGTTGATAAATTTCACACATGGTGTAGCTCCGTAGCACATGCCATGTTTTTATAAAGGATAAATAACCTAGGGTGTGGAAAAGTACACACCCAACTAACATTTTGAAACACATGGAGTGTATATTGAAGAAGATGACATGTATACTACACTAGATGACATAGGATTTAGTGATACACACCTAAGTCATATCTCAATTCCCACTCATCATGTTACCTCATTGGAATGTCATGCGGGTTAAGATCACACAACTAGGGGTGAAAGAATGAAAACATTGACCACCTCTTGAGCTTCACATGATATGTTTGGTAGGATGAGACGTCATGTAATTTGTAATGACATGATTATACAATACCAATAGAGGACCAAATAACCACACAGGATTCACACATTTATTCTAGAAAAGTACATTTGACGTATTATTCATTTCATGGATTTTTTTCACATCTTCTCAACTAGATGTCAAAAATTGACAAAAGGATATTCCTTTTTAATAATTTTTTCATGTAAATCAAAATAATGGGGTCACCTTCACTATAAAAATATATTTTCAAGATGATTTAATAAATTCAATAATATTTTCTCTATAAATATGAATATCGGGTATGAGTGAGATGTTTAGAGTAGGATCATAGTTGGTTACTCCCTAGGTGATGTATTGATGATATGGAATGGGTACCTTTCATGTATTATGAATTTAAAAACTCTCAAGGAGTTTTTTCGGAATATTTGGATTCATTTATGGTTGTTGGAAGAGTCATTAATGTGGATATTATGCCTAAGTCATTTTTGGATCCCTTATAGAAAAAAATAAGCCAAAGAAGATTTTTGGATTAATGGATAGATTGTAATTTTTTTTCACATACACTCCATGGTTGTGGTTCATGAATATATTTTTTCAAATGGAAGGTTCGGAGATTTATTATTGACTATTCATATGATACAATCTGAGAAAACTAAATTATTATATGGAGGGTGAAATCCAAAATCTCCCTAAATCACGTCCATAAGTTTGTTTCAAGGGCTAGAGAGATAGTATAAATTTATGAGTATACTAGTATCCCTTTCATTATACCCTAAAATCCATTAACTATGATGTGAGAGTGGTGTAAACTTAGGATTATATACTACATCAGTTAAGGAATCATTAATGAGGTGTGGGTCATCCCTTACATTAATGGACCTGGTCTGCCCTGAATATAAGGGCATGGGTTCTCCAGGCTGAGTAAATGTTCTCAGAGCCTCCATTATTCCATTAAAATATATATGAATTTTCTTTTCCTTTATAGTAATAGGTTTTAGGTAACTCCCCTATGTTTTGGGGTACAGTTCCTATAACCATAGAGTAGTTACTCCCTCGATCAAAATATGCTCCCTCTAGAGAGGTACAAAACCTCCACTATGACAAAATTTTTAATATGAGATTATTGGGGTATGGTTTTCTAATGAATCCTCTTAGAATAATACATTTTTTAGAAACAATAATTTTTCGGTGTTCCTAACTAATTTTTCCTTCATTATTGAGAAAATGGTGATAGAGATGGATTTATTATAGCTCATGGATTGGAGATATTATTTTATGTAATATTCATTGTTATTTTCCCAAGAATTGGTGTTAGTAATTGATTTCATAGCCTCATCATAAATTTCCATTCTACTTTACTTTGTCATAAATGAGTAGATTGGTGTACATTTCCCCTAAGGTAGGAATTAATTTATAGGGTTTTTGTCTCAATGGGATGACCAGGTTATCAAGTTTCTCCATCAACTTTGAGAGGATTGGTTATATTACATTTCAAAAGTTAATTCATAACTTTATCTCATCCCTTTTTCATGTCTATTTTTTCACATTTTTTAAAGTTTTGGTGGTTATTAAATTTCACTCTTGGTTGTGAGTTGACCTTCCATTTTATCTTTATTTAGTTTTTTAGTTCTTAAATAGTTATTTTTATACTCACCCTTGTACTGGATTCCCGACCCACACATATTATGTCTATGGTGATTATATATACCTCAAGGGTGATCTTGGAGGATGTTGAGTTGGTAAAGATGATTCTTAGTGGTTATTAGTGGCAATAGATACTATAAATATTTGTGTATGGGATCCCAATATTGAGAATGTGTTTTCCCTATTGATGGTGATAATTATGTCCTTATATTCTTTATGTCCCTTATTTTCTCTACCATGGAGATTGTTTTTGTATCAACCATGGATTGTTGGTGATATTGGTACTCATGATTTATTACATTCTTAGTTATTTCATATTATATAAGGGTGTAAGTTTTCATTATATTTTGTTATTGTATATGTGTTTATATTTAAGGTTATTTTTAGGTTAATTACTCCCATGTATACATGTCTTCTTGGTGCTAGTCAACATCCCTTAGCCTATTATAGGTGGGATTGGTTTGGCACACTCAACCCAACTACCGAGTCAGGTGGGGTCCCAATAGGTTGAGTTATTTTAGAGTGTTATAATAATAGGACATTGATTCTAGGTATCAAATTCTAGTGATAAGATTCTTATAAAGTTTTGGTTTTAGAAATTATGGAGAGAATGCTTGAAGTACTTGGGTCTAATTATCGGACCAATGACACCAACTATGGGATATGTCAGCCAACACATTTCTATGTGACGATTCTAATATTTTTCTAACTTGATAGAGTATCTAGAGTTTTTTAAAAGTATATAGTTAAGTGGTTCATGCATCATATAGTAGTCAATACATTATTGTTTTAATAGAATATCAATTTATGAATAACGATTCTATTAAACGATGATGGTGTAGGATTTCTTGTAATGATATATTTATTAGAAGTGTAGTACAAATATTATATAAATAGTGTGAATGTTTAAAGTACTAATCATGGGCTGAGTTTTCCTAACTGATGGTTCTTTGATATTCTAGTGGACCATCACCTTAATAATCTTCTCGTTATAGTACAATCATTTGGATAGGGATACCAGTATCCATGAGTTCATGGTACATTCATGGGATCAGGTACCCTATCGATATTTCATTGATGACGTGTGGTTTCCCTATATGATAGATGAATTTTGGGTACCCCGTTATGTGTTAGGTAAAAATACTCGATATACGAAGTCAATACTCCCTTTTATGCCGATTTGGAGTCATCTATCTATAGATTTGGTACTCACCTATGTGTTAGAGAATAGTTCTCCATCTATAGAGTCAATAGTCTTCTATGTGTCATGAAAAAATTATCTATTTATAGAGTCAATAATCCCTTATGTGTTAGGGATTGATCCTCTATAGGGGTCAAAACTCTCATGATAAAATTAAATTTCCATCAGTGAGGCATGACCCTAAACTATATTTATAGAGGTGGAATGGAAGTTATGGAAGCTGGGTATTTTAATTATTGTGGGTTTACAACCAATGGAGTTTGGTACCCCCTCGAATGATACATATTTCCTTGATGAGGCTTGGATCCTCAACCATAGCTCAGTGATTAGTATGAGTTTGTCTAATAAGTGATGATTGATAGTTTCCTTATAGATAAGAGTGAAAACCTATAAATTCCATGGTTTTGAATAGTGTATTTTTTCAGGATCCATTATTTAAGGAGAGGTGGTTGTGGTGAGATTGATATTAGGTAGAGGATCCTTATCTAGATAAGTATGATTAGATATTTTACCTCCAACCATGCATGATATTTCCTTCTTAATTTGATCTTTTTTTATGATTGGTGGGTAAATGATGATGGTTATAATAGTTTTATCTGAAAATTGGTATTCATTTTCCTCCATTATATATTTATTTAGCATAGTTGTGATTCACTAGTATATTTTATCATTAGACATTAATTTTCAAGTATTCCTAATGATTTTTCTTCTCTATGGGATTTCAACATGGATGTATAAAATAACTCCATGATAATTTCTATAACTTTTTTAATTCCTTAGAAGATTTATTTTTTTCTCTAGGAAACCCAAACTTGGCTATAGAGAAATGATTAAGTTTATAAAATAGGTAGACTAAAAAGAACCTGTAAGATTTCCTCCAACCTTGGATATGGAGAAATGATGAAGTTCCTAAAATACGTAGACTAGAAAGAACCTGTAGTCTTGTCAGTGAGATTTTTTTATTACGGTAGGAGTTCGATAAATGATATTTCCCCTTGATTTTCATTGAGGTACTAAAAAATCTGATGTAAGTTTCAATCATACGAGTAGATCACAAGTTTATAGAAGTGTTTATCTAACTAATTAGTTAGTTGCATCTATTATATAGAAACCATATCTATATAGTGAGAGAATTATGGGAGATTATTTGTGATATTGTAAAGGGTGTGATGGGGTTTGTGGTTTCTATAGTTTTGGGATGGGGTTATTATGGGATATGTAGTGGGTAAATTTGGGTTATCTAAATAGGTTAGGACTATATTATTTTTATTTTAGTCAAATGTTTCACTAACAAGTTGGTGTCTGGTTTCATAGTGGTTTGAGGTGGTTTAATCAATTTTTTTGAGATCATATATGGATTTCATAATCAAGAGAAAATGGTACAACCAATTCATCCATAGTGTTGGGTGAGGACCAAACTAAAGTTAGAGGTGTGGGCATGATTCCACTATAGAGATTATAATTGAGGAGAAATTAGAGGCTTGGTGTTATCCTCATGATATGAGTTGGCGATGTTGATATGTATACCCTATAAGAAGATGAAAGGAAGAAATAGAAAGGCCTCAAGGAATATATTAAATTGAATCTATTATAAAGATAATATAGTGTTGTCATCGATTCTCATGATTTATGGGTTTAATGAGATTATATTTTATTTATATGATAGTCTTCTGGGTCACTTGTTATAAATGTTGGGAGTAAAACGTTCTCACAAAAGATTCCTTGGTTAAAGAACTATTTCAAACTTTATGTTAATGGTTCATATTTTTTTTCATCTAATAAAGATGAAAAAGAAAGGGTTTTGGAGAGTATTTGATTATAATCCTTTAAATTATTCATAAAATATGATTCTATACATGTGTTTAGGAATTAAATTGTGACAATATAAAGCTAATTATCGATTATGGGAAAGGGGGAGTCTTAGAAATAGAAGTCCAAATGAAAGAGATATGAATAGAAATTAGTTCTTTAGTTTTTTCTGTTATGAATTCACATAGATTAAGGGCCCTAAAAAATGAATGAATTGTGTGTAAAATATTATTTATCATTCTTTCCTTCTTTTTATTAAAAAATGAAAACCATGTTCATGTGTACGTATGGACTACCGTCTCCGTGAATGGTTTAATTAATTTTTTCATATATACCTTTTATAGATGATTATATATATATATATAATGAATATATATGATATTTATATCATTATTAACATTCTAGTAATGATGGAACCATGATCAAAGTACAAGGGTTGGGACTTCTGAACCGAAACTTTCATAAAAAAGAAAATAGTTAACACCTAGGAGAAATGTTTTTAATAAATAATTGTTAATAAATTGATGTGTAAATTTTATAAGTGAACCACATATAGTATTATAGGTCTTAATATGGTTCTATTATAGAATTAAAATAAATTTAATTTTATTTAATAGGTGGTCAGATCCCTTACAAAGTAAGTCATACTTGAGGTAACGATTTTGTGTTATAAACTCATTTTTATTGGGATTTATTATGCTTAAATTTATGATAATTAAATTATATGACATATCTCTCCAAAATATCATGGATTTTATTATCCTATGGTTATTTTTGGATATTACATATTTTTCTTTCATTTTCCTTTCTTTAAGTACTCAAGATACCAAAAGAATGTTTTTAAGAAAAAATAGCTTTATAAGGCCCCATTATCTCTTAGAGATCTATTTTAGGAACACTTCTCTTATTCCTAGGGTTTCCTCCCCCTATATATGGAGAATCCTCTTCTAGCCTATGATTATTTCTTCTCTCTTTTCTATGGCTCTTGATTCTTCTTCATATTGTTTTTTGGTTTCTTCCTGGGTTCTCCATCTCAAATGGGAATATCTCTTTTGGTGACCAAGGTTTTACACCTTTTTGACTACTTCATCTCCTTTCATTGCTCTAAGTCCTCCTATTTTTTTCTGTCTCTCATGGTGTTCTTTGTTTTTCTTCTTTTCACCTTATTTTTCTTCACCTTTCTTCGCACTTCTTCTCATTTTCTTCTAGAGGTCTGGTTCTTTTGGTTCATGTTTAGTGGATGTTCACTGTCACTTTATGGATTACATATGCTCCCACATTTTCTCTTATAACCATAAACTTCATGCTAAAATCTATCTTGGTTTGTCATGAAGGCACTCCGGTGACTTTTGATTTTTTTAGTGTGTGGTTCGTCAGCTACCTCTTTGGACCATTTCCACTCTTAAACTCTTACAACCCATACTTTTGTTCCTAGACACATCTTAGTTCAATAAAAGGGTGATTTAGGTGGTTTTGGTATAGTTTTAGTGCTTGTGAGTCGGTGTTGGTAGCTCATCTTAGTTTTTATCATCCACCGCTTTGGTTTTTGGTTAAATTAGATGGTCTAATGTTGGTGTTTTCCTTTTGTTTCTCCTATTGTTTTCGTTTTATACTTCTATTTTAAGATGGTGTTTTTTGACAAATCTATGGTATCTGTTTCACTGGTGAAGGTTTAACGATGATGTTTTCTAGAGGGTTTTATGGTTTTGGTTTAGTTGTGGCTCACTATGGAGGTCATGTCTACTCTTAATCTCTCCTATCATCCAAGTCCATTTCTCCCTCCCATGTTAATCGAGTGTGATGATCTCTAAGAAGATTTTGGGATGTGTTTATTTGAGTGGTAGGTTGTTCCAGAAGGTGCGACCTGTGGTGTAATTTTACCTTTTGATAGGTTATTTTAGTGATGATTCTTATTTTATGTTTCTTATGAAGAAAGGTTTTCATTCAGTTTAACATTTTATTTAATCTATGATGGATTTACTAGTTTCATTTCGGGCGATGGTGGAGCTTTGGGTGATGCGGTGATAATGACAATGGTGAAATGTATTTTTCTTGGCTGGGGATCTTCTTTATGAGAGACTATCAGCTTGGGTTGGGGATTTAGGTGAAGGTTTGGTGGCTTAATTCATTTGGGATGATGGATGGTGGGTTTTTCCTATGTAATGTAAATGAAGACTAAGCTGGAGTGTCATGGAGCATGGATCAAAGTGGCTCATTTTTTAAGATCTTGTGGCCTGAGGAAATTTGGTGGAACTAGGATCAATGAGTGATTTCAAACTTTGAATCTATGGTTTTTGTTTGATTTCCATTTTTAATGTCGAATTTAAATTTTTAAATTTGAATTTTGTTTCATTTTTATTTTAATTTGGATATGTGAAGTTACCACTAAAAATTAAAGTGGATTTTAGAAAATAAAAAAAAAGGATTTGGAGTAGGAGGAGAAAAATGAATTTATTATCGCTTTGGTCATGAATATTTTTCTTCCATTCCCATTTTCTATGAATTTTTTTCTATAATATTTTTACTATTTTATAATTATTTTTTAAATTCATTTTTATCTATGATTAATTTTTTTTTAAAGGTTTAAAAATAATCTTCTTACATTTTTCTAAACGAGGTACTTTTTACCGAAGGTGTGAACATAATCTTTTTTTAATGATTATAACATGAATGAAATTCCACACTTTTATTAATGATCAATTATTTTAACCTTAATTTAAAATAATCCATAGTTCTTTTCAAAGAAAAATTTTCCTTTATATTTTATAAATTTTCAAATTTTAAATATTTGATTTCAAAATGGAAAGGGTATTTTCTTCAAGAAAATATTCTCGTACTCTTTTAAAAGAATTATCATCTATAAAAACATCTATTTATGTTACATATGATTAACTTGGTATATTATCCAATCATACCAAATTTATTATTTCTATATATGGTTTATGATTATAATGGTGAAATACTTATGAAATCAATTTTTTTCATAGGTTATGTTGTCATGAAATTGTAAATGTTTTCATGATCTTATGGCATAAATATGAATGGATTATGATTATTTGATGGATGGTTCCATTATATCTCTCCAATTAATTGGATAAATATTAATGTTTTATGATCTCAAAGGGTACATGGGAGATTATCCCAAGCCCAAAAATTAGGTATAAGGGAGGTTATCCCAAGCCCAAAAAGAGGGTACATGGGAGGTTTTACCAAGCCTGAATCAGGTACACATGTGGTTATACCAATCCAAACATGTGATTAATGTCTTGGTGGGTATCCATGAAATAATATTTCTATGATTATTATTATTCCACATTTTATGAAACTATTTTATGGTATGATATTATTCCAATTTTATGCTCTAATGGATCATATTCTTTGATTACTTTATGATTCATGTCTTATAAAATACAAATATTTATTCCATGAGTCATGATTATGATCTTTCAACTATTTGGTATGATTTTCAAATTCCAATCTCATGTTATCATACCCTTATGATCATTTTATACTTAAATGGTCATTTAAATCTCCCTTGCTTACCCTTACTAAACATCTAATCTCACCATTTATCATGCTTCCTTCTCCCCTAGATATAAAGAAAGGTTATAAATATTATAAGTCTATGAAGGGTGGTAGTTATGAATAAATTAGTGGAATATGATGTATTTATTTTATGCACTATTTTTTTATCTACATGTGTTTCCAAAGACACTAAAAATTTATGGTTATTGTGTGGATCGTAATGATAAATAATGAATATTTCTATAATAATATGTAATGTTTAGGTATTAAATGTGTGAGCTGCATCATTCATAATTGTTAATTTTGCAATATTATGAATGAATTTAAGAATTTGTTTCCTTATTTTCTCAAATTATTGATTAAATGCTAACTATAGAATGTTATTTCCTAGTTATGGTGTTGTTTCAATAGTAAAAGTGGGTAATATTTCAAACTAGAAGAAGAAAAGTTGGTTGTAAAGTCTGATAGTGTTTCTTATAGTATCCATTTAAGGTCCTTGAAACCTAGAGTTATCAGGAAGGAGTAATTATTCCATTTGATGTAATTTTTAGAATACCTTAAGGGGTTTGTGAAACTACATATAATGACCATCTAATTTGTTAGTTTTATAGAAATTAATTCCTTTATTTTGAAGTGTATGTGATACCAAATGTATAATTGAAAAATATTTTGAGTACATAAGAGTTTAAAAAAAATTATAATTGAGTAAGTAAAGATTTTTTTCATTAAATATTTTAATATAAATGAATATATCAATCTTGGATGGTTCCAAGTAAAGGATGTGTATATTTATCTCAATTATATTATATGATAAGGTAATTTGCTTGTTAAAAAAGTATTGTTATAAACAATATTATATAATAGACTCAATACATATGGTTTATTATTCATTGGTACCTATAATTTTTTTTGAAAATGATAAAAGGATAAAAAAATATCCAAGATAGAATTATTTATTTAAATGTTTATTAAAATTTTAGGGAAGGTGTTCCTACCACCCATTAGTGGAATATTTTAAATAATAAAATCTTTTTTTCATAATAAAATGATGCAAACACATAGAATACCATATATAATATAGATATAATATTTTATTAGTTAAATATACACTATAATAACAAATAAGTGTTATTTCATAATACAAATGAGTTTGTGTATCTTATAATGATATTTTGAATAAAATATAGTGTATAAAAGGATAGTGAGAGTGTGTTTGGACTTAGAGAATTTCATGGATAACAGATAAAATATTATGAAAGTCAAAATTCAAAGTAAAATTTAATTAATATCTTAAAATAGTTTAGGTTATGGTGGTAAAGAGTAATGTAAATAGTTATATTTAGTTATCATAACAAAGTAAATGTCACTTTATCTTAAAAGAGTTTAGGATGTGTTGGTAAATGATATTTTAAATAGTTACATTAATGACCAAAAGATTTCAAGGGAAGATTTTGATGTAAATGGTTTCAAGGATGATTATGTTAAACTTAGAAAGAGTTATAAGTAGATAGTATAAATTATTAATATCATAACATTGGATGTTGTGGAGTTAAGGAGTTTGAATATGTTCAAGGATTTGAATATTAGGAATATGATTCCTAAATCTCACTATTATTCAAAATATATTACTTTATATATGTTTCTCACTAAAGATTTTAGTGGGAGGTTTTTACCAGGTATTCACATTGAGATGTGGTAAGAATTACATATATATTTAATGAGTTTTACAAAAAACCTCAAAACCACAAAAAACATGAGGAAAATTAATTAGTTAAACATATATGATATATTAGGTGACCACATATGTATGGTTTTGTTAAGTATTCTTAATCAATTTTAAGAATATAAAATGTATCATGTTTTACAGATGGAAATCTCCATGTAATCATTCATTCATGTTGGCTATTTATTTTTTGTTAAGTGAGATGCTAATTATCCCCTCAAAGTTTGACTTTTAGTTGTCCCTAATTGATGATCATCATATATTATTATGATTTTTTGATGGTATTTTAATATTATCAGAAGTATAATATTATAATAAATGTAAATATTTGTATATGATATATAAGGAATAGACTCATGAGGTAATAAGTTGAGACTTATTATCTGGACTGAATCGCTAAAGTATACCACTTGGAATGTAATATGTTCATTAATATACATAGGTGTGTATAGTTATTATGAACCTCTATTACTTGAGGTTGTTGAGATACCTAGTATTATAACATTTATAATTTTATACCTTTCTTATGAAAACCTCATGGATTAGATAATCAAGGGTTGTTTGGTGTGTTGTCGATCATGTCCTCGGTTAAAGCTCAACTAAGATGGGATTTGTCCACTTAGATAAAGAGTAAAGACATCTAATCCCTTGATTGAATTAGACCGAAGAAATGAATAACCATAATATTTTAGTTACATGTGAAGTAATAAAATACTTGGATGATGGAAATGTGATTTAATCATCTACAAGATGAATTAAATATGATGTATTCATCAATTTGGTCTATTTATTTTAGAGAATTATGAATGTATGAGATGATCTATACTAGATTGACATGTTCCATTTCCAGTGGTCACTCGATGTCATAGAAAAATGGATTATATAGGTATATATATGATTTATATGATACATTATGTGTAGCACATGTTCATATGGAGATATGATAATATTAGATCAAGATCACACTAGACCCTTTTTTAGTTTGAGTATTAGTGATTTTTTTCTAGAGGCTACTCTTTGCTTAAATTTATGAAATCAAGATTTTATATTAGTTTTAAACACTATAAAATCCCATAGGGTTACATGGTAAGGAATTAAATTAAGGATTAAATTTTAAAAACATTTTTTTTGTTCCAAAATAAATAATTTTTATTAAAATGTATCCAAAAGAGGTTGAATAGATTCAAAAAGAATTATGAAAATTTTCATAAATCCCTTATGGGATTTTAGTGTAAGTGGGAGATTGTTGTAAATTAATTAAAATAGGGATATTTTATTGCATGATATCCCCTAATTCATAGTTTTTGGGATTTTAAAGCCTAATTCAAGTTACAATTTTTAGTTCAATGGAAGGAGACACTCAGGTAGACCCTTTGGTCTTACCAAGGCAGTGGAAATATGCAACTTCAGCATACAGGTAGGTTTTTTAGAATATTGTGATATTTCAATGGATATTTTAGGATTGTATAAGTTCCCCAGAAGTTGGTTTGTGTTGGATTTAGTTTAATTGATGAGTATTTGTGAATATTTTATTAGTGATAGGGTTTGGGGAAATTCCTGATATAGTGAAACAGAAGGATAATCACAAATCACATATGGTGATGCAACCTATTCAACCAACTGAGTACCTCTATAAAATAATAGCGATACTAAATTATGAGTATGATGAATTGAATTATTCCTAATTATGAGTAAGTGTAATTAAAATATATTAGGATTCAATAATTTTTAATCCCTTTACTTCAGAAAAAATAAGTATTTTCAGTGTTCCTTAATTGATGTCAAATGAATGTTTGAACCACATAATTTTTGTGTGTTTACTTGAATTTTCCTATTTTTTTGTGAATTTATAAAAAAATGTGTGAAAGAGGTGAAACTTGGTGGTTGTGATTAGGGTTTATTATAATTTCTATCTTTGGTTTTTTTAAAGAGATATAAGTTCTATTCATTTGAATTCTACAGTGTTGTATTTTCTAGTGTGTGTGATATTTTGATGAAATAATGTTATATAATATGGTGATCACAAAATGGTTGCTTCCCAAAAATTTGAATTAGAGATTAGTTTTTCACACACAAAATATCAGGTAACATTCAAACTTACCTCGACATTATATTGATTTCATTTCAGTTTACAATCATTGAAAGATATGACATCGAAAAAAGAAAAAAATTGAATTAATAAGGTAAAAAAAGAGACTTCAATATCAAGGGGATGAATATTGAATATTATCTCATCCAAAATTATTTTTAAATTCCATTTTAAGGAGTCAAGTAAAAGAATATAGAGAAGGATGGATATGAAAATATATAAAATAAATCACTTGGATTAGTGAGGATGTCATTGGCATGAAATTTAGTCTTCAACATCTGAGAGAATAAAATTACAGCTGAGCTAATGGAGACCCTAAAGGATATGTATGAGAAACCAATAGAACTAAAATAGTTTTCATGAAGTGATGTTTTTTTATTATGAGGCTATCAGAAGGATGGTCAGTGGTAGGTCATGTGAATTACTTCAACATGATATGAAACCAAATTGAATTAGTGAAAGTCACTTTCATAGATGATGTATGGGAAATCTTGTTTCTCTCACATTTACTGGAACCTTTTGATGGAATGATTATTGTGGTCATTAATTCATATACAAATAATCATATTGTGTTCTAAGAAATTCATAATTTTATCCTCAATGAGGAATTATAGAGTTTTAAGATCTAATTACCTTTGAGTAATTCCTTGAATGATGATGAAATGGGACACTCACCTCAAAGAATAAATCATCAGTCATTAGTAGATAAATAAAGGTAGAGGAGTCAAGGAAATTCAATAGGTTCAACTCAATGAGATGAAATTGAAGAGTATAGTGGGGAAACCTATGTTAAATCTTGATCACTTGGAAATTGGGATCTATGAAAGTTCCATTCTAGAAAAATAAAAAGGGTTTCATTTAACTTGGATGGCTAGAAACTCAAATTCCAGAAGCTAGAACTCATTCACTTGAATGTATGGGGGATATCCCTAGTCTGGACTCATAGAGGATCCCTCCATTTTGTCACTTTCTTCAAGGATGTGATAATTAAGGTATGTTTATATTTCCTTAAGCATATTTATAATGTATTTAATAATTTTATATAGTGGAAAGCTATGGTGGAAAGGTAAAGTGGCTAGAAGTTAAAGTGTATAGTTCAAATAATGGTGCAGAGTACAATGGTGGTAACTTCTAAAAAAATTTCTAGAATAAAGGGATCATTGGAAGGAACAATACCCAACACTAAAGAAAAATGGTGTAGCAGATAAGATGAATAGGAATTTGGCTGAGAAGGTGAGATGCATGAATGTGCACTCTATAATTCATAACACCATTTGGATAGAAGGAATCAAAACTATTTTACACTTAGAAAACATAAGTCTGGCTTCTATAGTGGGGAATGTTTACCAGAAGAACTATGGTCTAGAACAGTTTTGAAATTTAGATATCTTAAAATCTTTAAAATTTTGGCATACATTCACATTTAATCCATGGATAGAGACAAGCTATAGGAAAATTCCAAAACTTTATTTCTTATCAGATATGGGAAATAAAATTTTGGTTTCAGACTATGGGGTGACAAAAAAATCTATGTAATCAAAATTTAAAATGTTATATTCAATGAGAAGGTCCTATAGAAGGACCTTAAAATAAATGGAAAAGAATTTTAGGTCAAGAAACCAGCTATTGAAGTTCAATTCGATCTGGATGAAATAATTAGAAGATCAAAAGTTCAAGAGATGTTATATTTTAGTACTATTGAACTAGAAATTATCCATTATAAATCATTCCAAAATGATCAAGATATTATAAAGCCTAAGGGAAATCTATGAATGTTAATTAATTTTAATATGGTGCACCTAAATATAGGACACTTGAAATTATAACACTCTAAATAACTGAGTCTCAGGTAGAGTTGATAAGATATTTTAGAATTGGGTGACTAGTTTAGAGATATGAAGCTAATACGAACGTCCAAATTCTAATAGATGTTAAAGAACCTTAATTACCAGAAGAAGTAGTATCCATTAATGACTTGAAATAGTGTAAGTCAACAATAAATGAATAAATTCCATGTTTAAAGTTCAATAGAACTTGGTAGTTAGTTGAACTATCATAGGGAAAGCAAGAACTTAATAAAAAATGGGTCATTTGTTTTAAGAAAGAATCTGGAAGTAGTAAAAGATACAAGGAATGAATGGTTGTGAAATTTTTATGATATAAAGAAAGTATCGATTTCTTAGAAATATTTTCATTAGTATTAAAGCATACTAACATCTAGATAGGGTTAATTTTAGTTTCTTATGATGATCTAAACTTGTTGTAGATAAATTTGAAGATTTCCATTATTCATGGGGATTTGGAGGAAGAAATTTACATTAAGTATTCAAATAGTTTTAAAGTTCATCAAAAAGAGTGAATTGTTTCTATATTTAATTGAAGCCTCCATTGCTTGAAATATGAATTTCAATAGTGGAACAATAATTTTGTCACTTTCATGTTTGGATAATGTTTCATACTGATCAACTCTGATCGCGAATACTATCAAAAGTCATGGGATCACGTAACACAAATCATACTCCTATAATATGTGGATAAAATATTTTAGGTATGTCCATAGGTTTCACAGATTCAAGATCTAAAGAGTAAGTTTTTTAAAAGATTTGAAATGAGGGATCTTTGACAAGAAAAGAAAATCTTGGGGATAAGGATTTATAGGAATATAAAATATGGTACACCAGATTTATCCTAGAATAAATATATATTGAAGATCATCAAGAAATTTGGGATGATTGTAAGTCAACATGTCTCAACCCATCTTGTCATACACTTTATGTTATCTATGGAATAAACACTAGGAACAAAATATGTAGTCTAATATATGGTGAAATTGACTTTTGTATCAGTCATTAGAAGTTGGACATACATGATGATTTGTACATGGTCATATATTTACATTTTATTGGGAGTTGTAATTTTCTTAATGTTTATCTCTGGAAAGAATCATTGGGTATTTGTGGAGTAGATCATTCTATACTTAAAAGATATATAAAGATACAAGACTCCATTTTGGGGAAGATTGTACTTTTTAAGGATTCATGGATGAGAATTTAATTGGGGATTCGTATACCTTGAAGCACAAGATAGTATTTTTGTTTACTTTGGTAGAATCTGGGTAAGTTGGATGTATTAGGTATATATTTTGGTTACCTTATCACAATTAAAGTGGAATATATAGCAGCTATAAAATCTAGAAATGAGTTATTATTGTTATTGAACTTGATAAAGTATCTTGGAAAGAGTATAAAAGGAGGAGTGTTCTTATACGATAGTCATAGTGTAATTCACCTTGCTTGGAAGCCAGTGTTTCATGAAGGAATGAAACACATTAACTTAGAATTATATTTCATTTAGAATATATTCGAGGATAATGTGTTAGAGATGAAAATATATGTGGGAAAAAAAATTCAGTTAACATATTCACAAAGGTGTTGGTATAATAAATCTTTAGGTAGAACTATGCCTTAGTTGGAATTGAGTGAATGAAATATGATGGATTACACTACATGCATGATGAAGAAAGAAAAATTATCAGTTTTTCCTAAGTGTTGAAGTGTGCTAAATAAATCCTTGAAGCAGTCTTCAAGAGGAATATTGTTTGGATTGTGAATCTTAATTTAGGTTTCCAATTTTATCTCACTAAAAAGAGAAACACCAATACACCCATAAGTCTTATCAAGGAAGTGGTAATAGGTAACATCAATATACTGGTAAGTTTTTTAGAATAAGGTGATATTCTTATGGGTAATATAGGTTGATCTGAGTTCACTGGAATATTCATTATACTAGATTTATTTGAATATATTAGGATTTTTGAATATTATACCAATGAAAGTAATTAATGTGGTGATGGATACAATGAAATATAAGGCTACCCACAAACCTCATATGGAGATGAACCTTCTTTAACTGACTTTGTACCTCTATAAAATAGATGCAGGACCATATATTGAGTATTATGGGTTGAATTATATCTAATTTAAATGAATTATAATTACTTTATCTTAATCTATATTAATTTTTAATATTTTTTACTTTTAAATAAATAAATATTTTGCATTTTTCTTCCATAGACATAGGATAAAAGTATGAACCATGTAATCATTATGTGGCCACCTTACTTTTCCTATTTTTTTCTTTTATTTGAATGTTTTTTATGAGTTTCTCATAAAAGGTGTAAAAGAGGTGTGTCTTAGTTGTGTTGATTAAGGTGTATAATAATTCCTAATTATTATGCTCTAAAGACACTAGAAGTTCTTATAGTTTCAATTATGTGACCTAGGATCATCTCTGCGTGTGATATTTCATTGAACTCACATTCTACCATCTAGTGATTTTATAGTGGATGCTTCAAAACAATAGCCTCATGTATGGCTTTAATATACCATTATCATAGCATATGATCTATATCTATCATAGTGTTTGATAGGTTGGCAATATGCGACATCAGTTGAGTGGATTTATCCATATATTCCACACAGTTTACATCAGTTATAAATCTATGGGTTAATTCATTTTTGGTTATATAAATTTATTATAATCATTTGAAACATTAAAATTTTAAGGACACAAACTTCTTGGAGGTAACTTATTGTTTAATTTTTTGTTTAAATCATTTAAAGTTGGTTAATAAAATATTTACAGGGTGTATGTGGAGGCCCGAGGGTGTTTTGAGGGTTCGAGACATGAAAGAAGGAAAAAATAGACATCAAATTCATATTGAATGGCTGGTTCATGGTTAATAATAATCGTGCACCCAAACTATGCATTCCTAGAAGAGGGGTGAATGGTTTGAAAAAACCATGCAAGGAGGAAGGACCAACCATGTGGACTTGGATAAAGCCACCCCATAAGGTCAGACCATGGTTTTTCAAACCATGAAGGATTCCTAGGTAACTGTGTGGCCTAGTCACCACTTGTATAGAGGGTGGTACATGGTTGTCTCATAGTTTGGCCAACCATGATGCTAAACCGTGCACCCCTTTAAAAGTGGGAATTTACCATTTTTCCTTCTCGAGCCTTAAATGATCTAACTCAATATTTTTATCCATTCTTCCACCATCCACCCTAGGGATGAATCAAATCTCCCAAGACTCCTTAAGGATTGATCTCTCTTATTTTGGGGCTGTTTGGAGTGTCTTTGGTTGTGAATCGAAGCTTAAGGTGAGTCTAAAACTCCTCTGTGCTTGCTTTTTGAGATTAGGTTATGTGTGGTTCTTCTTCTTTTGAAGCCCTAAACACAATGTTCTAGTGAATCTTAGGTTGGGGATTCTAAGGGTGTTAAAATTTGATTAAATGGAGAAGTTTAAGTGAGTGTTCTTATTCATAATCATGGTAGGCGGTCTACAAGTTATATCCCATAGTCTTGATGTTTAGTTTATGTGTATATGGTTGTGCTATTGGTCCCTTCTTGTCGTTCTTTTGATTACCATAGTGAGAAAAGATATATTGGATTGATAAATGATGAATTAAACCCCTTATGATCTCTATAGGATTCATTGAGGTTGATTTGATAGGGTTAAGGGCCTCCCATGGGGTGTGGCACATCTAGAACATGGAATTTGAGATGATATGTATAGAATTGAATTGTAATGACATAGTTCCCATAATGAATGTGTTAAAATGTTATCTTGGGTTATGAATGGTAAATAAGTATGTTTTTGTTGTTTGTTATCTTGGTATAAAGGGTTGTTTAGAATATCGAGAATGGATTAAATGGATTAAAATGAACGTGTTAAATGACTTATTGTTGTAAATGAGAATGTGTAAATGGGTAAGACATTAATATGATATATGTATTGAATGAACCACAAATTGTGAATGAAATTTATATTGTTTGATTATTGATTATTGAAATGGTTTATGTGATGATTGGTTAATAAATCATGTGCACATGGCTTGGTGGTATGTGGGGAATTAGACTAAGGATCCTCCCACGGTCTAGGTTAGATTGAGGCTCTAAATCCCACCCATATAATTAATATGTTAAGGAGCCAGAATGATGCTCTTGGCCCTTAACAAATGCATTGGATGTGACTACCTGGGTTGATGCTCCAAGATAGGGTGATGCAATTGATTGTAAAATGGTTTCCTTAGTGAGATAAGAAACTTGATTTATTTTATTTACATTTAGTGGTTGACCATCATCGGTCATTGTGTTATAAATGATTTTAATGAACCTTGGATTAAATTATGTAAGTGGTTTAAGTGAATATTGTTAACTAATGGCCATATTTATCTTTTGTTTACCTTGTTTTTCTTTTATTACATGCATACACTATCTATTAAACTGGATATTTTGTAGACATTGATGGTAATTGACTACTAAGTTGTACTCACACCCTACTTAGGTCGTCATTGGGTACTCGAGAAGACTTCATGGTTGTGGGTTAGGACAAGGGAAAGTGCCCTATTCTAGATGGTTGATTGGGAATGGGATGTTCATAGAGGAGGGGACCAAACTTGGTTTTGAAACCCATTTTGGAGATTCTCCAATTTTTATTTGTTTTGGGTTTTCCTTACACTTAGCATTGCATTGCATGACATGGAATACTTATCGTTTGGTTGCGGACTTGTACCCATTTTTAGGAAATGTTTTTCAATGCATGGTGATTGTTATTTATTATTGTTTATTATATCATTTGTTTCGTATTATATCTATTGTGGATTACTCTGATCAAGAGATTATAGTCTCCCCACATAAGTTATTAGACCATCACTACTAGTCAGTAGCCTCTGGAATATGGAGAGGTGCACCTGAGGTCATGTGGTGACCCATCTTAGAGCACTGGTTTAGTGGATTCCGGGTTTTTCATGTTACAAAGTGGTATTAGAGGATGTTTTATTTTATGTTGTATTATGATTTTGGGATGGTAGACGAGAGACTAGGATGTTTCAGGCCTTTTTAATGAGCTCGTGCATGGGATTATCTGACCCATGTATGAGGGAAAACCCAAGTACACAGGGTGGGATTGTTGTTCTTGATGTGTGTTGCTATGATTGAATGATATTTCATCATTGGGTTATTCAATTGTTGTGTGATGTGAATATTTTATGATATTTTTCTTGTGTATAGTATGGTATCAGGTTGTTCATTCATGCATCATTTTAGGAACCTAGGGATATAGGTGGAATGTATCATGGTAGGCACACATAGGGAATATGTGTGAGATATGAGGGAAACAATGCATTTATTTTGTGATGTCATAAACCCTGATGCCACTTAATAGGTGCCCCAAGCTCAGTAGGCCACATGGCCTTAAGCGCATCTCTCCAAATTCCAAAGGCTGCCGACTAGCAGCGAGGGCCTAAGGTGTGTCAGTGGGGTACTATTCCCCCATTACCAGAGTGTAGCATAGCAGATAAAAATAAACAGAGGTAAATATAGGAAGCAATACAAGTAAATGGATGGAATAATGGAAAATAGATACAACAATAACAATAACTGAAATAACTAGAATAACATACAAGCATACAACTGATGATGATACGTCATGTATCTAGAAAACTTGAAAACATGGATACAAGATAATATGCATAACATGTTCCACAAAAGTATAAATGAAATCAAAAGACCATCTCAAGCATCCCGAGTTCCAACTCAATCCTCTTCTATTAAGATCCATACTAAACAACAAGAAATCAAGTGTTCAAAGTCATGTGCTTCCCTTTGTCAACACCTGCATTAATATAATCTACTCTGGGTACCAAACAATTCCCGAAGAGGGTATGAGATAAATCTCAGTGGGCCACCACCAATGGTGTCTATAACATTAGGCCTATGTAATGGAATGTAATAGTGTCCAAGCATTCATATATAAATTAAAGAAATAAAATGTAACTAAATACCCAAGTACCTGATTCATCCCTCAGTTGGCGTCTGAACATAACCAATCCATTAATTTATTATCACCACTTTATAATTAAGTCACATGATAACAGTAGTGAAGTTTCCAAGTTATGACAAGGAAACCTGTAAAGAAATTTAATAATGAAGTTCCAAGGTAATAAGCAAGGTAACATAGACCTCAAGGGTCTCCAACTCAATAATAATTATAGCTTGGCTAAGGGTAAGAGTGTAATCTAAAGAGCATAGTCCAAGGCATTCCACAATGAGATTCCTACCAAGTCTAAGGAGTTCATCTAGGGTAAAATGAGGCTAAGAAAATATTGGGTCTGATGGGATTTAACCATGGAATGTACTTATCAATGCTGGATCCAAGGAGTGTATCCAAGGCATCCTAAAATACTATGCGAGGGATCCTACTGTGTAATTTAGGGCATCCAAGGAATTCCCCAATAATAATCCAAGGCGAGCTCGAGTCAGGACACTCCTGTTTAATTATGAAGTCATGTTATATTTAATTTGGTTCAAGCCTTTCCTTTCATTAGAATTATAAGTCCAAGTAGCATTCAACCTTTATTAATTCCATTTAAGACATATTCAATAATTAAGGTTCATTTTTATACCTTACATTAATGTGTTAAGGGGTGCTACAAACATGCAACCTATTAATCATTCACATTTAATCCGATCAAGTTATATACTTAGTATACTTTCCAACTTCCCTTTCACATTTAATTATCAATTTGATTCACTTATATCAGGTAGGTAAAGTGGAAGTGAAATGGTAATTTCTATTCACCATTACATGATACAATAATAATTTATGATAAAGAGTCCTACCATTAGTGTGGTCAAGCACGAGGACATCCGAATAATGGCTCAAAAGTGTCAAAACACTAAAACCTCAATTATGAAATTTCATCCTACATGGGATGGATGGAGTTGTGAGCATAACCACCAACAACTAATCACATATATGGAAAGATCATAATCATATAGTTATAATGATTATAAACATGACATATTAATTCAATAAATGACACTTGATGAAATAGTTGGGCCCCACATGACAATTCTAAAATCAACGAACTTGAGGGATGAGTTATAGACCACCCACCTTAGGGTTGTGTGATCCTTTTCCTCTGATATCGGCCCCTAATTTTCCTTATAATAGAGTAGATATGATAAAAATGAAAAAACTCTCACACCTAGATAGCTAGGTTGAGAGCAAGAGAGGAGAAGAATGGTTAAAAAGGACTTGAGTACTTATCGTTGCACATCCAACATGAAGAAAGGAAGCTAGATCAAATCCCAGATGAAGGAGATCTCTTTATCCCTAGGTTAGGCCTTCAAAATCTCCAAAATGAGAGCAAAATGGGTTAATCCTACTGGATCCTGAGTTGGGGAATAAGGGGTGGCTTAATTAGATCATTAAGGAAAAAATAGTAAAATTACCCTTAAATTAGTATGTGCATGGTTTTTCCACACGATTTGAAAAACCATGCACAAACCATGAATGGGTACCTAGGAAGAAGGGGCACTCACATAGTTAGATCTTACAGTCATGTGATAACTGTGCGACATGGCTGGTTTTCCCAAAAAGATGGGTTCTAGGCTCCGAACAAGCCCCAGACACCCCTAAGACCTTTTCTAACTCATTAGGTCAAAAATAAAGAATTAGACCAAAATTTAAAGGATCCATACGTGAGTGAAAAAACGGGTTTTTACAGTCTTTCCCCTTTAAAATAAACCATCCCTAGATTCACCTTATAAGGGTTTAGAAACACTGTATTAGAAAAAATCTAGACACTGAGCACGTATATTGGCCTCCCACTCCCAAGTCTCATCCTGTATGTGGCCATGATACCATATAACCCATACTAAAGGGACAAACCTTCCTTAGAGTAACTTCGTGCACTAGTTGATGATGGATACTGGATACTCCTCAAAGGTAGCATCAACACCTAACTCAACTTCCTCAGGATCAAAGGTATGAGATGGGTTAGCATGATACTGGTGAAGCTGTGAAACATGGAAGAAATAGTGCATAGAATGGTACCTATGAGGTAGTAGAAACTGATAGGATACTAGCTCGACTCTATCTAGGATCTCAAACGAACCTACGTAATGAATTGATAGCTTCCCTTTCTTCTGCAACCGTTTATGCCCTAGCTTGGGTGATACCTGAAGGAAAACACGATCCCAAACCTAGAACTATAGAGGTCATCGACGGTGATTGACATAAGATTTCTGTCTGTACTAAGCAGTAGTCATACACTTTCTGATTAGCTAAATCTACTCTGAAGTCTCTTGAATGAGATGAAGACCAAGTAGGGATACCTCACCTGCCTCTAGCCAGCACAAGGGTGAAGTACATGACCTAACATATAAGGCCTCAAAAGGATCCATCTGAATTGTCACCTGGAAGCTGTTATTATAGGCGAAATAAATGAGAGGGATATGCTTTTCCTAAGAACTGCTAAAATCAAGGATACATGATCGAAGCATATCCTCTAGAATCTATATTGTCTGTTCTGATTGTCCATAGTTCTGAGGGTGAAAAGATGTGCTTAGAATCACCTGTGTTCCCATAGCCATCTGTAATCCCTGTCAGAACTGTGATGTGAAATGAGAATCCCTATATGAAATGATAGTATGAGGGAACCCTTGTAGTTGTATGATCTCACGGACATACAGTCTTCCCAACTCATCAACTAATAAAGTATCCCAAATTGGAATAAAGTGGTACGATTTCATCAATATGTCAATAAAAATCCATACAACGTCGCTACCTCTAGGAGACCTAGGTAAACTGACTAAAAAGTCCATAGAAACATCTTCCCCTTTCTATTTTGGGACTAGAAGTGGTTGTAACAAGCATACAGGTCTCTGGTGCTCTACCTTCACCTATTAATAGGTGGAAAACCTAGTGATAAATCCTATTATCTGATGCTTCATTCCAGGCCACCAATAATGGAATCATATGTCTCAATACATCTTCGAGATACCTGGATAAAATTCCCACTAAGAGGCATGCGGATATTTCATTAAATCCAATCTCATATATGTAGGAACCTAGACATGTCCATGAATATGCAGGATGTCGTATCTATCTGTAGACTAATCTGAAGGTTGGTTATCTCCTGATATACTATCATGGAGTACCAAGGATCTTAAAATTGTATACCCTTCACCTTCTCAAAGAGGTAAGAGGTAACTGCCAAATATAAGATATAAGACTACTCATGACTATCTTTAAACTCTAGGTGCATCTTAGAGAAGAGGTCCATTAACTTCCATTCATCACTGGCTTCCCATATTGCTTGTGCCTGAGTTTTCCAACTCAGAGCATCTGCAACCACATTTCCCTTCCTAGGCATATAGGCAAGCTCAAAATAAAAGGATTGTAGATATTCAACCCATCTTCACTATCTAAGGTTCAATTCATACTGATTAAAGATACATTTGAGGCTCTTGTAGTCCGTTTACACCACAAAGAGCTCACCCAAAAGATAGTGTCTCGAGCAACATAAGGTGTGGACAACTACTACTAGCTCAAGGTCTTGAGTCAGGTAATTTCTCTCATGTTTCCTCAAATCCTAAGATCCATATTCAATGAATCTATATTCCTATATCAGTACTACTCCTATGCTGATTCATAATGTGTCATAGAAGATGTTATAACCTACAACTAGCTCAGGAATAATTAGAACAGGTGATGATACAAGCCCCCCTTAAGCTCTTGAAAGGCTTCCTCACACTCTTGTGACCAAAGAAACTTGAAATCCTTATTTTTAAGGCCAGTAAGAGGTGAATCAAGATGTGATAAATCTTGTATGAAACTCATGTAATATCCATAAATCCCCAAGAAACTTTATATATCAAACAAATTCTTGGGATTCTCCTAGGAAACTACAACACTATCCTTTTATAGGTCAATAGATACGCCTGATTCTGAGATAATATAACCAAAGAAGTAAATTTTTTCAATCCAGAAGTGTCACTTAGAAAGCTTGACATAAAGATGATGCTCTCTTAGTTTACATAGAATGATATAAATATTATTGTCATGGTCACTATGAGTGTGAGAATACACCAAGATTTCATCCATAAATACCATGAAAAAATAATCCAAATAGGGGATGGAACACCCTATTCATTAGAGCCATGAAAACAGAAAGCGAGTTCATAAGACCAAATGGCATAACAAGGTACTAATACAGACCATACCTGCTACGAAAAGTTATACGAGGTATGCTTGATGATATGAACTACATATGATGATAGCTTGATCTCAGGTTGATCTTAGAGAAGACCCCAGCTCCTAAGATCTGGTCAAAGAGATCATCTATTCGGGAAGTGGATACCGGTTCTTGACTATAATCTAGTTCAAATTTCTATAATCCATGCATAGATATAAGGTTTTTTCCTCATTCATGGAAAAAATCATGGGTGAAACCTAAGAGGATGTAATGGGACATATAAAACCTTTGGAATATAAAGCCTCTAACTATCACTTGAGCTCTTGAAGCTTTATAGGTGCCATATTTTACGGAGGAATGGGCACTAGAGCTGCTCCTGAAACAATCTCGATTGTAAACTATACCTCTCTCTCAAGAGGTAATCCAAAAATAATAATTTAGAAAGACATCCCTGAAACAATCCACCACTAGATGGAAATGAACTTTTCACAAACCCTGGTCCTTTATGCAAATATTTTCAATCTAAGCAGTTACTCCACCTATCCCATGATGCTCTAGTCCATCTCTACCATCCTGGACATCACACTCACCCTTATGTAGATAATTACTTCCCTATGGTGATGTAAATGACACCCGAAAGTGATAGAAGTCTACAAAATAATTATACTAAACCAACCAACCCATCCCAAGAATGAAATCAAAGCCTATAATCTATAGAATGAAGAAGTTCCATAAAAGGGGTAATTTCCAAACTTAAGGGGTAAGTCCCTACACTGGTATATGACCTCTGTTCATACCCCTAATGGCGTATCTAGGGTCATTAAACCATAGTAATATTTTATCTCTAGTCCAAGAATTTATACAATAGATATAGATATAAAAGAGTTCTAAGAACCTATATCAAATAAATTATATACTATAGTAGATTCCACAAGAATAGTACCTCGTACTGTAGATGGTCCCATAGACTGATCCTCAAGTATCAGCTGTAGTGCATGCAATTGATCTGATCCACATCCCCATGCAATAGATGGATCACCAAAATCATAACTACTCTACTGGTGTTGTTGGTGATCAGGGGTTTGGATACCACAACCATGTCCTTCTCCATAGACAGTCTTGCTGGTGCTATTTTGAATCCCCACCCGACATGGCCTAAAAATAACCTACTCCTGATGGTGGAGATGGCACAGATCCTTTTCCACTCAAAGCTGGTGGAAAGGTCCTACAGAAACACTAGAGATTCCCCATAAAAATGCAATACTGACATTCCATTGGGTCTCTATCACAATGTGGCTTTAGTTTCCCCTGTCTTCCACACCGATGACACACTTTGGAGCTATCGAAACATGCACTATGTTTGTCACTCCCCTAATGAGAAACCTTGATAGAACGTTTCCTACCACTGGAAGAACTACTAGCTAGATGCGACATTGATCCTTTAAACTCATTACTATTATCACCCCTCGGGTTATGCTCAGTGATAATGATTTACTATTTTAGAAAAGGTAGGAAGGTATAAGAGATTCACCTACGTACGGATGGAATACACAAGACTATCCTTGAAGCATCTAGCACGCAAAAGCTCATCACCTGCTAGAAGTGGTGAAAAGTGATGAAACTCTATGAAACGCACTGAATACTCCATGAAAAACTTAGAACCCTACTTGAGATGCATGAACTCTCTTTCTATGTCAGCACTCAGCATCTGAGGAAATAACTGATCATAGAAGGTAGTTTGGAAATCAACCAATAACATGCCCTGATGATGACCATCCTAGGTAATCACATCCCACCAGTTCTTGGTCTAATCTTGAAGCATGTATGTGGAAAGATTGAACCTCCTCTCTACAGGAATATCAATATGCTTGAAGATAGATAAGGTGGATTCTATCCAAGACTTACCAGCCTGCATACTGCCATCCCCTAAAAAGGTAGTAGAATGTTTCTGCTGTAACTCATGATTCAGATTAGTCATCATAGGTGCAAGTCATAGAGAACTATGCATGGATTGCATCAGACACAGGAAACTATCACAAACTCAGGAATCAGTTCCCATATCTGGTACAACAGGTAGTGCCTTGAGTGGAACTCCTAGAGGTAATAGTAGTGGCTCAGGGCCCACCACGTCTAAAGCATGGTCGTCTCCACCCTCTTGGTGTATGATATGAGGATTTAGTGGCAACATTGTTCTAAAAATGCCAAACACATGCCTTAGAAAAATCTTAAGAAGAAATATATCATCACTAGTAGAAGATGAATGCAAGGAAACTGACTACCTAAGGAATACTACCCCAACTACCCAGATAGCCAGGTATCAGTAAGTTCTCAAGTATAAGTTTCATTTCATTTTACATTTAATTTCTAGGTTCACTCTTTTACCTTTCATACACATGATAAGGTGGGATATAGTTGTTCAACCAATTAATTTTAGATGTCATGATTCACTTTATAATGGATATCCATTTTTGGAGAATCAGTGCCCATACACCTTATCACTGGAAATGACACCCATTTATTTATAGAATAATGGATCGACTTTGTAAATTACTCATCCCAACCTATCAGTGCCCATACACCTCATAAATTGAGATAGAAAATCACTCAATCACAACCAAAATTAATACAAGAATATGCTAACTATGACAACATTACTCAACAATCATAAACTTATCAAGAAATGAAAATAGTGAAATTCACCTATATGGAATGGTAATATGCATGACATGAAAATTCTTGGTGCCTATAATGATGCATGTAACAATGCTTCTTTCCATCATATCATCAGGCCAAGGATGAAAGAAAATCCTCAAAATGAGTAATAATCAACAACACCACATAGCATGTGCATCACATAATGGTGAAATAATGTTAACTATTACAGGAAAAATGGAACAACAATTATAATTTTGGCAACCCGACTTTTACCCTAAACATGATTTTACGATGCCTAAGCACAACTTATAACTAAGTTCCCAGTATTCCTAAGATCCAATCTATTATCTCCAGATATTAAAGTAATAAATCAAACTTCTTTGATACCACTTTGTGACATCCCAAACCTGGATTCCACATAATAGGTACCCCAAGCCCGATGGGCCACATGGCCTTAAGTGCATCTCCCCAAACTCCATAGGTTGTCGACTAATAGTGAGGGCCTAGGGTGTGTCTGTGAGAAGACTATGCCCTTATTACCAAAGTGTAGATTATAAGATAAATATAAACCTAGGTAAATAGTGGAATCAATACAATTAAATGGAAGGTACACTAGAAAATAGAGATAATAGTAACAATAACTAAAATAATTGGAATAACATACAAGCATACAAATGATGATGATATGTCATGTATCTAGAAAACATGAAAAAAAGGATACAAGATAGAATGCATAACATGTTCCACAAAAATATAAAGGAAATCAAAAGACCATCCCAGGAATCCCAATTTCCAACATGGTCCTCTGTTATTAATCTCTATACTAAATAGCAAGAAATCAAGTGTTAGAAGCCATATGCTTCCCTTTTTCAACACTTGCATTCATATAATCTACTCAGGGTACTAAACGGTGCCTAGAGAGGGTGTGAGATAAATCTTAGTGGTTCACCACCAATGATGCCTATAACATCCGACCTATGTAATGGAATGTAATAGTGTGCAAGCATGCATATAAAAAGTAAATCATAACAATGTAACTAAATACTGAAGTACCTGATTCAGCTCTCGACTGGTGTCTGAACATAACCATTCCATTAATTTATTATTACCGGTCTATAAATAATTCACATGTTAACCATAGTGAAGGTTCCAAGTTATGAAAAGGAAACCTATAATGAAATTTAATAATGAAGTTCCAAGGTAATAACAAAGGTAACATAAACCTCAAGGGTCTCCAACTCAGTAATAACTATAGCTTGGATAAGGGTAAGAGTGTAATTCAAGGTGTATAGTCAAAGGAATTCTACAATGAGATTCCTATCTAGTCCAAGGAGTTCATCCAGGATAAAACAGGGCTAAGAAAAGACTAGTCCCGATGGGCTTTAACCATGGTACCTACTTGTTAATGCTAAATCCAATGAGTGTATCTAAGGCATCCTAAAATACAATGTGAGGGATCCTACGGTGTCACACCAGGAATCCAAGAATAGATAAGGATCGGGATCTAGGTGGGTGTCAACTTATGCAAGCCGTATCCTTGAATTGGAATGGGGTTCTCAAGTGCTCAAGGCATCCCCCGATAAGAATTCAAGGTGAGCTCGAGTCAGGCCACTCCTGTTTAACTATAAAGTCATGTAATATTTCATTTGGTTCAATCCTTTACTTTCATTAGTGTGATAAGGACAATTAGCATGCAACATTTATTAATTCCATTTAAGGAATATTCAATAATTAAGGTTCATTCTTATACCTTCCATTAATTTGGTAAGGTGTGATACAGAAATGCAACCTATTAATCATTCACATTTAATCTGTTCAAGTCATATACTTAGTATAGTTGAAAAATTACCTTTCACATTTAATTATCAATTTGATGCACTTATATTAGGTGGGTCAATTGGAAGTGACATGGAACATTCCATTCACAATTTCATGATGTAATAAAAATTTATGATAAGGATTCCTACCATTAGTGTGGTCAATCTCGAGCATATACAAAAAATGGATCAAAAGTGTCAAAACACTAAAAACTCAATTATGGAATTTCATCTTACATGGGATGTATGGAGTTATGGGCATAACCACAAACAACTAATCACATATATGTAAAGATCATAATCATACGATTCTAATGATTATAAGCATGAAATATGAATTCAATAAATGAAACCTGATGAAATCGATGGGGCCCACACAAAAATTCCAAAATCAAAGAAATTGAGGGATGAGTTATAGAACACCCATCATAGGGTTGTACAATCCTTCTTCTCTAATATAGTCCTCTAATTCAGCTTAGAACAGATTAGATCTGAGAAAAAGGAAAAAATGCTCACACCTCGATAACTAGGTTGAGAGAAATAGAGGAGAATAACAACTAAAAAGGACTCAAGTACTTACCTTTGGGAATCCAACATGATGAAAATAAGCTTGATCAGATCCTAGATGAAGGTTATCTCTTGATCCCTTGGTTAGGCCTTAAAAATATACAAAATGATAGAAAAATAGGTTAATCACACTGGATCCCAAGTTGGAGAAGAAGGGGTGCATTAATTAGATCATTAAAGGAAAAATAGTAAAATTACCCTTAAATTAGAATGTGCATGGTTTTTCCTCACAGTTTGATAAACCATGTGCAAACCATTCATGGTTATATGGTAAAAATGGTCATTCACACAATTAGGTTGCACGACCATGTACCAACCATGCACCAACCGTGCGATATGGCTAGTTTTTCCATAAAGATGGGCTCTGGGATCCAAACACGCCCCAAAAACCCCTAATACCTTTGCTAACTCATTAGGCATTAATATCTAGTCCAAAATAAATAATTAGACCTAAATTTAAAGGATCCATACTTTAGTGAAAAAATAGGTTCTTACATCTTTTCCTCTGAAAAATTTGAAAGATGCAGTGTTTAATAAGGATAATGCAAGTTGATAAATGGAAGAAATAAGAAAAAATGGTTAAAGAAAAGTTCCTAATGAATGATTAAAATAGGTTAAAATTACCATTTGTGATAATTTGTAAATATGGTAAGATTATTAAAGGAGAAAAATGTATGTTGTTAAAATGATAACAGTTAAAAAGGGTGTTTAATGTAAAGTCTTGTGGTTATGTGAATTGGTTTTCCCATGTTGAACATAACCACAGATAGGGATGGGTAAGGTTAGTGATAGATCCATGACTATATCCATTGGGATAGTGTGTGTGTAATGGGTTATGTTTGTCTAGTGTAGATCCTTCTTTTGTGAAACAATGGATGTTTGGTGTTGTGTGTTCTAAGATGTGTGTTAGGAATTGTAGGAAGATGCCACTATGATGTCTTGTGCTGGTTGGGCGATAAGAGGATGTCACCAAAAATGATCCTCCAGAAGTGGAGTACAAAAATACAGTGATATAGGGTATCCAGGGAGAGGAAAATTTCCATGAGTGCTTCACTCATTTTATACAGATGATGTAATGAGACCCAGGGTGGGTTGTTCCAAGTATGTTTGTGCTGATTAGTGAGTTTCATCTCCAACACCCTCCGACTTTTGTTGGAGAGGGTGGACCTGATGCATCCAAGTTCTGGATATAGTCCATTAATAAAATTATTTATCACTTTGGGAATCCTCCTGATAATAGAGTCAATTTTACGACTTACATGTTGTGAGGTTAGGAAATGTTCTAGTTGGATGTTCTGGTTCAGACCCAGAAGGATGATGGTATGATATGAAAAAAAATTAGGAAAATTTTATGAAAATTTTATTTCTGGTGACCATGATATTGGATAAGGATACAGAGTTTATGAGGTTTACCTAGGGTTCCATATTAGTTATGGATTATGTTTCCCACTTCACTGACATGCAACACTTTGTTCTACCTTTGTCAGGGGATGATGCATCTATTGTGAGATATTTCTAGAATGGAATTATAAATGAGTTCAAATATGGGGTGAATATCTTCCATTTAAAGAGATTTATTGAGGTGGTGGATCTGGACCTTATCTTAGAAGGAAATATCAAGGAGGCTTCTAGTGGTGGGTATGTGATGTACGCCTGTCACAGAGCGTGAAAAAACCCAATTTATTTTCCTAATGCAGCACAGTTGTTGACCAGGGTTGTATCACTTGAGGATCATCATAGTCAATTAAACTAATTATTCTATATCATTGAAACTAATTCTTTTTTATTTAATCTTGGAATAAAATTTAATTTAAATGAAATAAAATATCAAACTAACATGCAATGACAAAATTATATAAGTAAAGAAATAACTTGGCCTTTGTGGGTTGGTTTGTGGGTTCCATTATTCTCATTGTTGGTGTTTAATTAAGTTTGATAATTAAATTATGAGATATCATTAATGAATTACTATTCCTTTATTTGGTGGTGTGAAATATTGAATGCATTTAGAAATCTTAACTTCACCTCCTCCTATAATCAAGGTTGATGACACACCTCGATCGAGAGTGTGACATCTTCCAAGACATGGCTCCATCATGTGCCATTTCATCCAAAAAATGGCTCAACTTCATCATATGAAGAACTTGTATATATTATAACTTGATATTATCATCATGGTGGAAGATCATCACACTTGTGAATGTCACTCTTGCTCATCAGAAACTTAATAAAACATAATAATTTAAGTGCAAAATAAATGAAATTGCCACATATCTCCCCTAGGCCAAGACTCGGGATAACCCATAATTTTTTAGGATAAGAAGTCATGGTAGATTGAATAAAATTAATAAAGGATAATTATATTAGGTTTGTAAGATAATTAGATATGGAAGAATATAGAAACACTTGAATTAAAAATATGAAAATGCATTACATGGGAAAATAAAACTAAAATAAAAAGAAAAGAAGAAAATAATCCTTAAGTCAAAGCATATACTTAGGCCTCATATCCAATGGTTTTATTGAAATCTTATTAATAATGGGTGAACTCCTATTTATATAGGCCAAATGGGTGTCATCCTTAGGTCTTCAAATTCAAGATCTTCTAAATCTCCCTTTACGATCTCCTGCAGATTATGTCCACTGAAAGTTTGATAATGGTAGGATAATTTAGTGGAATAATATTTTCATGGTGTCTTCTTATAAGATGTTCCAAAATATATTTTACGTTTCTCCCAAAAAATTTAGCTTTATAAGACCTTTTTATTAAGATATATGTCCAATTAATTTCTAGATTTTATTCTGGATGAATGTTTCCTATTTCTTCCAAAAAATTAGAGAATTCAAGGGATGACTTAATGAAGTAAGATCTTCATGATATTAAATAGATGAATTAACAATGGAATTTTATTTTCATTATAATTGGAATAACCTTAATTGAATGTTTTTAGACCAATTTATGATTAATTTAGTGAGGTGGGGTCCACGCAGTTCTCCAGAATGATTGTCCAATTTGACCGAATTTTTCAGACACTTGGATGGCAGAGTTAGCTCCTTGTACATAAGAAAAATATAGATAAAATAAATCAAGGAATACAATAAATAAATAATAAAATAAATTGAATTTATATTATAAAATTTAAGATCTAATTACCAAAGTGATTAAAATATGTCTTTATTTACGAATTAAGTAATTTTTACATTTAAGTCCAAAACACCCTATAAATCCAAAATTGATGCAAATAACAAAAACTAATAAATTTTTTGGGATTAAATCGTTTAATTTCATATAAAAAATTATGAAAATATTATCTCTATAAATTACCCCACACTTAACCATACTTTTCCCCAAGCATAAAATCTCAACATTGAATTCAAAGGGCACCAATGTTACCAATATTCAAATTTCAAAGCAATAAAATCAAACAATTTTCAATGTTAAATAAAATTTTCAAAAATCCACATTAAATTTCAAGGTTCATTTGAGGATTTTTTCTTCCATTATGAACCTAAAAAATAGAATTACATAATTATGAACAAGGTTCATATATTTTAATCTAAAAAAGATAGAGGGAGGGGGCTGCATGCTGCACTACTTCAAAGAAAATAAATTAAAATATAAATTCCTAAAAAGCTAATAAAGATAAATCTTTGTATGATCTCCCAAGTGGGACCTTAATTTTTACTGCCTTTAGAGGGAATTACCAGCTATTATCCAAAGTCTGATGGTGTTTGGGGATTCTTTGATTTGAACCACCATATGTGGATTTTCCCAACTTGTGCTTCATCCTTCGGGGTGAGAAATGATACATGGATAGAGTATACCAGATCCTACCCCTTCACAATGAGGTATATCTTTAATGGAGGGGGTATGATGAAGTATGGACCATCCCCTTCCTTGGTTTCTACTTGTACAACCTTCTTCTCTTCCAGTACTGGCTTCATCGGGGCTTTAATAAGAGAAACCTTTGTTCTGTTTTCCTCAGGCTTAGCTACCTAAATCTCTTGATGGGGCTCCTCAAATTAATGTTCAATAATTTTAGGGAGCTCCATGTGTTCCTCAATAGGGGAATCTTTTTTTCATCATCTTCCTCTAGGCCGTAATATGAGTTGACCGAATCTGAAAATTCAAAACAAATAGGAATGATACTCAAGTTATTTTAAACAAAATTAAAAGAATACGAGTTCAAGATTATATCATCTCCCTGAGTTGGTTTGGATTTAATATCCTCTTAAATTGAAAGTGCCTCTTGGAGTCGATCTCCACTAGATGGAGGTAGGTAATTAGGATCCTCTACCTTGAGTTCAGCCTCAACTTCAACGATGAGTGGTGAAATTTATTCCACCACTACCTCAATTGTTTTCTCTGGCTTAGGGTGGGTTTTCTCTCTTAATTCATGAACATAGTCAAATTTATATTAAATTTTACTCCCCAAGATATCTAAAGTATTTCTCATCCTTTCCACCTGGTCATTTAGATATCTATAATCAACATCGGGTTCTTGATATTGCACCTATGAGTCATCATCCCATGCATAATAATTTGAATTTGAATACATCATGGAAAAAGGGTTTATTTAGATTTTTTTTAAGAAAACAAAGAAAAATATTTACAAAAATGTGAATTTTGAAAACATTATTGAAATAACTGCTTAAATCCCCAGAAATAGTGCCAATTTTGATGCACACCTATCGCAGGACATGGAAAAAGAAAATTTATTTTTCTAATGCGGTACAGTGGCTGACCAAGGTATTCTCAATGGAGGATCATCACTGTTAGTTCAACTATTTATTCTATATCACTGAAACTAATTCCTTTTTTATTTAATATAGTAAGGAAATTAAATTTAAATGAAAGAAAATATTAAACTAACATGAAATGAAAAAATGATATTAGTAAAGAAAGAACTTTTCCTTTGTGGGTTCTATTATTCTCCTTTTGAGTTTTTAATTAAGTTTAATAATTCAATTCTAAGATCTCATTCATGAATTAATATTCATGTATTTAGGGGTGTGAAATCTTGAATTCATTTATCAATCTTTATTTCACCTCCTCCTATAATCAAGTTTGATGACACACCTCAATTGAGAGTGTGAGATCTTCCAAGACCTAGCTCCGTCGTATGTCATTTCATCCATGGAATAACTCAACTCCATTGTATGAAGATATTGTATCTAGTATAAGAGAGGTAAAATATTTTATAAAATAATATAAATGAGTTTGATATTAGTTTTGTGGTGGACGATCGCCACGCCCTTGTACATCACTCTTGCTCATCAGAAACTTAATAAAACATAAGAATTTAAGTACATAATTAATGAAATTCTTACATACCTTCCACATGCCAAGACTCAGGTTAACCCCTCATTTTTAGGTTAATAGGTCATATTGGATTTAATAAGAAGAATAAATGATAATTATATTAGGTTTGGAAGAGAATGAGATATGGAATAATATTGAAACACTTGAATTAAAAATATGCAAATGCGTTACATGGGAAAAGAAAGTAAAAATAAAAATAAAATAATAAAATAATCCTAAAGCTACAGAATGGACCTAGGAATAATCTATAATGGTGGTGTTTAACTCTTATTCATCATGGTTTAACTCCTCCTTATATAGTTCAAGGGGTGTCATCCGTCGGTCTTCAAATTCAATATCTTTGAAATCTCCCTTTACGATATCCTACAGATTATGTCCACTGAAATTTTGATAATGGTAGGCCAATTTAATGGTAGAATATTTTCATGGTGTCATATTTAAAGATGTTACAAAATATATTTTACGTTTCTACCCAAAATTTTAGCTTGATCAGCTCTTTTTAGTAAGTGATATGGCCAATTAATTCTGATATTTTATTTTGGATGAATTTTTACTATTTCTGCCCCAAAATTAGAGCATCCAGGGGCTGACTTAATGAAGTAATATCTCCATGATATTCAACATAGGAATTCCCCATTTAATTTTTTCCATTAAAATTAGAATCAAATTAATTTTATGTGTTTAGATCGATTTATGATTAATTTAGTGAGGTTGGGTCTACGTAGTGGTCGAGAATGATTGTCCAATTTATTGATTTTTAGGACCCTTTGATAGAAGAATTAGCTCCCAGTTCAAAATAAAAATATGGATAAAATAAATAAAGGAATAAAATAAAATAATAATAACATAAATTTGATTTATATTATAAAATTTATGATCTAATTACCAAAGTGATTAAAATATGTCTATATTTCCGAATTGAGCAATTTTTACATTTAAGCCCAAAACACCCTATAAATCCAAAATTGATGCAAATAACTAAAATCAATAAATTTTAGGTATTAAATCATTTAATTTCATATAAAAATGATGAAAATATTATCTCTATCATTATGTAACTCTAGTTTGGTGGTCTAGGGTGCAGATTTCAACAATAGGAAGTATCACTTCAAGAATTTAAACCAGGGTAGCAGTGGGAAGGGTGGTCAAAAAAGGGAACCATCCTCTCAGGGTAGTGAATGAATTTTCTTCTATCAATGAGGTAGGATGGGGAAAATGTGAAATCATTTTCTCTGACCACCAGTTTAGTTTCGAGTGTATGACAGGTTGGGGCATGTGCATAGGTTCTGTACGAACCCTTGATAGATTGGTACTGATAGAGGTTCAATGCTGAAGTAGATTATATATAGGAAGGGGTTTAGTTACCCTATATCAGGTAGGCAGTTGGAGCTCTACCATCTATACCAGTTGGGGTAATGGATGTGGTACTCCATGTGAGAGAATCCATATCAGTAGGGTATTATAGCACTAGGAAATCAGTTCAGAGCTTAGGGTAGAGGAGAAGGTCAACTTCATGTATTTTAGCCTACACTTGTAGGTGGAAAGGCTAGGCCATCGATGGTTGGAGGTATGATTCTTGTAGCTTCCACTCATTATAGTGGTTTTTTGATACAGGTGCATCACATTCTTTTATCTTTGCTCAGTTTGTGATTTTTTTGAACCTATAGGTTGGATATATGTGTAGAGTTATGTCGATTGATACACCATTGGGAGTTCGGGTGGAAAATATATAACAGTGTAAGGGGTTTCCCTCGAGGTTGGTGGCTTCCATTTTCTTTGGGACTTGTTTATGATGGATATGTTGGGTTTTGACCTAATTTTGGGTATGGATTGGCTAGTTTTGTACCAAGACCTTGTTGATTGTTATCTTTATAGGGCAACGTTTTCATCCTCGGAGGGAAATACATATGTTCACCATGGGGAGTGGGATATATGAGAAGGTCATATAGGGCCATTATTTCAACAGTTGGGTGAACTCACAGCCCATGTGGCTTGTCTTGTGCTTGATGATGGGGGGGTATAGAAACTTGTCTTTCCTTCTGTGGTGGAATAATTTCAGGATTTGTTTCCTAAATACTTCTCAGGGATGCCACCAGAGAGAGATGTTGAGTTCACGATAGAGTTATTGTTAAGAGTATTATCAGTTTCCATAACGCCATATAGAATGACACCAGTGGAACTCCAGGAATTTAAAACTCAATTAGAAGAACTAGAGAACAAGGGTTTTATCCTTCTAAGTACGTCACCTTGGGGATCTCCAGTGTTGGTTTCCAAGAGGGATGATGGATCCTTGTGGTTGTGTGTCAATTATATGAAGTGGAATAGGATGATAGTAAAAAAATAGATACAATATTCCATGAATCAATGGTATTTTTGACCATATGTGGGGTTCTTCCTTATTTTATAATATTGGATTAATATTAGGGTATCACCAGGTGAGGGTGATACCTTCTAATATACCATGAAATGACTTCAAGATCAGGTATGGGTTGTATGGGTTTTTTATGAGGCCATTTGGTTTGACCAATGCCCCAATAGTATTTATGGCCCTAATGAATTTAATCTTCCACCCATATTTGTATCAATTTTTAGTTTTCTTTGTTAATGACATATTGGTGTACTCCAAGACTCATGATGTTCATGCCAAACATCTTTACATTGTCCCAAGTATACTAAGAGATCATAGGATATATACCAAGATATCTAAGTGTCATTTATGTATTGATAAGGTAAATTTATTGGGTCACATCATCTCTAAGTAAGGTGTGTCTATAGAACCAGAGAAATTGCAATATATTGTATCATGGGATAATCCTAAGAATATTTTTTATGTTTGAAGTTTTCTAGGTTTTGTGGGATATTATTGAAGGTTCATCAAATAATTATCCCATTTGGAAGCACCACTTTCAAGCTTAACCAATAATGGTATCAAGTTTGAGTGGTCTCGAGCATGTGAGGATGCCTTCTAAGAGTTAAATAAGTGGTTGAATTCTGCACCAATTTTGATCATACCCAAGTTGGGAAAGGAGTATACCTTTTTTTATGCATCCTGTGTTAAGATTGGGGCAGTTTTGATTCATAATGATTGGGTTTTGGAAAATGGGTCATGAAAGTTGAGTCCTCATGAACAAAATTAACCTATTCATGGTATTGAATTGTCCATGGTGGTTTTTTCCTTAGAGTGTTGGCAGAATTACTTTTTGGGAGAGATGTTTTTTGTATATATCGATCATAATAGCCTTAAGTGAATATCATCCCAGCATGATTTGAATCTTTGACAATGAAGATGGGTTTAATACATACAGTCCTTTGATTTTGAGTAAGTATACACACTGGGAAATAGAAATAGTTTTGTGGATTATTTTATTTAAAAGAATAAAAATTAGAAGGTATAGGAATCCAGTTCTGAGTGGATAATGATAGAATTGTTTTTTGAGATGCATCTGGAGGTATAGGATGGTCCGAGGAAGATAACCCTTAAATCATTGACAGTTGAGTCGATGATTCTAATACAGATCAAGGAGAATAAATATGAGGGCCTAGAGTGTTTATATTTTATGGAATGTATTGAAGGTGTGGAGTCACCTTCTGGTTAGACTATTGGTGATGATGAGATCATTTATGTTCGAGGCCATGTTTTCATGCCTACATGTATGTGGGAATAATTGATGCATGATTTTCATACATCGAAGTGGGTGTTGAAAATTGGATCAACCAAAATGTATTGTGATCTTTATAGGTAGTATTGTTGTCTAGGTATGAAATAAGATGTTTCATGTTTCATAGAATGATGTTATACCTGTCAGTAGGTAAATTATAGGCATCGGAAACCAGGTGGTTTGTTGCAGTCTTTTCCCATTTCGAAATGGAAGTAGGATGATGTGGTGATTGATTTTTTGGTGGGCCTCCCAAGGATTCCTCATAATAATGATATGATCTAGGTATTTTTGGACCGGTTGAACAAGGTGGAATATTTGTTACCGATTTGAGAGACATTCACAATGGACTAGCTATGTGATTTGTATGTTCAAGAGATAGTACGGTTGAATAGGGTGCCATGAACTATAGTTTCATATCATGATATGTGGTTTACTCTTCACTTTTGGTAGGGGTTATAGAAATCACTTGGTACCCAAGTGTTTTTTAGTAAGAATTTCCACCCGTAGATGGACGGGCAGTCAAAGAATACTATTCATGTGCTAGAGGACATGTTGAGGGCTTGTGTACAAGATTTTGGTAGATCACAGGAGAAACACTTGGAGCTTGTTGAGTTCACCTATAAAAACAGTTACTAGGAGATGATTCATATGGCACTGTATGAGGTGCTCTATGGGAGGTCATGTAGATCCCTATTATGTTGGATGAAGGCTGGGGACTCGGAGTTGTTAGAACCAGGTCTCATGTAGGAGACATCAAAATAAGTTCAAATGATTCAAAAAAAATATAGATGTGGCTCACAGTAGAAAGAATTCATATATGGAATGGTGACGTATACCTCTTGAGTTTGGGTTGGGTTATCATGTGTTTCTTTAGGTGTCACCGAGTTTGGGTCACCATCAGATTCAAAAATTGGGTAAGTTGGTGCCAAGGTACATGGGTCCATTTGAGATAGTAGAGAGGATCGGATCGGTGGATGATTAGTCACTGAAAGTGGCTAATATTCATTGTTAATATCTTAATATTAATGTGTTTAAAAGTTCATAAACATCAATTTTAGTCCAATTTAGAAATTGAACTTCATTTCCCGTCATTGTGCAATTCATGCTTAAAGTGTCAATTTGGGCCCACTCAATAATTTGCTTGTGTAAATTACAATATTCATCATTTTAATTTTATATTTTGTTATATGATTCATAACTTTATTTGTAACATTTTTTCTTTTAGGTCTGATGGATGAATCACAAGTGAAGATGGTGATTTTTTCACTTGAAGGAAGAAACTTGCTGGAAAAAGAATAATGGGCCTAAGGCCCATCAAACAAATTTGGGGCCCAAAAACCAAGCCCAATGAAGATCAACTTTATATAGTAGAAATATAAAAATATGAGGATCATTTTATTAAACTGTGGATGGAGCTAATTCTGAGGTTTTCATGATGATAAAGGGATCTAAAGTTGAGATTTAAATGGTGGACCCAACATTAATGCACAGAAATCCGTCCCACCATTTCGACCATAACTTTCAAACGTATGAGCCAAATTTCCTGAAATGTTTACAGATCATAGAGTACATATGGAAGAATATATTTATCTTCTACAACCCCTCCGGATTCGGCCTTATTAAATTACAAATTTACATGTCAATATGGTGGACGAATCTGGACAGTTTTCCGGGTCAACTTCGAACGTCAATTTCCTTTTGATTATTCACCCTCCTTTTGACTCTATTAATTGTTGGGGGTGAATTGATTGTGGGGGGAGGATCTAAGGCTCATAATAGGCCTATATAAGTATATATTGGTGAAGGGAATAGGGGTGGTTATTTTTATTATCATCTTTTGTTGCTTGTTTCATTGTAAGGTTATGCTTCCAAATTTCCTTTATAATGTTTTCCATTTCCATGTAAGTTTCTTTTTTGTATCTTTATGTTATTAATCAACTTATTTCTCTTCTATATTTTCCATTTCATTTATTAAAACTTTATTATCACAAAGAACAGTAACATCTCTATGTTGTTGTGAATTAGTTCACACATAGGTGTGAATTTCATTCACACACATGGAGGAGTGCTCGTTATTTCCGTGGTTTTAATTTTTTCAATCCAATTCTTGTTAGACATCTTCCTCCCACCATTGAGAGTATACCATCAATTGAGATTTAACCCTTTAATGGTTTGATCTTAGGAGGATGCAAAGGCTGGATTGAATGCTATTTTATGAATGAATTGTTGTTAATTGGATAATTAATTTAAGACATCCATTCTTCAGTTATTTCTACTCCTCATCTTTACTATTTTTGAGCAAACTAAATTCAATTACTAAATGACCATATACCTTGGAGAGATCATGAATTTGGTTATCTAAGTGTATAGGGGATTATTAATTTTGTTTAGTAAGCACCAAACCAGAAAATAATGAAGGTAGTGTTATTCTTGAAGAATGGATTCATCAAGAATTAATAAAACCAAAATTGTCTAAAGAAGTAAAATTCATTCAATCCACCCCGAGCATAATTCTAAGATCAACCCATTTTCTTTGAATTTAATTTACTTAGGTTTCTCAGTGTTCTTTAAACCATCCAAAATCAAAACCAAAGTTGGCTACTTCATAGCCCATCCTTCACCAAATCATAGAGTCTCAAGGTTACTTCTTAGGTCCCTGTGGATTCGACCCCTACATGTACTACATCGACCACTTTTACCAGTAGGGTAAATTTGGGCACAACCAAATTTTAGTGCTGTTGCTGGGGATCAAACTCGGGTCACCCATGTGACAGGCGGGAATACTCACCACTATACTACAACGACCGCTTTTACCAGTAGGTTAAATTTGGGCGCAACCAAATTTTGGCGCCGTTTCCGGGGACCAAGTAAGTTCCTTAGACCAAAAAACTTTTTTTCTTACCCTCATTCTTCTATTCTCATCCCAATTCTCTTATATTTTCCCTTTATCGCTTTTTTTTTCTTTTGGCGCATGTCTGCCTACACCTGCGATAACTCAAACAGGTTAGTTAGGGTGGATACTCCTAGGGCTGGGGAGTCAAGCACTAAAAGAGGTCTATTTCCTTTAGATCCAAATCTTCCTAATACTACAAATTCAGACGTTGAGTTTGATACAATGGAGAATCTCCCACAAAACCAAATCATAAACCGGGGAGGGAACCAAAATAATGGGAAAGACCCTAACTTGGGAATTTTTGCAGACCCGACCATGAATGACTACCTCACACCAACTTGGACCAATGCAACCTCATGTATTAGGAATGATAACATAGGATATGCCCAATATGTTTTCAAACCCCATGTACTGAACCACCTTCCAACCTTTCATGGGATAGAGTCTGAGATGCCTTACCTTCATGTTAAAGAATTTAATGACATTGTCAAAACCATGTGCCCACCAAATCAAATTGAATCTGCTAAAATGAGACTTTTTACTTTTTCTCTTAAGGAATGAGCAAGGAATTGGTTAAACAATTTGATACCAGCATCCATTCACTCTTGGGACCAACTTCAACGAGAATTTTATAAAAAATACTTCCCCCATCACAAAACAATTTCATTTAAAAAGAGCATACAAAACTTTTTTGAAAGAGAGGGAGAAACATTCTATGAAACATGGGAAAGGTTCAAGGACACATTAAAGATGGTACCACACCATGGTTTCTTAATCCCAGAACAAGTGATAATTTTCTATGAATGGTTGGGTCCCAGAAACAAACAATTCATTGATATGATGTGTAATGGAACCTTCAAAAACAAAGCCCCAAATGATGCTTACGAGTATCAGAACCAAACATGGGGAACATCACCATACCATGAGAAGCCACCCAAATCTGGTGGAATGTACAATCTTAGAGAAGAAGAAAATCTTAGAACAAAACTTGCTGCACTCATGAGGAAAGTTGAGGAGATTGATCTTAGGAAGGTCCACAAAACCCAAACTGTTGAGCTTGTTTGTACAATTTGTGACAATAATGACCACAAGACTAATAATTGCCCAACCATTCCTTCCATCAAGGATGTTATTTTACAAGTACCACCAGAAGAAGTTAATGCAATGAACTTTCAAAGGAAAAAATTCACGAACACCTTCAATCCAAGGTATAATGACCATCCAGGATTTCGTTGGAAGGACAATCAACAACCAACATAACAACAATGTATCAAACCATACACTCAACAAAACTTTCAACCTCATAATCAGTTCCAACAACAACTAGTCCAATTCCAACATCCTCATGTACAATACCAACAACCTATCCAACAACCAAAGTATCCTCCTGGGATAAACCCACAAGATCAAGCACCAACCCAAATTGTTCCACAAAGCCTACTAGAACAACTGTGCAAAAAAATGGACAAAATGAACTCAGAATTCTCATCCATTAAACAAGAACTTCAAACCATCAAAACTGGAAATGCACCCATGCCCACACAGGCCATTCCACAACAAACATCAAGGGGAGAGACAAGTTTCACTCAAACAACTCACGAACAACTAAAGGCTGTGACAGTTTTAAGAAGTGGGAAATCAATTGAAAAACCTGAACAAATAAGTCAGAAACCATGTGAAGCTTCAAACTCTAATGAAAATTCAAATGAACCATAAGATCAAACTGAATAAACTGATAACAATGTGAAAGAAACAACACTTCAACAAAAAACTAAACAACCTGCACCATTTCCTCAACGCATGAGGGGGAAAATCAATCCTGAATTGAGTGAAACATTGAGGGAAATATTCTCACAAGTCAAGTTGAACATTCCCCTTCTCGATGCCATCCAAACCATACCTTCATACTCAAAGTACCTTAAGGACTTGTGCACTTTTAAAATAAAATTTTCACATAAAAACCAAGTCCTTTTGGCTGCTAATGTGAGTACCACCATTCAAGGGACTATTCCTCCTAAGTTGAAAGACCCAGGATGCCCTAACATAAATGTTGAACTAGGAGAGAACAAAGTTGTCAAAGCCTTTTGTGATCTAGGTTCCAGCGTGAACCTTATTCCTTATGCCATTTATTGTCAGTTAGGGCTCAATGAACTCCAACCCACAGCTGTCACTCTTCAACTTGATGATCGTAGTGTTCGAGTTCCAAAGGGGATCTTAAAAGATGTTTTGGTGAAATTTGAAAATTTCATTTACTTAGCTGACATCATTGTTCTGGAAAATCACCCAAGCTTAGGTACTAGGGAGCAAACTCTAATCATCCTTGGTCGTCCCTTCCTTGCAACAATCAACTCTGTTATCTGAGTCCGAAATGGGAATGTGACCATCACCTTTGGAAACATGAGTCTAGAATTGAACATATACAATGAAAACTCTCAAATTGGGGATGATGAAGAGATCCATGAGGTTAATTGGATTGGTAGTGTTGATAATGAACTCGATGAACATCAAGGAATTACCGAAGGATGGTTAAGTCAAGAAGAGATTGATTTTATTTATTCACATGAGGGAAATTTGTCTCCTTGGATTGAATCTCTTTCAGATAGGTCTATTGATGAATTTATAGAATCACCAATCAATGATACCATGGTTGAAATCAATAACATTGAGTCCATAGCCATTCATGACACTACTCTACAAAATTTAGTGGATGAAAATTCTGTTCATAAAGAACCAATTTTTTCAAGAAATCTGAACAAAGAAACTAAGTTCAATACAAAGTCTCATCATTTCTTGGAAATTAATGACCAATATGATATTGAATTTAAATTATTACCTTCATCACTAAAGTATGAATTCTTAGGGGACAATCAATCCTTTCCTGTTGTCATTTCTTCTTCTCTTGAAGCCGATCATGAGAGGATGCTTCTAGATGTCCTTAGAAGACACAAGAAAGCCATTGGATGGACCCTATCTGATATTCCTAGGATTAGACCACTTATTGGGACTCATAGAATTATTCTTGAATCTAATTCAAAGCCATGTCATCAACCTCAGAGGCGAATCAATCTTAATCTCATGGAAGTAGTGAGAAAAGAACTTTTTAAATTGTTAAAATCTGGTATCATCTATCCTATAGCTGAGAGTGAGTGGGTTAGCCCAATCCATGTGGTTCCAAAGAAGGATGGAATCACAGTAATAACAAACAAGGATGGAGAGATGCTTCCAACAAGGGTCAGTAGTAGATGGAGAGTTTTTATTGACTATAGGAAGATCAACTCTTGTACCAAGAAAGACCATTTCCCCTTACCCTTTATTGATCAATTCCTCGAGCGAGTGGTGGGTCATCAATTATATTGCTTCCTAGATGGATTCTCAGGGTATAATCAAATAGAAGTCTCTTTAGAGGATCAAGGAAAAACAACCTTCACTTGTCCATTCGACACTTTTTCCTTCAAGCGCATGCCCTTTGGGTTATGTAATGCCCCCGGTACCTTCTAGCGGTGCATGATGGGAATATTCTCAGATATAGTGGGTGATTTTTTAGAGGTCTTTATGGATGACTTCTCCATATTTGGGGATACTTTTGAGGGATGACTTATAAATGTTGAAAAGGTTTTGTCAAGGTGCGAGGATAAGAATCTCATACTAAATTGCGAAAAATGCCATTTCATGGTAAGGTAAGGACTTGTTCTAGGTCATCTAGTATCTGGTAGAGGGATTGAAGTTGATAAAGATAATGTTGACATCATTCTTCACCTTACCTATCCTAAAACTGTTAAGGAAGTGAGGTCCTTCTTAGGACATGCTGGTTTTTATAGAAGGTTCATTAGGAAATTTAACTCTATTTCTCGACCACTTTGTGCTCTATTGGTAAAAGATGCTCCATTTTTATGGACAGAAAGCTGTGAGGAATCATTCTCTACACTCAAGTAAACTCTTATATCTCCACCTATCATGAAATCTCCAAATTGGAAACTTCATTTCGAGATCATGTGTGATGCAAGTGACTTCACTGTAGGAGCAGTCTTAGGACAACGGTGTGAGAAAACTCCATGTGTCATTGCTTATGCAAGAAAATATTTAAATGATGCACAATTAAACTACACCACAACTGAGAAAGATTTTCTTGCTGTTGTCTTTGCCTTAGAGAAATTCAGGTCTTATCTCTTAGGATCACCCATCATTGTCTTCACTGACCATTCAGCCCTAAAATACCTTTTCCAAAAACAAGATTCCAAGGCTAGATTGATTAGGTGGGTCCTTCTTCTTAAAGAGTTAGATTTAACCATTAAGGATAAAAAGGGTGTTGAAAATATTATAGTTGATCACCTCTCTAAGATGGAATTCAAAGACAACTCACACCGCCTCTTTGTGTCTGATTCATTTCCCGATGAGCACCTCTATTCAGTGAGTGATTGACCTTGGTATGATGACATAGCAAACCATTTGGTGACATTCCAAAATTCTTGGGGACCCAAGCTAAGAGGAAATTCCTTTCTGATGTCAAACACTATGTGTTTGATGATCCTTACCTCTTCAAGTTTTGTCCTGATCAAATCATCAGGAGATGTATTCTTGAGTCTGAGCAAGAGTCCATTCTAAAATTTTTTCATGGAGAGGCATGTGGAGGACACTTTTATACAAAGAAAACCACTGCAAAGGTCCTCCAAAGTGGTTTCTACTGGCTGAACCTCACTAAGGATTCCTTCCAATTCTGCAAAAGTTGTCCTCAGTGTCAGCAATTAGGATCCATTACCAAAAGGAATAAAATTCCCCTCACTCTCATTCCGGTCATTGAAATCTTTGATTGTTGGGGAATTTATTTCATGGGACCCTTTCCAAACTCTAAGGGATACCTCTACATACTCTTAGCTATTGATTATGTATCAAAATAGGTTGAAACCATTCCCACCAAGTCCAATGACCACCATGTTGTGATCCAATTTCTGAAAGAGCATATATTTTCTCGATTTGGAATTCTTAGGGCTATAATCAGTGATCATGGAACCCATTTCTGCAACCGCCCATTCTCTTCACTCATGTCTAAGTATGGTATTACTCATAAAGTTTCCACTGCATACCATCCTCAAACCAATGGTCAAGATGAGTTGGAAAATAGAGAAATTAAGCAAATTCTTGAAAAAACTCTCAATCCCTCTAGGAAAGATTGGTCCGAGAAACTCTTAGATTCCCTTTGGGCATATAGAACTACTTTCAAAACTATCCTAGACATGTCACCGTATAGATTGGTTTATGGAAAAGCCTATCATTTACCTGTTGAAATTGAGCATAAGGCCTTTTGGGCAATAAAAAAAATGAACTTTGACATTTCTTTGGCTGAAACAAAAAGGAAATTAGATCTTAATGAACTCAAGGAACTTAGGATGGAGGATTATGAAAATTCAAGGATCAATAAATCTAAAGTTAAAGCCTACCAATCTTGGAATCTCAAAGTCAAACACTTTGAACTGGGAAAATTTGTGCTCTTGTATAGTTCAAAACCTCATCTACACCCAGGAAAGCTAAGGTCCAGATGGTTTGGTCCATACCTAGTGCATCATGTGTACCCTCATGGGGCAATAGAGATTCAGGATCCCACAAGTGGTCATGTCTTCAAAGTCAATGGTCATAGGTTAAAACCATTCATTGAATCATTCAATAAACAAGAAACAAAGGAGGAGTTAACTGAGCCAACATATGAACCAGAGAAAAATTGATAGATTTAGGGTATAAGTCGGGCTAATGATTTTAAACAAAAGCGTTGCACGGGAGGCAACCCATGGTTTTCATGTTTCCAATCACTGTGAATCATCTTTTGTTTCCTTCTGCTTCATTTTGTTTTTTTATATAGACCGTTGACCTGTTCTTCTTTTATGAGTAAGGATGGGTATGAAAGGGGAGCACCATATTCATCTGTGTCACGCGGTGTGATCCCTGAGTAATACCTTACCCAGAAAATATAAAGAAGACAATGTATCATCAGTTTATTTTATTTTATTTATGTTTTTTGTAGGTTAAAAAAATTAGACTCTTTACCTGTTCTTCTTTTATGAGTATGGATGGGTATGAAAGGGGATCATCGTATTCATCCGTGTCACGCGGTGTGATCCCTGAGTAATACCTTACCCAGAAATTTAAAAGAAGACAATGTATAATTAGTTTTATTTAAAAAAAACATGAAAAACCATAAAAATGATGATACTTGGAATTAAATAAATCATTGTGTTATTTGTTTTGTCTTCTTTGTCCTTCTTTTTATGGTTCAGGAACTATTTTGGGTGATACATGTTCAATCAAGGAGGTACCTACATCCCCTAAGAGATCAAAGGAGTAATCTGGAGCATCATGAACTTCAACTTCAAAAACTAGGTGAATTTGTTCCATGTTTATCATTCTCAATTTAATCTTTGAACTCCTATCCTACCCCCTTCTAACTGTTCTTTTATTTAAACACTAGGGACAGTGTTATTCTATGTTGGGGGGAGATAAAAAATGATTTTTTTTTATTTTGTGAATAAAAAAATGCATGAAAAGAAAAATTCCATTAATCATAAACATGATAACACACATTGCAAACTCTAAAATTGGATATCAAATAAATTTTTCATTCCTTGATTCTGATTTTAATGCAAGTTTAAGTTCATGAGCATAGTTTTTGGAAAGTGCGGTTGTCCGATGTGATTTTTCAATGTTTACATTTTCATCCTCTTAATAAAAATGACACAATGCACGTCTATTGGATCGTGGGTGTAAATTTGAGTTCTTGGGTCCCTTTCATTATAGGATAGGGTTCTGGGGTCACTTTTAGTTTAATTTGAGTATCCAAAAAAAACAAAAAAAACAAAAAAAAATTGACCACATAAAGCAATGTTTTGTTCAAATGCATGGCATCCGGCACTTGGGGATCGTGACTCCATAGTTTTCTTTCCCAGAGTTAGGCTTTATATCTCTATTATAGATCATGAAATTGACAATATGTGTGGCGTCCATGTAGAGACCCGAAACTTGACGTACATGGACATTACATTACTTTTACAGAATACTTAGTACATAACAAAAACACACACACAAGGATCGTAATAGTTTAGTGTCTTTGGAAACTCGGAATATAATCTTCTAATCGTGGTGAAAGATCTTCAACATCTCCCATAAAGATCTTCCTTTTTTTTACCTAAACCCTTTCTTTATATCCTGGGGAAAAGAAAACATAAAAGGGTGAGCTCAAATGCTCAGTAAGGGTAAACAAAAGAAATATCAATCACATCGTATACAAAAGCACATAACTTTTGGAAATCTTAACCTGCAAAAGAGATCATAATTTCATAACATGGGGTAAATCAAGGCAGTGAAATGTAATCACAATAATCATAACTTAAAACATGAAACTTTGTGGCATTCACACATAATCATAGAGAATCATTTCTTGTTAGTCAAGACTCATTGCCAAGACTATCTTAGTGGACAAAGTCCCTTTTCTGAATCGAGTAACCCTCGTTTCAGTCCTGTTTCACTGAACCGGTATAACCTACCATTCCAGCCATGTCTATCTCATGAGATATAAAATCTTTACCCAATGCATTGGAGGGAGATATAGGTCCCACCCATCTCATAATGATACCATTCTTATGTGTGCCACGAAATCATAAATCTTACATCATTGCATAACCCATTTAATAAAAATGGGAATCTTAAACATCATGACATCATAAAAAAATTCATATAAGATAAAAGAATTCATAAAAATATAATTCCATCACAACATAATCAAATCAATGTAATAATAGGGATAAAAATAGAACCCTTTATTATCTTAGATGGAAAATAATTTTGATAAAACACTTGAACTCAATTCTTGAGGAAAATATCCTTTCTGCTTCAAAAAAAACACTTTTCCTTTCTTAACATGTCGTAAAATTATAAAATAAAAGAAGTTGATTAAAAATAAACTTGTAAACTTTTAAAGGAAGCTTCTTGTAAATAATGTTTTAAAAATCCATTCATGCCGTATAAGTTAAAAAAAACATTCTTCTCGTACTTTTGTCGAAAAAGTCAAAAAGTACCCCATACGAAAAACGACAAAAGATTCCTTTCATATTCTTTACTAAAAACTCACCAAAGGGTAACATTGGATTTAAACTATTTTAAGTGGATGGAAATAATATTACATATTTATGAAACATGGATGTGGATGATAAAATACACCCCAGTAAATACTTACGAATAAACAATCTCGGATAAAAATGAGATTGTGATATTTCCCTTACCTTAAGTCCGATTTGCTTCGTAAGTGTCCGAACCTCCTGTATAATGATTTAAATAATGTCATTAACTTATTACAGAATCATATTCATTGTTATTATATCATATATGGTTCACTTATGACTTTATATTACCCGATCTTTTGTAAATTCCATGTTAAAGAAGCGTTTTGGGTAAAATCGTTTCATTTATCGTAGGTGTTTGGACTTGTTGTTCTTGACATTATTATTACTTATATCATGATTTACTTACTTCCAGAATATAAAACATGATTTATATATCATATATATTCAGTATATATATATATAATAGATAGATAAATGAAATGAAACACACCGTTCATGGAGACGGTAGTCCGTACGTACGCATGAACGCTGTTTTCCTTTCCTTATTGTAATAAATGGAAGTAAGTAGATGAAATACATATATACATAAATAAAGTAGCTTTATAATGTCATATAATTCATTATTATTGCTTATATATACTTTATAATCATTCTTAAATGGTTAACATGGAGAATGAATCTCATCGCGTCGTGGAGACGGTAGTCCGTACGTACGCACGAGCGATGATATCGTTCTCATGATCGTGAACTTTTGTTGAATTGTATGTATACTATTTAAGTATCAATATCACTTTATAATAATCATATATAGTTACTCATTACACCATTATACCCATCCAATTAAGGTGGTGGCAGAAAATAGATTACACCACGGCGTGGAGACGGTATTCCGTACGTACGCACGCGCGGTGATTTCCTTTTTCCGTAGGATGGATAGAAGGTTAATTAGAGTTGTTTCATATTTATAATAACATATAAGTATATAATAAATACTGATGTTATTACTTTATCATGAAACAACTAAAGAAGAAGAAGTTTAAGAAGAAAGAAATTGAAAAGATCGGTAATGGATATTACCTCTTCTTTGAAACGCCTCTTTGAATCCTCCACTTAGGGAACTAATATTGGTCTTTGAAGAAGACCAGGACCTCTAGGATTATTCTAGGGAAGTGGAGAAGATATTTTGGCATGGGTTGGCCGAGCTTGAGTGCTCAAATTGGTGTGAGGAGGAGGGGGAGGAGGTGCCCTTTTATAAGGGAGGAGAGGGGCACCTTAGGAATATCTCAAAATATTATTTTATATTAAAGTCAAAATCGGTTTATAATGGTTCCAAAGGGTCTTATTTTGAAGATAAAGTGGGGATGGGTCTAAATACTATCAACCAATATGATTTAGACAAGTTTAGGGTATTATTTTAACCTTATCAATTATATTTAACTCTAAGTTAAATAATTTAACTTTTACCGTGTCTTTTTGTTTTCTTTCACTATATGGTTAATACACTTACTATAACATGCCAAACGAACCCCAAATTGTTTATTATTAATATATATATCCTTATATAAGTCATTTGGCCGAACCTTAGATTTTTAGGAATAAAATAAAAATTAATAATATAATATTTTATTTAAAAACTATTTTGTGTCAATTTTGACACTATTTGATATATGATTTTTGTGAAAGTTATAACAGAATTATATGTTCGAACCAAGTTGATTAAATCAACACTAATATATCATAATAACCTAGAAAATTATTGGAATTCATAAAAAGTCTCAAATTACATTTATTTTGGTGTTTATAACATCAATTATGTCAATATTTTATAAATAAGATAATTACTGCATCATCATTGTGTCATAAATAAATTAACTTATTTAATGTCTAAAAATTATAAATAAAATACCATTATGTAGGAAATCTTTTTATATTTCTAATGAATATTTATAGTCGAATTTAACTTATGTATAACCCCATATTAAAAATGATTTACTTATTAAACATTGATTTTAACTATTTTAACCCTTCTTTAAATAAATTAATAATAAATGTCCTAATCTAATCCAAGTGGGCCTAAATGGTCATATTTTATTCCTAAGTTTGTTTTTGGTAGAATTTCACTTATCCAATAGAATTAGGACATGTGTTAGGGTAATAATAATATCATTTTTACCCTTAATTACCCTATTTACTTTTAACCGTGGTAAAAAAAAGTAAAAAGTTACTATTCACCAAAAATTATTTTCATCTCATTGAACCACATTTTAGTCCTTGATATTAACCGTGTCTCTCGGATTTTCAAAATTCCATTCACAGAAGCGGTAAAATTAAGTTTTATGCAAAATTCAGTTTTTAACCTACCACTTAGTGGTTTCACTATTCATCAAAAATTGAAAGTTTTCAGAAAAATACCAAAATTTCACCCTAGGCTAATTTCGGTATTCCGAATCCAAAAATGAACTCCATTTTGAAAAATAAAATTTATAAAATTTCAAAAAGTGGTTATTACTATTCATAACGGCTAGTTTTAATAATATTTTAATAGCATATTGTTGTTTAGTGAAACTCGTTATTGCGTACTACACACGCTATCGAGGAAGGTCGCGATTGCGTGTAATTCAAGGAAAGTCAAGGATGCGTGTTGTGCAAGCTCCTTTTGGTGTAGCATACAACACAAGACATTAATGAAATTAAAAAGAATATTTTTCATAAAATCTTGGGGTGTTACAGTCCAGCACTTGGGGATCGTGACTCCATAGTTGTCTTGCCCAGAGTTAGTCTTTTCATATCTATTATGGTTAAAAAAATCATCAAAAAAAAATCAAAAATAATTGATACTCATATTAAGGTTTAATGTGATTCCCACCTATCGCTTCCATTTTTTCCCCTTGAATAATAAAATGGGCCCCATATATTTTGTGATGCACAACACTTTATCATGCTTAATTGAAATTGGATGAAATGTGGCGATGAATTTGAACAAAGGAATGGGCTTGGGCTTGGGATATTCTTATGTACATAGCTTGTTTTAAATTATTTTGATGGGTTCCATAATTTTTTTGGTATGAGGTCTTTGGGTGAGCAATGTGTATTTAAATTTTTTTGGAAAAGGGGATTTGAATTTCATATTTGTAATATATTTTGATCGGGACTAGAAAAACTCAAGTTTGGGGGTGTGATTAGTCACTAAAAGTGGATAATATTCATTGTTAAGATCTTAATATTAATGTGTTTAAAAGTTCATAAACATCAATTTTAGCCCAATTCAGAAATTGAACTTCATTTCCCATCATTGTGCAATTCATGCTTAAAGTGTCAATTTGGGCCCACTCAATAATTTGCTTGTGAAAATTACAATATTCATAATTTTAATTTCATATTTTTTTATACGATTCATCACTTTATTTGGAACATTTTTTCTTTTAGTTCTGATGGATGAATCACAAGTGAAGATGGAGATTTTTGCACCTGAAGGCAGAAACTTGCTGGAAAAAGCATAATGGGCCTAAGGCCCATAAAACAAATGTGGGGCCCAAAAAAGAATCCCAATTAAGCTCAAATTTATACATTAGAAAGATAAAAATATTAGTATAATTTTATTCAAATGTGTCCGGAGCTAATTCTGATGTTTTCATGATGATAAAGGGATCTGAAGTTGAGATTTAAATGGTGGACCTAACATTAATGCACAGAAATCCGTCCCACCATTTCAAGCATAACTTCCAAACAGATGAGCCAAATTTCCTAAAATTTTTAAAGATCATAGAGGAATTATGGAAGAAGATATTTCTCTTCTACAACCCCTCCATATTCGGCCTTCTTAAATTACAAATTCACACATCAATATGGTTGACGAATCTGGACAGTTTTTTGGGTCAACTTCGAAACATCAATTTTCCTTTTGATTATTCACCCTCCTTTTGACTATATTAATTTTTGGGGGGTGAATTGATTGTGGGGGTGGATATAAGGATCCTAATATTCTTATATAAGGAGCTAGTGGTGAAGGTAATAGGGGTGGATATTTTTCTTATCATCTTTTGTTGCTTGTTTCATTGTAAGGTTATGCTTCCAAATTTCCTTTGTAATGTTTTCCATTTCCATGTAAGTTTATTTTTTGTATATTTATGTTCTTAATCAATTTATTTCTCTTCTATATTTTCCATTTCATTTATTAAAACTTTATTATCACAAAACACAGTGATATCTCTGTGTTGTTGTGAATTAGTTCACACATAGGTGTGAATTTCATTCACACACACGGAGGAGTGCTCGTTATTTCTGTGGTTTTAATTTCTTCAATCCAATTCTTGTTAGCCATCTTCTACCCACCATTGAGAGTATACCATCAATGTAGGGCTAACCCTTTAATGAGTTGATCTTAGGAGGATTCAAAGGCTGGATTGAATGTTATTTTATGAACGAATTGTTGTTAATTGGATAATTAATTTAAGACATCCATTCTTCAGTTATTTCTACTCTTCATCTTTACTATTTTTGAGAAAACTAAATTCAATTACTAAATGACCGTATACCTCTGAGAGATCATGAATTTGGTTCTCTAAGTGTATAGGGGATTATTAATTGTGTTTAGTAAGCACCAAACTAGAAAATGATGAAGGTAGTGTTATTCTTGAAGAATGGATTCATCAAGAATTAATAAAACCAAAATTGTATGAAGAAGTAAAATTCATTCAATCCACCCTGAGAATAATTCTAAGATCAACTCATTTTCTTTGAATTTAATTCACTTAGGTTTCTTAGTGTTCTTTAAACCATCCAAAATCAAAACCAAAGTTGGCTACTTCATAGCCCATCCTTCACCAAATCATAGCGTCTCAAGGTTACTTCTTCGGTCCCTGTGGATTCGACCCCTACATGTACTACATCGACCTCTTTTACCAGTAGGGTAAATTTGGGTGAAACCAGTGGAATATTGATTGGATCTTCCATAGTGTTATAGTGGAATTCATGATGTTTTTCATATGTCACAGCTTCGATAGTATCACCTCGACCCATCTCATTTTATTGATGTTGATGATGTTGATCTTGATGTTGACGCATCCTTTGAGGAGCATCTGGTTCGTATTGTGGATCATAGTGATAAAGTCTTATGAGGAAAGACAATGCCTTTGGTTTGAGTTTTGTGGAATAATGGTAATGTTCAGGAAGAAACTTGGGAGATTAGTGATTCTTGGGGGTGTGGCTCTAGGATGATCTATTATAAGGTGGGGAGTTTTTAATAACCTAGAATTCTTGGAGGTACTTTCTTATTTAAGTTTTGGTTTAAATCCTTTAAATTTGGTTAATAAAATGTTTACTCGGTATATGTGGAGATTTTGGGGTGTTCCTGGGGTACACGACATGGAATTAAAGAAGCATTTCCATCCAGTTCATATTGTATGGTTGTCACATAGTTAGTAGTAATTGTGCACCCAAACCATGCATGCTTATATGAGGGGTGCACAGTTTGAACAAACCATGCAAAGAGGAATAAAAACCCATGTGGGCTTAGACAGATCCATCTCGCATAGTCAGAGCATGGTTTTTCAAATCATGTGGGATTCCCAGGTAACCATGTGTCCTATCCCTCTCTTGGATAAAGGGTGGAACATGATTACTGCATAGTTTTTCCAACCATGTGGCCAAATCGTGCACCCCTTTAAAAGTGGGAATTTACCATTTTTCCTCTCGGGACTTAAGTGATCTAACTTGGTATTTTTCTTTATTCTTCCTCCTACAACCCTAGGGACGAACCAAATCTCCCAAGACTCCCCAAGGATTGATCTATCTAATTTCTATGCCATTTGGAGTGTTGTTGGTTACGAATCAAAGAACAGGGTGATTCTAACACTCATATTTTCTCTATTTTTCAGATTAGGGTTGTGTAGTTGTTCTTATTCTTTTAAATTACTAAAACCCTATTCTTATAGTGAATAAAATGTTTTTGATTTAAAGGGTGTTTGAATATGAGTCAAGGGATAAATTTAATCAAGTGTTCTTCTTTGGAATCGAGGTAGGTGGTCTACAATTTATATCTCATAGTATTGATGTTTGGTTTATGTGTATGTGGTTGTTCTATTGGTCCCTTCTTATTGTGATTTTGACTCCCATGGTGAGATATGATAAATTGGATGGATACATGATTTATTTAACCCCTCATTATCCCCATGGGATGCGTTGATATTGATTTTACTAGGTTAAGGGCCACCCATAGGCGTTTGAATCCAAGTCAAGGGATAAAGTTCAAAAAGCGTTCTTCTTAAAATTCAAGGTAAGTTGTCTACAAGTTATATCCCATAGTATTTATGTTTGATTTACGTGTATGTGGTTGTGATATTGGAACCTTCTTGCTATTATTTTGATTCCCATAGAGATAAATTATAAATTGGATGTCTAAATGATGGATTGAACCCCTCATGATCCCCATGGGATGCGTTGAGATTGATTTTACGGGGTTAAGGGCCACCCATGGGGTGTACCACTTCTAGAACATAAAAACTGAGATGATATATATAGAATTGAATTTTTATGACATAGATTACATAATGAATATGTTAAAATGTTAACTTGGGTTATGAATGGTAACTAAGAGTGTTTGCGTTGGTTGTTAACTTGGTGTAAAGGGTTGTTTTGAATATCGAGAATGGGTTAAATGGATTAAAGTGAATGTGTTAAATGGATTATGGTTGTAAATTAGAATGTGTAAATGGGTAATACGTGAAGATCATATATGTATTGAATAAACCAAAAAAATTTAATGATATGTGCATTTTTTTATTATGATTTATTAAAATGGTTTATATGATTATTTTTTAATAAAGAATGTACACATAGATTGGTGGTATGTGGGGTATTGGACTGAGGCTCCACCCACAGGTCAGGTTGGACTATGGATTTAAACCTCACACCTATAATGCGCGGGTTAGGAAGCCGAACTAATGTTCTAGGCCCCTAATGGATGCATTGGATGTGACTACCTATACTTAGGCTCTAAGGTAGGGTAATGTAATTGATTTTGAAATGGTTTCCCTAATGAGATAAGAAACTTGATTTATTTTCTTTACATTTAGTGGTTGACCGACATCATTTGTTGTGTTATAAATGATTTTTATGACCCTTGGATTAAATTATGTAAATGATTTAAGTGAATGTTGTTAACTAATGTCCCTGTTTATCTTTTATTTACCCTATTGTTCTTTTAGTATGTGTATACACTATCTATTAGACTGGATATTTTGTAGACACCATCGGTTGTGGCCTACTGAGTTATACTCACACCCTTCTTGGGCCATAATTGGGTACCTAAGAAGACTTCATGGTTGTAGGTCAGGACAAAGGAAATGGCCCAATTCTAGAGGGTTGATTGGGCATGGGATGTTCATGGAGGAGGGGACCAAACTTGGTGTCAGAACCCATTTTGGGGATTCTTCATTTTGACTTTATTTTGGGTTTTCCTTGTACTTAGCACTATGTGACATGACATGGAAACTAATCATTTGGTTGTGGACTTGTACCCAGTTTTTCAAAATGCTTATTAGTGCATGGTTATTGTCATTTATTATTATTTATTGTCTCCTTTGTTTTGTATTCTATCTGTTTTGGATTACTTTGATCAAGAGGGTATATTATCTTCATGTGACTTAATAGAACCTCACCACTAGTTTACACCCTTTGAAATATAGGGAGGCATGCCTGAGGTCATGTGGAGACCCGAATCATAGCACCAGTTTAGTGGATTTTGGGTTGGGTACATTATAAAAATGCTTATATAATCAATAATCATGCATTATTATAACATATAATGACTACTAATAGTTGGTAGTTGATGTTTGAATACCTTTATAGAATTAATTAATCCTATATAAATGGAAGAGGCCCTCCTTTTGGGTTGTTTATGTATATATGATACTCATTATCCATAGTTGAAGCTCTCATCATCCCAGTTTGTCATTCATCATCATAGAGAAGGTGTTAGCACACTTCTGGTGTATGGGGATCCTCTCATATCATGTTAGGATTCTAATGGATAGTTTATAACCTACGGATGAAAGATTCCTTAGGTTTTCACTCATTGAACTCCATCTATAAAACTCCTATGATTTTGATAGAGATAATGTTTGAAATTTTTTTGTATGCATATATATATTTCATGTTCTTAATATTGTATATTGATTTGTAAATGATATATTGAAAAAAATTTATAGGTTTCTTCAACTGTAATTATAGTAATATGATCCCTCAAAACCATCAAATAGTTCACTAGATTTCTTTAAATAGATACAAATCATAAAAAATTTCTCAATAAGTTTGTTCTAGGAATTTAAATGACTATGGTTATTTATTTTTGATATCATTATTATTGTGTATATTTTAATCATTATAAATTATTAAATATTTACTAAATTTATTATTAATATTATAATTATATGTGAAAACCATTTAAAACATTCCATGATAGGTGAAAATTAAAGTAGAAAGTCATCATCCATGTAGGTGGTATAAACCTACCATAGGTGAAGGGTGTTTTAAAGAAGGAAACCCAATCAATTTTTGATTTCATAATTAAATTAATGTATATTAATAATAATTATTTTATTTTATTATTAGGTTAATATATTTTTATAAATCTTTAAGAGGAAAATGAAAAGGAAAAAATTTAGGATTTGGAACCCTTTCCTTTCTCTTTGAGATGACTCTTTTGGAATTAAACTTAAGACTTTAAAGCATGGTATTTTGGTTATAACAGTTCCTCTACAACATGGTTAGGAGGGTTCAATAAAGTGATTTATAAGATCATTGGTAAATGAATAATATTTTTAAGTAATGAGAAATGGGTGGAGAAGGAGGGGTATTTATAGGAAAATGAGAGGGGTGTTTTTTAATAAAATATGGAATGATTTATTATTTTTTATCAAGACTATGAATATTATTGATTATTGTGACTAATAATATTATTTTATCAAAATATATATTTTTTCATGAAATTTAAACACTTAAAAATCTAGATAGTGTCACTGGAATATTTAATTTAATATAAATAATCAAAAATAGTTTTTTATTATGGTTCAACCCATACATGAGTGGAATTTAGATACTACACCACATTAATTTGGTTTGGGGATAAACACCTAATGGTTACCTAATATCCTAGATTTTATAATTTTTAGGATGAATATTTTTGAGTGCAGAAGTGATCATGTGTGTATGTGTGGAATGAGTGAATTAAGGTCGGTGGTAGGCCATGCAGACATGTTGGCATTGCAGGGTGATACAAGTAGCATATAGGATGAATGGAATAATTTTTATGCATAGATTATTTAATTATGGTGATACTTATAAAATTTATAAAAATGAGTAATCCATGTATTACATGTGTTAGAAGTGGATGAAGATTGTTGGGAATTTAAAAAAATGGGTGGTAAAGTAGGGCATGCAGTATACAAATACATATCGATTATAAAAAAAGGTATGATATGGGGTTGGTTAATCATAGGATTTAATACTAGTTATAATTTTAGGAATTTATGAAAAATAATAAAGGTTTATTTACTATGTGGGTAAATCTTGGAGGAAGGGTGTGATCCATCCTAAGTTGGACCAATAGGGTGTGTTATTTTATTTTTTTATAATTCCTCTATACCTACTATATATTATTATTATAGTTATTATTATTTTTATTAATAAAAATAGTTATTTATTGGAATAAAATATATTTTATAATTTATAAATTTATTTATATGTTTATAATTTTAATTTACAATTTTTATGTTAGGTTGGAAGCTATTTGTGAAGCCTATTTTTGGCTAAGTTTCTAAACTTCTGATATGACTGTTTTCAAAAGGATGTTGAAAAACCATAAGTAGTAGAAGTTGTAGAATACTAGTTTTTTATAATGATAGCTTCTATAATATATAAATATTTGGTCTGAAATCTAGTCATGATTCATCTTGAAGGTGTTTTCCTAATGGTTATAGTAGAATCTGGCAGTTTCCATGATCAATGCAGTAGTGGAGTGTAAAGATTGGATAAGGATGGAACTAGAAGTACTGAATGGACTCTTTATAAAAGGGGTGAGGGGATCACTTGGAAAAGTTTTGAAAAAAAATTATCATTCAAATTTTTTTTCTCTTGAGTAGTGTTTTAGTTTTGGGAACTTGTAACTCAAATATATTTCTTTTCTTATTCTCTTCTTAATAGAAATATTATATTGTCCCTCCCATGTATTAGGGAAATACCCAAACATGTAAATACTTTTTTTGATCCATTTTTTTGTGAGTTATTCTATTTTTTTCCTTTTTCATTCCATTGCTAAGTGTTATGTTGAGGTATATCTAAGGTGATTCAGTGTGAAATTTATAAACCAGTTCCCCTATCTAGATACACTAACATCATGTTACATTCATTTTAGTGCTCACAAACCTTGTTCCGTAAGTTGATAATTCATAAGGTGGGTTTTGGATTGAGTTTTTTGGTATAAAAATTTGTATTCGGTACTATTTTCTCTAGTATTAGGTAAAAAAGTGGATTGGATCTTGGTTTAGAGTTTATTTCAAATATTATTTTGAGACTTATGAAAATTCATTTCCTATCTTGTTCGTTTTTTATTTAATGGGGGTAATTCTAATAGGATGATGTTAAAAGATGTTAAGGTGTGTATTATAATGTTTTTAAGTATATATTTTTAGATTATAGAGGATATAGAATGAATAATATCTATTTTAGTTATATCTTTATCTTCCATGGATGGGAGTCGAGTAGGAAGTAATAGAAAAAAGAGGATGGTAAAAAAAATTCATACAAGAACTTGATTTTTTTAGATGATGTGAGCATAAAATTTGTCCCTTAATATCTAGGAGGTGAAAACAAATAATTATCTCATGTATATATTGGAAAACATGTATGAGAATCCATCCATAATAAACAAAGTGCTTCAGATGTAGTGAATATTCATTAAAACAAAGGCAGAAGGAAATTCAGTGGTGAATCATGTTAGTAATTTCAAAATGATTCAAAAATAGTTGGAGTTAGTTGGAATAATTTTTAAGGTTCAATGTAGTATTTTCTACTTCTATCATTATTATCATATTCATGGTATGTAATGGTTACCACAATTATAAAAAAATAAGTAATAAAAAATTAGTGTTTGAGGACATTCATGATCTCATTTTGAGTGAATAGATTGGATGAAAGGAAGTTTAGAGAACTACCAGAACAATATTTAGTGAAAATGGTATAGGATGTTATGTTCAATGATAAATTCAGAGTAAGGGTGATGATAAGAGAGAAATGAGTTGAGGGAAACCACTTATACCCAGACTCGTATGTTGGAATTGTGGGAAGAAGGGGAATGTGAAAAAGGATTGATTATATTTAAGGGTCAATTTAAAAAACTTTACTTAATAAAAGTTCTTAAAATACTATAACTAGGGATGAGATAAAATTTTAATTGAGTGTGAGCAATATATTAGACTCATGTATTATTGATTCCAAGGATTTATTTTACTTAACATCTAATAAATAATTCATATTTAATTATATATTTGGATGTTTTGAAAAGGTTCATCTTGTGGATGATGAACCTCTTGAGATTATTGGAAGGGGTGATCTGAATGTCTGAATGAGGAATGGATGCTTACTAAAGTTTCAAGGGGTGTTCCGCATACCAGAATTATAGAAGAATCTAATTTTGGAAGGTGATCTGGATAAGGAGGGTTTATATATGAATTTTTCATATGGTGCATGGAAGATCACATGGAGTTCCATAGTGGTGGAAAAAAGTGTGAAAGATGGAAAATTGTATCTAATTGGGAGTTTATAAAGGTAAATTCTTGTTAGATAAAAAAATTATAGATTTTTAAATTTATGGAATGATCATCTTGGTCACATGGGTGAGAAAGGGATAAAATTCATGTCTATGAAAGGAATATTGAAGATTAAGCATGTGGATTATGGATCATGTGAAGAGTGCATCCTTGTAAAGTATTAAAATGTATCATTTTATATAAAATTAAAGGTGGATAAGAATTAGATGTTATATAATGTTCATAAAAACATATGGGGGTCCATCTCTAGTTTATTCTCATGGGGGTTCACTATACTAAATTATCATTATTGATGAATCAACATGGAATGTGTGGGTGTTTTTTCTCAAGAAAAAGTTGGAGGCTTTCAAATCATTACTCAAATGGAGATCCGTATTGGAAAAGGAGGTTATAATTATGAGGAAATTATTGAGGTTTGACAGTGTGGCTGAGTATGGATGAACAGGAAACTGAATGAGATAGATTAGAGCATGATTTTGGTTTATCAAAGGAGTTTTGGGTAGAAGAATTCAACTATATAGCTTATATTATTATTAATATATAATTCCATATACACCACTAGGGAAAAAGGTTTTGGAAGACCTTTGGACTAGGGATTTGATATATGTCTCACATTGAAAGTTTTGAATGTAAAACCTATGTCTATATCGATGCTAGGGAGAAGTACAAGACCAAATTAACGTCCTAGAAAATCTTCTTTATAGGTTATAGTTGTAAGATCCTATTCTTTTTCTGGAGTCATCTCGGGAATGTTTTTAGGTACTTTTTAAAGTTTTTAAGTACATTTGTTTTGGATTAGTGTATTGGAGTGCATTTTGGTGAAATTTTGAGAAAAACTAAAGGACAGTGGGTTGTGCATGGTTTGCACACGGTTTGAAAAACTGTGCGGCTAAACCATGCCAACAGAGAGGTCTGCATGGTTTGCGCATGGTTTGACAAACCGTGCAACCAAACTGTGCCAACCGTGCAAACCTGGACAGAGGGGTCCACACAGTTGGTGCATGGTTTTTCCAAACCATACACCTCTGTCCAAGAAACCATATGCATGGAATTTAATATCCAAAAATCCATTTTAAAACCACCCGACCCCCCCCCTCGAGACTCCCATATTTCGACCTTGGATTGGGATTGAAAAATTCTAGGTGTTCCCAAATCGTTTTAGAGGGATTCCAAGGCAATCTGAACACCATTATTCAAGATCAAAAGCCCAAATTGAAGATCATATCTTTTCCTGGTAAGTGGATTTCATCCTATTACTTCTCTCGTTCTTTCCTCTATATTTTCTTGATCTTTTCATAGAATATCTCTACCATCTCCATGGATCTAAACCTATGAGTTGAGATCTATATCTAGGATTTTGGATCTAGATCTAGTTTTGTAAGATCTCGATGCCTTTGATATTAATTTTGGTTTAGGGATTTAGATCTGAAGCTTGATCGATGACGTTAGCTACTCGAATTTTTGGGATTTCTGTTGGGATGAATTTCATCAATAAACCGAGTTCGGTGGTCTAAAGAGAACTTCCATAGTCATGAATTTCATATGTGGATGTGATTTTATGATATTTCTAGATTCTCTTGATGATTATTTTCCTAAATTGGAGTAATTAGGAATGTGGAATTTACTTATGATTGCCTTGGTGATTAATTGATAATTGAATCACAGAGAAAATGAAGGGGGGGGGGTTCCCAAATAGATATTTTGGAGATTTGTTATGGGTTGAGATGTTTTAATTGAGATATTGAATTAGATGTGTTAAGATGATTAATTGGAGAGAATTAATTATGAAATTATGCTTGGATATGTAAGATAATTAATTGTGAGAATTAATTATGTGCCATGATGTTGACCAAAGAAAATTAATTATGAGAATTAGTTATAGTCCATGATGTTGATCAAAGATAAATATTGGTGAGAATTAATTATGGAAATTTGAGATTTTATATGTATAATTAATTGTGAATAATTAATTATGGAATGAGAATTGTGTTGATTGATTAATGAATTGATGAATTAATTAATAGGTTATGTGATTAGTTAATTTTTGAGTTAACTAATTTCCTTTTAAATGTTCAACTAATCATTGGATTAGTAATGTAATTATGTGGATAATTCCTGTGAATTAATGAATGATTAAATGGATGAGATTTTTTTGGTTCTAGATATGGCATTCTAGACTGATTATAAGTTGGGACTTGGACATGGCATTCCTCCCCAATAGTTATCTAAGCTTGTGATTATGGGGTTCTAGGCATGAATACCTACACCGAATGAGATATAGAGTGATATACATGGTGACCTGCACTTAATTAGATTTGGGGTGATAGGTATGGTGGCCTATACTTAAAGAGATTTGGGGTGCTAGGCATGACGACCTACACCAAATTAATAATAATAATGAATGATGATTCAAATAGGAAACATGGATTGAAACTGGACCTAATGTAATGATTTAAAGATTTAATGACATTATGATAATTGTTTAGTTATGCATTGTATTTATTGATTCATATAACTACATGTACAATCTCTTGACTGGACTAGTTTTAGACACTATTGGTGGTGTCCTATTGAGTTGTACTCACACCCTATTCGGGCCACCTGATCGGAACCCAGTGAAACTTTGTAGTTGTAGGATATGATAAGGGAAAGGCCCTAGGATTGGTTTTTAGTTGGGATTGGAGCATGGGTGAGGGAATTGGAAGTGGTTAGAGACCCACCTGGAGTTGTTGTGTCTTTACTTTGGGTTTCATTATAGACACTTGATACTTACATTGTCATAGCATGTTTTACCTTCTAGTTGAGTATTATATTTTCTTATTTGATTATCATATGACATGGTTTTATTCTAGTTATTTATACACTTTCGTACTTGGTTATTGTTGTTTACTTCCATTGGTGTTTTATTATGATGAAAGAGGGTATAGTCTCCCCAAGAATGACTTACCAGACCCTCACTTCTATTTGACACCCTCTGGCATATAAGGAGCCACACTTGAGGGCATGTAGCCAACTAGCTTGGGGCACCATTCAGTGTCTCCTGGGTCGGGGCTTCACAAAGTGGTATTATAGAGAAGTTTTATTTTCTTTCTTATTCTTTTGTCTTACTATTTTTGGGAAAGGTAGGTAGGAGACTAATAAGAGTCGAGGCTTGGTAATGATCTCGTGCACGAGAGTTAAAACCCATGTATGGGGGAAAATATGAGTACTCTGGCTGGGATTGTTGTGATTGGTGTGTGTTGTTATAGTTGGATATTATTTCACCTTGGGTGATTCACTTGTGGCGTGATGTGATATTTGTTTTGATATTTATTTATTTTTGATTCATGGCCTAAAAAGACATGATAGTTGAGTTTTGATGCATCATTCTAGGCACTCAGGGTTGTTGTGACATGCATCATTCTAGGCACTCATGGGAAAATGAGTTATGGGTAAGTTGTTGAACTTGAACTATTTTTCCTTATTGTAAGATTGAAATAATGATGAAAAATGAGAATAAATGGGTGTCTAATGAGAACCTTGATTGATGAAATGAGTATGATTAATTAATTAATTTTTGAATTAATTAATTTGAGATAATGTGACTAATTAATGGTTGAATTAATTAATGAGAATGTATGTACCCTTGTTAACCAAGACCTAGGAGTAGGATGGTTAATGTTAGTGATAAGGCCTCGACATTGACCATGTGGAGAGAAAAAGGGGTAAAGGACATGTTGAAACTTGTTATGTTAGTTTCTCCTCTTATGTAGTATTATAAGGTTGTGTTATGAGACCTAAGATGTGTGATTGGATTTGTAGAGATATGCCTCCACAACAATTGTTGAGGGAGAGACTAAGGGGTATGGCCTGGAACAAACTTCCAAACAGGGATCTTGAGGCACCATTGGTGCAAGATTAAGAGGAAGGGAAGACTTTTGAGGGAACTTTGCTCGTTTCATGAAATTCATGGAGAGATACCTAGGGAGGGTTCAGAAAAGCATGTCTGAGTTAAAAAGTGAGTTTCAGCTGCAACACCCTCTTACTTTTACTGGAGTGTATGGACCTGAGGGATATGAATTCTAGATTGAATCCATATAGAAGATACTTGACAATTTGGAGACTCTGGATGGGAGGAGGGTCAAGTTGGCTGCTTATATGCCACGGGGGTCAATGAAGTGTTGGTGGGACATTTTGGTATGATCTGGACAGACTGATGATATGTTATGGAACGAATTTCTAGAGAATTTCTTGGAGCACTTATATCCATAAATGCTGACACAATAAAAGGATTCAGAGTTTATGCATCTGAACTAAGGAAGCATGTCTATAATGGATTACGCTGAACGTTTCACAATCTTACAACGTTTTTCTCTAGCTTTGGCGGCAGATGAGGATTCTTCGGAAAAACAATTTCAGGAAGTAATTAGGTGTGAAATTAAGTCCCAGGTGAATATCCTAGGCTGAATAAATTCTCAAAATTGGTTACTCAGGCTCTCATTTCAGAGGGGAACATGAAGGAGGCTTCTAGTACTAGACAGGTAGTTGTCACTGGACAATCAGGGAGTGTTCCTTATAAGATCTGGAGGCATCATTACTAGAACCTTAGTTAGGATAGTGGAAAGCAAGGTGGATAGTCAGGAGGAGCAGTTTCACTAGATCTTACTCACATGCTTTGCCACCAGTGCACTAGGTAGGGACACTATCATACACATTGTCCTTGACCACTAGTGGAGTGTCAGTTTTGTGGCAAGATGGGGCTCCTACAGAAGTTTTGTAGGAAGTAGTGACAAGCTGGTGCTGAAGGAGTAGCTACTTAGAGTCAGAGTGTGGGAAAGTGTGTCTTATACAACATACATGTCTGGTACCTGGAGTTCTACTGGAAGAGGAAATAGAGGTTGTGGATGTGGTTATTTAGGGTATGGGTGACCGTATCAGCAGAGTGGTGCTACTCAATGGATTCAAACGACACCACAAGGAATAGAGGCATCATAGTTACATGCAGTGAAACCTACACTTTTGGAGTGCGAGGTTGGTCCATCGATAGTGAGAGGTACTATTATATTTTCTTCTACTTTTTCTACTACCTTGTTTGATACTAGTTCCCCTCATTCCTTTATATCTAAAAATCTTATTAATGGCTTGATCATGGAGGTGGAGTCTGTAAGCAAGGTGATGAATATCGATACACCATTGTGAACACGGTCTAGGGATATCTATTTATACAAGGGATGTTTGCTAGAGATCAGAGAGTGTCATTTTCTTTGGGATATCTATGTCCTTGATATAATGGGATTTGACTTGATTATGGGTATGTAATGGCTAGTCGCATACCGAGATCACATAGATTATTACCATAGGAGAGTTACATTTGTATCTCCTAAGGGTGACTGGTATGTTCATCAAGGAGAATGGGATATCTATGCAGGCTGAGCTGGGCCAATTACTTAGAAACTAGGAGAGCTCACATAACAAGTTTCTAGTATTTTGTTGGATGATAGGAGTGGTAGGAAAGAAGTCCTTCCACCAGTAGTTGAACTATTTCAGTATGTCTTTCTTGAAAATTTTTTAGGGTTTCCACCTGAGATAGATGTGGAATTCACTATTGAGCTCATGCTGGGGGTTTATTAGGTATCTATTCCACATTAAATAATGACGCTAACTGAGATTAAAGAGAACAAAACATATTTATAGGAGTTTAAGGATAAAGGGTTTATCCATCCAAGTACATCACCTTATGGATCACCTTTTTTTTGAAAAGGAGGTCGATAGGAGTTTATGATTCTGTGTCGATTACCAGAAGTTGAATAAAATAACTACGAAGAACTGATATCCTCTTCCATGTATCGATGATATGTTTGACCATATGAAGGGAGCTTGTGTGTTCTCAAATATCGATCTCAGATTAGGGTATCATCAGGTGAGAGTTTGAGATTTTGATATACCAAGAACTGATTTCAGAAGCAGGTATGGCCTTTATAAGTTTGTTGTAATGCCGTTTGGGTTGAAAAATGCTCCAACAGTGTTCATGGAATTTATGAATAGGATCTTTCACCCATACTTAGATCAGTTTGTGGCGGTGTTTGTGGATGGAATCTTGGTGTACTCTAAGAATCATGACGATCATTCTGAACATCTTGACATCGTCCTGGGTACACTGAGAGAGCATCGGCTATACACCAAGCTATCTAAATGTCAGTTTTGGATTGACAGGGTACACTTTTTGGGGAACATCATCTTGAAAGAAGGTGTGGCAGTGGACCCAGAAAAGGTGCAGGTAGTGGTTTCTTGAAAGCAACCTAATAATGTTTTTAATATCCAAAGCTTTTTGGGATTAGCTGGTTAATACAAGAGGTTCATCTAGGAATTTTCTCGATTTGAAACACCACTTTTAGGTTTGAAAAATAAAGGTATAAAGTTTTATTGGATAGAATCATGTGAGAATTCTTTCTAGGAGTTGAAGAAGCACTTGACATTGGCACCAATTTTGATATTACCTAAGTCAGGTGAGGAGTACACGATGTATTATGATGCTTTTGGGATTGGACTTGGATTTTTGTTGATTCAAGGGGATCAAGTCGTTGCTTATGGGTCTTGGTAGCTGAGGCCACATGAAAGGAATTACCTTATGCATGACCTCAAATTAACAATAGTTTTTTATTCTATTAAGAGATGGAGACACTATCTTTTGGGTGAAAAGTTTACAGTTTTTACAGATCACAAAATCATGAAGTATATCTTTTTCACAGCATGACTTGAATATTCTACAGTGAAGATGGGTAGATTGTATGCATTCCATTGATTTTGAATTAGCATATACACCTAGAAAGGGGAATAGTGTGGTTGATTCCCTGAGCAGAAAAACTCAGACTCAGTTCGTACATGAGTTGAGTGCAGAGTGAAAGATAATGACTTTGCTGGTGGAAATGGATGTGGTAGTTTGGGAGAGTCAGAAGAGGATGAATCTAGTTTCTATATCAGCGGAGTTTACACTCTTAAGATGGATCAGGGATAGGTATTATGAGGATCTAGAGTTTTTATCCTTAAGGGGAATCCTTAAAGGTGGGGAGACACCTTTATAATGGATGATAGATGAAGATTATATCATATATGTGAGAAATCAGGTTGTTGTCCCTATAAGTATGCGAGAGGAACTCATGCAAGAATTTCATGCCTCAAAATGGGAGGTACATCCTAGGGTGAAAAAAATGTATCATAAACCATGATGATATTTTTGGTGGCCAATTATGAAAAAGAAGATATAAGGGTTTGTAACAAGATGTTTCACCTTTCAGTAGGTGAAGGAAGACCATCAATGACTTACAGTCCTATTATAGTCGTTACCTATTTCGGAATGGAAGTGGGATGACGTGACTATGGATTTCGTGGTAGTAAATTAAAATAATCTTAGGATGAATGATTCTATTTGGGTCGTTGTGGATCGACTAATGAAGGTATCACATTTCTTGTTTATCAAGGAAACCTATACAGTAGAATAGTTGGGAGAACTGTATGTACGTGAGATAGTTTATTTGCATGGGGTTCCACAAACTATAGTTTCAGATCATGATCCACAATTTAATTCACGCTTATATTAGGGTTTGAAGAAGGATCTCGGTACACATGTTTTGTTAAGTATGACCTTCTACCCACAGACAGATGGCCAGTCAGAGTGTACCATACAGGTGTTAGAGGATATGCTGGGGGCATGTGTGCTTGACTTTGTTGGTTCTTGGGACAAGCACTTGGCTTTAGTAGAGTTTTCCTATAATAATAGTTATCAAGAAACAATATAGATGGAACCATATGAGTCAATTTATGGTAGACCTTTTAGATCATCATTATGTTGGTTAGAGGCGGGTGAGTCAGAGCTATTGGGACCAAGTCTCATTCTGGAGACATCAGATCAAGTGATGTTGATTTAGAAATGTATGGCTACAGCTCAAAGCAGACAGAATTCATATGCTGATAGAATGATAAGACCCCTAGAGTTTACAGAGGGTGATCATGTATTCCTTCGGGTGTCTCCTAGATTGGGTCACCACAGGATACAGAGGTAGGGAAAGTTAGCGCCCAGGTTTGTAGGACCGTTTGAGGTGTTGGAGATAATCGGGCCAGTGGCGTACCAATTATCCCTTACACAAAAATTCAGTGATATGAATGATATTTTTCTTATGTCACAACTATGGAGGTATCAACCTGACCCTTCTCATGTGATTAATGTGGAAGATTTTTACCTCTAGATAGATGTATCCTTTGAGGAGCATCTGATACGTGTGCTGGGTCGCAGAGAGAATGTATTATGGGGAAAGACCGTGTCATTAGTTAATGTGTTATGGAAACATGGAAGTGTTCAAGAGGAAACTTGGGAATGGGAAGCATACATGAGGGCTCAATGGACAAATTTTTTGGCTTGGAATCTAAGAGAAGTTCGAGAGTGCATCTCGTGGATGAGTTGTTATAGGGTGGGGAGATTGTAAGATTCATACCTTTTTTGAAGTCATCTTGAGTGTGGTTTTAGGTACTTTTTGAATTTTTTAAGTACCTATGTTTTTTAGTAGTGGCTTGGGGTGCGTTTGGATGAAATTTTGAGAAAAAATAAAGGAAATTGGGTTGTGCACAGTTTGCATATGGTTTGACAAATCGTGTGGCTAAACCATGCCAACAGAGAGGTCTGCATGGTTTGCACATGGTTTGACAAACCATGTGACCAAACTGTGCCAAACATGTAAACTTGGATAGAGGGGTATGCACGGTTGGCCCACAATTTTCCCTAACCATGCACCTCTACCCAAGAAACTATGCGCATGGAATTTAATATCTGAAAATCCATTTTAAAACCACCTGAACCCCCCCCCCCCCCAAGAATCCCATATTTTGACCTTGTCTCAATCTTGAAAAATTTTAGGTGTTTCCAAAGTCTTCCAGGGGGATTAAAAGGTGATCTAAACACCGTTCTTTGAGATAAAAATCCCAGATTCAAGATCAACTCTTCTCGATAAGTGGATTTCATTATTTTTCTTCTCCTGTTCTTTCCTCTATCTTTTCTTGATCTTTTCATGGAATATATCCACCATTTCCATGGATCTAAACCTATGAGTTGACATCTAGATATAGGATTTTCTATCTAGATCTATTTTTTCAAGATCTTGATGCCTTTGATCTTAATTTTGGTTTAGGGATTTAGATCTGAATCTTGATCAATGACATTTTGCTGCTCGGATTTTCGGGATTTCTGTTGGGATAACATTCATTAATAAACTGAGGTAGGTTGTCTAAATCAAACTCTCATAGTCATGAATTTGATATGTGAATGTGAGTTTATTAATTTTCTAGATTCTCTTGATGATTGTTTTTCTAAATTAGAGTAATTAGTAATGTGGAATTGACTTATGATTGCCTTGGTGATTAATTGATAATTGAATCACAGAACAAATAAAGGGGGGTTCCCAAATAGATATTTTTGGATATTTTTTTTATGGGTTGAGATATTGTAATTGAGATACTGAATTGGTTGTATTAAGATAATTAATTGAGGGAATTAATTATGAAATTATGTTTGGCTATGTAAGATGATTAATTGTGAGGATTAATTTTGTGCCATGATGTTGAACAAAGATAATTAATTGTGATAATTAATTATGTGCCATGATATTTAACAAAGTTAATTAATGGTGAGAATTAATTATGGAAAGTTGATATTTGATATGGATAATTAATTATTAAGAATTAATTATGGAATGAGAATTGTGGTGATTTATTAATTAATTGATTAATTAATTAATTGCTTATTTTCTTAGTTAATTGTTGAGTTAACTACTGGCCTTTGAAATTTTTAAATAATTGTTCGATTAGTAATGGAATTATGTGGCTAATTCTTGTGAATTAATGAATGATTAAATGGATTAGATTTTTTTGGGGCTAGCCATGGTGTTCTAGACCGATTAGAAGTTGGGACTTGGACATTGCATTCCTCCCCAATAGTTATCCAAGCTTGAGATTATGGGGTGCTATACATGACAACCTACATCGAATGAGATATAGAGTGATAGGAATAGCGACCTACACTTAATGAGATTTGGGGTGATAGGCATGGTGACCTACACTTAATGATATTTGGGGTGCTAGGCATAACGACCTACACCAAATGATTAATAATAATGAATGATGATTCAAATGGGAAACATGGATTGAAACTGGACCTAATGTGATGATTTAAAGATTAAATTACAATCTAATAACTATTTAATTATGAATTATATTTATTTCTTCATAGATATGCATGCACTATCTCTCGAATGGACTCATTTTAGACACCATTGGTAGTGGACTACTGAGTTGTACTCACATCCTATTTGGGCCACTTGATCGACACCCGAGCAGACTTTGTTGTTAGAGGAAAAGATGAGGGAAAGGCCCTGGGATAGGTTTCTAGTTGGGATTGAAGCATGGGTGAGGGAACCAGTTGTGGTTAGGGACCCACTTGGAGTTATTGTGTCTTTACTTTGGGTTTCATTGTAGACACTTGACACTTGCATTGTCATAGCATGTTTTACCTTCCAATTGAGTATTGTATTTTCTTTTTTGACTATTATATAACATGGTATTATTATGGTTATTTATACACTTATACACTTGGTTGTTTTTGTTTTCTTCCATTGGTATTTTATTATGATAAAAGCGGGTATAGTATCCCCAAGACTAACTTACTAGACCCTTGCTGCTAGTCGGTACCCTCTGGCGTACGGGGAGGTGCACTTGATGGAATGTGGCCAACCAGATCGAGGAATTTTTTAGTGGCTCCCGGGTTGGGGTGTCCCAATAGTGGTGAAGAATTTTCATTTTAGCTCTGAGATAATGATATCTGGAAGGTCATGAGAAGCTATAAATCCCTCTACAATGAGGGGTAGTATAGAAGGATAAAACTTGATAGAAAAAGAAGTTGAGAATAAATAATCAAGGATCATGCCAATGTTAATATGAATAGAATTCCAGAAGTTTTAATTAGTTAAGGGAGTACTCATGTTCTGTAGATGTCATATAGTTTGGCTAGACTAGATGGATTTTGGATTCCAAAGGTACAACTAAGTATAAATGTATCAAAATGATCTAGGACTATTGATTATTGGGGTAGAATTATAGAATACTTAGTATTGGGAGGAATAAAACCTTAGGGTTATTTGAGTAGGCCAACCAAAGTCAGAAGACTAGTGAAAATATTTGGATAAGATGTTCACTACTTGAGTCTTATGTATGGTGGAGAAACCAAAAGCAAAAAATAAGTGGTAAGTTTAAATTTCACATATGTGGTTTTATTTTTAGGTATTTTTCCTTTTTATTTTTGGTCTTAGCTTTATTACATGGATTTCCTAAGAGTTTTTAAGAAAAATTGTGGTTTTCAAGCTGAACAGAAGGAGGTTCACTATTGGCGCATGATTAGTTGAAACCATTCACCATTCAAGTGGAAATTGTGCATCCTGTATAGTGGCATTGTCCAGGTCATATGACCTAGCACATGGGAATGTGACCCTATAGGGATAACCATGTGCCTAGTATAGTGGATCTATCTTAGGAACATGGGCATGTTACCCATCAAAGTAAATTTTGGGGCTAGTTTTACTCTTGGACAATGGTTTTGCACAGTTGGTGCATGGTTTGGAAAATTGAGGAGCCAAATCGTACGGCCTTCCAGAACTTTAAATTTTTGAAATTTCTAAACCACCACTCCCTAATTTTAACCTAAAATCACCACCAAATATCCCCATTAGAACTACCCATCCCTAAGATAACCGCCTTCCTCTCCCTTTTTTTCTTCAATCTTTGGGTGATTTTGGTGCGGATTCGTTAAGAAATCATCTAATAAGCCTCTTTGTTCCTTTATTATTCCTTCTTCTTGTTCCATTTTCCCATATTTCTTGGGTTCTCTTTCTCTATTGGATAATTTGACCTACTATAGGTTCAATATTGATTATTTTGGTTTAATATTGGTGGTTATGGTGTTCAATTTCCTTTATAGGAATTATCCTTGGTGCGGTTGTAGTTTCCACTCAGATTTGTTAATTTTCAAAGAAATAGGTAGGTGGTTCCATGATTTGAAATTATTTTATTATTTTATTATTATTTATTTGGTTTTTAAATGGTTTTTATAAATTTTTTGGATGGTTTAAACTTGTTTTCCAAGTTTCTTGGTGTGCATATGGGTTTAATAATGATTTTCCTATTAAAAATGGTTGTTTTCTATGTATGTTTCAAATGGTGGAAGTGTGATTATATAAGATTTGGTTCATGTGACATAGGGAATGAAGTTTAGAATATGGTAATCCTAGGTATCTAGGTGGTAAAATTAGGTCTAATATGTTAGGTGAGTCATTAGGGTTGAGGTCTGGTCTCCCTAATAAGGATTTATGTAACAAAACTAACTAAACTTTCAAATCAGGGATATTGGAGGCATGATAAGGAACTTCATGTCTGGGAAATGTGACCACTAAGAGTAAAATGATCCTAGTACCTCACAACCCTAGTGCCTTATGGATTTCCTAGGATGATCATGCCATTCTTACAATTCATCTTGTTGTCTTGTTTCTTGCTTCTTTTAATTTCAAATCATGTTTTATTTAAAATTGTATCTTTCCTTTTCTTAAAAACTATCATCTTAATTTTTCATCTAATTTTAATTCATGGAATATATTTTGGTGGTATCCTATTGGGAATTTTAGATCACACCCTACATACACCCCTAGGTGTATGTAGACCTTGTTATGTTTGACTTGAGTAAAAGTAAGGTTCTTTATGGTGGTGATGGTGGGTCTATATATTAGTGGTTATTTTATTGGAGGGTGTTGGTGGTGGTGGAATGAGGGTTTTGACCTGCATGTTTCATGGATGTTTTGATGATCTAGTTTTCCCCTCCCCATTTTTGGTTATTTTGGTTTTTATTATAATTTTAAAGTTTTTAAGTCATACCCGTGTTATGGATGTTGGGTTATGACATTTAATAGATATTGGTTATTTTTATGATATAATTATAGATTATTTATGGTTGTTTATCATGAGTGAAATAATTCACAAAGGTTTTTCTTGATTTTAAAACAATATTTTCCAGCCCGTGGGGACTAGGAACGCCCTTAGGGGCATGCCATGGGCCGATTTGCGTGTTGGTTGGATGGAATTCTAGTGAGTTTCATGAAAAAATGGTATCAAAACCATGATTTTACCTTTTTTGGGTCATGTTTTTTGGGAATATTTGGATAGACTAGATCTAGGAATATCGGGACTTGAGGTTCTGGTTTCGAGTGGGGTGTTTGGCTAACACACCACGTGATAGGCCTCAGGTCACCATGGGATGTTTGGATTTTCATTGAATCCTCTCCCAGGTGTGATGTATAGGATGTAGACTACACATGGACACTGAGATGGGCTAGAGTGGCTTGAATTGTTATTTTTCTTGTTATGGTTTTTTATTGAATTATGTAATCATTTGAAGGTTTTTATTGCTAAAAGTTTTCAAAATGTTGTATTGCTAGTTTCCTTCTTTTTGTTAATTGATGTAGCCTCATGCATCCTCATAGACTTCCTATGAAACCATGGGAAGATTCTGGAGATAGTTATTCCTCACTATTTGATCAGGTATTAGTATAATCCGTGGTTCGTAATGTCTGAGCATTGGATCATGGAATGAGCTCTGGCCCTACTCAAGCTAAAGAAGTCGAACCTAGCCCATAGAAGGACAAGGCTTATGAGTTCTTCAGGAACAAACCTCATTCCTTCTAGGGTGGAATGGACCCCCAAGAAGCTAATTATTGGATTATGAAGACCAAAAGGGTATTTGGGTTTATTGAGACTCCTAATGAAGTTAAAGTGAAGTTTTATTCATTAATGTTGGAAGGTAGTAGTTATAGGTGGTGGGACTTTGTGGTCCAAGATGAGAAACATGAGCAGATGGGTTAGAAGGACTTCAAAGTCATTTTCAATGAGTATTATTTCCATGACACCTTACCCTCTTCTAGGACCTGAGAGTTTCAAGATCTCCATCAGGGGGTTGGACCGTGTTGGAGTACACCAACCATTTAACTAAATTGGTTCATTTCACATTTGATTTGGTTTCTAATGAGCAGTTAAAGGCTCTTCATTTTGAGATGGGGTTTTGGCCAGACATTTTGTCCAATGTATTCTTGTTTAAGTTGAAGATGTATGATAATGTATTTTATTTGGATATGATGGTAGAAATTGACCAGGTAGGTAAGTCGGGTTTCTCTAGGATGACTTTACCTATAGTCCAAGGCATTGGTGGTTCATCTGAAAAGAAAAGGAAGCGTGATGAGTATGAGAGGATGGGAGATGGTAATTTAGGCCATACTTCATGAACTCCTTCATCTATGACCAATGGTGGTGGGTTGTGTTCTACCAGTGTAAAAGGTCAGGGTACATGTGGTCAGTATGTCTAGTTCCACATAGACCCTACCATTAGTGTGGGAGCTTGGGATACTTTTAGAGGTTATGTAAGAGTATTGAACTAAATTAGAGTGGTATAGGTTCCTCATCCCATAAGGAATTACTAGTTCAGTCCAATACATCAAGGGTTATGGGTTCTTGGTCTATTGGGCATGGTGGAAATCCTAGATCTTATTATGGGAAGAGTTAGATCAAGGAAGGTCCATAAGTCAGTAATTGATCATTGAATTTAGAAGAGGCAAAGAACATCCATGATATGGATTAGGATCCGGTGGAATTAGATGCAGGGCCTACAACAGTTCAAGGTACTATTTTTATTGCATTATCTATAATTGTTTTTTTACTTGACACAGGTGATTCTAATTCTTTTATTTATTCCCATATTGTGGAACTGCTGAAATTACCAACCAATATAGTTCCTTATTCCATGGAGTTGGTTATACTTCTTTTCAAGAAGAGAGATCGGGTTTTCAGATTTCCATCCTATTATATCACTCTTTCAGGGGTCAAGCTAGAATGGGACTTCTTGGTTTTAGATATGGACCTTTTGGAAATGATCCTTGGTATGGAATAGATGGTACATTTCATGGAACACATCAATTTTTATCATTTATAGGAAAAATTCATGAAATTAGATATGAGTACTTAGGCATTCCAAGGTGAATGGGATACCTGATTAGGGAAGGATGGACCTACACTTCTAGTGTTAGGAAATTTTATTTTTTAGGTCATATCTCTTTTGTTGGAGGATAATGGTAGAGGTTTCAAGGATGTATTTCCTCTTATGGTAGATGAGTTTACATAGGTGTTCTGAGATGATTTATAGGGGTTTCACCTAGAGTGGGATGTGGAGTTCACCATTGATTTAGTATTGGGAACACATCCAATATCTCTTCCCTCGTATCATATGTCCCCCACCAAGTTGAGGGAATTAAATATACAACTATAAAATTTGGAATCCAAAGGATTTATTCACCCAGGCATATCACAGTGTGCCTACCCTATGATTTTGGATGAATATTATGATGGATATCTCTGGTTTTTTATTGATTACCAAAAGTTTAATAAGGTGATGGTCAAAAAAAAATACCCTTTTTCCTGTATTGATGACCTCTTTGATCAGCTCAAGGGGGAAATGTGGTTTTCCAAGATTTAACTATGCCCCGGGTTTCATCATGTCAAAGTTATAGAGATGAATATTCCTAAGACTTCCTTTATAAGAAGTTATGGCCACTTCAAGTATTTGGTCGTTCCATTTGGTATAAAAAATGCTCTGGTGGTTTTAATGGAAATTAAGAACCCGATGTTCCATTAGTACCTCACCTCCATTGTCATGGTGTTTGTGGATGACATCATGTTCTACTATGGGACCAAGGAAGAGCATGAGAAACACCTAAGGATCATGCTAGGAACTCTTCAAGATCATCATATTTATTATAATATCTCTAATTGAACATTATGGATTTGGAAAGTAAAGTTTCAAGGCCATGTGATCTTGGAATGTGGAGTTTTAGTGGAACCCAATAAAATCATAGTGGTGATGTCACAGGAGTAACCAAGGAATTTCTTTGAGATCAGGAGATTTCTAGGCCCAGAAGGGTACTACATGCGATTTTTTAGGGATTTATATCAGCTTGTTTTACCCATGAATGAGCTCACCCAGAAGGGGGTTGGGTTTGACCAGTGCCCCTATTTTTACTCTACCAGAATATTTGAAGGTATAAGTGGTTTATTTTTATGGTTCGGGTATGGTTCTTGGGTGTGTGTTGATTTAGGATGACCACAAGGTGGTGTATGGTTTTTTCCAACTCTGAAAATATGAAAGAAACTACCCAACCCATAAATTGGAACTAGCAATGGTGATACATGCCTTGAATACTTGGCATCACTATCTCTTTGGGGAGAAATTTGTGATTTACTTAGAGGATAAGAGTTTGGAATATATTTTCTCATAGAAGGATCTAAGTCTGATGTAGTGTCGATGGATTGAGTACCTTTAAGGGTTCAATTTTGATATCTTCTAAACCCCGGATAAAGGGAATGTGGTAGCTGATGCTCTAAGCAGTAATGTGTCAGTGTAAGTGGTAATGGGGTCTAGTAATGAGTGGAATATGATGGGGATTTTTACCAGATGCATCTAGAAAACAAAGGGCGTAGTGGAGGAATGTACTTGGATAGTATCCAGTTTACACCCCCTCTTTTGGAACTGATTTGGGATGAACATCCTAGTGATTATTTGTGCCAATGTTCCATACTATTTTTAAATGGCAGGAAGGTTCCTAGTGAGTGATCATTGTATTTTGAAGTATTTATTTGTTTCAAGGGATGTCTCATGGTGTATTTATATTTGCGAAAGGTGGTAATGAAAAATAAATACTAATCTTAGTGGGTCGTTCATCCTAGTACAACCAAGATGTTTTATAATGTGCATCATTGATTATGGTGGCTAGGTATGAGATGGGATATAGATTAATTCTTGTACAGGTGTTATACGTGTCAGTAGGTTAAAGGTGAGCACCAGAGGCCCTCCAGTTTTCTTTAGCCACTACCCATTCTTAGCTACAAGTGGGACAAGGTCACCACAGATTTCATTATTAGCTTGCCTCATACACCCCATGGAAGGAATGCGATATGGGTGGTGATTTACCGTCTGACCAAATCCTCCCATTTCATCCTGATCAAGGATTTAACCAAGGTGTATGAGTTGATATTGTTATATATTAAGAAGATAGTGAGGCTTCATGGTGTGTTTTCAACTAACATTTCAGACAGAGACCCCCACTTTACCTCTTGATTCTTAGAAGGCCATTAGAATGAAATGAAATCACATATCAAACTTAGTATGACATACCATCCTACAAAGGATGGTTATACAGGTCCAGAAAAACAAATCTTGGAAGACATTCTCTATGCATGTGTGTCAGATTTTGGAAGCTCATGGGATAACCATTTGAGATTGGTGTAATTTTCATATAACAATAGTTATAAATACTCTATAAAAATGGATCCCTTTTAGGTGATCTATGGTTATCCATGTCTATCTCCTTTGTGTTGGATGAAAGTGTGTGAAAATTATTTTTTGGGACTGAGCTTGGTGAAAGAGATATATGATAAGCTTAGTTTGATCAAGAAGTGGTTATTGATGGTAAATAGCCTCAATAATTCTTATACATGTCAGCGGAACCAAACCTTAGAGTTATTAATGCATGACTAGGTGTTTTTGAAGGTCGCCCCTCACCCAGGTCATCATCTTCCTGGTAAGAAAGGGAAGCTGATGCTGAGGTATGTCAGAACTTTTGAGATTACTAAAATAATTGGTAAGATGGCATACTAATTAGATTTTCCAACCTAGTTGACATTGATCCATGACATTTTCCATGTCTTGCAATTAATAAAGTATAATCCAGACCCATATGATGTGATTAATTGGGAGGATATGGAGCGGGAATCTAATTTTTTTATGTTTGAGTGACCAATAAAGATTATGGACTCTCAATAAAAAGTGCTTTGTAGTAAATCCATACCACTAGTTCGGGTCCTTTGGTAGAACGGTAATGATGATCATGATACATGGGAGTGAAAGTCTTCTATAGAAGAGTAGTATCCACATTTATTCTTTGATCAAGATTTATTTTGACTTTCCAAGGGTGGAATGTTTTCATAGTGGGGAGAATTATCACATCTATGGTTTTATTTTGAGGTATTGTTCCTTTTTATTTTTGGTCTTACCTCTATTACATGGATTTCCCAAGAGTTTTTTATAAAAATTGTGGTTTTCAGGCCAAATAAAAGGAGGTTCACAGTTTTCTCATGATTAGATGAAACTATGAACCAACCCAGTGGAAACTATATACCCTAGATAGTGGAACTTTCCAGGCCACATGACCTAGCACACGGGTGTGAAGACCTCCAGGGCTAACTGTGTGCCTAGGATAGTGGCTCTATCTAAGGTGCATGGATAAGCACACAAAAATTTGTATACTCCAAGAAAACTATGTATCTAGTTTTCTTCTTGGACATACGTGTCAAATGATTGGTGCATGGTTTGGAAAATTGTGCTACCAAACTATGTGGCCTACCAGAACTTGAAAAATCATGAAATTCCGAAACTAACCATCCCTAATTTTAACTCTAAATTGCCCCCAACTCACCCCATTTGAACTCCCTATCCCTAGGTGCACCTCTCCTTCCTCTCCTCCCCTTGGGCTTCAATATTTGGGTTATTTTGGTGTGTATTCTTCAAGAAATTATCAAGTAAGCCTCTCCTTTTCTTTCTTATTCCTTCTTATTGGTCTCTTCTCCCCTATTTATTGGGTTATATTTCTCTAGTAGATAGGTTGACCTAATGTGGGTTCAATATTGATTCTTTGGGTTGAATATTTAGGTTTATGGCGTTCTCTTTCCTTTATAGGGTTTCTCCTTGGTGTTGTTGTGGTTTCCACCTAAATTTTTGGATTTTCAAAGAAATAGGTAGGTGTTTCCATGATTTTACATTGTTAGATGATTTTAGTATGACTTTTTTGGAAGTGTAATTGTGAAAGAGATGGCTCATATGACATAGAAAATGAATTTTAGCATAAGGGAATCCTAGGTATTTAGGTGGGAATACTAGGTCTAGTATGTTCAAAAATTTGGCAAGGATGAGGCTCGACCTCCCTAACAAGGATTTACTTAAAAACACTAACTAAAATTTCATTTGATGGGGATTGGAGGATTGAGTAGGAACTTTGCATCTAGGAGATGTGAGCACCGAGAGTACGAGGATCCTAGGACCCCTCTAACCCTAGTGACTTAGGGATTGCATGTGGTTCTCATGATATGCTGATCATTCATCATTTTTTCATGTTTCTTACTTATTTTAATTTCAAATCATGATTTATTTAAAATTTTATCTTTATTTTATTAAAAATTATCATGTTAATTTGTAATCTAATGTTAATGAATGTAATATCTTTTGTTGGTATCCTACTAGTAATTTTGGATCACACCCTACATACATTTTTAGGTGTATGTAGGCCTTGTTATGTTTGACCCAGGTAAAGGCAAGGTTCCTCATGGTGTTGATTTCATGTCTATGTACTAGTGGTTATTTTTTTGGTAGGTGGTAGTGGTGGTGGCATGAGGGTATTGAACCACATGTTTCATGGAGGTTTTTATGGTCTATTTCTCACCTCCCCATTTTGGTTATTTTGGTTTTTGTTGTAATTATAAAGTGTTTAACTCAAAATTATGTTATGTATGTTGATTAGTTTTATTAAATCATTGTTTTTTGTTTATGGGTTTTTATCATGGGATAAATCCTTCCCAAAGGCGTTTCTTGATGCCCAGGCACTAGTTTCCTACTTGTAGAGATCAGGAATGCCCTTCTGGCCATACCACAGTCTGGGTTAGGTGTCGGTTGGATGGAATCTCAGCCTGCTTCATGACACTAAGTGAATAAATACAATGGTTGTTATAAATGAATAATGAAATTCACTCCTTACATGCAAACAAAATAAGGGAGCTAAAAATTCCAAAGAAAATACCAATAGAGATAAAATTTTAATACCAATTAAATAAATAAGTGGATGGTAGGAAATGGAACAAATAAATTATTGTTTTAAAATTATTTTAATAAATAAAAGGTGATAATTTTAGTGAAATAAATTCTCCAGTTCTTAAGTATTCAAGAATTTTGACAATGCTTGGAATGGTTGCTAATGAGGGTCTACATCATGAAAAATTAGATGTGAATACAATATTACTTCATGGTTATTTGGAGGATGAAATTTTTATAAAGAAACTAGAATGTTCTATAGAAACTAAAAGGACTAATCTTATGTATAAGATCAAATATAATTTTTATGGGCTGAACTATGCACCTAGACAGTGAAACCAAAAGTTCAATACCTTTATGATAGTAAAGATTTTCATCCATGGAAAAACAGATCATTATTGCTACTAGAAGGTGTTTGATGATGGAAGTTTCTTTATAATTATCTTATACATGGATGATATCCTCTTGGTAGGTAAAAATATGTAATGGATTAAATAACTAAAAGTTTAATTTTTTAGAACATTTTAGATGACAGATCTTGGGCCTACAAAGTGGATTTTGGGGATATTGATTGGTAGTGACTAGGAGCATGAAATATTAATGTGTTATTATTATGAATACATATAATAGGTATTAGAAAGGTAATAAATGTCTAGATATAATATTTTGAATACCCCATTGGTCAGATATTTCATGTTATTCAAAGATAAATCACTAATAATAGAAGATGTATCTAAGAACATGGAAAAGGATTTATATGCATATATAGTCAGAATCTTGATGTATATTAGGGTTTTCATAAAAATGAACATTAAATTGATAATGGTAGTTATCAAAATATTAATGGTGAATCCTAAGAAATTAGAATTAGGGGAATATAAATTAGATTCTTTAATATCTCAAAGGTATAGCTAACATACCTATGTGTTTTGTAATGCGGAATTTTGAGGCAATATTAACATACAAAGAAGTATTATTTTCTATGTGATTACCTTTGGAGGGGTGAATATAAGCTAAATTTATAGACTAAAACTAGAAGTTACACTATCTATAATAGAATTGGAGTATGTGGAAATCACAGAAGTAGGAAAGGATTCGATTTAAATAAATTTTTTATTGAAGTAACTCGAAAGTAAATAGTAAAATGGGATGTTAGTGTGTGATAATCATAGAATAGCCCGTCTTTTTGGGAATATAGTGTTTCACTCAGAGATGAAACACATTCATTAAGTGTAACTTCATTATGAAACTTGTAAAATAAAGAAAACTGGAGCTACCAAAGATTTGTGGAAGTCAAAATCTAATAGAAAATTTGAAAAAAATCATACTATGAGAATTTATAGGGAAGTGTTATGACTTAGTGGGGATTAGATGATAGAATTCATGATTATAGGATCATGATTACTATGGTAGAAGTGTAATAATGAATAAGAGGTGTTCATAAGTCAGCAAGGAATTAGTAAGGATCTTTGGAGGAATTATTTAAGTGGGTGATTGTTAAGATGGAAGTTTTTTATGAAGACTATTTTCTGTATAAGTTTATGAAATTATACACAAGTGTTTTTAGATGGATGTTGTGAAACCAAAAGCAGTGGTACTTCAATGATCTATAATGATGGAGTCCAAAATACAAAATTATGTGGCCAGAATGTAATCTCGGATTATGTTTGGTGGTTTTTTTTCAGTGGTTGTACTAACATCTTGAGGTTACCTTGATCAATGCAATGGTGGATCACAAATATTATATGGTGGTGGAACCTAGAGTACCAAATGGAATCATATATAAAAGGGGTAAGGGGATCACTTGGACAAGTGTTGAAAAAAAAAATATTCACATTTTGTTTCTATTGGGTATTGTAACTCAAATAGATCTATATTTTTCTTATATTCTTAATATAATGGTTGAAGTGTTCCTCTCATGGAGTAGGTATAGTCTAGAACTATGTAAATATGTATGTTGTTCCATGTTGGTGTGAGTTGTTTTATTTTGTTCCTTTTTATTCCATTATTTGGGGTTGAGTTGAGGGAGATATGAGAAAATTCAGTGTGATATTTTAGAGCTTGGTTCCTCTATCAAGATACACTGATATCAGGTGTCTTCTATTTCCTAGCTTTTGAACCTTGTTCTACAAGTTGAGGTTTCTGAGTGTGGGTTCGAGATAAAGGGTTTCAAAATAGAATTTTAAATGAATAATTTTACTTTTTAAATACATTTTAAGTTTTTTAAAACATTTTATAAATTATTGAATCATTTTTACTACATAACAATTCCATAAATCATAGTGTATGTGAAAAAAACATAATTTTACTATTCACCCTGAAAATAATTTTTTTTCAAAAGAATAAAAAATAATATCCTTGACTAATTTTTATGTTATGATTCCAAAATGAGATCCATTTTATCAAAATAAATTTCTAAATTTGGTGATTCCAACATTTAAAATTTAATATAAAAATAATTTTTACTAAATAAGTTAAATAATACCTTATTAAAATATACACTTTTACTTTATTTGAGATACATAATTTGAACATATATTTTATGGTATTTTAATAATTATATTTACTTATTTAATTCAGTTTGAATATTACTTAACAATTATTTTACTATTCCAATGATTAGGTTACTATTATAGTAGCCATTTTACTATTCAAATGGTTAAGTTATTATTTCAATGGTAAGGTTACTATTATAACGATCACATTTCAAACAATTTCCTATAAATACCTATTATTCCCTCCATTATTCATTCAATCAAGTTTCTATAGAGGTTATTTATACTTCATTTACAAAATTTTGATCTTATTTTTAATGTTTTCTTTTCTTTTTACATTATTGTTAACAACTGTGTTATTTCTAGGAAATCATGGCCTATTGGATTTATAAAAATTTAATAATTTTATTTACATGTTTTCATTATCCCATTATATTGATCTTATGTAATGTATTTTTAATTCATTTATAATGTTATGTTATGAAATAAAATGATTCTTACTTTATTAAATAATGAATATGATTTATTTATAGTGTACTCTAGTTTCTTAAGGAAATGATTTAGAAAACATGTAAGTTCGATGAATAAATTTTTATATAAAAACATGGGATATTATAGTTTTACCTAGAGAAATTCTAGTTCACTTTTAGAAATCACGTTTACATACTAACCATGGTCATTTTTCTATAAACCACGGTGAAAAATTATTTTCTTAAGGTTCTTTGTTTTCAATAAACTTTCTATATGCATGTTTTTATAAAATCACAATATAGTTTTGTAACATTTATAAAAAATACACATGTTTTCTTCTTAAAATTCATCATAGTTATGAAAAAAAATCAAGAACCATGATTATTTTCCACAGAACATCATAGTTCTAGAAAATCATATCATCCTAATTTCTTTATTTATCTAAAAACTAAAACAAAATGTGACGGAATGAGATTTGGACCCACTGAAGGGTTTTGGTGGCGATATCCCTTGTCCAAACACAATAGAAATAATCAACCAAAACCAATTTTTACATAATATACATCCATATTTTTTAACCAGATAAAATAAATGAAAAACACATATATTTTATTTTATGATCTGATATGTCTAAGATTCTTCTACAAGTTCTTGATAGGAATCACTGAGAAACAGTTAATGGACTCCTTCCTCATAGGGTATCTATAGTCTCTATGAATCTCTCAATTCCTGGGAATGATTTATGGGTGACTAAGGATCTATTAACTTGTAATAAATATATTTTAATCAATTATAAACCTCATTCCAATGATCTAACATGTATGAAGTTTAAACTATGTATTACAAAAAATAAAGAACATAAGTACCTTTCACCAGTTAAGCCTTTACTATTATCTTCATTATATGTTAGAGTTGGTTCCATAAAACTAATTTATATGTACTTTATTATTACTTGTAATATATTTTTTTTAATATTAATAAACTTCTTAATGGATCATGATTGTTCTTCTGCATAACATAGTATGTGATAATGTCTAAAGAGTAATTATCGCACTAAAAGGTCATAGGAGTTACCCGCTATGATGATAACCTCGAAGTTCCATGACATTATTATTAAATACATATTCTATAGTTGTATGATATCATTTTATGACACAAAAATTATATAGGCTATTAGGGGTAGAGAATCATATGAATTTGAGGCACTTTATCATGGTATATTCCCCTAGTAATTTACAGTGCAATATATATGAGAACATGACCCATAAGTAGGAAATACACATTTATGTGTTTCATTGGATATTTCTATTTTAATATGTGTTTATTGATCCTTAGACTTTAATATTATTATTAATTAATATTATTAGTCATATACTTTTATGTGTTTATGAAAACCATGATAACATATGTTTTTAGTGAGGTAGGATACGTTGGGTGCATCATGAGTAATATTACATTAATGAATAATATAATAAAGGATTTATCCATTCAATTATTTAACATAAGTTGATATAAAAGGTCCTTTTATGGTAATGAAATATCCCAAATAAATCCATGACTATGGTGTTCTATGGGTAGGTTCATTTCTATAAAGTCAAAGAAAGAGACATTGAGTGCATAGGTTAATGGAACCAACATGCAACCTGCTTGATTTAAGATATCATGATAAAGGGATTATATTATATAGTAATAATTATTTTGAATTTATATGTTATTATGACATTAACCTATTTCTCTATTAGTGTCTTATCATGTTTCAAGATTCTAACCTTGGAATTTAGGCGACTCTGCCTAATAACCCTAATAAAGAGGCCTAGAGGGTCACACGCTAAGTGTATCCAGAGGATCAATTAAATATTAAATATTATTTATTATTTAACATGTTGAATAAATAATATTTCCTTACATGTTTTACTAATTATTCATGATTAGATTGATTTTATATATTTATTCAGTAATTATTTGAGAGAATATTTTGTGAGTAGGATATTTAATAAATATTTAATTTATATTTAGTGAATATAATATTTATTTATTTATTAGTGAATAATGAAATAGAATTTATTTATTAAATAAATATTAATTATTAAATACCCAATAAATATTGTGGAGGAATAGTGAACTGGGTTTAATGGTCCCGTGAGAAATAATATATATGAAATATTATTTGAATAAAATTTAATCAATTTAATAGTGAAATAATACTTAATTAATTCATTAGTCTTTCACATGTCAAAAAATAATAATAATAATAATAATATAGATATGGGGTTCTATGGGGATTAAGGAAATAATAAGGGTGCATGTGAAATTATTATTTTCTGACCCAATTACTATTTAAACCCAATAATATTATTTACAACCTTAACACTAGCCATTGTGTTGGTTGTGAAAAATGAATCTAGAAAATCCTAGAGATACCTAGAGAGATACTCTATAAGAATTATCTAACAAATATAGAATGGTCCACCTCCACCACCCCTATCAATTATAGAGATATCAAGGAGAATCCTTCTTGGAAGCGATTCTCATGGGGATCAAGGATGAACAATGCAAGTGTTGGGATCTACCACACTATAATTCAAATATTACTATGAAAATTATCAGAGGTTTGTGGTACACCTATGATCACCACTTGAGAGAATATATAATTGATTCATATAACATAATGATGTTGTGATTTAGAGATGTTTTCAGATTCATCATAAATAAATAATTCATCTTAAGGTAATTCTTTACCTTCTTAAATTAATTATAAACCATTATGTGATAATTTTGCATTTGGTTTCAGAAGAAACAATTCAATTAATCATTGATTTAATTAAATTATTCATGGAATTATTCTTAAATATATATTTTAGTTTAATCATTGACTATGAAAAAAAAGATGACTTGGGCATGCCCCACTGACGCTTCCACTACACCTAGAACCTTCATCAGAATGGTTTTATGAAGATTACTTACAGGTAGTTAAAGGAATACCTCTACCTAGATTGTATAAATATTTCTAAATGTGATATCCTTAGGCTTCATCATTTTATCCCTTCTTGATTGGTTGTTTTCCCCTTTCTTTCTTGAATAATAAAATATCTCCAATTGTCAGTCAAAAGGGCTCCCACCCTTTATGGTTTATCCATGGGATGTAAAAATTGCTCGATGCTTTGGCGTGATACTCCTTCACTACATAATATACCAATACCTAACTTGGTAAAGGAATAAGATAAATAGAGCACTCATATAGGTAGAATTAATGGGAGGATAATTAATATTGGATACCCCATCTTGATGGTTAATCCTATAAATATAGACATCGGATATTCTTCCTGAGTGTGCATGTATTTACTCATGTATTATGAGTAAATTAATTTGGTTAAAAATATTTATATCCCTCGGTCTATTCATTTTACTCAATACATTTCATCATATGAAATTTTATACATCAATAATAGTTTTGGAATATTATTTAATGTTAACAATATAACATTCCACTACCAATATCATTCATAATCATGACACATGAATCATACCATATGATTCCATGTATTATGATATGACCATATGTGGTGGAAATAGTTTGAAAAACATTCTTCATAATATTCCCTTATCATACAATATGATATAGCTAAAAATATCTCATGGATTTAGGGAATATCTACAATAATATCCCATTTGTATGAAATCCATATAAACTTTATGTCATTTCACCTTAAATTGTGTCATATATAATAAATTTTGAAACTATATCCAAAACTAATTTTTAAATATTCTAAAATACTTTTGGAAAGTTATCATAAACTTTAAATTGTATCACATCATATGAAATACCTTGTGTATATCCATCCATAACTCTTTTTGTATTAAATATAAAACACTTTTAGATTAGTTATCTAAGTAATAATTAATCCATAATTAGTTAACCAAAAAGTGAGACCCCATAATAATTTTTAGTATTGAAAAAAAATATGAATTAAAAAATTCATAAATGTAAGAAAATAGTAAACTCTAGCAAAGAATCAGTGCTAATCAAGCTACAAAAAGACCTGGAATGATATCCATAAAACGCATGTATCTCTGTACCTATCTCCACCATCTACATTATATGAAATAATTCATTTTCAAATGATCTTATTTCCAAGACATCAAATGACCATATTACATCCCATATACCCTCTTCATATGTTCTTTATTCTCTACGTATATACTTACATGTTCGATGAATATATCACATTTCATTCACCTTTATAGATGAAGACATTATATTCCCCTCATTAGATAGATAATCACGTCATATGATTTATCTTGGTATGATCATGCACTTCCTTAATCTATTTCAACAAAGAGCATATATTTCATGCTCATCATGCAAGAATAAAAATCTAATATTGGTTAAGCTCAAACTGACAACATGATCAACAATATACCCAACCACCACCTAATTAGCTATGTCTCAAGGATTTCATAAGAAAGGTATTAAAGTATAAATGCATTCATGATGTATATCTCACCAAAATCAAGTATTGGGGAAAATAAATAAAAACCATGCACCCCTACTATAATAAAGCATAGTGTATGAAACTCCAAGTGGTATACTTCATTGGTCATCCATTGCACAAAACAGGTTTTGTGCCTTGTGAGTATATTTTGTATCCTAATATAGGAATCTTACTTGTACTAACCTTACTATTTCATCAAAACCTATAATACTCCATGAGGAGCATCAGTTAGTGATAACTCAAAGTATTTATTTGATAGGTCAATTATCATATCAATTTATATTATACATGTAGCCAATATTAAAGAATGATAAAGTTGAGACTACCATTTTTATATCATGTTATATTTTATATTCTCAAAATCCTTTAACAATCTTAAAAAAATCATAAATAAGTATCTATTATATCATATCACATATTATAGATATTCAGAACATTATTATTTTTATGGTGATTTTATGGCTTGGTTACACCCATTATATCTCTATATAATCCCCATTACATATCTATGTGACCACTTGAAAAAACCCTCCCACTAAAATCTTTAGTGAGTAACATCTATAAAGAATTCCAGTTTGAATAATGGTGAGTCTTAATATTCATATTCCTAATGTTTAACTCTTTAAATATAGTATTAAAACTCCTTTACTTCACATTATCAAATGTTTCAATGTTGATAACTTTTTTTATACTTAGAACTCTTTCTAATTTCATCATCATCGTTATTCATAAAAAATTTCTACCATACTTTTTCCTTGAATTTTTTAGTAAATAGTATAACTCTCTAAATTATTATTTTACTAACATTACCTAAAAATTTTAGGATATTTAGTGATATTAACTTTCTATTTTGACTACCATGACATTTTATTTGTAACCTTTTAACTTTTTAGAGTCCGAACATACTCCCACTATCCTCTTAGACACTATATTATCTTCAGAATACTTTACTAAGATACAAAAACTCTTTCATGTTTAGGAAATAAATATTATTTACATTAATGAGGAATATTTAATAAATAAACCATTGTATCCATTTTATATATGTTTATATATTTGTTTGTATCATTATTCTATAAAGAATATTTTATACTTTAAAATATTCCACTGATGGTAGTGGGATTAAATCCCTTATATTTTAATAAATAACTTGATAAATACTTTTATCCTATATTAAAAAAAATTATCCCTTTATCTTATTTGTAATAAATTTATAGGATCTAATGAATTATAAACAATGTGTATCAAAATTATCACCTCATATAACAAGTCCTTGTTAATAAACAATCTCTCAAAATAAGATGATTATACACATCCTTTATTCAGATCCATTTGAACTTCATATTTTCCTTTATATTCAAACCTGTGATTTAGAAACCCTTTCCATCATCATTTTTATAAAAATTTTAATATCTATCAAATTTTACCTTAATTTTTAATTATTGTATATTTTTAATACTTTTAAAACATGCAGTTGGTATCATATACCTTCAAAATCAATGAATTGATTTCTATAACACTGAAACATTACACGAACTTTTCATGGAGTTTCACAAACACATTCATGTATCTAGAACAATTGAATCCAATGGAAAATATTTACTACCTTAACAATTCCTATTTTTGGTTTCAATGACCTTAAATAACTATTTTAAGGAAACATTATTGGGATTTCCAACTAACTTTTCCTCTTCTAGTTTAAACTTTTACCTATTTTTACTATTTATTCATCACCAAAACCTAGACATCACATTACCTAGTTCATATATATTAAATAATTTATGAGAGTAAGGTAAACATTTCTTGAACTCATTCATATTTTTATAACCATTACAAAAATAATTCTTGATTGAATAAAATAACCAAGACAAGCCTTAAATGTTGTCTTCAGTATCTCCAAGTAATTAGAACACCCGATCACATTGATTATACGAGTAAAAAATAAATTTACTTGGGAATATTTGTATTTAATGACTTTTAAAACTTTATTGAGTCATTTTATACTTCTAATGATCATATTGATTCACCTTTTGAATAAATTTAATAATTGGTTACTTAAGGGAGGTTTTTCTCTAACACATAGAATTTTCCTTCTATTTTACGAAAAATTATTAAGTTTTTTGTAAAAATATAAGAATTTTCTCATATTAATATTCCAATTCTAAAAAATAGATCTCAAAGTTAATCTTGATTATAATGATAAAATTTATCAATGACAGAACCTTTTATTAGATGAATTTCATTTTTTACATTCATTTAATAAAGACATTTATTAAATATGCTCCCACTAAAATTAAGGATCCTTTTAAATTCATCATATAAATTAGTGGGATAAGATACATATTTTATTGTGAATTACATTAGTTAATAATTTAAATATGAAATGATTATATATGGTCAAATATCATGTCAACCATATCATATATGACTCATGCATTGTTGAGTGGACAACTCTTTACCCTAATCTATCATATGGATTAACTTATCTTTATCCATATAGTATTCTAATAGTTAGGGTTTCCCAAATAATTTTAACCCAAATAAAAGGATAAGAATGAAGAATCTAATGTTTAAGGTCACCTAATTACTTGTTCTCCTTATGAAAGATAATACATGGACACCTAATGATTGGGGTCACCTATATTGAATGATTAGGGATTTGACAATTGTTTTCTTTAGAAGGAATTGAACAATAATTATATTAAATGTTATTTAACCTAACTATCTTATCTCATGATAATTCCCTTTACATGCATTCATGATTATATGGATTTAGTTTAAAATCATATTCCTTCCACTAAATTAATATATTCGAACCATATTTATGTGTAAATCTTTACACAAATCATAGATTTTATTTCTAACCCAATTTAAACTCCAATTGTATTTATATATATCTAAATAAATTTCATTCAAAAGGTATGTAAAAAAATTTCATGTAAAGTCTTATAATAATATAAAATAGGCAATCCCCATAAGAGTAATCTTGGAGCAATAGATAACCAACCACCGCTTTTCTAGACAAGGCATAAGACTACAGGATAGTGAGCAGTCTGACCTAAAGTTACTCTACCTAAGGATACTTTACTCAAGAGAGACCGAAATTTCATCATAACTATAACACCTAATAAGTATAAATTATAATCAATATTTAAATTTAAGCTCATAAACATGTACAAGATAAATTTAGGGTAGAAGAAAACTAAATTAATTATCATACCAAGCATGTAACTCCTTATATGAATGCATGACAATTTATATAAGTAGTTTAACAATTTAAACTAAATTTTACATCCATTAATAATATAAAATTTATATTAATGAAAAAAGTGGGGAATAAATTAAATAAATGAACAATTAATATAATTAAACATCAGATAAAAAATTAATAAATGATTCATAAATATTGAAATTATTAATACTTTATAATTTATTCATCCATTATGGACAATAAATAATTAAATAAATATAAAAGCCTTATATTTCCTCCTAATATGAGCAATTTATATTATACTTTATATGTCATTTCACTTGAATATATGATATTAAAAATAAACATTTTTATTCCAATTTTATTATGTAAACAATTTACATAATATAACTATCATATATTTAATATTATTTAAAGCATGATCATATCAATTATCAAAACCAAAATTGATATGATTCAAATAATTTATCAAATAATTAATTTTAATTAGATCATTTAAAATAAATAATAATTGTGAACAATTCATAATTTAAACATAAACTCTTTTATATTTTTTACTTATTTTATAATCATAAAAACACTTTATAAATTACATTTTTAATTTCTATATAAACCATGTATATCCAAATTATAATTCATGTTACATAACATGAAAATAGTATTTTAATATTAATAATTAATATTATGAAATTTTTATTTAGTAAATGTTTTGTAAATATTTAATTAATCCGTTGTAAACATTTTAAAATTAATTAGTTTATAAACATTTTAAAAATTAAATAAATATCCTAAATTAACTTTTTCTATAATTTAAAAAAAAAATATGTAATTTAATTCATAATTAAAATTTAGAAAAGACTAATTTTTTTCAATATATTGTATTTAATGATATGTGTATTCATAATAAGTGATTTATAAGTCACAACACTTAAATCCTTTAAGCACTATCAGTCATATTTTATGACTCATAATCATAGTAGTGATAAGTATAGTGGTCTGTATAATATAAACTTAATGGTGGGAGGAAATCGTATCTAAAAATAGGAACTTGCGTAAGATTAGCTCGACATTGGGATTTGTATTCTATGATATACCATGACATCTACCTTAAATTGTTATACTCTATTTTTTATTCCATAGATCAACACCATCATATCATACGATATCATATATCATTCATTGTGATATAAATAGACCAAAGAATTTAAATTGTATCATTTCTTACAATATCATATATCATATGGCGCAACTGTATCATGGCTTACGATATCACATGCCACAAAACCAGACATAGAATAAAATTTCAATCATATTTAATTATAGATAATATGAAAACAATACAATAGAGATTTTCTTCATTTTAAAATATGATTCTTTGAATCATAAAGCATTATGAAGCTCTGATTCCACTAATGAGTTTTTGAGGATTGATTGGCACTTGATCAATGTAGTAGAATCAATTAGAAACCTCATTCTCGAGATCTATAATGTGTGAAACAAAAAACATTTATTATATAAAATGAAGAACTTTTTTCATCTTTAACAATTCTATCCCCTGCTATTATCTTCATCACAATGGTTTGATGAAGATCTCTTAGTGGTAGTTAAAGGACTCCATCCTCCATAATACATCCATGGGTTTTATGAATCGCCTGACACTTCGGTAGGATATTCCTTTACTCCATGATATATTAGTGCCTAACATGGTAAAGTAGGAAGAATAAGAGAGATAAAGGATTGGGATAATTGGTAAGAGGATAATAAATCTTGGCTACCCCATCTTGATGGTTAAGCCTTGGGGATGCTCCCTAAGTGTGCATGTATTTACTCATACATTATGAGTAGATGCATACAATTACAACTCTATATAACTCTCAGCCTACTCATTTCCCCAATAAATTATTTCATTTTAAAAATTATAAATCAATGATAATTTTGGATTATTATTGAACATTGACACTTAATGTTCCACTACAATATCAGTCGTAAGCATGCACATGAATCATACATTTTGATTCCATGCATTACGATATATCAATAGCATCTAATACAATAGGTCATAGTAATGGAATTAAATTCATGCTTTATAATATGATTTTTTTTCTATAAAATATGGTATACCCAAAACTATCTCTTAGATTTAGGAAATGTATTCAATAATGATCCCCTCTTCCTTAGAGTCTTCTAAAAAAATTAAATAGAAATTGAGAGAGAGAGAGCTTTGGTAATATTTAGTTCAAGGAGTTATCACACACTATATAATGAAAATCACATGATACCATCTATACAAGTATTATACCTCTATTTATATCCACCAAGGATGATACATGGGCTTCCAAACATTTCAATTTTTTTAATAATTTATGAAACATTTCTAAAACATCTCAAACTATTACAACCCTTTGTAACACGAGGTCCAATTCATGATTTGATTGTTTAATTTTTAAAAAATAATTATTAACATTAAAAATCCTCTAGTCATCCTCAAATGATGATTCGATCAAATACAGTAACTTAGATTAGGAGAAAGAGGATAAGTAACATGTTATTACATAACATATACACTGCCCTACACTAAACCATAGCTTAGTGAACTTCATTTAGTCATGGTTTATACCACCACAAACCATTTCATGGTTTATACCACCATGTCACTGTTTATTATTTAGTTCATATTTTTAACAACCAGATCATGTCAAGTAAAATCAAGTTATTTTTCATATTTAGTGTATATTCATGTTATCATTGAATTATCTTTTCATAGTGATATTTTATACAAAAAATACAACCCATAACTATCATAGATAAAAATCATTTCATGGAATTAAATTCATGTGGTTTATCATATTTAGTGTGTGTATGAGTCGTCATTGAATTAATATTTGATAGGTTTACCAATAACTGAAATAATATTTAATAAATAATACTTAAAGGAACCTAAAATCATGGGAGAAAAGTCACATGATCGATTACAATATGTATATATGGTTCACCACTAAATTTTTCTCTCATAATGTTAGAAAGTATCAAAAGTATCCATGGTAATTATTTTCTATTGATCATATGATGTTCATGGAATGTGAAGGTTTGGAGGAACAGTGGAAGCAGCTCGACCCATGAACAATAATATTTTTCATCAGTTTATTCAGATGAAATTCTCTAAACTAGATAAATGAAGTCCCTAAGTATTCATAGAGAAGATTTTTTTCATGTATAATTTATAATTAATTTATAGCAATAATTATTTCATCATGATAATTATTTCTTTGATGATGATCAATCCGGTTAATTTTATTATTGTATCATCATTACTATGAAGAATAAAAGCTATAGTTCTTATATCAGTATCCACACATGTTCCGTGAATCTTGAAATATCACCATTGGAACTCCAGGTGATAGCATAGAGGCACCAAATGTCTTGCATTGTTCACCATTGATCACAACAACAATCCTTTTGATCTTGAAATATTCAATCTAGTTCTCTTATTCCTAATATGGGGGAGGAAAATGATCACATATCATTCTTGAGATCATTCTTGAGACGACCTCTCTATGGATTCAAGAGAATTACTTTGGGAAAATATAATTGTGCACAACAATTCTCACACGATTCCGAAATTATATAATAGGGTTAATATGTTTAGGGTTAAAAATTAATAATTGTACTAAGGACCATATTTAATTTTTAACTCTAAATAAACCCCATGTGAAATAATAATATTATTATTTCTATTATATTCAATGAAATTCACTGAATCACCAATATTTAAATATCATTTCTTAAATAAATAAATATGTATTTATTTAAATGATATTAAATAAATATATCATTTTTAATGGTCCTTTAACTCAAACCATCAATCTTTGTTAAAATTTATCAAACCTCAATTAATAAATATTTATTTAAATAAATAAATACCATTATATTATTCATTAAATAAAGAAATAAATATTATATTCACTAAATAGAGAATTAATATTTTTTTAATATTAAACTCACATATATTTCAAACTAGAATTACTGGTGATTTAATTTATGTAATCAATATAACCAGAATAATTATTATTCTTTGGTATTGAAAATAATATTTAGTATTAATATTAAATTCAAATTTGATTTAATTGAGATTCTATATGCAGTTTTTGTGTGGGCCTCTAGAACTTTTACTCAGTGGAATTATGTAGTCTTATCAAAATTCAAATATTATAATATATAAACACATCAATTAACCCATAGATAAAGAATTTAATATCACAATGGAAAAAATCTCCTATGAATGCTTATTATGTAATATAATCCCTTTGTATTGATATTTCATCATGAAATTTGCATACTTATTTCATCAACCTATATTCTTGATATATATTTGTTTAACTACCTAAAATTAACTTGTTGATAAACCTCCATGACCATTGACATAATCATGTAGTTTTATTTCAATCAAATTGTCTAAGATATAAAATTACATAAACTCAAAAGGGAAAAATCCTTTCTTTACTTATTCAATCAATGTCATGTCACTTATGATGCACCCAATCCATCTTACTTCCCTATGAGTATTTGTCATTTTGGTTTTCAATTATACATCAAAGTTAATGATTCATGATATAAATTTATAATAATATCAAGTATGAGGACCAATACACACATCCACATATAGGAATATCCAATGACACATATAACATGTGGAATTATGGTTAACACGTATATCCTCATAATTTCTTCTCTTAGAGATTATCTAGTGAAAACATCATAACAAGAAGTATTAATGTCTTATAATAACCCATCACTTGATATCAAAACATCATCAATTTCTTGTTAGATAGATGTCTTATAAACATAGATTATATGTTTAATAATATTTTCATATTACTTTAAGTTTCACATTGTAGTGGGGAACTTCTATAACCATTTTATGAGATAAATACTCCAAGGAAGTTATCATATTAATGTTACATATAATAACACTTATCATGTGGTAAGTTATTATAAATATTCAAGTATTTAAATATACAGGTAATCTAAAGTAAAAAAAGTAAATTAATTATAGGGAATCAACTCCAACATACTACCACTCTCACTAGATCCTACTGCTAAAAACTTTTAGTCTTGTAGCTCTCACATGATATTAATGCTTTTGGTGAGATAAATCTTTAGTCAATAGGTTCACCATTTTCTCTTGTATGGAAAATTTACTTACTTTGACCATGCCCCTTTGATAAAAATAGCTTATGAGGTGATACTTATAAATTATATACTCAATACCTTGATGTGACCCGGGATCCTTGGTCAGGATCATCATTACAGTACTATCACAATATAGTGTGATAACATCTTTTCTGTTAGGCACTACATAAATATATTGGATGAAGTTACATATCCAAACTACTTCTCTAGCTACATCAAAAGATAAAATATGCAAAGATTTTATTGTAGAATTAGTGACCACTAGATTCTTTGATCCCTTCAAACTCACATAATTTCCATTAAGTCAGAATACACATCCCAACTAGGATTTAAGAACATTCTAGTCTAACATAAACTAGAATTTTTTTTATCCCCTATTGACTAGTTCCTCATCTCCTCTATACACCAAGAACATATTCTTCATATGCCTTATGGAATTTAGGATAGTCTTTAAAACCACCTAATATAGATTACATAGGTCTACTTGATATCTTTCTATCATGCTCTAGGATTAGGCCACATCAATATTGCTATATATCATGGAATTCATGATAGATACTATCACAAATTTGTAATGAATCCTTCTCATCATCTCTATTTCTTCTTGTTCCCAATGAAATAATTTCTTGAATATATGTATACCATGTGAAATTGGAAACAATCCCATATTGTATTGTTCTATATTGAATCTATTTATTACCTTTCCAATTTTTTATTCTGGCTTTGTCAAAAATTCCTCTTAAATCTATCATAAATAATAATGATCCCTATAATTTAGGTTGTTTCACCTAAGTCTTTCGTGGAGAATTATATTTTTAACCATGTATTAATAGACTATAAAATTGGAATATCATTTCACATCGATAAAATATCATCAAAATATACTACTAGGAAAATGACTACACTACCATTACACCTCTTATAGACAAAGAGCTCTCTTTTCATTATTTATGAAACCAATTTGTCTTATAGATTCATCAGAATGAATATTCTATGATTATTATGCTTGCTTCAACCCATAAATGGATCTATGGAATTTATAAACCCTATTATAATCCTTTGGAGTCACAAACCCTTATGGTTGTGTCATATAGTCATCTTCCAAAAGGTTCTCTCTAAGGAAGGTTGTTTTGACATTTATTTTCTAAATCTCATAATCATGGTAATATACTATTTCAATTATAATTCTGGTAGATTTTAGCATAGTGATTGGTGAAAAGGGTTTTTTCAAAGTTTATACCTTGATATCGCTTAAACCATTGATAAATCAGTCATCATTTATACCATCCATGTATATCTTCTTCTTAAATACCCATTTTGACCCAACAAGACTAACATAAATTAGAAGATAAAAAACCTTGACTTGGTTCTGGTAAATTGAATCCATTTTAGAATACATGTATTCTTACCATTTTGAAAATTTTGAGTTGTTTACTACTTGTAGTAAATATGTTTATCATTATCAACTAATAATTAGTCTTCGTCCTCAGCAAATATAAAACCATATCTCTCTAGTTCTTTAACCTCTCTGGTTCTACTACATAGAACTTGTGTCTCTATAACAACTTCTTATATTGAGATTTGGGTAATTTGTTCCTATACCAACTCTTATGTATCTTCAGCCTCAGCTTTATTGAAATTGATCTTTCTCCCACTCTATATTTTGGAGATTTGTTCCCTATCAATAAGGATGAGACTTCTATTAACCATGAATTTTTTCTGATGGATTTTATAAATAATATCCTTTATTTTACTTAGGATATCCTATCAAGATACACATAGTGCCTCAGGGTATAGGTTTGTTTCCAGTGATAGCCTTAACAAACCCTTCACATACCCACACTCATATATGTGACAAATTAGATTATTATCATACCAAAACTCATATGGAATAGTCACTACTAGAAATATGACCTATAAAAATAGACTTGTACTAATGATTTGAGAAAACCATTGGTATAGGTATTTTTTTTGGCCATCAATACAATGGTTTTCTTAAATTGTTGTTATAGGTATGTTATATGGATACTTATACCAATGGTTTGAGAAAACTATTGGTATAGTTACCACCTATACCAACAATTTAGTTAACTTGTGAGCATAGGTATGGTATATGGACGCCTATACCAATTTCTTGGCAAAAACATTGGTATAAGGTTTTCTTATAACCACTTATACAAATTTTTTATTCATACTATTGGTGTATGTAACCTATACCAATAGATTGACCAAACTATTAGTATAAGTTACACCATTATTTATGTATAATAATAATAAATAATAATTTAAAATTAATAATTGTGTGAGTGTGTGTGAACAAAAAATTTATTATAGCATAGTGGTAAAGTCTTTGGAAATTAACAATGAGGTCCAGGGATCAATACTTGGTGTTGGAATTTTTTTTCAATATAATACCTATATCAATTATTTGACCAAACCATTGGTATAGGTATTTCCTATGACGCATAACAAATATTTGAGAACTATTATTATAGAACACCTATACCAACAGTTTGACCAAACCATTAGTATAGACCTTTCCTAATGGAATTACACCCAAAAAATCATAAAATCATTGGTATGGTCTATACCAATAGTTTTAGGGCCTATACCAATAGTTCCAAACCATTGGTATAACCTTTTTACATTATTTATTATTTACTACTTTAGTTGGAACTTGGTTTAGTATGTGCATTGAAATCTATAATGAATATCTAAAAATGTATAATGGAATGATCATATGACTTATCATTGATCTTTATATATCCAATAAGGGGATGTTACTCATTTAAATGACACCATTCCACTGTGGTGTATAAGGGGGAGTGGGTTGAGAGAGTATCCCAAACTCACTTAGAAAATTAATGAACTATTGGTTAATATATTTCATGTTATATTCCAAGTGGATTTTCTTTATCTTCTTACCAAGTTATTCTATACTTTATTCTTGTATTCTTTAAATTTCTCAAAGGAATCATACTTATACCTAATTAAGCAGACATATCCATATGTACTAAATTTTTCAATAAAAGTTATGAAGTAAATGATGGATATGAACTTAATTGGATTCATACATATCTTATGACTGACTTTAATTACATGGTGTGATATTTATGAGATTCATATCATACCATACAACTGGAATGGGTCATAAGAGAGGATTATTATACCTATGAAACATATATTCTATTGTATGATTAGGCTTTAATATTCATTGCATGATATGAATGAATCATCTATGTACACTACCATACTATTTTTACATAGGTTTTGTTCCATTATATGGATCATTTAAAGAGTATTCATCATTCATTAAAAAAGTTTAATGAATGAAAAAACAATGAGTAAAAACACTCAGTTTCATAAGTTGGAATGAAATAATCAATGCTCTTCATTAACTAAACAGTGTTAGGAAGGACTATATAATAGAAAGGGCTTCATTAAATGGTTACCATCATTTTTGTTGCATGATATCCAAATATCTCTCTCTTTTCCACCCATAACTTTATTTATCACTAAGGTGGAGGCACTATCGACCCTTTTGAGTTTTGGGGTCCTCAATTTATGAACTAGGATCCTCAATCCACTGTAAACCCCTTTGAGGCAGGTGGTTGTTGTTTACTTCTTTAGTGATCCTTATCAACCATACTTCATCACAGGAAGAATTTGGAGCCTACTACTTATGGTTTACGGGTACATTGTGTTCATTAAAATTTACATGTTTAATTCTTTGAAGATAGATCAATCTATTTTTTTGGATTTTTTTGCTACTAAATATCATAGGATGATCCCTTAAAAATCATTAGTGCTATAAAATCAAGTTTCTTCAAGGATTATACATGTATGTTTTACAGATTTTGTAAAGAAACCTATATCTTATTGAGTTGAAACTGTATTATATAATATAATCCTTTGGTTATAGTTTTTTATAACATACGGGGTGTATATATCATATGGTATGATAAATAGGGAATCTTTGGATTTGAACTGATCTATATCATATGATATAAGATATTGTAAAATATGTCTTGATCCATGTGGCATAAATGTGGTATATAAGATATCATAAAATATGATTCAGGAAATATGATATAGTCAATCGTATCCTTCAATATGAATCATAACATATGATTTTGATATATCATAGATTATGATATATGTGTTGAACTACCACTCTCTAGTATCAGTCATATTGCATGACTTATTTTAGTCGTAAAATACGACATGTGTAAAAAAATATTATTTTTATTTTTATATTTTTAATTATGGTTTATGAACTGTTTATAAATTATAATTATTAGGCATTATAAATTTGTATTTTTCATTACTAAATTAAATAGTAAAAATTCATACTTATTTTTCATGTTTTTGAAAATAAATAATTTTTTTATTTATTAGTTTATTCCTTTTATTATTAATGTTTATAATTTTTTATAGAATGTGAATAATGTGTATACTTAAAATTATATGATAAATTGTTTCTAGAAGATAGATTTTTACATTACATTCTAGGTAAGACTTCATAAAATTTAGTTTTCATTTTACTTGATCTCAGTTTGTTTTTAGTGTTATAAGGCCAAGAATAGTTGTTAAATATAGCTTGTGAATATTAGTTGTTAGAGATATCATGAATTAAATTCTATCCTAAGTAAGTCTCCGTAGGGAATGTGACTTGGGGTCGAACTATCCACCATCCTATAGGATTATACCTTGTTATAAAAAGTTGAAGGTTCAAATATCCATCACTTTGGGATTACTCATGTAGAGATTATCAATCTCATATAAATCTATGCCTTTTCATGAAAAGTCCATGTAGCTTATACATGATATTTATTGAAGTATGTATTATTGAGTGGATCCTCACCATTTTATTTTTTTTATGTTTTGATAATTACATCTATTACTATATTTATACTTTCGATTATAAATTTGAAGCTTTCACTACTTGTAGAAGAAAATTTTAATATTTAATTTATTTTTTATTCATTGGTTATTACTTACTTATTATTTATTTATTCTCTAATTAATCTTTATTTATTGTTTATTATTTATTTTTTACTATTTTTGGATATTTTATTATAATTATGTATTATATAATTTTTCCAAGTAAATTATATTACATATTTTGTTGGAGATGGGAAAAAACCTTATGTTAGGATTTTTGGAAGAGGATATATTGTTATGAATCTCAGGGGAGTGTTTAAATTATATTATGTGTGCTATTTTTCACTAAATTATAATATATTATTCATGGTTTTAAATTATATTATATATTCTTGGAAAAAATATTATTCATGGTTGAAAAAACATACGTTTGTAAAAATTGGTTAAATAAAATATCTTATGTATTCCCTTGGAGTTTAATAATATATTACGTAATGGTATTTTATCAAAGGAAAAAATATTATGTATCACATATTCATTTAAATATGTTATGTATTACCTTTAATTGGAATTATTTTACATATTGGTATTTTTCAAAGGAAAACATCTTACGCATTTCACTTGTGTTCCTAATATTATGTTATATATCATCTGAAGCCAAGAAAAATGTGTCATGTATTATAATTTTTAAAAATAATTTATATTACACATTACATGGAGAGATAAAATTTATATTATATATCAAATATATTTTCTTATGTATTGAATTTGCTTCAAATTAAAATATCTTAAACATTATATATCTTACATATTATGTTTTTCTTGTTTAATTATCTTATGTATTGGTATTTTTGAAAATTAAATTATGTTACATATAAAATATCATACACATTCAACATAGGAAAAATAATATATTACATATTGATGGAGTTAATATTTTCATAAGTTAAAGTTATGGAAATTATTTGTATACAGTTGAAGTATTTATCTATTAATATGAATACTATATTTTGAATTCAAATCTAGTTGGAATTTGGGAAAGCTATTGCCCATAGATTACGAGATTTATTCATAGCAATTAAATATTGATTATTTGGGAACTTTTTATTATTATGATTGTTATGTAGTATTTATTAATTCATTTAAATGTTTATTATTTATTATTAACAAATATGTTTTATAGTTTATTTCTAAAAAATTATTATTGTGTATATTGAGGCCATACTTTATGAAGATTATTGTTAATCATTTATTAAAGAATACTTATGGAGATTAAAGTGGAAAATAGTTGTTGTTATTTTCTTTATTTAAATGCCGAAGGAACACACAAGCATGTAACTTGGATACTCATTATTTGATACTTAAGTGATGCTGAAAAAAAGATTAATTATTCAAAGTAGTTTCTAAAGTGCTACTGGAATACCCAAGATACATAATTAAAATATTTCAATGTGAATGGAAGAATATTTCTACACTAGAATTTATATTTGTAGCTTGTAATGATTTGTATTATTATTTTTTCATTTGAGTTTTCTTGCATCATACTATAAACACATTATAGGTTATACTGCCCTTAAAATGTGAGATCAATCCATTCACCTAATCAAAATGTGTATAACTCCCTCCCTCTAAAGGTAAACCTCCTAGCTTGATAATGAATAAAGGGATATAATGACCCATGAAGCCCACCTCTAATAGTCCATGGGTTGGTGACTAACACCAAGATTATATCAATCACACGCATATGAGGTATTACCCTCAATATAAATTTAAGGAATAAGAGATAATATGGAAAACCACAAACCATTTCCATGGATAAATATAGTATCAATCCCATTGCATGTAATTTCATACAAAAACTGAAACAATTGGATAATAAAATACTAAAAGTAACAAAAAAATTCTTGACATTGACCATAAAGCTCCAACAAATCATAAATGAATCCTCAATCTATTAATGCCTAGATTGATCACAAAATAGCTCTTGTAGACCTATAAAGTAGTTTATATATATGTAGGGTGAGAATAACATGTATACTCGGTAGGATCCTTCTAAAAACCACTCATGAAAAATGTGAACTAAGCATACTAAATCCCAATGAATAAACAAATGAAACTAACCCATCATATAAATAGATAGATTTATTTCTCATATTCACCATGGATCACTCACTAAGTAACACATAGAATTGAATAATTCTATATCAAAATCACACACACACACACATATATATATATATAAAGATGGTATCTCACTTACACTCCCCATTGGTGTGTTTCCCTCATACACCCAACGAATCACGTCCTATTCCCATCCCTTACATAAGATATCTTGTATCTCATGCATAAATATCACAACCATTCTACATACCATTTCACCTAGTATCTTATCATCATTCTATTATCCATAACCAGGTGTATGCATGGAATCCATTATAGCTCTGTAAATGCATTATACCTCAAGCCATTATATCCGATGCATGTGTACCCATGGGAAGTTATAGCCAGCATGATTGGATACATGTATATGATATACCTCAATCCATTACTACAAACACATAAATATATAGTAAAATTGAGATCAATCATATCTTGAGAAGGAATGTACCCTATTTCATAAGACCTTATATCCCAAGATACACTTATACATAAACTACAACTGAATAGTGGGGGAGAGGGAGAATTCAATCATCCATTCCCTCTCCATCATGGATATTGAGGAAATCACCCCATAACATTTGAGTATCAGTTTCCCTACCTATATGGGTAGTGAATCTTATGAAATCATAAAATATAGAATATATCACACAAAATCAAATTAAAGGAAACTACTTGGACTTAGAATCATCTATGGTTATCATTACATAAGGTACTTGGTTGTTGCTGCTAAGTTCTATATCTCAAACATACACACAATCATCGAAGTTCAATATTAATTATTAACCAACCATTAATTAATTAATATTATTATATATTCATTTCTAAGATTAATAACTTGGTCTCTTAAGATAAGTTTCATTAACACCATAATTTTCCTACTTGTATTTATTACTGATCAAGTATTTCATCATAATCTATAAAAACCAAGAATCAGCCTTATTATTTTATTAATTCATTTACATTTCATAATTATCCAGGTACTCTAAAGATCATCTTAAGATATAAAATCATGGATGTAATTTTTATGCGTAGATTAAAACTGTATCAATTAGTTGAAAAATAGAAAAATAATATATGGCTAACTGGTCATCAAACAAGAATCAAGAAGAAATATATATCAATGATCAAGCCCATATCTAAACTCATCCTAACCACCCTAGTGTAACCCCTGATACCATTTAGCATAATATAATCCATTTTTCCATCACCATCATCAACCATCATTATAGCCCCAGGATCTTAGCCTATTTATCATCAATATTATTGACCATTATAGGTTCATAATCAATAAATAACAACAAGAATATGATATCCTATAGCATGTACACAATGTAGTAAAGGTATTTTTAGCACACAATTTCAATGGGAAACTATATCCATATAAAAAAGTAATTCCAACCTTTAATAAATAAGGATAATCTTTCTTGACCACAATCAATTATCATCTTAAATTAAATAGTTTATTATGTATAGAATTTTTGAATCAAGAAACCAATAATAAATAACTAGGAAACCAACATAAACATGCCTCAAGTATTATTTTTATATTCAAATAGTTTCAAGAAATATGGTAATCAATTATCACACCTCGTTAACTATTCACTTAATATTTTTGAATTTACATTGTTTATCCATTTAAAGTAATTAAACCATGATAAAAAACAACAACAACAATAAATACGACCAAGAATATAGTGCACTATCTAATAAAAAACAAGAGGTAACATTAAGAATATCATAAAAACTCATACAATAAAAAAATCTCAACCATTTGTGTAATCCTCATATAATGAAATATTAATTATCTATAAAATGTGATAATATATTATTATAATTCTCTAATTCAAAAAATTATAAAATATTTTTTATCATAAAGTAAAAAATAAATAATAATATAACATGCGATATTAATCCCAAATAAATAATAACTGCTTCATGTGAATTATTTAATTCAATTTTCTTGTAATAATATTAACAATAGTTCATTGCATGTGATTGTTCATTTTCTCTTGGATAATTTAAAGAATGATAATAAAATATTATTCATCATAAATAGAATGTGAAAACTAATTTTTATAATTTTAAATTAATAATATTCATCATCAGCATATTTTTTTCATGTTTTTTTAAAGGTTGTAGTTGGGGTTTGGCTTAGTGGTAAGAACCCCTTAATTCTACATGAAAAATGGGGGTTCAAAACCCATTGGGTGTAGGGAATGTAGCAGTACTGTAGCAGCGGCGGCAGGTCACTGTGGCGGTGACGGGTACTGTGTAGTACTGTAGCAGTGTAGGTACTATAGCAGTACTATTCACAGAATGGTCCTTGGGCCAAAAAAATGGGCCTACGGGCCATGTAATGGGCTAAATGCCCACTGGGACTTCGGACTATGTAATGGGATAAATACATCCATAGAAAATAAATTATAATTAAATCACACCTTGTGCCAAATAAAAGAGAATAATCTAATCCCCAGCCTGAAAAGAAGTCCTAGTCACACTACACCAAAAGAAAAGGAGAGGTGGAGTTGCGTGTAGGCTAGAAAATCATAAGAAACACTCAAAAAATTGAAAAATGGCAGTAAATACTCCAAGAGTGAAGTTTAGATCATCTAGTCTTGACAAAAATCAAGAAACATGAACAAGGGAGAGAGCTCATCATTTTAGAATAACAAATGTGATTCTCTTGGGTATTTCTAGAAACATATTCAACTTTATTTTTAATTCACATTTAATTAGGTTTAGATTTAAGTCTAGTTCCATGGAATGTTTAAATCTCCTAATATCAAGTAATTAAAAGATATAAGCCATGTTGATTGTATATATATTTAAAACCCATGATTTAAGCTTTTATTTTCCATTTATTTCCTTATTTTCATTTAAAATATTTTTTACTTGATTCAAGGAAAAATATTGAATTCTTCTAAAAAAATGATTACTGACCATGAATATCAACTGTGAAAAGTGACCAAATGGATCGACCACATGAATTAGATAATCAAACATGTGAAAAAATGGATCAAAAACATAACAAGGGGATTGGCCACAAGACCAAAGGATCAGCTGCATGACCAAAGGAACGATTGCACGACCAAAGGATCAACTGCACAAACAAAAGGATTGACCACACAAACAAATGGTATAACCACATGACCAAAGGATCAACCGCACAAAAAATAGGATCACTCATATGAATAAACAAACTAACTATATGACCAAAAGATCATCCACGTGAATAAAAGGATCGACTACGTGAATAACCAAGAGACTTCATGAAAAAACTTATAATTTAAGAATAGAAAATGTTTTTAGAACCCTCTTTACACCTATAAACCTTAGGAAAACACAAATAAATGTGTTTATTGATATATTAAATTACATATGATGCCTTTAAAACAATTAACATCTTCAAAAAATTAAAACAAAACCTGAAAAGAAGAGAAAGGGGGTGTGAACAACCACCCCATGAGATACTTCCCAATGATCTCTCTAAATCAGGAACACAACCACACATCAGATAAACAAGGTAAATAGACTTGAAATATCATCAATCAATCTCAAAATACACTCCTTGGGGAGATACCTATCAAACAAGGGAAATTCTATAAACCAGAATCACATTGAGGAGAAGAAATGATTTTATGAAATGATATAAGGTCAAACACATCATCTCAATAGAAAGGAAACAAACAAATCATCTCAACAAGAAAGATCATACCTCAAAAAATTCAGGATATTTATCATGAATATGTGACTCTATCTCCCAAGTAATATCATCCAAGTCATTATACCACCATAGGGAATAAACCAAAGGAATATCACACTTGTGTGGGACCTTAACCTAATAGTATTGAACCTCATCTGGTTATTTTTCAAAGGTTTCACCATCTTCATCATTCATCTATCCTCAATTGATTATATTGGAAACATTATAAAGATATTTTTAAAGCTGAAATACATGAAATACTCCATGAATCAGACTCATCTATGGGGGTAGTGCTATCATATACACCATAACTCCGATGCTCACTAATATCATGAAAGGCCCTACAAATCAGGGAGAAATCTTACCCCCACAATCATACCTCTATTTACTATAATGAGAAGATACCTTCAAGAACATATAATCTTAAATGTGAAAATATATAGGTCTACTCCTAAGATCAACATAAGACTTATAATGATCCCCCACCACCTTTATTCACTCACTAATCACTTGTAAATTCTCTTTCATGCTCTATACCAATTTCGGTATAAGAACAGTTGATTCTTCAACCTTAGTCCAACACAATGGAGATCAGAAAGGTCAGACATAAAATGATTTAATTTTTTTTATAAAAATGGTAGAATATTAAGTTTTATTATAATAAATCTCCACAAAGGGTGGGTGCCTCTCCCATGAACCTCTAAAATCCAAAATGCACATGTGTAACGTGTCCTCCAAATTCCAGATTGCCCACTCTTTCTAACCATCCATATTTGTATTAAAAGTGATGATAAGGCATAATTGCGAGCAAAATTCATGTTGTATACCTCTCCACACCCTAGAGGTAAAATAGAGATCACAATCATATATGATTATCTCAGAACCATATTAATCCCCACTACCTCCTCCATATACTACCTTGAAAAAACCTTAACTAAGCTTGACCCATTAATCTCTAATAAGTGAGTTCAATTCATCAAGAAGTCCATGATAACCCAAATAGAATAATAAACACCCTAATATTTTGGTAAAATAATCATTAATTTTATCCATATTCCCACCCACTTTCATTAGGTAACATCAAGTGGATGAAGTAAACCACTAAGAACATGATGCTTAGCCTTCACCCTCTAGAAAACCAAACACTTATAGACAAAATCTACAACTAAATACTTCATACCAAACAACTAAAATTGGACTCTCATAGAATGATACATCTTTTCCATGCCTATATATACTACCAAGGGAGAATTTTGGAACTCATATATTACCACATTACTGATTTTTTAGAGAAAAAAATCTTATCCTAAATCAACACCTGATGCTGACCATCCCTTAGGAGCATCGCCACAAACAACTTGATCATGCCAAACCTCTACCTATGAATCCCTTAGTTTGGAATCCTCCATATATTCCACCAATGATGACTACACTATCATTTGATAAAGACATCCTCTACCATCAACTACACCCATGTCAAGGAGTAATGATTCTGACTCTTCCATCACTCTCCAAGAGTCCCCAGACTCATGCACAACACCACCACATGACTTCATTATTAATGAATTTACCACAACATTCTATTTATTAGGTGTAAAGGAAATATCAAAATCATAATCTTGTAATAACTCTATCCACCTTCATTGTCTCAAATTCAAATTGTGTTTTGAGAATACATGCTTTGGAATTTTGAGATTTTTGAAGACCATAAAACATTCAATAATCACATAATGAAGCCAATAATTCAAGGAAAACACAACTATAAAAAGATATAGATTATCACTGGAATAGTTACATTCATGAGGCTGTAAATACTAAGTACCATAATAGATAACTTCCCTCTTCTACATCAATATGTAACACAATACAAAACATTAAGCATCACAATAAAACTAAAATGTAACACCCACGTCTAGAAGATGAATAATTAGAGCATTAAGTAGATTCTCCTTTAAATACTCAAAATAAAATTGGCATGAGTTAGTCTACATGAATGCATGATCCTTATTGGTAAATGTTTTTATAGGAGTCACAATCTAAGAGAAGTTGGGCATGAACTCCTTTAAACTTTTTCACTTCTATAACATTATTGGGGGCTAATCAAGAAACCACCACCACAATATTTGAAGTATCTATGGTGGTTTCATGTTGAGATAAAACATTCCCCAAGAAACAGACCTCACAAGCCCAAAACTCAAACTTTAATAGCTTCCTGAATATCTAATGAAACCAAATAACTCCCAAAACATCTTCCAAATACTCTATATGCTCCTCCTCCAACCCAAAGAACACAAGAATTTCATTAATAAAGACCACCATGAACTAGTTCATAAATTCATGGAAAACTACATTCATCAATATCCTAAACACTACTAGATAATTCGTAACTCTGAACAGCATCACAATGAACATGTAATGCCCATATGGTATCTAAAAGAAATATTTGGGATATATTCATTATTTACTTGCATCTAATGATATTCAGACAAAAAATAAGGCTTTTAGAACTAGCTATATCCCTTCAATTGATCGAATAAATCATCAATCCATGATATGGGATAGTAATTATTTACTTTCACCTAATTCAAATGATGATAATCAACACACATCCATAGACAATAATCTATCTTCTTTTCAAATAGAACCAGATCTCTCCAAGGTGATATACTTGGATGAATGAATCCTCTCTGCATAAGATGATCAATCTTAATTTTTATCTCTTGTAACTCATAAGGGTTCATCCAATATGGATACATCAATATCGAAGAAATATATTTTTTGGGATCTATCCCAAAATAAATCTCTTTTTGAGGGGGTGGTGTCACAACCACTCCTAGGAAGACATAAGGGTACTCTTCTACCACCCTCAGAAACACCACCAGTTGATCCTCCACAAAACATAGCATAATCCTGACCATCAAGAAATATAGAGACTCAACGTGCCTTTAACCCATATGAGGGTCTCACTTTCCAAAAAACATAGCCTCATATCTATTAGAAACATAGAACATGAATCAACTCATAAAGAAATCTATGATATAATGAATCAAATACAAAAAATTCATTTTGAGGATGATGTTGTATAGTTATATCTGTAAACATAGAAAGTTTCCACAAGATTTGTGCTACCCCAACACCAACTCACATTCTCTACACACACCATATAGGATATCTCTACCTCTAACTGGAGTATTCAACATCAAGGGAACTGGAAGCCTCTCTACATTAAGTCCTAGAGCATAGACTAGAGTGGATGAAACAAAGGAGTTTGCAGATCCTAAATCAAACAAGACATAAACCTAAGTATAAAATAGGTCAATAGTAACCCGCACAATGTATGGATATCCCAATGATAGAAAAGATAAGGCATGCATCTGACCATGTCTAGCTCTAGTACCTCTCTAGAACATATGGATACCACCTCTATGTACACTATCTACTCATTTCCCCTAAGTATGAGGGGTTTCATAGGCTTATCCTATGCCTACCTCATCCCCCCTCTATTGATCGTAAGTTTGAATGTTCGTCTATTGCTGCTTCCATGGCTAATATAGTTGTAAAAACTGAGTCTAAAATGAGCCACCAACCTTATGCTGACAAATAAGAAATGTCAAGAACTCTTTATTTTGATATCCATGACCTATAAATGAAAAAACCATTCATGTTCTACTATTTTGGGCATGAGAATGGTTATCCTTAGAGAAATGAGTTGAATAATGTCAAAACCTACTCCCTGTTAATTGAACCTTCTTCTTCAGACCATAAAATTGAGAATTGGTCATAGAATTTCTCTATATAAAATATTGGAGACTCCCATCCCATGATGTTCAGGTCCTATCCAATATCCTATCAATGACCTTAGTTTTAGAGAACACCTCTAGATATTTATTCAATTTAAATGGGTTGTCCTAGTGATAAATATCTAGATGAAAATACTCCTAAAAATGAATCACCCTAACTTCATCATATAGAAGAAGGTCTCAAGAATAACATAGGATGTTCTTGTATCGTATACTAAACTTCTACACAAAGGAGATCCCTTATTTAAGGGTAATGATCTCCTATTAAAAATCTACCTCAATGGTTAAAGAAATAAACTTTGAATAGAATTGATATTAGAACTTCTCTCATACAACAAAAGACTCCTCATGATCCCTAAGGAACAAAATACACCACTACTAAGCTAGCCTATGCAGCATAGCCATAGACAAAGAAACCCAGTGCTCCTGCTGAGTATGAATCAAACTAAAGTCTATCTACACCACCTCTATCCAATCATCAATCACCTGATATAAAACAGAGACCTTATAATTTTATAGACCCAAGCACTGAAACTCTCAAAGTGTCCCCCAAATTTCATTATTGACAACCTCCACCTTATATCAATTTTCTAAAACATCCTATTAAATTTTTTCATCATGAACTTGAAGAATACATATACCTAGAGATACATATATAAAAAATTAAAAATTAGGGACTCATAAACCTATATTATATAATATTTAAGGTTAATTAATTGATTGGTTTTAAACAAATTCAAATTTTGTACCCAATTCAAGTACAGAAGCAGACTATCATGACGTATGATCCTTGCCTCGGTCTCTACCTCTCATGTAGTATCACTTCATTTATAATGTTTAGTAAACTTTAACATTCTTACATTGGATCATAGAGGGACCAAAAATAGCATTTCCTAGTTGGTGTCCCTTATTTACATCACATACAAAGCCTAGATGATATTGTTTCCATACCAACCCGTGAATCCTAACCAATTTCTAGCTCTAAACTCTATCTTATATCTCAACCATCATCTCTGATACCACTCTTTCATGACCCCTCCCTCCAAAGGAACCCATCCTGGGTTAGTAATGAATAATGGTAGATAATGACCTCTCCCACCTCCAATAGGCCATGGGTTGGAGATGAGAACCAAGAGTATATTAATCACACACATGGGTGAAATTACCCTCAATATAAATATAAGGAATGACAAACAATATAGAATAACACCAATCAAATACATGTATAAATAGAATATCAGTACTAATACATGTAATGTATAACTCTTTGTAACATAAACAACCCATAATTACAAGACAATGATTGCACCTTATTTCATTTCTAGGATATTTTTGGTTTAGAGTTTTATAGAATTAGGTAGAAAAATTACATAATAAAGTGGAAACCATCACACATTATCCATTTTTTCTAGAAAAATAAGATTCTTACGTTTAAAATATTATTTCATGAAAAAATTTCTTTGAAAAACAAATCTTTCACCATTAAAAGTGCATAAACTTTTATTTTATCATGAAATCAAAATATCACCACAAAAAACTTTAGTAAGAATAGATTAGGTATCTTGGAAAATTATCCTTACATTAATACTTAAAATAAACCTTACAATGAAATCAATTAACTGGATGATTCCTATATCTCATAGGAGTAAATTATAACTAGTAAAATATGTCACTTTACCCAATGCATTATAGAGCTATATCGGGCTCACCCGTCTTCAGATCTATTTCAGGATCACTCATTATTCATATAAATTTTCCAATCACCATAGAATGAATAAAAAATATCTTTCAATTTAATCATAAAAACCCATTTAAATTTTCCTTCAACCTTATAATAAAGAATAATTTCATTTATCTCATAAAGATGAGAAAAAGTTTATGTTTCCTTAGAATTTTTTTAGTACTAAAAATATCTAAAATGTTGAGAGAAATATTTTATTTGAAAATATCCATGGAAAATTTTAGATAATATTGATAATTACTAATGTATATAACTACAGAAAAAATCTAAAAAACCTTATACATTAAAAACATTCTTTTTTTTACTTTGGTAAAAAAATGTCAAAATGAATCATATGGTAAATGTTTAAAAGATTACTTTTTAAACCATTAAAAATAAAGTAAAAATTAATTTAAAATGAATTTTAAAAATATTTTTTTGATAAATGATAATATTCCTTGAAAATTTTGAAGAACATGCATATGCAGGAGAAATATTTAAAAGGAATACTTTAAAACATATTTTTAAAGAATAATCCCTTATGACTTTCATAACTTTTCAAAAAAAAATATTGAAGAAGATAACTTGAAAAGGATTTCTAGACCACCTTAATTTCAATAAATAAATGATAAAAAACATTTATAAGGTAGTTTGTACACCACATAAAAGAAAACATGTGGTGAAAATGGCATAAGTCTCAATAAAAGGAGATTGAGACAAGAAAATCCTTAACCTCATCTCCCAAATTTCCATGTACATTCTTTAACACCTATATAATAAAATTAAATCAATTATTTAATTTATTAAGAAAATTTTGAGGTCAATTCCATTACCATTATCCATTTGTTCATTTATGATCATTCTTTATTTAGTTACTTAATTAGTTAAGTTTACGTCATATGTTTTGCGGATGTTTGGTTCATAATCACAAAATAGATTCAGTAGGTTGATTGTTTTAAAAGGGATCATTGTTACATAATCACAATAATATTAAAAATGACATAATTATAATTTTAACACATTAAATACAATTTTATAACCATCCATATAAGGTGAACATGAAAAATTAAATATGTCGTATCATGGAAGTAGTAGCTTGCACTTTCACACGAGCAACATTTCCAATTTTTTATAGGGTGTAAAAGAAATAAATTTGATAATATTTTACAAAATATTAAGAATTTTATAAATTTAGTTTTTATTAATTATTTCCATATTTATGACCATACATGTGTGGCGGTAACATAAACAAACACATCATTTCATGGAGGTGGTAGTCCACACGTACTCGTGAGCGATATAATCATTTTCTGATGGATATAAGGGTAAGAAGGTAAGTAATATATTATCCTTAAATTGGAATAATTATTTCATAAATATCATATATATACATTTTATCCATCATTTTAACCATACATATTATCTAGAGATGAGAAAAAAGACACATCGCTTCATAGAGATGGAGTTCGTACATACACATGAGTAATGATTTCAATTTCCATTGGATGGAAAAAGTGATGAAAAGGTTTTTTACCATAATAATAATAATATTTTAGTATATTTATTATAATAATTTTCTTATTCCATCGTGGTTAAAAAATATTTTAAGGAGGTATATTAAGTAGTAAACATGAAATACTCGGTTATGAATTTTACCTCTTCTTTGGAAAACCTCTTTTGGATTACACCTTAATCCTTCTAGGTTTGGTATTTTGGTGATATTATAAAATCTATGATGTGGTAAGTTAATTTGGGGAGATATTTTTGGTATGTATTTCCCAAACTAGATTTATCAAAAGGTGTGATAAATATATAAGCATAGATGCCCTTTTATAAGTGAGGAAAGTAGTATGCTTGTAATTTTTCTAAAATTTTATATATTATAAATGTCTTACTCATGGTAAAGTGGATTAAAGACTATAAAATTTTGAATAAAACGTGATAATGTTATAAATATAATTATAAAATAATGATTAATATAATATTTTGTGGCCTTATCACTTAGTTTTTATCTTAATTAACCTGATTTACCCCTTACCGTGGTGACACATTTTTACATTGGTTACTATTCATAATGACCAAAAATGAAATTGGAATAATTAATAAAATTTAATCTCGTGATTATAAATATTAAATCCATTTTTTAAGATTAAAATTATATATTTTTAAAAAATTTATTTTAATAATTTCACAAAACACAATGAAAAATAGTTTTTTAGAAAATTGTGTTTTTAAGCATAAAAATGAACTTATACCAAAATAAAATATAATATTGATTAATATGCATTTATTTATATTATATTTAATAAAATATATCATATGTTAATTTATAATCTAATCCAAAACTAAATGGTACTTTTAAACAACTTTATTTAAAGAAAAGAAATGATAGTTTTGCAAAAAAAAGGTATTTTTTACTATTCACTTAGAAATCAATCTTTTCAGAAAAATTCCAAAAAAATAATTCCTAATAATATTATTCCAATATGATTTAAAAAATAATTTCCATTTTTTCAAATATGATTTCTAAAACTATCAGAAATTAATTATAATATTTATGCACAAAATGAATAAAAACCATTTTGGAAGAAAATGAATTTTTAAGGCATAAAATAACTTTATTCTCATTACATGAAAAATAATAATAATTAAATGAATTATAATTCATTAAATTTTATATATAATCTATTTATTTCATTATAATCATTTATCAATTTAAAATATTAATAAAAAATACATCATAAGTATAAAAATAGTTTTTTGAAAAATATCCCTTGTGCCTTCAAAATATTATATCTTCATTTCCAAAAAAATATATAATCAATGTATGACTAATTATTCATTTAATGGGGAAAAACTTTATAAATAAATTTTATAATTAATATAATCATATTCACACCTATCAAACCAATTTCTAGGTCATAACGATCATATATAAATAACAGTATACTGCAGTTTGTTTAAGTTTGATGTTATGTATACCGCATGCTATAGAATATATTATTTAATGAAAATAAATTCTTAAATATTGGGTGTTACATTATACCCCCTTAAATGAATTAAATCCTCAAAATTTTACCTTGTGTCTAATAAAAATAGTTTAAAATATTTTAAAAAACAACTCTAATGAGTTAAAGATAAAACATATGATCCTGAAATGAAAAACCTTTTTTAATATTTAAATATACCTTTATTGTAAACCCAATTCGTAATAAGGGATAATAAAAGATAATTTTGAATAGAGAAAAAGAAAAATATGAATTTCACCTAAAATAACACATAATTGGTATCCCAAATTAGGAGAGCATTGGTGGGAAGTGAAAACATATACTTGTAAAGAAGAGTCATTTAATATATACTATTATACTTTTATTATAAGATAAGAGACCATAAGTTCATCAAAAAAAATTATAAAAGAGATAACATTTACATTTTCAATATTCTTTTATAGATTTGATGGATTCTTTTACCATCAGGATAGAGAACATGAGAAAATATACTTACTTGATTTCTTTCCTTCCTATAATAATAATTTCAGCATTTGGTTCGTCTTAGAGAATCTTTCCCACTTTTATCTCATATCTTACTCCAATAAATGGATATTCAAGATGATTTTTTCATGATTTAAGCACTAAAATTAACTTCTAACGGATCACATGATTATTAAAATGATAAAAAGTTATTCCTACTATATTTAGCATAAGGTAAGATAATATAAAATATAAATAAATAATACATTAATCTATAAATGCTCAATAATAGCAACAAAAGTTAAACTTTAAACATTTTATAAATAAATAACCTTAAATCTCTTCGAAATATGCCTAACCAAAATTTAAACCCAAATATTAGGTTTATTTTATCACATATTATTCTTAAATTAACTTAATATATATCTATAAATAATATCAATTACTCATAAAGTCATATACCAAAAATGTATATTTCCTAATCATATAATCTTCAAAATATGCTAATATTTTTCATAAATAACCAGAATCACCATAAAGTCTCAATAAAAAAATATTCTTCCAAAAGAAAACAAAACCTTTATTCCTCAAATAAAATCCCATATTAGCCAAAAAAATCATTTAACATAATCATGTAATGTTCCCAATATAGTGAACTTCTTAAAAAAACTTTAATTAGTTATTCACCAAATCACTTTTCAATCCCATGGTATAAAACATGTGTTCCAAAAATTTAAAACCCCTTTTATCCCAAGTAACCATAATTACCTCAACATCAAATATCATATTAATATTAATGGATATCAATAACTTTCAACTTATTTACATAAAATATAAAATCATTATTATTTAAATAACCTTTTCATTAAAACACATGTTGGTCTTAAGGGTTACATATAACTCAATCATATTTTAAAACTCAATAAATTTCTCAAAGTCACTCACATTACATAAAACTTAAAAGAGTATTAATTAATTTAAACTTATGATCATCCTTAAATTTATAAAATCTTAAATAAAATACCACTACATCATAACTCTTGAAACCCCATATGTAGACACTTTAATCATTAAACATTCTTCATAATCCATTAACCAAGTTTTTCCATCCTATCCCTTAATACTTCCTTCCTATAATATGAATTATTTTATTATATTCATAAATATAAAAAAATAATCCAAATATAATTCATACCTTTTATATTTCATTCACATTTTACTCATATTCAACTATAATGGAATTATGAATTACTAAAATTTTATGTGTACAGTTCTGTTGATCCCCTTCTTGAGATTCCCACCTAGGACATTGATTTTCATAATTCACATACTTACAAGATTTAAAATAACTTCCTTTTACTTTTAGGAATTTCCCTAAGTACTTCTTCCCACATTATTAACATGTAAGAAATTGAATACCTTTTCTTTCATGGTCATTATCACATGGACTTCCTTGAAACTCCGTTTTTATATTATTTGGTGTGTCAATAAACTCAACCATATTCAGTTTTTTAATCATATATCAAGATATATGGTTAGTAATAACAATAAGAGTTTTCACTCCACCTTCTATATCATTTGGTTACTCATTCAGACAACCTTTATTGTCCTTCACACCCATTACTTTTTGGTTCCATCGATTTACTAAAATAAAAAATGGTTAGTGTGAGTATAATAAATAAAATAAAAAGTAAATCATCCTGTGAAGAGTATGAAACTAAGATATTATTAACCCTCATATCACCCCAAATGTTTTCTCATCAAATAACATCTTAATCTCTAAATTTATCTCAACCTTTTCTCTGATACCAACTTTATTTCCCCATAGCATAAATATCCTAAAATCACATGATTTATAACGAGGGTTTCACCTTTATAAATTTCTAGGTTCTTTTTTATTTATATTTTTAGATAATTAGGTGAAAACATTACAAAAGAAAGTGTAAAATTTCAAATATTATCTATTTTTTCAACCAAAAATAGGATTTTTAAGTTTACACTCTTGTTTCATTCATGAAACACTTTCTTCATTCAAATCTAATTTCCTTTATTTAGAGATAAAATTCATAATAGTTTTTAATCATATTCAAAATATTTTCTAATCATCTTTATACCCTATGAAAAATATTTTAAAACTTGGTATAAGAAAAAAATCATAGTATGAGTTATAAAAATAATGTAATCTCATTATTCTAGTGAAAACATGAAAACCCATGATAATGTTTACCTTTTTCACAATAAAAATTTCACCACATAAATAAAAATTATCCTCACGAGAAAGTTAATTTTTTCTCAAAGAAAACCTTTAAAACCCATTATCAAGCATATTAAATTAATTAAATCATCATTAAAATATTTATTTTAAAAACACACCTTTCACCTTTAAAGGCTTATAAACTTTTCCTTCCTCATGAAATCAAAATGATTCCATACAAATATTTACCAAGAATAGATTAGATATATTATAATATTTTCTTTGAATTATCCCTAATAATGACCCTTATAATGGAATCACCTAACAATATAATTCCCATATCTCTTAGTAGTAACCTATAATTGGTAAACTTAGTCACTTTACCCAATTCATTGGAGAGCTATATTGGACTCACCCGTCAACATAGATAGTTTGGGATCACCCATCATTAATATAAAATTTCAAAGAATCATAGAATGAATAAAACACATATATATTTAAATTTAATTATAAAACCCATTTTAATTAGTATTCAATCCCACAAGAAATAACACTTTCAGTTATCTCATGAAGATGGTAAAACGTTTTTATTTCCTTAGAAAATTATTTTTAAAAAACTAAAAATTCCTATAATATTTAAATAAATTTTCTTTTAAAATAAACATGGTAATTTTTAGAGGAATATTTATCAAAAATAATGGCTATAATTGAGGTAAATATAATTCGATCTTTATATGTTAAAAAATATTCTTTTTTCACTTTGGTAAAAAACATCAAAATGACCCATACAGTAAATGTTTAAAATATTCCTTTTTAAAATTTTAAAAAGAAATTAAAAAATAGTTTAAAATGTATTTTAAAAATATTTTGTGTATAAATATTAACATTCTAAGAGAATTTTTATAAACATAGATATGGAGTAGAAATATTTGAAAGGAATACTTTAAAACAAAGATTTAAAGAAGAATCCCTTAAAACTTTCATAAATTTTGAAATAAAAGGAAATTGAAGAATAGAACTTGAAAATGATTTTCAAACCACTTAAATTTAAATAAATTAATTATAAAATAAATCCATAATTTATTTCATATATAACACAAAATAAAACATGTCTTGAAAATTGCATAATTCCTAATAAAAGGAAATTGAGATGAGAAAATCCCTAACCTCATCTGCTTACTTTCTATGTATATCCTTTAAATCTAATATAATAAAATTATTTAAATTATTTAAATTATTAATAATCTATTTTAGGTTAATTAAATTTTAATAACCCATTTTATGTCATTAATTATCATGTTTTATTTATTTTCTTAATCAGTTAATTTTACATCGGGTGTTTTGAGGACGTTCGGTTCATAATCCCAAAACAGCTTTAGTAAGTTAAAAGTAATCAAAGGGGTCATTATTCCACTATCACTAAAATATTAATAATGAAATAATTATAATTTTATACATTAAATACAATTTTATAAAAATTTATGGAATTCATTTATGAAAAATGAAATATGACATATCATGGAGGTAGTAGTCTACACGTACACATGATCGACGTTTCCACTTTTCTATTGGGTAAAAAAGAAATAAATTAGATAATATTTTAATTTTATAGAATATTAATGATATTATAAATTTAATATTTATTTATTTTTTATATATTTATGACCATCCATGTGAGGTGGTAACGTAGAAAGAATCACACTGCCTCATGGAGGTGGTAGTCCACACGTACGCATGAGAAGCGTTATCATTTTATGATAGATAGAAGGGTGAAAAGGTAAGTAATATATTATATTTATAGAAGAAAAATTTCTTAATAAATATAATATATATTCATTTTATCCATAATTGGGAACATTCATATGGTGTGGTGGTGAAAAACAAAACACATCGCTTCCTGAAGACAATAGTCTATATATACGCATGAGTGATCATTTCATTTCCCATTGGATGGAAAAGGAGATGAAAAAGGGTTGTACTATAATAATAATAACATTTAATTATATTTAATATGTTTATTTTATTATTCCAACTTTGTTAAATAATATTTTAAGGAGTTAGATAAAGTAATAAACATGAAACACTCAATTAAGAATTATACCACTTCTTTGTAAAACCTCATATGGATTACACATTAAGCCTTCTAGGTTTAGTATTTTGGTGTTACCAGGGACTATAGGATGTGGGGAGGGATTTTGGGGATATATTTGGTCAGTTATTGGCTGAAATAGAGTTCTAAAAAGGTATTAGGAAGTTACGAGAGGAGGTGTCTTTTTATAAGTGAGGGGAGTTACGCACGTTTAACTATTCTAAACTTTTATATATTATAAATGTTTTACTTAAGGTAGAGTGGATTAAAAACTATTAAATTTCTAGGATAAGGTGATAATTTTATAAATTTCATCATACAATAATAATTAAGATAATATTTTTTGCCCTTATCACTTAGATTTTACCTTAACCTGATTTACTCTTTACCATAGTGACAAATTTTTACCATGGTCACTATTCATAATGACCAAAAATGAAATAAAACTCATTAGTAAATTTTAAAATCATAATTAAAAATATGGAATTATTTTTTCAAAATTCAATTTATATAATTGGAAGAAATTACTTTTATTATAATTGATTAAAATGCAATGAAAAAGAGTTTTTAAAAAATTATGTTTTTAAGAATAAAAAATGAACTTATACCAAAATCAAATATAATTTTGATTCCTATAGAATTATTTAGATTGTTTTTAATAAATTGAATCTTATTTAAATTTAAAACAAACCCAAAAATATGAGACTTTTAAATTATTGTATTTAAATAAATGAAATGACAGTTTTTCAAAAATTTGTATTTTTCACTATTCACTCAAAAATCAATATTTTCTAAAAAATTCCCAAAAACTAATCTTCAGATTATTATGAAATTATGATTTAAAATTTTTTGTCAAATTTACTAAATACAATTCCTAAAAGTGATAGAAATTAATTAAAATATTTGTGCACAAAATGCAATGAAAACCATTTTTTAAGAAAATATATTTTTGAGGCATAAAATGAATTTACTCTCATTCCATGCCTAATACACCTAATTAAATGAATTTTAATTAATTTAATTATATATATTCTAATTATTTTACTATAATAATTTATCAATTTAATCAATTAAGATAAAACTACAATGAACGCATAAATTTTTTTTTTGAAAAATATCTCTTTTATATTCATAATATTTTATCATCACTTACAAAAAATTGATAACAAATGTATGATTGATTGTTAATTTATTAAGGAAAAACATTATATATATATATCATAATATATTTTCTTTTATTCATACCCATCAAACCAATTGCTAGGTTATAATGGTCATATTTAAATAATAGTATACCATGGTTCATTTAAGCTTGATGTTGTGTACACCAAACATTATTGAATATATTATTTAAAGGAAATAAATTCTTAAATATTATGGTGTTACATAATGTCATAAAAATTTGAAATAATTGGAAAATAAAATACTAAATGTACCAAAAAATACTTGATAGCGACCAAGAAGCTCTGACAGCTCCTGAATGACTCCTCAAGCTAGTAATGCTTATATCGACCACCAACTAGCTCTTGTGGATCTATAAAACATTTTATATATGTGTAGGGTGATAATAAAAAGTATACTTAGTATGATCCTTCATAAAATATATCATGAAAAATGTGAAATAATCCTATTATCTTAGTGAGTAAACAAATGAAACTAACGTGTCACCTAAAAAGTAAATATATTTATCATCCTCACCATGCCTCATTCACGAAGTAACATATATAATTGAATCATTCAATATCAAAATCATATATAAAAATAAAGTCACCCTGATTCGACTTCCCCACTATTTTTTCACTCTTATAACACAATGCCTCACATCCTATACGCATCCTGTCCTCCTATATCTCATTTGTAAGTATCACAACCATTATGAAACATGTGCATCTTGGAACCTCATAATCATCATCTCATATGAAACCAAGTGTATTCATAAAATCCACTATAACACATGTAAATTCATTATACCTCAATCCATCATAGCTCATACACATATACCTGTACAAATTCATAGTCACTACGAATAGATAAAAAAATGTGTGTTATAACTCAATTCATTATAGACTACATATAAATGTAAAATAAAACTAAGATTCATCAAAATATGGGTAGAAATATACCCTAAGATATAAGCTATTATAGCCCAGTATACACCTACACATAAACTAAAGCCAAAGGGAGAGTGAGGGAGAGGGAGAAGTCAGGCATATATTCCCTCTCCATCCTGGATATTGAGGAAAACACCCCCCCCCCCACCCCAAAACATTTAGGTTTCAATTTCCCTATCGACATAGGTGGTGAATCATATAAAATCATAAAATATAGAATATATTACACAAAACCACATTAAGGGAAAATACCTATCCTTAGACTCATCTGTAGTTATCATTACACAAGACACATGACTATCAACACAAAGGTCTAGATCTCAAATGTGCACACAAGCATCGAAGTTCAATAATAATTATTAATCAGTTGTTAATTAATTAATATTATTTCATATTTATTTATAGAATTACTATTTTAGTCTTTTAATCCAAGTTTCATTGGCACCACAATTTTTATACTTGCATTTATTTCTGATCAAGTATATTATCATCATCTTTAAACATGAATAACCAACTCTATTAATTTATTAATTCATTCACATTTCATAATTACCTGGGTAATCTAGGAATCATCTTAAGATACCATATCAAGGATTAAATTTTCATGCATAGATTAAAACTGCATAAATAAGTTGAAAACTGATCAAATAATATCTAGCCAATCGACCATCAAACAAGCATCAAGTAGAAATATATATCGATGAGTAATATCATCCCTAAAATTTTCATGATCTCCCTAATGTAGCCTTGACACCATTGTGCATAATATAATCCATTCCACCATCACTAGCATCAACCATCACTCTCGGTCCATGCTCCCATCACATTGAACATCAGTATTCTCAACAGTTCCAGGTTCATGTAAGAAAATCCCAACAAGTATCTAATATCCTAGAGCTTTCACACAAGTCAATAAAGGTATTTTAAATAAATAATTTTAATGGGAAACTAAGGTAATTAAACTAAGATATTATATCCTTTAATAAACAAGGACGAGCTTTCCCAACCCTAGTCAATTATCTTTAGTAAACATCTATTTTAATTCTCATATTTATTGAGCTAATTTATTATGCATAAGTTTTTAAGATCAAGAAACTTATAGGTAATAACTAACAATAGTTAGGAAAAAACATAGACACTCCCCAAGCATTATTTCTATATTCAAACATATTCAAGAAAGATGGTAATTAAAAACCATGTCCCTTTCAATATTCACTTAATATTTCATATTTATGTTGTTTATCCATTTCAATAATTTAAACCACTCTAAATAACAACAATAAAAATATCCAAGAAGATAGTACATTGTCTAATAAAAATCAAGAGGCAGCAACAATAATATCATAAAAACTCATGAAATCACAAAACACCAACCATTTGTTTATTCCTTGTATCATGAAATAAAAATTATCAACAATATATGATAATCTATTATTATAATTCTTGAATTCCAAAAATTAAAAATGATTATTATCATAAAATAACAAATAAATAATACTTTAATATGTGATATTAATCCTATATAAATAATATATGCAACATGTGAATTATTTATTTCTATATTTTTTGTAATAATATTAACAGTAGTTCATTTCATTCGATTATTATTTTTATCTTACTTGAATAATTTATAGAATAATAATAAAATATTATTCATCATAAACAACATAAAAACTATTTCAATTTTCATCATTCAAAATTAATAATAACAATATTAATCATATTCCACTACATGTGATTTACCAAAATTTGAAATAATATATTCACTACATGCTGATAATATTAATACACTATCCATTGGAAAGAATCAAAGAGTGAATTTTAGATCAACTATACTTAAGATAAATACAGAAAAATGAATGAGGTAAAGAGATCCTTATTTTAGAATGATAGCTATAATACTCTAGAGTATTTCCAAAAATTTATTAAATATTTCTTTTAATTCGCCTTTAATTTGATATAGATTTAACTCTCATTCCATGAATCATTTAAAACTCATAATATCATGGAAGTCAAAGATATAAACTACCTTAATCATATATATATTTTAAAACCAATGATTTATGATTTTATTTTCCATTTTTTCCCTTATTTTTTCATTAAAAGGAATTTTTATATCATTTTTGGTGAAATATAGAATTTTTCTGCCCAAATTGACAGCCGACTATGAAGATTGACCATGTAAAGAAACTTCATGGATCAACGGCATGAAGCAAACAATTGATTACATGAACAAATGGATCAACTGCATGACCAAAGGATCAACCGCACAAATAACAAAGTAACCACATGAAAAAATATATAATTTTAAAATGTGAAAATACTCCAAGAACCTTCTCGACACCTCCAAGACTCAAAAAACACAAGGGAATGGATTTAGAAATTTGGGACCTTACAAAAAGGCATTGACATAGGTTTTTATTAATCTTGTTAAAAATCACTAGGTTTGGGATACTCCTATTATAAATCTTGTGTTCTGACCACACTTGCTTAAAAGGATATAGGATTGGCTTTCCTTTATAATAGACTAGGTTTAGTCTAAACCTATCGCAAAATACTGGGTTTAGACTTCACCCTTTGAAAAAGTATGTATCTATAGTGTATACCATACTCCTAAGTTAGAGTGTATAGAGTAGATGTGGGATTGTTTGGATCTAAACTGCAATAAAAATCTTTGTGTTCTATCTTTATTTATTTTTTCTTACACTATTCACATGACTATCTATACACTTTATTTATGCTTAAAATTTTTTATTTATTATTCATCGAATTGCACATTATAATTTTAATAACTCAAATAATTTTAAAAATAGAAAACTCACCCCACCCTTTCTTATCTATTTCCATCATCCTAGTTGGGACTTAACAACTAGTATAAAATCTTGTCCCTTAAAAAGAAAATATTTATTATTTTATATTAATACAACTACAACTGGTTTTTATTTTATTTTATTTTCTCTCTATAGTTTACATTATTTTCAAACTAAATTATATCTTATTCCTTAAAAATAATATGGAAAAGATATATTTTTAGTATAGAAATTCAAGGATTTGAATGGTTAAATCCTCTTGGATAACCTCATTTTAATGGAAGTGACTATGGTTATTGGAAGGAAAAATTGAGGTATTATTAATGAATATAGTTATTGAACAGTGTCACATCATAGATAAACCTTATAAATTTCTGAATTTTAACTTGAAATGTTGATCGGTGATGATGCTACCAAATATGTTTTGAATTAAAAATTTATGAATCTTATTTATTGTTTGGTTGGTATAAGTGTTTATAGTCATATTTTATCTTATAAAATTGATTTTGTAAATTGGAAGACTTTAAAGGTTTCTCATCAAGGAACTAACAAATTACCTAGAATTAAACTCGGTATACATATGGATAAACTTCAAGAATTTATAATGTTACATAATTAAAACATTATTGAAATGTATAACAAGTTTATAAAGATTATTAACAACATGGTTTCCCTTAGAGAAACCATGAATAATGAAGTACTGATTGAAAGGGTACTTGAAGCATTAACAAATAAATGGAATTTCAAGAAGGTTTCAATTGCAAAATAAAAGGATTTTTTTAAATACACTTTATATGTGATGAGTTGATCACTATTTCAATATCAGTTTGAGTAAAATAATAGAGATAATGATTCAAATGATAAATGAAATAGAGTTACTTTTAAATCTACACATGTTTATTATGATTCTTCTAGTGAAATTGTAGGTTCATAAATTTTTGAGAAAAGTGATGGTTTGATTCAACTAGAAAAAATCATTCAAGGACTTAGGAAGAATAAACAAGCTACCAAGAAGAAAACATACACTACTAGAATTAATATCATTAGTGACCGCTGAAATTGATTGATAAAGGTCTTCAGAGGCCTCCAAGAGACCTCTTTTGGTGAGTGTAGTTTCTTGGTCAATAAATATCAATACCGACCAACTTTGTCGGTCTCTAATGGTCCACACCCAAAACTATTCATGGCATGATCAACAAAAATTGGGGATGTGAGGATTAAGGTAAGAGTATTTCATAAACTTCATTCATCATCCATGGTAGGTGCATGATGGTCGGAGGGAGGCTAGGTATGTCAAGGTAATTTGAGGTGTAGTGAGTTGATGATGGGGTGTAGATAGAAGGCCACCCGAAGGGTTTTAGGAAAGGCCAAGGGTGGTAAATTAATTTTGGGGCTCACCTAAGGTTACAAGGTGGACAACAAAGGTTTTGAGGTGTTGTGACGACATGTTTTAGTGGGAAGCAATGAATAAGATGAGTGGAGGCGGGAAAAATATACTATATTTGTTTTTGGAATTAGCGGCCGCCAAAAGCAGTCGATAATACCCCCTTTAGTAACCCCTTTTGTTGTTTTCTAGTAGACACAAATGAAAAAAACAAATTTATACTATTTATGGAAGGATGAGAATAATTTTAAGACGAAGTAAAGAAAGGTAATTCTAAAATTAGATGTTTTGAATGTAAGAAAATTGGTCATATTAGGTATGAGAATCCAAGGATGAAAATGAAAGAGAAGATAAGAATATAAAGAAGAAGTAGAAGGATTTGACTGCTAGATAGATTTGTATTAAAGAATTTGATTCCAGTGATGAATCTAAAAGTGTTAAAACTATTAATCATTTTTTATGGATATTGATATGAGCAAGGTGATTAATGATTCTAATTATAATTCTCATTATTATTTTAATTTTTTATTGTGATAAATCTATAATTGAAGATTTAAGTGAAATTTGTGATCAATATCATCAATAAATTGAAAAACATTCTGTTAAGTATAAAAATAATAATAAGGACCAAAAAATTATTTCAAATGTAAAGAAAAAACATATTCTATAAAATAAAAAAATTGAAAGATGTTTTTTTAAGTTTGTTGAATAGAAAGAGAATTTCAAGATTTTTAAAGATATTTTATCTAAGTTAGAAAGGGGGAATAAATTTTTTAGAAATTATAATTCAAATATAAAAGATTAACTATGTGAAGATTTTGAAATTGTTCAAAAAAAGGGATACTTAGGACTGAAATTGAACATTTAAATGGAATTTTATCAAATTTTACTATTGGAAGTCAAAATTTCAATGATTTTATTAGATTTTATAAAATTTATAGATCAAATAAAAATACAAATTGTCTTTATTATTTAAGGATATTACCTTATGCGTATATAAACAGATTTTTTAAAGGTAAAAAAGGATGGTATTTCATCTATTACTTATTTTAAATGTAGTTTATTCAGACATTGTGCATATAAATGATCTTTAAAGTTTGATAAATATATTGGTTATAAAAATTATTTCATTTAAAAATCATTTTTTTAGAGTTAAACAGGCTAACCCTTCTGCGTTATGGGTTCTAATGCACATGGATTTCACTAACATTTTTATAAATTTCTAACATAGGTTTAATTAAATAGTTTAACTATTTTTAATTTTTTTAGATTGTTTTCATAGTTTTGTAGTGTTTTTATTATTTTTTTTTAATTTTTAGTTAATTATATATTTATTTATGTGATTTATTGTTTTATTAGTTTATATTAATTTTATAAATTATTAACATTTTATTTTTAACACTGTGTTATTATTTATAGTTGTTTCATTAATATTAGTTTTATTGTTCGTTTATTTTATTAATATTTATTAGTATATATATTAATTTTCTATATTAGTATTATATATTATTTATCATTGTTTATTATTATAAATATTAGTATTATTAATAATGGTGGTAGTAATATCATTAGTTTATTATTATTAAATTAGATTAATATTTAATTGTAATATTATTTTTACACATATAGATAATAATTTTATCTAACCAATAGTTGCCTTATATTAATATACCTAATTATGTATATACATGTATTATATATAGAAATATATATAGCAATTAGTTTTTTCTATAGTTAGTATAATCAATATATTTATAATTCTAAAAACTATTATTATTATTATTATTATTTTCCAACCAACATTAGATTATCATATTGTTTTTGAATTTTAATTTTTAATTTTTGTTTTGAACTTATTTTTTGTTCGTCGATACATGGGCAAGGGGGATATATGTCTCCCATATCCACAAAATCAATAGTGTTAAGGTAATAAAAATCATTATTTTATTGTTCCGGATTGGTATCAAACTTGATAGACTCATAGTAAACTCGTAGAATTGGTAAAAAAATTTCGAGGTCACCTGAGTAGACTCTTGATTTTGATAACCCTACAATTAAAAAACACTACACAAACACCTAGCCTCCTGCTATGCACAACACACCGTCCTCTTATAGAATGCCTGGTCTATACCGATGCACCCTAAGATCCCCCACTTCATGCGTGAAACCTCTATCCATCCTTGTGCAGAATGACCAGTTGGGCATAAATATTTATTGATAAATAATTTTATTTAAGATCGCAGAATATTTTTATTCTAGTTTTATCAATCATAAATATTTATTGATAAATAAAATATTAAATATTTATTCAAGTGTTCAGTAAATGCAAGCAGAGTTCAAATAGACCAAGACCATGTCCTATGGTAAATATTAATTAACAAGCTAGTTAAATAATATTTTTTATTGCGCAAGTTGGCGCGCGCCAAAAAATAATAATATTATTATTATTATATTACATGGGAATTATTAAAGGTTATAATATTTTTTAAGGTTCGATATGCAGTTAAACAATATTTTAACCTAAACCCTAACTCTATAAATAAATGGTTATATATATTGTGTGGTGTGGTATAAAAATATAGAATCATTGTTCACAAAAAAAAATCTATCTCGACTCCTCCTCTATCTCTCCCAAGAACAAGAAATGAAAATAGATTCTTTCAAGACTGAAGGATGAGCGATCAACATGAAAAATGAAATACAATCTATTTGTTGTGCTAGAACCTGGAAATTTATTGGTATTTCTTAGAGATCAAAAGAGCATGTGTGGATCACTTCTAGAGTGATTCTACCCTTGGATCCTCACATTGTAGTGAAGTAAATCTGAAAATAGACTTTTTAAAGATCAACATCATCAACGAAGAAAGGATCATAAGTTGAAGTATTTATATTCTTTAGATCCAAATAAATTAATTATAAATTTAACATGAAATATCCTCACTCAGGGTTTGGGGTAGGTAAATATTGAATGAAAATTTTGAATATATAACCCACCAATGCATGCTTCCTCTATTCTCAGATCCTATAAGTGGTATAAGAGGGGTCTCGTTTTAAATTTATAATTATTTATTTGATTTTTATCTATACGCAATCATGGTTGAATGTATCATTCCATATTATTCTATATTTAATCTGATTTTAATTAAAAATTTATTGACATATTATTCATATTTGTTTAGTGTTTCATTGTATTAAAAGTCTAAGGATAGATGAAGAACAACTGAAGATTCCATTAGAAAGTGCCAAATTTTTTTGCCGGTAAAACTAGGTTACACAGCGTGTAGCTAGAGTACACGTCATGTACCCATGTGCAATGCACCTATAAATGTCTCAAGATATATGAAACATCAACTAGTTAATTTCACATGGTGTATTTATTTCACACTATGTGTAAACCTAGCCAACCCGGAACATGATATGTCAGATTACATGGAGTGTAGTTGGCGTACATGTCATGTAGTCTACCTGGGTTAGCAGTATAAATCGTTCAATCTATGTGGTCATTATAAATGGTCAATCCGCATGAGACTCACAACCTAAAGGATTTAGGATATACATGTTGGCCTCCCTTGCATTCAGTCATGAAACCCAGAACACCCCCCGGCTTGTGACATCCAGGCCGCCACCTGGGCTCACACACCCATTGTTTTAGAGGAGGTCTCATTGCAATCAACGGGTCATGAGTTTCCTTGCATTATGATTTGTAGTGTGACATAAATAGACATTTATAATTTCCATACATTATCATTTTAATACCATGTGTATTTTTTAGGGTGTTATGTTGGGGTTATTTTTATTGTGTGAGGATATTGACTAAATAATTTTAATTGATATGAATATCATGTTAGCATTTTATTTTTTGATTAATTTTTCAATTGAATTTATTTTCATATGAATTTTTACCTTCTTAAATGATATTTTTGCTAAAATGATTTCTAAAATAAAAACTGGTCATTTTAATTCTTAGTTGACTTGGTGATACTGAGAAGGATAACCGTTTTGACCGATCATAACATAAATAGATGATGCAACTTTTTAAAAAATGGGTCGTGTCATTTCATCAAATAATTTGGAAATTAAATTAGTCACCTAATTTATTTATAACACTGGATAATGAGACTATAAATAAATTAAGTGATGAAAATAGGCTTATAAAGAAGACTTATAGTTTTGGAACTATAAATAATTAGACAGAATAAATATTTGATTACAGGAAAAAATATTTTCTATGTTGTGTAGTAATTTGATTACAACATTTTCATCTAGGGAAAATTTTGGTGATGAAAGTTTATCATCCTTGCTTTATTACATTTTATTTTATTTCATTCACTTTATTAAATTCTTGTTTTTCAAAATTAATTAAAAGATAGGGATTCCCTTAGTAGATCTCCCTCATAGCCATTGTCAAAATATATTAAGTTTAGTGAATGAGACTTGTACTCCATGTGGTTCAACCCTACTTTCCACTTATGCAGTAGCTGCTACTATAAGTGGGACCTTTAACAGAAAAGGCCTTTGTTAGTGAAAAAAATCATTAACAACCTAAGCACCATTAAAATAGTGTGGCCTTTATCAATGCTTTTACTATCAATGATAAAGGATCTATTTATCAGTGCTTTGGGTAGCACTAACAAAGGGGGTATTTATCAGTTCTAGAAAAAGCACTGATAAAGGACCCCTTTATCAGTTCTTTCACTAGCACTGATAAAGGTGATCACTACTACAAAAATGACCTTTAGTGACCTTCAAAAGAGGTCTCTATAGGGGTCCAAAAATTAACCATGGTCTCTATCATTAGGAAAGTCTTTAGAGACCACCATAGTCGATCGCTAATGCTCCTAGAAAAAAACATATTGGTGGCCGCCATTGGTGATCTGTAGACTGAAAAATTATTTTTAAAAAATTCCACATTATAAATTCCATACTAAATAAGAAAACCAAAAAATAAAAAATCCCAAAATAGAAAACTAGCATCGAGACAGCTTTGGACCCTTCAATATTCTTTCTCAATCAACCTATAGATACAATACTAACAAATAAGTAAATAAATAAAATATAAAAAGTAATATGTTTAACATTACAATATAATTTATTTATTTAATATAAAAATAATAATCAAAATATTTTATACAGTGTTACGAACATAAAACATCAAAAATATGTAAATGATGCAAAGTTATCTGAAATATATGATTACATTATTTAATTATCTGTTGAGAAATGACTATTAAGGTGGAAAATAAAGTTCACCAAATACCAATAAATCCAGGAATAATATTGAAACGTAGTTGATTGAAACGGATCACAAATGATTCAAGGAAATTTTCCTATATTTTAATGTCAATCAGAATTTGTTTGCTCAATTTTTATCCCCTGGCAGGTGATATGTCATTTTAATAAAAATAGACAATGTTACCCATTGTTTTCCATAATAACAGGTGACATGAGCATCTGATGGATGTATAATTGATTCTAAAAGATCAAAAATGACTTGATGATAGTTATTCCATGAATTAATGTCAATCTAAGTCTGTTTTCTAAGTATTTTCCCCTTTTACATGATTTGTCACTTTACTCCAAAGTCGAGGGATGAACACCATTTTCAATCATACTGAGCAATTTAGGTATCTGGTTGATGTGTCGATGGTTCCTATAGATTTTAAATGAATTAAAGATCATTTTCCTAAGATTTCATTTCAATAAGATCTCATTTGGTTGATTTTAACCCCAACACAAATGATTTGTCCATTATTACAAAAAAATTAATATTTAAAAATCATGACTTATGCCATATTGAACAATCAAGGTATCAAATAGACACACAATTGATTAAAAAAAGATCATAAATGATTCAAGGAATTCTCTCATAAATTTTCATTTCAATCAGAATTTTTTTCTCATTTTTTACTCCCTAAAGGGAGATATGTAATTTGAATAAAACTAAACAATGTTACCCATAATTTTCCATCATACTGAGTGAAAAAATTATCTGATGGATGTAGAATTGATTATAACATATCAAAAATGACTCAGTGATAATTCTATCATGATTACATGTCAGTAAAAGTGTGTTTTCTAGGTTCTGGACCCTTTTAGGTGATTTTTCACTTTACTAAAAATCAAAGGGATGAACACAATTTTTGATCATACTAAGAAATTCTTGTATCCAATAGACGTGTCGATGTTTCTTAAAAATTTTAAATGACTTAAAGATTATTGTCCTAAGATTCCATGTCAATCAGAGCTCTTTTGGTTAGTTTTAACCCCTACACATATGATTTAACCATTATTACAAAAAAATTAATAATGTCAAATCATACCTTAATCTATATCGGTCAATATGGGTATTATATGGATGTGCAAGGGATTTTAAAAGATGAAAAATGATTCTATTAATTCTCTCATATATTTTCATGTCAATCAGAAATTGTTTTCTCATTTTTACCCCCTAATAGGAGATATGTCATTTTAATAAATTTTGATAACGTTACCCATTGTTTTCCATCATACTAGGCGATATGAGAATCTGGTGGATGTCATATTGATTCCAAAATATCAAAGATGACTCGGTGATCATTTTTTTGTTATTTCATTTTAATCCAAGTGCATTTTATAGGTATTTTCCCCTTTTACATGATTTGTCACTTTACTCCAAATCTGATGGAAGAAAAACATTTTCAATTATATCAATCAATTCAGGAATCTGATCTATGTGATGATAGTTCTTATAGATTTTAAATAACTTAAAGATAATTTTCATAAGATTTCATGTAAATTAGATATTTTTTTGTTATTCTTTACCCCTATACACATGATTTTTCCATTATTACAAAAAATTTAATAATATCAAATCATACCTTAAGACATACCAATAAATAAGGGTATGAGATTACACAAGGTTGATTTAAATAGGTCACAAATGATTCTAGGAATTTTCTCATGGATTTTTATGTCAATTATATTTTTTTCTCATTTTTTACCCCATGATAGGAGATATGTCATTTTAATAAAACTAAACAATGTTACCTATCATTTTCCATAATACTAAGTGACATGAGTATCTGATAGATGTAGTATTTATTTTATTAGATCAAAAATGACTTGGTGATCATTTTACCACAATTTCATGTTAATCCAAGTGTGTTTTCTAGGTATTGACCCCTTTTTGTGATTTTTCACTTTACTCAAAATATGAGGGAAGAATGATATTTTCAATAATACTAAAATATTCATGTATCTGATCGATGTGTCGATGGTTACTTCAAATTTTAAATGAATTAAATACTATTTTTATAATATTTCATGTAAATCATATCTCATTTGGTTATTTTTGACCCCTACACACTTGATTTTTCCATTATTTTAAAAAAAATGTTAAATCATACTTAAGCCATAATAATCAATATAAGTATCGAATTGAAATGTGTTTGATTACAAAAAATTAAAAATTATTCAAGAAATTATCTTTTGGTTTTTAATGTGATTCAGAATCTATTTTTTTACCCCTTGATGAGAGATATTTCATTTTAATAAAACTAGACAATGTTACCCATCATTTTTCATCTTACTGGGTGACACAAGCATCTGATGGATGCGTCGTTGATTCCAAAAGATAAAAAATGAATAAGTTTTCATTTTCCCTTAATTTCATGTGGATACAAGTGTTTTTTCTTGGCATTGGACCCTTTTATGTGATTTTTCACTTTTCTCCAAATTCGAGGGATGACCACCATTTTAAATTATACCAAGAAATTTGGGTATCTCATTAAAGTGTTGATGGTTCCTACATATTTTAAATGAACTAAAGATAATTTTACTAATATTTAATATCATTCAGATCTCATTTATTTGGTTTTGAACCCTACACATATGATTTTTTCATTATTACAAAATAATAATAATATCAAATGATACCTTAATCCATATCGATCAATCTGGGTATCAGATTGATGCACTATTGATTGAAAAAAAATCAAAAATTGATTTAAGGGATACTATCCTAGATTTTCATTTCAATCAGAATTTTTGGTTTGTTTTTTATCCCTAGGTGATAGATATGACATTTTAATAATACTAGAAAACATTACCCATAATTTTCCATCTTATAGAGTGACACAAGTATCTGATGGATACAAGATTGATTCCAAAAGATCAAAAATGACTCGATGATCATTCATACATGATTTCATTTCAATATAAGTACATTTTCTTGGTATTGGCCCCTTTATGTGATTTTTCACTTTACTCCAAATCTAAGGGATAAACACCAATTTTGATCATACCAAGCAATTCAGGTATCTGATCGATGTGCCAATGGTTCCTATAGACTTTAAATCACTTATGTTTTTTTTCCTAATATTTCATGAAAATAAAAGCACGTTTGGTTAGTTTTTACCCATACACACATTATTTGACCATTATTACAAAAATTTTAATAATTTAAAATCATATGTTAAACCATACTAATCAATATGAGTATTGTATTGACACACATTTGATTACAACATAATAAAATATTACTATTGTATACATTATAAGAAATAAGTTGGAATATCAAAGGATCTTGTTGGTATCAAGAAGTTTTACCATGACCATGTAATATTATATTTGATGTTGCAGAAAAAATTAGTGTAATTTTATATTAGAGTAATAAAAATAAAATACAATCATTATTGTGTTTGTTATGTAAACACTTAGAATGAAACAATGAAAACAAACATTTAAAACCACTCACTATTATGGGTTCCATTGTACACCCAAAAAATTAAAGTCTCGGGAAAAGAAGAAATGAACATTATAAAACAAAAAAGGTGAATAGTTGTATGAAAGGAATTTATAAAAAAACTAAAAATAACCATTACTAAAAAGAAAAATGGAATAATAACCTATATTTTTTAGGTGAACGGATATCAAGAGTATAAACATATAAAGTGGACTAATAGTTAAAATAATGTATTAACAGTTAATTGGAAGATATATATAGGATGATAGAAAAATATACAGTGAAAAAACATAATAGTGGTGAATAGAAACACAAATATATCATTATAAACAAATGTTTACTATTTAATGATATAATTTTTACATAGTTACAAAATACTAAAAACATGTATAGTAAATTCAGTGAATACAAAAAAACAATATTGAATTAATATAGATTAGTATGCTATTATAAAGTATTTATATTGATAATTTTTTGTAAGGCATTTTATAGCATGCTTTTATTCATTTTTTTATTCATTTTTCCTTTCATATAGGCATATTTATAGTGAGTCTTTCATTGGGATTATATGAATTAAGCTAACTTCTTAAAACAATATTATGGAAATAGAGAAATTAATTTAATTCAAGCATAGAAATGTGAAAAAAAATAAATTAAGCAATAGTGTGTAGATTTAATTATAAAATTCATGTACTTAAAAATTTATTAATGGCATTCTATTTAAACTCAACAAGTTAATATCACAACCTATCATTGATCTTAATTCCAAGAATGATTGATAATTTTGTATTAAAAGGTAAACAACTTGATACAATATGTTAAAATATAATTTTTGTTGAAAAATTTATTTATTTTTGAATCAAAAAACATAAAAAGTAATATCTTATATTTTTATGGAATATAAAAAATCATTAATCTTTAAACTTATAGATGTGGAATTTGTCTTATGAGAAACAGATAATAACCTTTTTAAGCTCACTTATAGATCATTTTTTAAGTAAAACACATCTGTATCATATTTTAATGATATGATAATGGGTTTGATGAAAATTTATAATTATATATTATAATATTTTAGAATTTATAAAAAAAATGAATGAAAATATAAATTAATCATTAATTTAACACTATATATAAATTTTCATAGGATTTATCATATAATTGGGATTTAATTTCATATTTTTGAAAGATATGTAAATGATATGTATATACTATAGACTTGAACTACATATTTTAAAGATGTAAAAAATAAATGTGTATATTAATAATATAGGTTAGTGTAATGAATAATTAGAAACATTAAAGCATGATTTGAAAATATAATGAAAAGGAATTTTTTAATTCATCAATATCCAAAAAAATAAGTCGTATATTAAAATCATAATATTACATAAATATCAGGGATGGTTATAATAATATTATATGCATAAATAGAATAAATTTTTACACATAATATCTACAGCCTGTATGCAAGAGGAAAATTACCATTACCCATCCAAATAAAAGAATAATGAATATCGGATTTAAATTATTACCTTATGATTCAATGTTAAATGCCCATCCTTTAAGTTAAATACATATAAGAGGGGTAGTGACTAATAATTATCACCATATTTCATGAAAACTATTCTATAATCATCTAGTTTATTTATGAATTTTGTTTCATTTTCGAAAACTAGAATTAGAAGAAGGTTCACAAGAAGAAAATAAATGATTTTTTTCAAACCGTAGTGAAATTTTTCATAGAAATCATAATACAGTTCATATATTGTTTTCAATATTAGGCATTTGGTATGAGTGAAAATCATGGTCTATTTGGTTTACCACATTTTTCAAAATGTAGTGAATATGATAACCTAATATAAAAGAGTAACCTTTTAATAGTATTTTTTGATATTTAAAACATTACCATTTCATATAGTTATTTTTTATCATTTAATTGAAGAAAGAAAGGATGTAAGTCCAAAACTATGATAATGTTCACTTTATTTTTAATTTTCAAAAAACAATTCCTAGATTCCATGCACCATAATTTTTTATTTTCACTCATTTGTGAAATATATGTTATTATGTGTCATTAATTGTTCACAAACATCTCAATGATATATTTAAATGGAATATTGGACCCAAAAAATGAGTGCATATCATGCGTATTTAACTAAAAAATAAAAACAAAAATAGGAATTTAATACTCATGAATAAATAATCCAATGAGAAAGGTAATTTATGTTGATAAAGTTATGGGTTGAATAAAAATTGAAATAAAATCCAGATACATGTACAATACCTTGAGAAATAGAGATTTAATGGGAGGTGAAATAAAATGGTCTATTTGAAAATTCTATGGGAAGTAGAATATATATTGACTAATGAGAATCGTGGGGATCATGGAGAGGGAAAGGAATTAAATTTAGAGAGATGAAATGGATAGATTATTATTTCTTGGTTTCAAAGTAAAAAATATAAGGAGATAAATCATACTTATTATGTTGAGGAAGAATCGATATTGTAAGAAAATTCAAAAACATTGTAAGGAATTATATAAATTATAATAATTTTTTCAAACCGATTTATAATATTTTTTTAAAATATAAATTGGAATTTATTATTTATGATATGGGGTTTATGAAAGGATATAATTCCATTTATACCTCTTAGTGTGTTATAGATAATTCTAAAATTTAAACCTCTGAACTAATTCAAATGCACCATAGAACAAATATTAAATATACACTGAATTGAGACCCAAATAATTATTTATCGGTTCTATGTAAAATTATAAACACATGGAATATTATTTTAGTTTTTGTAAACATGTACAATAACATCTACTAAACTGTGTATCACATTAAAAAGAAATTATTAATTTTTAACTGCAAAATAAACAAATGTATAATGTATTGAATACAATACCCAAAATGAACATCTTGTTGGAAAATTGAAATTTTGAAATGATAAATAAATTAATAAATATAATATATGAAATAAAAAAATGTATTGAAGGAATATATTTCATAATATTTATGTTACAGTTTTTATATAGACAGTGATTGGAACAAAAATTACCTCACCAGACCTATCACGCTTTAGAAATTTTGTTATGAATTAGAATCATGAAATATAGAATCTATAGAAGGTATGGTATAGAACACTATGGGATATAAAATGTTGATAGAATAAAGATAATCAAGGGATTAATGGGTATTTAATGGAATGGAATTCATAGAGATGGCCCACAAAGATTAGTATTTCATGAAAGTGAAGTAAAATATGGAAGGAGAGAATTGAAACCTATGAGACCGAGGAAGACCCAGTGTTGTATGAAAAAAGATGAGAAAATATAAGGAATTATAGAAATTATAGGAAGTTGAGTCAAACAATTTTATAAGATTTTGTAACATTCTCACCACTTGCCATAATAAAAGCAATCAATGTCTCTTTTCTTCAACCTAATTTCATATTCTGCATGTTATGATAAAAAAATTAAAAAAAATCAAAAATAAAATCAAACTTGTGAATTCTTAACCAAAACTCAAAAAACATGATAACAATCAAATGTATTAAGTGTGTGAAAATAATTGAATAGGGATTTATGTTAAAATTCAAACAGATTCAACTAATATTGACCAGTTGTACATGATGAACTCAATTAGTAAATTAAAGAGAAAAACAAAAGATCTAAATCTAAATTAAAAGGCATTCTATATTCAAAAACATCAAAGATGATCAGAACAATGATTAATAAAATTTGATGATGGTGGAAATAAAAATTGAACATTAAAAATCATTTTTTTGAAAATCAATGCAATTAAGAGTAATTTTAGAAAATATTAAAAACTATAATAAAATAAAATTATATAATTTCATAAATCAGAATATATCAAATCTCTCATGCATAATAAATTATAGAAATATAATTGGATAATGAACCTATATGTTTTCTTAAATGTGGAAGTTTTGTATTAAGACTGGTAAAAATAAGTTATGATTAAACTGATAAATCTCTATTTATCAGAAGAATCTTAAAAATGAAATTAGTTACATGTAAATAGAATAATATAGTATTCCTTGGAAACATAGTCTAACATTATGGTAGAGAATTAAAAATAAGAATCAAACAAAAATATGTATAAAAATTATATAAAGTGAAATAATTTTTTAACATATTGTAAATAAAATAATTGGAAGGAACCATTTAATGAATCAAATAAAGTGAAATTATGTAAATGATAATCATCATAAAATAAATAGAAAATTAAACTATGGTAATGGTGTATGCATATCATTTTACTACATTATAAAATGAACTAATGAAAATGTTTAAATGATACTGAAAAAATAAATATTTAGAAGTGGTTCAGATATATTATTTAATTAATTTTTCTTTAATGTGTAATGAAAATGTTATATACCAGTCATATATAATGAAAATGAATACCAAAACATTTTTTAGTAATGAATTTTCTAAATTTAAAATATTCAAACAATTTTTCAGAATAAATAAAGAAACTGATGAATAAATGATACTGGAAAAATAGAAATATTTTATTTCTTGAATTAAATACACTAATAAAATTATATTGAAAAATATAAGGAGTGGAATAATTTTAGAGGAGACTATATTTTTTGAGTTAATGGTGAATATACTATATTCCAACTTGAAATACATTAACAAAATCAATGACCATTTATTTATTTAATTTCATGATTATTAGGAGAATTTGAAGATATGATGTACTTTGGTTAAAATAGAGATAGAAAAAATAGTAATCAGTTAATTGAGAATTATAAATAATAGGAGAAAATAGTAAATAAAGTGATTATTCCAAACCTTATAAGGGTGACTACTTTGATATGGTATTAGGGGAGGTCTATAACAGAGGTCATAGGAATCATAAATATTTAGGGAAGGAAAATAATTAAATATAAATTACTATTACCCAATAATCCAATTAAGTGAGCATTCAAATCAGTGAGGAATATTTATGGAGACCAATGAAGGGAGTTTAGGGATTCAAAATATGAAGAACCCTAAAAAGATACAATATAAACTCTTAGAGTATCCCATTTGATTTAGGGGGAAAATTACATAAACTGGTTAGGAACACAATTCATGGGTTAAATAAATTTAGATATGGAAGTGTAGGGGGTGGATAAAATAGATAAATTGATGGTAAAATAGTGGGTAGAGGAATTTTGAAAATAGATTTCACATATAAAACCCGTATAAATTAGGGTTTCTGGATATGGAAGTATAAACATAGAGCATAAACTGAACCTGTGTGGAGAAAGTGAGGGTGGAAGATCGGGTATATATGAAATAGGGAGACTGAAGAAAATAGGGGTGGTCGTAGTGTAGGAATTGTCCTGGATCAACAATACCTACAAGAGAGGGTATTATCGGTGACAAGCGGTGACTGGAAACATACAGGATCTACATATCGATGGTAGGATCTGAAGTAGTTGTAATGAGATGCGATGATAATCGTGGGAATAGGGTGAGGTATAGGGTGCATGATCAGGGGATTTGGGGGGCATAGGTGAGGTGGGAGGGTTGGGGGTGGGTTCTAGAGATTTGGAGGCAGTGGTAGGAGGAGGGTGAGGGAGCCGTGAGAGATGGGGGTACAAGTGGGCTGGGGGAGCAGGGGGTGTTGAGCATGGTTTTTTAGTGCAGAAACCACATTAGGTGATCTCTATTTCAAAAATTTAGCGACCACCTATGGTAGTCGCTCATGTCCCCTAGCTCTAAAACTCAATTTTATAGTAGTGTATGTAGTTGTTTCAAGGGTGAAATAACCTTATAACAGCTAAACTAATCAATATACATATAGAAAAAAATACATATAGAAATTAAAATAGATTAAAATAAAAATATAACATTTCAGTATCATTTCAATTCAAAATTTACATACAAAATAATTACATTGATTTTATATTTATAATTAATACAAAAAGGATACAAACAATATAAAAAATTTTAAATCTTATAGTAGTATTTCTCCAAAGATCAACCTCCATAAAAAAAAATTCCCTACAATGAAACCAATGTTTATTTTAGTAACAGTAAATAAAAAAATAAAAAAATTAATTTTAATGTTATATAATATATATATATATATATATATGATAAATTATATGGTTAATTAATATATATATATATATATATATTAACGATATTATCAGTTCATCGTGTATCGTATTGATGTGTGGTCAATTCCTACACGTCATGGATGATTTATGGATCATTTTCCTAAAGTTTGAAAATAATATAAGCTCATCTTCTTTGTTTTTTCTATGTGATACACATTTTAAACTAAAATGATACTTTTATATTGAAAGCACACACTTCAAATAATACTATCCACAACATGTGTCAGATTAATGGGTTATCAATTACTACACATCACAAATTAATTATGGATCGTTTTCCTAAAGAGTGAAAACAATACAATCTCATTTTCTCAGTTTTGGAAATGTGATATGCGTTTTAAACTAAAATGGAATTTTAATATTGAAAACAAGAAATTCGAGTCATACTAACCATATCGTGTGTCGGATTTATGTGTGGTCAATTTCTACACATCACAAATAAATTATTGATCATTTTCCTAAAGTTTGAAAATAATTTGAGATCATTTTCTTAGTTTTAGATATGTGATGCATGTTTCAAACTAAAATGAAACTTTTATATTGAAAACATGTATTTTGAGTCATACTAACCACATCGTGTGTCATATTGATGTGTGGTCAATTCCTATATTAAAGTTGGTGTCCTAGGACCAACATTTTTTACTTTTATTACATGTATATTTGATGATCTGAATATTAATAAAATATATTATTACATATTGTTCATTATTCTGTATATCTTTAATGTAATAATGTCCTCGAGTATTAATCACATTTATAAGGTCATAACAGTACCCCAATATAATGTGAACCTTGAATTTCTATGATGATATTCTTAAATAATGTTCTGTGGTCAGATACATTCTATGATGGGACACATAGAATGTGATTTTTAAGTGAGATTACTCATAATCGGATGAGACTTTTTCTCATAAATTTTATACTTGGAAATCTCCAATATATAAGATTATGAGAATATATTCACCAGTAGGAACTCTTCATGTTTTGGTTTTATTAGATATTCCTATCTACAATCAGGTGTAATGGTCCTTATACTTTAATATTATCATTAATGCATGTCATAACTCGTGCACTTAGATTTACTAATGAAAATTTTGATGATGTATGTTCGCAAAGAGATAGGGCACATTGGGTGAATCATGATTGACATTTCAATAATGGTTAAGTTGTGTAAGAATGTTTCCCTTCTATCTTTATGGAAGTTGATATCTAGAACCTTTGATTGGAATAAAACAATTTCTTTAAATTCTAGGCTCATGGTGTAACGATGTGTTTATTTCAAATAGTCAAAGAAAGACGCATTGAACATATAGTTTTGTGACAAATATGTGTAACCTGCTTGATGAGATATTGTGATAAAGGGATTATATTACAAAATGATTGTTTTTATGTGGTTATATTCATTTCAACATTAAGTTATTTCTCTTGGGTTCCTTGAACAGTTTCTAGACAGTAATCTTGTACTTTAGACAAGCCCACCTAATAACAACAAGAAATAATTCTAAAGGGTCACATACGCAATATTTCTATTGATCTCAATTAATTATATTTGAATTTAATTAATAAAATAAATATTATTCCCAAGAATGATGAATAATTTTATTCATGTTTTATAGATCAAAAATATTTATTTATGAATAAAATGTTTAATATTTATTCAGGAGTTCAATAAATGCTAGAGGGGTTCAGAAATACCAAGACCATGTCTGGTGATAAATATTAATCAATATGCAGGTTAAATAATATTTTTTATTGCACAAGTTTGAACATGACACAAAAGAAAAATAATATTATTATTATAATTATTACTATATAACATGAGGGTTATTAAAGGTTATAATATTGTTTAAGGGTCGACATGAAATTAAATAATATTTTAACATAAACCATAGATCTATAAATAGACAGTTATGTATTGTTGTGTGGTGTGGTACAAAAATAGATAATCATTGTTCACAATGAAATTCACTCTCGACTCCTCCTCTCTCTCTACCGAGAATAAGAAATGAAAGAGAGGTTATTTCAAGACTGAAGGATGAGCGATCAACACAAACAATGTAAGATAATCGATTCATTATGCTAGCAATTGGAAATCAATTGGTGTTGCTTGGAGATCAAAGGAGCATGTGCAGATCACTGCTAGAGGGATTCTACACTTGGATCCTCACATCGCAATGAAGAAAATATGAAAAGGATCTTTCAGAATATCAACATCATCAATAAAGAAATAAACCTAAGACAAGGTATTTTTTATTAAGATCTAAATAAATTAATTATAAATTTATGGTGAAATATCCTCATTCAGGATTTTGTAAAACAAAATATTAAAATAATTTTTTTAATATATCTCCCACCACCACACACTTTTGTTTCACCCAAAACCTAGATGTGGTGTCATAGGGGTCATATTTCAAATTTTAAATTATTTATTTGATTTTTGATATATACAAAATTGTGGTTAAATGTTTCCTTTCATATTAATTATTATTTAATTCAATTTGAATTAACATGTTATCAAAATATTAATCATATTCGTTTAGTGTTTCATTTTCTTAATGGTGTAAGAATAGATGAATAATGACTATAGATTCCATTGGGAAGTGCCAGAAATTTTTTTATAGGTGAAACTAGGTTATACGGTGTGTAACCAGAGTACACATCATGTACCAATGTGAACTATACCTGGATGTGTCAAGGGATACATGACACGTTGAGCAGTTAATTATACACGGTGCATTTATTTCACACCACATGTAAACTAGCCCAACCTGGAACATGGGATGTTGGATTGATTACATGGTGTGTAGCTTTCATACGTGTCGTATAGTCTACATTGGTTATAATTGTAAATCATACAATTTGTGTGGTTATTATACATGGTCAACCTGCATGAGATTGACAGCCTAGAGAATTTATGATATACACAATTTGTATGTGGTGTATATGTCGCATAGTTATCATTTCCCACATCTTAAATACACTACATACCATTTAGTGAGAACTTTGAAAACAATATATAAGATATACATGGCATGTCACTGGGTTGTACATGTTTTGTAGTGTTTTTGGGGTACATCACTAAGCCTAGGAATTTATCCCAAGTATAAGGAAAGTGGATACATGGTGTGTATCTGGAATGTACATTCCATGTAGTCCATCTAAGTTAATATGTCTAAGCCCTAGGTGTGTAACCCGGATACATAGTAACTGAGGTACATGATGTGTATCTAGATAGTACACACCGTGTAGTCTCCCAATTAAAAGCATAATTAAAATTGCATTAAATTGAGGATTTTTGTATTAAACTATATTTTATTGATTGAAACCTATTGTGTTTGACAATTTAATAATGGTTTTAAATAATTTTAAATTATCAATTAATTTATTGTAATAATATGTAATAATTGGTTTTTCCATTTATTTTTCATTAATGCCTTAATGATGGTTATCTTCAAGAGGATTCAGATGGTCATTAATAAGAAAGAGAATTAATGTAAGAATATTAATCTTAATAATAAATAATGAATAATAAATGAATGTTAACTAGTTTAGTTTTGTGTATGTGTTGCATGTATGACCGTTCATGAGCTAGACCAAGACCAGTGTATGTGTTGTCATTTTTTAATTTAATTTAATGCATGGGTTTGAAATATTAATTATTAAATTGATTTTATGGCCTGTATTTCATCCCTCCCTCTATTTTTATGTAGGACTTGAATGTCCAAGGTTAGTTATATAATCTAACTTTAAAAAATACTTTGGTTCCCCACACCTATGTGTGAGTTATAAATACTCGTAATTAATGAAGTTTCCCAATGCACATGGAGGAGATTGAAGAAGGAACCATAATGATGCCAACCCAGGTGTCATGTAGATGGATAAATGGAATGTTTTAGCTCATTCCAAGAACAAAGATAGGAGTTACTTCCCCTAGGTTATAGGTTGATTTAATGTTCGTTCATTAAATAAACTGTTAGATATTCTCATGAGTGGTTCATTTTTTTCTATCTATGCATTATTTATTTTACAGATTCAAGACCTTGATCACATAAATAAATGAATTAATATGAAAATAATGAATTTAAATAAATAGATTATGTGTAAATGTTTTATCCGACATGGTTAGTTAATTAAATAAAATCCACTAAGTATTAGAAAGACATGTAAAGGATAAAATAAGATAAAATTTATTCATAATAAACTAAAATACCTTAGATTAATATTAATTTTGACTATGCCTTCTATTACTTTATGGGGAATACAACCATTGAACTAAGTGTTTTCATGGATGAAGTTTAGACACTTACTTTTATAGGGGATTTCTCACGATTGTTTTGGGTTGACTTAACCAAACTTTTATTGAATTTAACAGAAAATTTTTGTTCAATAAAAATTTGGAGGCAAGTGTTTAGTAAATCTAAGTCAGGAATTCAGGATTCGGAAGTACACTAAATAGAACAAGGAGTCCCAAACCCATAGTTGGAAAGACTGCCTACTTAAAATCTGCTTATGGTTTTCATGGGCAATGTCCAGATCATTAAGAAATGTAATATGGATCTTTTCTACTAAAATATTCTACAAAATAGACATTCTAATTTCAATGGTGATGGATATTGAGACTTGATAAAATAATGTGAGATTTAATAAAAATAAATTAATTTATTATTTCTTAATAAATTTTGTAATCAAGAAAAGTATTAATAATCTGCTCTTTTAATTATAGAATAAAATGGAAAGTTCATCATCCACACTATCCCTTCGATATATATTAGAGAAAGAAAATATTATCACTAGAAATAACTTTCAGTAATGGTTCAAAAACCATCAGGTTGTGTTATACCATGAATGGAAATCTTACGTGATAGAATTCTTAATTCCTGATCCACCTTCCATGGAGGTGAGTGGTGAAGAGTTCCTTTCCTATGAAAAAAAATTTGAGTAGCATGATAAACGTTCAATGTGTCATGCTTTCATCTATATCTAGTGAACTCATGAAGTCTCATGAAATCATGGATGTGTATATCATGCTTGAGCACCTATGAGGTTTATACCCTAAGAAAGCTAGAAAAGAACGATTTGAGATTTACAAAGAACTCTTTCAGAGTAATTGTGTGGAGGGTGTTCCAAATAGGCCTCTAATAGTCAAGATCATTGGATACATTGAACGCCTAGAGGTTCTAGGATTTAAACTCCCTAAAGAACTATGCACCGGTCTCATTTTGAAATCACTACCTCAAAGATTCTCCAATTTTTTTGTTAATTTAAATATAAACAACATTGAAAAGTCTCTCCCAGATCTTCCAACTCTTCTTCTCTAAGTGGATAAGGAAATGAATCATGAAAATATTTTCATCCTTATAGTGAATAAAAAGAAGGGGAAAGAAAATAGATTTAATTCCAAATCTTCTTCATGACCTACTAAGAAGAGGAAGACCAATGGGAAAGCAAGGGAATATAATGTTGTTTGTTTCTCATGTGTCAAGAAGGGATACTAGAATAAAAACTGCACCCAACCAAAGAAGCAAGGGGAAGATTCAGAAGTTTTTTTTATCGAGTGAAATTTATCTATTTCTACAAATTGGGTATTAGATGAAGCTTTTTTTTCTCACATATTTATTTGAATATAGGAACCAAGGAGATTCAAAAAGATTGACTGAGGGGAGATTGATCTACGAGTATCCAATAGAGATAAACTTTCTATTGTAGCTATTAGAGAATACCACCTAACATTTACAACTAAAATGATCTTGGTTTTAAAGGGTTTTTATTATGTGTATTCAGTTACTAAAAACATTATTTATTTATCCAAACTTTATACAGATGGTTTTATTTTAAATTTCACAAAAAAATGTTTCTTATTTTATAAATATAGAATTTTTTATGGTAGAGCACATTAAAATAAAGGTATTTATGTATTGTATTACACGAACCAAGTAATGGAAATAGATAATTAAATTTTTTCACATGGATCATACCACACCCAACTATAGATTTAGAAATCATGGATGTTACAAAAAGTAAGAGACATAGGTTGTGCTTGATCTTGTTAAAAAGCACTGGGTTAGGGATACTCCTATTAGAAATATTTCATTATGTCTACACCTTCTTAAAAGGCTATAGGATTGGTCTTAATTTATAATAGACTAGGTTTGGTCAGAAACTATCACAAAATATTGGGTTTAGAATTAAACCTTTATAAAAGTATCTATCTATATTGGATACCAGACTCCTAGGTTAGAGTATATAGAGTAGATGTAGGATAGTTTGGATCTGAACTACTATAAAAATATTTTTATTCTATATTTACTTTATTTTTTCTTACACTCTTCACATGACCCTCTACACACTTTATTTATGCTTAAATTATTTTATTTATTATTCACCAAATTCCACATCATGATTTTAATAAATAAAATAATTTTAAGGATAGAAAATTCACCTCCCCCACTCCACCCCCACTTTTCTATTTCCATCATCCTAGTTGGGACCAAAAAACTGGTATCAAATCTTATCCCTTAAAAAGCCAAGATTTTTTACTTAATATTAATATAACTAAAACTAGTTCTTTTTATTTTATTTTTTCTCAAATATTTACATTATTTTTTAAACTAAATTATATCTTATTCCTTAAAAAGAAAATGAGAAACATTTATTTTCAGTATAGAAAGTCAAGTATCTGAATTGTTAAATCCTTTAGACCACCTCATTTTAGTGGAAGTGTCCATGGTTATTAGAAGGAAAAAATTGAGGTATTTTTAAAGAATATAGGTATTTAACTATATAATATCATGGATAAATATTATAAATTACTAAATTTTAACTTGAAACTTTGACTAATGATAATGCTACCATTTTTTGAATTAAAAAGCTGTGAATATTCTTTATTTTTAGTTGGTATAAGTGTTTATAGTCATATTTCATCTTATAAAACTTCTTCGAACATTTGGAGGACTTTAAAATTCACTCATCAAGTAATTACAAAATTACATAGAACTAAAATTGGTATACATATGGTATAATTTCAATAATTTAGAATGTTAGATCATAAAATAGTTAGTGAAATGTACAAAAAGTTTAAAAATATTGTAAACAACATGGTTTTCCTTAGAGAAGCCATAGAGAATAAATGACTGATTGAAAGAATACTTGATGCATTAACAAATAAATGGCATTTCAAGAAAATTTAAATTAAAAAAGAAAGTATATTTCTAAATATAATTTAGATGAGATGAATTGACATATTTTTCAATATAAATTTGAGTAAAATAATAGTGAGAATGATCCAAATGATAAATGAAAGGTATTTTCATTTAAATCAATACATGTTTCTTTTAATTCTTCTAGTGAAAGTATAGGTTCATAAAGTTTTGAGAAAAGTTATAATTTTATTCAACTAGAAAAATGAATTCAAGGAATTGGAAAGAAGAAACAAGTTACCAAGAAGGAACCATGGAATAATAATAAGAATTTTAAGATAAATATCAAGAAAGGTAATTCTAACATTAGATGTTTTGAATGTAATAAAACTAGAAAAATTAAGTATGGGTGTCCAAATATGAAAAATGAAAGAGAATATATGAATCAAAATAAGAAGAAGAAGAAGAAGAATAAAAAGAAGAAGGAGAAGAAGAAGAAGAAGGATTTGGATAATAGATGAAGTTGAATTGAATAATTTGATTTTTGTGATGAATCTAAAAGTGTGGAAACTATTAACCTTTATTTTATGGCTATTAATATGAGCAAGGTGGGTGATGATTTGAATTCTGGTTATCATTATTATTTTGATTTTGATTGCGATAAAATAGAAATTGAATAGTCAATATAAATTTTTGATCAATATCATGAAGAAATTGAAAAAAATTCTATTAAGCATAAATAGAAGAATAAGGATCAACAAAAAATTCAAAGGAAATGAAAAGCCATATTCGGGAAAAAAAATCAAAAGATATTTTTTTAAGTTTGATAAAAAAATAGAATTTTAATATTTTGAAAGATATTTTATCTAATCTAGAAAATGGGAATAAAGGTTTTAGAAATTATGCTTCAAGTATAAAAGATAAACTATGTGATGATTTTGAAACTATGCAAAAAAATAAAACTTAAGGATCAAATTAAAAATTTAAAAGAAATGTTATCTAAGTTTACTATTAAAAGTCAATATTTGGGTGATTTTATGAGATTTTAGAAAATGTATAGATCAAATACTAATACAAACTATCTTGAGTATGATAAGATATTACTTCATATGAATAGAAACAAATTTTTTAAAGGTAAAAAAGGATGGTATTTCATATGTTACTTGTTTTAAATGTGTCTTATTTGGGAATTATTCATCTTAATTCTCTTTAAAGTTTGTTAAATATCATGGTTATAAGAATTATGTCATTTAAAAATAATCTATTAGAGTTAAATAGTCTAACCTTTTGCATCATGGGTTCAAATGCATGTGGATTTAACTAACATTTTTATAATTTTCTTACTTAGTTTTAATTAATTAGTTTAACTATTTTTAGTGTGTTTAGTTTATTTTCATATTTTTGTAGTGTTTTTAATATTTTTTCATTTTTATTTAATTATAAATTTTTTTATACAATTTATTTTTTATTAGTTTATATTAATTTATATATTATTAACATTTTATTTCTAACACTATATTATTATTTATAGTAGTCCCATTAATATTAGTTTTATTATTAGTTTATTTTATTAATATTTATTAGTATATATATTTATTTTCTCTATTATTATTATATATTATTTAAAATTTTCTATTATTATAAATATTAGTTGTGTTAATAATAGTGGTGGTAATATTATTAGTTTATTACTAATATTAAATTGGATTAATATTTAATAGTAATATTATTATTATGTGTATAGATAATAATTTTATATAACTACTAGTTGCATTATATTAATATGCTTAATTATATATATATATATATAATTATATATAACAATTATTTTTTCTATAGTTATTATAATTAATATATTTATAATTTTAAAACTTATTATTATAATAATTTGTTTTTTCCAACTAATATTAGATTATCATATTGTTTTTGAATTTTAATTTTGAATTTTTTTTTTTTGAATTTCTATTTTGTAGGCTTATACCTAGGAAAGGGGATATTGGCCTCCCCTCTCCTCAAAATCAGTAGTGACAAGGTAGTCAAACTCATGATTTTACTGTTTTATCTTGGTATCAAACTTGATAGACTCATGGTAAACTCGTAGACTTGGTGAAAACTTATTAAGGTCATCTGAGTAGACTCAAGTTTGATAACCCTCTAGTGAAAAAACCCTACACAACCACCTTACATCCTACTATGTGCGGCACACCATCCTCCTCTAGACCACCTGGTCGACGTTGCTGCCCCCCAGAGCCCCCACTACACGCATGAAACCTCCATCCATCCCTGTGCAACATGACCATTTGTGAAAAATTTATTATTGATGAATAATTTTATTCAATAATGAGGAATAATTTTATCTGTGTTTTATCAATCACAAATATTTATTGATGAATAAAATATTTAGTATTTATTTGGGTGGTAAATTCTAAAGGAGTTCCAATGGTCCATGATCGTGTCTGGTGATAAATATTAATTAACAATATAGTCAAATAATATTTGTTATTGCATAAGTTGGCATGCACCAGAAAATAATATTGTTATTATTATATGTTACATGGGGTTTATTAAAGGTTATAATGTTTTTTAAGGCTCAACATGAAATTTAACAATATTTTAACCTAAAACCTAGCTTTATAAATAGATGGTTATGTATATTGTGTGGCATGGTATAAAAATAGAGAATCATTGTGCACAAAAAAATCTTTTGACTCATTCTCTCTCTCTCTCTATCAAGAATGAGAAACACAATATAGATTCTTTCAAGACCAAAGGACGTGCGATCAACACAAATAATGAAATATAGTCGATTTTTGTGCTAACACCCAAAAATAAATTTGTATTTCTCGGAGATCAAGGTATCATGTGTGAATCAATACTAGATTGATTCTATCCTTAGATCCTTAAATTGAAATGAATGCAATCAGAAAAGGGCCTTTTGGAAGATCAACGTCTTTAATGAATAAAGGATCCTAAGATTAGGTATTTATTTTCTTTAGATCCAAATAAATTAATTATAAATGTAACCTAAAATATCCTCACTCAGTGTTTCAGGAATCTAAATATTAAAATAAATATTTGAATATATCACCCACCACCACATGCTTCCACTATGCTTGGGACCTATAAGTGGTATTAGAGGGGTCACATTTTAAATTTATAATTATTTATTTGATTTTTTATCTATATGAAATCATGGTTGAATGTTTTATTTTATATTATTATTTCTTTAATACAATTTAAATTATCATGTTATCGACATATTAATCATCTTAATTTATTTTTTTATTTTCTTAAAGGTCTAATAATAGATGAATAATGACCGAATATTCCATCAAGAATTACTAGATTGTTTTGGCAGGTAAAACTGGGCTACACAGCATATAACTGGAGTACATGTAGTGTACCCATGTGCATTGCACCTAGGCATTCTTGTGGATTGGATAAATAAAATGATCTCATTGCACCAAACCTCTTTCCTTTTCGATGGGTTGACGGACAGTTTGAGGGTAAGGAGCTCATGGAAGTTGAGTTTTCTTCTCTTATTTGTGAGAGAGGTTCTTTATCTTCCCCAGTTTCACTATATAATAGTTATAGTGATTTAACATATGTTCAGGAAATCCCTCCTCCTCTCCCTTCAGGTAAGAAATTTGTTTTTTTTTTGTCCCCTTCCCTTTGTGAAGGAGATCCAATCCCCCTCTACTCAGTCTTTGGCCTCGAATGGAGTGTGCACTAGATCTCAGACCAAAAGGTTTTCATATGGTTCTTCTTAAAGTAACAAGGGGATATCCTCGTCTGGGGACAATACTGGGCGACCCCATCCCCACAATGATCTCCCTCATCATCTGGAATGCCCATGGCCTGGGTTCCCGAGTGAAAATGGACTTCATCTCCAATGCGGTGTCCAAGAATAAGGTCTATGTGGCTATTTTCCTGGAACCAAAGAAAAGCTCCTCCAAGATAGGAGAATTCACTAGAAGAATTGGTTTTCACCATCCTGTGCATGGATAATCAGAGAACCATCATTTTTTTGGCTTTTTGGGATTCCTTCATCTCCAATGAGGTGTCCAAGAATAAGGTTTGTGTGGCTATTTTCCAGGAACCAAAGAAAAGATCCTCCAAGATAGGATAATTCTCTAGAATAATTGGTTTTCACCATTCCATGCATGGAGAATCGGAGAACCATCATTTTTTGGTTTTTTGGGATTCCTCCATGTCTGTGGAACAACTTTTGGTCTCTTCCCAGCACATATCTATTAGGATGGAGGCTGGTAATGAGTTATGTTTCTTTTCTTTCATCTATGATAAATGAGATGTAAGGATTTGTGACAGCCTATGGGGTGAAATCAAGTCCTTAAATCTCATATATGCATCATGGCTGGTGGGTGGTGATTTCAAAACTATTTTGGATGCTTCAAAGAAAAGAGATGGGGGATTCTCTTCTTGGATAGATAGGCTTTCCTTTGCTTCCTTCATTTCTCAATAGGGCATCATGGATCTAGGTTTTTCAGGGGATAAATTCACTTGGTGTAATAATCAGGGAGGTAGTTGGCAGACCTGGTGTATGCTGGACCGATGTCTTGGAAACCTCCAAGCTATTTCCACTTTCCTGATAACTGAGGTTACCCATCTAGTTTGTGCAGTTTCGGACCAGTCACCCCTTATCATCATTCCTAATAATGGTTAGGATTTAGAAGGTCACTTATTCTTCTCAAACCAATGGTTGTTGCATAATTACTTCCTAGATAAGGTTTTTGATTCCTATGAGAAACAAACTCAAGGAAGGCATTGGATCAAAATCCATAACAAGCTAAATTAGTTTAAAAAAGATCTCAAGGATTATTCCATCTCCTTTCCTTCTGGCTATCACAACTTGAACATGGTTAGAAAGGAGATCAAGCAAGAAGAAGTCAACCTGGAAGAGACTTGGGATGAAGAAAAGTTTCTTTCTCTTAGGTCAAAGATGCATCATTTTAATGATATTTTACTTGAGTAGGAAAGGTTCCTTTGTGAAAGGTCCCATTCCATCTAGATTAGGGAAGGGGACCAGAACTCTGGCTTCTTCCATGCATGCCTGAAGGAAAATAGTGGGCTAATGCTCCAAACATCCTCCTGGATGATGTATCTTACACTAGGGATCTATATGTTATTGAGGGGTTTGGTATTTTCTAACTTTAACTCATTATTATACAATCCTAACCCATCTATGAAGAATGGTTACCCAAGAGGGAAGGATGATCTTTTCAACTCAATTCTATGCTTGGTATCATCTAAAATCAATGATTTCCTGGTGAGAATGCCAGATGAAGAGGAGGTCTGGGCCACCAAAAAATCTATCAACCAAGAGAGTGCACCGAGCCCATATGGATTCCTAGGGTCCTTCTTTATTAGCTCCTGGGACATCATCAAGAAGGATCTCATTGAAGTTGTTCAGGACTTCTTCTGGGGTGGACCTCTCCCTCAGGTTGCATGTGTTACCACCATGTTCTTTATCCTAAAGGTGAAGGACCCATTTTCCATCTCTCAATACAGGCCCATCAGCATGTGCAATGTAACCTACAAGATCCTAGACTATATCATCAATAGAAGGCTCTCCCATTTCATCTATTAATGGATATCTGAAGAGAAACATGCATTTATTCAAGGCCAATGAGCCTATACTCGAGTGGTAAGGGCTCCTGATTGGAATCCAAAAGACCCAGGTTCAAAACTGGGTAGAGGCGAATTTCCAGGGGGTTGTAGCAGTATTGTAGCAGTCATTGTAGCAGTACTGTAGCAGGCACTGTTCGGTACTATAGTAGCTGGACTATTCACCTGATTTTGGATTTTGGGCCACCAGTTTGGGCATACGGGTCTCAGGGCCTTCGGGCCATCAAAGGCCTTTGGGCCAAAGGTCCTTCGGGCTAGTGAAGACCATGAAGTATCCCAGTTCGCACAAAGCGGGACCCAGATGAGGATCAGAGAACCAGTAGCATTCACTAGAAGCAGAGCTAACCAGATTGGAAGAATGAGAGGGTATGGAAACCACCATCAGTACTAGGCACCATGCAGCTTTGTATGGTGCAATGCAAGCTGATCAGCAATGCAGGTGGGGAGCTAAAGGCAATCAATGATGCAGAAGCTGGGGAGGGGAAGTTCTAGTGGGTTGGGCCTACAGGCCATGTATTGGGCATGGTTTGCCTCTGGGCCTTCAGGGTCATGTATTACGGGTCATGTTGGGCCTTGTGCCTTGGGCCTACGGGTCATGTACGAGTTCCCCTTCAACCCTTAAAAGGGGTATTATCTATAATAAAATAAAAAATAAGGCCTTTGGGTGATTTGGGCATTTATTCAAGGTCGATCCATCCAAGGCTCAATGGACATTTCCCAAGAGATGGTTGGTGACATTAATAAGAAGGTGGTGGGGTCCAACATTGTCATCAAGCTAGACATGGACAAGGCCTATGATCATCTTGAATGGAGCGTCGTCAATAGGGTTATGTGAAGCATGGGGTTCTTAGAATGGATCGTCGACCATATTTTCTGATGTTACAGCTCACCCTAGTTCAATATTACCTTCATGGGGAGGCATTGTGGGTTATTTAAATATATTAGGGTGATAAGATAGGGGGACCCCCTCTCTCCCACCATATTTATCTTATCCCAAGACACCCTTAGAAGATTAGTTAGATCCTCCTTCCATCATAGCATCATCAAACCCTTCCACTATGGGGCTCACCTTGGGGTTTCTCATCTTTTCTTCACTAATGACATGATCTTTTTTATTAATGGGTGAAGATATTATATCTTAGGTTTCAATAATATCATTGAATAGTACATGATATTGAGTGGCCAAGTCATTAACAAAATAAAAATTCATGTGTTCATTTTCCCTTCTTTCTCTCACAGACATAGGGATATAATTGTTTCCATGCTGGGAATTCAGAAGAAGGCCTTCCCTAGGGAATATCTCAGTGCTCAAATTGCCCCAGGAAGGATCTGGATCAAATAATTTTATGGTATGATTAACAAGATAACCAATAAGATTACTAACTAGAATAATTGGTTCCTATACTTTGGCGACATGATTACCCTCATGAATTGTGTGGTGACTTCAATTCCAATGCACATTCTCTTGGTTCTCAAGGTGCCAACAGTAGTCAGTTTACTAAGGGAGGTGATTGAGGGTTGATCCCTGTGGAGTCGATTTACTAAGGGAAAATATGGAAGAGACCTGAGAATGGACAGGATTCATACCTCCTCCTTATGGAATTCTCTACAGGTTCATTTTTTAGTTCTACTCTGGCACTCTCGTTGGATTGCTGGTCGTGGAGACTTTAGCTTTTGGGATTGCAACTGGGTTGGTGAGGTTTTGGGATATCCAAGTTGCCCCGTTCCTGAACTAACTCTAAATTAAGCCAACTCCATCTCTTATTTTATTCAATCTAATCTGGATCCCACCCAAAGTAGGGTATTTTATGACATTATAATGGAGGACACACCTGATGTCTACATTTTCACTGGTGCTACGTCGGGCACTTTCACTACTAAAGCCTGTAGGAAGGAAATGTCTTCTCATCGGGTCAGTGATTTTTGGGGTGATGTTCTATGGTTCAAAACCATTCCTATTAAATTAAACTTTCTTATATAGAGGATTCAAAATTATACTCTTCCTACTGAAGTGGTGATCAAATGTATAGGTACCTGTTTGGCTTCCTGATGCTCCTACTGACAGTATCCGAAGGAGGAAACTACAACCCACCTTTTCTTACAAAGTGAGTGGGCTGGGATGTTGTGGATAATGATGGGTGATTACTTCATTTATAACTCAATAAATGATTATACTGAGGATTTTCTACAGTAGTGGTTCAGCGGTTCAAAAATAAATAACCAAGTGGCGAGAGCGCGTTCCCTCCTGCTCGTTATGGGTTTCTGGTGTATCTGGAATGCGGGGAACCACTCAAGCCAAAAAGTCCCTCCCTCCAATGTTGGCATGATGGTGAGAACTAAATTTATTGTGGTGGACTAGGACAGTATAAAGGATTAATGGGAGGATTCTACTTCTCTTAGGCTCTTCCTAAACAGAAGGCAAGGCCCTATTCTTTCCAGTCCCCAACTAGTGGGTCATTGGGTAAAATGGACTCCCCCAACCCTTGGTCTTAAGTTAAATACATATTACTCATATAGCCAAGGGATAATTTGGGGTAGTGGTGTGGTACAAAACCAAATGGGATCAATTATTCTTGGTTTTAGTTCTTTTTATGGGGTTGGCAACTCGCTACGGGAAGAAGCAGAGGCCTTTCTTAGTGGTCTGGTTTTATGCTTCTCCAAATAGATTTCCTTATTGGTGATTGAGAAGGATTTGAAGATTATATGGAGCTCTCTCAAAGTCCTATCTCCCACTAATTGTGAAATCATCTATTTGATCCGGAAATATAAGTAATATCTCTCACATGACATAGATCTTTCACATATGTGGAGAGAAGGCAATCAGGTAGCTGACTTTTTGGATTTGAAGGATTCACAGAAGGTCCCCCTCATGGTGTTTGATAGTTTTGGTTCCCTTCCCCCTAGGGGTGCGGACACTTCCATTTGTGATGCTTTGGGCCTCCATTTCTACAGACCCCCTTGATTACCTTGTTTACCCGTGCTCTAATTTTTATGAAAAAATATATATTTTATGTCATTGCACCTGTACATGTCACAAAATACATAAAACATCAAGAAATTAATGAAACAAGGTCCATTTATTTCACATTGTGTGTAAACCTGGCCAACCTAGCACATAGGATATCAGATTACACAGAGTGTAACTGGCATACACATCATGTTGTCTATAGAGATTAGCGGCGTAAATCGCACAATCCGTGTGGTTATTATACACGGTCAAACCACATGAGATTTAAATCCTGGAGAATTTATTATATACATGATGTGTATGCAGTGTACACGTCTTGTGGTTAACCATTTCCCATATCTGAAATACACATCGAGTCATTCGATGAGAATAGAAGGCACATGACATAAGGGATACACGGCGTGTAGTTAGAACTTACACATTGTGTAGTCCCACCGAGATACACACCTAAGACCAAGATTTTATCCCAAGCACATGGAAATAGGATATATAGTGTGTAGCTAGCATATACATGTCATGTAGTCCATTCAAGTTAACATGCCCAATCCCTAGGCGTGAAACCCAGATACATGGTAACCAAGTTAAACGGTGTGTATCTAGATAGTACATGTCATATAGTCTCCAAATTAAAGGTAGAATTAAAATGTAATTAAATTAAATATAGAAACATTAAAATATAATTTTATTGATTGAGACCAGTTTTGTTTGACAATTTAACAATGGTTTTAAAGAATTCTAAATCCTCATTTAATTAATTGTAATAATCTGCAATAATTGGTTTTGCTGTTTATTTTTCATTAATGCCTTAATCACTAAAAAATGACCAATTTAGAGGGGGTTATTTTTTATTTTAGAAGGTGTTATAACCCCTTATAAAGACATTAGTGTCAGTTATGAGAAACAGTTGATAATGTGCCCACATATTGTCGTTAGAGGTAGTTTTAAGGTAACGTTGGTAAAATCATGCTGACTTTAGTGGCGGTTACATTAGAGGGGGTTTAAAACCCCTCTAATTTTGACTTAAATTCACCATAAAGGTGTGTATTAGAGGCAATTATAACTAAAACCACCCCTAAAGTAATCATGATTAGGGGCACTTTTGAGGAACCATTGGTAAAATAATGGTGAATTTAGCGATGGTTACATTAGAGGGGGTTTAAAATCCCTCTAATGTTGACTTAAATTCACTAGAAAACCACCCCTAATCATGATTATTTTAAGGGCAATTAAATTTATACTTATTTTTTTCTTTTTTAAACCCATTCTGCCTCGCCTCCCTCCCATTATCGCACCCCTCCCATTCCTCCCTCTCCCATTCTCGCCCCCTCCTGTTCCTCCCATGTCACTCGGCCTACTCTCCAGTTAGGCACAACCTAGCCTCCCATGTAACTCAGCCTCCCCTCCAGTTACACGGTTAAATTTACACTTGTTTTTTAGTTTTTTAAACCTATTCTTCCTCGACTCCCTCCCATTCTCACACCCCTCCCGTTCCTCCCTCTCCCATTATTTCCCCCTCCTATTCCTCCTATGTCACTCAGCCTCCTCACTATAAAGGCATGTCTGGTAAAATCATGGTGACTTTAGTGGCAGTTACATTAGAGGGGGTTTCTAATGTTGACTTAAATTCGCCAGAAAACCACCCATAATCATGATTATTTTATGGTCGGTTAAAGTTCCAGTTTTTTTTAAATCATTCTACCTTGCCTACCTCCCATTCTCATGCCCCTCCCATTCCTCCCTCTCCCATTCTCACCCCCTCCTATTCCTCTTGTCTCACTCAGCCTCCCCTCTAATTAGGTGCAACCCAGCCTCTCATGTCACTCAATCTCCCCTCCAGTTAGGCGGTTAAAGTTACACTTATTTTTTATTTTTTAAACTCATTCTACCTCACCTCCCTCCCATTATTGTGCCCCTCCCATTCCTCCCTCTCCCATTTTCACCCCCTCTTGTTCCTCCTATGTCACTCACCATCCTCTCTAGTTATGTGCAACCCAATCAGTTAGGTGCAACCCAACCTCCCGTCTCACTCAGCCTCCCCTCCAGTTAGGTGCAACCCAACCTCTCCCCTCTCGTTCTCAATGGTATCCCGTTTCCCCTTCCTTCAGTTCTCTCTTGATCGTTCCGCTCTGGTCCCACCAACTCTGTTGTCACTCCCTTGTAAAAATCATTGCTGGAGGAATTGGAACCCTTGATTGGCTGAAAGCGAGGGCCTAACGAACCCAAAGGACTGCCACTACGCTAATTTGACTTCGGTTATTCATCAACAGATTAAGTCAATTTATATACATTTCGTCATTTATTAAATAAATATTATTTACATAATATATTTAAATACATTTAAATATATAACCAATATATAAATTTATATAAACTGTATATTTATATATATATTAACATACATTTGAGTAAGTATATTTTTATATATATTTATAATTCTATTTATGTTATGTATATACACATATGTTTATATATTTTTAAATATATTCATATAAATTATTTATATACTTAAATACATATTTATATGTTATATACATGTTTATTTATATAATATATATAAATAATTATATTTACATATACAAATATATATTTATAAATACATTTATATTTGTGTGTTTATGTATTTATATAATATTTATAGATATAATATAATTATAATATATATATATATTTAATTATTTTTATATATGTATGTATGTGTGTGTGTGATAATAATAATATTATTAATTATTATTATTGTTATTACACATCTTTTTAAATTATAATAATTATATGTTGGTTTTATAAATACTGTATATTTATTTTATGATTTATATCATTCATATATTATATTAAATACATTTATATTTTATATTTATGTAAATTATTTATACACTTAAATACATATTTAAATATTATATACATGTTTATTTAAATAATATATATATAATTATTTACTTAATACATTTATATAATTTCTTTAAAAATATATTTATATAATGAATTTCAATGAATATATTTATTATTATGTTCATTAATATATATATTTATTTGTATAAATCATATAATATTATTTATAATTATTATTATATGAAATATAATTTATATAAATATTTATATTATATATAATAAATATTATAGGAAATAAAATTTATACAAAAATTTATATAATGTTATATGAAATACAATTTTATATTATATATAATATAAAATCATAAACTTATTATTAAAAAATATATTTATTATTATAATAGTATAAATTATAAAAACAGTATGATGTATTTTTAAAAAAAATTATATTTATGTATATATTTATATAATATGATAATACTTTTATATTATAAATAATTAATATTATATGAAATACAATTTATGAAAATAAATATATATTAATGTACATAATATTATACAATTATATTTTTGTATACATATAAATACAATTATATACAATCATATAAATATTTTATATAACATGTTCACATAATGTATTTAAATACATTTACATACTTAGTTTTAATTATATATATATATATATATTATGGATTTTTCTTTTTTTAAAATAGTGGGGGTTCACAACCCTCTTTAATCTCTGAAATTATAAGGGGTTTTAAACCCCCTCTAATGTAAAGACATTGGAGGGGGTTTTGAAACCCCTCTAATTTCAGAAATTAGAAGGGGTTTTCAACCCCCTCTAAAATATTTATAATGGGTCCATAACCCAATCTAATTTAAGACATTACAGGCGGTTTTCAACCCCCTCTAATTTTAGATATTAAATGGGGTTTTGAACCCCCTTTAAAATCCAACTAGATATTTAAAAAATAATGATTAAAATTTTATAAGGGATCCATAACCCCCTTTAAATTCAATGATTAATTAGAGTTGTACATAATCCCCTCTAATATTTATAGTAAATTAATTTAGAGGGGATTATGGAGAACCCCCTCTAATTATACAGAAAATGAATTTAGAGGGGGTTATGCATAACCCCCTCTAAATAACCCCCTCTAATCTGTTTTTTTATAGTGAATGATGGTTATCTCCAAGAGGATTTAAATAGTCATTAAGATGAAAGAGAATTAATTAATTAATGTAATCGTGTTTATCTTAATAATAAAGAACGAATAAAAAATGAATGTTAACTTGTTTAATTTTTCATATAAGTTGCATGTATGAACATTCGTGATCTATACCAATACCATTGTATGTGTTGGAATTTATTTAATTTAATATATTTCATGGGTTTTCTATATTAATTATTAAATTAATTGATGGATTGTGTGTCATCCCTACCTTTATTATTATGTAGGACTTGCATATCCAAGGTTATTTGTATGATCTCCCTTTAACCAATCATTTGGTTCCCCAAACCTGTGTGTGAGTTATGAATACTTGTAATTAATGGAGTTTCCCAAGGTGTTTGGAGGTAGTTCAATACAAAACCATAATGATTTCAACCCAGGTGTTACACAGGTGGATAAGGGAAATGTTGTAACTCTTTCCAAGACTGGAAATATGAGTTATTTACCCTAGGTCATAGGTTGATTTGATGTCTTCTCATTAAATCAACCATTATATACACTCATGAGCGGATTATTTATTTATTTATTTATTTCGGTATATGCATTATTTATTTTATGGATGCAAGACTGTGATCACATAAATAAATGAATTCATGTGAAAATACAGAATTTAAATGAATGGATTATGCATAAATGTTTTATCTAACATAGTTAATTAATTATTTAAAATAAAATTAATGTTAATAATACATGTAAAGGATAAAAAAGATAAAATGCATGCATAAAAATTTAAAATCCATAAACTTAATGTTAAGTTAGACTATGTATTCCATTACATGATTGGGAATGAAACCATAGAACTAAGTGTTTTCATGGCCGAAGTCTTGACACTTACTTTTATCAGCGGGTTCTCATAAGGGTTTTGGATTGACATAACTAAACATGGATTTAATTTAACAGTCAAAGTATGTACAATAAAAATTTTGAGGCAAGTGTTGAGGAAATACAAGTTAGGATTTCAGGATAGGGGATTCCACTCAATAGATCAAGGAGCATTAATCCCATAGTTTTTAAGATCTCTTACCTAAAACCATCTTAGGGTTTTCATGGACAAAGTATGGATCATTAAGAAAGGTAATATGGATCATTTCCACTATAATTTTATAGAAACTAGACATTCTAATTTCAATGGTGAGGGCTATTGATACTTGATAAAATAGTGGGAGATTTAATGAAAAACAATTAATTTATTATTTCTCACAAAATTTATAATCAAGAAAATTACTAATAATATAATATTTTAAATTTATAATAAAATATAAAGTTCACGATCCACACTATCCCATAAACATATACTGAATAAAGACAATATCCTCACTATTAGTAACTTCCAAGAATGGTTCACATGCCTTCAAGTTGTGCTACTCCATGAATTAAAATCTTACATGCTAGAATCCTCAATGTCTGATCCACCTACCTAGGAGGTGAGTGATGGAAATTTTGTTATCTACAAAAAAAATTTAGTGACGTGGTTGATATTAAATGTTTGATTATTTAATCTATTTCTAGTAAACTCATGAGGTCTCATGAAAACATGGATGTATATAGCATGATTTATCACCTTTCAGGTTTATACCAGGAGATAGCTAGACAAGAGTAGTTTGAGATTTCCAAACCACACTTTTAGATTAATCTTGTGGAGGGTGTTTCACTCGAGTCACGCATAGTCAATCTCATTTGCTACATTGAGTTTCTAGTGGTTCTGGGGTTTAAACTCCCTTATGATCTATACACCAATCTCATTCTATCATCACTCCCTCAAAAATTCCTTAGTTTTGTTGTTAATTTTAATATGAAAAACATTGATAAGTATTTTTTGTATCTTCTATTATTCTTCACTAAGTGGATAGGCAAATGAAGTAAGAAAATCCTTCCATCCTTATGGTGAATAAATGAAAGGGGGAAGCAAATAATTTTAAGACCAAATATTCTTCATGCACTACCAAGAAGAGGAAAATAAAGGGGAAATCAAGGGAACAAGATGTTGTTTGTTTTTCTTGTGGCAGGAAGGGCCACTAGAAAAAAAAAACTACACCCAACAAAGGAAGCAAGGGGAATCCTTAGGTGCATTTTTTATTGAGTGATATTTATCTATTTATAAAAATTGGGTATTAGATATATCTTGTGGTGATCACATATATATTCAAATATAGGAACTAAGAAGATTCAAAAAGATTGACTGAGGGGAGGTAGATCTATGTGCATCAAAAATAGATAAACTTACTACTTTATCTATCAGGGATTACCACCTCATGTTACCTAATGAAATGATACTAGTTTTAAAGGGTTGTTATTGTGTTCCTTCAGTTACCAAAAACATTATTTTTGTATCCAGACTTGATACATAATGTTTTTTTTTCAAGTTTGGAAATCAATTTTTATTCTTTTTTTAATATCATTTGTTATGGAAGGTAACATTTAAATAACATACTTTATATATAACATCTCAAGTTTTAAAAAAAAGACACTATGTTCGATAGCGTACATGTTACGCCACATCAAACATAAGAGAACAACTAAATATTATAATTAAATAACCTAGCTATTAAAATGGAGAGAATGAACAATATTAATTGAATTATGAAAATATGGTTTAAACATGTTTATAATTAATTATTTGGTTCACAATTAATTATAAATTAATGTAAAACCCTTTTTTATAAAAGGAAATGTTTTTATGAAAATTTATTTAAATGAAAATAAGCAAGTTTATAAAATAATAAAATCACTCTTGTTGGGTTTTATTAATGAAATATATATTTAATATATTCATTTTAATGTTTAATATTAATCTTATATGTTTTCTATACATTGCATAATAACAAATTCAAATTTTTGGATAAAGAAGTATTTTTAAAAAAAATTGTATTTTTACCACCTTTTAATGGAAACCCCATGTTAAATATAGTTTTTGACACTTTTATAATATATTTTTTTTAAATAAACTTCTTATTTGGAATAATGACATCAAAATTTTCTTTTTTTTAATTTTTTGTAATTTTTTGATAAAATTATTATTTTAATGAATAATGAGAAATACTGCATTCTAATTCAAAACTGCTTTTTTATATAATTTATTTATATTGTTAGAAGATAATTTTAATAGGTTTAAAAAAATATTTAGATTATTTTTTATCATTTAATCCAATTTTGGTCATTGGAATTAATTTCAAATTGAAATTAGATATAAAAACATTTCGAATTTTTGAACATTTCACTTTAAAAACCTGCTTTTTAGTTTTTTCAGTGGAATTAATTTTAAATCTAATTTTCTAAATTATGTGAAATGAATTAAATAAATGAATTCTACATCTGTAATTATAATTTACAAATTAGTGTGTAATTTCAATTTCATTTTTATATATAAAAAAAGTTACCAGAGTAAAAAATTATTTACCGTAGTAAAAGTAAATTTTTTACAAGGGTTAAAATTAAAAGTTAAAAGCTTAACCTACCTAAAAAATAAAACATTTAAATTGTGGTTGAGGTGAGGATCTACCCTAAATATCCTATAAAAATTTAATTATGATCCAAATTCTTGGAATTTAATTCCACCTATATATTGTTATCTTTTAATATAAAATAATCAATAAATTAATCACTTGAACCCACCTATCCTCAAGTATAAATGACAACGCTCACCTCCCAATTTTGACCCAAAAATCATTTTATATCCTCAAATCTATAACCAAACATCTCCTCTTCACTCTCCCTACATCCAGGCACTGTTTTTCTCATTAAAAGACCAAATCTAAGGTCCTCAAGGGTCTTTCAAGGAGGGGATATTCAAGAGGTAATGTTCTCAAAGTACCTCTCTTAATTTCATTTATTTTTCTAATTTCTCCTCAAATAATTCATACATCAATGCATGATAACTCTAGAATAATTTACATACTGGAATTTTATGTTTCTAATGGAATATCTCATATCCATTTCATTTCTCAACTCCTCTTATTCAATGAAATAAAATTGTTGTCCATGTTATGTTGGTTAATCACCTCTGTGAATAATATTTTCATTTTTTTCCTTTACCACCTTTATGGATGGTCTTAAAACCATTATTCTGGTAAAATAATATTTTAATATTTATATTATAACCAATTTAATACTTTTTAAATTTTATATTAAACATATGTTTTTGGTGCTTTCTTCGAAGCGTGCATCTGTCTGTCGAGGAAGCACTATTTGTTGCCCTGCATTCCCACTTTCCAAAGGTGGGTAACATCCATCGGTTATTCAGGGACATTTTCTCCTTGATCAAAATGGGATGATGGGTTTTTAGTTCCTCCTTCTGTGGATTCCTCCTTAGAACTCGTCACCTAGTTCAGGTCTCCCTCATAGACTTAAGAATTTATTCATGAAGCTCTTCTAATGGCCATATCTTCATAGATGCCGGTTAATTATGCTACTTATGTCAGTACATTCCAAGGGGTCAAGTCAGGGAAGCAACCTTTGATTAGGGGAGTAGTCACATTGTACATCATTGGCGTGTCTGGATGCTGGAACACCGATGCGTATGGGTTTCTTCCCCTTATGATAGGGCTTCTCGAGGGTGTGGAAGCCTGAGGCATCCCACATCAAGTGTGGGTAACTATATTCCATAATCATGTATATAAGGTTTTCCTTAGTTTACCATGTTTAACATAGGGTGTTCCACGAGTTAAACGTCTAGCGGAGATGGATCAGACTGATCAGAACATTGATAAGAGTGGATCAGATGGGTGCAACCCCAGTAGGTAACACTGATGTTGGGGATAACGCATGGTTAGTCACCTGATTACTGCTAGGAGCGGTGAGAAGGTGGGTGACATGATCTCACTGGGATGTGGTGTCCTGAGTAAAAATTAGGATGGATATGGATGGTTGAGAGTGGATGGAGAATGATGTGGAACTCTCGTGAGGACAATGGTGATATTGGGCTTGAGCCTCGAAGAGAACTCCAACGTATCCCCATAGCAAGTAATCAAAGTCCACATAGTTAGGTGGGGAAAAGGGACACTTGAGGAGGTAGACCATGAGAATTGATGCTTGGATGGGACCTATAGGAAGTGGAACCTCTGGGTTGAAGCATGACCTTCCCAAAAATTAGAGGCTCAATGGAGAGACCATGATGGGACATGAGTGATGATATTGAACCTCAAGGAAGCTTCCTACATATCCCCGTGACAGGGAATCAAAGTCCACATAGTTTAGTATGAGGCATAGAATTAGGGTGTACGTAGAGGACATAGACCCAACGATATACTGGGGTTTACGCGTGGTTAGCAGCCTGGGTTGGTCTGACACCCAGGGGGAAGAGCAGAGATGTGGGTCCCAACAAAGGGGACTAAAACGGATTATCGTTGATTGTGAAATACAATAGATTACCGCTGGTTGAGTTTCCAATAGATTACTATTGGTTAGGGTTCCAATGGATTACCGCTGGTTGAGGTTCCAATGGTTTACCGCTGGTTGGGGATCAAAATGGCTTATCGTATATTGGGGATCACAACAGATTATTGTCGATTGGGGTTTACAATGAATTACCATCAATTGGGGTTCACAATGTCTTACCGTTGATTGGGGTTCAAAACAACTTACTGTCGATTGGGATTGGACCTCAGCAAGTCTTCCTACATACCATGTCAAGGAGATAAGGATCAAAACCCATGTAGTTTGACAACATGCAGTTTAACATCATGAAGAATGAAGGTGAACCTACATGAAGGGGTCAGGACAAGTAGGTGTTGGTATTTAACCTTAGGGAGGCTTCCTACGTACCTTTCCTAGGATATAAGGATCAAAGTCCACGTAGTTTGGAATAGAGGCTTGGGACTTATGCTAGGGCAGCCCAGGAAGGATTCCATGTTTAATGCTTACTCTAAACCCACGTGAGACATGCTCGGTGTGAGAAACAAGTGGTAGAAAAGACCTGAATATCATGTTGTGAAATGTGTGTATACGGGAAGTGTAGTGGGGCTTACACATGCTTAGAGGCCTAGGGAGATGGAGATTAGTACTTACTCCATGATGGAGGCCCAATGGTGACAAATCCCAGAGGGAGAGGGATGGGGTAATGAAGGTCCTAGTGCCCATATCTCTTCTATTCTTTGGCACCAAAGAAGAGAGGAGGATCAGGGATGCTACCTCTTGTAAGAAAGGCTAGGGGCTTACACCAAGATGGTTTCCCTTCCTTGCGGACAGACGCTGCTCTGATAAAGAGGATCTCATTCCATGTGAGGAATATATTACTCCCATGGAGACGAGTGGGCGTGAAGAATTTTTAAGGCGGGGAACCCTGTGTATAATACATGGGGTGAGGCCACAATTTTACATCATGTGCTGAGGATGATGTTTCTTGGCAGTTTAATGTCCTATAGCTCGGACGAGGCGGGTTTACTCCGCACCCCTAGGACTTACATAACTAATACCCACCCACCCTTTGAGAAGGGAAGGAATCAACAATGCTATGGTGAAGCAGGGTTGTGAAGTTATCCACTAAGGAGGCCATGTTATTGTGACTATGTGAAGAAGCAATAGTTGTTAGAGTGCCTATGCGAAGAAGCATAAGTCTAAGAAACGCAACGTAAAGCACCGTATAAAGGACCTTGAAATCACTTCATGTGATCCTGGAGGGTTGTATGGGAGAAGGGTGTGTAACATAGGTGTTCTGTGCATAAGAAGTTCCCAAAGATGGTGTTTGGGAAAATTAAATTGAATACATGCTCAAGGGAACACGCAAGGAGAGAGGATTGCGCGCAAAAGAAGGGGTTTGCGTAAAATAGGTGTGAAAATGGGAATTTTTGGGTGAAATAAGCTAGGTTTTGTAGATAAATGAGGTGTGCGTGCAATTGGAGGAGTTTTGCACACAATTGGAGGATCTTTTCATGCAAGGGTCAGAGGTTTGTGCACAAGTGGAGGGGTTTCCACGCAACTGGACAATCATTAAAGGACCTGGGTGAGGGTCAAGACCAAGTGGTCCCATGCTAAGGAAGACCCCTAGGAGACCTATCGCAGAAAATACTATACCTAAAAGTCATATTTTGTATATAGAAGAGGTGTATTACGTGAAGGAGAGACATTTCTAATTCTTTATCCACTAGAAGTGAGGGAGTGCCCTTCTATTTATAGGCGATTGGGGGTAGCGGGTGAGCACAGAATTCATCATGCATAGAAAACCAGGCCCATGTGTCGGCCACGTGGGAATTTCCATACCGGCGTGTAAAATCCCTTCTGGTCGCAATAGTTTGGTGCACAGGGAAGTGGTTTTATGCACACCCCTCATATTTTCTGTGCGGCCTTTTGGTTCATTCTAGGATCAGTCGTTGAGTTGAAATATGCCTTAGGTTTTCCCAAGGATTCCTTCTTGAGGACTTTAGTGGATTTAGGCATCTACAAATTCCCCCTAGGAATCAGTTCTGTGAGGGGGAATGGTGGTTGGATTCTGAGGGAAATACCAAGACACCTGGCCCCCTTGAGGGCGGTGTGTGGAAAATGGCATATGTGGCATTTAATCTTTTTCATGCACACGGAAAACTCGATTTTTCCTATAAAAACCCTTTGGGGTCCCATGGTCTGTACAGGATTTCTCACATGATAAGATTTGAAGCTCTCGTGCGCGTAAATCTCACCTAACTTTACGCGGAATCAGTTCTATTTGGCATAGAATTCCCTGATTTTGGCCAAAATTTTGTGTGTAACATAAATTTTCCGCACTTCTCTCTTATTTTTTCTCAAAACCTTTTTATTTTTCCCACATCCACCTGGTTTTTCATGAAACCTTCTAGTTTTTTCAGACTTTACCAAAAACAATGGCTACTGATTAGAGTGACATTGGGAGAGAAACTATGTATGCCGCTCTGAGGGCTGAGAGTATTGTGAAACCTAAGATTTATAGTGCTAAGAAAGTTGTATCTGATAACCAAGATCTATTCAATATGCTAACCCAAGACCAGAATGATTATGTGCTTTCTGACAACCTACCGATATAGGATTTCAGTATTTTAGAGGAGGTATCAGTGCTGGGATTTGATGTCGATACACCACAGTCATGGGTGATGCGCAAGGATCATCTTCCATGATAAAAAATTACAAACAATGGCCATCTTGCCAGAGAAACCAGGCACATGATCATCTAAATCCGGAATCCAGGGACCAGAACCATCTCAAGAGGTGAGCCGATTGCCGAGGATTCTTCAGCCCATTATACAAGTACCTTCCGACAGAGCATCACCGATGAGACCAAGGGCTGGCTACAGGATTGGTACCTGAGGTTCGAAGGCAATTTCACCAGAAAGTGGTATTGGTCGTATTGGGTATGCCAATCATGTGAACAGTTCAGAGAATAATTGTGACACATTAGGCTATTTGAGGTGGTGTGGACGTCGTAGTTCCATTTCTACTTCCAGCAAGAACTCGGGATAGAGTTGTTTAGACAATGGTCCCCTGATACCAACACATTCTATCTCCATCATGGGGAGTTTGGCATCAGTCTTTGGGAAGTTTATTTCATTGGGGGTATCCCTCTGGATGGGAATCAATACAAAAAGTTTCTTCCGACAAAGAATATCTGGGGGGACAGGTCGCAGACTCTCATCCTAACATGGAATCTATTATAACTATCCAAGTAGAGGTTGGGGGTCAAGGAATTTTTGAAATACATCACCTATTCAAAGTGGTTCAGCCTATTTCTGCAGAAAGATCCAAATATAAATATGTAAAGGCAAGGAAAGCATTGTCCGACCACGATGCAAAGGAGAAAGAGTGGGTCATATTGGAGGATCTTGGAGATGGGGGAATATCAATCCTGGGGATTTCGTGTGGATGAAATATGGGACCCAAACATCTGGTATACTAGATTTCTTGCAAATTTCCTGAGTGGGTGGCTATTTCCAGTGAGGGATACTAGGATGGGAGTCTACCCAGCAATAATGGTGATGGTCGGAATCATGGAATCCAATCAGAGGTTTAACCTGGGGGTTTCTGTGTTGGACCAACTGTATGCCATTATGGGGTGTATTTCAAGAGGAGGCTCACCAAGGAGGATATGTGGCCCTTTCCAAATCCTTCATGGTTAGATCACAGCTCACTGTGGCGGGTAAACATTTCCCAACATCATTCATCCCCCAGGTAATGGTTTGCGACCTTCCTTGTTAAATTTTGCTGGGACCATGCCATTGATGCTCAATGAAGAGGGTATAAGAATCAGGATAAGTAATCATGCCAGTTTTACCTTTATTCCATTCCTTGTCCCGTCCGTCTAGATGATAGATGATGGGAAAGGCTCACTGGAGAAAAGATAATACTTGCAAAGCATCAGAGGTGGGGTGCTTGTGGTTCAGGTTGATGGGAAGATCCATTGCGGGCCCTATGTGTCGTCATGGTTTTCCAGGCAGTTTGGATGCATCCAACGGATTCCGAAGAAGGTGTATATAGATGTTCGATGAGAGAAACATCCTTGCATTCTTTGTTAAGTGTGGCTAATGTATACAACCTACGAATTAGGTGAGGTAATTACCTTTACCCCCATTGGAGTCAATGTTGGCCTCTCAACAAAGTATTCCAAACATTGGGTGGCAGAATATCCTAAGGGGATCTTGTGGAGGTGAGTTCAGCAGATCATGGTGGCCAAGGTGGAAACTGGGTGGCGAGAGAGAATACAACGTGCCTCTAGGTAGGAGATGCCAAGAATAAGTCGGGCAGCTGGGTCAGTACAAGCCAGGACTTCAGCAGTGGGAATGTCGCATGGTGCGTCCATTCCCTCATCATTTGGCAGGAGAGGGGCTCATGAAATATCTCGCAGAGCGGCCAGGGAGATTCCTGGGAAGAAGATAAGCTATATGCTTTAACCTTCTAAGGATGCAATCTTCCCTGTGTTGTGGTCATCTTCATCGACCCTATGGTATTCAATGAGCATCGAAGCCCTTTGGAAAAAAATGGTATGAGATGGGATACAACTTCCAAAAATTGGACTCATTAGGATTGATGAAAAAGTGAACATTCATCATAGGTATGCATATTTAATAGCCATGGATGTATATGCATGCCAACGGGGTTGACGTGAGGAACCACCTCTCCTGGTAAAAGTGATGCTCGGCTTGGAGCATGATCTAGAATGAATTTCATCTAAAGATGATGATGGTGATGAGGGGATAGAGGAAAGTGAGTCAAAAGAAGAATAATAAAAAGAGGAAGAGGAAGAAGAAATAGGGGAAGCTGAAGAGGATATCGGAGGTGAAGGGTCCCAGGGGACGGCCCGCCAAGGGAGTCCTTGGGAGAGCAGCGAGACTGATGGCTCTAAGATGGAAATAACTGAGAAACTCAAGTTATACCTCAATTCGTATCCTAACCTTTCCTCTTTTCATCATTCATAATCACCAATCGAACTTTTACCCTGTTCAGGCACATATTGGTGCTAGTGGTAAGGAAGCTCCATCCAAAGGGGGTGAAGGTTCACTAATATAAAAATGTGGGGAGATGACACCCATTATTGAATTGACAAGTGAAAAAGGATCTCTTGCAGTGATAGCTCCTACGGTGACTGAAATGCCGGAGGTCGATGCACTGAGCTCTTGTAAGTTCCATTACTCAAATACTCATATCTGTCATCAGAGAGCTCAGTTGATCAGTTCATTCATTGTTTGTGAATTAATCATGATATTGGAGGCTCAACAAGCCACTAAATCCAGAACATATGTAGAGTATCTGATGGTAAGTGTACTAGCCCACTCATAACCCGCTTCTCAAACTGAGTCGGCCCCAGCACCTGGTGAGAAAAGGGTTGTAGACACCAGCAATATCACTGTCGGGCATGGTCTAAATTTGGCAGGGGAAAAATTGCTGAAACAGATATGAGAGAAGAATTTTTCTCACATATTGAAGAGCCTAACCCCTTGGGAGGAATACTAGAGGGAGACCATGTTTTTTATCTTTTGGATTCTTTCCCCGAATATTGGTTTGTAGACCCTGAGGAGATAGATGATTCTGACCCCGAAGTAGCTGAGGAGAGTTGTATGATACTGCTTAAGGGGTGGAAGTGTATCGGGTGCTTCCTCAAACATCCAATAGCTAAATGGGTGCCCCGAATGGTATCACTACGCACCTGGTTGTTCCTTCTCTACACCGAAGGGGTGGATGCTCATCATCTTCACATGATGATCCCTGATTACATGGTTGAGAAGATGTGGGAGATCAGTCAATGTCTTGTCGTCGACCAATGCCAGAACAAATCTGTGAACATACAAAAGTTCCTTGTAGCTGAGCGAGAAGTTCAGCATCTTGAATAGAAAACAAATGAGAGATCCATATTCATTGCAAACCAATATGAGGTCATCGAGTGGTTGAAGACCTAGCTGGATGAAGCCCAGAAGTAAGTAACATAGGAAAACCGTCAAATAGATGAGTTTCAAGCTGAGCGAGAGAGAATGAAGATTAGATCTAATGAGCTCTACTCCACATTTGTTGATGTGGAGAGGTATCTCAAGGAGTGGGAAGTAGTTCTGGAGGCTAAAAACTAGAAGGTGGTAGCGCTGGAGCAATCCATCATAGGGGCCAATCCATAAGGTCCCTATTTTGGACAAACTCATAACCCTATCCTTATTTTTTCCTTTTATTCTGAACTACGTGCATGGATGGATCATTTGTTTTCTCATTTATTTCAATGCATTCTTACCACAATCATGAAGTGATTAACAATCAATCCATAAGCTCACGTGGTTCGTGCCTGATGTGAGAAACAAGGTATGGTCGCATCGTTACTTCATTTGAATGTGGGAGTTCCAACCAATCTTCAGGAATCTAGGGTATAAAAGACCCATCCAAGATTCTAGGAAGAAAGAGGCAGACCTGACTAGAGAATGAGGTTCTTAGAACAATCGAATTGCTATTTTCTCAACATGCCTCTAGTGCATGAGTGGGGTAATGCCAGGGGCGTTAGAATCAATCTGAACATAGGGGAGTAGAAAGTGTGAATCATGATACCCAAAATTCAGAGCACTATAGGGGTGGAATGATGATGAAGGATAACTATTGACCATGTTCAAAACACAATATCCCTATTGCATTATCCTGAAATGGGGACAACAAATGAGGGTCGACCACTGACCTTGTTCGAAACATGGGGTCTAACTCGAGATTCCATCCATTAGTCTTCTAGAACGTATGCCCAAGACAGTAGTTAGGCCATAGGACAAGCATCTATACTGTTTGGGGGTTCTTTCAGGTATGAAAGAGGATGAGCATCCAAATAAAGGGCATGAAAAGCGTGGATAGTGGAGTGATGGGTTGTTCGAATGGAGTCTAACACTCTTGAAATTACACCATCATGGTGGAAACACATTATGTGAGTGTATCGGTCTGATCAGGGATCATACCTTCTTCCAGATAGGACCTCTCTGGCGTAGGCCTAAAATGACTTACAGTTTTACATCATATCAACAAAGATGATAGACACATATTTTAACATCGTACGGTAAGGACGGTGCACATAGTTTAAAAGGAACCGGTGCTGGGCCCAAGGATAATTTCTTGGGCATAGATGTGTATCCTATGAGGATTTGAATCAAGCCATACTTAGTTATAGAAGTGTCATGCAATTTAGTTTCCTGAGACAAGGACAGTTGGATCTTAGTTTTAAGGTCTTAGAGCTCAGAACATGGATGGAAAGTAGAGAGGGATACATGTGGTGCGATAATTAAAAAAACCCAACGTGAATGAGGACATTAGCCCATATCACACCATGTGCTCCCTGGGGAGGTTTTAGGTCAAGGGACCAAAAATGAAAGTTGGGTTGGGCCCGAGGTAAAGTGTGTGGTTGTTCCTACGTACCTCATCACAAAGGGGATCAAGTCATACGTAGTTCTAGGAATGGCGTTGTAGGGTACCAATTCCAGGGGCAATACTGTCATGTGGGTCTGGCCCACACACCAAAAGAAGCAAAATTTGATGGATCTTTTTTGTTATTTAGGATAGACATGTGTGTTGTTGTTGTTTTGTGAAGCAATGAACCTTGGATGGAGAATCCAAGCCTTTATACATAAATTAAGCCGTATATAGGCCTTGAAAAATGGCATGGTGGAGAACCAATACCAAACATGATGTCCCCTTGAGTGAGGATATCACAATGCACTGCTATTTTTTTCAAGCGTCCAGGATGATAATGTCATATTTTAGGGTCATATGATAGGACAAACCCCTACATTTTAATTTCTTGTAGTAAAGACGTAAAAATTTAAATTCATGTGGTACTAGGAAGCATAGTTTAAAGTCATATGGCTTGGATGCATATAGAATAAAAGAGGTTTTAGGGGGGATGTGCATGGCGTGATAAATCATACTCGATGTGAATGAGGACGAGGTCCACACCACACCACGTGCAATTCTGGGGAAGAAACCTCGGGCCAAGGGGCCAAAAAAAGTCATAGAATATGGGGCTAGACCCATGGAAGAAGTGTCTAGGTGTTCCTATATATCCCATGAGGATTGGAATCAATCCATATGTAGTTCTAAGAGTGCAGTTTAATGTCATGTGGGACAACAGGAAGAAGAGACTAGCTCTCGAAAGGGGAGTACGTGGTGTGTCTATTTCAAATCCAATGTGAATGAGGAAATAATCCCACACATGCCACACCACGCAATCCTATAAAATTTAGGTCCTAAAAGGTTGAACAGAAGAGATAATTAGTGGAACCTAAGCTGGACAAGAAGACGATATGTCTGGGCATTCCTACGTATCCCATGGGGATGGGAATCAAGCTATATGTAGTTCTAGAAGATGCAGTTATTATGCCTTGTAAAAAGGATGTAGATAGATCTTAGTTTAAGGTCTTATATCTCGGACCATAGAGAAGCGAGACTCTTCCAAACAGGCACAAACCACGACCAAATCTCTAATCCCATGTGAGCTACACTCGATATGGGAAACAAGGGTGGAGAAGGTCTTTACAACATGTGGAATACATGAAAAAGGAAAAATGGTGCAGAGACTCGAATGACACCTCACTGTGACTTCATCCTCCTAACGCATAAACGTACACTGAGGGATAGCACCAAGATTTTTGAAATTACACTTGGACATGATGGAGTGGAAAAGGATGTGAATCATGCCACCAACATTTAGGGCTTGATGGGGTGGCGTGATGATGGAGGATAACTGTTGACCATGTTTGAAACACAGCATCCATATCGTATGACTTGAAATGGGAATAAAAAATAAGAATTGACCACTAACCATATTCAAAATGTGGGAATTGTATCAATTTTCCATTCAAAATTCTCAGGGACATTAGTACAAGGCGGTAGGAGATCACTAAGGCCTAGAATCCATGTCGTTCAGGGGTCCTTTCAAAATTGAAAGATGATGAAATCCCAAATGAAGGGGAACATGAAGCATGAAAAAGAGAGATAATATGTCTATGTAGAATCCAACACTCTAGATCCTGAACCAGAGTGCTCCTAGTCATATTGGTGAACTGCCAAAGAGGGTTGAGGGGCCCAACTCAAGAGCAACCAACTCGAAAAGATGAGTGTAGAACAGGGGAAGGAAGAGCTCTCAGGAGGGGAGAGGTACATGGAATGGCTATTGAAAACCCAATGTGAATAAGGACATAAGCCCATACCACACCACATACCCCCCTCCCTTCCCGAGGGACTCAGGCTGGGGGGCCAGATAGATGAGGAGGTTTCTATGAAATAGGGCTAGACCTGGAGAAAAATGTTCAGGTTTTCCTACGTATCCCAGGAGAATGGGAATCAATCCAAACGTAGTTCTGGGAGATGCAGTGTAGTTTAACATCATGCAGTAAGGACGCAGGATGCAGTAGGGGTGTCTCAAGAGGATATGTGTGGCGTGGAAAAAATAGCCCAACGTGAATGAGGACATGGAGACTATACCACACTGCACAATCCTAAATGAGAACTTGGTCCAGGGGGCTGAAAAGGTTGAGGGAACTTAAATGGGAAGTCCCAGCTAGTTTTCAGTTTAACGTCTTGCAGTGAGGAAGGTGATTGATCTTATTTTAAGGTCATAGGGATCATACCATAGATACATGACCCTCTATGTAGGTATTTCCTTACCAAAGATCCTAAGCCCACACAAGCAATGCTCGGTGTGGGAAACAAGGAATATGATCATTTTCTCCCCAATATATAAGGGTACAATAATGAGTTAAGGAGATCAGTCAAGGTTGATCCTAACCATATCAACACTTCTTCTCGAGGCAGATGGATTTTTGAAGAGATAGTAGGACAAAATGAGCCACTATACCCAATATTTGGGGCATACAGGGGTGGTGCTAATGATGGGGGATGGCTGTTGATGGCATTTGAAACATAGAATCCACATCATGTGGCCTGAAATGCGAACAATAAATGAGTGTCGACCCTGACCATATTCTCAATGTGAGACTTGTGTAAAATTTTCATTCAAAATCCTCCAGGATGTTGTCCTGAGATGGTAGGTGAGACCTTAGGCCGAGCATCCATACTGTTCGGGGGTCCTTTCAGATGTGAATTCTAATGGAGACCCAAATAAAGGGGGAGTGTGATGTGTGAGTATGACCATGAGGTTTAACGTCATTTGGGATGATTAAAGGGGTGGATATCTCTAAGGAGAGGGATACATGGTGTGGTCATGATGAACTTGACATGAATGAAGGAAAAATCCTACACCACACCATGGGTTTCAACCCAAGAGGGGATCTTGAAGTTTGGGGCTGGGCCAACCGACTAAATATTTGGGAATTACTACATATCCCATGAGTATGGGAATCAATCCATACATAGTTATGATGGGTCCATGCAATTTAATGTCCTGTGGTGAGGACGTGGGAGGATAGAAGAATGAGGAGGGGAACATGGTGTGATCATCATAACCCTGAAATTATTGGGTCCAAATAATTCTACACTATACCATGTGGGATACTCCAAGGAAACTACACCTAGGGGGTAGTCAAAGAGAAGATTTTGGGGGTTGGACTCTAAGACAAAGTGTCCGAGCGTTCCTACGTATCCCATGAGGATGTGAAATAAGCCATATATAGTTGTTAAAATATTGTGTAGTTTAACGTCATGCAGCAAGGACATGATATATCTTAGTTTATGGTCATAGAGTTCAGATTGTTTTGTAGTTTATCTTCCACTCATAGTTTAATGTCATGAAAGACGGGTGCTGAGTAGTTTTACGTCCTTCGGCTTGGACGGATCACTCAGTTTAACGTCACGGTGAAGACGAAATAGTTCAAAGTCATATAGTACCGTTTACTCAAGAAAATTATTTCTTGAGGAATTTGGAATTGGTGGGAGGAGTTATATGATAACCATCCATGGTAACCATGGAGTACGCACCATTAGGGTAAACCTTGTGAATGATGTAAGATCCTTCCCATTTGGGCTCCAGTTTGGGTGGTTTCGTACTGAGTATCATCAGTGTTCTCAGAGCTAACACCATGTCACCTTTCAAGAAATAGAAGAGCTGGAATTTATTATTGAAAGATATGGCTATCTTGTTGTGATGATTTTGTAGATTGTGCAGGGTGCAAAGCCTATTCTCTTTGAGCACTTCTAGTTCATCTAGATGGACTTCCGTTGCCTTATCTGGTACTTTCTGATTGTAGACAGTTGTTCGTAATGAAGGAAGATTAATCTCGATGGGCAGGACTGCCTCCATCCCATACACTAGGGAATATGGGGTCACCTGTGTGTAATTGCGAGTCGTTGTTTGATAGGCCTAGAGTGTATTGGGGATCTTGTCCTGCCAACTCTTCTTGTTCTGAACAACCATTTTCTATAGGATGTTAGAGAGGGTTTTGTTGATCACCTCAATCTTACCATTTTCCTGCATGTGATAGTGGGAGGTATGGTTATAATGGATGTTGTACTTGGAATACAATTTCTTCAACTCAGCTGCCTAAAAGTTATTGATGTTACCGGTGAGTAAGTCTTGAGGGAATCCAAATCGTTTGATGATGTTGGATATCACAAATTCAATGATAGAATGGTCCTTGAAATCCTTGAGCAGAACTGCCTCTGCCCACTTGGAAAAGAAATATGTAGCAGTCACAATGAACCTTCTTTGGCGAGATGTCACCAGTGGATACGGTCTCTATGGCATCCCACCTTTTTAAAACATAACTTTTCATTACATTTTACAAACAGAGGATCCTTAAAGTCTAGTTTCTTGGAAATTAGGAACATAAAACAAGAGAAAAACATAAAAAATTCTTCTAAACCACTTGTAAGGCTTAATTATAGGTTCATCCTATTTACATTTATTGCATCTCATATCCAGGCGACAGACATCAAAGGAAAGGGTGAGCAGAAGGCCCAGTAAGGGTAAACAAGGGAGCCAAAGTACTTGTGATATCAATAAGAACCTGAATAAAAACATGAAGACATGAGCAATGGAAGAATAGGCATATCATAAAGAAAAGAACTTGGAAAAGAACTTGAATATGTGTCTACAACATTTCATTTATACATTCATGAACATATCACCAAGGTCCATCCCCAAGGTGTCATAAAAATTACCAAGGTTATTCACCAAGGTATCGTGAAACATGTCATCTCTAGAGATTAAATATTTACCCAATGCATTGGAGTAATATCAGGGAACACCCTTGATATTTCTTTACTTACATGTGAGCCACATATATAATAATCAAACATTTCATAAATAACCCATGTAGAATATAAGAAATGGGTTTCATTTCAAGATCATGACGTTTTAAAAGTTCTTAAAAAAATAAGATCATTATGTCATTTATAACCCATGGAAAGGGAGTGAGGGTTATATGTATGTCAATTACAGAATCAAATAAATTATATTTATATATTTATAAACACCCAAATAAATGAAATAGGTCTGGGTATTCACATAAATAAAACGAGAGAATTTCTGGAGAGAAAGAGATAGAAATTTTGAGGCGAAATTTCTGAAGCATAACGACTATATAACATGGTTTTAGAAAACATTGGAAAGAGAGGGTACAAGAGTAAACCACTCATAAATAACTTATAATATAGTATAAATATATAAAAACATGGTTATAAGAAAATGGTATGGAAATTTGAATGGCATACCACATAAAAAGGAAACATGAAAGAAAAGAGAAGACGCGATTCCTTTTATGAGAAATACGGCAGCCTAATGACATCACTTGAAAATTCAGAAAACAAAATGATGAGAGAAGAAAGGGTCACTAATAATTTGGACATAAAATGGATAGTAATAAGAACATATAATAACATACCCTCAACATAAAGATATGGAAAATATAAGACACAACATAAAGGAAGTCGTGACTTAAAAAGAGGAGGGTGAAAGGATCCCTTACCTTGAAGAGTAACGTCGAAAGCTTGAAGGTCGGGACCTTGGGAGGCTTGAGGGAACCTTGGGAGGACTCCTTGGGAGGTAAGGAGACCATAAATCCATTGATTAGGATTTGAAAATGAAAATAATGAGGGAAAGTCTTGGTATTTATAGGATAAGTGAGGGGACAAGTCATTAATGGCCAAGGGACACCTCATCGGTGGTATTGGAAAAACCATGGGCTTTCCCATGGTATTTTTCCATGGTATTGGCCACTTGGGACACCTCATACCTTATATTACTATTCATAAGTATACCAGAAATATTACATAATTATTACATCCTTAATGATGTCATTAAACACCCAAAACTAAAAACTGTATTTTCACTATTCACTGAAAATTCATTTTTCTCAAAAAAATACCCAAAAATCACCTTAACCTAATATCGATGCTATGAATTAAAAAATGAACTCCATTTTATAAAAATAATTTTATAAATACTTTTAATTTAATTTTTAATTAAAAATATTATTCACCTGAAAAAAACTAATACTTGACTAATGATTTTTGAAACAGTTATTTACCTATTTTATTGAATCACATTACTTAATCAAGGTGCCTAAATTATATTAATACTTTCTTTAAGTGAGATTAATAATCCATTTGGTCGCATTACTAATCCTAAGAATAAAATAACTATTCATAATTTACAATTCAAAAAAAATTAAGTTGATCTTATTAGATTTTAAATTTCTTACTGAACACATTTCCAGAAGACCATTTTTTTAAAATCATTACACATCATTAATTATTTAATGTTTACATAAATATTTTAAAATATCCCCTTTTTCCAAAATTCATTAGTATACATCCTATTTTATTCGAACATCTGAAAAAAAACACAAACATTACCATAGGAAGAAATCACAATTTTATTTATCTCAAAGGATTACAAAAAGTAGTTATGGTCTCGTTACATAGCCTCTTATTACTCCAGCATAAGACCTAAGTGTAAGGTGTGCTAAGGTGAGAGAATCTGAGGGTGGCTTGGCCAACATTGCCTGAGTAGTGATTTCTATAAGCTTGAACTTCTCCCAAAGGCAATTCCACTCCAGCTTCACACAATGAAGTTCAGCTTGGGTTTGGTCCAAAGCAAAGCCCAGTGGTGCTACCTCCTTCCCAAGTTTCATCAGATGGGCTTCAATCGGCCCAAGAATACTGGATGAGGCCATCAAATCTTCTTTCTGTATTAATTAACCAAGATCACTTGTATTTGGAGACAACAATCACAACATTTAGTTTCCAACGGTCATATTGACCAAGGGTCATATAACAGTAAAAACCCAACGATCTCATTTTAGTTAAACTCACATCATTAATTAAAGAATATAGTTTTGTTGAGTATAAACTAAAATAACACACACACAAAATTATGAAACAAAAATTCATTCAAAATTTTAGGTCATTACATTCTTCCCCCCTTAAGAAATTTTGCCCCTGAAATTTTAACTCATATCCTCAGAAAAGAAAAGGTGTGGGTACTTATGCCTCATAGAATCCTCTGGTTCCCATGTGGCTTCTTCATATTTGTGGTTTCTCCACAACACCTTAACAAGGTGGGTAGTATTGTTGCATAGAACCTTGTCTCTACGATCCAAGATCTCCACCGGCTGCTCCTCATGAGAGAGGTCATGTTCTAGTTGTACCACATCTGGGTTTAATACATGTGAAGGGTCAGGTATGTACTTTCTCAAGAGGGATACGTGGAAGACATCATGAAATTGTTCTAGATTTGGAGGAAGTGCAAGCCGATAGGCCACTGCTCCCACGCGATCAAGGATTTCATAGGGGCCAATGTACCTAGGGATGAGCTTTGCTTTCTTCCCAAACCTCATGACTCTCTTCCAAGGTGAAATTCGAAGAAAGACCTTGTCACCGACATCAAACTCCAAGTCCCTTCGACAGTTGTCGGCATAGCTATTTTTCCGACTCTGAGCAACCTTAATGTGTTGTTGGATGGCATGGAATTTTTCTGTCATCTCTTTCACAAGATCAGGCCCAAGAATCTTTCTCTCACCAGCTTCATCCCAACAAGTAGGAGTTCTACATCTCTTCCCATATAGAGCTTCATATGGTGCCATTTGAATGCTCGAGTGGAAGCTGTTGTTGTAAGAGAACTCAACTAAAGAGAGATGTTGATCCCATCCACGTTTAAATTCCATTAAGCACGTTCTCAGCATGTCCTCGAGTGTTTGAATAGTTCTTTCAGATTGGCCATCAGTTTGGGGGTGATAGGCCGTATTGAAATTCAATTCAGTGCTCAGAGCTTATTGAAGACTTCTCCAGAATTTTGATGTGAACCTTGGATCACGATCAGATACGATAGAAAGTGGAACTCCATGCAGCTTTACCACTTCCTTCACGTAAATCCTGGAAATTTGATCAAGGGATAAATCTTCCCGGATAGAGATAAAATGAGAAGTCTTGGTGAGACGGTCCATAATAATCCATATCGCATTGTTTCCTTTGGGAGTTCTCAGAAGACCAGTGACGAAGTCCATAGTGATATTTTCCCACTTCCATGCTGGTATGGGTAGTGGTTGCAATACCCCTTTATGAAGTTGTCGTTATTCCTTCACTTGCTGACATACTGGGCACCTTGAAGTGTAGTCAGCAATCTCCCTTTTCATATTATCCCACTAATAATGATTACGAAGGTCCCTATACATTTTTTTTCTTCCAATATGTATAGAGAAAGTAGAGCTATGAGCTTCTTCCATCAGCTCCTTTATTTCCATAATAGATGGAACACATAGTCTTGTACGAAATCTCAGTACACCTTCTTGATCAATATTGAACTCAGAAAAATTTCCATCCTTTACAGCCTCAAACTTCTCTTGTAACAAAGGATCTTCTTTCTGATCTTTCTTGATCCTCTCTAGTAATGACGGTTGAGAAATCGTTTGGGTTAGGGTTGATGATGTACCTTCCCTTATAATTCCCATGTCCATCTTTACTAGGTCATTGATCAAAGGATATTTTTGAATCCTCATCATGGAAAGAACAACTGGGTCTTTCCTGCTTAATGCATCAGCATCTTTGTTTTCTCTTCCAGGGTGATAATGAATTGAACAATCATATTCTTTAAGAATTTCCAACCATATCCTTTGTCTCATGTTCAATTCCTTTTGTGTGAAAATATACTTCAAACTTTGATGGTCTGTGTATATATCACATTTCTCCCCCATAAAGATAGTGCCTCCATATCTTCAGATAAAAAATGACTGCAACCAGCTCCAGATCATGCATAGGATAATTCTGCTCATGAATCTTCAACTGTCGAGATGCATAAGCAATGACCTTGTCATTTTTCATGAGGATGCACCCAAGCCCTTTTAGAGATGCATCACTAAAAATAACGAATCCTTCTCCACCTGAGGGAAGATTTAACACGGGTGTAGTAAAAAATATCTTCTTCAGCTCTTGGAAACTTTCCTCACACTCCTTTGTCTAGATGAACTTGACCCCTTTTCGAGTTAACTTGGTTAATGGATTAGAAAGTTGTGAAAAGTTTTTCACAAACCTCCTATAATATCCTGCTAATCCAAGAAAACTACGAATCTCAGTAATTTTAGTAGGTTGAGGCCACTCCTCTATAACTTTTGCCTTTGTAGGGTCAACTATGATTTCCTCATTGGTTATAATGTTCCCTAAGAAAGTGACTTGTTGTAACCAGAAATCACATTTACTGAACTTTCCAAAAATCATCTCCTTCCACAGAGTTTGAAAAATAATCCTCATATGATCTTCATGCTCCTCTCAACTTTTGGAATATATCATAATATCATCAATAAAAACTACCAAAAAGTTATCAAGGTAGTCCTTAAAGACTCTATTCATCAAATTCTTAAAAATATCAGGTGCATTAGTCAGTCTGAAGGGCATAACAACAAACTCATAATGCCCATATCTTGATCGGAAGGTAGTTTTTGGAATATCTTCTTTCTTCACCCTCAATTGATGATAACCAGATCGAAGGTCAATCTTAGAGAAGAATTGAGCCCCAAAAATTTGGTCAAATAAGTCATCAATTCTTGGAAGAGGGTATTTTTTCTTCATAGTGATACCATTCAGTTCTCTATAATCAATGCATAGCCACATCGATCCATCCTTCTTCACAAAGAGAACAGGTGCTCCCCAAGTAGACACACTTGGTTGGATAAACCCCATCTCCAAAAGATCTTGGAGTTGTTTCTTTAATTCCTCCAGCTCCACATTTTCCATCCTATACGGGGACTTTGATATCAGATGAGATCCATGTACGAGTTCGATGGAGAACTCTACCTCTCTTTCTTGGGGAGGTCCATGCAACTCCTCCGGAAATACATCAATGTATTCCTGGATGATGGGGACATTTTCTATCATCAAACTCTCATCTCCTTCTTCTTCTTCACTAATCAACTCCATAAAGAAGGATATAGGGGGTTCTTTTAGACAAAGATAAAGTTGAGATATCTCTCCTTGGAAGATAACTGTAGGTTTTCCATTCAAGACTACTAATATTTCCTTGCATCTATAATTGATCTTAGCATTATACTTTGAGAGTCAGTCCATCCCTAGTATAATGTCGAATTCCATCATGGGAATGACTACTAGATTTGCGATAAGATTGTGATCACTAAAGTAAATACTAGAGTTTCTAAACACTGATGATGCTTGGATAGTCCCACCAGGAGTCTTGACTGACAACTCTACTTTTAGCAATTCGGGGGTTGATTCTAAATTCCTTTCAAACTTAGAGGAAATAAAGGAATGCGTAGAACCAGAATCAAAAAAAGTACTTGATATCTTTGAGAGGAAAACAAGAGTACCTTCTACCACATCATTTAGAGAATCAACTTTAGCTGTTGAGATAGAAAAAGCACAGCCTTGATCCCTTGGACTTTGTTGAGGCTAATGGTGGTTCCCCTACACTTTCCTCAGATTTGGACAGTGATTGGAAAAGTGCCAACGTTGTCCACACTTGAAGCACTAGACATCAGGTAGGTCATGCACCATCTTCCCCTTTCCGTTTGTGTTTGGAAGTTGAGGTTTCACCTCACCATGACAATTCCTCGCAATGTGGCCATCTCTGCCACACTTTTAGCACTTCCCACTCCCGATCAGGCAGTTCCCCAAATTCTTCTTCCCACATTTATTACACGTGGGAAGTTTCACTTTCTTTCCTCCTCTTCCCTTATCAAAAGTCCTCCCTAAGCTGGGCTCCATAGATCTCTTCTTTTCATTGGATTTATGAGACCACTGCGTCTCACCAAACTCTAGCTCAACTTTCATCACACTCCATACGATCTCCTCGTAGCTATCATAATCTCGGTTGGCTAGATTCTTCCGCAGATGAGGTCTCATTCCACCAAAGAATCTATCAACCTTACCGTTTGGATCCATGACAAAGCGAGAGCTATATCATGGAAGCCTTTTGTAGTTCATCTCCAAGCTTCCCAGAGATTCATTCTCCTTCTGCTTCAGCTCGAGAAACTCCTTCTCCATTCTTGTTCTCATGGAACAAGGGAAATACTTACTGAAAAAGATCCATCTGAACTCTTCACACTCCATAGCTTCAACTTCCACTCTTTGCCTCATGTTTTTGATCATTTCCCACCACTGATCAACTTCTCCCTCTAAGCGATAGACAACCAGGGTGATCTTATCTTTCTCTAAACAACGTAGCACAGAAAAGATCTTCACTATAGAGCTAATTCATTGCTCAGAAATCAATGTGTCAGTTGATCCACTGAAGGTTTGTGGTCGTTGGTGTATAAAGGACTCAACAGAATGTTGTTCCCTTCGTGGTGAGATCGGCCTCTCATCTTGATTCAAGTTATTACTCATAACTTGAGTTATTTGGTTCATCATTCGAATGAATGTTTCTATTCCATCTTCCATCAAAGGGCCATCAGTTCATGGTCCATTGCGGTCACCATTTTCCCGGTTCCTCCTATTGCCCGCCATTTTCTAAAAGAATAAAATCTTAGTGAGAAACTCGTTTCATTTATGAATCCTTTAACAATAAAGGATTCTACGTCTTAAAACTTCATGCTTAAACAATTATATTTCTCTATAATTCCTTCATAATGATTCATAAAAAGCTTGCGATTAACCAAAAATATCCCCCAGGAGTGTCGTAACCAAGAGCGCAACAAGGCCCATTGTCGTGCACCAATTCCCATTCGATTCTAGCTCAAAGCGGTGTTTTTGGGTTTTACCCCTATGTAAATCTGTGCCATAGCCGCCTCTACCTTCTCATATCCAGACAGGGATGTATTTGTTTGATAAACCACTTAATCAATACTCACCAAAATACCAGGAAGTTTTCCCTATATTTAAACTTTTCTATAGGGTTCTTCATAAATTTTTCATAGCCTAATTTCCATAAATAACAAAACTATCCTTTGATACCAACTGTGGAATCCCACCTTTTTAATACATAACCTTTCATTACATTTTACAAACATAGGATCTTTAAAGTCTAGTGTCTTGGAAATCAGGAACATAAAACATGAGAACAACATAAAAAATTCTTCTAAACCACTTGTAAGGCTTCATAATAGGTTCATCCTATGTACATTTACTTCATATCATATCCTGGAGACAGGAATCAAAGGAAATGGTGAGTAGAAGGCCCAGTAAGGGTAAACAAGGGAGTCAAAGTACTTTTGATATCAATAAGAACTTGAATAAAAACATAAAGACATGAGAAATGGAAGAATAGGAATATAATAAAGAAAAGAACTTGGAACATAACTTGAATATATGGCTAAAACATTTTATTTAGACATTCATGAACATATCACCAAGGTCCATCCCCAAGGTTTCATAAATATTACCAAGGTTATTCACCAAGGTATCGTGAAACTTGTCATCTCTAGAGATTAAATCTTTACCCGGTGCATTGGAGCGCTATCAGGGCACACCCTTAATATGTATTTACATACATGTGATCCAAATAGATCATAATAAAACATTTCATAAATAACCCATGGAGAATATAAGAAATGGGTTTCATTTCAAGATCATGATGTTTTAAATTTTTTTAAAAAAATAAGATCATTATGTCATTTATAACCCATGGAAAGGGAGTGAGGGTTATATGTATGTAAATTATAGAATAAAATACATTATCTTCATATATTTATAAAAACCCAAAGAAACTAAATAGTTCTAGGTATTCACATAAATAAAACGAGAGAATTTCTAGAGAGAAAGAGATAGAAATTTTGAGGTGAAATTTCTGCAGCATAACGGCTATATAACATGGTTTTAGAAAACATTGGAAAGAGAGGGTACAAGAGTAACCCACTCATATATAACTTGTAATACAGTATAAATATATAACATCATGTAGATTAGAACATGGTATGGAAATTTTAATGACATACCACATAAAAAGGAAACATGAAAGAAAAGAGAAGACACGATTCCTTTTACGAGAAATTCAGCAGCCTAACGACGTCACTTGAAAATTCAGAAAACAAAATGATGAGAGAAGAAAGGGTCTCTCATAATTTGGACATAAAATTTATAGTAATAATAACATATAAGAACATACCCTCAACATAAATATATGTAAAATATAAGGCACAACATAAAGGAAGTCATGACTTAAAAAGAGGAGGGTGAAAGGATCCCTTACCTTGAAGAGTAACTTCGAAATCTTGAAGTTAGGGACCTTGGGAGGCTTCAGGGAACCTTGGGAGGACTCCTTGGGAGGTAAGGGGACCATAAATTCGTTGAGGAGGATTTTTAAATGAAAATAATGAGGTAAAGTCTTGGTATTTATAGGAGAAGTGAGGGGACAAGTCATTAATGGCCAAGGGACACCTCATCGGTGGTATTGGAAAAATAATGGGCTTGCCCATGGTATTTTCCCATGGTATTGGCCACTTGGGACACCTCATACCTTATCTTAATATTCATAAGTCGAACAGAAATATTTCATAATTATTACATCCTTAATGATGTCATTAAACACCCGAAACTAAAAACTGTATTTTCACTATTCACCGAAAATTCATTTTTTTTCAGAAAAATCCCCAAAAATCACCTTAACCTAATATAGATGCTCTGAATTCAAAAATGAACTCCATTTTATAAAAATATTTTTATAAATATTTTTAATTTATTTTTTAATTAAAAAACACTATTCACCTGAAAAAAAAACTAATACTTGACTAATAATTTCTAAAACAGTTATTTACCTATTTTATTGAATCACATTACTTAATCAAGGTGCCTAAATTATATTAATACTTTCTTTAAGTGAGATTACTAATCCATTTGGTCTCCTTACTAATCCTAAGCGTAAAATCACTATTCATAATTTATTATTCACAAAAAAAAATTAAGTTAACCTTATTAGATTCTAAATTTCTTACTGAACACATTTCCAGAAGACCATTTTTTGAAAATAATTACACATCATTAATTATTTAAGGTTTACATAAATATTTTAAAATATCCCCTTTTTCCAAAATTCATCAGTATACATCCTATTTTATTTGAACGTCTGAAAAAAAAAACACAATCATTACCATAGGAAGAAATCACAGTTTTATTTATCTCAAAGGATTACACAAAGTAGCTACGATCTCGTTACATAGCCCCTGATAACCCCAGCATAAGACCTAAGTGTAAGGTGTGTTAAGGTGAGAGAATCCAAGGGTGGCTCAGCCAACATTGCCCGAGTTGTGATTTCTATAAACTTGAACTTCTTCCGAAGGCGATTCCGCTCCAGTTTCACATGATTAATTTCGGCTTGGTTTGGTCTAGAGCAAAGCCCAGTGGTGCTACCTCCTTCCCAAGTTTCGTCAGATGGGCTTCGATCGGCCCAAGACTACTAGATGAGGCCATCGAATCTTCTTTCTATATTAATTAACCAAGATCACTTGTATTTGGAGACAATAATTGAAACATTTAGTTTCCAATGGTCATATTGACCAACGGTCATATAACAGTCAAAACCCAACAGTCTCATTTTAATTAAACTCACATCATTAATTAAAGAATATAGTTTTGTTGAGTATAAACTGAAATAACACACACAAAATTAGGAAACAAAAATTCATTCAAAATTTCGGGTCGTTACAGTCCCACAACATAAATTCCCCAGAACACAAAGGACTAAGAGTACTTGGTAGTGTAGATAGGCTCTGGTTGCCAATGAAAAAAATTAGAATAGATTTGGAATGCATGGAACCTCTTGGAAAACTCGATATAGTCACGGATCATGGAGGGCCAAAAATACCCCAGTCTTTGGATCTGGTGGGATGGTTTTGGACCGGTCTGATGATCCCCACAAGAACTAGCATGAACCTCCTACATAACCTGATAAATCTCACCTCCTTGAATGCAATAGAGTAGGAATCCATCAAACCCCCATTTGTAGAGGATCTGCTCAAGACCGAGGTCACTCTGGAGGGTAAACTGCAATGTGCGGCGTCGGATTCACTCACACTTGGATCGATCTGCTGGGAGATTGTTGTGTTGGAGGTACTTGATAAATGGGGTCCTACAGTCGGGAGTCACTTCTAACACTATGTCAGTGGGACCTAGGGACCCTGACATGGAGGAACCGGTGGTAAGGTGTCTTACCTGTGGGCTATCCTCATCTTTCAGAATGACAGGGGGGATGACTCTCCAGTGTGCCACGTGGATAATCAAATCATCTAGATCAGGCTCTAAAAGAGATGTATCTAGGTTTTCCAAGGCGTCGTCTCGACCGTTCTGGGATCGAGGGACATGGGTAACTTCTGGCTGAGATGAGAACTGGGCCATCAGCTGGAGGGTGTGTTCCAATAGTGGCACAAGATTTAACTTTCTGACGAAGTATTCACCACTCATCTGTTTGATGAATAGTTTAGAGTCCCCTTTCACATTAAAGTGGGGAAAATCAATCTCTAGGGCCAAATTCAATCCAGTAATGAGATCCTGATACTCTGCCTCATTGTTGGTACAACCTTCTGACAACAGGAATGAATATGGCAGAACAGCTAGTGTTGGTGTGATGAAGATGATACCCAAACCCACTCTGTTGAGCCTAGGGTCATTAAGTCTTATGTCGTAAGGGGTTCGAGAAGCGCCATCGAAGTGGATTTTCCAACACAGAACGACATGGTCCACCGAGAGTATTGCCTCATCGGAAAAATTAAGATCTAGAGACCGGTCCACAGGAGATAGATGGGCGGAAAGGAAGTCTTCCAATGCCTATCCCTTGATGTACTTCTAGGAGAAAAACCTGATGTCGAACTACTAGAGGATCACTACCCACAGAGCTAGATGGCCTGTCAATATGGGGCGGTTCAGGATGTACTTCAACGGATCCACTCAGGGACACTAGCTGTATCTCATGGTGCAGTAAGTAATGTCGCAATTTTTTTATTGTGAATACCAAAGCAAGGTATCTTTTCTAGATATATTAGTATCTGGTCTCCATATTTAGGAGCATGAAGCTAATATTGTATAGACTATTCTCCATTCCCTCGTTGTTCTTCTAGGTGAGAAGGGAGATGAGAGATCATTCTAGGGCGGTCACATAAAGTACCAGTGGCTTTTTGGAAATGGGTGGCATCAGGACAACAGTCTGTAATAGGTACCACTTGATTTCCTCAAAATAATTATTACATTCCTTATCCCACTGATACACAATGCCTTTCTTCATGAGCCAATAAAAGGACTTACACTTACTGGACAAATTCACGATGAATTGGTGTATGTAGGCTAAGTGGCCTTGAAAGCCTCGTAGCTCTTGAATGTTGCTTGGAGGAGACATTTGATTGATGGCATTAATCTTATATGGATTGATCTCGATGCCTCTATATCTGACAACGAAGCCGAGAAGCTTTCCAGAGGTGAACCAAAAGGCACACTTCAATGGGTTCATCTTCAGATGGTGAGAACGAAGGAAGTCAAACAATTTCTCAAGGTATTTGAGATGGTCATGATGCTGGAATGATTTGAACACCAGGTCTTCCACGTAGAATTACACCAATGTCCTGAGGATCATCTTAAATATGCGATGCATGGCATGACGATGGGTGGCACCTGCATTCTTTAGACCGAATGGCATTACCTGGTAGCAAAAAGTATCTTGTGGTTCCCTGAAGGCTATAAACTCCTCGTCCTCGGGGGGGGGGGGGGGGCATTCAAATTTGGTTATACCTGGAATACCCATCCATGAAGGTGAGAGCTTGGAACCCAGCGGTGGCGTCAATCAACATTTCTATCATAGTAAGGGGAAAATCATCCTTCAGACAGTGATGGTTAAGATCCTAAAAGTCGATGTAGATTTTTATTTGTCCATTCTTTTTCCTGATAGGCATAATGTTATCTAACCATCGAGGGTACTGGACCTTCTTGACGAATTTGTATTTGATGATCTTATCAACCTCGGTCTCTACTATGGCCCCATGATATGGGTGCATCCTTATGGGAGGCTTCTTAAACCCGTGATTATTTGTCAAAAGACTGAGGTGGTGGATGGAAACTTGAGGATCTAGTCCCGACATCTCATTATAACTCTAGGAAAACACATCACGATGCTGCTTTCGGAAGTCCACGTACTGTTTTTTCTCTTTGGCGAACATATTGGCACTGATTAATGGGGGTTTCAGATCCATCTCATTACTGAGGTTCACCTGTACCAATTCATCAACCGTAGTGGAGAAACCCTCTTCGAATGTAGTAGGTGTATCTTCTAAATCTTCTTCTTCACTTATGGAGGAGGGGTCCTTGGTGGTAGGATATTCCTCTGAGTCAAAAGTACTGATAGGAAGCCGGTGTCAGTTTGAGCGGTAGTGGACACTACATTGAGGGGATCCTATGCTGTAGAAACTATAGCGATGAAGGCTGTCAATCTGAGTCCATCTGGTCTTCGGCCCAAGGGGCCACTCTTGATGATATCAAAGAAATAGTGGTGCATTGTCTTGATTCGTTTTATCCCAACCCGACTAAACAAGCAAGTATGACATATTTCCATTGTCATGGGGTAGACATCCCAATACCTTATAGGAGTAGGGGCTCTAGGATTACCAGAGCCAAATTTTTGTAGGAATATGATGTGATATTCCAGCGTCCCCTATACTTGATAATGTGCTTCCCCATCAATCCATAAACAACAAAGCATTTCCCTAGATCTAGGTTTGTATCCTCCAATAGGTGGATTGGGAAAATGTAGGCATTATCTAGGATTGTCCGCGGGTTGGTTGCATCCATATCATGTTCAACCTCGTTAGCCTGGGTTTGCTTGTCCTTGTTCTTGAAATAGTCAACATCAAGGTAGAATGATTCACAAGAGTCAAAGGGAGATGCATCACCTTGGAGAATTCCCACTTGACCATTAAGGGAGTACTTAAGGCATTGTTGATACAATGAAGGGACCATCGCATGTAGGTGAAGACATGGCCTCCCCATCAACGCATTGTAGGTAGTGTCCTGGGAGACAAACATGAACTCAGTGCTAGCTATCAGACCACTGAACTGGGTCTTGAGGTGGATCTTGGCAACTAGTGTTTATTATTTCCTATCATAACCTTGAATTTTTAGGTCAGAGGGACTCAGATCATCCTCAGACAACCCCATTTTTTGAAGTGTTCGGGTCAGGATTAGGTTGACCCCAGAGCCTGTGTCGACAAGACAACAATGAACCTTCATGCCATTGAAGTGGTAGGTGATGTACAGTGGGAAGATGTGCCCCTATATGGGAGATCCTTCATCTTTTTCAGAGAAAGAGATAATGACCTGACATTCAGCATGCTCGTCTGCCTCAGCATGGAAGGCTTCTGTAGCTGCTACCTCCATCTAAAACTAGATGGGGCTTCTTAATGCTTCGGCAAGGGATTCACACATATCCACTAATAGGTGAAGAGCCTTAAGGATAGAGAGCCTCACATGAATGTTGGAAATATTCTTAAGGATATCATACTTCCATGCCAAGTGTGAACTTCTGCTTATATGAGGTCGTTCTGAGTTAGGGGGTATGACGGGCCCTTACGGATGAACCAATAGCTGACCAGTGCTGGGAATGTTCCACTGCTTTCTAATCGAAGCTCATGGATCGATTAACTGATGTGTTCTAGATGAATGAGGTCATTCTATAACAGAGTGTGGTTGATTTTGGTGTGGTCGGGGTGGCTCTGCCTATCAAGTAACACAAACGGTGGCGAAGGTGGACCTAATGACACCAGATGAGAAAGTTTTTCATGCTGGGCTCTGTGCTGGGCTTGCTGTCTAGTTTCGGTGTCATGAAAAACTTGTCTGGAATTATTGAAATAGACATTCGGATGCCCCATATAGCCATGGATCCGTCGGAGCTGGTGATGGTTGAGGACGTTGGGAGGATCTTTTCTCCTCGTCATTAGGAATCATGTAAGGGTTTTTCAGCTCCATGGTGTTAACTAAAGTGTACCCTTGATCATTACTTGAAGAATCCTCCACCACTGGATGGATTCTGGGGGTAAATTCCATCTCCGGGGGCAAGAAGTTATCGAGAGTGCGGGATGATGATGACATCAGTGGGGGACTTTGTTTTCCATTTCATCGTCGATGCTTTCACTTTTGAAAAGAGGGAGGCTGAGACATCAACACAGAAGTAGTGTTTGTGGGTGATGCGGTGTATTCTGAAGGCTCAGGTCGATTTAGACGTGCACGAATGATGCCATGGGCATGGGCGTTTTCCTTACGAGCTATCCAGTCATCATACTTTTGAGACTCGTGGTTAAGAACCTTATGTCACTCACCTTCGTTGTCACTGTCGTTGTCTGGTTTCATGAATACACATGCCACCTATACCAGAGCTAGGACTAACCTAACTATGTTGTTATCAACCTGGTCTTGAAGCTAGTCTTTAAACACATATCACTGTTTGAGGGTGTGACCAAAGATCTGGTGATAGCGGCAATAATTGGGGCGATTAGTGAGATTCGCCTCTTTGGGCCTCCTGCATTTAGGCAATCATAGAATTCTCTATTCCAAGGTACTTCAGAAATAATTGGGAATCTGAGACTTGTTGAATGAGTAGGTCCAGTTTCTCCTTTATAAGAAGGGGGCGCTGTGGGATTGGCCTTGATGAGGGGATAGAGTATCCTATAGAGGAAGGGGAACATGGTTATCTTGCCTAGGTTGTGGTGGCGCGTAACGCGGGGGTGCCTTATGATTATGAGGTGGATGTTGCTAGGTTAGAGGATGCGCCTGAGGTGGAAGGCCTCTGCAAGGTTGTGTAGGTGGATCCATTGGTAATTACTCTAGTTTCTTGGGGGCCTCTATTTGGTCCACCACGGCAGGCTCATCCTTAGCAGCTCTTCTCACGGGAATTGCGGCAGGCAACAGACGTGCCTTCTTGGCCTGCTGCAAGTCTTCCTCTAGATGCTGGGCCTTATCAGAGAAATCTTGGAATACCCTAGGGTAATTATGAGTAATGAGATAGGGGACCAATTCAGTTTTGACACTCCTCACACACATTGTCAATAGTTTTTCCTAAGTCAGTGGCATGTATATGGAATAGGTAAGGCCTTTCCACCAGGCGACGAAGTTTGAAAAAATGTTAGCTTTCTTATACACAAAGTTTGTTATCTATACCTTCTGAAAGACCTTACAACACCAATATCTTCTTCTTGACATATCATAAATTCCATAGACACTATCTCACTTTGATAACTTTCACATTTTTATCTGACACATGTGTCATAGCCTCTATGCCATAACTGATTCTATTCCACCATGCCTAAGTAATAATAGTTTTGATCCTCACCAACTTGGAACAAATTTTCTTTTTTACATTGGCCTCTTCTAACTATTCTTCCATCTTCCTCACTTATCACAAAAAACTCATCCTTTTTTAAAACAACATTATTTCCATCATCAAAAAGTTGTAAAAAAATTAGCAAGTTGTGTTTCAACCCATCAATAAACAAATCCTTTTGGGATTTCAACTTTTCTTCCCAGATGATGGATGATCCAACAAATTTAATTCTAATATATTTATTATTTCCAAATTTCACCATTCCTTCTTTAGAGTCTTTCACATTCTTCAACAATTTTAATTCTTTTGTCGTATGAAAAGAAAACCCACTCTAGAATCTATGTTTTTTCTCCTTTTTTTGATTTGAGATTGGTTTTTACAACATGATATTTTTTGTCCCTTCATCTTTCTTAACTTCCAGATTCCAAGAGTTGTTAAAAAACTTTTATTATGCTGGAAACAAACCAAGACATCTCTTTTTAAGGTATCTAGGTTTTTTAAATATTTCATGAATAGTTTCCAAGGGTTGGAACCTATTTTCAGTTTTCACAGTAACTTTATTAGGTTTCTACAGAACATCTTTCTCAGACTTATTCCTTTGAGAGGATTTATTTCCCCTCAAACATTGTCTTCTGTAGTTTTTGAAATAATAGAGATGTTATTGATTTAACTAACACATATTTTTTGTTTGCCTGAATCCACCACAATACCAGTAGTATCTATAGAAATAATATTTACCTATGAAATTTTCATACTGACTGGATTTGTGAGCATGTTTATTAGAAACCTTCTTATTATCACTTTGTTGACCACCAACATTTCTATTATTTAGTAGAATCTACTTCTTTAACTTGGTTTTCTTTTCAGCCTTATTGGAATCATAATTAATAGAAACATTTTTATATTCGTATTTTTTTGAAACTTCCGATTTCTACACTTTTTTTATCTTGTAAACATACATAAGTTTCCAAACTTTCTTCTTCATAGAAACAATTTAAACTTTCTTATTATCCTTTGAAGGTAATTTTTGAACCTTCTCAGGTTTACCCTTTCCAAATTTTTCACCAACTTCAAATATATAATTATTGAAACTTGTAAACCTATATTCAAATTTAGAAATTTTTGTTGGAAAATTTCCATATATTCTTACTTATCTTTCTACTTTACTTTTAGATGTTCATAATTTTTTTCTCAAGATATTTATTCAAATCATCAATATATTCTAGCAGCTTGAATTTCTCATTATAAAAACATGTATGATTGTTTGTTTAAGATTCTTCACTTTTTAGCTTCCTACTTTCTTTCTCAAGACTCCCAATATTTCTAAAACATACTTTCAATTATTCTTTTAGATGAAATTAAAGTTGATTTTCTTATTATGTATAACGGATTCTTCTGAACTCTTCATTGTTCACTATTACAATGAAAGTATTTTCTCCAGCCTTCTCAAAATATTTTTCATATTCTTGCTCACTATATTCTTCTTCATAATCTTTAGATAAGAAACTTACTCCTTTATATTTAAAAAAAAATTTATCTTTCCCTTTAGAATAAGATTTAGCCTTACCACCTTGTTTCTTCCATGATTGTCTCAACCTTATATAATCTTCCTCACTATCCCCTTCTTTATTTCTTTAATAAAAAATTTCTGCAAAGTTCTCAATGGATCCACATTCAACAAAAATCAAGGGAAGATTCCCTTTTTATTTACCTATACCACTTTTCACACTTTTAGAAAATAAGGATAAAAACTGATCAAAATTTTTACATACCTCATTTTCAGAATTAGAAGCTCCAGATTCTTCTTCAATAAAAATCTTCTTTGAATTTTTCTTCTTAGTGTATTTTAAAGACATTTCCAAATAACCTTTGTGATGTTTTTTTAACAAAGTTTTTTATTTGTGAATAACTAACCTTTTTGTATAAGAATGTTTTTGTTTTTCAAGATCGTACCAAGCCCATCGGAATGAGGTTTTGTAAGAAAGTTGAAATTTTTTGAATCTTCAAACTCAATCATTAAGGGGGGGTTCTTTGTGATTTTTTTTTCTAGAAACAGAAGATTGAACAAAGAATCACTGGACTCAGAATGTCTGAATTAGTATCATCGGTCACAGGAGTCATCAGAAAGATGAAGTAGTTGATCAGACTCAGCATTAGTCTCAAATCCAATGGTATGAAGTTCAGATTCATCAAACTCAGTATTTTTTATAAATTCTAAATTTGTGAAGTGTGTAAGTTAGAATGATGATTAAGAGTTTTGTTTAAGAAAGTGAAGTCAGGTGTTAGAAAGTTCTCAAAATTTCCAATCCAAAATCATAAGATGCTTTGATGGTCATTAAGTTATCACAAATTATAAAAACTATCATGATAAAAGATTTTTAAGAAATAGAGGAATCATAAAGTTTTTATTGGTTCTAGAAACTATAACATAGAAGATCAGATCCATAGGCACTAGGCTCAAAAGTTTTTAGAAGTTATAATGTGTAAAGCTGGTGAATTTTGAAGAATTTCAATGTTAATGAGTAGAGTAATCATCAGATAGAGAACATCTTTATGATAATTATATTGTAATAATAATTCCATAATTATGAGGATTTTAACCATGATGAATTTAAGGAGGAAGATCAATCAGATCACAAATAAGAATTATTTCATCAAATTAATGTCTCACACTGATAACACAACTGATGAAGAACATCAGAGTGATCATAGTTTCTGATGTTGATCCATCAAAGGTAGATCAGTTATGAAAATAAGTGAATATTCTAAAATATACTCTTTCTATTGAGTAGAAACAAAGGGAGATTTCAAGTTTGAAATTGAATAACATTGTGACACCAATAAGTCATCTGTTGAGGAAGTTCATCATAATGAACTGAGGAAGATAGTTATATCATAATGAGTTGAGAAATAAAGGCATATTGTAATGAGCTAAGAAAGAAATTTATATCATAATGAGTAGACAAAACTATATCTAAGGAAGTTATATTGGACTAAATAAAAAGTATTTTGTTTGATAAGACTAATCTTGAAGAAATATTGAAAAGTTTTGAAGAAGTCAAAGTTGAAGTTTAAATACAAGTGTTTTTTGGTGTTTTGAAATTTGGGTAAGCGGGAAAAGTTTTTCAGTTTTCCACTTTTTCTTTTAGAGTCACTTATAAATAAAAGCACGTGTCATTTTCATGATTTAAATTTTTATGAAAATAGAAAATGTAGATCATTGAAGAATTCAAGTGAAAGTTCCTTATAGATAGAGATCTCATTAGAAGATTAGACATCTATTTTTTTACCGAACTGAGAAACATCATTTTGAAAATATCATATTGAGTTGATTGGAATAAGGAAGATCGGACTGAGTTTTTTAAAAGATTTTGAGAAGTGCATATTGATAATGGGAATATCATATTGAGTTGATCATACTAAGTCAATATAACAAGTTTCATAGGACTAATGGTCATTGGATTTAGGGTCATCAGACCCAAGAACATTTTTAGAGAAAATTAAACAAAGTCATTTTACTTTTTTTGTCTCAATTTTTTATAATAAAACTTTGTAAACTGATGGGAGTTAGTATAATCTTTCCTATCTGGAGATAGAAGGTGTATAATGGGATTTGTAACAAGTTGTATTCACTTATTCATAATAGTGAATTTCCATAGATCCATGGGAGTGGTTATGGAAAGGATGTAGGTTCTCACATTGAGGATGAAACTTGTAAATCGTGTTTACTTTACTTGATTTTATACTTTTTCATGCATGATTCTTTACTAAAAGATGATAAGGAAATTAAATTTAATAGATTTTAGGGGTTAAGTTTCTAAAATTATTGAAACTTATAAAAAAGTGAACAACTAATTCAAACCTCCCTTCTCTGCTATTATTCAATCCTTTTTAGCTTCAATTGGTATTAGAGGGAAGGTTCCCTTGTTGAATCCTTATCATAGATAATATCAATTTTATCAAAATTAGAGGAATTCATACATTTTATAGAAAAAATTATTATGTATGGAAAAATAGAATGATTCCTTATCTTCTATCTCTTGTCCTGGAAGTTGTTGATACTACTACAATTAGTTTTCCACCTATTGAGAATGATGCCCTGATGATTTTTTTTGATAATAGGAATATCTAAGTTGAGGAAAAATCTAGATATGGCATCCTTATATCCTTATCATAAAATGTTTATAAGAATTTTATGGGTCTCAAAACTTCAAAGAGTATGTGGGACAAGTTGGAAAGTATTTTTGAAGGGAATACTAAAGTGAAGGAAGAATGGCTACAAATATGGTGTAGTAAGTATGAAGAAATTAGAATGAGAGATGAAGAAAATATTTATGAATACTTCACCATAGTAAATGAAATTATTTTCAATATTAGAGGATTCATAGATGTCCTAGAAGATTCTATAATTGTGAAGAAACTTATGAGAAACTTTCCAGACATGATTGATTCTAAAATTTCTACTTTTGAAGATAAAGATGATTTATCTCTTTATGAGTTGCATAACTTTATTGTTTCTTATGAAATGAGAAAACATACAATGTTCAAAAAGAATATGAAATATGAAATAGATTTTAAAGACATGATAAAAATAAAAATACAAGATGCTGAAGATGTTGATCCTTGTGACTCTGAAGATAAATAGGATAATGATTTGGATAAAAAATCATGTATCTCATATCAAAGAACTGTCTAGGAGGAAGCGGAAAGTATGGAGGTAAACTTCCTCTCAAATGTTTTGAGAGTGGTGGAATCTGAAAATTTGCTATAAATTTTACCAAGAATAAAGTTGGATAATATCGAGATGATTCTAATGAAAAACCTTTATGGGAGAATTGGAACAAAATCTCTAAAGAAGAAAAGTCGTCCAAAAAATATAAAAAGATTTTTACTTGGAATAAGAAAAGTATGTTGAGTAATAAAGATGAATTAGACTCAACTGATAAAAATTCTTCAGAATATGAAAGTTTAGAAAAATTCAGAACCTTCATTTCAAAAGTTTATAAAACAAAATATTCCTCATATATTAAAGAATGTGGTGAATAATTATATAGAGAGTATTAACTCGGAACATAATTTGTTGCATGTCTTGAGAAAAACAAGAATCTCTAGAAAGAAATTAGATTAATGAAGAATTATTGAGAAGAAGTTTCTAAAGGAAGAAAATATATCATCAAGCAGGAAGAAGAATACATCTAGGATATATTAAGTTACAAACTTAGAATTTATAAACAAGGAAAGATGGTTGAATATCTCAATAAGAAGTTGGAAACTAAGGAAGAAGAAGTTAACAAGTTACAATCAAAATTGATTCCAAAAGTACCTTGATGAATATGAATGAAAACTTCAACAAAACATCAAAAGTAAAAGTTGAGACTTATAAATTTGTTGATAAGTCTCAAAAAAAGAATCAGGTAAAATCCTCACTCACTAAAAATAATGTTTCATCTGATTTTTATAACATTTCAGGTTCCAGAAAAGGTATTGGGAAATCTTGGGTGGAGAAAGATGTGAGAACCCTATTACATCTACAAAAGTTGAAAGCTCACTTATAAGGAAATATAGACCTCATCTTGATTATGATAGAATATAAAGAATTTATAAACCTCAATAAAGTTTCTATAGAGAAATATATTTCTTCAGTAGAAAATCAAGATTTGATGGCTTTTGTTGGTGTTGTGTAATCTATGGAAACAGAGCTTATAGTTGTTGGCATAAATTTTCACTTCCTGGAAGAAGTTTTGAACAAAGAGAAAGCAATGTTTTAAGGAAGATGAGTAACTTTACTAACCCACAGTAAATTATAAAAGAAAAAACTCAATATATTAGAAACTTTCTAATGAAAAATAAATTTGAAAGTCTAGAAGAAGTTTGTGGAATATGTGATCAGTATGGTCATCATTCCAAAAGATTTATGAAACATCTTTCAAAACAAGTTTCTTATGATAGGAAAGAAAAGGAAGCTAGAAAGAAGAAAATTGAGGAAAGATCCTTTGTTGTTGAGATATCTTTGAAAGAAATTAAAAGGAACAATCCATGGATACTTGATAATGGTTGTTGTTCACATATGACAGGTGATATAAAAATATTGATACATGTTGAAAGTCATGATGGAGGAGTAGTTACCTTTGGTAATGATTATTCCTTAAAAATTGGAGGAATCAGAATGTCTGAGATTGAAGTAGAAAAGTTGAAATCTAAGGAAGTTTTATTTGTTGATGGGATAAAACATAACTTACTTAGTGTAAGTCAACTTTGTGATTATAGAAAATAAGTTATCCTCAGAAAAGATTCATGTGTTATTAAAAGTGTGAAAGATGGAAAAAAATTTACAAAAGGAGAAAGAACCAGTGGGAATATCTTCCAAATATGAGAGTTTAATAACTACTATTACTTGATTGTTGAAGATGAAAATAAGTTGTAGAACTGAATACTTGGATAACTTGGGCATAAAAACATGAACAAACTTTCTAAAGTTGATGTTTTACATTATTTTACAGAATTGAAAAGAATAGATGAAGATGTTTGTGTTACTTTTCAGAAAGGGAAGACGATTAACAAAAGTCATAAGAGAGTTGAGATTCAATCTACCAGACCTCTTGAGATTATTAATTCCAATTTATGTGTATCGATGAGACATCAGTAAAAAAAGGAGAGTTATGCTTCATCACTTTTATTGATAATTTCACTCGTATGACAAACATTATGTTTATGAGACATAAGTTAGAGGAGGTGGAAATGTTTAGATTTTTAAAAAAATAAGATGAGAAAGAAATGGGGGTTTATATAAAGAAGTTGAGAACATATAATGGTACCAAATTCACAAGTGATGGTTTTGAAACTTATCTGAGAAAGAATGGTATCAAATATCAGTATGGTTCTCCCTATAATCTATGAAAAAAAGTAGTAGAAAAAAAATAATAGAAGTTTGGAAGAAATGGGAAGAATTGTGTTAGTAGAATACAAACTTTCAAAGTTATATTAGAAAGAATCTATTAGTACTACTGTACATGTTCAAAACAGATACTTGTTGAGATTGAAAACCAACATGACTTCTTATGAAATGTGGTATAACAAAAAATCTTCATTGAAGTACTTTAAAGTGTTTGGAAGTCTATGTTTACTTAAAATCAAAAAAATATGGATCTGAGAAAGTTTGATGAGAAAGTTGAGGAAGAAGTTTTTATGGTTTATTCACCAAATAAAAGAAGTTACAAATGTTGGATTAAATGTTTACAAATTTTGGTTGACTCATATTATGTGAAAGTAATTAAAAGTAAAAATTCCTTAGTGTTGTAATAGTGGGTGCCCTAGACCCAACTTGAATAGTACTTTTGATTACTATATTGTGTATAAATTTAGATATACATGATATTTTCATACCATTATAGTGTTGACTTTTCTATGTCTACTATTTAATAGTAATGTCCATAGATTAATTATCATATCAAAAGGTTATAAAAAATCACAGGCTATAATGAGAACCTTGAGATACCATGACATTAATAGTAAACAAATGTCTTATGGTCTAGATACATCTTACTGACTGGACATGGTAGATGTTAGAATATCAAGTGTTGGGGGATCATAAGCATTGATATTTCTTCTCATGAAGTTCTCACATGGTGATCTCTAATTGTGAGATCATGAGGACAGACTCGCCAATAGGAACACCACATGTTTCAGGTGTCATTGGTTGTTCCTCTCTATGGACATCTGTATTGGTCTCCTAACTAGAGATCATTACCAATGTTTTCTATTTGATCGTGTACTTTGATGCATGTCAAAAACCATGATAATGAAATCGTGGTGAGGTTGGTTGTGTCATTGGTGGTATGACATTGGATGAATGGTCAAGAAAAGATTTATCGCTTCTAGATTGATGAAGTTATATATCTCAAACCTTGTTGATCAGGATGGAGATACCTTCATAAATCTATGGCCATGGTAGTCAAAAGATAAATTCATCCAATTAGATTAAAAAATAATAAAGCAAGAAATGGATGATGACTCAAGTGTGTGTCATGCTTTATGAGAGATTTGAGGACAAAAAGATTACATTGCACAGTGTGTATTTTTTATGTTCGTTGTCATTGCTATGACTATCATTATCACTTTAGGGGCCTTTATGGGTTACTATACTCCGCTCTTGATCTATGGATATTATTCATTATTGTCGAGATAATGGCTTAGAGGGTCACACATAATAGTATATTCAAGAATTCTCCCTATTCAGTTGAATATGTATATCGAATATGGTGGGCCCCACTATGGGGTTTGAGTGTCATCCAAGTTATCGATCACCGATAAATTAATTAATTCATATTATTCAAGTAAAGAATAATTGGTATTCAATTTATTTATTAAATTAATTTACAGGTTAAGTAAATACAAGGAATAATATTAATCGAATGAATATTATTTTAATATTCCAGGTTCGTTTAATATTAAGCGGGAATTACGAGTCGAGTTAAATGAATCAATTTTATCATTTAATATATTATCTATATATTATATGTATGTGATAAAATAATAAATAATAATTATGATGCAGTTTAGTTTTTCATAATTATTATTCAGTGGATGTTTAATTTTCGAGGGCCGAGGAACCTTATCAGGTATTTTTCACATCCATTATAAATATGAGAGAGTGGATTTGGCTCAAGGACTATTCATGGAAATTTCGTCAAAACCGCTCTCTCCTCTCTCGCTTCCTAGAGGGAGAAGATCTCGATTGAGGTGTTTAGATCGTGTTTTCCCTCACGCATCGAAGGCACGTCGATGCGGTGATTGTCGGAATGTCAAAAGTGTTGTTGGATCTCCATGCTAGCACCCATAATTCAAAGATCAATGTTCCAATAGATTTTTGAAGTGTGTGTGGATGATACAGAGAGATTCAGCTTCAAATCCTTCATACAAAAATCACTGATGATGAGCTGTAGACATCTGTGGTTCGGTTTCGAACAAGATATGTGTTCATTTTTTTCTTTGTATAATTAACATGAGATCCTTGGACCATACCAGGTCTCGGATCATCGGAGATGACAAGTCTCAACATCCCAATGACGAAAAATTTTAAAAACCCCGACCCACCATCTTTCGCTGTGACATTGGTACCTTCAATTGGTATCAGAGCGATCACTTAATTATTCAGAGCCAAGAAAAAAATTATTTTTCATTAAAATTAACTTGAGGGTTTAATTTCAGTCCCAACTGTTCAGACTGCGCAACAATCTAATTTCGAACGGCCAAGTTATGGGCATTCGAAATTTTTAATACATATTGTGTTTTCGGTTACAGGTATTAAAATTCAAAGAACTTGTTTGGATCGACCGATAGTTTTTTGTTTTACGGTTACCCATTACTTACACATAATTGTCGAATCAAAATAATATTATAATTGTAATAATAATAATTATAATTATTATTATTTCAAAGGCCTAAGTCTATAGCCTATGGAATTCTCCACAATAAACAAAAACATCAAATGTGTTGGGGCCGGCAGGGTCACAAAATCAAACAAATTTGGTTGTGGAAATTCCACAACTGAACAACACAAGTGGCTTGACTAAAATAACAAAAAGGGGTATCGAGTTTTTTGGATGAGACCAAAATAGGTGGGCCACCCCCTCTTGTCTCGCGCCAGTCGGTAGATCCCCAGTCGCAGCCGCATCCGGCCTCCCCTGCGGCCACCCATGGTCGTACCTCCGTTCCTGATAGGGCTAGCTCGGTCGCCTCCCGCCAGACGCCTCCATCATTGGTAAGCCGCTCCACCTCCCAAATGTCATCCGGCACCACCCTTCATCATGGCTAAGATCCAGAGGTTGTGACACCTCCTCCATCTGGTGGCCCTCCCATCTTTGGCTGTTGAAACGCCTCCGCCTTGCCTCGCCTGAAGCCCAATGTCGTGCTCACCCCAAATCTGGGCTCGGAAAAACCACCATCCTCCGACACTGGTGACCCACCATCATGGGATTTCTCACCCAGCCTCCTGGATTTGTTGTCCCAGCCCTTCCGCAGCGCCACCGTGGTCGTATTCTGGCCGCCCTCACTGAGCGGCCCTCATCCAATGGCTTCCTCAGCCCAAACCTCCTCCTCCAAAGCTTTTCTCTGGCGCATGCACCAGATCTGTGCGGATACGTGTGACTCAAAATGGGCCAGAGAGGTGGTTCAGGGCACGTCCAGTTATTAATTTTGGTTTATAATAATAATTTTAATACGTGGGTAATAATTAATTTAATTTTGAAATTAAATTAAATTAACTAGTTGATTTAATTTTTGGAATTAAAATTAAATTAACTTCGAACTGAATATAATTAAATTATTTGAATTTAATCAATTCATTTAATTTAATTAAAATAGTCTCATACTTTAATTTATTGCAATTTAATTTTATCGCGGTTTTATTTTACCCACAAACTGGTCTTGAGCACTGACTTGTGTATGTCTGATTTAATTTATTTAATTAATTATTTTAATTATGTGAGATGTTTGCAAATAATTAGTGAATTTAGACAGTTTGTGTATCATCTTTTTTCGGTCAATATGTATAAAGGTCTGCATGTCCATCATGGTTTGTATGTACATTGCACCCCTAGTTCCCCTCATATGTGAGTGAGTACACTTGTACATTGATGAAGAAGATGATTGGAATGGACCCTGCCAATACGAGGACATTGTAAGACATAGAAAATGTCAAGTCAAGACATTACTCCAAATGAGTAGTGGACGTGTTGGACAAGGTCAAGTTGTATCAAGAGTCAAGCTACGACTCAGGTATGATCTCCCTAGTTCATTTTAGATTCTTTAGACTAGTCGGGTTGTTGATTATCATTATTAATTTATTTATTATTTTATGCATTTTTATAAGTGTAAAAAATACATAAAATAATAAATAACAAAATTAATAAAGAAGCGGTGAATGTTTTTTTATTAAAATTCAGTTGTGACCACGACAATATAGATGAACAAGATTAATATAAATGGATTACATTTTGTTGAGAGAATAATAACAAAAACCCTTAGAGAAATATTAATTTGTAATCGCCTTTCATTATTCAAATTTGAACAAAACCGAGTGTTTGGGATGCTCATCATGCCATTACTGAGGGTACCTCTTACTATTGGGGAGTGCTTATAAGAATGATGGGTTGACTTAACTAAAATGGTAGTAAGGATTATCCATAGATAAATTTCTATCATTTTAGAAGAAATCATTGAGGGAATCAAGGTTATGATTGCAAGAAGTTGGGACTTCACTCAACAAATCAATGATCCACGAGTTAATGTGGTTGGCTAGTCAAAATCCTACCCTGAACTCTCTGAGTAGTGGTATAACCATAGCTTATAGACTATGAGGGGAGTCTCAAGGATCTTTTCTACTAGAATACTCAAGCGACAAAGTATTCCGATTCTAGTATAGAGGGTTCCTAGAATTCGATAAAATAGTGGGAAACATTTAATGATTAATTAATCAATAATGTCTAAATTGGTAATCAAGATAAAAATATTAATCTTCTAGAATTTTATTTTTTGTAGAAAATGGAAAGTGATATCAAAAGATAAACTTTAATAATCATTGGACATAGAACGTGTCCAAACAAGCATGAATTTAAAGTGTAGTACAAGCACTTGTGCACAATACTACTATATCAAAAATTCAAGGTGTCAATGTCACTATACATGTTAAGCCAACTCAGGAAGCAAGGGTGTAAAATTGCTTACAGGAGACTCATGTATGAAGCTTATGATAGTTATTCCATAATGTTATAACCTTAGATTTTTTTTGTGGTTACAACATCGAGATGTAGATGATTACACATGTTATCTCATATCTGAGAAGATTACGAGGATAAATTGAAGCAAAATATAAATGAGTAATAATTACACTAGCATTGTGTAAATATGAAATATGTATCATGATATTTCAAGGCATAACACTCTTACAAATTTTTCACCTATATACTCTGGTATCATTTATGGTTTTAAAATGAACAGGATGGAGTAATCACTTTATTAAATTTTAGGCAAGGTTCTCCAAGCAATAAGAATATTAAAGACAGTTTAATATTTAGTTATTATGGAGAATAAGTTGAAAGGTAAGGAGAAAAAGGAAAAAATGCACATTTTTAGAATATTTTAATGTAAATATGTTGGATATAAATAGGAGGTTATTTTCATCACATAATATGAAATAATTCAATGGAAGTTTAAATGCAATGAATTGAATTAAAGAATCAATTACCTACTTCTTTAATGTATATTCATTATATATAAGTATTATTTATGAAATAATTCATGGGTATTAAATATAATATGCATTTCACATATGTTTTTTGAAATATAGTAACCAAGTAATAGAAACATTACAAGAAGATAGGTGTATTCTCCAAGCAGGTGAGAAAGGGTGATTCCTAAGTCAGTAGAAAAAAGCACACAACTTCTAATTTCCAAGTTAATGATTCATGTTAAATTATTATTGAGTATAACCAAAACATTTAACTCACATTTCCTTTGGAAATAAGGATAAATTATTCCAAGTTAAGGAATAGATGTTGTTTATTTTATTTTATACTCAACCAATAGTTCAGTGGTACTTGAATAATAGGAAATAAGTAATGAACATAAAATGTAAGACTTTTACCCAGTTGTGGCAAGATAATTCTTTGTTAAGTAAAACTAAAAATATACATCCAATATATACCCAGTATGGTATTTAGAATCAGTTGAGCTAAACACCTTAGGTATTTTCAACATGTATACTTTTTAGTTTGGACAAAGAAACCTTTAGAAATAAAGGTATATCACGAAGATTTCTGAATTAGTTCAGCAAGAGAGCGTGAACTATTCCAAGGGTATAATAGTGGTAAATATACTTCGTAATATTCCTTTATGTAATTAAGTAATTTGATAGTGAAGTATATGCATGGTAAGAAGATATAAGACAGGTCATCATGATGAAGAATATCTTGACCGAGCATTCACAGATCATGATAATGTAGTGTGGAGTAATTCCTAAACACACATTACCTTATCTACATCACGACATTGATGCTAATAAGGAGAATTGATAATGATTCTTACATGTTAACATTGATAAAAAATGTAGCATGGATCAATTCTTAAACACACATTTTATACATTAGATTCATGATGTAAGTAGTATCATTGTTACAAATTTTAGAAACATCCCTTATATTTCAAAATGTTCTTTGGAAATAACAGTGATATCCCGTAACCATATGCAAATTGTAATGACAAATGGATATCATATGAGACATATTATGATAGAAATCCATTATGTCATAAGACATGAATTTGAATGCAAAGAGTTTGTTAGAATATAAACAAACTTGCATCAAGATAAACACATTGTGCATCTAAGTAATTATCTTAATGGTTTCTTAGGATATTACATAAATCCCGAAAAATAAAAAAGTGGTGGTCAAGTTATAGACTACATTTCTATATAAGGGTGTACATCTCTACTTAAGATAGTTGGAGCAGGATTCACTTGGTTTTAGTCAATTCTAGAGATGCACATGTAGTCTTCATAGGAACTAGTTCCACATGTTCATGTGGAAGAGGAGTGTTCTAGAGACACATATTTCATATGAATCTTAAAAACATAGTGATGGTTTTATATTCACTGTGGTCTGTGATACATTATTTAGCGAGGATAATAATTCCTAAAGGAAGGAAATAAATAGAAATAAGCTAATATTGACAAGTTCAATTAAAATTCAATAATGGAATCCATGTATTTAAGTTCAAAGGGGCTTACTATTTATGAATACTATTGTGGGTATTCCAGTGATATGATACATGGATGGTACAAGTGAAGTACCAATAAGACTCGATTGGTAATACCAAGTTGGTATGCCTAAATCCATTCAAATTTTACTTGTCATAGATACTTTCTAAGATCATTTAATTATACATTGTATTTTAAGACCTTATTTCATGTAATATGTCTATACGACACAACCAAAAAGGGATGGTGACACTATAAGATGCCAATAAGGGTTAAAAGTTACTGAAATCTAGTTTAGGATTGAAGTTAGAAATAAGATCTTAGAACATTCATTTGGAATGAATTCTTTCCATGTGTCTACCAGAGGTTAGTTGGGGAGCCATTTTTTCAAGTGAAATATATTTGGAAACATATGGAAAACAGATATTGGTCTTGTAGTTAGTTAAGACTAGGATGAAATTAATTCTACAATGATTGACTTAAAGTATCAACCTATATTCTATGGAATGGGATCTATTGAGTAGATATAATGGTTTCTTGGACCTAGTCAATTGTACATATAGTGGCATGGTATTGAAAAGTACAAGTTGGAACAATTCAAGAGAATAATTTTTTCTAGTGTCACGGGGGATAAGTCTCTCCAAGTAGACATGCAAAGTCATAAGGGGAAATTAAGTGGTGAGATGAGTTCCATGAACTTCAGCAATGGATCAATCAAATATTACATGATATATACAAGATATGATATTTACAATATATACTTTATAGTAGGAAAATATCATTTATATCCAAGAGTACTCAAGTGAATCAGTCATAACTATCTGATGGTACTTCGATAAGTACAAAGGATATGTACATGGAATGGGAAGAAGAAAGGATACTAGTTTTTAGGGGACACAAACTAGTTTTCCTTGTATACATTTGATCTAGTATCGAAGTTAGGTTAAGGTGCTGAGAGAGACAAGATTATCCATCCAATGGTAGCCATACCTATAAATACCAAGTTCGTTGCATCTTATGACATAGCTAATAAGAAGTTATTAAATGTAATGATTTGTTCCAGTTCTTAGAATCACACCTAACAAGTAAAGTTTTATCATTATGATAATTATATTTCTAGTATTATCCAGGGTTTCAAGTTTTGATAGTGGAAAAAAGGGATATACTTGGGGACACCTATTGAGAAGTTTTACTCAAGGAGGTGAGGTTGCATATAGTAGAATAGCCATGCGATGGAAATGTGGAAGACCTAGTGGCTAAATCTATTACATATCAGAAACATGATCTTTATCATGTGAGTGCTAAGAGGGTTTGTTAGAAAGTTGGCTCTAGTGAAAGTGGGAGTGATTTAATAGTCGGTTCCCTAGACCCAACTTGAATAGCGCTTTTGATTACCATATCATGGATACAGTTTGATATACATTATGTTTTCTTTCCATTATAGTGTATAATTTTCTATGTCCACTATTTAATGGTAATTTCCATAGATTAATTTTCATATCAAAAGGTTATATAAGATACCAAGCTCTAATGAGAGCCTCGAGATACCATGAAATTAATCTTAAACAAAGGTCTTATGGTCTAGATATATCTTACTGAATAGACACAACAGACGTTTGACTATCAGGTGTTGGGGGCTCATAATCATTGAGGATTCTTCTCATAAAGTTCGCACTTAGTGATCTCTAGTAGTGATATCATGAGGACATACCTTCCAATAGGAACATCACATGTTTAAGGTATCATTGGTTGTTCCTATCTATGGATATGTGTATTTTTCTCTATACTTGAGATCATTACCAATGTGTGCCATTTGATCACGTACATTGATGCAAAGAAAAAACCATGATAATGAAATCATGGTGAGGTAGCTTTTGTTGGGTGCATCATTGTTGGTATGGCATTGGTTGAATGGTCAATAAAATATTTGTCGCTTCTAGGTTGAGGAAGTTATATATCTCAAGCCTTGTTGATCGGGATGGTAGTACCTTCATAAATCCATGGCCATGGTAATCGAAAGGTAAATCTATCCAGTTATATCAGAAAATAATAAATTAAGAAAAGGTAGATGACACAAGTGTGTGTCCTGATTTATGATATATTTGAATACAAAGAGATTATATTATGCAGTGTGTGTTCGTAGGTTGGTTGTTGTCGTTATAACCATCCTTATCACTTTAGGGGCCTTGATGAGTTTCTAGACTCTGCTCTTAGTCTATGGATATTATTCATTGATATCAAGATAAGGGCCTAAAGGGTCACACATAATAACTTATTCAAGAATTCTCCCTATTCAGTTGAATAAGTATATCGAACATTGTGGGCCCCACCACGGGGTCCAAGTGTTTTCCAAGTTATTGATCACCGATAAATAAATACATTCATATTATTCAAGTAAATAATAATTGGTATTCAATTTATCTATTAAATATATTTAAAATTTAAGTAAATATGTGGAATAATATTAATCAAACGAATATTATTTTTATATTCTAGGTTCGTTTAATATTAAGCGAGAATTGCGAGTTGAGTTAAATGACTCGATTTTATCATGTAATATATTTTATATAAATTATAGTTATGTGATAAAATAATAAATAATATTTATGATGTGGTTTAGTTCATCATAATTATTATTTAGTGGATGTTTAATTTCCTGAGTTCATGAAACTCAACCGGGTATTTTTCACGTCCACTATAAATATAGGAGAGTGGCTTTGGCTCAAGGAATATTCATGGAAATTTTTCCAGATAATCTCTCTCTCCTCTCTCGCTTCCTTGAGAGAGAAGCTATCAATTCAGGAATTCAGATTGTGTTCTCCCTTAGGCATCGAAGGTACATTGATATGGTGATTGTCGAGATGTTGAAAGCATCATCAGTTCTCCGCTCTAGCACCCAAAATTCGACGATTGATTGGATTTTGAACTACGCATGGATGATCTAGAGGGATTCGGGTTCATATCCTTCATGAAATGATCACCAATGAGGAGTTACAGACATCCGTGCTTCAATTTCGAACAAGGTATGTGTTAGTTTTATTTTTTTTCTCTTTATAATTAACATTAGATCCTCAGACCATACTGGAGCTCGGATTGTCAGAGATGAAAAGTATCATCATCCCGATGATGAAAATTTTTAAAAACCCTAGCCCACTGGCTTCAGCTGTGACCCCAGTACCTTCAAAAGGTTGTTTATAATGCTGAGGAGGATAAACTGGAGATTTCCAATGATAGTAAAACTAAGTTAAAACATACTTACCAAGATTTAGGTGAATCATGTTATAAGGAAAGTTTAGCTGGGAAAGAAACATTTAAATTTTCTACCTTACAAAAACATGTTGAGACCAAAAATATTCTTGGGAATCAGAAGGCTACAATTTGGACCATAATAAAGATGATATTATAAAATCAGACTTCACTTATCTCCAAAGTTGAACCAGAATCAGTTTTAGAAGATACTCAATACAAAGAATGGATGGATGTTATGAATGAAGATTTTGATCAGATTGAGAAAAATGAAACATGGGAACTGGTTCCATGGATAGAAAATAAAAATGTTATCAGAAAAAAGTTGGTTTATAGAAAAAAAATTAATTACCATGGAGATGTTTCAAGAAATAGATAATGACTTGTTTATAAAGGCTATTCATAGGTGGAAGGTGTGGATTTTAAAGAAACCTTTTCCTCAGTTGCAAGATTAGAAAATATTCGAATGTTTCTAGCAGTGGATTCTCACTATAATTAAAAAGTATATCAGATGGATGTAAAGTCATCATTTCTCAATGGATAAATTGAAGAAGAAGTTTACATTGAAAACCCTTGTGGATTTCTACTTGATGTGGATGAAAAAAAGTTATTAAATTGAATAAATATTTGTATGGGCTGAAACAAGCTCCACGTTCATGGTATTCTAAGATTGATTTTTTTTAATATTGAATTTTTATAAAGTAAAAGTTGATAAAAACTTATATGTGAAAGATGTTGTCTCTAAACTCTAATTGTAATTGTTTATGTAGATTATATAATTTTTTTTGGGGAGATAATATATGTTTTTAAAACATTTTCTAAAGAAATGATGAATAATTTTGAAGTTTCAATTTTTGGAGAATTAACTTTATTTCCTTGGTTTACAAGTTAATAAAAAAGAAAAATACATTTTACTATCTCAAGAGAAGTATACTCATTAATTGTTACAAAATTTTATCATGGAAAAATCCAAAGAATTTTATACTCCTATCTCTATGAGAAAAAAGTTAAGTAAAGATGAGTTTGGAAATGGTGTGAATCAGAAAGACTTTTAGAAGCTGATAGGAATTCTACTTTACCTTACAACCTCAACGTCTGATGTTGTTTATGATGTGACTTGGTGTGTCAGGTATCAAAGTAATCTTAAAGAATGACATATGTTGGTAGAAAAAATAATTCTAAGACGTGTCAAAGGAATAACTTTACATGGGTTGTTATACAAAATAAATAGTGAGATGAAGTTTCATGGTTATACTGATTCCAATTGGGCTAGGATTATAATTATAGAAAATCAACCTCAGGAGGAACATTTTTCTTGGGTGAATGTTGTGTGAGATGACATAATAAGAAACAAAGTTTAGTAACTTTAAGCATATATGAATCTGAATATATTTCACTTACTTAGGCTTATACTCAAATGTTTTGGATGAAAGTTAAAATGGAAGACTTGAAAGAAAAGGTTTCTAAACCATTAAAGACACTTTGTGATAATCATAGTGCAGTTTATCTTTATAAAAATCTTATCCAACATTCAAGATCAAAACACATTGATATAAAGTTTCACTTTATAAAAGAGAAAGTTTATACTGTAGATTTTTTTCTATAATATATCTCAATGAATTATTAAATCAAGGATATCTTTACAAAGGTAATGTCAAAAGAAAGGTTTGTTTAGTTGAGGTTGAAACTTCATGTTCAGCCTCCTCCAATGACTTTCTAATCCTTATAAAGAAACCCCCCCACTGTGATTTGGATTCTATTGACAAAGGGGGAGAGAAATTAACAACATTAATAAGTTTTTACTTATATTTATTAAATTAATTTCAATATGTGATTATTATAAAATGGGGGATAGAAAAAAAAGGAAGAGAAAAATAAAATTGAGAGAGGAAAAGATAAAAGTGAGGGGGAGTTTCCCTTAACATGGTCGTAAAATTTTCTTTTCATCAAGAGATGAAATTCCTTCAAAAACATTACTTTATATAGTAGTGTGGTGTCAGGACACTCACTTTTGAGAAAGGCTATGTTTTAGTAAAAGTTAAAAAACATGAGTTGTTTACAAAAGTTGAGTTGTGATTTTTTTTTGAGATTTGGAAAAATTGTTAACGAGAATTGTCAAAAAAATAAAAAAGGGGAGATTTAATAACCTTCGTGTTAATTTGTTTTAAAAAACTTTTTTTATTTGTTGATAACTAAACATTTTATATAAGAATGCTTTTGTTTTTCATGATCGGACCAAGTCCATCGGAATGAGGTTTTGTAGGAAATTTAAAAGTTTTTGAATTTTTGAATCCAAACATAAAAGGGAATAAAAGTTTTGTCTTAGTAAAAAAAATTTAGACATAGGTTTCCAGACATAGATGATCGGACTAAGAAGCACAAAACTCAAAATTTCTAAATGAGTAGCATAAGTCATAGGAGTCATAAAAAATATGACGTAGTTGATCAGACTTAGAATCAGTCTCAAATCCATTAGTATGAAGTTAAAATTCATTGGACTCACTGTTTGTTAGAAAGTCTAAAATTGTAGAGTGAGAAAGTTAGAATGATGCTGAAGAGATTTATTAAAGAAAGTTAAGTCAGGTGTTAGAATGTTATCAAAAATTCTAATCCAAAATTAGACAATGCTTTTCTAGTCATGAAGTTCTCACAAATCATGAAAACTAGCATGATAAAAGATTTTGAAGAAATAGAGTAATCTTAAGTTTGTATTGGTTCCAGAAAACCAGACATAGAAGATCAGATCCAGAATTACTATAATCAGAAGTTGTCAGAAGTCAGAATGTGTAAATCTAATGAATTTTAAAGAATTTCAATGTTTCTGAGTGGATTCATCATTAAATATAGAACATCGTAATGATAATTCTATAATAATGATGATTCCATCATTACAAGGATTTTAACTAGACTGAATCTGAGGAGGAATATCAATCAGATCAAGAACATGCACTATTTCATCAAATGGATGTTTCACACCAATAACACAATGGATGAAAAATATTAGAGTGATCAAAGTTGTTGATACCAATCCATAAAATGGATATTAGTTATGAAAAGAAGCGAAGACTCTAAAAGAGTTGTGTTTTCTTGAGAAGAAACAAAGGGAGAGTTCAAGTTTGCAATCAAATAAGATTGTGACACCAATAATTCATCAGCTGAGGAAGTTTATAATAATGATATGAGGAAGATAGTTATATTGTAATAAGTATATAAAGAAAGAGAAATCATAATGATCTAATAAATAGAGGAAAATCATAGAAGAAACTGAAGTTGAGGAAGTTATATTGGAATGGATAAAATTTAGTTTGTTATAGAAGACTGATCTCAAATAAATCTTGATAAGGTTTGAATAAGTCAAAGTTTAAGTTTAAATGAGAGTGTTTTTTAGAGTTTTGATATTTGGGTAAGTGAGGAAAGTTTTTCAGTTTCCTACTTTTGATTTTCTAAGTCACTTATAAATAGAATCATACTACATTAGAATTTTGTAACTTTTTATGAAAGTGGAAAAGGTGGAGCACTGAAGAGTTTGAGTGAAAGTTCCTTCTAGAAAGATATCTCATTAGAAGATAGAACATCTATTTTTTTGTTTAATGAACTGAGAAACATCATTTTGAGAAGATTTTATTGAGTCGATCAGACTAAGGAAGATCAGATTGAATTTTTTAGAAGAGTTTGAGAAGTGCATATTGGGAAAGGGAAGATTGTATTGAGTTGATCATACTGAGTCAATTGGAATAGGTTCATTAGGTTGAAGGTCATCGGATTTAGGGTCATCGGACCTAGGAACTTTTGTGGAGAAAATTGAACAAAGTCATTTTACTTTTTTTGGATCAATTGTTTTATAAGAAAACTTTATAAACTAAATGGAGTATGTAACGACCCAAACTGTTATGAATAAAATTTCCCTTTTTTATTTAATTAAATGTCTTATGGTTATAGAAAACACATACACTTTTTTGTTTTATTATATCCAATTGGATTTAAATGACCGTTAAGTATCATTACCATTGATAATATAGTCGTTGAACAATGATCACATGACTAGTATAAATATAGTATTTTAACAAATATATTTGTCATGGAAAAAGGAAGTGATAGCCACAACCAGTAGGATCATACCCTTTAAAGCCCATTTATCAGAGCTTCTGAGGGAGGTAGCATTTCCGGGCTTTTCCCTTGACCAAACCCCATCATAGATCCAACAAATTAAGCATGATTGAATTTGTTTATGGGAGAAGTTCAAGATCATCGAGATCACAGCCCAAACCATGTTCACCAAATGGCCCCATGAAATCCCCACCATCGCACACCTTAATCTTAGGGTGTATGATGATTTATTAAATGTATATGTATCAAGACCCTAGAAATAGTAATATGTACATTATTTTGTATAGAATAATGAATATATTTTCATCTTTTATTGTTACCTTATAAATGATTTTTATTTTGATTCAATAAAACACAAATAGTATTTATGGTTAATTAAGATATCTATTTTGATAAATTAATGGATTTTTGAAATAAATAATATTTTCATAAAATATTATTATTAAATATTTTTTATTAAATATAAATGATCATATTTTTTATGATGTCAAATGTAATTTTTATAAGGGTTCAAAAAAATGTTATTGTCAAAAACTCAACATTTTCAATAAATGTCAGTTTTTATTTTAAATGTGAAAATTAAAATATTTATAAAATTATTTATATAAACTGAATACTATTTTTGGAATCAGAATGTCTAAATTATCCAATGGTGAATTTTTCATAATTTTCTAAGATAGTCGGATTTTCGGGTAAAAATTAAATACCGTATAGATATACCTTGTTTTTTATGACATAACAATGACCCAAAACTGATGTAATAAGTAATATAAATAGTATCAATGACCAAATATATGTTTTTCCTTTAAAATAATGGGATTTTAAGTTTATTTTATTTATTTTGTAAAGCCATTATGAATCCTCCAAGACTTATAATATATGTTAAGATTTTAAAATCATTTCTTTAAGAGTGTGACTCACCTCCACATCACCAATGGTAATATTTTAATAATTTATTCCCTTGGAATTATTAAATAATTTTTACCACTCCCATTTGGCAGAAACCATGGTAAAAAACCATGGTATGTTTTTTGTTTTTGGATATTTTATTATGTAGAGTCCAAAACCAAAATAATAAATAAATCCCTCTCTTTTTCTATATAAACCCACACAAGATCCCATTTCACTTCACTAAAACTCCTTTTAGTATGTCCACACTCTTCCCTACACTCCCTAGAGTCCTCCTAAGGTTCCCCCAAGCTCTCAAGAATCCCCTCCCAAGCCTTTGGAGTCACACATTCAAGTCAGGGATAATTCACTCTCCTCTTTTATCAAGCACTTATTTTATGTTATGTCTTTTAATTTACATTTTTTTAATATTGGGTTATGTTCTTAAATATACCCCCTTTCTTTAAATTTGATTTATAAATGATGATATCCCCTTTAACTCTCATTTTTACTTTGTATGGGTTCTTTCCTTTCTCCTCTTTCTTCAAGTTTCTTTATTATGTTATGACTTCTATATCCAATTAATTATATTGGGACATGTATTTCCATGTCCCCCCTTACTATAAATTTCATTTCTAAATGATTATATACCCTCTTATCTCTCATCAACCTATTTTATGAATTTTTATGTGACATCATTATGCTGCCGAAATTGCACCGTGATTTTTCATTCCAAAACAATTTTGTAGTGAATATCATGCCCATTTTCTATCATGGGTATTCACCTTTGTACACATATAATTATTTGATTAAGGAATTAAATGTATTTATTCCATACTCCCTGATCATGGAATAAATTATTATGATGAATGAATCTATCTTGATTGATCTATGTGGAAAACTTAAGTATGAGAATGAAATGAATGTGATGGATGCACCCAAAATTATATAGCACTCCAATGCATTGGGTAATGGTTAGTATCATGATACATCACATTGAGATATGGGGTTTACCTTATTCCTTTATGGTACTTTTTCCACCATGATTTCTTGGTGGGTTTATCCTTGACCTATGTTTATGATGCAGTGTTTTAAGTTGTTTCCACATTTCCCTTGTTATGATTATCATGCTATATCATGACTTATTATCCATGTTCCTTTGATGCTCCATTGATATGCCTATTGTATAACATGTATTGTATTCTTCATATTATTCCTTATTATATCCCTTAATGGGATTTATATCTCACCCCTTTCTTATGTATGTCCCCAGGTTATCCCATGCAGTGTTAAGTACGAAGGAACGTTTTGGTTATGTTAAATAAGTTTCATTAAATGTGTTGCTTTTCATGTTTTAAGTTGTTATGTAATTACCTAATTTCCCAAATACACTATACCTATCAATATTATGGGTTGTATTAAGTGTAATTTTATGTAATAAATCACATTTAAATGTGAAATAAAGAGCAAGGTTGTTATAGTTGGCATCAAAGGATAGAATTAGTTATTTAGGGGATTAGGATCTGGAAAATCTAGTGAAAACCTTGGTATTAAAGAACTATATAGAATGCCTTAGGGATAAAACTAAGTATAAAAAAACATACCAAAATTTTGTTAAGTATAGAGTAACTAGTTTATCAAGAAGTTACATCCCTATATGGATACTACAAGTGGATGTGGTGCTGGCATAGATGTGCCTAGGGGTAAAAACTCTGACAAGATATTATAAGTCTGACTCAGGGTAATCTAGTACACGACAATGGGCTTTAATAAACACCTATTTTGACACATCCAGGGGATATTATTTAGTAAATTCATAAGATCATTATAAACCATTATTAAGGGAATAAAAAAATACCATAAGAATATATGTTAGGAAATAGATCATGGATAACATAGATTGAAGCCTATAAATTCATAAGTTAAGAAATAAGTTTAATTTATAAGTTATCCATTTATTGTCATTGGATTCCCCTTTATGTGTTTAATAGTTTAAAATAATCATCCCTAGTTTTCCCTTTATTCTAGCCAATGGTCAGTAATAGGAGGAATCAGGTTAACAACCGATGTGAAGGGCAATGTGATGACTGCCCCAATGAGATGCCCAATCTAATGGGAGAAGGAATCACTAACTTTTTCATGATGCTTTATTAGCTAAATCAAGTTCTGAATAAAAACATGGATCAAGAGGAGTGACCAAACCCCCCTAATAGAGAACAAGATGCAATCAAGAGCTTCATATGACAAATGCCTCATACTTTCAATGGATCATATGATCCCTTAATTGTGGAAAAATGGATCAACTCCATTGAGATGATAATATACATCCTTAAATGTTTTGAAAAAGAGAAGGTTCTTCTTCCTTTTTATCATATGGAAGGAGAATTTGATCAGTGGTGGACATTGATCAAGAATACGAAGCATGAGGAAGATATCGAAACAATGGAGTGGAAGGAATTCCAAAAAATATTTTTTGATAAATATTTTCCTCACACTCTACATCATAAAATGGAAAGGAATTTCCTTGACCTCAAGCAAAAATATGATGAATCTATTGGGTAATATGCGGAAAACTTCAAAATACTTGCATGATACACCTCTATTTTTGTCATTACCCCTGAATGCAAGGTTGACTACTTCTTTGGTGGGATAAAGACTAGTCTACAAAAGGCCTTGGAAATCCGTGACTTTGATAGATATGATTAAAATGTCCAATGTGCCCTCAAATTTGAAATGGAGATTAGAGAATACCAAGGGTATTATGGGGATAAGAAGAAGAAATCAGAGCTTAATTTTGGTGGTCCGATGGATAAATACAACAGGGCTAAGAAATTTCATAATCCCACTTGTCAAATGTGTGGAAAGAAACACCCCATAAATTGCCTATAGGGAACAAGGAAATTATTTAGGTGTGGAATAGAAGGGAACCTAACCAATGATTTATGATAATAGAAACCCACCTATGTGACAAAGGAAAGGAATGATCTGTTCAACCCTCAATTTGTTGTTCGTTGCTTCAAATTTAAGGAACTGAGGCACTTTTCAAACAAGTGCACTAAGCCAAGGGTTTTCAGAGGCAACCAAGAACATCCAAGGCAGCAAGGGAGATCTTTTTCCATCACTACTACCAAATTTAATCCCGAAAAAAAAAGTGGTGATAGGTACACTAGTTATTCATTTAATAATAGAGAACATGCTTTTTTTATTCTAGTTCTACACATTCCTTCATATCCAGAAAGTTTAATAGAACTATCTAAATACCACCACAAAGCATGGAAGTAGAGATGTTAATGAAAATGTAAAATGGTTAAATTATTGCATCCCAAGTATATAACCTCTCCCATGTCAACATTTTTTGACTGAAATTCCCAGCGAACCTTATCATACTTCCCTTGGTGGAATTTGATGCAATTATAGGTATGTATTGGCTTTCCCTATATAGATCCAATATAAATTTACATAAGAAGGAAATAAATCTCTGTATGGATAATAAACCCATGATTCTGTACAATTTCAAGGAGGTATATGAATCTTCTTTAGAAAAATCACCTCAAATATGGATATTATTACCCTATGTGTAATCGTATCTAGCTTAAATGATTGAGTCTAAGGAAAGGATCATTATTGAAGACATTCCTATTGTGAGGGAATATACTGATGCGTTTCTTGAGGAATTTTTCAGTCTTCCTCCAAACTGAGAGGTTGAATTTTAAATCGAGATTATACCTAGGGAATTTTCAATATCCAAGACTATGTATAGTATGGTTATTGTGGAGCTTGAGGAACTGAAAAAACAACTATAAGAGATTCTAGATAAAGGATTCATACACCCAAGTGCTTCACTATGGGGTGAACCATTCCTCTTCGTTAAGAATAAGGATGGGTTAGTATGCCTTTGCATTGATTATTGTGATCTCAACAAGACCGTGATAAATAAAAAGTATCCTTTAACACGGATTGATGAATTGTTTGATAAGCTATGTGAAGAATAATACTTCTCTAAGGTGGATCTTCGGTTGAGATATTATCAAGTAAGGGTGAATAAGGAAGATATCCCTAAGACCTATTTTCCTAGAAGGTACGAGCATTATGAGTTCATATCGATGCCATTCAGACTCACTAATTTTCTAGAAATCTTCATAGATTTGATGAATATAGTTTTTAAATATTATCTTGAAAAATTCATGGAAGTATTTATAGATGATATTCTAATATATTCCAAAACCAAGGAGGACCATGAGGAGCATCTGAACACTGTGTTAAAGACCTTGCAAAATGAGAAGATCTATGCCAAGTACAACAAGTGTGAGTTCTGGTTAAAGGAAGTCTCATTATTAAGGAATATCCTCACAAAAAATGGGATATATGTGAATCCTTCAAAGAAGAAATCAATTTAAGGATGGATGAGGCCAATGTCTATGAAAGATATCCTTAGTTTTCTTAGATTAGATGGGTATTATCACTAATTTGTGAGAAATTTCCCACAATTACTAAACCCTATTACCAAGATAACTCAGAGTCAATTTTTCTTAGAATGATAAATGTGAAGAAAGATTCATGGAGTTGAAAATGAGGCTTATCACTGCCCTTGTGCTCACACTACTCATAACTGGGGAACCTTTCATAATTTTTAGTGATTCTTTGAATAATGGATTGGGTTGTGTGTTGATGAAAAATGAAAAATTCATAGCCTATGCTTCAAGGTAGTTGAAATTAATGAGAAAAATTGTCTCACACATGATCTGGAGTTGGTGGAGGTGATCTTCACTTTGAAAATTTGGTGAAATTATCTCTTTGGGGAGAAGTGTGAAATATATACGGATCACAAAATTATTAAATTTATATTAACATAGAAAGATATGAATGTGTGTAAATGAATGTGTTTAAAGAGGATAAAGGATTATGATGCTCAATCCACTACCATCTCAGGAAATAAAATAAAGTGGTGGAATATCTAAGTAGAAAGGATCCAAAAATTATATCATCAATGAGAATTGATAAGGATCCGATCTTCTTATATTTTAAGTGGATGGACATGGGAATCATAAAGGAAGGAACATCATCAATTCTTTCACAAATTATTTATCAACTGTATCTTCTTTAAAGGTTTAAGGATGCTCAAAAATATGATATGGGAATTCAGAAGAAAGTGAAAACTATAAGAAAAGTGAAATCCTTGGATTTCAATGTTAATGAAGAAGGAATTTTGAGATTTGGGTCAAGACTATGTGTTTTATAAAATCCCGAGTTAAAGAAGGAACTATTGGATGATGCACATAGTTCGACTTTCTCCATTCACCCAGGAAACACAAAGATGTATCGAGATCTTTGAGAGCACTATTGGTGGAATGAAATGAATAAGGACATCACTTATTATAATTTAAAGTGCCTGATATGTCAGCAAGTGAATCCTAAAAGTTAGAAGTATAAGGGGATAATGAAACCATTACTCATACTAACATGGAAATGGAAAGACATCACCATGGACTTTGTCACCAGACTTCCAAAGACATCCAAGGGAAACAATTCTATCTGGGTTGTTGTGGATCATCTTACAAAGACTTCACACTTCATTATGATTCGAGAGAATTTCTCACTGGATCAACTAGAATGGATATACATCAGAGAAGTGTTAAGGATGCATGGAGTACCACTATCTATTGTGTCTGATCAAGATCCAAGGTTCTCCTCTATGTTTTGAAAAATTCTCCAGGATGCTCTAAATACTAAGATGAAATTTAGTACATCTTATCACCCTCAAACTGATGGATAATATGAGTGGACTATCCAAACACTTTTGGACATGTTGATAGAATTCTCAATTAACTTCAAGGGAGTATGGGATTAACATCTTCCTCTGGTCGAGTTCTATTACAATAATAGTTTCCACTCGAGCATCCAAATGTCTCCCTATGAAGCCCTTTATGGAAAGAGGTGAAGAACAATGGCATGTTGGGATGAAGTTGTGGAATGAAAACTTCTAGGTCATGAAATGGTCGAATAAATAGTGGAGAAGGTTAAGACCATTCATCAGCACATTGAAGCTGCTTAGAGTCAAAAAAAGAGTTATACTGACAATCATCGGTGTGACCTAGAGTTTTATGTTGGAGACATGGTATTCCTCCACATATCAATATTGAATAGTGTGATGATATTTGGGAAGAAGTTAAAGATTAGTCCAAGGTACATTGGCTCTTTTGATATCCTTGATCGCATCGAAGTAGTGGCCTATCAACTAGCACTCCTATCGAAATTGTCTCAAGTACATGATGTATTCCATGTAACCATCTTAAGAAAGTACATACTAGAACCATCACATGTACTCAATCTAGAGGTGGTACAATTTTATAATTACCTTTACTATGTGGATTAGCTGGTGAAGATCTTAGATCGTAGAGAAAAGGTCCTACGAAATAAGACAATTCCCCTAGTCAAAGTGTTGTAGAGAAACCAAAAGTTTGAAGAAGTGACATGGTAACTGGAGGAAGTGATAAAGCATAGTTACCCTCATTTATTTTAGTGTGGTAAAAAGAAATTTCAAGGGTGAAATTTCTAAATGGGGGAATATTGTTATGACCCGAACTGTTATGAATAAAATTCCCCTTTTTGATTTAATTAAATATCTTATGGTTATAGAAAACATCACTTATTTTGTTTTATTATATCTAATTGGATTTAAATGACCATTAAGTATCATTAACATTGATAATATAGTCATTGAATAGTGATCACATGACTAGTATAAATATAGGGTTTTAATAAATCCATTTGTCACAGACAAAGGAAGTGATGGCCCCAACTAGTAGGATCTTACCCTATGAAGCCCAATTATAGGGAGGAATCATTTATAGGAGCTTTTGAGGGAGGTATCATTTATGGTCTTTTCCCTAGACCAAGCCCAATCTTAGATCAAAAAATTTAAGCATGATCGAAACTGTTTATGGGAGAAGTTCATGCTCATCGAGATCACGACCCACGCCATGTTCATCGAACAACCCCATTAAAATCCCACCATCGCACACCTTACTCTTAGGGAATGTACTAGTGTATTAAAGGGATATGTTTCAAGACCCTAGAAATCTAAATATGTACATTATTTTTTATAGAATAATGAATTTATTTTCAACCTATTATTGTTACCTTATAAATGTTTTTTATTTTGATTCAATAAAACAAAAATAGTATTTTTGGTTAATTAAGATATATATTTTGATGAATTAAGGGAATTTTGAAATAAATAATATTTTTAAAAAATATTATTATTAAATAATTTTTATTAAATCTAAATGACCATATAAATTTTTTATGATGTCAAATGTAATTTTTATAAGGGTTTAAAATAATGTTATTGTCAAGAACTCAACATTTTCAATAAATGTCAGATTTTATTTTAAAATTGAAAATTAAAATATTTATAAAATTATTTAGATAAAATTAATATTATTTTTGGAATCATAATGTTAAAATTATCCAATGGTTAATTTTCATAATTTTTTTAAAGTCAAAGTTTCAAGTAAAAATGAACTATCGTATAAATATACCTTTTGTTTTATGACATCATAATGACCCAAAAGTGATGTAATAAGTAATATAAATAATATCCACAACCAAATATTTGTTTCAACCTTAAAATAATATGATAATTTTATTATATTTATTTTTTAAAGCCATTATGAATCCTCCAAGACTAATAATATATTTTAAGAATTTAAAATCATTTCTTTAAGAGTGTGACTCACCTCCACATCACCAATGGTAATATTTTAATAATTTAGGCCCTTAACCTTATAAACTAATATATACCACTCATATTTGACAAAAACCATGGTAAAAACTCATGGGATGGTTTTTGGTTTTGTATATTTTATTATGTAGAGTCCAAAACCAAAATAATAAAGAAATCCCTATATTTTCCTACATAAACCCACCCAAGATCCCATTTATCTTCACTCAAAATCCTTGTAGAATTTTCAAACTCTTTCCTAAACTCACTATAGTTCTCCCAAGGTGCACCTAATCTCTCAATAATCCCCTCCCAAGCCTTTGGAGTCACACATTCAAGTAATAGATATTCTACTCTCCTCTTTTATTAAGAACTCCTTTTATTTTATGTCTTTTAATTTCAATTTTTTATGTTGGTATATGTTATTAAATATCCCCCCTTAGTTTGAATTTTATTTATAAATTATTATATCCCATTTAATTCTCATTTTTACTTCCTATGAACCCTTATGTACAACTGTTACCATGCCGAAATTTTGTAAGGGTTCTTTCCTTTCTCCTCTTTATTCAAGTTTCTTTATTATGTTACTCCATCTATATCCAATTAATTATGTTGTGACATGTATTTACATGTCCAAATTACTGTATATTTCATGTATAAATTATGAGATACCCATTTTTCTCTCATCAACCCATTTTATGAATTTTTATGTGACGTCGTTATGCTGTCGAAATTGCACTGTGATTTTTCATTCCAAAATAATTGTGCAGTGAATACCATGACAATTTTATATCATGGGTATTCACCTTTATACACATATGATTTTTTTATTTGGGACTTACATGTATGTATTCCACACTAATTTTTCATGGAATAAATTATAATGATGAATGAATCCATGTTGATTGATTTATGTGGAAAGCTTACGCATGAGAATGAAATGGATGTGACAGGTACGCCCTAAATTATATAGAGCTCCAATGAATTGGGTAATGGTTAGTATCACGATACATCATATTGGTATATGGGGTTTAACTTATTCCTTTATGATAATTTTTCCACCATGATATCTTGGCGGGTTTATCCTTAACTTATGTTTATGATGCAGTGTTTTAAGTTGTTTCCACATTTCCCATGTTATGATTACCATGTTATATCATGACTTATTATCCATGTTTCTTTAATTATATATTGATATTACTATTGTCCAACATGTATTTTATTCCTTATTTTATTCTTTTTTTATTCCCTTACCAGGCTTTATAGCTCACCCCTTTCTTATGTAAGTCACCAGGTTATCTCATGCAGTGTTAAGTATGAAGGAAAATTATGGTCATGTTAAAGAAGTTTTTATTAAAGATGTTGATTTTTATATTTTAAGTTTTTATGTAATGTACATAATTTCCCAAAAACACTAGACCTCTTGATCTTCTAGGTTATATTAAGTTTAATTTTATGTAATAAATCATGTCTAAATGTGAAATAAAGAGAAGGGTTGTTATAGAGTCAGTATAATCCTTCCCATCAGGATATAGAAGGTGTCTAATGGGAGTTGGCACAAGTTGTATTCACTTATTCATAATAGTGAATTTATATATACCCATGGAAGTGTCTATGTAAAGGATTTAGGTTCTTATACTAGGGTCTAACCTTGTAAATATTTTGTTCTTTACTTTCTTTCCTACCATTTCATGTGCAAGTATTTACTAAAATATGATAATTAAATGAACTTTAATAGGTTTTAGGGGTTAAGTTCATAAGTATTGAAACTTATAAAAAGTGAAAAACTGATTTAACCCCCCCCCCCTTCTCATTTGTTATTCGGTCCGTTGGAACTTCAGTTTATCTATCAATTTGTTTCCTTTCATGACCTTTTCCATTATCATTTCATAAGAAATGAGAGTGCTCTGAAAATGTCTAGAGATAATGTTTCTGGATCTCTATATTTAGATGAAGAAACTTTAGCATCAACCTTATTGGGAAAAATTCTCAAGATATTTTCAAAAACTGTATAATCTTATAACATTTTATCAAGACATCTAATAATGCTGAAAACGTAATTCACCCTGGTAAAGAAGTCACCAACATATTCATATTCACCCATCTTAATATATTCATACTTAAGGCTCCAGATTTGTAACTTTTCCTTATTTACGTTTTTATTTCCTTCATAAATGTTTTTAAACTTATCCTATATATATTTGGTATTGGAAACACCTTTCATTTTTTAAAACTCACATTCAGAAAGTGATTATGGTAAGTCGTTTTTAGCTTTTCCTTCATTATCATGATTCTTCTCGTAAAAAGTTGTAAGAGGAATTTTTTCATCAATAGGAGGAAATCCATCTATTGTAGCATCAAGAACATCATACCCAGTAGACATAAGATAAGGAAACATTTGATCTTTCCAAATATGATTGTTCTTACCATTGAAGACTGGAATCCCCTTACTATTCTCCATCACAACTTCTTATTAAAAAAATCAGCAAAGAGTAAACAAAGAGATACTTTTCTCTAATACCAATTGATAATGTCCAAAAAAGATTAATGAATCACTAAGAGGGGGAGGGTTGAATCAGTTATATATTTTTCTTTTAATTTTCCTTTATTTTGAAAAAAATGTCACCCCCTATTAAGGAGTTATTACCTTGATGAAAACAAAACCATTCACATATCCACAGGAATACAAGAATTTATGAGGTTCACTACTCAACAAGAGTAGCTACATACTTGGTATGGTATAGAAACAATCTAATACCACAAAATCCACTAGAAAAAAAAATATTTTTTGTGGAATAAAATGAGTAGGATATGCCATTACACTCATGTAGAACTATGTTTAATACAACAGTACATGTGATTCAAGTAGCATGAAATGTGGTAATACAATTTGTATAAAAAACATGGCACAATGCTACTTGATCAACTTTTAAAAATATGTTCTTCAAAACAATTCTTCACTTCCTTGCCTAGCAGTAGGCAAGAACTTTTTATGGAATTCATAATGGAACTCAATTTGGTTTCCCAATCCAATTATCTAGTCTGATTTCTCAATATGATAATATAATTATGTTAGAATATAATTGAAACAATACTGAACTACTTTTGTATGAATCTAGAAATCTAAATCCAATATCTCAATCCAATACAAAAACTCTGAATATGATCGTATCTCTTCTCATTTATTCTTTTTTCTGACAAGATTTCTCAAGAATTATTAATATTGAAACTTCTTCTCTCTATAATTATTTAGTACTTCACCTTCTCTCTTGAACAATACTTCCATTTCAGAAAGTAAAAATTAATTCCTCTTTTTATAGGCATCCCAAAAGTGGTTTGGGTGGGATTCTAAAAATACTTCCTGCTCAACCAAATTTCCCAAAACATAAATTCTCCTTGAATTTATGGTGCATCTTGACCTCTTCAACACTTTTTAATTTTTATCAAAAACTTCTCGAACCTTCTCACAACTTTATCTCATTTCAGATGCTCTTTTTAATCTTTAGTATAATTCCAATTTTTCATTCAAATTTTCTCATTATGATGAAGAAAACAGATTCTTCATTGCATTTCTCTGAACCAAATGAAAAATAAACATGTAATGTCCTGCCCCCTTCTCATTGGCTTGAGAAGATAGTGAGATGCTACTTGGCCTTAGGAGACATTCCCAAGGTGCCAAAGGCTAGAAATAAATTTTGAGCGCTTCAAGAATAATTGGGGAATGATTTTCCCTTATAATAAACCAACCAACCAAAAAATTCATAAAAAACCATAACTACATGATGCATGTCAACAAGGTACACCCCAAACAATATCTTACCAAGAAACAACCAAACTATTCCATAACAATTCCCATAAACCAACACAACAACCCAAAAAAAACCCAGTATCAGAGTACAAGGTGGAAGACACAATGACAAAACCCAAATGAAAACATGACATGCTCCATGGATCTACACCAAGCTCCATGATCCAAGCACCATAATATCACCCAATCATCACGATGAACTGCTTGAAAAATGAGATGATCTACCCTTACTTGTGTCCTGGAAAATGACATCTACAAAAGCACCAAAGTGCCAAGAAGGGGGTGAGTACAAATACTTAGTATTTTTTCCCCAAATAAATTACCTAGAACCATTAGCACAATTATATAAAGTTGTTTATATAAAAAATTAAATAGTGTAATGATTTCCAGTAAGCCAAACACACCCTTACAAAGCCATTTTCACCCAAATACACACAATGTAAGGGAAAACCAACTAACAAGACATAATAAATTTTAACAACACATGTTATCATAATAATTTCATCTTTCTTATCCACACATATAATCAAACATAGCCATAAGGTTTTACACACTCAACCCAGTGTAACAATCACAGTGGAACTTCCGGTCCAAACCCGTTTAATCCTTCCCAAACTTTGTGGTACTTCACTCCCACTTATCATTAATGGTGGTCCTTCCATCCACTATCCATACAATTTTTATAGTGGTACTCCCTTCCCACTTTATACCACTATCAACACATTCATAAAATTATTAAGCCAATAACAAGCATATATACTCGCTAAAGCCACAACAATATACAAACAACTATTTCACAACCAAAAATCCCTTAGAAATTCTTCCATGCCATATCACATTTCAATAAAGAAACCCCTTTTATTAAAAAATATTTCCACAAACAATTTTCATAAATCAAACCAAGCTAAAAAGTTTAAAATCAACATTTTAAAATCTGAAAAAAAGAACATTTAACCACAGTAGCCCATTTTCCCCCAAAATCCACAAAGCATCACAAAATGGGTGTCAAACAAGATTTGCACCTCAAAAACATTATAAATTTGAATCATACCCTATTAATTTGAAATTAAATCCTTCTAGTTCTATCAAATGGAGTCGAGAGATAATCCACATACCTTAGGGTTCTGACGAAAATGACCCACGCACAACCACACACCAAATCTGGTTGAAAAATCCACAAAACCTCCTTAGATCCCTTTCCCTAACATCAATAAACCCAAATATCAACATTTTAGGCAACAAAAACCCTATATTTACATGATGTAGGCGTAGATCTAGAAAACTAAGAGAGAGGGAGAATTGGATCTAAGGAAACCCAAGAAGGAACCAAGAGGGAAGGCTTAACATAAGAGAATTTCCTTCAACGCACCTTGAAACCCCTTTGAATAACTTTAAAAATGAGTATGAGATCCCCTATAACCCTTGAGAACAAAAAATATTTGGTGGGGTTCATATGGGATAAGAGAGGAGGAGTTTAGGTAAAATCCAGAATGGTCCCATTTAAAAAAACACTTTTTAATGCTGCACATAGTTAGATCGCATGGTTAGGCAAATCGTGCACTAACCGTGTGCATGATACTACCTCAACAAGGACCCCTCATAGTTTACTCGCATGGTTATAAAAATCATACACAAACTATATGAAGCCCACTACCTCCACTTTCACAGTTACCTTGAGATCCTGCACGGTTTCCCCAAACTGTGCTCAAACCATGCTCCCCTAGAAAATCCTCCAAACCTTTCCAAATCCATCCCAAAATCTCCCAAACTTTACCCAACTACTTTAACCACATAAAAATTAATAAAAAGGGTTACATACCACAAACTAGAGGTGAAACATTCTCCCCACCATTCGACTTTCTATCCTCAAAAAGTAGAGAACCATCACTTTGCTGAAATAACTTGGGCCATTGCTCGACCATCTCTTTCTTCCACTCCCAAGTATCCTTCTAATTCTAACCATGCGGCCACAAAACCCAAACTAGATGGATTCTTTACCACATGAGACTTTCTATTTCCAATCCACAATCAACACTAGCATGTGAACTAAGGAAGCATCTAGTTCGAGCTTAACATGATCCCATCGAATCACATGGTCAGGATTCAGCTGGTGCTTTTTCAACTGAGAAACATGGAATACATTGGGTACCGTACTGAACCATGGTGGAAAATCAACTAATAATCCACCTCTCCAACCCACTCAAGTATCTAAAAAGGACCAATATACCTTGGAGATAACTTACCCTACTTCCCAAACCAACAATGTACAAGCCTAGGAGAGATTCCCAAGAACACATGATCACCAACCTCGAACGACAACGATCGTCGACGATGATCCACATACGATTTATGACGACTCTGAGACATATCTATTCTCTTACTAATCAACTTGATCTTCTCCATAGTCTCTTGTACAAATATTGGTCCAACCATCAAGGTCTCATCCATTTCCACCCAAAAAATTAGAGAACGACATGGACACCCATACAAAGATTCAATTGGAGTCATATGTATTGAGGTCTGATAACTATTATTATATGATAACTCCACCAATATCAAGTTCTATTCCCATGAGCCACCAAAATCCCTCACTCAAGCTCATAACATTTCTTCCAAATTTTGTATCGTTCTATCGTATTTCCCATCTGTCTGATAATGATATGCCATGCTCATTGTCAATGGTGTCCCAAGGGATTTCTGCAAGGATTTACAAAAGTGATATGTGAACCTCATATCTCTATTTTATAAAATTGAAAATAGAAAACCATGCCTTTTTACCACTTCATGGATACCGATTTTGGAAAGATCCTCCATAGTATGAGATTCATGATTAAGGATGAAATGGGATGACTCTATGAGCCGATCCATTATCATCCATATGGCATCATGATTTTTGACTGTTCTTGGGAGACCTATGACAAAAATCCATTGCTATTTATTCCCACTTACATACAGGGATAGGTAAAGATTGCAACATACCTTCCGACCACTGATGCTCTGCCTTGACTTACTGACAAGTCAAGAATCTCGAAACAAACTCCACCACTTCCCTTTTCATTCCAGCCAACCAAAACTGTTCTTTCAATGCCTTATACATTTTCTTAATTCTAGGATGGATAGCCCATCTGGAATGATGATAAGATCTAAGAATTTACTCCTGAAAAGCCATCTATACAACCATCTGATTCAAAAACACACAAAACTGAATGCCCATTTAATTCCTAGCCCTTAATGGTCTCCCTACCATTGAGTTTCGACCTCATCTCCATACACTTGGAATTAGACATCTGTGACTCTTTGACCAACCCAACAAATTAAATAACCAATGATACTGGAAATAAAACCACTCTATCACCCCGGTCCTGACATTCCAACCACATGTCGGCTATCACCAACATTAGATTCCACTAATCTGATGCATGTTTCACCACCTGAGCATACAACTTCCTACTTAATGCATCTTCCATCGAATTTCCCTTACCTGGTGTATACATTAAGTCAAATTCAAAAATCTATAGATACTTCATCCATCTCATTTTCCTCAAGTTCAAATCTCTTTGTGAGAAAATATGCTTTAAACTCTTATAATTAGTATAGACCATGAATTTATCACTAAAGAGATAATGACACCACATTTTTAAATCATGAACCACAACCACCAACTCTAAATCATGTGTTCAGTAGTTCTTCTCATTCAACCTCAACTGTCATGAACCATATGAAACCACATGATTCCATTGTATGAGAACACAACCCAAGCCTGATCCTAATACATCACAATACACCACATACCCTTTTCCTGGTTCTGGAAAAACCAAGATTGGTGCTGATGTAATGTGACCCTTAAGCTCTTCAAAAGATTTATGAAACTGCTCATTCCATTGAAATGGAACATTATTCCTTGTCAAAGCTATCATTGGCGAGTCCAATAATGAGAAATCACAAAAAAACATCGATAATAGTTAGCTAGACCAAGAAAAATTCATATCTCGAAAACATTCTTTGGAGATTTCCACGATATAATAGCATCTATATTTTCTGGATCAACTGAAACAACCTTCTTGGAAATCACATATCCAAAAAATAAACTTCTTATATCCAAAAATCACACTTAAACAATTTGGAATATAACAGATGATCTCTCAAGATCCCCAACACTATTTCTATGTGTTTTTCATGCTCATACCTTATCCTGGAATACACCAATATATCATTAACAAATACCACTACAAAATAATCCAAATATTTTTTAAATATCTAATTTATCAATGCCATAAAAATCATCAGTGCATTCTTCATACCAAAGGGAATAACCACATACTCATAATGGATATATCTACTCCCGAAGGTTGTTTTTGGAATATATTCCTTCCAAACTCATGATTGATGATATGCTAACAGAAATTAAATCTTGGATAACCACTGAGCTCCCCTAAACTGATTGAAAAAATCACCAATGTATGGAAGTGGATATCAGTTTTTTTATAACTTGATCAATCCTATGATAATCAACACATAGCCACAAATTTTCGTCCGCCTTTTTAAAAAAAAATGGAACTTCCCACTGAGATATACTAGGCCGGATGAACCCTTTGCTTTCTAACTCTTCTAACTGTACTTTCAATTCCCTCAATTCAGTTGGTTCTATCTAGTAAGATAGAAGTGAGATAGGACTAGTCCCCTAAAGGAGATCAATTGTAAAAATCACTTCCCTCATGGGTGGAAACCCTAAGAATTATTTGGGAAATACATCTAGAAACTGATCAACAACTTCTTGAAAATGCTATGTTGAACTCCTTCTATTGATGCCAACTAAAGTGGCGCTAACTAATACGAGATCATGCAATAGTTGGTTCCTATAATCTTTTTGCACCCAACTTTTTATTCTTCTCTCCTCTAAAGAGATGTTTGACACCATACTCTATCAAGAAACTAGTTTTTCCTATATAAAAGTTGATGTGGGTCTTAAACATTGCCAACCAATCCATTCACAGGATTATATCATAGGCATGCATCTTAAGAACTGAGAAATCCCACATCAACTCAACCCCATCCACAACAATACAGCACGTTCTACACAGGAAGGCTCAATACTCTCTTTGACCTAGAGGAGTTTTAAGTTTTAAAACCAAAGGCATAATTTCCATAGTTAAACCTATTAAACTGACAGCATGAGAAGCAATAAAAGAATTTGAAGCACCTATACCAAACAACAATTGCATGAAGGTAGAATTTAAAAGAATCATACCTCGCATGGTGGATGGTCCTGATTGATCATTCATCACAACCTTATTAGCTCCAAACAACTTCTTTCTTAACACACTCTACTCTTTATTACCCTACTGAGGAGTCATGGTATTCCATGAATCACCATGACTAACTTTACTCTGCTAACGAGGGACTTCTGCCCCTGCCCTGTCGAGGTATACGCCACCTGTGATTCTTGAGGAGTATCATTAACAACCAACCTTAGAGAATTATGATAATAATGCTGAAGATGCCCCATATTCTTATAGTTATGACATGCTTGAGGTTGTGTGGTACAATATCGCTTGATGTGGATCGTGGAGCCACACTAAAAACATACCAGGTTACTTTGAGGCTTTGAAAGAAGATTCATTGATCCCGTAATTAGATTCTGATCCATACTTCCACCCTAGAAATAATTATTATTCTTCTGCTTGATCCCAATGTTAGAGTTCCAACCATTTCTTGTGGGTACCAACATGCTTCCCCCACCTGTAGCCCCCAAAATATATCGTTCAGCCATTATTTATCTATTCACCATTTCTGTGTAATCATTTATACATAACACTACTATTTTAGAATGAATTTCCTTCATCATCCCAACTTCAAAGATACATGCCTTCAACGATGTACTACCCACCACCTCGAGTGAAAAGCACACAAAGTTCATAAAATTAGCCACATATTCTGTTACTGAGAGGTTCTCTTTCTTCAGCCTAAAGAAATATATTGTGTGATAAATTCTGAATGTATGAGGGTATAACTGATTATTAAACAATTCATAAAAACCCACCCATGTCATGACTTGGTCCATTCCATCTTGGACCACCAACTCCCACCACTGAAGGGAAAGATCTTCCAATATGTAAGTTTCTAGCTTCACTTTCAGCTCCACCAGTGTTCCTTAGAATTCAAATATCTTATTCATTCTGTTCAACCATGTCTCTGCCTTTTTTTACTTCCGAATCAACCCTAAAAATGGGTGGATTATTCTTTTGAAACTGAACTGCATGATCCACATGCTTTGGATCATCTGGTTTATTCCCACTTTCCACAACTTGGAAATCTTGCACTATACTCTACACTAGATACTGGTTCACCTAGGACTCAGGTGTAACCACATTTTCAACAGCCTCCTCCAGTTGATCTCTACAATGCCTACCAGATTCCATTTCTATCAACACAAAAGAAACCATAAGTCTCACTCCCTTAGCAATAAAAGGATTAAAATTTTAAATTTAATTACATTGCAACTATCACAACTAGTATTTCCACAATTTCACATTTACCATGTTGTACCATTTTTTAAAAAATTGAGTCATTTTCAAAATACCACAATTATCCACCTTACAAATACACACACTTGAAAATAATTACCATATTTTCCACCAATCAATATATTCATACCAAAACATAATTCATTGTGCCAGATGAAATATGCATCCTAGTGGGAAGTCATTTCTACCATGCGTGCCATGCTCATCTCATTGGCTACACCCATGACAATGAGATTTACAATGCCTATAAGTGTCTCAAAAACACTTATGTACCCAACTCCCTGTTATACTGAAGTTCATTCTAAAAGGGTTAGATACATCCTTTTATGCTATACATTTCAAGTTTTGATAATCTTACACCATGCTACCATCCCAACTTGAGGAATAGACCAAGAACGAATGCCAACACCAAGACCGAAAACCGATTCCAAGAAACCAAACAACTTGAAAGTCAGGGACCGAACAAATTGATACCACTTGTAACATCCCACCCCTTCCTCATTATCTTGAGAAGGCGGTGAGATGCTACTTGGCCTTAGGCGACGTTCTCAAGGTGCCAAAGGCTGGAAATAAATGTTGAGGGCTTCAAGAACAATTGAGGAATGATTTTCCCATAGAATAAACCTACCAAACAAACAAGGCATAAACAACCATAACTACATGATGCATGTCAACAAGGTACACCCAAAACAATATCATACCAAGAAACAACCAAACTATTCCATAAAAATTCCCATAAACCAACATAACAACCCACAAAAATTCCAATGTTAGAGTAAAAAAGCAGAAGACTCAACGAAAAAACCCAAAGGAAACCATGACACACTCCATGGCTCTATACCAATATCCATGCTCCAAGCACCACAATACCACCCAAGCATCACGATGTACCGCTTGAAAAATGAGATTATTTACCCTTACCTATGACCTAGAAAATGAAATCTGCAAAAGCACCAAAGTGCCAAGTAGGGGGTGAGTAAAAATACTTAGTAGGGTTTCCCTAAATTACTTTACTACACATTCCACTAATATATAACCATTATCACATTTATATAAAGTGTTTTATATAAAACATCAAATAGTGCAATGATTTACAACAAGACAAACACACCCTTACCAAGCCATTTTTCACCCAAATCCACACAACGTAAGGGAAAACCAACCAACAATCCATAATCCATTTTACCATCACATTTTATCACAAAAAATTCATCTTTTTTAGCCACATGCATAATCAAACATAGATATAAAGTTTCACACACTCAACCCGGTGTAATAATCACAGTGGAACTTCCCATCTAAACCCATTTACTCCTTTCCAAACTTAGTGGTACTTCACACCCACTTATCTTTGATGGTGGAACTTCCATCCACTATTCATCCCCTTTTTATAGTGGTACTCCCCGCCCACTTCACACCAATATCAACACATGTATAAAAGGATTAATCCAATAACAAGCATATACACCCGCTACATCCACAAAAATATACAAAAAACTATTTCACAACAAAAAATACCTTATGACCTCTTCCATTACATATCACATTTCAATAAAGAAACCCATTTTATTAAAAAACATTTCCACAAACCATTTTCATAAATCAACCCAAGCTATAAATTTTAAAATCAATATTTTAAAATCTGACTACAAAGAAAATTTAACCGCAATAACCTATTTTCCACAAAAATCCACAAAACATCACAAAATGGGTGTCAAACAAGATTATCACATTACAAATATTATCAATTTCAAGAATAACCCATTAATTTTAAATTAAATCCTTCTATTTCTATCAAATAGAGTCGAGAAAAAATCCACCTACCTTAGGGTTCTGGCGAAAACAACCCACGCAAAACCGCACACCAAATCCATTGGAAAACTCCAAAAAACCTCTTTAGATCCCTTTACTTAACATAAATAAACCCAAACATCAACATTTTATGAAATAAAAACCCTATATTTACATGAGATGGGTGTAGATCTAGAAAACTGAGAGTGGGGGAGAACTAGATCTAAGGAAAACCAATAAGAAACCAAGAGAGAAGGCTTACCAGAAGAGAATTGCTTTCACCGCACCTTGAAAACCTTTCGAATCACTTTAAAAATGAGTGGGAGATCCCCTTAAACCCTTGAGAATGATAAATCTCAAGTATGATTCATATGGGATAAGAGAGGAGTAGATTATGTAAAATCCTGAGTGGTCCTATTTTTTTTAAACCACTTTTTAATTATGTTCATGGTTAGTTTACACGGTTAGGAAAACCATGCGCTAACCATGTGTATGCACCTACCTCAATAGTGAAATCACGTGGTTAGAAAAACTATGTGAAAACTGTGTGAATCCCACTTCCTCCACTTGCATGGTTACCTGGAGATCCTACACGGTTTCTGCAAACTGTACTCCCCTAGAAATGCCTAAAAAATTTTCCAAATCCATCCCAAAATATCCCAAACATTACCAAACTAATTTAACCACATAAAAAAGGAATAAAAAGGGGTTAAATACCTCAAACCGAGGGTATTACAAAACATATGTATTCTCATCATGATTCTTAGAAACAAATTCTCATTCTGATTTCTACATTACGATGGAGATAGGAGATTCTTCATTATGTTTCTTTGCACCAAATGAAATATATTAAAACCCTTCTTAAAACTTTTTTAACCACTTATATTATCCCCTTGATAATAATTTTACAAGATTTAATAAATTCTCATGTACTTATTTTCCCAGACTGATGATCTTGAGTCTAATGAAATCATTGGTGTTAATCTACATCAGATGAATCAGTCTCAGCTTCACTCTGATAATTGGTGTTAGTGTTAGTCTGATTACTCTTGACTGAATTAAAAACATATCAGAGTTCTTCTTTCTATTGACCCATATGTTAAGGAAAATAAAGTTCCCACTTGAAAAACAATCAAAAAACCATCTTAAAGAAAATGGTTGACTACATTGTTGACAGGTCTCTAACTTTCTTCTTTGTATCAGTCACAACATATTTTTCTTCTTATCTGTATTCATTGGTCCCAACATCACCCATTTTCTTTTCTTTTTATTGGTCTCAAAAATCACTAAAAAAAAATTGCCTCCAATTTTCATCTGATTATTGGTGTCAGTATGACTTCGATAATCGGTGGCACACCGCATCTGATGGAATGGTTCTAGCAGCTTCGAATTCGACAACATATTTTTTTATTACGATTATTTAAAACTTATTTATTATAATATTTAAATATTTTGGATTATTGGTGTGACTAAAAAACTATCATCTTCATCTTCTAACGATACAATCAACCTTCCCAACCTTCAAAAAATCAACGTCTGGTGATCTCACACTGATGAACTGTGACCAGAAATCTTCAGCTTCTATAAGTTACTTACTACAAAAAACTCTCCTTTTATCATGTATTCCTAATGAATTTGGATAAATTTAAGATCAACATATAATTTTTTGACTTATAATGGAAATTTTGGTAACTTCTCATCCTTCTAGAAACTTCTTTCTTTCCAACCCTTAATACGATTGGTAGCACTCCCCCTTTCCTTCATCAAGCATGCATCACAAGTTTTACAGAATAGTTTTGATTTATGATAACTCCAAGATCAGAAAAGAATCATTAGGTTTTCATCGTATTCATGAAAACTATGAGACAACTTCCTTGTTATGATTAGAATGTCATTCTAGACCCAAGGAGAGTCTGGTGAGCCTTTTCTTCTAGAAAACATCTTCCCAATCTGATGAACTTTCTTAAGCATTGTGAGTCCAAAATCCTGAATACAATTGTGATTCCAATCTCCAAAAAATGCAAATTTATGTGATTTATTTTCTTTTTAATATTCTTTAACAAAAAAAGGCAACTTCTATCTTCCAAAAAAAACTTCCATCCAACTTGGTCCCAACATTCTTGACCCATTTCTCTATCTTCATGATATCAGTTGCAACCTATAAGTCCAATCTATCACGAGCATGAGAAAATTTAGACATGTTACTAGCTCTATCAAAATTTATAGAGTGTAACCCTCCATTATACTTATCCTTGAGAAATAGGTCAAGAATAATATATAATAATTATTATACTAATACTTCACATCTCAAATGTGTCTCTAAGGTCATAACATGTACTAGATCACAAACATAATAGGTAGTCACCAAAATTTTATGTTAGAAAACATTATGACACCGTGTATTATTCCCGATCATCTCTAAAAAAATTTACTTCTTCTTTTGAGTATATAGATTGTTTTCAATATTAGTATTACTGAAAAAATATGGAAAAACAAACAATTAAGAAATATTTTTAATGAAATTTTAATTACCTTTGGAAATTACCTATTCAAGGATGATAATGTTTTGATGGTATATGATATATTTCATAAATTTTCAAACATAATATCTATAATCGTTTTCATTATCTTACTTAGGAAACTACATAAACATTAACAAAAATAATTAAATTGTTTTGAAATATGTTTTGATAGTTAAATATTACTATATATACCTTAATTTATTTCCATTTGAATAAATAAATAGGCTTTTTATGTTCATTCACCGACCGCATACCATGATTTAGCCTCTATTTATAAATCACCCTATCATAACAAAATTCTCATTAAAACACAAACTAGAATATATAATTTGAAGTTTATATATAAAATATTGATTATAGTGCATTAAAATTCATAATGGTCATCATGTGTGGTCTTTTTGATGGAAATACATGCATTGGATCCAAAAAATAAACATTTTGGGTATCCAAATTGATTGGAATCATTATCTAGTGCTTCCTAAAAAAGCAAATAAGTAATAAAAATAAAAAATATATTTTATATTATTAGATTGAATACTTTTATCCTGTATTATAGGCATCAATAAGAGTCTATCATTTGTTATTTTCTTCTCAAATTCCTTGATTAGTTTATCTTTTCTCATGTCAATTTCTCTTAAGTCCGAAGAAATTTCATACATAGAAATGATACAGAGATTAATGAGTTTAAATAATGCTTCATAGGGTTTCACCTTTATATAGTAGTAATATAAAAACTTATAAAAAATATGAATAGTTATTGAATTTAATGAACATAGTAGATCATTTTTTGTACAGATGAATTATTAAAATGTACCTCATGCATGTATTCACAATAGAGACTACCATCCATTCAAACTTGATAATCTCATTTATACTCTCTAGGACATCTATGCCTGCAATGAAATTTCCAAATATTTATTATTCATATTGAATATATGACATATCTCCATTTTTGAATGTTTTTCCTACATGAACTTGTAATGTTAATATATGCAGAAGTGGAACTACTGGGAATAAGGTACTCCTAAAAGGTCCTTTTTTATTTATTGGTTGATTTATTAGATTCTCTTTTTTCAGCCTTCTGTTTCCCCATCATTTAATCTCTCTGTAATATTATACCTCATTTCATACATTTTTTCATCAATTGTTAAATGTTTTTCATTTGAAAAAAAAAATACATGCCTCATGTATCTTTATAATATTATATGTCCATGATATGTAAGTTAAAATAGTATCATTAATTGTGGTAATATCCAGATAATCTTATGGAATAGGCAACTCACCACTCGGATCATGAGCTACTTCAATCCCCACTATCATGTGATATCTTGGGAGTTGATTTTTGTGTATCATGTCTCTTGGGATATTATACACCGTACCCCTCACAACATGGTCATTCATAGGTGTTGATAGAAATAAATCACATACAAAATCACCTTATAGAATTTTAGTAATATAAAGTTATCAAAAAAAAATTTGATTCACATTTTGGAGAAAGAGTAATGAAAAAATTGATTAAATCAGGTGAGATAGGTGGTAGAGGAGAATGGATAGCCTAAAAGCTAGTGGGGTCATTTAGATCTTCATTTTTTGTTCTTTATTACATTGTCGGTTTTCTTTGATCATTTTGTATATATTGGTCGACCAAACCAGATCAAACAATAATATCTTTCAAAGAATCTATATGTACTTACAGTATTTTCATCATCTCATATATATCTCCTTGTGACTTTGTCTTCTTAAAATGTTTTTGAGGTGACACTCCAAAACATGCACCTCTAACATGACCATATTGTTCCGACCAATTTAAAGCTACTAAAACTAGTGTTTCATTGGGTACAAATGATGTAGATTCTTGTTCCTAAACCGTATAACAAACATACAAACATAAATATATTTCTTTGTAATACTGTTATAAATAATAACAAATTATTATTATGTCATTATTACACATGATTCTCATATTACTTGTGTGTTTTTATCCACTAGTTTACCCTCTTTATTTACATGGGAATCCTTACATAGCACATGATGTGGGATGGAAGTGAATTCATATTTTGATTAATTACTATGAATTTAAACAAAGGAATATATGTTGTTTCATATCACATAAAAATTTTATTATAGATTTAAAATACATACCATTTTATTTTTAAGAGAAGCTTACCCCATCCTTGATTTCTGGTAGGGGTACATTTGTTTTGCTGCATGTTGTTTATTTTCACCACTCCATTTATGTTTCATAAATTAACAATTTTGAATCAAAGTGAATAAAATAAATAATGTAAAATATAATACAATAAACTACATTGCAACTGAAATTATTTATCATCACGATGACTAGTGAAATATTTCCATGTATCCTATTTTATAATGTGTTAATACATAACTAGTGGGTGTGGCTTTACTTTCCCCTCATCATCCCTAATATGAGGCTTCGTATGAAGTGTCTAAAAGCCTTCCAGCTTCCATTAATACATATTTCTTATGGAAACCATCTAAAATAAATGGACTCTACAAGGGATAATAAAAATTAAATCAACTTTTCATTATATATTTTTTCAGTAAAATAGAGAAAGTATACCATAACAATACCTTAATATCTTCCCAAAGGTTTTCGTTCAATACAAACTGAACATGGTGCCACATATCTATATCAATTGGAACATGCATTCTCATTGTGGTCCTATCATAAATAGTGAACATTGACTTGTTGGGGTTAACAAGTTAGTCTCATTGATTCCAGTCAACCTCAAATTTCATACCCTTGCTCCTTTCCTTGAAAAATTTATTTGACCTAGTGATAATACGCTATTCTTGTTTTTTTTCATCAAATTATTTTTTATCCCCTAATAATTCTATAGTTTCAAAATCAACCATTTGTTCTTCCTTGGGATTGGTAACATCATCATGTGTAGAATTCATTATATTCATGAGTAGTAAAACATTTAATTTAGATTACATAAATATAGTAGAGAACACATAATATTATGAGGAAAATCATAGTATATTGAAAAACACTTTAAGATTCTCATTGAACTCTCTTTTTTTATTAAAATGTTGAAGGGATTTGGATACTCTATAAAGTATCCAAATCCCATATTTATGATTCCCTCTAATGTACAAGTAATTTTCTACATTGGGACCATCATGAAATGATTTTGATCTCCCAATAAAAGGTCCATCCTCAATTGAATTTTCATATGACCCTACAGTTGTTTTAGTCACCAACAAGATCATTAAAAAATTCTTTTTTATTATATTTGAGACATAAAATACCTTCACTTCTTGTGATTCCATTATGAATGGCTCATCCTTATACCCTTCCACACTAAAATTCATGTTTGTGAATCCTAATTCATTGACTTTCATTGTACTCATATTTCTAACCCATTTTCAATGGAAAATTGGCACTTGAGATGTTGTATAATCCAACTCGTATATATATATATTCAATGATGTTGAAATATGACATATTCACATAAATTGGATTTCTATCCTTGGAACCAAAAACATGCATTGCTTCCACCATAAGTGAAACTCCACTATTTTTTATCATACTGCACTCATATTATTCTTTTATATAGAATGTATAAACATTAATTACATAACCGATGTAACCTATAACACTCACATTTGGTCTCTCAGCTAGCCATAAAATTCATTCGATAATTGAATTCAGATTTTCATATAACTCCTTATAAATATGATCTTAGAACCATCCTAAAATTGTTGATTATGTGTATTTGATATCCATCCTTCTTTCCTTGATGGAATCAAATTTTTAATAATTACTTTGTGGGATTCAAATCTACATGAAAAATGGGGGTTCAAAACCCATTGGGTGTAGGTACTGTAGCAGCACTGTAGCAGCGGCGTACTGTAGAAACGACGAGCACTATAGCGGCGGCAGGGCACTGTAGCGGCAGTAGAGTACTATAGCGGTGGCGGGTACTGTGCAGTACTGTAGTAGTACAAGTACTGTAGCAGTACTATTCACAGAATGGGCTTCGGGCCAAAAAATGGGTCTACGGGCCATGTAATGGGCTAAATGCCCACTGGGCCTTCGGGCTATGTAATGGGTCTCCCTCTACCCAGTTAAAAGAGGTATTTTCTTTCCTTTAATAATAAATGAGGCTTCGGCCCCAACCTTTAAAAAATATATAAAATGTAAAGGTGATCTTTTTTCCACTCTTTGATAGTGATTGTAACAATATCTATTTTGAAAATACCTTCACCCATAAGGTGTTCACTGTAATGAGACTTTGGGAGATTGATGATATCAACATTTGATAGGTAATCAGTATAGAACTTAATAGCATATTCAATAATACACTACTAGAATTTTAAGCATTTGCGATGGGGTCCCATCACAAATAACCTATTATAGAAAATGGCATCGCAAATATGGTTTTTTGAAACAGACTATCACAAATACAATTTTTTTTGCGACGAACCGTTGCAAATAGTTTAGCTAGGTCTTAAAACTTTAAAAAATAAAAAAAATTAATATTAATAAAATTTAATATAATAATAATAATAATAATTGAATAATCAAATAATCAAAAACACAATATTTACAATAATATTAAATAATAATAATAAATAAGAATAATAAAATAATAAAAATAATAAATAAATAAATAAATAATAAAACCATAAATAAATAATAAAATAATAATAAAATAATAAAAAACACAAATTTCATAATAATATAAAAAAACACACTATATAGAAATATAAATATATTGATTAATAAAAATTCTACAAAAAATTTTTACATTCAAATGTTTATCAAAAAAATATATAAATCACTGAGGGGATTCATCTAGAGGAGTTGGAGGAGCTGGTAGAGGGAACTTCATCCCTAAACCATGAGTCAAACGTCACATGTACTTTATCATCAACTCATGTTGTTATTGCAACCATCGATGTATCTCCTCCTCCTACTGCCGATGGAGCTCTTCCTACTCCCTGTCCAACTTCTATATGCGAAAAGGTATGAAAAAATATTACAAATAATCAAACAATTAGTATATAAATAAATTAATGAAAATTAATGAAAACTAATGAAAACTAACTATAATAAACAACTAAACATACTTCTGCATGCGTCAACCGAATTCAAGACATGGATGTTACTCAGGGATAGGGTTGGGAATCATCAATCTTGCAAGACCACGACCCCTCCGAGTCATCGTAGAATTTCCAGCAGTCTGAGGGTCAGATGATGCAATATCATGCTCTCCATTAGGTAGATCAACCTCCTCCAACTCACAAAACATATCAGAGTCTATCTGAAACATGAAATGACTATTAAGAAATAGTTTAAAACAACTATTATATATAGATATACATTATATATGATTATAACCAGCATTTAACTATTCCAATCTTTATCTCCTCCTCTTCCTACTACTGTTGTCGTCAATGTGTCACATTCATCCTACCCTGGTTCTGGCGACCAAATGAAAATTTTGGACATGGCTCGCACAAATTGTTCATTTCTAATCACCTGAAGATTGGAAATTCTATGATTTACTAAAAAAATTAAATCATATATTTTACAATATTCAAGTGATGAAACCAATTTATGTCAACCATGTCCAAATTTTTCATTGCACCAATTTATGTCAACCATGTTCTGTCATCGACGTATCTCCTCCTCCTCCTATTGCTGCAGTCATCAATGCGTCACATCATGTTTGTCCTGGTTCTGGTGACCTAATGATAAATTTGGACATGGTTAACATAGATTGGTTATTTCTAATCACATGAAGTTTGTAAATTATATGATTTACTAAAAGGTATTAATCGTAGGTTTTACAATCACCAGGTGATAAAACTAATCTATGCCAACCATGTCCAAATTTATCATTACAACAATTTATGCTAATTATGTCATGTCATCGAAGTATCTCCTCATACTATTACTAACGCCATCAATGTGTCATATCATATCGGTCCTGAATCTGGTGACCTAATGACAGATTTGGAGATGGTTGGCGTAAATTGGTCATTACTAATTTGTGTGAACCATGTATGTAAAAATTTTTAGTTGGCATAAATTGGCTATTACAAATTATTACTAATTATTAATATTTATTATTATTTATTATTATTTATTACAATTTATTATTATTTATTACTATTTAGTACTATTTAGTACTAATTAATTTTTTATGATTAATTTTATATAAGAAAAATATTATCTAAAAAATAGAAAAAAATAAAAAATAGAATTGACTTATAAATATTATAAATTATATATATTTACCACTATTTTCTTACTAATTACCACTAATATTAACAGTTTTTTTTATAAATTAATAAAAATTATTATAAATTACTATAAAGTAATAAAATATATTATAAATTACTAAAAATGTGTAAATCATAGAATTTCCAATATTCAGGCCATGAGAAATGACTAATTTTTTTCAACCATGTATGTACAAATTTTCTATTTTTCATGGACTAAAAATTGAAAATCTATTTTATTTTTACCTTTTTAGTAATTTATAATAATTTCTATTATTTCATAGTGATTTATAGTATATTATTTAAAATTAATACTAATTTACACTAATTTATAATAATTTAAACTAATTACCATTAATTATTATTATTGAATACCACTCATCAGTACTAATTTTTGTTTTTTTATAATAATTAATACTAATTAATACTGATGATTACTAATTAATACTAATTAATTTTAATTATTATTGATTATTACTGATTATTACTATTTTTACTAATTTTTATTAGTTTATAATAATTTTTTTACTAATTATCAGTAATTATAACTAATTACTACAAATTATTACTAATTACTACTAATTATAACTAATTAATGCTAATTACCACTTATTATTACTATATTTATTAATTTATAATAATTTTTTATTAATTACCACTAATTTTTACTAATTATATTGATTTATCGCTAATTAATACTAATTACCACTAATTAATACTAATTACCACCATTTTTACTAATTACCGTTAATTTTTACTGATTTCCGCTAATTTTTACTAATTACAAATAATGTTTATTAATTATTGCTAATTATTACTAATTACTACTAACTAGCACATATTATTACTAATTTTTATTTATTTATAACAACTTTTTACTAATTACTTCTAATTATTAATAATTATATTGATTTATCGCTAATTTTTACTAATTACCGCTAATTAATACTAATTACTACTAATTATTGCTAATTACTGATAATTATTGCTAATTACCACTAATTATTGCTAATTACAACTAATTATTGCTAAATAACCGCTAATTATTTCTGATTTCTGCTAATAATTGCTAATTGTCACTAATTATTTCTAATTACCCTAATTATTGTTATTTATTGCTATTTATTGCTATTTATTGCAATTTATTGTTATTTGTTGCTATTTATTGCTATTTATTGCTATTTATTGCTATTTATTGATATTTATTACTATTTATTACTAATTATTACTAATTATTACTAATTATTACTATTTATTACTATTTATTACTATTTATTACTATTTATTACTAATTATTACTAATTATTAATAATTATTACCATTTATTACTATTTATTACTATTTATTACTATTTATTACTACTCATTCCTTTTTATTACTAATTATTACTAATTATTACTAATTATTACTAATTATTACTGTTTCTTACTATTTATTACTAATTATTACTAATTATTACTATTTATTACTAATTATTAATAATTACCATTATTTATTCCTAATTATTATTATATAAACTATTTTTTACTATTTATTACTAATTATTATTATTTAGCGATAATTACCGCTATTTACTGCTAATTATTACAATTTATTACTATTTATTACTAATTAATACTAAATAATACTAAATAATACAAATTTATACAAATTTATACTAATTACATGTAATTATTATTAATTAATGATAATTGAACCAGATTATTACAAATTAATACTTTTTACTTTTAAATAAAAACATAAAATCTTAATGAAACAACACATTTGTACAAATAAACAATGCAAAATAAAACTATCTAATTCTAATTTAATTTAATTACCACTAATTAATAATAATTATTACTAATATAAATTAGAATGAATTAACTAAAAAATAAAAGTAACAAATAAATACCTTAAAACTGAATCTTTCATTGGATGCAAGCTTTGAAAATTAGTCTGCAGCAAAATTTAAAAGTTTGAAAAAACTGAAGAGAGAAATGTGAGCAGAGAAGGAGAGAAGATTTAAGAGAATTGTGAAATAAGAAAAATTCGGATGAGGGTATATAGGTTGGATCATTTGCGATGGGGTATTTCCGACGGGACCATTCCCAAATGCTAACCCCCTATTAATTAAGGGCTGCAGTTAAAAAGGTATTTGCGACGAGACCCGTCACAAATACTTTCCTGCCGACTTATTATTTGTGACTGACCGTCGCAAATATTATTTTTTGTGACGGGACTCGTCGCAAATAGTTCACCTGTTATTAATTTAGGTGGCGGTAAAAGATAGTATTTGCGATGGGACTCATCACGAATACTATTATCATGAAAAATTATTAGCGATGACCCGTCGCAAATAATATCACGCCGACATATTATTTGCGACGGGGATCCTCCCCAGTCGCAAATAACAAAAACCTGAGAAGAGTATTTCTGACGGTCCGTCGCAAATACCTTTGGTGCGCCTTGCACACATTAGTGCGCCAAAGATATTTGTGACGGACCATCGCAAATATCTTTTTTATAGACTATTTGCGACGAGTCAAAATTCTTGTCGCAAATAGTCTCATTCGACAGACTATTTATGACAGGACCTAAGCCCGTCGCAATAAGTCATTTTTTTGTAGTGATATGTAGATCTGCAATACAACCTTCTAGAAGACTTCAATTCTTAACATACCCTTTCAAAATCTTCATATATCATTCAATGGGATACATCCATCTGTAATGAATAGGAGCACATAGTTAAACATTTCTAACCAATTGAATCATTAGGTGGACCATTATATCAAAGAATTATAGTGGGAAGAACATCTCTAATTCATATAATATGACTGGAATCTCTTTACTTGTTATTGAAAACTTTGTTGGGGCTATAACTTTACTGCATATGGATTTGAAAAAGAAGTAGATTCTTGTTAATTTATGTCATACATTTTTAGGAAGAATGCAACATAAAGCGATGAGCATCAAATCTTACAAAAAACATGAATGTCGTGTGATTTTAGACCCTGTAACTTCAAATTATTCATTTACACGACATTCTTGATATTTTATTAATACCCCTCTTGAACTTTTACACCATTCAGAAAATTGAAAAATTGAAATTTTTCTTATCTGGATAGGGTGTAAGTTACTGGAGGAAGAAAATTATGTCTTTCATCCTTCACTGGTGCCAACTCTTATCTTATCTCTATGTCAATCAGGTTCAACCTAGCCTTGATTCCATCTTTTGTTTTTTTAGGAATATTTAGTAATTTTTCAATAACACCATCAAATATTTTTTTTCTACACGCATGACATCAAGGAAATTTCTGACATACAAACAATTCTAGTATTGTAATTCAAAGAAAATTCATATCTTTTTCTAACCTAATTTCATAAGGTTTTTCAAAAAAGTTTCACAAAAAATAGTGTCAATATATTTGACTTTCTCGAACAATTGATCAACTTTTAGTGGAGATGGTGTTGTACCTTATTTTGTATTCTCATTGAATGTTGTCATCCAGGATCGGTATTTATGTCATCAAGGTTAAAATTTCCTATATCTTTAAAAAACACACATTAAGGAATGTTTTAACCAAACTGAGTGTGTCCGTTGTTCATAAATGGGACACCCTAACACTCCTTTAATGTCATAGCCTAAAAAATTTCCATAAGCAGGAAAGTCATTTATTGTCCCATACAACATGAATCTCAATATGAATTCTTCAGTTCTATGATCATCAATACTTATATCCCGAATTAATTTCATATCTTATATCAATGGAGCCAAATATACATTAATATCATTACCAGGTTGTTTTTGTTTAGATATAAGCAAAGATAAAATGATGTATTTGTTCTTTATTATTAACCATGGTGGAGAGTTATAATTTACCAACATAATTGTCCATGTACTGTGAGTACTACTCTAAGCATCATAAGTATTTATTCCATCTATAGATAATGCAAGATAGAGGTTTCTCAGCTCATTTTCAAATTTAGGATACTCATAATCAGTTTTCTTCCACTGAGGAGAGTCTGTTGAATGACGTAGTTTCCCATATTCAATTATTGTATATGTATGTCATGTCAATTGTCTCACAATTTCATGACATCCATATAGTATTCTAAACTATATAATGATAGGAAATCATCATACAACTTTCGAAGTACTTGATTCATCATTCTTGTATCAATTCACGCCACACATAGGTCATTTTCTTAGTGATTCATGGTTCTTGAGAAAGAATATGCAATCATTTGAACATGCATGTATTTTTTTAGAGATCATTCCCATTGATCATAGAATTCATTTAGTGTCATATTTTCGACAAGGAGGTTTATTTTCTTCTGGTAGCATATTATTCTGGATGCCAAGTACTTATTTAAAGCTGGTGTCACTCCATATTCTACTAGATTTTAAATTATATAACTTTGATATAGCTAAAAATGTTGTATATTTGGTACAACCAATATACAATAGTCTCTTAGCATAGCTATTTAACTTCACAAACAACTTTGGACAATCAAAAAGGTCATCTTAAATTTCTATTTTCATTTCTTCCATATGATCTCTATCATCATTTACACTGTTATTCATATCAAATTATCCATAAATCTAAGTATCATCCCAATCATTGTGTACATTTAGTTTCTCCCTATGTTTAGTCCAATATTTATATCTCTAATCTATTCTGTGAAAAATCAAATATTCTTCCAAATCTTCCATACTAATTTGTATTGAATAACAAAAACATAAACATAGACAAAGGATTTGAGAAGGGTTATATGCATGATTCATTGCAAACTTGATGAACTCTTTAACTCCATCTTCATACTCTTTTTTTATACTATTAGCATGCATCAATTTTGGATTCATATCTATCCTATTAGGTTTATAAAATAATCATTTTATAAAAAAATATGCACAAGATATTCATAATAAAAGGATAAAGTTATAAATAATTATAATAAAGGGAACTCAATATTTGAATGTTATTAGTGATGATTCCTTACAAGTTATCATTTTACACAAGGGTGACATGAAAAGAAAACTCAGGGTAAACATGTGGTTGTTGGTCCACGTTCTTGATTTGATGTTGTGTGGGATGAAAGGGTGTTAATTATAAGAAGATTTTGGTATCCTTTCTAGGTGGAAGTCCAACATTAGGGAGGATTGGGCTTTTATTCATTTCTTTACTTGGTATGCGGTGGTTCATGTGGTGTTTCATTAACAGGGTTCTTAGGAACCGAAGTTGGTTATCTTTTATCACATGATGAAACAATCAACTTTAACACAAGTTGAATAAGTGTCCCAGTGGGATCAGTAGAAAGCCTCATATCAAACTAATGATTGGATTATAAGCACAACTACCTAGAATCACCTGAAAACAAAACTCAACCTTAGTGGAACCAATAGAGAGATTCAAATCTGAAAAAATGTAAGAGTGAAAACTGGGAGAAATTTTTAAAAAAGAAGGAAGCATATATGAATGTTTTAAATAATGGTCAAAATACAAATTTAAATAGTGAAGGGAAGTCCGAGTGGATATTTAAATTGAGTTTTGGGAGTCCCCGTAACTGAGACCAGGGTTTAGATGAAATTGTGGGATTATCTCAATGGGATGGACCGATACACTCAACGGGGAAAAAAGATCAAAATATTGATCACTTAAATAAATCCAATAGTGGTGGGAATGAATGTGAGTGGGGAAAAGAGAAAGAACACACTAAAAATAAATTCTCACTTACTAATTGGAATTGAGGTTGAAATGAATACAAACATTCTAATGTTATAAATATATTCCCTGTATAACTATATATAATAGATATAATATTTAATGATCATGTTTTTGAATTCAAATATTTAATTATTTTTATTAAAGGGAATGAATATAATGTAAAGAAATTTATAAAAAATTAAGTGACTTAAAATTTTAAACAAATAATCACTATAAAATTTTATTTTAGGGATAATGATAATCCTTAATCTATTTAATGAATCTAAATGAGAAGCATTCATTTAGTGGGTGGGTGTGCTCTAAATAAATCATTGACCCCCTATATTCATTATTTACCTTCCATAAATATATATCTATATTATCCTTAGTGAAATGTATGATTTATATCTTGAGAGTTCATGATTTCAATCACCATATCAGCTTCTTGGATCATCTATAAACCTATCCCAAAAAAATTATTCCACTAAAAAATAGATTTATATTTATACTATGGTCATAACTACTATGAAAACATGGGGTAAAATGAAAGATTTATCATTGAGTAGTCATTTAAAAAATTCATTAACATAATTTTATTTGTTAATGAATTTAGTGAATATTAAAATTTCACCCAGTCTATGTGAAACCCGTTATGCTATCATAAAGAGATTCTATACATTTTAAAAAAACCTATAGTTTTACTCAAGAAAACTGGGAAGGTTCCCCCTCTTCTTCTCAGGTTTCCCAGTCCCGAACATCTCCTTACAACATGAGATTTTACATCCTAAACTCATTTTGACCACTCTTGATGATGATTAAAAGTACCTATTCAAGAGGATAATTCTTGTTGATGAACTTGGTAGATGTGAGTTCTCTCATTCTGCTTATGGTCTTTTCTGCTCTTGGGAATATATCTCTCTAACTTAGGTTGAAGGGGATACTAACAAGTGGGATTCCAAACCGTGGTGTAAGAATATCACGATGAAGATGAATTTTTGGGTTTGGAGGATTCGTAACAGGGCCATTTCTACATAGTATGATATACATAATAAAGGAATTCAATTGGTTTCACACTACTTATGCTGCAAGAGGCCAAATATTGAAATTACTTGGCACTTATTTTTTTAGAGTGAGTGGGATGGATTTGAATAGGATCTTTTCAGACATAGGCTAGGTATTGTAGTGTATGTATGAGATATGTGCAATTTTCTTACCACTTGGTTTTGTGGGGCTGAGAAACGTCTCAATTCAGGTTAGTTTCAAATCACGGTTTGTGCATCTGTTTGTTGGATTATATAGGAGGCTCGCAACAGGAGTAGAGAAGGCAAGATCCTCTCTCTTCTGTTCCTCAAAGTTTATATTTTTTCACTAGTGGAGGAGATGGGTGTTATGAGCCCTAGGAATGAGGAACTGATTCACTTTTTGGGGCTCCATTAGTGGGATGCACACATTCCTGAAGGTAGGGGATCAACTGCTCGAGGTAGATGGGTCAAATGGAGTCAACATCGCATTGGACTAAATATTAAAGTGGATGGATCTTTTCACCAGGTGCCATGACGGGATGAGGCCTGGTGTGTGATGTCAGGGGATCTGGGGTGTTTGGATTCAGTGCTTTCTATAGTCTAAGTAATTCCATGGAGGTGGAAGTGAGAGCCATTTTTAGTGGTTTATCTCTTTGTAGGTTGTTTAACATTCACATTTCCATATTCGGGTCAGATTCCAAACTTTTGGTCAGCTGCCTACTTTATAAGATTAATGTCTCATGGTCTACGGTGTATGATATTCAAAAGTGTAGGTCCCTAATAGGTAGTTAAATAGAGATCTCTCATACCTAGAGGGTGGGGAACTTCATTGTGGACAATTTAGCAAGCCATTGTGGTTCCAATTAGAGACTCGTTATTTTTCATAGTATAGTCATTATTTTTCATAGTATAGGCTCTTTTCTTAATGATTATAATCTCATTGTAAGGGGTGATGCTCTTGGGCTTCATCACTTTCATCCTCCCTGAATTTTTGGGCTTTTGGAATAAAAATTTAATTGTGAGTGAGTAACGTATCTAAAATTAAAGTAATGAATTTTATAGCTTTAGCAAAGTATATGGATGCGTGTTGAGGGAATCCTTTTGGATGTTAAAGTTGACATGTATCAAACAATATTTTAGAAATATTGTGTAGCATTAGGGAAGATAAATCTTATATGTACTTATATAAAAAAAATTAAGCAAATGTAATAGCATAAATATCCCTATTAAAATAAATGAATTCATTAAAAGTTATAATAGTCTTTCCATGTTTCATTAAAGGGAGACACTAATATAGTGAAAATAAATGATATCCATGTATTAGGAGTCCACATGGATGGATGCGTTATTGAGACCATCCTAAGGTAATGATGTTGAGTGTTGCATTATTTAGAAACGATTATATAATATAATATATATATATATATTTATTTATATATATATATATTCAGTGCAGTTTGTGTCTTATTTATGCTATGGAACTTGATAATGGAAGAGGAAAACAAAAAAACTACACTATATTGAAAATTAAACATTTTGAAAGGGGAAATAGATTTCAATCCTTCCAAAATATCTCATCCCCCCCTGAATCATCCCTACCAAACAACCTGTAAGAAAGGGATATCACAGGTCGTTATACGCGGTGGTGCCAAGTATGCGCGAGGGAGGTGATGTGTGTCGAGAAGAGCATAAAGAAATTAATAAATGAGAGAAGAGTATAAATAATAACATACCTTAGGTTTTGAGAGGCTTGATTAATCTGAGAATATCAAGGGGGAGCGATGACAGAGGTGGACTTCCGTGAGAGCTTGAATGACGCAAGAGAATTGGGTTCAGTAATTGCTAAATTTATAAGATCAAGAAGGGTTTTCTCAGTGATTTTAAAAAAGAACTAATAAAGAGGGGTTTTATCATCGCTAAAATAATATGCGCTGATAAAATCCCTCTTTATCAGTGTTAGAATATTAGCACTGATAAAGATAACTTTTATCGGTGCGTAATATTATAGCACTGATAGAAAACTATATAATTAATATTTAATAATATAATTACAAAAATTAAAAAACAATATATATAATTATAAATAAATATAAATGTATATAATTATAAATAAATATCAATATAATTATAATACGTATTTATAAATATAATTATAAATATATATATTTATAAATAAACAATTATTTATATAATTATTTATATAATTATAAGTATATTAAAATAATTGTAAATATGTATTTATAAATATAATTATATATATATATAATTATAGATATATTTATTTTTAAATATATTTATAAATATTTGTATATAATTATAAATATATTTATATAATTATATATATTTATTAAAATATAAATATATATAATTATAAATATAACAAATTTTTTATTATTTAAATATATTTATAAAATTTTTATAAATATTTATTTATAATTATAAAAATTATTTTTCAAAAAATATATATATTTATTTATAATTATAAATATATAGTTTTATAAATATAGTAAATATACATTTATAAATATATTTATATATCAATATAAATATATTTATTTATAAATATTTATTTAAAATATATTTTTATAAATATATTTTTTATGTTATTAATGAATATATAATCTTAAATGCATGAATGTTAAAAATTAGTGAAATTGAATAATTAAAATGAATAGACTTTAAAAATATTTAAAAAATAGATAAGTTTTATTAATTATAAAAATTATTAAAAAAATAGGGATATATATTAAAATGAAGATGAATACATATTGAAAATATGAAAATATAGTAGATTAATACGTATAAATAAATATTAGAAAATGATTAAATTCCAAAAAATATTAAATATTAAAATTGAATAAATAATATTAACTGATATAATATTAAAAATGAATAAATAAAATTTACATATTAAAAACATAATATTTAAATATATTATCTTACTCAATGAAATTCTACAATGAATATTAAAAATTGAATAAATTATATATATATATTATGTGTATGTGTTTCTATATAAGATTTCATTAATTACATAAATGTGTGTGTGAAATTAATGTGTATATATATATATACACACAACATGTTTGATATATATTACACTACTAGAAAAACAGGTATTTGCGACGGGTCATTTGCGACGGGATCCCGTCGCAAATGGCTTTTAGCGACGGGGGCCCGTCGCAAATGACCCGTTGCTGAAAACGGCGTCGCAACAACACTTATTTGCGACGAGCCCATCGCTAAAGCCTTTTTTTGCGATGGGTATTCTCCCCGTCGCAAATAGTACTCCATATATTTTTAAAAAACTTTTAAAATAGTTTTTACGACGGGTCCCGTCGCAAATACCTGTTGCGACGGGACCCGTCGCAAAAACAATTTAAAAAAAATAAAAAACTATTAATAAATTATTTTAATGCATATAATAATAATAATATTTGCGACGAGCATAGTATCCCGTCGCGAATACTATAAAAAAAATAAAAATAATAAATTATTAATAAATTATTTTAATTAATATAATAATAGAATTATAATTCACAAATAAAAATAATAAATTATTTTAATTAATATAATAATAATAGAATTATAATTCAAAAATAAAAAATAATAGAATATTAATAAATGATTTAATTAATATAATAATATTAGAATTATAATTCATAAATAAAAAAAATATTAATAAGTTATTTTAATTAATATAAAAATAATAGAATTATTTTACATTCAAATATTAAAATAATTCAAGTATTACAAAAAAATATAATTAAATTATAATATTATAAAATTTTAATATATATATATAAAATTTAATATTATAAAATATAAATAATATTATTATTCATATTAATATTGTTATTTAAAAATATAATATTATTAATATTTTATAATGAGACAGAAACTACGAATAGAAAAAAAATCATATTTTGATTTCAAAAATTTTATAACATAAATACAAACTCTAATCTGAAGGAGGGTGTAGAGACCCGTATCTTGACGTACATGGACATTACATTACATTTGCGGAATACTTAGTACATAACAAAAACACACACACAAGGACCGTAATAGTTTAGTGTCTTTGGAAACTCGGAATATAATCTTCTAATCGTGGTGAAAGATCTTCAACATCTCCCATAAAGATCTTTTTTTTTATACCTAAAACCTTTCTTTATATCCTGGGGAAAAGAAAACATAAAAGGGTGAGCTCAAATGCTCAGTAAGGGTAAACAAAAGAAATATCAATCACATCATATACATAAGCACATAACTTTTGGAAATCTTAACCTGCAAAAGAGATCATAATTTCATAACATGGGGTAAATCATGGCAGTGAAATGTAATCACAATAATCATAACATAAAACATGAAACTTTGTGGCATTCACACATAATCATAGAGAATCATTTCTTGTTAGTCAAGACTCATTGCCAAGACTATCTTAGTAGACAAAGTCCCTTTCTGAATCGAGTAACCCTCGTTTCAGTCCTGTTTCACTGAACCGGTATAACCTACCATTCCAGCCATGTCTATCTCATGAGATATAAAATCATTACCCAATGCATTGGAGGGATATATAGGTCCCACCCATCTCATAATGAATCCTTTCTTATGTGTGCCACATAATCATAAAACATACATCATCGCATAACACATGTAACAAAAATGGGATTCTTGAAACATCATGACATCATAAATCAATTCATATAAGATAAAGTAATTCATAAAAATAATTCCATCACAACATGATCAAATCAATGTTATAATAGGTATAAAAACATAACCCTTTATTATCTTAGATGGAAAATAATTTTTATAAAACACTTGAACTCCATTCTTGAGGAAAATATCCTTTCTTCTTCAAAAACATTTTTTCCTTTCATAACATGTCATACAACTATAAAATAAAAGAAGTTGATTAAAAATAAACTTGAAAAATTGTAAAGGATGCTTCTTGGAAATAATGTTTTAAAAATCCATTCATGCCGTATAAGTTAAAAAAAACATTCTTCGTACTTTTGTCGAAAAAGTCAAAAAGCACCTCGTATGAAAAACGTCAAAAGATTCCTTTCATATTTTTTACTATAAACTCACCGAAGGGTAAAATTGGATTTAAACAATTGTAGTTGGATGGAAATAATATTACATATTGATGAAACATGGATGTGGATGATAAAATACACCCCATTAAATACTTACGAATAAACAATCTCGGATAAAAATGAGATTGTGATATTTCCCTTACCTTAGGTCCGATTTGCTTCGTATGTGTCCGAACCTACTGTATAATGATTTAAATAATGTCATTGACTTATTACAGAATCATATTCATTGTTATGATATCATATATGGTTCACTTATGACATTATATTACCCGTTCTTTTGTAAATTCCATGTTAAAGAAGCGTTTTGGGTAAAATCGTTTCATTTATCGTAGGTGTTTTGACTTGTTGTTCTTGACATCATTATTACTTATATCATGATTTAATTACTTCCAGAATATAAAATATGATTTATATATCATATATATTCAGTATATATATATATATATAATAGATAGATAAATAAAATGAAAAACACCGTTCATGGAGACGGTAGTCCGTACGTACGCATGAACGCTGTTTTTCTTTCCTTATTGTCTTGAATGGAAGTAAGTAGATGACATACATATATATATATATATACATAAATCCAGTATAATTATTATGTCATATATTTCATTAGTACTTATTATATATACTTTATAATCATTCATGAATGGTTAATCATTAAGAATGAATCTCATCGCGTCGTTGAGACGGTAGTCCGTACGTACGCACGAGCGATGATATCATTTCCATAAATATTGAATTGAATTGGAGTGGATTATGCAATATATCAGAATCAATATGATGTTTTAATAACTATGTATAGTTATTCTTTACACCATTATACCCATCCATGTAAGGTGGTGGTGGAAAATAGATTACACCACGGCGTGGAGACGGTATTCCGTACGTACGCACGCGCGGTGATTTCTTTTTCCGTAGGATGGATAGAAGGTGAATTAGGGTTGTTTCATATTTATAATAACATATCAGTATGTAAGTAATACTGATGTTATTACTTTATCATGAAACAACTAAAGAAGAAGAAGTTGAAGAAGAAAGAAATTGAAAAGATCGGTAATGGATATTACCTCTTCTTTGGAACGCCTCTTTGAATCCTCCACTTAAGGAACTAAGATTGGTGTTTGGAGAAGACCAGGACCTCTAGGATTATTCTAGGGAAGTGGAGAAGAGATTTTGGCAGGGGTTGGCCGAGCTTGAGTGCTCAAATTGGTGTGAGGAGGAGGGGGAGGAGGTGTCCTTTTATAAGGGAGGAGAGGGGCACCTTAGGAATATCTCAAAATATTATTTCATATTAATGTCAAAATCGGTTTATAATGGTTCAAAAGGGTCTTATTTCGAAGCTAAAGTGGGGATGGGTCGAAATCCTATCAACCAATAGGATTTAGACAAGTTTAGGGTATTATTTTAACCTTATCAATTAGATTTAACTCTAAGTTAATTAATTTAACTTTTACCGTGTCTTTTTGTTTTCTTTCACTATATGGTTAATACACTTACTATAACATGCCAAACGAACCCCAAATTGTTTATTATTAATATATATATCCTTATCTAAGTCATTTGGCCGAACCTTAGATTTTTAGGAATACAATAACAATTAATAATATAATATTTGATTTAAAAACTATTTTGTGTCAATTTTGACACTATTTGATATATGATTTTTGTGAAAGTCATAACAGAATTATATGTTCGAACCAAGTTGATTAAATCAACATTAATATATCATAATAACCTAGAAAATTAGTGGAATTCATAAAAAGTCTCAAATTACATTCATTTGAGCATTTATAACATCAATTATGTTAATATTTCCTTAAAAGGGTAATTACTGCATCATCGTTGTGTCATAAATAAATTAATTTATTTAAAGTCTAAAAATTATAAATAAAATATCATTATGTAGGAAATCGTTTTAGATTTATAATGAATATTTATAGTCGAATTTATCTTATGTATAACCCCATATTAAAAATGTTTTAGTTATTAAACTTTGATTTTAACTATTTTAACTATTCATTAAATAATATAATATTAAATGTCATAATCTAATCCAAGTGGACCTAAATGGTCATATTATATTCATAAGGTTGTTTTTGGTCGAATTACACTTATCCAATAGAATTAGGACATGTGTTAGGGTAATAGTAATATCATATTTACCCTTAGTTACCCTATTTACTATTAACCGTGGTAAAAAAAAGTAAAAAGTTACTATTCACCAAAAATTATTTTCATCTCATTGAACCACATTTTACTTACTGACATCAACCGTGTCTCTCGGATTTTTGAAATTCCATTCACAGAAGCGGTAAAATTAAGATTTATGAAGAAATTAATTTTTTTAACTACCACTTAGTAGTTTCACTATTCATCAAAAATTGATGTTTTTCAGAACAATGCCAAAATTTCATCCTAAGCTATATTTCATATTCCGAATTCAAAAATGAAGTCTATTTTACCAAATTCATATCATAGAATTTGAATTAATTAATTTTATAATTAAATCCCGCTGTTAAAACAAATAGCGTGTTTTTAAGAAACAATATCTATCAAAAGATTGACACTTGATTATGTCTGGTTTAAATGTGAAATTACATCCAATGACCAACATTGTATTAAATTGTAAAAATATATTCTAAATATACTTTAAAACCACTCAAATTAATAATTTATCACTATTAATTATTTCGATTAAAAAAGTTGTTGTTAATTATAATTTAGTAATTTTCACTATTCATCAGAATATGAAAGTTATCCGAAAAGTACCAAAATTTCACCTTAGGCTAAATTCGATACTCCGAATCCAAAAATGAAGTTCATTTTGAAAAATAAGATTTACAGAGTTTTAAAAAGTGGTTATTACTATTCATAACGGCTAGTTTTAATAATATTTTAATAGCATGTCGTTGTTTAGTGAAACTCGGTATTGCGTATTACACACGCTATCGAGGAAGGTCGTGATTGCGTGTAATGCAAGGCAAGTCAAGGATGCGTGTTGTGCAAGCTCCTTTTGGTGTAGCGTACAACACAAGACTTTAATAAAATTAAAAAGAATATTTTTTTTTATAAAATCTTTGGTTGTTACATTCTACCCCCCTTAAAATGAATTTCGCCCTCGAAATTCGTCGGGGTTATAAATGGTTTACTATTTGAAAGTTTCTTTAATAGAAACCCACATCGTAAAAAGGAATATCAAAACCAATCTTTAAAAACAAAAGTATGAAACGTAACGGTTACCCAAATAAACTAATCATTGGGTTTCCACATAGGTGAAAATATGGATATGGAAGAGAAATATAACCATCATGTTCTGATGGAGAGTGGTAGAGAACATTTCTATGGAAAAGCCAGTAATCACAAATCCATAGATTTGTGATGATATAAGGTACCATATGATTCATCAGGTATAAGATCACTAGGACAACATTTTTGGTTTTCAAGATCATTTCCCTAAAGTTGAAAATTTGAATTAGAATAAATACGTACTTTATTTTGGTACAATCTCACTGTTGTTCGTGCCTTGAACAATTTCCACTTCATCCCTTAAATAAATGAAGTTGAATTTGTTATTCGTGAAGTGTTAGCAGATCATGTGATAGAATGACGGGTCATTCCATCTACAAAAGGTTAGCAAAAATTATATACATAAGTCGATCTATAGTGAGATTAATCATATATAGTTCCTAAAATGGACTTATACTTCATATATCATACTGCTTAATATAATAAAACTAGTTTCTACTAAACAGGGACTTCCTGTAGGCCAGTGGTAGGCGATAAAGGCCAGTCGCACTTCGGTTGTGGGTTCGATTCCCACAGCCTTGTCCGACGCGATGGGCTGCCGCCCGTCCTGCAGGTTGTCCTTTTCTAAAACTATATTACTATAACATCCCATCAATAACATCGAGAAAACTTCTATCCTTAAACAATACTAACTTTTGTCCAACATAATCCATTCCAATCTTTAGGATTATCCATAATACTGCAATCCACTCTCATAACATAGTGAAAACGATTACCAGAGATTTAATACCATCGTCAATTCCCATATATCATAAGATATGTTTTGTTGGTTACATTCCAAACATTCAAAGTCCTTAATCATGTATTCTCTTGAATACCTTAGTGAAAACATGAATGCAGTTAAAAGTTAACACCTTTCACATACTAAAATCCTCAAAATTCTATATACTCAAACCATGATATCACTTAGTCCTTATATCAATCATGAGCTCATGAATACTGTTAAACATTTCATTTTCTCGTTTTCCCTTCATTATGCGCATAATATCTCAATCACTTTGAATACCACATTAGACCAATACATAAATATTCCAATATTCCAAGGTACAACATTATTTTGGAATCCCATTACATAAACACTTAATCATTCCACCACATCGTTGTCATATTAAACATTGCCAATAGTGATCGCATGTGACTTTCCTTTGTCCATTGCCTTAAGCGGTTGCTCATGTCGATCATCACTAACCCTTGGATTAGGGCATTTATTAGCATAATGCCCCATTTCCTTGAACTTGAAGCATTGAAGTGTTGGTTGTACGTTCTCTGCAGTGTTTGCTTTATTCACTTCATTAGAATCCCATTTTCCATTACTTCGACACTCAGCTGCTCGATGACCTTCTTTTCCACACTTAAAACATTTTCTAGTCCCTTTAAGACAATCTCCACCATGCTTCTTTCCACACTTTGTGCATAAGGAAACATTCATCTTCTTTTCACCATTATTCTGAGTTTTCTCCTTGAACTTCATCTTTCGTTTCTTGTCAAACCCATGAGATGGATATGTAACACCAACTTCCATTTCTACCTTGATAGCACAACGCACAATTTCTTCATAGCTACTGAAGTCTCTTATAGCTAATGCCCTTCGAATACTTGGTTTTAAGCCACTGAAAAATCGATCAACTTTACTTTCAGGTTGGATGATAATACCAGAAGCGTACCTTGCAAGTCTTGTAAAATTCGCTTCATAGGTACCAACAGATTCATCATCCCTTTGCTTCAGTTCAAGAAACTCTTTCTCCATCTTTGTTCGGAGAATACGAGGGAAGTACTTATTGAAAAATAAGTTCTTGAACTCGTCCCATTCCATAGACTCAATTTCATCCCTTTGCCTCGTATTCTTAATAAGATTCCACCATTTATCAGCATCTCCTTCCAAACGATACACTGCTAGGATGACTTTATCATGTTCAGAACATTGAAGAACTGAAAATATCTTTTCAGTAGTACTAATCCATTGTTCAGCAACTAATGGATCAGTAGACCCACTGAAAGAAGGTGGACGCTGCCTCATGAAGGATTCAACAGAATGTTGCTCCTTCCTTTGCTCGTTTGGAAGTCCTGCATGATTCATAGCTTGAGAAATTTGTGTGAGCATGGCTACAAGATTTTGCATTCCGGCTCCCATATCGTTTGGTTGCTCAGGGGGACAATCATTGCATTGCCCATCACATTCCGCATTAACACGGTTCCTTCGGGTTCCAGCCATCGTCTAAAACCCCAAAAGAATAGTATGAGAGGCAAAAATCATGCTAGGGAAAACAACATAATAAAGGGGTAGTACCCTCAATATCTAACATCTTAGGTTAAATTTTAAGATCGTTAGAGAAATTCTAGGACTATAACCTATACGTATACTTAACCTTAGAGACATCCCTAGATATACCTTAGAAATATCTCTAGGGATCTCACTAACGTTTTCGCATCCTAGTTTCCAAAGGTTGACTAAAACTTTCCTCTGATACCAACTGTAGAGACCCGTATCTTGACGTACATGGACATTACATTACATTTTCGGAATACTTATTACATAACAAAAACACACACACAAGGACCGTAATAGTTTAGTGTCTTTGGAAACTCGGAATATAATCTTCTAATCGTGGTGAAAGATCTTCAACATCTCCCATAAAGATCTTTTTTTTTATACCTAAAACCTTTCTTTATATCCTGGGGAAAAGAAAACATAAAAGGGTGAGCTCAAATGCTCAGTAAGGGTAAACAAAAGAAATATCAATCACATCATATACATAAGCACATAACTTTTGGAAATCTTAACCTGCAAAAGAGATCATAATTTCATAACATGGGGTAAATCATGGCAGTGAAATGTAATCACAATAATCATAACATAAAACATGAAACTTTGTGTCATTCACACATAATCATAGAGAATCATTTATTGTTAGTCAAGACTCATTGCCAAGACTATCTTAGTGGACAAAGTCCCTTTCTGAATCGAGTAACCCTCGTTTCAGTCTTGTTTCACTGAACTGGTATAACCTACCATTCCAGCCATGTCTATCTCATGAGATATAAAATCATTACCCAATGCATTGGAGGGAGATATAGGTCCCACCCATCTCATAATGAATCCTTTCTTATGTGTGCCACATAATCATAAAACATACATCATCGCATAACACATGTAACAAAAATGGGATTCTTGAAACATCATGACATCATAAATCAATTCATATAAGATAAAGTAATTCATAAAAATAATTCCATCACAACATGATCAAATCAATGTAATAATAGGTATAAAAACATAACCCTTTATTATCTTAGATGGAAAATAATTTTGATAAAACACTTGAACTCCATTCTTGAGGAAAATATCCTTTCTTCTTCAAAAACATTTTTTCCTTTCATAACATGTCATACAACTTTAAAATAAAAGAAGTTGATTAAAAATAAACTTGAAAAATTGTAAAGGATGCTTCTTGGAAATAATGTTTTAAAAATCCATTCATGCCGTATAAGTTAAAAAAAACATTCTTCGTACTTTTGTCGGAAAAGTCAAAAAGCACCTCGTATGAAAAACGTCAAAAGATTCCTTTCATATTTTTTACTATAAACTCACCGAAGGGTAAAATTGGATTTAAAAAATTGTAGTTGGATGGAAATAATATTACATATTTATGAAACATGGATGTGGATGATAAAATACACCCCAGTAAATACTTACGAATAAACAATCTCGGATAAAAATGAGATTGTGATATTTCCCTTACCTTAGGTCCGATTTGCTTCGTATGTGTCCGAAACTCCTGTATAATGATTTAAATAATGTCATTGACTTATTAAAGAATCATATTCATTGTTATGATATCATATATGGTTCACTTATGACATTATATTACCCGTTCTTTTGTAAATTCCATGTTAAAGAAGCGTTTTGGGTAAAATCGTTTCATTTATCGTAGGTGTTTTGACTTGTTGTTCTTGACATCATTATTACTTATATCATGATTTACTTACTTCCAGAATATAAAATATGATTTATATATCATATATATTCAGTATATATATATATAATAGATAGATAAATAAAATGAAAAACACCGTTCATGGAGACGGTAGTCCGTACGTACGCATGAACGCTGTTTTTCTTTCCTTATTGTCTTGAATGGAAGTAAGTAGATGACATACATATATATATATATACATAGATCCAGTATCATTATTATGTCATATATTTCATTAGTACTTATTATATATACTTTATAATCATTCATGAATGGTTAATCATTAAGAATGAATCTCATCGCGTCGTGGAGACGGTAGTCCGTACGTACGCACGAGCGATGATATCATTTCCATAAATATTGAATTGAATTGGAGTGGATTATACAATATATCATAATCAATATGATGTTGTAATAACTATGTATAGTTATTCTTTACACCATTATACCCATCCATGTAAGGTGGTGGTGGAAAATAGATTACACCACGGCGTGGAGACGGTATTCCGTACGTACGCACGCGCGGTGATTTCTTTTTCCGTAGGATGGATAGAAGGTGAATTAGGGTTGTTTCATATTTATAATAACATATCAGTATGTAAGTAATACTTATGTTATTACTTTATCATGAAACAACTAAAGAAGAAGAAGTTGAAGAAGAAAGAAATTGAAAAGATCGGTAATGGATATTACCTCTTCTTTGGAACGCCTCTTTGAATCCTCCACTTAAGGAACTAAGATTGGTCTTTGGAGAAGACCAGGACCTCTAGGATTATTCTAGGGAAGTGGAGAAGAGATTTTGGCAGGGGTTGGCCGAGCTTGAGTGCTCAAATTGGTGTGAGGAGGAGGGGGAGGAGGTGTCCTTTTATAAGGGAGGAGAGGGGCACCTTAGGAATATCTCAAAATATTATTTTATATTAATGTCAAAATCGGTTTATAATGGTTCCAAAGGGTCTTATTTCGAAGCTAAAGTGGGTATGGGTCGAAATCCTATCAACCAATAGGATTTAGAAAAGTTTAGGGTATTATTTTAACCTTATCAATTAGATTTAACTCTAAGTTAATTAATTTAACTTTTACCGTGTCTTTTTGTTTTCTTTCACTATATGGTTAATACACTTACTATAACATGCCAAACGAACCCCAAATTGTTTATTATTAATATATATATCCTTATATAAGTCATTTGGCCGAACCTTAGATTTTTAGGAATACAATAACAATTAATAATATAATATTTGATTTAAAAACTATTTTGTGTCAATTTTGACACTATTTGATATATGATTTTTGTGAAAGTCATAACAGAATTATATTTTCGAAACAAGTTGATTAAATCAACATTAATATATCATAGTAACCTATAAAATTAGTGGAATTCATAAAAAGTCTCAAATTACATTCATTTGAGCATTTATAACATCAATTATGTTAATATTTCCTTAAAAGGGTAATTACTGCATCATCGTTGTGTCATAAATAAATTAATTTATTTAAAGTCTAAAAATTATAAATAAAATATCATTATGTAGGAAATCTTTTTAGATTTCTAATGAATATTTATAGTCGAATTTATCTTATGTATAACCCCATATTAAAAATGTTTTAGTTATTAAACTTTGATTTTAACTATTTTAACTATTCATTAAATAATATAATATTAAATGTCATAATCTAATCCAAGTGGACCTAAATGGTCATATTATATTCATAAGGTTGTTTTTGGTCGAATTACACTTATCCAATAGAATTAGGACATGTGTTAGGGTAATAGTAATATCATATTTACCCTTAGTTACCCTATTTACTATTAACCGTGGTAAAAAAAAGTAAAAAGTTACTATTCACCAAAAATTATTTTCATCTCATTGAACCACATTTATTTACTGACATCAACCGTGTCTCTCGGATTTTTTAAATTCCATTCACAGAAGCGGTAAAATTAAGATTTATGAAGAAATTAATTTTTTTAACTACCACTTAGTAGTTTCACTATTCATCAAAAATTGATGTTTTTCAGAACAATGCCAAAATTTCATCCTAAGCTATATTTCATATTCCGAATTCAAAAATGAAGTCTATTTTACCAAATTCATATCATAGAATTTGCATTAATTAATTTTATAATTAAATCCCGCTGTTAAAACAAATAGCGTGTTTTTAAGAAACAATATCTATCAAAAGATTGACACTTGATTATGTCTGGTTTAAATGTGAAATTACATCCAATGACCAACATTGTATTAAATTGTAAAAATATATTCTAAATATACTTTAAAACCACTCAAATTAATAATTTATCACTATTAATTATTTCGATTAAAAAAGTTGTTTTTAATTATAATTTAGTAATTTTCACTATTCATCAGAATATGAAAGTTATCCGAAAAGTACCAAAATTTCACCTTAGCCTAAATTCGATACTCCGAATCCAAAAATGAAGTTCATTTTGAAAAATAAGATTTACAGAGTTTTAAAAAGTTGTTATTACTATTCATAACGGCTAGTTTTAATAATATTTTAATAGCATATCGTTGTTTAGTGAAACTCGGTATTGCGTATTACACACGCTATCGAGGAAGGTCGTGATTGCGTGTAATGCAAGGCAAGTCAAGGATGCGTGTTGTGCAAGATCCTTTTGGTGTAGCGTACAACACAAGACTTTAATAAAATTAAAAAGAATATTTTTTTTTATAAAATCTTGGGCTGTTAGAGAGGGGGGGAGGTGGGGGATCTGCAGATGGTGGTGGAGGAAACTCCATCCCTAAAGCATGAGTGAGTCGGCGCATGTACTCCATCTGCTCCTGATGCTGCTGCTGCCACCGACTCGTCTGCTCCTCGTACAGCTGCTGCTGGCGTCGACGCTCCTCCTCATGCTGCTGATGCATTTTCTCCTGCTCCTGTCGGAGACTCTCTATCAGTGCAGTCTGAGATCGCAACTGATCCTCATACTGTGTAGTAGAAGAAGATGCACGAGCTCCTCTCGAGCTGGACGCCGACATCGCAGCACTGCCATAATAATCTCCGGGAGTCAATCGAGAGCCGATACCAACTACCCGGCCCTTCTCGAAGGCATACTGGGTGGCCTGCATCCATGCTGCCTCATCAAACTGACGGCCAGTGGTCTGATCTGATGACTCGGCCTGACTCTCAGGCCGGGCCTGTGACGCTACGGCCTCATATGACTCCTATAGTTGCAATTTAAAATTAAAATTGTGAATATATTATATGCAGTTAATTTTTAAACTTGAAAACAAATAATACTGACCAAGATGTGATGTTGACGATCACCTCTGAGCTCCCCAATAGCAGGATCACTATACATCCTCCAATATACGTCGTACTCTGTAATATCGGGGTGCTCGACAGCCTATAAGAATAAAAAATAAACTGTTAATATTTATAGTTATATAAAATATTTATAAATAATGTACGTACCAGATGCTGTCTATGAGTACTGAAAGAACGACTCCCAGATCGATGAGTTACCTCCTGTCTCCCCTGATTCTGCCTCCCCACCGATGATCTCCTCTGAAAGGCACCACTCAACTAGTGCACACATAATCCATCCCATACATGGGATGAAATGTACTCTGGTCGGTGTGCTCTACATGACTCGTCAAAATCTGACACTCCTACTTTCTTCATCGCAGCTTTTCTTAAATTGTGCAAAAACTGACGAAGGCGATCACGTATGGCCACCTCCCATGCCTCGTGGATGGCGTCACGCATGGTATCCTCGATCGGATACCATAAACCCTACAAATAAATCAAAATATCAAGTTAGAAATGAAATAATTTTCAAAATAAAAATTATTTATTTACGTACGTACCAACCAATGGCCGAACATGGACTGTTGCACATCAATGGGAATCTGCTCCCATGTGGTCCACGGCTGAGAGAAATAGTTGCACAAAATAGCGCTGCCCTGTCCGACTACTATATGCGGAAAACTGTAAAAATAATAAACATTTATTATGTGAATAGATTAATGAAATCTTAGTCAAATCCACAGGTTATCACACAGGTTATCACACCTCTGTGTGCGTGGATCAAACCCAAGATGTGGACGTCGCTCGGGGACGGGGTCAGGAATCATCAATCGTGCAAGACCGCGCCCCCTCCACGTAGTCCCTGGAGCGCCTGCAGGCTGAGGGTCATCTGTTAGCAACTCATCCGCATCGAAAGTCAGGTCAGCATCCGTCAACTCACGAAATGTGGCGTCGTCCATCTGAAATAGAAAATGTTAATGTTAGCAAATAATTGATAATTACTATTATATATACATATATACATATTATGATTGTATATAAATACCATGTAATTCTATCAGTGTTCATCTTCATCATCATCTTCATATATGTCAATGTCATCTTCATATTCCTCCTTAACATCATCGATATCCATTCGAGTTACAGTTGCTTCATCTCTTACCATTTCAAATTCATATGTTACATCATTAACATCATCGTCATCACCGACTCTTAAATGTGGGGTGTCGTCATCGATACTCATGTCTCTTTGTAAAAAAGATTGATTTTGAGTACTCTCTTGAAAAACTTCAATTCTTTGCACATCAGTGAAAGCACATTCACTTTGACTAAACTGATTGTCTCGAATTTTGATTTTTATTACACTCCACCAATCAGTCAAGTCTCTTGATGTAGCACAGTACTTTGCGTAATAAACTTTATATTCCTGTTGAGCCAATAAGAATGGTTCATTTACTGCGAGAACACTTTTACATTTAATATCGATGATTCTATGAGTCGGATGAACACGCACGCCTCTCTCTGTATCCAACCACCGACATTTGAACATGGTTAAGTAATGTTGTCCAAGATAACAGAGTTCAATGATTTCATCAAGTATGCCATAAAAGTCAACTTCATTTTCTCGATGATGAGATCCTCTCAAGCTAACTCCACTGTTCATTGTTTTTTTCGATTCCCCATATGCATGTGTGTGGAATCGAAATCCATTCACCACATATGCATTATAAGTTTTAACAAGTTTGGAAGGTGGGTTACTCAATACACACATCCGTTTTTCAATTTTATCAGCATGTCGAGACACCTGAAAATTTGTGAAATAATTATCAATATAGTAAACTATACATTGAATGAGTTTCTAAAAGATAAAGAATTTATGTTACCAGTTTTTGAAACCACTGAGAGAAATTTTTCAGTCGACGTTCTTCGAGAGCAGCTGCTGTAATTTGTGGAATTTGTTTCTTGATATGATTATCATACAACCTATAAAAACCAAAGTTATTTACTGTAACATAAATGATAGAATAAGTGATATAAACACTTACAGTACAACTGATGTCATCTCTTCACAGTTGAGCAGAACATACGTATGAGCTCTATGATGTTCATCATCTGAAAGCCAGCGTTCATAAACTCCACCAAAACCAAGCTCTGACTGGTTGAAAACAGATAATTGATTGTCGGTTTCATCAATATTCCTCTCGTTCCGTCCCATTCGGTTGTGTTTTGAAGGATACTCAGATTCAAAATAATGGGAGCAGAAAAAAGATATTTCCTCTTGCAAATAAGCTTCTGTAATAGATCCTTCAACAGATGCTTTGTTACGTACTTTTCTTTTCAATTTTTGCATGCATCTTTCAAATGGGTACATCCATCGAAACTGTACTGGACCTCCACATTTGGCTTCATATGGAAAATGTAACATCAAATGTTCCATTGAGTCGAAGAAAGACGGCGGAAATATTTTTTCCAGTTTACATATAATTACAACAACATATTTTTCAAGTTTGCCTAGAGCATCATAATCTGCCGTAGCCGCACAAATTTCCCAAAAAAATGAGACATGTCTGTTATGGAATCCCAAATCACAGAATTCAACAGACCTCTTAATCCAATGGGTAGAAGTCTCTCCATTATAACATGACAATCATGACTTTTTAATCCAGTAATATGACCATTCTTTACACATCTACCCAAATTGGAAGCATAGCCATCTGGAAGTCTCAAATATGCAATCCACTGACAAAATAAACATCAATATTTTTCTTCGGATGTCCTGGAATTAGTAAAGTCAAAAAGATATATGGCTCCTTCATCAACATCCATGGAGGTAAATTGTACGGAGTTAAAAAAACAGGCCAACATGAATATTGACTATCATAAGATCCAAACGGACAGAAACCATCAGTGGAAAGGCCCAGTCGAACATTTCTAGCTTCTAAAGAAAATGATGGATGTACTCTATCAAAATGTTTCCATGAATCACCATCGGCTGGATGATTCAAGCTTTTATCGGTTGAAATATTCTCTTTATGCCATGACATCATTGTCGCTGTATTCTTAGACATGAATAAACGCTGAAGTCTGGATGTAAGCGGAAAATATCTCAACTGTTTTACAGGAATCAAACCAGACTTCCCGTGTTGTCCTTCTTTATATCTCAGTTGCCCACATGTGGGACAACTATCCAACGACTCATTTTCCCCAGAATATAAAATGCAGTCATTTGAACATGCATGAATCTTCTGACAAGTAAGTCCCAAATTTCGTACCAGCCTCTTACTCTCATAGTAATTTGCAGGTAAAACATTTCCTTCGGGTAACAGTGTTTTAAGCAAAGAAAATATCTGGTCAAAACAGGTGTTTGACATTCCGTTATCTGATTTGATAGCCATAAATTTTGCAACTGCTTCTAATTTTCTCATCTTGCAGCCAGGATATAATGCATCCTCAGCAGACTTCAACAACTCATAAAATTCAGATGGTGCCAACTCAGGATTTGAAGCTATATCAGCTGGAGTTTCTGTATGTTGAACAGATGAACCTGCAACATCATGTACTAAATCTTGAAACCGGGATGGATCCGGAATCAAGTTGGTATCACCTGCTCTGGAACTGCGTTCACCGTGTTGATACCAAAAAACATAATCTGGTTGAAAACCAAAACACAAGAGATGTTCTCCCACTTTGTCAAGCGTGTCAAACATTCTCAATGCACATTTTCTACAAGGGCATTTTATTTTGCCTTCTGAAACAAATTCTGGATTTGATGCCGCAAATGATAAAAAAGTCTCCACACCCTCTACATATACTGGATTTAAACCAGAACCGTTTGGATTTATACGTTGATTTATCCATATGCAGTCACCTAATAATGATTGTTGACGACCTCGTTGTTCCATATTTCTTTATAAAATATAAAAGCATTACTGGTTTTGAATAATTTGTTAGAAAAAACACTCAAGCTAGGATAATTATAGAGTTTACATCATACACGACTGACGCAAACTTTTTATTGAGATAGACCTAAAAATTGACCCTTTAAGAATTAAATATGTTGAGAATAAAGAAAAACATGTTACAAATATTGATAATTTTAATATTATATAAATTTTTTATTATTTTCATAGTACTACTATTATTGGTAATTAATACTAATTATTGGTAATTATTATTAATTATTGGTAATTATTGGTAATTATTGGTAATTATTGGTAATTATTACTAATTATTGGTAATTATTACTAATTATTGGTAATTATTACTAATTATTGTTACTTAATAATAATTATTGGTAATTATTACTAATTATTGGTAATTATTGGTAATTAATACTAATTATTGGTAATTATTACTAATTATTGGTAATTATTGGTAATTATTGGTAATTATTGGTAATTATTACTAAGTATTGGTAATTATTACTAATTATTGGTAATTATTACTAATTATTGTTAATTATTACTAATTATTGTTAATTATTACGAATTATTGGTAATTATTGGTAATTATTACTAATTATTACTAATTATTACTAATTATTGGTAATTATTACTAATTATTCGTAATTATTATTAATTATTACTAATTATTCCTAATTATTGTTAATTATTACTAATTATTGGTAATTAGTACTAATTATTACTAATTATTACTAATTATTACTAATTATTACTAATTATTGGTAATTATTACTAATTATTACTAATTATTACTAATTATTGGTAATTATTGGTAATTATTGGTAATTATTGGTAATTATTGGTAATTATTGGTAATTATTACTAATTAATAATAATAATTGGTAATTATTGGTAATTATTACTAATTATTGATAATTATTACTAATTATTGGTAATTATTATTAATTATTACTAATTATTACTAATTATTACTAATTATTACTAATTATTGGTAATTATTACTAATTATTACTAATTATTACTAATTATTACTAATTATTGGTAATTATTACTAATTATTACCAATTATTGGTAATTATTGGTAATTATTACTAATTATTTGTAATTATTACTAATTATTGGTAATTATTGGTAATTATTGGTAAGTATTGGTAATTATTATTAATTATTGGTAATTATTACTAATTATTGTTAATTATTACTAATTATTGTTAATTATTACTAATTATTGTTAATTATTACTAATTATTGTTAATTATTATGAATTATTGGTAATTATTACTAATTATTACTAATTATTACTAATTATTACTAATTATTACTAATTATTACTAATTATTACTAATTATTGGTAATTATTACTAATTATTGGTAATTATTATTAATTATTACTAATTATTCCTAATTATTGTTAATTGTTACTAATTATTGGTAATTAGTACTAATTATTACTAATTATTACTAATTATTGGTAATTATTTCTAATTATTACTAATTATTGGTAGTTATTACTAATTATTGGTAGTTATTGTTAATTATTGGTAATTATTACTAATTATTCCTAATTTTTACTAATTATTACTAATTATTACTAATTATTGGTAATTATTACTAATTATTACTAATTATTGGTAATTATTACTAATTATTACTAATTATTGGTAATTATTACTAATTATTACTAATTATTGGTAATTATTACTAATTATTACCAATTATTGGTAATTATTGGTAATTATTACTAATTATTGGTAATTATTGGTAATTATTGGTAAGTATTGGTAATTATTGGTAATTATTGGTAATTATTACTAATTATTGGTAACTATTACTAATTATTGTTAATTATTACTAATTATTGTTAATTATTACTAATTATTGGTAATTATTACTAATTATTACTAATTATTACTAATTATTACTAATTATTACTAATTATTGGTAATTATTACTAATTATTGGTAATTATTACTAATTATTGGTAATTAATACTAATTATTGGTAATTATTACTAATTATTAGTAATTATTACTAATTATTACTAATTATTGGTAATTATTACTAATTATTGGTAGTTATTGTTAATTATTGGTAATTATTACTAATTATTCCTAATTTTTACTAATTATTACTAATTATTACTAATTATTGGTAATTATTACTAATTATTACTAATTATTACTAATTATTGGTAATTATTGGTAATTATTACTAATTATCACTAATTAATACTAATTATTGGTAATTATTGGTAATTATTACTAATTATTCCTAATTATTCCTAATTATTCCTAATTATTACTAATTATTACTAATTATTACTAATTATTGGTAATTATTGGTAATTATTGGTAATTATTGGTAATTATTCCTAATTATTACTAATTAGTGGTAATTATTAGTAATTATTACTAATTAGTGGTAATTATTAGTAATTATTACTAATTATTACTAATTATTGATAATTATTAATAATTATTACTAATTATTGGTAATTATTACTAATTATTGGTAAGTATTACTAATTATTGTTAAATATTACTAATTATTGGTAATTATTACTAATTATTGGTAATTATTACTAATTATTGGTAATTATTACTAATTATTGGTAATTATTACTAATTATTACTAATTATTCCTAATTATTGATAATTATTGGTAATTGTTCCTAATTATTAGTAATTAAATGAATAATTACCAATAATTAGGAATAATTACCAATAATTACGAATAATAACATTATTAGTATATTTTATTATTAATATTAAAATAATATAATTTTCTAATTTATATACAATTCTCCTTTCATCTGTGCGTTTTCTATCTCCACATACAAATAATACATGTGAAGACAGCAAACACATAGATGAAAAGAGAATTGTATATATATAAAAAATTATATTATTTTAATATTAATAATAAAATATACTAATAATGTAATAATGTTATTATTCCTAATTATTGGTATTTATTACTAATTATTAATATTTATTCTTAATTATTAAAAATTATTACTAATTATTCTTAATTACCATTAATTATGAACAATACTAATAATTTAAATTTATTAAGTAACAAAACAATGTAAACATAATTAAATTACAACTAATTAAGAATAATTGAAACTAATAAAAAATTAAAAATAAATATTAAATTAAAATGAACATAAATACCTTGAAAATTGTTCTGCTCTGATCGTTCTTCAAAACTTTAATATCAACTCCGGAGAAAAAAATTAAACTTGAGAAAAACTGAACTTTAGAAATAAAACATTGAGAGAAGAAGAAGATGGAGTTTGAGAATGATTTGAAAAAAACGGATGGGGGTATTTATAGGTTAGATTATTTGCGACGGGTCCATTTGCGACGGGAATCCCGTCGCAAATAGTATTATTTGCGACGGTACCCGTCGCAAATACCTTAACCACCATTTATTACGGTCAACGGTTAAATAGTTATTTGCGACGGGACCCGTCGCAAATAACCACCTGCCGACATACTATTTGCGACGGGTAAATATTCCAGTCGCAAATACCTTTTACCGCCGCCGGTTATTTGCGACGGGAATATTCCCCCGTCGCAAATATGTTTCCCGCGATTTGGCGCGCAACGCGCGCCAGTTCTTTTGCGACGGGGAAAGCAATCCCGACGCAAAAGCCTACTTATTTGCGACGGGCAAATACCCCCGTCGCAAATACCCATTTTTCCCGTAGTGTTAAATTGAATAATGATATTATATAATATGTAACATTTATTAATGAAATAAATAATAAGAAGAATGAATAAATTTAAAAAATGAATAAGTGTTATTAATTGTATAGATTATTAAAAAAAATAAAAATGAATATATGTTAATGATATTAAATACATATTAATTATATAAATTACAACCATATTAAAAACATTAAATGTTAATGAATAAACATGTATAAATAAATATTAAAAATGGATAAAATTTAAAAAAAATAAAGAAAAAATGAAAATGAATAAATTTAAAAAATATTAAAAAAAATTAAGATTATTAATGAATAAATGATATTAAAAATGAATAAATTTGAGAAAATATATATTAAAAAATAATAAATAGTATATGTCTGTGTGAAATTAACCTAACACAAGTTTGATATATGTAAATTACAACTATGTTAAAAAGATATTAAATGTTAATAAATAAATATAAATAAATATTAAAATGAATAAATTTAAAAAATATTAAACAAATAAAAATTAAAAATGAATAAATTTAATATATATATACATATATATATTAAAAATTAATAAATAAATTAAAAATATATTAAAATAATAAATATTTAAAATCTATAAATTATAACAAAAAAGTAAACAAACACTTAACATTGTTAATGAATAAATAATATTAAATGAATGTATGTTAAAAATTAGTGAAATATAATTAAAATTGAATATATTTTAAAAATATTTTAAAAATTAATAAGAGATTAATTATATAAATTTTAAAAAATAAAAATGAATATTTTTTTAAATGAAAATGATTATATACTAATTATGTAAATTAAAAATGCATTAAATATGTTAAATGTTAATCAATAAATATTAAAAATGAATAAAAATTAAAAAATATTAAACAAATAAAAAATGAATATATTAAAAAAATAGTAAAAAATTTATTAATGATATAATTATTAATAAAAATGAATATATTTAATATATATATATATATATATTAATTTTAAATAGTAATAAATAGTATATATTAAATATAAATATAGAAAATGAATAAAATTTAATAATTAGAAACATATTATATTAAATATTAAATATTAATAAATTAAAATATAAAATGATACTATTAGAAATTTATATTATTTTTGTATTTTTGTCTCTAGAAAATTTAATTAATTCTATATATTTATAAGTGTGAAATTATTATATTGAATTTTAAGTGTCACATATTTAGTTAATTTTTTAATTAATTATTAATTATTTATTATTTGATATATATGTTAAATTTATAAAAATGACATTGATTAAACAAAATGTCCTAATTAGTAAATAGGTTTTAATTAATATTAAATATTTTAAACTAATTCAATAAACCATTTTTCACTAAATATATGACATATAAATTTATATGATTTATAATACATATTTTTTAATAGAATAAAAAAATATTTAAGAAAACTATATATATATATATAATTTTTATTTTATATGAAAATTTTAACTAAATATCTTATATATCAAGTGAAAATGTATATTTAGTCATATATAAATCATATTTAATAAAATATGTTATATTTTAATCAATATAAATATATTTATATATTAATATATGATTTTTAATGATATAATTTTTTTAATGGAGTATAATCTTTATCAACACTTTTTAATACTGATTAAGATACTCTTTATTAGTGCTAAAAAAGAATTATTAAAGGGTGGTCTTTATCAATGCTTAAAAAGCACTAATAAAGGGTAACCTTTATCAATGATTTTATCTAATTATGATAAAGTCTACCATTGTATATTGCGTGTTTTATAGTAGTGAGTCAGTAGGTTAAAAAAATCAATTCAGAGGCACCACGACATGCACACCAAAATTCTGGATATTATCATATTAGAATTAATTTATTCAATTTCATTAATTTTTATTCCATGAATTCTTTATAATCTATTTATTATTAATGATGTCAGTTTCTATTAATATTACTTAATTTAATTCAAAATTATTCATTATTGGAAATAAACAATGACATGAATGTTAGTTTTTTTCTTTAAGTTTTACAATTTATTTTTCATTTTTTAGTTAGTTATTTGACATGGTGTTTTTAGAAGCATAAAATGTGAAAAAAATGTAACACTTACCTAAGTAATTGCAGATAGATATGAAAAGGTTTTCTATATTCGATAAAGCTCTAGAAATGATGTACCTATAAAATATATACATGGAAAATACATACCTACATCATATCATAAAGATAACACCAAAGATCACATAGATGAAAGCAGATGCACAGGAGAATAACAAGTGCACTAAATATTGGGAGTGGAAGAAAAAAATGATCCATGCATTCTAGGTTTAATTCCTAAAATAAACTAGAACTAAATACAATGAAAAGGAATTTAAGATGAGTTGTCTCCCATAAAGTGCCAGGTTTTACATCTTCATCTAGATGGATGGACATAAATCAATCCATTTGGTCCATCAGGTCAAAATTCTTAAAAAACTTCTCTCTGATTGAAGCAGTGTCCTTCATCTCCAAATATATCTTCTTGAGGTTCAATCACTCTATCTTTATAACAAGGAACTACTTATGGGGGAATTTATTTATCCTCTAATCTCTTAAACATCTTTAGAACATCTCATGCGGTAACTTTCCCAAATTCTCACCCATTTGACACATCTCACGAGGCAATTTTCTCCAAATTTTAAGAGGGGATTCAACTATCATCTCTAATTAATTTAATTGAGAATTTCAAGGGGGAATCAACTATAATTTTAGATTCATTGGAGAAAGTCATTTTTGTTTCCATTACACCCACAAAGTGAGAGTTAATAAACAAAGACTAAGAAATGCTAAAGTAGTCGAGTTGCCTCCCGATTAGCATTAAGTTTTACATATTTGGACATATGAACACCCTATCATTTTAAATTAATTTAATAAATTATTCCTATGGTATATGAAGTGTGATAAGGATTGAGTTATTGAACATTGACCTTAAATGGAGGAATCTTCCCATCAAATATTTTAATGGCTTCATGAGGATGGAAAATATTGATGATATACAAACCTAACCAATTCGATTCAATATTTCCTTCCATGGACCTAAGCCTTGATTTTAAGAGTAAAACTTTGTCTCCTGGTGAAAAAATCATTTTTTGGATCCTATTATCAGGCCAGACTCAGGTTTTCTCTTTATAGATCATAGCATTATCATATGCTTCCCTACTTATCTCATCCAATTCATTCATTTGTAGGAAGTTATTTTCTTGGGTGGTTTTTAAAATAAGTTTAGCTTCTGGAAAACCCAATAAGCTTTATGTTCTTGGCCTATAGATAGGTGAATAGTTTTCCAAAGACTAAGCGATATGGGCACATTTCAATTGGTTTTTTGAATGTAGCCCTATAAGCTCATAGTGCTTCATCAATTTTAGTGTCTGGGTCTTTCCGATAATTATTAACAGTTTTCTCCAATATACCCTTGATCTCCCACTTTGAAACTTTATCTTATCCATTAGTCTGCAAATGATATGCGGTGATTATGTAGTGGTGAAATATATAGTGATTAATTGGATTATGAAATTGAGAAATATTGAAGTGAGTACCACAGTCATTGATGATGATCCTTGGAATTCCTAAATGGGTAAAATTGTGTTGCTTAAAAAAATTAATGAAAAATCGATCATTATTTTTTAAAAATGCTTTAACTTCCACTGAGTTTGATACATAGTCAACACAAACAAGGATGTATGATTTTCCAAATGATTTGGGAAAGGAACCATGAAGTTGGTTCCCCGTATGTTAAAATTTTCAATGCCTATAATCATATGTTGTGGTATATCATACTTCCAACTTAGGCCTCTAGTTATTTGGAATTTATCATAATTTATGATGAACTCTCAAATATCCCAATTTATGGTGGACCATTACAGACCACATTGAAACAATTTTCTAATTATACGATGAACTCCATGGCGTTCCCCTTCTTCACCAGAATGGTACATATTCAAAAAACTATCATATTCTTCATTTGGGATACATATTCTAATCATTACATCAACATAGTCCCTGAAAAGCAATAGATCATCCCAATAGTAATGGTGTGCTTCATAAAAAAATCTTCTATTTTACTCATTTGATAAATCTAGATACACCACACCTGAAGCCAAGTTATTTATGATATTGAAATACCAAGGTGTTATTGTGTTATTGGCATAGATCTATTCATCAAGAAATATTTCATTGATTAATTCCACATTAATTTCACTTTATTTCCTATTATATACATGAAAATGGTCAGTAATAACATTCTCAGTTACCTTTTATCATTTATTTCAATGTCAAATTTCTAAATTATAATTATCCACCTAATGAGTATGGGATTCACATCTTTCCTGGTCATAAAATACTATAGGGTAGAGTGATTTGTATACATGGTGAATTTGGAGAACAATAAGTAAGAATCGAATTTATAGAATGTGAAGATAACTGCTAGAAACTCGTTTTTAGTTGTTGTATAATTATGTTGATCATTATTATATTTTCGACTAACATAATAGATTGATCTGAAAATACTTTATTTTATTTTTCCCAAGGTTGCACCAACTATCTAGTAATTGGAATCACACATTAACTCAAATGGTTTCTCTCAATCTAGTGAAATCATTATCATGGCCTTAACCAAGAATTTCATAATGATTGAAAAACTTCCTGACATTCAAGACCAAAATATAAGGTGACATATTTTTCTAAGAGGGTGTTTAGGGAGTGTGTAATAATAGAGAAATACTTAATAAATCATCAGTAGAATCTGAAAAACCCAAGAAAACCTCTGATAACATGAACTAAAGTGGGAATTGTTAGCTAACAAATTGTACTAATCTTGGCTGGGTAAACTTAAATGCCTTTATTTAAAATCATATAACCTAACATTATCCCACTTTATACCATTAAGTGATATTTTTCCCAATTTAGCTCTAGATTCTTTTCTTCACATCTCACTGTGACTTTATCTACATGTTCCAAGAATTCATCAAAAGAATTAATATATAACATAGAAGTCATCTATGAATATTTCCAAGAAATATTCAATCATTTCATGGAATATTTACATCATGTATTTTTGAAATGTGGATGGTGAATTGCACATTACAAAATTAATTCACTAATAAGTGAATGCACCATATGGAAAAGTGAATGTACTTTTCTCTTGATCTTCCAGTATGACCACTATTTGATTATAACATGAGTATCCAATTAGAAAAAAATAATAGTAATCTCTTGTTTCTAGTCATTCAAGTATTTGATCAATAAAGGGTAATAGGAAGTGATCCTTTCTAGTATAATCATACAATTTGTGGTAGTAAATGCACACTCTCCATCTAGTCACTGTTCTAGTGGGTATCAATTCTCCTTTGTCATTTTCAACCACTATGGTCCCACCATTTTTAGGTATTACTTGTAATGGAATAACCCACAAACTATCTAAGATAATAAATATTAAAATAACACCGATAATTTTAATGATTTATTTATTGACTAATTCTTTTATTTTAGGTGTTAAACATATTTTTTGTTTCCTGAAAGGTTTATAATTATCTTACATATGTATTATAAGAGTGAATATAGTAGGACTTATGTATTTCAAATTAGTTTCCATCCAGACTATTTTTGGATTCCTTTGTGATAATACATTAAGAAAATTAATATAGTGTTCACTTGAAAGATCATAATTTATGATGACTTGAAAAATATTTGAATCTCCAAAATAGTTGTATCTTAGGTTTGGTGAAAGGGGTTTAAGATCAATTATTGGAGGTTTTTTAAGTGATGGAGTCAATGAGACGAACTATCATTTATCCAATGACTCAACTATATTTCTGATGAATTATAATTATTCTATTGGTTCAGTCAACTCCTACTTTACCTTGTCTAAATCCTCGAGATTCAACACATCCTTTTCTAACTCATCCCATTCTTCAATCATATCTAATAAATGACAGTCATCTCTAGAAGATTTTTCCATAGCTTTCAAGAAATAAAATGTTATGTTTTCTTCCCCAAATCTAAAAATTAATTTTCCTTCTTTAACATCAATAAGAGATTTGTATGAAACTATGAAGGGTATCCCAATAATAAGTGAGACGTCTTTATATTATTCCATATCAAGGATGATGAAATCAATAGGAAAGTAAATTTTGTAAACTTTTACAAGAATGTCCTATAAAATTATTTAAGGATGCTTCACTGATCAATCTTTTATTTGTAAGGTGACCCTAATTGGATTTAATTTTTTGATTTCGAGTTCTTAAAAAACTCTAGATGGCATGAGGTTTACGCAAGCTCTGAGGTCACAAAGAACATTCCCAACTTGATATCCTCCAATATTATAGCTATAGTGAAACTTACAAGGTATCTCAGCATATGAGGTATAGATCTAGGTATGACTACTGAACATTCACCATGCTTTATGATTGTTCCCACGTCATCAAGTTTTATTCTTTTGGATGGAATCTCTTTAATAAATTTATCATAGTGGGTAATTTTTATGATGGCTTCCACAAAATAAATATTTATTTAAAACTTCTTGAACATCTCCATGAATTTAAAAAATTTAGTGTCCAACTTCTTTTTCTTTGGTCTTTATGGGAATGGATGGGGTGGTGTGTGAGCTTTCCCTCTTTCATCGAGTGATTCATTTTTCTTTTATTTTCTTACTATTTCAAATTTTTCTTGTTTGTTTTGATCTTTTTTATCTTTATCTTAGTCTTGAATCATTTTTTATATTGAATCACCATCCTCAACAGTAAATATAGGTTCCTATTCTTTTGGCTGAGTAATGGAAATTAGGAACTCTGAAATTGTGTACTACTACATAATGTAATAATGTTTTCTTCTTATATTGAGTTGAGTCTTATGTTACCTGGTAGATTTCATTATTATCAGTATTTAATTTATGTGTAAAGATGAACTAATTGATTTTATATGTTGTTCATGGATGCTAGTAATTTTTGGGTGTTTATTTTCATATTTTGGATTATTGTCACTTGTAACTCAAACCTTGATTGATTGGACATCATTAATTTTTCAATAGTTTCTCCCCAATCTGGTTGACTTTGTGTTGTATGATGAGAATATTCTATTGTTTTATTTTACTCCTTGTATTGTTATTATTGATGTAATGGTGGTTGGTATTTCTATTGAGATCCTTTATCCTGTGATTTAATTATGGGTCCAAAATTAGATTGATTAGGGAACCCAGGTGGACTCATATTCTTATTGAGTGGTTCAATAGCTATTGGTTCCTTCCAATTGATATTTTTGTTATTATTTTTTTAGTTTTTGTTATAATTTTTCTTGTGATTTACTTTGTTGTAACTAAAAAATTTATCTTCAATCATGTTATTTGCAGAGGTTCTACATGGGCACATGGCATAGGACAAGCTGGACTTCTAATTCAAAGATCTTCTTATGGATGAACTAGACACTCTGGTTAGCTACATATCTTGGAAATTATTTAGGGAGTCTAATTCTGATAGGATTAAATTTCTATTTAATGACCAAGCTATTTCCTTTTGTGTTTTAACTCATGGTTTCTCAATTTTCCCTTAATTTTTTTGAATAATAAAAATTTAATTTTCAGTCTGTTATATGGACACATGGAATATTCACGAGGACTAACACAATTTGTGTAGTGTTCAATTTGAACTATATGTACTGGATTTTGTGGACTCAATGACAAGTTTTATATCCTCTTTTTGAGAGCTTGAAATTGTAAAAATATGAATGTCTGAGAATCAACTTGACATACACCTACTTTTCTTATTGAAAAATCTAACAACCACTGAAAATTGTGTTCTATAATATTTTGAATTAGGGTGTACAGATCTTTAGGATATATTTCCATGAATGCATTTCTAGTGGTTGTGTTGATTATTTACTTACTCTTATGTTGAATTCCATGGTAGAAGGTTTGAAACTAGTTTGGTAACTTCATCCCATGATGAGTAAAACATCATAGCATAGCATTGAATATCTCCTGGGATTCTCATAGTGATTCATATGCATTTTGAAAAAAGGATTCAAGTTCTCTCTTATTTTTGCAATGATTATTCTATTGTGTGATACCTATCAAGAAATTTTTTTCTCAACACTTCTTATGTGAATTTAATATCTGGGTCCAGACTTTCCGACCAATATTTATCTTTACCTTATAGTGAAAATGGGAACAATCACAAGATCATCATGTCGTTGGTTACCCCATTATATTTCAATGTGTTATGGACTTTGATAAATCTATTCACATTCATATACAGGTATTCACTATTTAATCCATGAAGTTTTGCATGTTTTTGTAGAAAGAAAATAATCAAATACTTCAATTAAAAATGTATCACTTTAATACTTATCCTCGTGATGCCTGAGCTGATGATAATCATATTGGGTCTCAGTTCTTTTCTCCTAATGGTTCTCGGTTTGTGATCATAGAGATAATTATAGAAAAGAAAATGGACTTATCCACTAGGGAGAATTCTAATGTGAGTTATGATTCTCTCATCTTGTAGATTCATTTTATTTTCATAAGTTCTTCCCATTAGATATTTTCCTTTTCTTTGATGCTCTAACTCTTTTTCTATGGGTGATTCATTTTCTAACTGAGCCGAATTAGGAGGGTTCACCATATTGGTAAGTGATGACTGAAGAAAGGTCTAAATGAGATTTTTTTAATGATATAATGATGCATGCTCTCTGAAAATGATATTATAAATTTACTTTATGTTTCGTGGTGTGTTCAATTTTCAAAAAAAAACCTAATGACTACTGTCGAAGTGGAAAGTAGGGTCAAACCATAAGGATAAAGTTTCTAGTTCAATAAAATTAATATCTTTGATAATTTTCTAAATAGGTTATCTACTGAGGGAATTCCTACTTTTTTAATTATTTTTATAAAACTAAAATTTAAGAAAGTAAACGAAACAAAAGAAAATGTAATAAAACAAGGATGGTGAACATTTATCAAAAAAATGTGCTCAAGATACTAATGTCATAATAAAACTATTGTGCATCCATGAAAATATTTTTTTCTATAATTAAATATTTATTATACCTAATTATCATTAGTTCCAAAAGTATAAGCCTTTTTTAGAAGCCTATTATTATCACCTATTTATTTAAAATCTATTTCTCTGATGTTTAAATAAATTAAGAGACTAATTTAATTGTCAAACTATTTGGCAAAATTACATGACTCATTTTTCAAAAAGTTTCATCATATATTTACACTAGATCAGTAAAAAATAGTTAACCTTCTCATTATCGCTGAATCAACTAAGAATTAAAATGGTAATTTTTTATTTTACAAATTATTTTAGTAAAAATATAATTTAAGAAGGTAAAAAATCAACTGAAAATAAATTAAATTGAAAAATTAATAACAAATAAAATTTTAACAGTGCATTTATAACAATTGAAATTATTCAATCAACATCCTAATATAATAAAAATCGCCCCAACATAACATGGAAAAAATACATGCTGTAATAGAATGATAGTGAATGATAATTATAACTATATTACCAAAATAATAATGGTATTAGTGTGAACTATCATTGTATGAATAAACTTGACATATTCGGTCCTCATCTTTCTACATAGGGAACTTTCAAAATCTTTCCATCTTCTTATCTACACTCAAAAACTAGACCAAGACATCATTCCTACACACTGGAATCACAGATTATCCCTATTCGTATCATCCTCTAGTGTAGAATCTGACCACATAACCTATTTCACAGTAGCATATGCAACCCCATCCAGTGGCATCCTCCCTCAGGTTGACCCAACCAACCACGCATCATCCTCCCCTCCCGCAACAACAATCCCAAAGTATCCCCCTTGTACCGACCATCCATGAAACCCAACGAGTGATAATCCCACTCTCATCTATTCTACTTTTCATGTCCAAACTACCAATCTATAACCATAGTTGTTGGTGGATCACAGTTTGTAGCGATTCTTGGCATAACATCAGTGTGAATGGAGGGTTTGATTTGATTTTAGAGATCTATGAGGGTCAAGTTTATTAGCATGATGAGAGTACACACTGATGTAGTCATTATTTCATAAATGTAGTTATAATTATCATGTATTATCATTATATTATTTTATGTATTTTTTAAGGTGTTATGTCAGGGTGATTTTTATTATGTTGGGATGTTGAATAAATAATTTGAATTATTACTCATGCCATGTCAAAATTTTATTTTGTGATTAATTTGTTGATTGAATTTATTTTTAGTTGAATTTTAACATTCTTAAACTATATTTGTGCTAAAATAATTTCTAGGATTAAAACTAACCATTTTAATTCATAGTTTATTCTATGATACTAAAAATGTTAACCATTTTTGACCAATCACAACATAAATAGATAATTCCACTTTGTGGTAAATGAGTCATTTCATTTCTCCAAATAGTTCATAAATTAAATTAATCTCATAATTTATTTATAACCTTGAAAAATAGGACTTTAAATAAATTAAGAGATAGAAATAGGATTCTAGGAACAGATTATACTTTTGGAACTAGTGATAATTTTGAAAAATAAATACTTAATTATAGAAAAAAATATTTTCATAGTTGCGTAGTATTTTGATTATGATGTCAGCATCCTAGACACATTTTGATGATAAAATTTCATAATCATTTTTTATTGAATTTTAATTTATTTCTTTCACTTTCATAAATTTTAGTTTAATAAAAATAATTTAAAAAATAATAATTCCCTAAGTAGATAAACTGCCTAAACATTGTCCAAAGATATTAAGTTCAGTAAACTTAACCCTTGAAACCTATAGTTTGACTCTTTTTCCCACTTTTATAGTAGCTGATATGTTAAAAATATAAAAAATGTACATTCAATTACATGTACACTAGGTTACTAAAAAGTCATTTTTAAATCTAATTAGACCTAAGTTGTATTGGGATTATAAAGACTCTTCAAGTGCAAGAGTAAGTTCACCATAAGGAGAAACTTCAAGGAACTTTTTTCCTTGTCAGAGTAGAAATGATGATCTTTAACGGTTGGTAGTGAGGTTGTTAGAAACTCTAAAATTTCAATGGGTGCATCTTGGAGGTAATATTAGAGTAATTTCATTAGGTGTTGTGATCACCATAAGGGGGAAATTTATATGTTTGAATCATTCTTGGAAAATACTTCATGGTAAAAGAGTGAGGTATAGGGAAAAGTATTCTTTGTTGATGATTGGTGGTCATGCCAAGGGGTGTTATAGGGGATCATAAGTTGTACAATGCAATATATGGACTCTCACAAATGTAGGAAGTTGGTGTAACTATATTATTGTGTGGGACACTCTATATTTAGGTGGTGGTACCAATTTACTAAGGTGTTTAATTATCATAAATTTTATTGATTTATGTGTTTTTCTAGTTGCAAGTTATGAAATGAAATATTTTGATGCTTCTCCCTATGGATGTAAGATGAAATTATGAACCATATAAAACTTTTTTGTGTCCTTTATTTTAATTCCATTTCATTATTGTAGTTGAATTTTTGTGTTATTTGTATTTAATAGGCTTAAAAAGTGAAATCTAATGAGGTGATTAGGGTTAATGATTCTTATTTTTAGTTATGATACATTGTACTTATGAGGATTTCTTCTAAAGATCTGTTTTTTTCCATTGTAATATTTCGGTGGTAAAATTTGGGTGTGAAAAGTTCATTTGGGATTATCAATAATTGATATCAGAGTATCAGGAGGTTTTCTTAAAGGATCATTAGTTTTCCTAGTAATAAGTTAGGTAAAATTTAATCTTGCTCATACATTTTTTGATTCAGAAGGATTTATTGTTTTGGAAGGTGATGGAGTTGGAAGATAGCATGATATAATTTGAAAATTTTGATGGAACATATTTTAAATTATGGATGGTGTGGTTAGAACATTACATTATCTAAAAATACCTATATATTTTGTCAAAATGGGTTAAATTGGAGATGATGGAGAAAGGATAATGGGAAAAATATTTATTTAAAGGCTCTAGGTTTGGTGAAGTTGTCATTGGAACTAAATGTATCCTTCAACATTTAAGATAGCAAGACAATGATGTAGTGGTTGGAGACACCAGAAGACATGTATGAGAATCATGCATCACTCAGCAAGGTGAGATTAATGTGATGATTGTACGATATGAGGTTATTATAAGGAAGGTATATTATCGATCATGTGGATGATTTAAACATGATTAGAAGCTATCTCAAATCCATGAAGATGAATTTAATAGATAATATATATGATATTTTGTTATTATCAACATTACTATAATCTTATAATGGGATAGTAACAGTAGCGGGCAACTCTAACAGAAAAACTAACTTAATCTTTAAGGATGTCCAAAAAATGATTATAAACAAATTTTTCTAAAGTATGGAGACCTATACACATTCTAGTGATGCATTTAATGTAGGTGTAAGAGGGAAATCGCCTCATCAAATAAGTTAAACATGATCATAAGGGAAGTCAAGAGAGAGGAGTAGAGGAAAATTTACTAGACTTAGGCTATTCTATTATTATTGTAGAAAAATGTGTCATCTCAAGAATGATTTCCATGAGTTCAAAGTAAATTCCCAAAGATAAACCTTTTTAGTATTTAATTCCAAGAATCCAATAGTTTAGAGTAGTTCCAACCTAATTTTTAGTGTCAGAACACTAGTGGAATATTGGATCATAGATTTTGATTCACTTTTCCACTCTACTTGTGGAAAGGGATGCATAGAAAATTATCTATTCAGAAGATTTAAAAGAGTGAATATAGTGGATGATTTTTCTCTTGAAATAATTGATAATGGAGGTGTGAAAATACAGTTTAAGAATGATGGTATCTTTGAGTTGAAAGGAGAAATGTATATTCTAGGTCTCCAGTTGAATCTAATTTCAGTAGGATAGTTGGATGAAGATAGATATGGAACAAACTTTAAAAATGGAGTGTGTAAAATCACTAATAGTTCCTTGGTCATAGATATAGGTGCAAAGGATGATTCGTTATACCTAACTGTAAGGGAAATGAGGGATAAAAATTTTAGAACTTTAAATTCCAAAAGTTCAGAACTATGGCACTGTCATCTTGGGAACCTTAGTGATAAAGGTATAAAATTTATAGAAGAGAAAGGAATATAGAAGTTAGATCATTAATAATTCATAAGTTCTGAGATTTTTAGACTTGGAAAGTAACATAAGGTGAGATTTAACTTGAGTGTAAGGGCATAAAATATAGAAAGATGAAGCTAGTACATATGGATTCCTAGAAACCTTCCCCAATTAAATCTCATTTATGTTCACAATACTATTTGATATTCATTGATGACTCCATGAGGAAATTATGGGTATACTTATTGAAACATAAATTAGATGTGTTTAGATTTTTTTTAATGGAAAGCTATGGTTTAAATGGATATGGGATACATCCTGAAATGCTTGATTTTAGATAATGGAGGTGAGTACTTCAGAAGAAGTTTCTAGAACTTATGCAGACATAGAGGTATTATAAATGAGAAAAATATTATTGGAATACCTAATAAAGATATCATAGTTAAAAGGGTAAATCATAAATTTATAGAAATGATGTAGAGTATAAAGTTGTATTCATGAATTATCAAGGCCATTTGGGTGGAAGTAGTGGATACTGTGGCATAATTGATTAATCATATCCCCTCAACAACCATGGGATGAGAATTTTTAGAAGTTCTATCCACAATAAATCTATAGGATTTATCTCACCTTAAGGTCTTATAAATTATACACTACACACATGTTGATGCAATATACATAGATGATATAGATGAAAAATCTCATGCATGTTTCTTTATGGTTTATGGATATGAAGAACCTTGATTTTGACTTTGGGGTGATGAGAAAAAATGGGTCATCAGATGTAGAAATATTCTTTTCATTGGGTAGGTTCTTTGGAATGATGGGAACTTGAAAGTTAATGATGTTGAATTCAAAGTGTAAACTTTAATTCAAGGTGATATAAATAGGGGTAGAAAAAGTTCATAAATTTTGAAGATTTCAGATGGGTCAAGTCTACCAAAAGTTCACAAATTTTAAAATAAATTTCAAAGGGAGGCACTAAGTGTGTAAGGATAAGATAAATGGAAGATATAATTAAAATTTTGAGAACTATTAAGGCTTGGTCCATATTTCTAGAGGATAAAATTTAGGAGTTTATAGTTCAGTAAAGGGTAGAACCACAGGAAAAATTTCATAGATCTACTAAAGTTAGATAGTCATTATACAGGTATGGATCTAACTTAAACTTATTAATTTTAAAAAATGGTGAAGAACTAGAGATCCCAAAAGAAGATTCTAACCTCAAACATTCTTAAAAGTGGGAGTTTGATATGAAGGATGAGTCATATTCACTTCATGAAAAAAATACATGGGAGTTAGTGAAATTACCACCCAGAAAGAGGTCACATGAGAATAAGTGTGTTTTTTAGTTAAAAATATGAAGTTGATAAAATTAAAAGATATAATACGAGGTTGGTTGTTAAAGTATTTCAGTAGAAGGATGGAACCAACTATCTAGAAATTTTTTCTCTATTAGATAAACACACTATCATATAAATAATGCTAAGTTTGACTGATTTTGAAGGTTTAAATCTAGAAAAAATGTACATTTTTTTTCTAAAGGTTGGGGTTGAATCCTCATTTTATTATTTAAATCAAATACCTCTTTATACTGGGTATAGGGAGACCCATTACATAGCCCGAAGGCCTAAGGCCAAGTGGCCTGAAGACTAGTCTTGAAAGCCCATTTTTTTGGCCTAAAGAGCCCCTCGGTGAATAGTACTGCTACAGTACCCGGGCTATTATAGTACCTACTACAGTACCACCTCCGCTACAGTTCCTCAGCCACTATAGTGTCGCCGCCCGCTATAGTCCCACCGCTAGTACAGTACTGCTATAGTGCCCTACTATAGTGTTGCTACAGTCCTAGAAATTAGTCCCTACCCAGATTTGATTCTGGTTCATTTGGATGCCAAGCAGGAGCCTGTACCGCTAGGGTACATGCTCGTTGGCTAGAAAAATGTACATGAAGATTAATTTTCTTCACAAATATCTAGAGGAAGAAATCTATATGAGGTGACCTATTGGTTTCATGGATCATAGGAATTGGGTCTTGGTGTTTAAAATCAAGAAAAGTATTTATGGGTTAAAAAAATTTCAAGATAGTGGAACCAAAATTTCAACTCTTTTTTGGAGGAAAAAGGTTTCATGTAGAGTAACTTAGATCATTTTTACTACTAGAATGATTATAGTGATGAGAAATTCATCATTCTGCTATTTTATGTGGATGGAATACTTCTGGTGGGACCATCAATCCAATGGATTCAAGAAATAAAGAAAGACTTATCAAGGAATTTTGAAACGAAATATCTCAATAAAGCTAAAAATATTTAGAACATGAGAATCTCATTTAAGCTAAGAATAAATGTTTCTAATGGATTAACTCGTCTCATTATTGCTACTAGAAGGAGTACAGTGATGGGATCTTAATCATTATGTAGTTATACGTGGATGACATGCTTCTGGTTGGACCATCAATCCAATATATTTAGGAGATAATAATGACTTTTTTAAGAATTTTGAAATGAAATATCTTGATTAAATTAAGAAGATTTTGGGTATGATTAGTGAGTAATATAATAATATTGGAAGTTTGATCTTTAGGAATACTTGAAGTTTGATCTTATCTCAAAAAGAGTATAATCAGAAGATTGTAGAGAAATTTGAAATGACCAGATGAAAATTTATTTCAACTCCTCTTGTTAGACACTTCAAAATCTCAAAGTAACAAACACCATGAATATAATAAGTGGCTAAGCACATGGTTATAATATTGTATCTATCATCGGTAAGAAGTCTCATGTATTCCATGGTGTACACTCAATCGAGTATTTCCTATACATGTCAAATATGGGGAAAGAGCATGAGAATTAATGGAGTTGATCTTGGGATACCTTAAATTAATAAAAGATATATCCCTTTTCATCATAGACAATGATTAATTGGTTGGGTATGTTGGTGAAAACTTTGGGGGAGACTCAGACTCTTGGAAAACCACAACTGGATTTGTATTTTCCTTTGAAGGAACCATAGTTAGCTAAATGTCAAGGTTGTAAATGGTTATTACTCTCTCTATAAAGAAAAAAAGTATATAGTATCAATAGAATCAAAAAAGGATGTGGTCTGGTTTAAATGTCTCATTGAGGAGTATGGAAGCATCCAGAAAACTGTACTTCTCTACTGTGATAATCAGAGAGAAATACACTTGGCTAAAAATCAAATGTTTCATGTGAGGATGAAGCATATTGACCTAAAGTACCATTATATCTAAAATATTTTTAAATATGGTGCATTGGTGTTGTGGAATATATCTAGATGATATAATTTAGTGGATATTTTTACCATGAGTTTATTCCAGGAGAGTCTTAGGTGGCATCGTTCCTTAGTCAAACTTGGTTGAATGAAAGGGAATGAATAGGAGTATCTCATGTAGTGGAAGTTGGAAGGTTGTAATTTTCCAAAGTTTTAGAGGATTTCATGGTATCCTTCAATTATTATTTAAGAAGAATATTATTGGGATTATGAAGACACTTAAATTGTGGGAGAAAGTTCAACATAATGAGAAATTATGAAGAGCTCCTTTTCCTTATTAGATTAGTGGCAACGATCTTCAATGGTTGGCGGTGAGGTTGTAAGAAATTTAAAATTTATAATGGGTGAAAATTGGTGTTGAGATCACCAAAAGTTCATCAGGTGTTGTGATCACCACAAAGAATAAGTTTCTACATATCAAACATTCTTTTAATTTAATTTATAGAAAAAATGAGGTGTGGGGAACACTTTTCTTTTACCGGTGATTGATAGTCATGTTGAGGGGTGATATAGGGGATCAATATTTTCATGGTGAAATGAATAGACACCCACAAATATAGTAAGTTGGTGTAAAATTATGAATGGGTGGGATATTATATATTTTGGGGGTGGAAACACTTTTTTGAGGTTCCAAACAATCATACAAGTTAGTGATCTATGCGGTTGTCTAGTCATCAATGATTCTAACTTTATAATTTCAATAAGATGAAATATTATGATGTATCTACCTATGGATATAAAATGGAATTCTGAACCACATAAAACTTTACTGTGTCATTTACTTTCCTTTTCCCATTTTATTATTGTATTTTAATTTTTGTGTGAGTTGGAGTTAACAAGAATAATTAAGTGTAATTCAGTGTGGTGATTAGGTTGAAGGATTCTTCTTCCTAGTTCTGGTACCTTGAACTTGCAAGGATTCCTTCTGTAGATCTTTTTCTACCATTACGATCTTCTTATAGTGAACTTTTTTGTGCGAAGTTCATAAGGGTTTCTCAACAAGTTTTTTTGGATGCTAAAGTAATTTATTTCTATTTTAGCCAACATACACACCTTCTTAGATTTTATCATCTAGTATTTTGGAATACACTTAAATCTAATCATTATTTCATTATATACAGTGATAATGTTTAATATATTTTTTGGTTTACTAGAATATGTGATCATTGTTGGTTACTTTTAATTATTTAAAAATAATTTTAAAATTCTTTGAATATCTTAACATGTTTTATTGGCTCATTTTATCTATTAAAATTTTTATATAAGAGGATTTCTCACTATTTATATAGTAGAAATTTAAAATCTATATAAATGTGTTAGTTTGTTCAAAATAAGGAAGTTGAAATTAAATGGTAGCTTTACCATTTTTAGTTAATTCTATTTAATATTATTTATATTTAGAAGGTACAAATTTAAGGGGGTTATTTTCATTAATTTTTTTGATATTTAGATCAGTTTAAAGCATACTAAAATATATTTTAATTTTTAAGTATTGATTGAGAATGAATTACATGATTATTTATATTATGGGTAGATACATATTATGTTTTATTTCATGTTCTAATGGGATTGATATATTAGATGTTTTATGTTTGATTTCATGATTAATAAATTTTAAGCAAAAATATTAATTCTATTAAGAGCATGTTTTGAGGAAGAAATTTCGAAAAGGAAAGAGAATTTTTTTGAATCATATTTTCAATTTTCAAAATGGGATAACTTTTACATGAACTTCTCTTAATTGTTCTATTTTTGATCAATTACAAAAAGGGGGATAATTTTGAAGTTATATTCAACATTGTAATTATTAAAAAGAGAGAGATTTTTAGTGACTCCTTGACACTTTATTTTTTATGTTTTTATAATTACATTTCTTGCTATATTTATACTTTGTATTCTATATTTTAATATTTCACTGGTTATAAAATAAAAAATAATAATTCTGAATTTATTTTTTATTCATTGGTTATTAATTATTAGTTATTTATTTAATCACTAATAAATTGTTATTTATTATTTACTGCTTATTTTTTTATTATTTTGTGTATTATATTATAATTATTTGCTATATAATTTTACCAAGTAAATTATATTATGTATTTTTTTGGAGATGAACAAAAACCTTACATTTGAATTTTTAGAAAAGGATGGAATGTTATGCATCTTAAAGAAGTGTTTAAATTATCTTATGTATCATGTTTTTAGGTAATGTCCAATATATTATACATGGTTTTAAATTATATTATGTATTCTTGGAAAATATATTACGCATGGATAAAAAATATTAGGTTTGGGAAAATTGGTTAATTACAATATTTTACATATGCCCTTGGAGTTTATAAATATATTACATACCAAGATTTTCTCAAAGGAAAAAATGTTACACATCTTCTATCTATTTAAATATGTTATATATTACATTTTCTTGGAATTATATTACATATTAGTATTTTTCAAAAGAAAATATCTTTCACATTGAACTGGAGTTCTTGATATTATGTTACATATCATCTGAATCCAAGAAAAATATGTTACATATCATTTTTTTCAAAGATGATTTTATTATGCATTATATAGAGAGATGAAATTTATGTTACATATCAAATATATTTTCTTACATATTGAATTTCTCATAAAGTATAATATCTTACACATTATATATCTTAGGAATTGTATTTTTTTACAAAAATATATTATGTATCAATATTTTTTAAATTAAATTATATTATATATCAAATATATTATGTATTAAATAGAGACAGAAAAATATATTACATATTGATGGAGTTTGAGATTTTTGAAATTTAATGTTATTGAAATTATTTGTATATAGATAGAGTATTTATTATATACTAATATGAATACTACATTTTGAATTCAAATATGGTTGAAATTTGAAAAGGTTTTTTAGAATGTTTTTTAGGAAATATCCACAGATATTAAATGTTGATTATTTAGGAAGCATTTATTATTATGATTTTTGTGGAATATTTATTAATATATTTAATTTTTTTATTATTTAGTTTTAATGACTATGTTTTATAGGTTGTTTTGGAAATATTATTATTGTGTATATTTAGTTCATCTCGCATTAATATTATTGTTAATTTTTTATAAAGGAATACACATGGAGATTAAAGTGGAAAATAGTTATTGTTGTTTTATCTATTTAAAGGATAAAGAAACACACATGCATGCAACCCTAATACTCATGGCTTGATACTTAAGTATTGTATAAAAAAGATTAATTATTTAACTAAGTTTATGAAGCACTGATTGAATGGCTAAGCTACATCATTCAAATATTTTTAAGGTCCTAGAAGAACATTATTATGCTAGTATTTACATTTTCAATCTATAGTGGGCTTCTTTGTTTTTTCTGAGTTTGTTTGCACTATACTATAAACAAATTATGGGTTATACCAACATTAAAATGTGTGATTGGTTCTTCTACCTAATCAAAAGGCATTGACTTGGGTTGTTCTTGATCCTAGTAAAAAGTAATTTATAAATCCTAGGTTGTGTTTTCACCCACTCAAAATCCTATAAGATTGGTCTTTATTTATAATGGACTAGGTTTGTTCTAAACCTATTGCAAAATAATAGGTTTAGGTTAAACCCTTTGTAAAAGACTTTATCTATAGTGGAAATTACACTCTTAGGTTGGAATGTGAAGAGTATATGTAGGATCATTTGGAACTAAAATTATATAAAAATCCTTATGGTTTGTCTTTAATTTATTTCTACTTACACTCTTCACATTACTCACTGGACACTTTATTTTTTCTTAAATTGTTTTATTTATCATCCACTAAATTCCAAATTATAATTTTAATGAATCTGATAAATTTAAGGATAAACAATTCAACCATATTTATTTCGATCATCCTAGTTCAAACTTAACATAAATATGTTTGTATTCAATTTTTGGGTGAATAAAACAAACTTGTGGGTTATATAAATAGTTACACATTAATTTGGTGTAAAAACATTAATTTTGTAGATATTATAGGATTCCAAAACTATATTTTTATAATCATGCATACAAAAATGAATAAAACATGATAAAATAGAGTTTTCATGAGATGCAAAGTGTTTAATGTGCATGAGATATATATTAAACTAGTGAGACTTTTAAGAAACCCATTTAAAATAATAGGTGTGATATTCCTTCTAAAGTGAAACTTTTCAAGACCTTGATCATTCAGTATAGTTGACCCTAATAGTTAGGTGATCATGAATTATCTTATGTAAATAAAGTAAGTAATAAGGTTTCCCTAATGGTTAAGTGCCTTGTTTTTTGTGTTTTCATTGGGTTACACTAGCTTGGAAACCCTAATAGTTTGGATACTATAGGAATAGAATTGAGTGAATATATATAATGTATTTGGATAAATATTTTATCCACTTATCTATCCAAAAATTATATATGATTTTATTGATAAGTTATTATCTACCAAATGGATTCATAGATTATTTCCATGCTCAAACCAATGTGTAAGTCTTAATGAAATATGGATCTTATCTTACTAAATTTATTAGATATATTGGATCATCATTTTTATTGAGAATGATTTCATTAAAAGTATTTAATTAAAAGATATAAAACATGATACTTACCCATAGATATGTCTCTATTATATGTTATGGATTACTACATGGAAATCATATTAAGATCTATCATATGTATGACATATAAAATAGTTCAAGATTGGTATATAAGGTTGATAAGTGTTCTCAAAGTGAATCATTCAGCGCATATGAATGTGAATGTTATAGAGGTAAATTTCACCAACTTTGACTCATGGGTATTAGATATAAGGTGTGAGTCACACATTTGTGTTGATAAATACAAGATCAAATATATGAGGGAATTGAAAAGGGTTAAAGTATATATTCTTATGGGTAATAGAGTAAGAGTTCCTTTATTAGAGGTTGAAACTTGTGGTCTAACTTTACCAAGTTTATTGATCTTATAATTAGAGAGATGTTTTATGTTCCTTCCATAAACATAATTTTTATTTTTGTATCTTGTTTGGACAAGAAGGTATTCTCATTCTATATTAAGAACAATATTAGTTTTATATATATTAATTAGATTTTTTATCACATTGGAAATATGATTAATGGTCTATACATTCTATATATGGATAATAATATTTATAATATTCAGAATAAGAAGGTTAGGATCGATTCTAATCCAACTTTATCTTTGGAATTATCTCTTTGGATATATAAACAATAAATGCATCTAAAAACTCTATAGATATAGATTACTGGAACTATTTGATTATGAATCATTTGAAAATTGTGAATCTTGTTTATTGGGAAATATGACAAAAACCTTTTAGTGTAAAATTTGAAAACTATAGTGAGTTATTTGATCATACACATAGTTATATACATAAACCAATTAGTACTCAGACAAGTGGTGGATTTAGGTACATCATTTCATTTATTTATGACTTAAGTTGGTATGGTCATGAATTTATAATGATTCAAAAGTATACAACTTTTAAAATGTTAATATATTTTTTAAATAATTTACAAAATCAAATAAGAAATATTATTAAGATCCTTCAATCAGATCAGGGTGGTAAATAATTGAGTTGAAAATTCATTGATCGTTTAAGGGACTATAGAATTTTTTCACAACTCACTCCTTCCAGAACACCATAACAGAATGGTGTGTTTGATAGGAGGAATATTACATTGTTGTACATTGTTTTATTGATAATGAGTCAATGTGACCTTACTATTTTGTTTTAGTGTTATGATCTAGAGGATGGCACATTTCTACTAAACAAGGTTCATCTAAAGTAGTTATAAATATTCCACATGAGATATGGTATGGTAAACTTACCATTATGTATTTTATAAATATTTGGGTATGTGAACCATTATTATGACATTTAGATTCTTATAATATTGAATCCAAATCTAAAAAATAAATATTTGTTGGCTATCCTAAGGAAACTATGGGGAATTATTTTTATAATATTACTTAATACAAAGTGTTTTTTGGATTGACATGGTGATTTTATTTATAATGAATGCATTATTCAAGGAGTTAGTGGGATGAAATTTGAACTTGGAGAAGTTCTAGACCAAAAAATAGGAAGTGTTCATGAGTTGAGAGTTGATCTAATTCCACAAAGAGTTGTGAAAAAAAAACTGACTCAAGTTACAAAAGAATCTTGAAGGTATGGAAGGATTCATCAAGATCCTGAGGGATATGGATTTCTTAAGGAAAATTATGATGGAGTGATGTTTGTAAATTTTAAACCTACTACATATCAGGAGGTTATTGAGAGTTATGATTATGAGAAATGGTTAAAATATATGGAATCAGAAATGGACTGCATGTACACTAACCAAGGTTGGAACTTGTTGAATGAACCTAAAGGGGTGATACCAATAAGTTGTGGGTGGATTTTCCATAAAAACACTGACAAGGATAGTAGTGTGTTTACCTATAAAGAACACCTGGTGGAAAAAGTTTATAAGAAACTTTATGGTATTAACTATAAAGAAACATTACCACCTATTGTGATGATAAAGTCCATTCAGATATTATTTTTCATAATAGCTCATTTGGATTATAATATATATAAAATGGATGTCAAAACCACTTTCTTTAATCTAAATTTAGTTGGGTATGTGTATATGATACATCCTGAAGGGTTTTTAGTACCAAATAAGTCTACTAAGGTAGGAAAGCTACAATAATCCATTTATGGATTAAAAAAGGCTTCTTAGAGTCAAAACATTTGGTTTGATGATGTAATCAATGTATTTGGTTTTATAAAAAAATTATAATATTGTGGTGTATATAATAATATTAGTGGGAGTGTTTTATTATTTTTGATATTGTATGTGAATGATATAATACTTATCAGAAATGATATCTTGACACTTTACTCTATGAAGATATGGTTGGGTAAATTCTTCCCCATGAAAGACATGGGTGTAGAATCCTACATACTATGTATGAATATCTATAAAGATATATCTAAGAGGTTTATTAGACTCAATTAGGACACTTTTATTGGTAACATTCTAAAGACGTTTAGCATGGATAACTCCAAAAGGGGCCTTATCGGTGTTACATGGTATAAATATTATGAAGATTTGGGATCCTTTTAAAGAATTAGAAAGGATGGATAGAATTACCTATGTATTTTCCATAGGTTATATCATGTATTCCATGTTTTTTACTCGATTTAATATCACATATGCTATTATAATTACTTTTAGATACTAATCTAATCCCGGTGAGAGTCGCTAAACTATTGTGAAGAATATTCTTAAGTACTTGAGAAGAATTAAGGATATGTTTTTATTATTTGGAGGTGAGGATGAAATTCATGTAAAGGGTTACATAGATAAAAGTTTCCAATTATATAGATATTATATGAAATCTCAACCTGTTTTTCTATTTTTCTAAAATAGTGGAGAAATCAGTTGTAAGAGTTCCAAATAAGACACCATGGTGGAATTGACAATAAGGGCAGAGTATATCACTACATAAAATTCTATGAAGGAAACTATTTGGGTTAGTAAGTTCATTTTTGAACTAGAGGTGCTTCCTAGAATCAAGAGATCAATGGAGATTTATTGTAATAAAAATATAGATATTTCTAAATCAAAGGAACCCTGGTCTCTCCAAAAGATCAAAAAAATCCTTGATAAATATCATCTTATACAAGAGATCATTGAGAGGGGTAATGATAGTATTTGATGAGTTGCTAAAAATGACAATGTAGTGGATCCATTAAAAAAATATCATAATAAAAGAATGAGTTAAATATAGAGTCTCTTAATATAATATACTTAAGAGATTAATGGAATTATTGAATAATATATCATGTATTTATAATAAAATAATCTATATTTATCATTAATTCATGTGTGCTAAAATTTAATTTATATAAATGGTTGTATAATAATATAACCTAAAAGTATGGCTTTGATTTTTCCCTAATCAATGATCATCATGGATTAGTATGGGTTGTGATGGCATGTCAAGATTTTTGTATGTAGTGGACTCATGAGGTAATAAGTGTAGATATATTATTTGGGATTACCTAACAAGTATATCCCATGGAATGTTATATGGTCATAAATATACTTAGGGGTGTATTATTATAATAAATCCTTCATACCTAAGGTCATTGAGATACCCATCATGAGAACCTTCATAATTTGATACATTTTTTAAGAAATTAATTTCAAATTAGCTAATTGGGGGGTGGTTGGGTATGTTGCCGATTATGTCATCGGTTGGAGTATGACCAAGATGAGATTTTTCACTCATGTGATGAGAAAATTCATTTGGATCTTGATTGAATTAAACTGAGTAAATTTATGTCCATTCTTAGTTGATTCACCTAAGATATGTTCAAATACTTGGATGATGAGCATGCAATGCTCTCATCCACTAGATGAATGGAATGTGATGTATTCATCAACCAATCCAGTATTTTTTTAGAGAATCAATAATGTATGATATGGATTATAAAATATTGACATTATCCCATGTCTAGTGGTCACTTAGTGCCATAATAAAAGGTATTATATAAGCATAAATTTAATGTATATGATACATATTGCAGTGTACATGTTTATATGAGATATGAGTATGTTTGATGGGGATCACACCAGACCCCTTAGTAACTTGAGTAACACTGATTCTTTTATAGAGGCTTCTCTTTGATTATATCTATAAAATAGGGATTTTATATTTTTTTCAATGATACTAAGGCCTGCAGTGTCACATGGTTAGTCCTTTCAATAAGGGTTATGTTTTGGAAAAAATGTTTTATTCCAAAATAAATAAAGTCTGATAAATTATATCCAAAGGATTTTTGGATGGATTCATAAGAGTTGTGAATTTTTTAATTAAGTCCTTATAGTATTTAATTGCAAGTAGTAAATTGATAGATATTCACTTAAAATAATTTGATCATATTTCATGACTAACTTTAATCACATAGTGTGATATGCATGAGTTTCATATCATACCATATGACTAACATGAGTCTCAAGAGAGGATTTTTATACATCGACCACCTATATTATATAGTATGATTAATCTTTATGATTTTTTGTATGAGATTCACGAACCTCCATGTCCACTCCTACATTATTTGTCCTTCAATTTTGTTTTATGATATGAATAATTTAATGAATATGAATCATTCATTAAAGGGGTTTAATGAATGATAAAATAATGTTAAGAAACTCCTAGTTCTAAGGGTTATACCATGACTGATGGAACTATGTTAAATGAAGAGCATCAAGAAGGACTATATAAGGGAAAGGGTGCTCTTCTTTGGTTATCCTCCTTATTGTTTCATGATAGTTGAATCTCTCTCTCTCTCTTATCATAACTCATTTTTTCACTAAGGTGAAAGCACTAAAACCCCTTAAAAGTTTCATGTCCCTCAAGTTATGAACTAGGATCCTCAAGATAGTGTAAACTCTTTATAGGTAGGAGGATATTATTTGCAGATTTGATGATCCTTATCAACCATGCTCTATTATAGGAATAAGATGGAGGTTATTGCTTATGGTTTACAAGTATGTTGTATTCTTCATTAAACTTTGAAATTTTAATTCCATGAATATGGATTGGGATATTTTTTGAGTTTTTTACACTACTACATATCATAGGATGGTCCTCTAAAACCCATCAGTGGTAGTATCCACATCTAGATTCAAGTGGAGAAGGGACACATACGTTTGTATAAAATAATTCAATAAGATATGTAGACCTTTAACCCTTTAAAATGAAAGAATATTTAGTCATTTTACCTTGTAAACAAGCGTGACATATATCTAAGGGTTCTAGTTCAAAAGAATCCAAATACCCTTCTTGATATAGATTTTTCAATTACTTCCCATTTATATGACCAATATGATGACATAAAAAGTAGTTTTAATATGATTAATTTGAAATTGATTTATTATCAATTTCCAAAACTTGGTTTTCATATTCTAGTACATAAAGACCATTATCCAAATGTGTCATCCCATAACATATGCTATCTTTATAAAATTAGTATATCTTATTCTCAAACTTGAAAATAAATCAACTCATTTCTAAAATGGGAACATATATAATATTTTTGGATAAACTTGACACATGATAAAAATTATTAAAAAATATAATCAATGATTTTGGATAAGTAAGATAGTAGTCTTCAATATCCTATGCATTAATTCTTGCTATGTTGGAAGCTCGAAGATCCACCTCACCTCTGGTAACCATCAAAAATCTACTTGGATCATATTTTTAGATATAAATATGAGAACCAAAAGCTATATCTAGTACCCAATTTGTATAAATGGATAGATTTAATTTGATAACAAACACACCAAATGATTTCCCTTACTTCTTCATTAAGGTGTGGTTATTCTTAAAATAGCCCTTATTTCCATGTGAAAAACACATCACATCTTCTTCCTTAGCCTAACCCTTGATCCTCATCATCTTTGTAGGGTGGTATGAATGTGCCTTATACTTGGAATTAGTATTAGACCTTATCACCTTTACTTTCCTCTTGTTCTCCATAAAGACATAAGGCTTTCATGATTCATATCCTTACATTCCTGATGAATCAGAGTTTGGAGATCAAGGAACATCTTATAAATATTTTTCATATTAAAATTCATAATAAAACTAGAGAATATCAAAGGAAGTGAGGTTAGAACTATGTTTGTGCACAATTCCTTGGGTAGCCTAAAACCCATAATTTCTAAATGCTCAATATATCCAATAATATTGACTACATGAGGTCTATATAGCGAACCTTCTCTAAGATTACACATAAAGAATTCCTCATGGATTTTATCCATATATTGTCTTGATTTATCCTAATAAATATCATAGAGATGAGGCAACATGGTGAATAAAACCATGGATTAATGTAAATTTTGGATATCACTAGTCATGGATGAAAACACAAGGAATTTAACATAAAATACATTATTCATGTGTTTATATAAGATATAATGATCCTCCTCACTTTCCTCCTTATAAATATCAATAGAAACTAGGGTCTTTTTCATGTAAATCATCCACTCTTGACATGGTATGAAGTGAAAGTTTATAATGGTTGGGATATTGTATTTCTCCCACATTGATCATAGAAAATAATTTCTAAATCTTATGACTCACCATTTTATATAATAAATAAAATTAAATTTCAGTGATTTATCTTGATTACCAAGTGTGACATAATAATTTTTATTTTTTTAATCCCTCACTAATTTATAAAATATCAATTTACCTTACCATTGGATTCAAAATATCCTATTATGTGGATATTCTAGTGGTAATGATCCATATTCCCCTTATAAAAATATATACTTGTTCCTAACAAATTACTTGAATGTATTTGGATAGGTGATCTTTCCAACTGCATTAACTCATAGTTTCTTAATCTGTCGAGTGGATTCTCTGATCCTAAAATATTAAACTTGTATTTACATGATATTTTCATTCTAGTTACCCCAAGTTTTTTTAATAAATAAACCCTTGATACTAGCCAACTTAAGTTGATAGAAGACTTTAGTTAGAACTTCTTAATAATTTAAATCACCCAGACTTAATCCAAAAAAACACTTTGAATTATGGTTTCATTCTAACTCAAGTGATGAAAGGCCTCTCTGACTTAATATTTTATTAAGGTGTTTAATTTATATTATGTGTAAATATTATCTATTTTATTCTTTAAATGCTTTTTAATATTATGGGAATTATACATAATTAATTAATCGTGTATGATAAAATAATTTATGCATAATCTATTTATTTTATTTTATCTTATCATGCTTTCTATTTCATTTACTTTATGTGATTGTGTTTAGAAATAAAATAAAAACTACATCACATAAATAAATAAATAACCATGCACTACACAAAATAAAATAAATGTGTTGTATAATCATGGAATTTTAAAAAATGGTTGCTTTATCAAGTGGATAATGAACCAAATCTTATCCATAGGGGAATAACTCCTTGAATTGGGATTAGCTTCAATTGCAACATTTCATCTTTAACTTTTGTATCTCCTTGGTTGGTTTCACCTCAACATGGTCATGAACCATATCCTCTTGCTTAAGTGATCCTTCCTTTACATATTCTTACTCAAATCATAGGTGAAGGGGGCTAGGGGTTTAAGGTTACATAAAAAACCATGGATACACATCTCCATACATAATAATGAGAAGGGACGATGCATAGTTAATCATATTTTATTTAATAATAAATTTATCAAAAAAACCAATCCAATAAATAATTAAATTAAATAGAAACCCAACACATGAATAGGTTGATCAAGCTCATGGTCATCCACAACATGCAATGAATATTATTAGCATTAATTTCAATTTATTCTTTATCAAAATAAATTTATTGAATTATTAAATTAAATATCTTATTAATTAATTAATTTTTCATCATAATTAACCATCCAAATATTCCTTGATATTATCATCATATTAAATTTTAATTTAAAATTAATTAAATACACAACATGTACTAGAGTCATTACAGCGTGTTCCCATCTGCATCTGCTTAAACCCATTTATAAAGATTTATTATTACACAACATGCACCATCACATAAAACGGTGTGTGATTAACATTGTGTATGGTCCTTTTCATGTATTGGGTACTTACATAAAATTTATTATTACACAATGTGTCGTGATATTACAAGGCATTCCACTACAAGAAAAAACATACTCTATGGTAGTTTATTAGTGTTCATTTTAAAGAATCGCTACTAATTAAAAAACTACTGATTATACCAGTTTATCTTTTTTTATTAGTGGCGATTAACTGCAATCATTCTATAATGAAATATTGGGAGTGGTTTTGAAAAAACCACTGCCAATTAAAACTAATATCACAATTGAACCTCCCCTCCTCCTTCCTTTGTTGAGTGATGCATATCCTCCCTCACTCCAACCTCTCAACCACACCATCCCCTCTCTTTATTCATAGTCATGTCATCCCTTATCCCCCTCCTTCTTTATGTCCCTATTATCTTATGGTTGCATTGTCCCCTCTCTATCATTCCATCCCATCTCCTTAAAAATGGATTCCCATTCTCTGTCATTTGTCACATGAACCTATTACTCTTCTCTATTTGTTGCTTCTAGGTACAAGGTAAGTCCTCATAAGATCTACTCTTATCTTTTATTTATTATTATTTTATTTCATCAACCTATATGATATTTATAGAGGAATTTTAAATTAACAATTTATGGATTTTATATACTAGGATATAAAAGTTTAGTTTTATCATGAATTAGGTATTTAAGGATTTGTATTACTAGGATATTTTTCTGTTTTTAATTTAATACTGATTTTATTGATTATATAATATGTAGTTAATTTTTATTTGATTATTAAGGTGATTTTTTTGCCTTGTTTATTTTTTTTAATTATTTTATTTTGATGCATTTATGAATTATGTTTTTGTTTTTGTTTTCATAATTTATTTTTTAACATGTTGTAGATTAATTGTTATTTTATTATTTCATATGTATTTATATATATGTTATAAAATATATTTTTATCAAAAATATATGAAATCATAATATCAATTGATTGTAATTATATTGCATTTGATTATTTGTTTTCAATAAAATTTTATAAATACTTATATGTTATTCCTAGTTATGTTTTTATTTTTAACATTATTTTATTTAACTAATTTGAATTATGTTTTTTATGTAGATATTTATTAAAAATGTATAAATAGATAAATGTTGAATTAATTTACCTCGGAATATGCCTCAATATATTAAGTGGTTGGAAGAGTTTTTATATTTTTCAATTACAAATTGATCTATAGATGGAACAATAATATGTCCATGTTCCAATTGTAATTTCATATTATGGTTGAAAAACATGAAGTTTAGGAGTAATTTATATTGAAACAATTTATTAGTGGATATGTGAGATGGATTTGGAATGGGGAATTGAACATTGAAGAAAGTTTGATGAATGGACATCAGTAGAATGAACAACTTAATATCCCAATAGTAGATAATGAAATTTAGAACTTGATTAATTATGCTTACATCACTACAACATAGCATGATGAAGATTATAATATATTAGTGGGGTCTCTTTTTTATTTTCTATAGATTAATAGAATAGATAATCAGACTGAGTAATCAAATGAGTTTTATGAATTAGTGGAAAATAGAAATTAGAAGTTATATAAAGGATAAATCAAATATATAAATTTTACTTTCTACTAAAATATATCATATCATGTGCTTATGTGAAATTATAGATAAAGAAATTTTGATGATATTGGAGTTACAAGATGATGAATTTATTAAAGATAATATTCCTAATTCATTTTATAAGATAAAGATAGTTGTTAATAAGAATGGTCTAAATTATAAAAAGAAACATGCATGTCTCACTAAAGGTATGTTGTTTCTGGGAAAAGATTAAGATAGGGAAGTTTGTAAAATATATCATACTTCTAGTTGGAAATATGTAAATTTTGATGAAAGTTTGGATGGGAATACTATAAAGAAGAATAGAAAAAATGCTTTTAAGGTTTTATATTACTTTCCATTAAACCCATGATTTAAAATATTGTTCACATATTCTAAAATGAAAAAGAAAATAAAGGGACATTACATGGGAAACAATGATAGGTTTTTAAGACATCCAAGATATTTTAAATCCTATAGATCCTTTGATTCTTTATATCTATTTTTTTCAGATCAAAGGAATGTGATTTGGATGATTGGATATTGATAGATTTAATGAATTCGAGACTCTAAATACAAATTATAGCATATGGATAGTTATTTTGATCCCTTATAATCTACCTCCATGGATGTGTGTGTGACAAAATTATTTTATTATTTCTATGATCATTATAATAAAGTAAATTCCTAGAAATGGAATTGATATATACCTCCAACCTCTTAAAGAATAATTAAAATATTTATGGGAAAATGTTGTAGATACAAATGATTCATCAAAAGATGAAATGTTAAAAATGAGTATTTCTCAAAACCCCGTTGATTTTTTCATATTCTTCCAAAAAATTTATGAGAAAACCTTAAGCCCCATTGAGTTAAAAAAATGTAATGAAATAATTGTAATGAAAATTTTTAATTTAAAGATGATATTCCCACAAATATTTTTCACTATGATGGTTCATATAAATATGAATTTGACTGAGGAAGTTAAAGTTTTATGGCCCATACATTACTTATGGATGTATCACATTGATAGGTATTTCCATATTACTTATTTATCATTACTATATTAAAATTTTCATACTCATTACATATATGGTTTATTCTGCAATGTTTTTTAAATTAGGTATCCAAGTCATTTGAACTCTTCTATAAGAAACAAATATCAATTATAAGGCTCTATTGTTGAAGGTTATATGGTAAAAGAGTGTATCACCTTCTATTTAATGTATTTAGATAATATTGAAGCACAATTAAATTGAGTTGGATGTGTTGATGATAACACAAATCAATTATAGTCTTATAGTAAATCAGAAAACTTTCCAATGTTAGGTCATCAAGTTGGGAAAATATCATTAGTTCCATTGACATAAATATATTTCATACAAACATATAGATATTTTATACACAATAATGATATTATAGATCCTTTAATTGAGGAATTGAAGATACAAACAAAGATATGACCTCATATTCAAACATGCAATAAAAAAGAGATAAAAAATACATTAACAAAGACATTATTGATTGGTTTTCACATCTTGTAAGATTATAATCAGTTTTATATTAATAATATATTTATATAATTATCTTATATAACTAATAATATTTTATATTTATAAATGTGGATCATGAATTTTGATAATTGAGCTATAATACCATAGGATTTGAAATATTTGGCCTAAGGAAATTTGAATCAATGTAGAAGATTCAATGCTTATAATATTAATGGCTTAAAGTTTCATATATATTTTCATGAGGAAGGATTGAAAACAAAAAATAATGGAATATTGATAAAATTCACTAGTTTGGGATGCTATGGAAAGTTGATCGGTGTTATCAAATTAAATTATCATGGAAAATTTTTAGTTGTGTTATTCAAATTTAGGTGGTTTTATATTTACATGGTCATAAAAATGATTCATTACAAATGACTTATTTTAGCATATATAATTTGATTGATACTAGTGATATTGAATAATATGATCTATATATTTTTTATTCATGAGATAAAATGGTCTACTATATGGATGAATATTTTGATGAAGTTGAGAGTATTGTAGTCTATATCAAACTAAGAGATTTGTATGATATGGTGGTGAAGTTGAAGAATTGTTTTGTGACAGTGAACTCCATCAACAACTGAATATTGATCTATTTTTCTATGATGATATTGAAACAGTTAGTCTTGTAAGGGAGTATTAAGATGATAAAATCATATTAATGGTAGAGGATTCCAATAATATGGTCAATGATGGGTTAATTGATTATATGTTAAGACCTCCTTTAACTTATCTATTATTTGTTTGTTTAGAATACATGAGTTCAATTAATCTATGTAAATAATTTTAAAAAAAATTTATTTTTCACACCCTGAACTTTAATAACCTTATTATTTTTCTTATTTATTTATTTTTATTTTTCCCTTAAATTTAAATCCTTTCTCAATGATTTTTTTTGGAAAACTTGAGATTCTACCAATCACATAGTTTGTCACATGGTTATTAGAAACCATACATGTGGAACTATAGTTTAATAGATTAATTTCACACAATTGATGCATGATTTTCCCAAATGTGCAGCCAAACCATGCATTATTATAGGTCGATCTAGTGAGTCTATCATGGCTGCCACACGGTTTGGAAAACTGTGCTGCCAAACCATTCATCTTTTACAGTATTAAAAAAATTTAAAATTATTATTTCTCCCTTCTGCATCTTTAAGTCCAAATTATTTCCTCTCTTATCCAATTAAAACCTCATGGCATGTGTTCCACTTTTCCCTCCTTTCTTCCTCTCCTATTGGCGATTTCATGGATTCTCTTTTGGTTTTGATAGAGATTTCTTGAGTTAATATCTTCTAACTTCTTCCCTTTCCTATTTTCCTTTATTTTATTCCTTGTTCTTGCCCTAGTGATGTGTCGATGAACTAGGGATTCAAGTGGATCAATATTTAAATGGGTATCTTGATGTTTTATGGTTCTTAATGGTTCCTCTTAGCTTCTTATACTTTTTTGGGTCTTATTGAGGTGAATCATCAATATCGGTTGTAAAAGAGACAATATTTAAGGTAGTTTTCTCCATGTCTAAGCCATTAAAGTTAAAATAATGATTTATTGTATAGTTTTAATGTATGTTTTTGGTATTTTACAAATTATATTAAGTATGTTTATTGATTTTGATAAATAAGGATTGTTTTATTTTAAATTTTGTAAAAATAGAAGTAATTTTCCTTTGGTTCTAAAGTATAAATCTATTTTTGTAATACTATGCACATCAAATATTTTATAAGTTTGATGCTTCAATATTTAAAATGAATTATTCTTTTTAGAATGATGGTTTGGGGCTATGGTTTTCTTGAAATTTTTTCCCTTGAAACATGCCCCTAATTTTTTTCAAAAGGAAAATATTAAAATTGTGATATTATTATGGATGCCTCATTGGGGGGAGTATATATTTTTTTATACTTGTAAAATGGGATTGTTTTGTTATAATACACTAGTGTACTATCATTTTCTAGCTAGTGGCCTTATGGTTAGATTTTATATCACTTTGGAAGTTTCCCCTCAGTTAGGACAGGTAAGGAAATACATAGATTTAGGGTAGGTTGTTGATATTTAGTGTCAATTGTTTCTATATAGTAATTTTTTAGGTGTGTTCAGGTCATCACTAGGTCCCCTAGGTTCCCATGAAACATGAGATTGTTTTTTTTACATGATTGTATATATGTGGTGTTATGCCTTAATTATGATTTTGGGTTTCATTAAATGTTATGGGACTCATTTTAGAGATAAGTTTATTAATTAATTAACATTTTTTCTAAACATTTTATCTTATTTAAAAAGGGTTTTATAAATAATAATTTAATTTAGGAAACAATTTGTATTTTTATACGTTCAAAATAATTTTCAAATAAAAGTGATTTGGTTTTTCTTTTAAAAAGAAAATTGTAAAGTCAATTTTATATATGTACCTCAAATTCGCATGAAATGGTTTTACCTTTAAAGATTCCACATTGGGTGTGGGGAGGATACTCAATGGTCATTTTATTCTCATTCCTATCATATTATAGTTTTATGTGGTTTTTCTTATATGTGGTAGTTTTTTAGCAGATTCTTGGATTGGGATTAAAGGAGATGATAAGTGGAGATATTATGATTGTACATGCAAATGGATGGATGTGGATTGCTCTCTTTGTTTTTTAGTATCATTAATGTATCATACACCTCATCATCATCAACTTTTAGTTGTGTACTCTTCATTCCATATTAGTACTATTATTCTATAATGGGTTATATAGATATTGGTATATGCTGATTTTTTTACTAATTTTGTTTTATTATGATGATTAGTGTTTGTTTTCTTATGCATCATCTGGTGATTATTTTATTTCATATCTAATTATTTTTATGTTGTGTAACTCTAATGTATAGAATAGACATGCCAAATTTTCAGGTGGAATTCATCTTCTTATTATTGATTCATCAAGAGAAATCATTCCCAATGGTTGTTATTTTACACCTTGGAACATTACACCAGCCCTTGGGGATGGGGAATGACCCTCAAGCCTTATCATGGACCGGTTTAGGTTTTTAAATTAGGGGTGGCCCCTATTGGTTCATAAAAAATGGTATCAAATCACCCATGTTATTTAGGTTGTCTGGGGGATAGGAAATAGAATCATTGGAACTCAAAAGGTGTATCAAAAGTGGGAAAATAATCACCATCTCCTTGTGATGAAACTTGAGTCACCAAGGTATTTGAAGATGTGTGTATCTTGAATCCAATATCAATTATCAAATTTTTTCAAGATTTTCAGTTTCTTTTTAAGTGGTTTTGCTTTATATTGATGGTTTATCTAATATTTTATATATTTTTTGATTTTGTAGTTGAATTTTGGAAGGAATCCATGTTCTCACAATTACTGTGCGCAATCTAAAAAACCATGTAAAGACCTTATATACCAATCTGGAAACCCTTTGGTGAGCTTTGTGAAGGTTCTGAGTGCAATGGAAGCACCTAGTGGGAAAATTACCATAATGGTTTTGTCAGAAAAAATGGATCATTCACCAATTGTTCAAGATGTAAACATCATCACTAACAAAATTTTTATATCGAATATCGACATAAGAAATCCCGAAACCCATATAAAATATCTTTTGAACATTAAATTTATAATTAATTTATATATAATTGGAATATATATTACCTTGTCTTAGGAACCTTCTTCAATTAAGATGTTGTTGATAATTTAAAACCCCCTTTTTGGATTACCTTCATTTCTCTTGTATGATACATGTGTATAATCCCTCTAGTAGTGATCTACAAATTCTCCATAGATATTTAAACAACACTTGTTGATTTTCAGGTGCTAGCATGACGGATCAGTCATCTTGCACTGTTCATCTTGATCACTTCAAGATCATTTAAGATTGAATGAGTTCTTCTCATTCATGAGAATATGAGAGAGGGGGGAATAAGTGAGAAGTCCATTGTACACAATGATTCTCAGTTCTCGATTAAACCTATACAATAGACATGTCCATATATTTTTAGAGTAAGGGTTTGGGTTAAAAAAATTATTTAATTATGCACCAGTACTTAAATAATATAATAAACCATTTCTCACCCCATGATATATAGTATTGTTATTATTATTATTATTTTATAGTGTGTGCTAACTAAAAAAATAATAAATATTATTTTTATGGATTGTAAATTGATATTTATCACCAGGAACAATATTGGTATGTGCATCCTTCACAATATTTATTGAATACCTAGATAAATATTTAATTAAATATATATCTATAAAATATATATTTTCATTCACATTCTGGAAAATAAATATTTAATAAATATTTAATAAATAATCCATGATCAATAAAACCTAAATAAAATTATTCATTGGTCTTGAGAATAATATTTATTAGAATAATTAAATTCAAATATAATTTAATCAAGGCCAATAGAAAAAATTACTGTTTGATACTCTAGGATTATCTCTCATCGAAATTAGGTGGGCTTGCCTAAATTCCATGGTTACTATCTAGAAATAGGTCAAGGAACCCAAGATAAATAAGTTAATATCACAATAACAATAACCACATACATACAATTACTATAAATATAATCCATTTGTCATAATATCTCATCAAGAAGGTTGCACATCCATGTCATTAACTTATATGATTAATATTTTGTTCTTTTACTATCAGAAATAAACACGTCGTTACATCATGGCCATGGATTTTAATGTGATAGTTTCATTTCAATCAAAGGTATGAGATATCAAATTTCATAAATATGAAAGGTAAAAATCCTTCCTTGACTTATATATTAATAAAATTTCATTCATGACACAAAAAACATACCATACTTCCTACAAAAATATGGTGTCATTGTTTTGGTCAGTAAATCTAAGTGTGTGATTCATGACATGCATTAATAATAATCATAAATTTTAAGGACCATTACACACACTTGTGGATAGGAATATCTGATGACACATATGGAATTATTACTAACGGTTTTGTTCTCATAATCTTCTATAATGAAGATTACCAAGTGTGAACTTCATGAGAATAAGTCCCATATGCTTATGAGTACTCACACCAAATAGGGAACATACTATGTTCCCCATCATGTAATGTTACCCGACCATAGAAATATATTTAAGAATATAATCATGGAATTTCAAGGTTCTCATCATAGTAGGGAACTTCTATGACCTTATCAATGTGACATATACTATAGGAAATTATTGAATTAAATCCATACAAAATAATGAACAATATATAATGATATGGTTTATTAATATTCAAATCTTAGAATATATATGAAATCCAAATTATAAATAGTTGTTTTTAGATCACCAACTCCAACAGACTCCCACTGTGACTAGAGCCAACTGCCTATGAATTTCAGTACTCTAAACCTCAGATAATGATCATATTTATAATTAGTTAAGAATTTATTCAAGGGGTCCTCAATGTTGTACTCCATGGATATTCTATTCACTATAACTTCACCTCTTTGAGAAAAATCCCTCAATAGATAATATATCTGAAGTATGTGCTTCATTCGTTGATGTGACCTTAACTACTTTGTGAGAGACACCACTATAGTTTTATCACAATAGAGTGTGATAGTATCTTTACTACTAGGTATCACATTAAGAACTTGGAAAAAGTTTCATATCCAAACTACTACTTTATCTTCCTTAGAATCTGCAATATACTCAAACTCTACTATAAAATCTGCAACCATAACTTGCATTGATCTCTTATAACTCACAAAAACTCTATTAAGAGTAAATATGTATCCTATATATGACATAAAATAATCTTGATCTATTTGTAAACTATCATCTTCATATCCTTTGATGACCGGTTCCTCATATCCTTTATAGACTAAGAACATATCCTTAGTACAACTCAGATACTTAAGAATAGTCTTAACTTTCGTCCAATATCGGTCACCTGGGTTGACTTGATATCTTCCTACCACACTTTAAGTCATATGTTACATCTATCCTAGTATATAACATAATATACATTATTTACCCAATTGCTAACGTGTAAGGAATCACTGTCATCCTCTATCTTTCCTCATGTGTCTGAGAAAACATTTTCTTAGAAAGATGAATTCCATGTGACATTAGAAACAATACCCTCTTATACTATTATATAATGAATATCTTTAATATCTTATCAATATATATTCCTTGAATTATAAAAAACAGCCACTTGGATATATCACGGTGTATCTTGATCCCAACAATATATGTTTCTTCTCTTAAGTCCTTTATTTATAAGAATTTATTCAACCTCTCTTTAATAGACTGTAGGACTATTTTTTTCATTTCCAATAAGTAGTATTTCATCGAAATAAACTATTAATAAAATGACCACACTCCCACTAAAATATTTATAGACACAAAGATCACAATCATTCTTTATGAAACCAAATTCTATTATGGCTTCATTAAACCAAATATTCTATTACCTAGATGTTTTCTTTAATCCGTAAATGGGTCTTTGAAATTTTCATACCTAGTTGGAATCCTTTTGAGTCAAAAATCTTTTAGGTTGTGTCATATAGAAATATTCATGAATTTTAACATTAAGTACTTTGTTTATACATCCATTTTCCAAATCTCATAGTCATGGAAAGATGAAATGGAAAGTAGAATTTTGATGGATTTCAGCATAGAAACTAGTGAAAAGGTTTCATTTTATTTTATTCCTTGATTTTGTTTAAACCCTTTTGCAACCAGTCATGTCTTATAAGTACTAACTTGTCCATCCATGACTAGTTTCTTCTTAAATATGAATTTATAACCAATGGGTTTTACATCCATTGAAGGATCTAGAAAAAATTAGAATTGATTTAGGTACATGGAATCCATTTCAAAATTCATAGATTATTTCTACTTGGAAATATATGTTCCACTTACTGCTTCCTTGTAAGTTACAGGATAATTATTGTCAACTAATAATGAGTCACCATCCTCAGTGACTAGAAAAACATACAATTATGGTTCTCTAACCACTCTTATACCCCTATGTAGTACTTGTGTCTCTAGAAATTCTTTTTCCATGAGGCTTTATGGAATATATTACTATTCCAACTCTTGTGTAACTTGAGCCTGGACTTCATCAAATCCTATCTCAGTCTAACTATATATTTAAGATATTTCATCCCTCTCAAAGAATATCGTGTTTCTTACTACTATTTCTATTTTTTACGAGGGTTAGTATAGGTATTATCCCCTTATTTCTTAGGGGTGTCCTATAAAGGCACACTTTGTGCCTCAAGGTGCAAGTTTGTTACCTAAAGATCCCCTAATAAACAATTTCCAACCCTACACATGTAATTACAATAACACGGGTTTATTTTCACTCCAAAATTGGTATGGTAAACCATATTCCACTTTAGTTGGGACCTAGTTTAGTGTTTTTATGTTATTTTTAATGTATATCCCCAAAAGGATAGTGGAAGATTCACATGAATCATTATTGATCTCACCATGTCAAAGAATATGTGGTTCCTCCATTTTCTTACACCATTACACTAAGGTGTATTAGGAGGAGTGAGTTGAGATAAAATCCCAAAATTTCATAAATAATCAATGAAGTCTGGATTAATATATTCTACACCAAGGTTTGAGTGGAGTTTCTTAATCTTCTTAGCAAGCTATTTCTCAACTTCATTTTTGTATTCCTTGAATCTCTCAAAGGAATACAACTTATACCTCATTAAGTAGACATATCCACATCTACAAAAATCATCAGTAAAATTTATGAAGTATGAGTAACTAACCCTTTATTCAATGGAAAATGATATGCACACATTAGTATGAACTAATTTAATAATCTCTTTGACCTTTTCACCTTTTCCACCAAATGGGGATTTGATCATTTTTTCTTGTAAACATGTGTGGTATACACCTAGTGGTTTTAGTTCAAAGGAATATAAATATCCATCTTGGTGAAATTCAATCAAAGGATTTTCATTTACATGACCTAGTTGGTGATGCCAAAGTTAGGTGTGGTGTGAGTCATGTAAATTAGTTTAATTATCAATTTTAATTACATGGTTCATGTAATCCATCATATAAATACCATTATTTAAATATTTCATAGCATTATAAATTTTATATTTATAAAAGAAGAAACATTTATTCCTGAATTTGAAAATAAATCCATCTGTATCAATTTAGGATATAGAAATAATGTTTTTGGTAATACATGGAACAAAATAACATTCTTTTAAAACCAATATCATTTACATCAATAACTTAATGTGGTAGTCCCCGATAGCCATGACAGCAAGTCTATCTCCATTAGAGGCTTGTAGATCTACCACCCCTCAGTCAATCTTCTTGAATCTATTTGTTTATGTATTTGAATACATATTTGAGTACCAAATGATATATCTAATACCCAATTTGTATATATAGATGAATTTCACTCAATAACAAATGCACCTTAAGCTTTTCTTTAATTCTTTTCTTGGGTGAAATTCTTCTTCTAGTGGACCTTATTTCCACATTTGAAAATGATAGCATCCTAATCCCTTGCTTTCCCCTTGATCTTTCTCTTCTTTTAAGGGTGTTATGATGATGATTTATAATTAGATATCTTCACCTGGCCTTTCCTTTTGTCCACTACAAGTATAAAAGTATTTTCTCACTTCATCTCATTATCAATTTATAAAAGTAATGTGAGAGGATCTAAAAGATACTTATCTATGTTGTTAATATTAAAATTAACAACAAAGTTGGAGAATATATAAGGTATTAATGCAAGAATGAGATTGATAATTAATTATTTAGGTAATTTAAAAACTCAGAACCTCTAGGTTCTTAATATATCCAATGACTTTGACTACATGAGGTCTAGCTAGTGCACGATATCCAAGATTACTTTGAAAGAGAACCTTGGATATCTCAAACTATTCTTATCTACACACTCCTAATAAAGACCATAGAGATGTTAGATCATACTATAAGCATTCATGTCTTATTGATACTTCATGAGTAAACTAGACATAGATAAAATCATTAAATATAGAGCATCGACCATATCACTCATGCATTTATCATAGACAATGAACTCTTCATCACTCTCCTCCTTTATAGGATAATCAGGAAGTGAGGATTCTATCACGTAATATTTCCATTCATGGTGCAACACAACTCATAGGAATCTGAACCATTCTTGGACATTACTTCCAATAAGGAGGTTGTATTTCTCCAATATAGATCATAGGGATACTGTGGATGATGAACTTTACATTATTCTAAAATTATTAGAAGATAATATTATTATTACTTTGTTTGATTACAATTTATGTAAGACAAAATGAATTAAATTTTATTAAGTCTCTCACTATTTGATCAAGTCCCAATAACCCTCACCATTAGACTCAAAATTCCTAGTTTTTCATAAATTATAGTGATAAGGATCCATATGACCCTTCTCATAACCCAAGTGAGAGATAAGTCAATTCATTCATTCAACGTTTCATTTTTATTAACTAAAAAATCCCATAACAAAACAGGTCCATGGGAAAGGCCAGAGTACAAGCCTATAGAGGCCTAAAATAATGAAAACCAAGTTGATCTCCTCTAATTATATTTATCCCCTCTGGTTTTAGTTGAATAATTCTGAAAAAATTGGTAATGTTGCTCCCTTATTCTACAACCGTCATGGAAGCAAGATGGTCTTCCAATTTAATGCCTTCATGCCATGTATGAACAACTTGAGAGCTCAGTCAATTATTTGAAGGTATTTAGGTAGGTAGGAAGGTCTTTTCTAACTTTGAACTTGAAACTCCTTGATATGTTGAGTGGACTCCCCAATCCAGAAACCCTCACTCGGATTTCCTCAACACTTACCTCCAAGTTAAATCAAGTCTAGTGAGGGATAATTCCTTTGATGTAAATTGGTTAATTCAACCCAAAAATTTAATAAGAAATCCATGGTAAAATTAAGTGTCCCAATGATGGTTGGTCAAACATTTAGTTTTATGGGTTTCATTCCCTATAAAGTAATGTAAGGCTTAGTCTGACTTAATATTAAGTTAAGGGAATTTATTTATTATTTATAAATATTTATTGTTTTTTACTTTACATGTATTATTAATATTAAGTGGATTTTACTTAAGTGATTAACCCTAATTCGATAAAACATTTAATCATTATACATTTTTTTAAATTCTATATTTTCATATTATTCCATTTATTTATGTGATTATGGTCTTGCATATATAAAGTAAATAATTCATAAGACAGAAATAAATAAATAAATGACCTAATCATGATATTATATAATGGTTTATTTATTGATCAGATAATAAATCAACCGATGAACTGGGGGGAAACTCATTGTTTTGGCCTTAGCATGAGTTTCAGTATTCCACCCATCCACTTGTGTATCACCTGGGTTGTCTTAGTTTCATCTTAAACTTCCTCCATATGACTTAGGATGATCCTTTTATTACATGTACTTATAACTCACACACGGGTGGGGGGAACCAAAGGATTGGTTAATGGAAATTACATAAATCACCTTGGACAAACATTTCCTACATAATAAAAGAGAGAGGTATGAATCATAGGCCATCATAATTAATCTAATAATTAATAATTTCAAGATCATGAAATAAATTAAATTAACTAAAACCAATCCAAACATAGGTCTTGGTCAAGCTCATGAAAGGTCATACACATGCAACGAATATGAAAAATTACAGAGGTTAACATTCATTCGTATTTATTCTTTATTAAGATAAATGCACTTAAATTAATTAATTAACTAATTAATTAATTTCCTTTTATCTTAATGACCACCCAAATTATCTTGGAGATACCCATCATAAATTCATCAATGCCAAATAAATGGCATGAATAATAATTTTAGATAATTACATTAAATTAATTGAGATTTTATTAATTATTTAAAATATTTATTACATAGTTAAACACAATTGGTTCCAATGGTGTAATTATTTTTAATGCTGCAATTAATTTTCTTAATGTAATTTAATTTTTTTTCTTTCATTGGGAAACTACATAGTGTGTACTTACGAGATTCACATCATGTTCCTCAATTACTATGTACCTAGGATAAATGTCGGGGGCTTCGATGTGTTCCTTGGTCAGACTACATGATGTGTAATAACCATTTACATGTTGTGTATCATTCTTTTTGTGTGTCTGTGTAACCCACTGAAGGACCAAGTGTGTTATTTTGATGTGGTACCACATAATGTGTACTCTACCTACACACTATGTGTTCCGCTAGTTGTGTGACTACATAACCCACAAAATGAATTAGTATGTATTTTATATGTTGGAATTAATGAATTACATGTCATGTATGTTGGATAAATGTTTTTTTTTCATTAATTTCATAGGTATTAAATATCACCCAGTCAAAAAATGTTTATTTGACCACATGGTTAGTATTAATTTCACTATTAAACCTTGTATACAACATGACATGTACACTAGTTAAACGTCCTGAAATCTAAAAAGTCATTTTCTAGGTTGGAATGGTCTACATGCGGTGTGCAATAAATGTACCGCATGTAATAATTGCTCTGTGTGTCATGAATCCCACAACATGTCCAAGTTTAGTACACTTGGGTACATGACGTGTACTCCAGTTACATGCCATGTAACTCAGTCTCACCATCTAGAATCCTTGTCACTTTATAATGGAATCTATGGTCATTATTCATCTATTATTAGTCATTTAAGAAAATATAAATCTTTAATGAAGTAATTAAAATGTACAAATCATGTTATTTGTTGGAGTGGGTAACTTAAGAGGGGGTGAATTGAGTTCTCGATAAAAATTTATGTTTAAAAAAAATTAAAACTAAATCCCCCAATTTAATAAAAACATTCAGTTAATAAAAATAATAGAAATATATAAATGTAGTTGGGTTTTGGCTTAGTGGTAAGCACCCCTTAAATCTACATGGAAAATGGGGGTTCAAAACCCATTGGGCGTAGGTATTGTGGCAGTATTGTAGCAGCGACAGTACTGTAGCAACGGCGGGCATTGTAGCGGTGGTAGGTCACTGTAGCGCCGAAAGAGTATTGTAACAGCGGTGGGTACTGTTCAGTATTGTAGCAGCGCGGGTACTGTGGAAGTACTATTCACAGAATGGGCTTTGGGCTAATATAATGGGCCTGCGGGCCATATAATGGGCTAAATGCCCACTGGGCCTTCGGGCTAAGTAATGGGTCTCCCTCCACCCAATTAAAATAGGTATTTTCTTTGCTTTAATAATAAATGAGGCTTCGGCCCTAACCTTTAAAAAAATAGAAATATATAAATTTTCTCTTTCAAATAATTTATCAGAACCAAGATCATGGATCGATTAAAATAAATTTTAAAATAAGTTACTTAATAAATAAATTTATATAAACACAAATTAATACTAACTATCAAATTAATGTTTTTTTACTGTTTAGAAATTAGAAATCGATTTGTAAATTAATACAAAAAAACTAGAAAATCACATGGCGGAATTTAAACAAGGGGTGAAGTCTCAAGACAAGACTTAATCCCCTCCACTTGGAAATCACCTACTACCAAACAATTTATTATTAAATAAAATGATCCACAACCTAGATTGGGTTTTACAAACAATATCACATAGGAATATCCCAGAATAAAGCCTCTTCTATAGTTATAATTGTGAATACAAATGAATTATTTGAGAGAGAGTATCAAGTACACTTCAGTAGATCACACGAGACTGTGTTTTTCAAATAAATAGATAAATATAAAACACAGCTCAAAAGATTAAGAATAAATGACAATATAAAGATATTAGGAATGATAAAAAATTTATCAGCTCGGTCTGAATAGATTCTCTTGTACAGGTTCCTTGAATTTTTCTTTGGAATGATCTTGGATAAGTTTCTCAGAAAGTTCTGGAAAATAGATCATCGTAGAGTCTTCTCTATAGTATAGGTGATCGCTTATGGAATCCTCCATTATGTCTCGTGTGCACACACATATTACATAATATCATCATTTCACATGATAAGATATTCTACTTAAAATTATCTTCATTAAATTATCCATTAGAGAATAATTAATTCAATATTAAATGCACTAATGATCCGTTTAATGATTTGAAAAGCAATCAGTTGGAGATTTTAAATGCTCCACTACTGATTTATACATGAAAAGATTTATTAAAATAAGAAATGGTTGGTTGAGATCATGGAAACTTGACATGGTCAGTTTATGTGGGAGGGTGACATGGTCAGTTCAACTCTTCATGTTGTCAGTTCATTTTCACATATGGTAGGTTCGTGACCTCATGCGGTAAGTTGTTTCTTCATACAATCACTATATTAAAATACATGTTTAATATATTAATTTAGGAAAAATTATACATACTTTGGAATGGTAACTTGATCTCTTTATGTGGTAGGTAATTTCCTTCACGCAGTCACTTCCTTGATTTTCAAAGCCAAGTCTTTTGATCTCATGATAGGTAGGTTGTACATGTGGTAAGGGCATTCTCAATATATGGTAAGTTGAATCTTTAATTCATAGTAAGTTCATTAATTAGAAAAAAAATTCTCATATAACTCATAGTAAGTAGTTTTTTATGTAGTAAGGTGGATTATAACATGTGGTAAGTGGATTATAATGTTCTGTAAGGTGACATGGTCACTTAACCTTTACATGGTAAGGTGGCACAGTAAGCTCCAGACTTAGTCATTTTTGCAATTTTTTCCAGCAAATATTTTTCTAACAGAAAACACGAAAGTCATTAATAACATTGTAAACATGATTTGGGATCATTAAAATAAGGATTTTTTGGACTAGGCCAATAATTTCCCCTGTTTTAATGATCATAAATCATAACATTTAAATTGAAATGAAATGCATATAACAAGATTATATTCACAGAGGATTGAAATAGTGGTTTAGAAAGTTCTATAAATTATGAAAATTTCTCCAATAAATTAAATTTATTTTAATTTATCATTACTCATGACTCCACATTTTATGATTATAAAAAAGAAACAAAAATAAGGAATAAGATAAAATATAGATGAGAATAAAAGAGAATATTCCACTAATATATAAAAAGTGATTACAAAAAGATTACCTAAAGTCCTTATTATAAATACTAATATAAATCCAAATGAGGAACATCTATAATACATATTAGAAGGATTGGATCCCTTCCTTTGGACATATATTCAGGAGCATAGGTAGTCATAGGAGCAGATAAGGAGGTAGGATCTCCAATAACTACACATGTGGAAACTAGTCTAAGTTGATAAAGGGCTTGGGAAGGAGTTAGGATAAAAATATTGATGGTAGAGGAGGTAGTGGGATGCGATAAATTAATGGATAAGGGGGTAGCATAGTTGTCTGAGAAGTATACAGATAGGGTTCCCCATCAACTGTATAAAATAACTAACATCCTTAGAACCGTGCTCTAGAGCCGAAATAAAATAAACCGGATTCTCCATGAAATCTTATAAAACTAGATTCATACTTATAATATTCTCAACTTTGAATTAAAATCTTGAGTTAGAGGGGGGATATTAAAATCTAAAATAAGATTTATAAACATTCCTTTTAGAACTAAATTTCTGAAGATCCTTCTTAGATAATAATCAATCACTCTCTTAATTTTTTTCTCAATATTGACTAGCTTGCATAGTATCCTCTCAGATTAATGCTAGGGTATTGGTAGTATATGTTTGAAACCGTAATACATAGTTTCAGGATTCTTACTTTATTATTTAAAAAAACTTTTAACTCATCCTGCATGAATTGTTTGATCTTGTCTTCATCAACAACTGATTGAACAAGAGGAGCATAAGGCACGGGAATAGGTTGAAACATAGAATTTATGAACCTCTGGTCTAACTGAAGCATCATATCAGATAGATCAGCCTAAAGATCACCAACTTGAGCTCTCAAATCTATAATCTCATTCTTCATCATTTCAATTCTGAAATTAAATCTAGGATAAATATGATTGATCACTAAAGTAACAGATTTAGAAATGTCATCTTTTCTCACTTTCTACAATGATTTTTCAAAATTAACAAATACTTTCTTGAACATATCTAGTACTCTGCATTTTATCATAGAAGATTGTGTTTCTATAGATAAATATATCAATATAAAACACAACTCTAAATATTAAGAATAAATTAAAAGAGAAAGATATTAGGAATGAGAAAATTTGTAGAAAATCCATCCAAATATATTATCTTTTCCAGGGTCCTTGATTTTTTCTTTGCAAGGATCTTGGAAAATTTCCTCTGAAATTTCTGGAAAACAGAGTGGTGTGGAATCTTCTCCATATCACAATCACTCATGTATGAAATCCTCTGTTAAGTCTCAAATATGAACATCTATTTCAAAGTATAATCCTTTCACATGATCGGATATTCTTCTTAAAAATATCTTCATCAAATTATCCATTGTAGTATAATCAATGTAACATTAAATACACCAACTCTCTATTTAATGCTTTGAAAAACTAGATGTTGGAGATTTGAAATGATCCACTACTAAGTTTGGAATGACAATATTTATTCACTTAACACATGGTTATTTGAGCTCAAAGAAACTTGACATGTTCATTTGATGAGTCAAGGTGACACGTTCGGTTCATCTATTCATATGATCCTCTCATTTTAAAATGTGATAGGTTCACAACTTCATGAAGTATGTTGTTTCTTTGTATATTCACTAAATTAAAAGACATGGTCAGTATATTACTTTATGAAAAATTATACATACCTTGGCTTGGTAACTTGATCTCTTCATGCAGTGGGTAATTTCCTTCATGTGGTCACCTCGCTAATCTACACATTTGAGTCTTTTGATCTCATGGTAGGTTGGTTGTGCATGCGGTAAGTTCATTCTCAATGCATGGTAAGTTGAATCTTTAATGCACAGAAAGTTCATGACTTAGAAAAATTTTGATCATATAACTCACAGTAAGAATTTTTTTATGTAGTAAGGTGGATTATAACATGTGGTAAGTGGATTATAATGTGCGGTAAGGTGATATGGTCACTTGACCTTCACATGGTAAGGTGTCATGGTAAGCTCTAGTCTTAGTCATTTTTTCAATTTTTTCCAGAAAATATTTTTCTAACAAAAAAATAAAAGTCATTAATAACATTATAAACAAGATTTGGAACCATTAAAATAAGGATTTTTTGTACTAGTTCAATAATCTCTCCCATTTTGATGATCAAAAATCATGACATTTAAATTGAAACGAAATGAATATAGTAATAGTGTATTCACAAAGGATTGAAATAGTGGTTTATCAAGTTCTAGAAATTATGAAATGTTTTCCAACAAATTAAATTTATTTTAAATTATCATTACTCATTAATCCCCATTTTGGGATTATCAAAAAGAAACAAAAATAAGGAATAAGATAAAAGATAGATGAGAATAAAATAGAATATTATATTAATATATAAAAAGTGATTACAAAAAATATTACCTAAAGTCCCTATTAAAAATAATAATCTAAATCTAAATGAGGAGCATCTATAACATATATTGGAAGGATTGGATCCTTTACTTTCGACATAGATTCAGGAGCATATGTAGTCACAGGAGTAGATGAGGAGGTAGGATCTCTAATAACTACACACCTAGAAAATGGTCTAAGTTGCTAAAGGGCTTGGGTGGGAGTTAGGCTAAAAATATTTATTATAGAGGAGGTAGTGGGATGAGAAAAAGTAATGGATAAGGGGGAAGCATAGTTGTCTGAGAAGTATATATATAGGGTTCCATCAACTAGATGAAATCACTAACATCCTTAGAACCATGCTCTAGAGCCAAAATAAAATCAACCCGATTCTCCATGAAATCTTATAAAACTAGATTCATAGTTATAATATTCTCAACTTGTGACATAAAATCTTGAGTTAAAGGGGGACATTCAAGTCTAAAATAAGATTTATAAACATTACTTTTAAAAGTAAATTTGTGAAGATCCTGCTTAGATAATAATAAATCACTCTCTTAATTTTGTCTCAGTCTTGACTAGATTTTATAGTATCCTCTCGGAATAATTCTAGGGTATTGGTAACATATGTTTGAAACCATAATACATAGATTTAGGAGTCTTAATTGATTCTTTAAACAAAACTTTCAACTCATCCTGCATGAATTGTTTGATCTTGTCTTCATCAAAAACTGATTTAAGATAAGAAGTATAAGGCACAAGAATAAGTTGAAACATAAAATTTATGAACCTCTGGTCTAACTGAAGCATCATATCAGATAGATCTAACTAAAGGTCACCAACCTGAGATCTGAAATATGTAATCTCATTCTACATCATCTCAATTATAAAATTAAATCTAGGATAAATATGATTGATCATTAAAGTAACAACTTTAAAAATATCATCTTTTCTCACTTGTTGCAATGATTTGTCAAAATTAACAAATACTTGCTTGAACATATCTATCATTTCTAATTTAAACATAGACATGTCATACTTAGTAACATATGAAGTATATTGAATGGAGGATACACAATCAGAGTGAGATGGATCACTAGCTTGATTCCTATAATCTACCTCAGGATTATCCTCCGTAGATCTATATCTCATAGTCTAATCCTTAACATTGTTAATAGGTTAAACTTAATCTTTACCAAAATATTCAATTATATCCTCATGAACAACGAGATGGGAATCCTCAATTATCTCTTGAATTTCAACCTCAACAATTAAATATCCTTCTAAAGTTCTTTAAAAAGATAGAATGGAAGGTCCACCATGTTTAGGTGGACTGAGTCTATAGTCTTTATCATCATAATTAGGATATTCTAAGCTTAAAACAATAGATTCAGGGGACTTCCCCACACAGAAGTTGAAATTTTTATAGTTTGTCTATGAGTACTCCCAATAATAAGAGATGCTTCTAATCTATCCCCTACTTCACTAGATCCAACAGATTTATCCCATTCTAATTCATCATCGTAATCTATTTTACCTTCTTCATCAAGGTCTACAGCTTCTATCTCTTATACTTTTTCCTCTTCTTCTAAAACTATTTCCACTTCTACTTTTTTAGAAGGAGAAACATCATCATCTAAATACTCCAAAACTTCATCGGGTTCAAGACCTAGATTCACCAGATCCCTAGGTCTAATAGGATACTTTACTAGGTTAAACTATTCAAATAGTTTCTCTAGGTCATCCACCCATTCATGTTTCCATGGATTCCGGTTGACACTAATTTGATGAAAAATATTTTAGGTAAGATAAAATCCATTAGATAAAGTTATATTTTCCTCCCCCTTAAGAACTAATCCTTTTTACTCTTGAAAGGCTAAAATGATCTTAGGATAAGGTAAATAATTTAACCTTAAATATAGCTTTCACATATCAACTATATGTCTCATGACATATAAGAAAAAAATGGTTTTAATATCATTCTTCATCAAAAATAACAAGAACAAATCTTGATTCCACAGGATGATTAAATCCATTTTTTCTTGTCCATATTAGGTGTTGAATAAACTTTAATAGCCGCATGAATTATCCATTAAACTCAATAGCTAATGATCTCATAGGGGTTACATTCTTGGTGAGCTCATCCAAGGGATTATGAAACTCAAAATGAGGATGATTAATAGGATATAAACTTATATAATCCTCATATTCTTCTCTCTGATTCATGCCCAAACACTTTTCCCAATGCTTCATCTTTACAAATACACTCGAACTGGCTTTCAACTTCTTCAACTTCTTTGAAGAAGAAAACTAAATAGGAAATTTAGTCTCCAACGTTTGCTTCATCCTTAACATTTTGGCTTGATTTGATATCTCTGAAGGTTTAAAAATGAGAGGTAAAATAGAGTGATTTTATTTGGGGAGAGATAGTGGTTCAAGATGAGATAAATCAATCCACTCAAAAGATCTTAAAATTATAAAGGATATATAAGGAAAAGACACATGATGATTTGGATTATAATTCACAAACTATTTTAAATCATTTACTGATTAAAATAATAATAAATTTAAAATAAATCCCACTCAAAAAATTTCATTAAAAAATCAAAGAAAATAGACATGATAAGTCTGCTAATCATGGATATGTAATAACATATGAATAGCAGGCTTGATAACTATAACCTTATGGTAAGTATGCTAACCGCGTGAATTAAATTTTCATGGTAAGCATTGTAACCATGTGAGTTAATACTCATGGAAAGTATGGTGATTTTATGAGTAAGTGTTTATGATAGGCATGTTGAATTCATGAACAAATGATCATGGTAATTATGGTGACTATAAGAGTAAATGTTTATGATAGGCATGTTGAATGCATGAACAAACACTCATGGTTGGCCTACAGACCGTGTGAATCATACTTCGTGGTTGCTTCCATAAAATCTTAAAGAATATAAATTAAATAGTTTAACATAAGAATAAGACATAATTTATCATACCCAATTAATTTATAATATAATTTATTCTCTCAACATTCAAAGTCTTTGTAAATATATCAACAAGCTAGTGTTCAGTACCAATGAATTACAAAGTTATATCACCTTTCTGTAAATGGTCTCTTGGAAAGTGATATCTTATATCAATATGCTTTATTAAAGAATGTGATATTGGATTCTTATAAATATTTATCACAACTTGTATTATCATAATTTATAGAGACATGTCAGAATTAATATCCATAGTCTAGTGATGCATGTTTCATCCATAGAATCTATGCACAGCAACTACCTACAGCTATGTACTCAACTTCAGTAGTGGATAATTCCATAGAGTTATATTTCTTACTACACCATGAAACTAGAAACTTTCCCAAAAAGTGACATGTTTCATAAGTGCTTTCTCTATCTAACTTACAACCACCAAAATATGAATCTGAATAACTAACCAAATCAAATGCTTTTCCTCTAGAGTAAAACAATCCTAAGTTGGTTGTACTTTTGAGGTATTTGAGAATTCATTTAACATATAGTAAATGCGACTCTTTTTGGTTTTATTGAAAATGAGCACACAAGCACACGCTAAAAATTATATTGGGTTAGCTAGAAGTTATGTATAGTAAACTTCTAATAATACCTTTGTAAGTGGTTTAATTAACAGATTTCCTAGTTTCATCAAGATCAAACCTATATCTAGTACTCATGGTAATATCACTACCTTTAGTACTGTCTGTGATAAAAAAATTTAAAATATCTTTGTTATACTTACTTTTATTTAAAATAATTTCTTCTTTATTTTAAAAAAGTTGAAAACCAAGAAAGAATTTAAGTACATCTATCAAGATCATTTCAAATCCACTTTGCATCATTTTTTAAAGCTCAATACACAAAGAATTTTTTGAAGATACAAATATAATATCATAAAAATATATTTTTATTACTCAAATATATTTTGAAATTATTTTAATAAATAAAGTAGGACTATATTCCTTTAGTAAAACCTTTATAAATAAAAAAATGAGTTGAAGCTATCATACCAAGCTCAAAAAGATTGTTTTAAAGCATATAAAGATTTTTAAAATTTAAAAACCTAATTTGGAAAGTGAGTGTTTTTAAATATATGGGGTTTTTTCACACACAAAAAACATCCTCAATAATGTAACCATTTAAGAATTCACTCTTGAAATCCATTTGATATAGTTTGAAATCCAAATGTATTTCATAGGTAAGCAACATCCTAATGTATTCAAGTATAGCTACTAGATCAAAGGTTTCATCATAATCAATACCTTCTTCTTAACTATATCCATATTCAATCAATCTAGTTGTGTTTATAACTATAGTGCCTGACTCATAAACCTTGTTTCTAAATACCCATTTATTGTCAATAGTTAGGTAGTCTTTGTGTCTTTCAACTAGCTCTCGAAATATATTTCTTTCAAACTGATTAAGTTTTTATTACATTCCCATTACCCATAATTCATTATTAATTGCATCATTGATATTCTTAGGTTCAAGATGTGATAAGAAATCTTGATGTTCAACCATATTTCTTAGATAATCTATAGTCTGAGATCCATTATCTAGTTTACCTACAACAGTAACTAAGGGATGATATCTATGAGTCCAAAAAGATTTAGGAATGTGATTTTTTGATACCCCATTCTCATCAATAGTTTAGGGTTCAATTTTTTCATCAGAACTGGGTGAGTTATTTATATGAGGTTTGGAATAATTGTCAATGAGTTTAGCATTTATGTCCAGACTAGAAATTTCATCCTCAAGATTTTCTAAAGAGGTATTAGGTTCATGTGGAACAGTTTCATCAAATTTTATATGTATATATTCTTCCTTAATATTAGTAATTTTATTAAAGACCCTATATGATTTATAGGTTTTAGAATATCAAAGTAAAATTCCTTCATCACTCTTGGAAGAAAATTTGTCTAAATTCTCTTTTGTATTGAGTATAAAGACTTTACAACCAAAAAATATAAAGTAATTAACCTTTGGTTTTCTAACATTCCATAATTCATAAGGGGTATTATTTAATATGAATATAATTAAAACTCTATTAATTATATATCAATTGTATTCAAAACTTCTACCAGAAAATATACAGGTAAATCATACTCATTGAGTATGGTCCGAGCAATTTTTAAAGGGTTTTATTTCTTCTCTCTATAATTTCATTATATTGTGGGGTCCTAGGAGTAAAAAATTTATTACTATATCCATGTTTTGAGAATAAATATTTAAAATATTGATTTTCAAACTCATGACCATGATCACTTCTTAAGTTTTAAATTCTAAGTCCACTAAGATTCTCTATAGATATAGTATATTTGGAAAAATAAGAAAGAGCTTCACTTTTATATGAAAGTATTTATACCCATGTGCATCTTGAATAATCATCCACTATAACAATGGAATATTTTTTTCTTGATAAACTAGAAACTCTAGAGGTTTCAAACAATTCCATGTGAACCAACTCTAAATGTTGAGAAGTTGAAACTTCTTCATTCGATTTGAAAGACATTTTTTGCAACTTTCCCTTTTAACAGGGATTACAAACTTTGTATTTTGGGAATTATAGCTTAGGTAGATCCTTAACTAAAATTTTCCTAATTATATTTCTAAGTGAGTGTATATTCTAATATCCCAGACTTCTATGCTAAAGGAAATATTCTTTATGAAAGTCACTTAAACAAGAAACATTATGAGAAAATAATAAATTTAAATCTATATTATAAATATTTTCATTTCTCAAAGTAGTAAAAACTACATAATTTTTATAATAAAAAAATTTACAAGTATTATTTTCAAACTGAACATGAAAACCATCCTCACACAATTATAAAATTCTAATAAGGTTATATTTCAATCCATTTACAAATAAAACATTACAAATTAAAATTGTACTAGAGTTATCGATTTTCCCAAGTAAAATTATTTTACTTTTAGCATTGTCAACAAAAGTGACATGCCCACCATCCACTTTAATTAGGTTTTTGAATCTTGAGTAGTCCTTGATCATATATCTGGAATATCCGCTACCCATATACCATAGTTATTTATTATATCTTTTCAAGAAGTTTACCTAACAAATATATTTAAACCAAAAATGATTTTGGTAACCATATTTTCTTGGGTCCATGTATGTTAGTAATAAGTGATTCAAGAATCCATAGTTATTTTACGAGTTTTCTATAATTAGACCAAAGAATTTTTGAAAGAAATACTTTATTTGGTCCATCAGAATGAGAACTATTAATAGAACTAGAAAAACTAGAGCTTGGAATAAATTTATTTTTAACAATTCTTCTCTGTCTAGGTTAATATCGTATTCCAATAGTATATATAGGAGTTTTATGTTTACCAAAAATCTTATTAAGAGTTTTTATTACATTGGTAAATCTCTCTAGATATTTCTTTAATTATTCATTAGATAATTTTATCTCATTATTTTCTGTAAGTAATTGAGCCTTCTTATCTTTTTCTATTGTAAAATTAGTTTTAATGTGAGAAAACAAAGAATTATGCTTATTTAAACTTTTATATTTATCTTTTAATTAATTAAATGCGTCTTTTAGAATATTACAACATTTAGATAATTAATCATTGGGCATATTTTAAGCATCATTTTTAGTCTAAGAATGATTTGAAATGTGAGTGGAAGATTCAGGAAAAACATTTAATACCTCAGATATAATTATCATAAAATACATATTAGCTTTATCACTTATATCTTCTATGCTTGAGTCTGAATCACTCAAACTATCCTCTATAATTTCATTTCTTGAATAACTTATTCTTTTTATGGAACTTATTGAAACATATATCCATATTTTTCTTTTATTCATCACTGTTAGTTTGTGATTCTTCATCACTTGAGCTTTCAGCTTTAATCTTCTCTTTTTGTTTTGAGTAAGTGGTATTAAAGGCTACATAATTCCTTTTTGGTTCATCTAATTCCTATTTGTTCACTTGTAATTATTCTTCATACATCATTATATTTTTTATTCTATCTTTTACTGATATTTTAATAATGTCTCAATATTCTCTTATGGAAATAGATGTTCTTCTACACATTTCTAGAAGGCATCTAAGAAGTCGCATGAATTGATCTTTGTTAATAATTTTCTTTCCCAGTGCATAAATCATGTTAAATTTCTCATTGAACCTTAGATAAAAGTTAGATTTATATTCATATGGATTCATCTTAAAAGTGACATATTTAATAGTGTGACTGTTTAAATTCATTTCTTTAACATTGGAATTTCCTTCATGAGATATAGTAAGGGTATCCCAAATCTCAAAAGAAGTATCACTGGAAGATATTCTGTTCAATTTATCTTCACCTAAAGCATAGTAAAAAAGGCATTCATAGATTTATGATTACAATCATATTCTTCTTTAGTATCATCACTCCAAGTAGCCTAGATACTTGAGGTTTTTCATATTTATCTTTAATTTCCATCAAAATATCAAATCCCATGCTTTCAAAGTGAATTTTCATTTTGATCTTCCATTGAGAATAATTATTTCCATTAAAATAAGGAGGCTGATTAATATTAGTTTCTTATTTTCTATTTTTATCTATAAATAATTAAATTTAGTTAAAAATAAATTTAAGATCTTTAAATACAACTAGATCACAGTTAAATGTTTTTAAAAAAATCATATGATACCAAATTTTTATCAGAGTGTGTAACTCAAGAGGGGGTGAATTGAGTTCTCAATAAAAATTTCGATTTAAAAACAATTTAAAAACTAAATCCCAAAATTTAATAAAAACTATCAGTTAATCAAAATAGTATAAATATATAAATTTTATCTTTTAAATAATTTCCCTGAAGCGAGATCAAGGATCAATTAAAATAACTTTAAAATACTTTATATTTTGAAACTAAGTTACTTAATCAAACACTTTATATAAACAAAAATTAAGACTTTATATAAACAAAAATTAAGACTAACTATAAAAGTATATTTTTTTATAGTTTATAAAATAGAAATTGATTTGTAAATTAAGACAACAAAACTAGAAAATCACACAATGGAATTTAAATAAGGGGTTTAGTCTCAACCCTAGACTTAATCTCCTCCACTTAAAAATCATCCACTTCCAAGCAGTTTATTGCTAAATAAACTGATCCATAACCTAGATAAGGTTTTAAAAACAATAGTACATAGGATTTTCCAGTTACAGTGCCTCTTCCACAATTATACATGGGAATACAAATGAAATATTTGAGAGAGGTTATCAAGTACTCTACAGTTTAGCATAGAAGACTGTGTTTTTATAGTTGAATACAATAATATAAAGCATAACTCAAAAGACTAAGAATAAATTAAAAGAGAGAGATATTAGGAATGATAAAATGTTTAGAAACTCGATCCAAATAGATTATCTTGTCCAGGGTCCTTGATTTTTTCTTTGGAAGGATATTGGACAAGTTTTTGTGAAAGTTCTGGAAAATAGAGTGGTGTTAAAATTCTTTGTAGCACAGGCTCTCATTTATGAAATACTCTATTATGTCTCACATGTGTGCATGTATTTCAAAGTAGAATCCTTTCACATTATTGTATATTCTCCTTAAAAATATATTCATCAAATTATCCATTATATAATAATCAATGCAACATTAAATACACCAATGCTCTATTTAATGCTTCGGAAATCTAGACATTGGAGATTTGAAATGATCCACTACTAAGTTAGACATGAAAATATTTATTTACTTAAGGCATGGTTAGTTAATATCAAAGAAACTTGACATGTTCATTTGATGAGGTGAGTTGAGATGTTCAGTTAATCTATTCATATTATCATCTCATTTTCAAATGCAATAGATTAATGACTTCATGCAGTAAGTTGTTTCTTCATATGGTCACTAAATTAAAAGACACGGTCAGAATATTACTTTATGAAAAATTATACATACCTTGTCTTGGTAACTTGATCTCTTCATGCGGTGGGTAATTTCCTTCATGTGGTCACTTCACTAATCTTCATGGACAAGTCTTTTGATCTCATGGTAGGTTGGTTGTACATGCAGTAAGGTCATTCTCAATGCATGGTAAGTTGAACCTTTAATGCATGGTAAATTCATGAATTAGAAAAATTTTGGTCATATAACTCACAGTAAGTAGTTTTTTCATGTAGTAAGGTGGATTATAACATGTGGTAAGGTAAATTATAGTGTGTGGTAAGGTTACACAGACACTTGACCTTCACATGGTAAGGTGTCACGGTAAGCTCCAGACTTAACCATTTTTTCAATTTTTTCAAGTAAATAATTTTCTAATAGAAAACATGGAAGTCATTAATAACATTATAAACATTATTTGGGTTCATTAAAATAAATAGGTGTTGGAATAGTCCAACAAGTGTTAATTAAACATAAGATTAAAGAATGAATAATTTGGAAATGAAAGTTCTAACCACTATTGTGCATAATCAATCAACAATCAAATAAATAATTATAAATTTAAAATATGACCCCTCTGATACCACTTGAAGGTTCCTGGTACAATGGAAGCACCTGGTGGGTGGATTATCATAATGGTTTTGTCAGATACAATGGATGATTCACCAATTGTCAAAGACGTAAAAATCACATAGAAAATCTTGAAACCCATAGAGAGGATATTTTTTAAGTTAAATTTATATTTAATTTATATATTACTAGAAGATTGTAATTTATTAGGAACTTTATTTGACATAGATGTTGTTGATCATCCAAAAAACCCTTTTCGGATTACCATCATCGTGCTTTTAGGATCCAAATGTATAATCCCTCTAGCCATGATCCACACGTGCTCATTTGATATCTAAATGACTCTAATTGATTTTCAGGTAATATCATGGTGGATATATCATCTTTCATTGTTTTTCTTGATCACTTCAAGATCCTTTGAGCTTGAAGGAGTTCATCTCATTCTTAAGAAGATGAGATAAGGAAGAATCAACTGAGAATTCTGTTGTGTGCAACGATTCTCAGTTCCCAATTAACCCTACAAAATAGACATAACCATCTATTTATAAAGTTAGGGTTTAAGTTAAAATATATTTTAATTACATATGATCCCACAAATAATATAATAAACCATTTCTTACCCCATTCCATATAATAATAATAATATTTTTTATGTAATGTGTTAACTAGCGCAATAATAAATATTATTTTATGAGCTTATAAATTAATATTTATTATCATACATGATCTTGGTCTGTGCATCCTTATCGTCATTTATCGAATACTTGAATAAATATTTAATTAAATATTTATCTGTAAAATAAATATTTTTATTCACATTATGGTAAATAAATATTCAATAAATAATTTAGGATTAATAAAACCTAAATAAAATTGTTCCTCAATCTTTAGAATAATATTTATTCCAATAATTAAATTCAAATAGAATTTAATTGAAATCAATTGAAACACTTAGTGTGTGAAAATCAAGGATTATTTCTCATTGGAATTAGGAAATATTGCCTAAGGTCCAAGATTAATTTCTAGTAATGGTTCAAGGCATCCAAGAGAAAGAATTTAAATTCATAATTACAATAACCACATATGAACACTTATTGTGTTAATTCATTTGTCATAAAATCTCATGAAACAAGTTTCACATCTATTTCATCAACCTATATGCCTAATACATCTTTCTTTGACTATCTAAAATAAACATGTTGTTACACCATGGACATGTAATTTAATGAAATGATTCCTTTTAAATCAAAGGGATGAGATATAAACTTCAATAAATATTGGAGGGACAAATCCTTCCTCGACTTATCTATTAATAACATGTCATTCATGACATATCCAATGTACCCTACTTCCCACGATCATATGTTTTCATAGTTTTGGTCGGTAAATATAAGTGTGATAGTCATGAAATTCATTAATAATAATCTTAATGTCTAAGTACGATTACAAATGATCAAAGATAGGAATATCTGATGAAACATAAACATGAAAAATTCCTATTGGCAGGTCTATCCTCATAATCTCTTGTATTGTAGATTACCAAGCATGAAAATCATGTATAGAAGTCTCATCCACTTATGATTACTTTAACCTGACAATAAATATACTATGTAACCCATAATAGAATATTATATGACCATAAAATTATATTTAATAATATCTTCATAGCGTTTCAATTTTCTCATCATTACGGGGAACTGTTATGACCTTATCAATGTGACAGATACTCTATAACATTATTACATTAAATCCATATAGAAAAATGAGAAATATATAATAATATGTTTTATTAATATTAAAATCTTAGAATATATATGTAATTAAAAGTATAGATAGTTGGTTCTAGAGCACCAACTCCAACACTTAACATGGTTGGCACATAATATACCAAATCATGCAGCCAAACCATGAGCAATTTTTATTTCTTCTGAAATTGTTTATTTTGGTTCTTTATGGTTTTGAGTTGAACATGTTACCTTTAATTATTGATTTAGGATAATTTAGGGAGTTTTTATGAGTTATTGATAGTATTTTGGTTCATTTGATTTTGATTTTATGTTAAAAACATTGGCTTGGTTTTAAGAGTGGGGATAGAATTTATGAAAAAGAATATTTTTTTTATATTTTTTAAGAATTGAAATGGAGTGTGGGTATACTGATGTTTTGATTTTGAAAAAAGGATATTGGGGTTAAATGTATTAAGGGTGTTCAAGTGATATTTTAAGATAAGTTCTTATGGTTTTTGGGAAATGTTATAAATTGAGGATTTTTTAAAAGGTTAAACATGAGGGTTTAATAATATGTTTTGAATAGTATTGAAGGGTTTAATTGGAAATAATTTTTTAATAGAGGTTAAAGTGATTTTATAGAAAGGTTTGATTACTTTTAATGTGTTTTTAAGCTTTAGTAGATGGATATTGGTGAGATGTGCTTCTTAGTATTTTGATATTTACTCTTTTTTTGTATTCAGTTTGGGTAAATCTTGAGTTTTCATATTTATTTTGATTGTATCTTATTTCTTATTATTTTAGAGTATTCCCCTAGAAAGTATTAATGGATTCACAAGAGGGATTTATGGGTGGTTCAACACATGTGGACCCTCTAGTTGTTCAAGTTATACCTGAGTCAATCATTTGTTTTCTCTAGTTGCAATGCATGGTGATATTCCTCTTCCAGATTACTGTAAGTATTCCATTCAAGAATTTCAAAATCTAAAACCTCCTTTTCTCCTTGGGAAAACGAAATCTCATGGAGTGGAAGAATGTTTTTATTATATCAATTTTATCCAACTTTGACTCAATCTTCCTGGACTTATTAAGATTAAATTTTAAACCTTTATGCTAAAAAGTACAAATTGGAAGTGGTGGGGTCTATTATATAGACAAAACCATAGGAGAACCTCTCCTAGGAAGGTTTCAAGGAATTATTCAATCAATAGTACTTCCCTGATGTCATGAATATAGTAAAGGATGTGGACTTTTATGGTCTCAAAAAAGGTATCTCATTAGTATTGGAGTATTCTTGTTGCTTTGTTGGTCTCGTGTCATATCTTTCTGAACTGGATTTGGAAAATTCTTTGAAAGCATAGTATTTTTGAAGAGTATTTTGACCAGATATTTTACTAAAAGTTTCTTTGCTTTTTTTCAATACCTATAAAGAGGTGGTGAAGAAATCTTTTTGAATAGAATCTGGTTTTCTTGGCATGCCTAAAATAGTCGATGCATCCCCAGTTCCGAAAGGTAGTGGAGGAATCTTTAGTAGAGGAAAGGGTAAGAGGTCCAAGTCATTTTAGATGGGTGGTAATATCAAAATACCACATTTCCTTTCCTTATCAGATTCTTCTAAGAGTAATCCCCCAGTGTGTCACTAGTGTAGTAATTTAGGGAACTAAAGGATATCATGTCTCAAAAACTCCCATGATATATCATATTTGTGGCTATTTCAGATACCTATATAGGTTTTATAGAGTAATTACTTGTAAAAAAGGTGGATAAAAATAAACCCCTTCAAAATATCCCCAGGTAAAACCTATTTAACTTTATATCAATGAAAAAATTGTTTGAGGTATTCATATTCATTTTATGCTTTTATTTATTCCTCATTCTACATTTATGTTGTTTTTAATGATGATGCTTGTGGATTTTTGGAAATCAGTTAATGATGGAAATGTATTGTGGTCAATTTTTTATCTCGATGGTGCTATACAGTGGTTTTTGGTATCAGGTTTCTTCCCCTTGATCTCTTAGGTATTTTTGTATTTATTCAATTGTTTTTAGTTTAAAGATTAGGATTTTCAAGAAGTTATTAATATGGTGGGGAGGTAACCATAGAGGAAGATATCATGCTGAAAGGTTATATCCTCCTAGAATTTATGAATGTGTCATAGTATGTACAAGGTAGAATATTATCTTTCCCGACCGGCCCCTGCCCTATAGGATTTCTTTGGTTTTTTATCATGGGTTTTGTGATATATGTTTTTGAGGATTCTTAGTGAGCTACAGTAGGTTCCTTTTATTTTTTCTATTCTCGGGTAGGGTTATTTCTTGGTTTTTGATATTTCATGTCAAGTAATTAATCATTCCTTTTTTTATAACTATTTTTCTTTCCAATTTTAGGTTTCTTATTGATCTGGTATGATATATTTAATGATTTATTGTGTATTTAGGGTTTGGTTTCATGTGTATAACCAATTCTATTTTTTGTGTTAATATCCTAGGTTGTTGGTGGTGACCTTAGTTGGTATTTATTCTTGGTTCCCTCATTCATATACTTAGAAGGAATTTGAAACTCTAGTCATTCCCCTTGATCAAATGATTATTTTGGAACTTTTTAGGGGAAGAAAGTGTTATGGTGGGGAGAATTGATACACCCCTACATTTAATATCCTTTTTATTTTTCTTATTTATTGTTTTTTTATTTCCCTTGAATTTTGAGTCTTTTCCTTTGATTTTTTTTTGAAAACTTAAGGCTCAGATTGTTGCACAATTTTTCACATGGTTAGTATAAATCATGAAACAAATGTGCATGTGGGACTAAAGTTTAATAGATCTATTTTACATAGTTGGTGCATGGTATTCCTAACCATGCATTTTTCTAGGTTGATAAAGTGAGTATTTCATGGTTGGTTCATAGTTTGGAAAAATGTGCGACCAAACCATGAAGCCTATCTAAATCCTAATTTTTTTTTCAAAATTATCAATTTTCAATTCTATATTTTTAAGCCCAAATTATTTCCTATCCACCCCCATTCAAACACCATGATATATTCACCTCTCCTCCCTCAATTACTCCTTTACTTTTATAAATTTAATGGATTCTCTTTGGGTTTTGATGGTTATTTCTTGATGTAATATCTTCCAACTTCCTCTCTTTCCTTTTTTTCCTTTATTTTCTTCATTCTTCTTTCCCTAGTGATGTCTTAGTGACCTAAGGCTTTGATTTTATCAATTTTTAATTAGGGGTTTTATGGTTTAGGGTTCTTGAGGGTTCTTATTGACCTCATTGACCTTCTTGGGTCTTATTGAGGTGGATCATCACCGTCAGTTGTAAAATAGATAAGATTTAAGGTAGGTTAATCCATTTTTAATCCTTTAAACATAAAAACATGATTTATTGTATGATTTTGTTACATTTTTATGGTATTTCAAAAATTATATTAAGTATGTCTATTTAATTTTCAAAAGAATGATTATTTTATTTGAAATTTCATGAAAATATAAGGAATATTCCTTTGGATCTAAAGTATAAATCTACTTTTCAAATACCATGCACATAAAATATTTTACAAGTTTCCTATTTTAATCTTTAAAAGGAATTCCTCTATTTAGAATGATGTTTTTTCCCTTTCTATAATTTTTCATAAAGACTTATTCTAAGGTTAAAGTTGTTCTTGGATCTTTAAAGGGGTGTTGAACCATTATAAGATGTTTGATATTTTATAGTGTTTTAAGGATTTCACTTTTCAAAGTATTTTAGATAAATTTATACCTTAAATAATTCTTGAGAATGGTTTACATTTTCAAAATGTTTTTCTAGAAAAATTGGCCCTTAAAACATTCCCTTTGATTTTTTTATATAGAAAATAATGATATAGTGATATTATGATGGATGCCCTATTAGGGGATTATTATATTTTCTTATTATACTTGAGAAATGATTTTATTTTTTGAATGGTGTTCATAGGTGATATTGTGAGCTATTGTTTATTGGTATGATTCTATAACATTTAAAAATTATTTGGACCACCTCCATTTGTTATCATGGGAATCCATGGGTAGTTAGGTGGGTGACTTAGAAGCACTTACTACACTAATGTATGATCATGTTGTGACTAGTGACCCTAAGGTTAGAGTTTGATAAACTTATGGAGTTTCCCATCAGTTAATCCAAGTAGGGAAATACCAAGAATTGTGGTAGATTGTTGATATTTTTCATCAGTTCTTTCTATATAATGAATTGTTAGACATAATCAGGTCATACCTAGGTCCCCTAGGTTCCCATAAAACTTGATATTTTTTTGTTTATATGCATTTACATATGTGGTGTTATAGATTAATTATGATTTTGGGTTTCATTAAATGTTATAGAACTCATTTTAGAAATAATTTTATGAAATTATTTACTTTTTTTCAAAACATTTTATCTTATTTAAAAATGATTTTATATAGTCTAATATAATTTAAAAAATTATTTTTCTTTTGTTATGTTAAAAATAATTTTAAAATGAAAGTGATTTGGTTTTTCTTTTTAAAATAAAAAATGTAAATTCTATTTTCTAAATGTATTTTAAATTAGTATAGAATGGTTTTATTTTTAAAGGTTGTGCATGGGGTTTGGGGAGGAAAACTACTTAGAATTTTATACACATGCCTATCATATTATAGGTCTATCCAGTTCCACTTGGATGCAAATTTTTTTATTAGATTCTTGGTTCTTGTTTGGAGGAGATGATAAGTGGAGATGTTAAACTTGTATATGGAGGTGAGTGGATGTTCACTTTTCTCCTTGTCTTCTTTAGTATCATTGGCGTATCAACCACCTTGGCCTCCTTAACTTCCAATTGTTTGCTATTAATTTTGTATCAGTTCTATTAATCTATATTGGTTTATGCTTATATTGGCATGTGCTTATTTTTTTTACCAATTCTATTTTATTGTGATGTTCAATGTTTGTTTTCTTATTATTTGTATGGTTTTTATTTTATTTCATAACTACTGATTTTTATGGTGTGGAACTCCAATGTATAGAATGGTTATACCATATTTCTGAGTGGAATTTATTTTCTTATTATTAATTAATAATTAAAATCATTCTTAATGGTATTCATTTGATTATATGGAGCTTATCACCAACTCATGGGGATCAGAAACACCCCTCGATCCTTATCACAGACCGATTCGAGTGCCCAAATCCGGGGTGACTCGGATTGGTTTGTGATATGGTTGTTTTATATTATATATCATGTTTTATTTTTTATATTATTTTTTAGATATAGAAATTCTCCAAACCAAATGATTTAAAGATACTAAAGGTATTCCACAACTCATATGTCACCGGACCCATATGATATGATCCCACCATTATAAGTTATTATCCTTACTTTCTATATACTCTCTTTTTATTTTCAATACTTGACTAATATAAATTTATAAAAACTATAAAAACATACCACTCATTAGAAAAATAACTTGTCTGACATCCTAAGAATTTCTCTTTCTAATTCACTCTGCCTTGTGGATCTCTATGCTAAAAGTTTTCACTTATCACAAGACATAGTCCCACTATCATAACCTAAATGCTAATTCCCACGCTAATAAAAAAATAAGTTATAGAAACATACTTATAGACATATGTAAGAATTTTCATGGTTATAGAAGGCCTCTATCCATGAGTAGAGTTAGCATGTGGCTATAGGGTGAAATGGTATTGGAAAAAATATTTGAGAATGGGAAAAATTTGTCGGAAGCTCTATAGTAATGGGAATATACTACCCATGGATATATCCATGATGACCTAAAGTAACATTCTTTAAAATCCCATGGATTTATGAATTTATGTAAATATTTTTAAAAATGTATATATATAGATATTTCAACTTATAGAATAGAAAATCATAAACAACAACATACTGGTTGAAGCACCTTAAATAAATGTCAGTTCAAGTCATCAAAATTTGGTAGAAATTTTTATTTTCTATCTAGTGTATATATATATTTGTAAACATTAATTTAAAAATTGGTTTTATCATATTGGTAAGTGGAAATTGTGGTTTCCTTGGAGTGCACAGGTTTAAATCCTAGAGTGGGAATTTTTTTCTGATCGATATACATATAAATTTATATATATTTAAAAATACATACATATTCTATAAATCACATACAAAATGGTGGTATTGTGACCTGGATATGTGCATGAAATGCTGGTTTAACTCCTAGAGATTTTTTTTTCAGTTCGAATCCTACTACCATGGTCATAATGGTCATGGAAATAAGTGTTCAAGGTGGAGGATTCTATTTCCATAGGCCTACCCATGGAAATAGCCTAAACTTTGTAGAAACATTGTTTTGATCCATGGATGGTATTCTCATGGCTATAGTATATATCCATGGTCATGGTCTATGGATATAGCCCATTTTTTCTACTTATGTGGCTCCTAATACCCTATTAAGACTACCCAATCAAAAATATATAAAATATTTATACTTGAATTACTAAACTCAATATTGAACACTTATAAAATATCTCATGTTCATAGTAAATAATCAATCTCAGGTATTTGTAATAAAATATAAAATAAAAATAAAAATTCCAATATAGTTTCCCATTATAGACATATATATTATAATCTCTCACAAAATGGTTTTATATATACCATTGATGAGTTTTAATTTATGTCTATAAATATATACTCACACCAAACCAATCATAGGGTATTTTTTTAAAATATAATTGTATTGATGCCTTATGCTTCAGGTGTAACACCCTCATTTTCAGTGGGTGTGTTAATGTAAGTTCTAGTATTTCTTACATGATGTTTTGATCCTTGTGATGGTTAAAACTTGGGTCTGGAATGTTTTGGAGGTTGTTAGAATCTTAAAAGTAGGTTTTAAAGCCTTTTTGGTTCAAAATGGCCAACATCATACCTGTGGTTCAAGATATTTTGGTCCCTAGAGTGATCCTATGAAAAATGGACAAGGGAAAAATGTTTTTACAAGGCATGGCCATGTTTGTGGTGCTCGGGTAAGGCTTCATTGAACCATGGATAGAGAGACCTCACCACACCCATGGTAGAGGTTATGGTGAGGGAAAGTGTTTGAGGTTTTTTCAGCATATAGTAGGTGATAACTGTGTTAGGATAGAATGTTTGAAGCTTCCATGGTGTGGTGAAGTCCATGGTGTAGGTCATGGTGGTAGTCACATGGGTTTTAAAATGGCCAAAACCACCATCATTTCTTCATGGATCTCAAGAGTTTTAAAGGGTAAATTCATGAGAATTAAATGAGGGGTCTTTAATGTGATTTTAATTCAATTATTCCCTTTATTAATCAGTAAATTTACCCCCTTGATTGTTCCTTTGAATTTCAGACAAGTTATAGGTTCTTCAGATGAACCTAGGGTGAGCTTTTGGTCGACCCTTCTTGTTTTATGGGGTGTTCTCTTTCATCTCATCCCTATCGGTTGCTCAACCTTGATGGAGGATCAAACCTTGGGATTTTAGGCCTATTATTATTGATAAATACTCATGGAAATATTAATCTTCCATCTCTAATAATTATTCATAGAATCAATGGTTTATATTCCTTTAAACAGACTTGAATTCTACCATTGATGGTGTTAAATGTTGGGTAACTGTTGGTTCTACCCTTTGTTTTGATTCATTATCTACCTCAGTATATAATCCATGTTATGATACTTTGGAATAGATTCTAGTAAACTATTAGTGTGTGTATTTTTTTTGGTTGGTGTGTAAACATGGTTAGGGTGACAACACTCTTGATAAACTATGACATTGATGTTAACAAGCTTGAGGTAGAAAGTCCTTACCATATAGGGCCTTGATCTTGAGTTGGTTTCCATTTTATTTTGTATCTATGTTCTTTTTTATAGGTGTGTTGTGTGACATGAAATTTTGGATCATGTGTAGACATAAAATAGAGAACCATTGTATGATATGTTATGCATGAGTGTGCATGTATAGCCTGTGAGACCATATTTGTTGTGTTATGCCTTTGAATATATGTGATTGATCATACAGCATTGTTTCCATGTCATGTATTTAGAAAATTCTATATTGTTGTTCTATGCATGGTAAAAAATTAATAGGTGAACTCTTCATGGATCAATGTCCCAAGAGGGAGATCATGTTCAGATGTTGCGTGTAACATGATGACATGACCAAGTTAGATGATGGGGAATGATAGCTTTGTGTGTCATGACCAGAGGAGTGATAGTTTTATGAAATCTAACATGAGAGGTGACAGTAGGGCATAATAGTCATATGTGATATAGTATGAGAGATAATAAAGGTCCATGATGTACTTATGTGTTTTGACCTAGATTCCTTGGACATATACAACTACTAATTAGCCTTATGGATGGATCCTCCACTTATGATGTTCCATGACTATACTGATGTTCTTCTAGCATGGAGCCGAAGCGGGTATAGTCTGGGTTTTTGGAGGCTTTTTAACACATAGACACTCGGTATATGTGATGTTATTGCTCGTGTGTGTATTTATTTTATTATAATGGAATACCATGTGCACTTATGTTAAGGACGCGTTGGTGTTTTCCTACTGGGTTATACTTACATCCTACATAAGAATCTCGACAAGTGTGAAGATTTCATGACTAGGGATCTAGTTAAGGGAAAAGGCCTTATGATAGGGAACTAGGGAGACATAAGCTTAGAGTCATAGGTTATTCCAGTACATACTCTAGACTATTGTTTCTTCATTTATTTACGTTTTAATTTCTTATATACTCTGGTTTGGATTATCATATTGGGGGCCTAGTTTATTTACATGTATGACATGGGTGACATTTTTTACTACATTCTGTTACTTTATCTTCTATTTTGATACTCTAGGTTGTTGTATTTATTTATTCTTATGATGTATGGTTGTTATTATTGAGGGTATATCCTCCCCACTTCACCCTTAGACCCCCGTTGCTAGTCAGTAGCATCTTGTATATAGGGAGGTTCACATGAGGTCTTATAGTGTCTCCACACTTAGGTGTTATTACGAAAAATATGGGTTGAGGCATTATATCAGGGATTTCAGGGGTATAAAATGGAGTGGCTAAGGAGCGGTCATCAACTTAGCATATAGTGTCACAATTACCATCATAAGGATATTGGAGGTTGGTCATGATTGCTCTGTAATTTCTAATGTGAAAAAATAATTTATTAAATATGTATACTAATTGTGTAATTTGACATGTATGGTGTAACAAACTGAACATTTATAAATAAAATTACCTTTTTGAATGAATAATTCATTATTAGGTAATGTAGTTATAGAAAACACATACACTAATTTGGTTATATAGTCTTTCATATTTAAAATATTATTAAGCATCATAAGCATTGATAATATTGTCATTGAATAGTGATCATTAAGACTAGTATATTAAGGGTTATAATAAAGTCCAATTGACACAGACAAAAGAAGCCATGGTCTTGACCAGTAGGATCATACTCTATGAATCCCATTTATTGAAGCTTACAAGGGTGATAGAATCATTGGGATTTTCCCTTGAACAATCCCAATATGAGAAACAATAACTAAATCACAATAAAAAATATTTACGAGAGAATTTCAAGATTATTGAGATCATGACCTAAACCATATTCACTAAACCACCCTAAGAAAGTGTCACCACTACACACCTTACTCTTAGGGAATACACTGGTGTAATAAGGGGTTATGTATCTAAACTTTAGTAATATGAATTTTTATACTTTCTTTTCAATAAAATAATATTTATTGATTTTTATTATTATGTTTTAAATGATTATATAACGAGTTTGATAAAAATTATATTTTGATATGATGAAACACAATTTGTATTTTTGGGAAATATATAGTTTTAATGTTATTTTAAGAAACACAAAAATTAGACATGATTTTTGATGAATTCAATAATTTTTTAAATAAATGTTATTTTAAGAAAATTTTATTATTAAATAATATTTATTTAAATATAAATGATAATATAATTTTATGAATTCAAATATAATTTTTATAAGGGTCAAAAATCTATTATTATAAAAAAATAGTATTTTCAATAAACGGGGATTTTGATTTAAAAGTGAAAATTCTAAAATTTAGAGAATTATTTTGATAAAATAAATATTATTTTTTAAATAAGCCCATAAAAATTATCCAATATTGAATTTTTCATAATTTTTTGATATGGTCAGATTTTTGGATCAAAATTAAATACTGTATAAATATATGGTATGCATTATAACATCATAAAATTAAAAATGAGATGTAATAAATACTATAAAGAGTATCCATGACCAAAATTATGTTTCCCCTTAAAAATAATTTGTTTTTTTTAAATTATTTGATTAATTTTATAAACCCTTAATGAATCCTCCAAAATCTATATTATATTTTAAGGTTTTAAAATCAATTCTTTATAAACATGACTCACTTCCACATCACCATGGGTATTATTTTAATGAGTTTGTTTCTTGGCCTTATAAAATAATGAAATCCAACCCTCTTTAGCATAAACCATGGGAAAAACTATGGTATGGTTTGTGGTTTGGAATAATTTATTATATAGAGTCTAAAACCTAAGCTTAGAAATTAATAAATAATTCCCCTCTATTTTTTTATATAAACCCACCCAACCTCTCATTCCTCTTCACTTAAAACCCTTGGAGCATGAATTTAATTTTCACCCAAACTCTCATTCCTATTCACTCAAAGCCCTTATAGAATGAAGTTACTATGCCTTTCCCTCTATATATCCCTCCCAAGGTGACCCAAATCTCCTAAGAAACTCCTCCCAAGCTTTTAGAAGCACCCTCCTAAGGTAATGGATCCTCTCATTATCCAATTTATTCAAGAACCTTCTTTATATTATGAATTTTTTCAATGTTTTATGTTGTAACTTAATTTTTAACATCCTTATTACTATCCTTATGATGTCCAAGTGATGATATACCTCTTTCACTCTCATTTAACCCTTCCATAAATCTTTATGTACCCCCATTATGTTGTTGAAATTATCATATGATTTTCCCTGCCAAAAATTTGTATAGTGAATAACCATACCCATTTCTATTCAAATGTATTCACCTAGTTGTACCTATCCTTTATTGATTAGTTAATTCTTAATCATGGGATTGAAAGTGTTGAAAGACACCCTTATGTTGCATGATCTATGTGGCACAATTATGCATGTACATGATATTAATGTGATGGGTGGTCCAGGAATTATATATCCCTACAATGCATTGGGTAATGTTTTTATCTCATGAGAAGTTATGTATGGAATCAGGGAGTGAACCTAATACATGATGGGACTCTTTTCACCATGTAATGTTGTCTTGGTAGTTAGTCATAACTTATGCTTATGTCATGTTTTATGTTGTTCCCACATTCCTATGTTCCCTTCATGTTATCATCATACATCATTCCTCAATGTTCATTTTTATGATTCTCACCTCTTTTATGTTCCGTTGATATTGCTATTGACTCACATGTATTACTTTTATCATATTATGATTTTATTACTCCCTTACTGGGATTTATAGATCACCCTTTTCTTATGTATGTCCCCAGGTTATCCCGTGAAATTTTATAAGATCAAGGGAAATTAAGGGAATGTTATGGAGTTTTAGTTTATTAAATTATATTTATTTTTTAAGTTGTTGTTCTATGTACCTAATTACCTAAATACATAAGGCCTTGTGATCTTCTAGGATTGTATTAAGTGTATCTTTATGAAGTAAATCATGAAATAAAATTTATTAAAGATATAGGTTTTCATAGTTGGTATCAGAGGAATGTTTAGTTATTTTTGGGTATTAGGATTATAAAACCCTAGTGAAATCCTTGTGGATAATACAAAACATATGAAAACATCTCTAAATTTTGTTAAAGTATAGAGTAAGTGGCTTCCAAGAAAATACATTCCAGTCTGGATACTACAAGTGGATGTGGATCTGGAATAGTTGTAACTAGGGGTAATAACCTCAAAAAGGGTGCATTGGCCTTGACCAGATCATCACCTAGTGTATAATAAAAAGGCCTTGATGCACACCTAGTTTGACACTCCTAAGGGATATACTTTGGTAAATTCACAATATCTTTATGAACCATTATGAAGGGAATAATAATGCCTATAAAATTTATGTTAGGAAATATAACATGGATAACTTAGATTGAAAACTATAAATTCATAGTTTAGTAAATGTGTGTGATTTATGAGTTATACATTCCATGTTCATAGTTTCCCTTTTTGTGTGTAATAGTTTGAAAATTCACATCCCTAAGTCTATTTTGGATGAATTAAATGATTAGAACCAAAATCAAATAGTGAAAGGTAGGATTATTTTTTATTCATAAACTTCAAATTTCGTATGTGACTATGGTTCTATGCATTATTTCATATAAATCAAGTTTAGTAGAACTATTAAAACACCACCTGAAAACATAGAATTTGAGTTATTGGTGAAGATGGTGAATGGGTAAATTATTGCATCCCAAGCATATAACACATCCCATATCCATATTTGTAGCTTGAACTTCCCATAAACCCTTATGATACTCCATTTAGTGTAATTTGATGCAATTATAGGTATGGAATGGATTTCCTTATATAGTGACAGCATAAATTTCTAAGATAAGGAAATCACACTCTATATCACAAATCTTCCTCCAATTATATACAAGTGAAAGGAGGAGGGTGAATCTCCTTTGGTATCATCATCTCAAACATGGATATTACTTCCCTCAAAGCAAGAATATCTTTCTAAAATGATTCATACTAAGGAAAATAACTTCCCTTAAAACATGCCCATTATGAGGTGATATGTTGATGTGTTTCTTAAATAATTTCCCAGTCTTCCTCCTTGACAATAGGGTGAGTTATCAATAAAACTTATACCTGGATATTTTCTAATATCCAAGAATTGATATAGAATTTACATTGTTGAACTTAAGTAGACGAAGAAAAAACTACAAGATAATATGGATAAAGGGTTTATATGCCCAAGTGTTTCACCATGGGGTACACTAGTCCTCTTCATCAAGAAGAAGGATGATTCAATGAACCTATTAATTGATTACTATGAGATCAAAAAGATCAAGATAAAGAAAAAATATCATCTACCATGAATTAATGACTTGTTTGATTAGCTAAATGGAGCATAATACTTTTATAAAATGGGTCTTCGGCCAGGATATTATCAAGTAAAGGTGCAGAAGGATGATATCACTAATACTTCTTTTGTACACGGTACAGGAACTATAAGTTCATAGTTATGCCATTTGGACTCACTAATGATTCATCTACCTTCATAGGCTCAATGAATATAGTCTTCGGGGATTACCTTAATAAATTTTTGGTAGTATTTATAGATGATATTCTTATCTACTCCAAAATCAAGGAGGAACATGATGAGTATTTTAATTCTATACTGAAGTCCTTGTGGAATTAAAATTTTTATGTGAAGTACAGTAAATGTGAGTTCTGGGTGGAGTAAGTAATATTCATGAGGCATGTTATCACTAGTAAATACATATCTGTGTATCCTTCAAAAAATAAGGCAAGTGAAGGATAGCCAGTACCAAAATATATGATATAAATTCATAGTTTCCTTGGATTATCTAGGTACTATCAATGATTTGTGAGAAACTTGTCGTGATTATCAAGCCCACTAACCAAGCTAACTCTAAAGGGAGTAAATTTTTTCTTGAATGATGACTATGAGGAAAGATTTAAATAGTAAAATAAAAGGATAATCAATGTACCTATGCTCACATTACCCACTAGTGGGGAAGGATTTGTGATCTACAATGATGCGTCCAAAAAGAGCTTGGGTTGTGTAATTAGGAAAGATGAAAAATTAAAAGCCTATTCCTCCCACTAATTAAAGATCCGTTATTAGAACTACCAAACTCATGATCTAGAATTGGATCTAGTGATCTTAGTATTGAATATTTGGATACATTATCACTATGTATAAAAGTATGACATATATATTGATCATAAAAGCCTCAAGTATATATTCACACAAAATAATCTTAATATGTACCAATAAAGGTGGCTATAGATGATCAAGGATTATTATTTTTCAATCCATTACCATATTATGAAGGCGGATAAAATGGAATATGCTATGAGTAAAATGTATCCAACAACCCTATCCATGAAGTGGATTACAAGGGATATAATATTCTTGGACATGAAAAGGATGAACATGGGAATAATCAAAAGATATTCATCCTACATTGCTCAAATAACAACTCAACCATCAATTCTTGAGAGGATCAAGGAAACAAAAAAGGATGATGATGTGCTATAGAAAAAGGTAGTGAATATTTTAAAGTTAATATTTTCTAAAGATAGAGTTATAAGGTTTGGAACCCAAATATGTGTCCCATCAAAACCAGAGCTAAATAGGGAACTTCTGAATTATGCACATAGCTTATCCTTATCTATTCATCTAGGAAGCACTAATATGTATGGAGATTAGAAGCAATAATTAAAATGGGATAACATGAAGAGGGAGATTGTGGAGTTTGTATTTCAATTCTTAGTAGGCCAACAAGTCAAGTTAGAATGGTATAATTATAAGGGTATAATGAAACCATTTCCCATATTAGTGTGGAAATAGGAAAAAATAACCATAAATTTCATTATAGGACTACCTTGGACACCTAAAGGCAATAATTCCATTTTGGTGTTATTCGATCACCTTATAAAGTCAGTGTATTTCATTGCTATAAAGGAAGATTTCCCTCTAGACCAAATATCTAATATATACATAAGGGAAGTGGTTAGACTGTATGGAGTGACACTATCCATTGTATCTAATTGAAATTTGAGGTTTATCTTAAGATTCAATAGAATCCTTCAGCAAGAATTGGATATAGAGATGAGTTTCAGTACTGCTTATCACCCCGAAATGCATGTTTAGTCTGAAAGGAATATTAAAACTCTAGAAGATATATTGAGATCATGTTTAATGGATTTCCAAGGATGTTGGGATCAACACTTCCCCCTAGTGGAGTTCTCATATATCAATAGTTTCCGTTATAGCATTCAAATGGAACCTTATGAGGCTCTATATTGGAAGATGTGTCAGTCTCTAATATGTTGGTATGAAGTTAGAGATAATACACTGATAGTGCCTGATCTTATCCAAGAGATGACAGATAAGGTTTAAACCATTAAATAACATATTAAATATGTACAAAGTCAATAGAAAATCTATGTTAACAATTGTCCATGTGTTATAGAGTTTGAAGTTGGATATAGATTTTTCCTTCTTATATCTCCATGAAATAAATTCATGAGGTTTTGGAATAAGGGAAAGATTATTCCTAGGTATTCTAGACCCTTTTATATCCTTTTTCTCATTATATTGGTGGACTATATACCAATACTCCCACTTAACTTATCTCAATTACATGATTTTTTCAATGTATACCTATTGAGGAAGTACATACCAGACCTCTCACATGTGCCGAATCCATAGGTGTTACCATTGGAGGATGATCTTTCATACAAGGAGAATATGATGATTATCATAGATCATTGTGATAAAGTTCTATGAAAGAAGAAAACTCACCTAGTCAAAGTGTTTTGGTGGAACTAAAAGTTTGAGGAATCGACATGGGAACAAAAAGGGGTAATGAAATAGAAGTACCATCATCTATTTTAGTGTATGAAATGTAAATTTCTAGGGTGACATTTCTAAAAGGGGGAATAATGTAATGACCCAAAATTTTTAAAATGAAATTATATTTTTGAATGAATACGTGAATTATTAGGTAATATAGTTATAGAAAACACATGAAATAATTTGGTTATATAGTCTATCAGATTTAAAATAACTTTAAGAATCATAATCATTGATAATATAGTCATTGTATAGTTACCATTAAGATTAGTATATTAAGGGTTGTGATAAAGTCCAATTAACACAGACAGAAGAAGTGATAGCCTCAACCAATAGGATTGTACCTTTTAAAGCCTATTTATTAGAGATTTTAAGGGAGATAGAATCACTGGGATTTTCCCTTGACCAATACCAAGCTAATATTTAACAATTAAAGAATGATAGAAACCATTTATAGGAGATGTTCAAGATTATTGAGATCATGGACCAAAACATGTTCACCGAACCACCCTAAGAATGTGTCACCATCACACACCTTACCCTTAGGGAATACACTGGTGTAATAAGGGGTTATGTATCTAGACCACAGTAATATGAATTTGTATATTTTATTTTAAATAAAATGATATTTATTAATTTTTATTGTTACTTTTTAAATTATTAGATAATTATTTTGATAAAAATTAGATTTTGATACGTTGAAACACAAATTGTATTTTTTTTTGAAATATATAGATTCAATCAACATACTCTTTTTGAGGAATTCACAGATTCTTGAAATATATTTTATTTGAGTAAAATATTCTTATTAAATAATATTAAATTAAATATAAATGTTAATATAATTTTATGAAGTCAAATTTAATTATTATAAGGTTCTGAAAACAATTATTGTAAAAAAACTAGTATCTTTCAATAAATATGGATTTTGATTTAAAAGTGAAAATTATAAAATTTAGAGATTTTTTTTATAAAATAAAAATTATTTTTTAAATCATCACATCAAAATTATCCAATGGTAAATTTTTAATAATTTTATGAGACAGTTGAATTTTTTGGTCAAAATTAAATATGGTATAAATATATGGTATGTATATGACATAATATAAACCCAAAAGTGATGTAATAAATACTATAAAGAATATAAAAGACCAAAATTATGTTTCCCCTTTATAATTTTAAGTTTTTTGATTAATTTTTCAAACCCTTAATGAATCCACCAAACCCCATATTATATTTTAAGGTTTCAAAATAAATTCTTTATAAACATGACTTACTTCCACATCACCATTGTAACTTACAAACCTACATGCCACTAAACAGTGCCCCGAGCTGGTGGGTCACATGGCCTCAAGCACACCTCCCTATATTCCAAATCCTGCTAACTAGCAGTGAGATCCTAGGGTGTGTCTGTAGGGAGACTATGCCCTCATATCAGAGTGCATCACAACAATAGTAAACATATCAGTTATATCAAAAGTAGTAAATCAACCAGACAGAAGATAAACATCCAAGATAGGAATAGATAAACAATGCCAAAATTAATCTCATATACAATGATGTGTCATTAAATGTCTCTACAAATCTAGAAAAAAAGTATAAAATCATACAATACAATACAGGTATCAAAATACCAAAAATTACAAAAAGGAACTATCTCAACTAGAATCACGAGCCTCAACTCGGTCATGTGCTCCCTTGCTCCTAAGTATGGAACAAATCAAGAATCATATTATTTTCACTTTCTCTGATCCCTACCTCCATCCATATAGTCTATCTAGGTACCCAATGACATCCCAAACAGGGTGTAAGATAACACTCAGTAGGCTACCACTAATAGTTTCTATAAAAAATCCAAGTTGTGTATAATAATATAAGAAGTTGGAAATGTATACAACAAGTAAAGTAGTAATATAAGTGAAAAGACCATGGAAAAAGTAATAAATGCAAATTGATTATGTAAATAAAAAAAAGGATCCCTATAAATAATAGGTAGGCTCCCATAACAAGGGTAGTGGTAAAATAGAAATAAGTAAGTGATGTTGTCCATTCTACCCACTAGAGTCAAATACCCATATCAGGGCTATCTAAAAAGCATAGAAAAAATATCCATCATGGCCAAGACATACAACCGAGAGTAAAAACTTTACCATGGCCATGCCATATAATAATAATCATCCACAATGGCCTCACCATGTAATAAAAAGTTTCAAACCATGAATGGATGAATCCAAGGTATAAAAGACCAAGGCATCCATGTCGAGCCCTAGGATCATATCGATAGAAACTCAGTAATGACTTGGTTGGAGTCCTTGGAGAATTTCAATAGACCATTACCAATGTGAGTCCAAGAAATCCAAATCCAAGGAGTAGAAAGTCCTAAGGAATCCTACAAAATCAAGACCCAAGGAGGAAACAGGTCCAAGGAATCCACTACTATAATCAAGATCCATGGGAGAAACATCCATGAAATCTAATGGAATCAAGATCCAAGGTATACCAACCAAGGAATACACTACCATTTCAATTCATAATTTCATTTCATTCATCATTTTTTTATTCAATTAAATTTCATGAGTTCATCCAACTCATATCAACAATTTCTATAAAATCCATTTAATAATTTAACCAAACACATCATGTTATCACATGGAATGGGAGGTATCACCATCTTCGAATCATCTAAATTCAATTCATATCATTTTATAAAGGGGATTCTTTTAACTATGAAAGATCAAAATCACCCCAAAGGTTGTATAATGTAAGGTAATATACAAATTCACACCCTATGGGTGGCTTGGGTTGGAGAAACAACCACCAACAAACTCAAAAAAAACTAGTGGGAATCCCTAACAGGTTCCAATTTGTTCAATTCAATTATTCAATTCATTTTAGGGACACCACTAGAAAGTAAAACATGAAGCAAAATTAAAATTATGCTTATAAAACACCAAAACCTAAGGTAAAGGTATAAACCACCTACCATAGGTTTGTAATAGAGCACCCATCCAGTATCAAGCTCTGTTTCAGTCCATATTGGGAGAAAAATGAAGAATAGATGAAAATCCTAAAAATAGGGCACATTTTCTTGCACCTAAATAACTTATTTGATATAAATACGAATGAATAACGATACAAGAAGATAAAATAACTTAATTTTTTGGATCCAATGAGACAAACAGATATCGATTTCAAGTCTGGATGAATAATATACACCAAAGCTTAGTATTTGATTTTCAAAGGAGATCTCCAACGTTCAAGGTTGTCCAATGGGGGATAAAAATAATAGGACTATGTTTTTTATAGTTTTAAAGGGATAAATGGTAATTTCACTAATATTTACTGGGCTTCATGGTTTTTCCACATGATTTTCCAAACTGTGTTCCAACTATGAACCATTAACTAAGTTAAGGGGCACTTCACATGGTTCATGCGCATGGTTTTCCTAACTGTGCCCAAACCATGTCTCATACACTATTAAAAACTACAAATCCCCTTTCATGGGTGTGTGTCACATTCTACATGGTTTCTTTAAACTGTGCACCTCCTGACAAAGGCATGGACCACCTCACATGGTTAGAAGTAACTTTGCGGCCTATCCCATTTGATTTCTTCTAACTGTGTGCCCAACCTTGTTTTCCAAAAAGCTAGGCTTCAGGCTATGGGATTTGAACAAACCTCATACGCCAATAATACCCCCCATGATCTCATTAATTACTCACATTATGCTATAAAAAATAATTTAAAGAAAAAAACAAATGATCCAAACCTCATATAAAAACCTATGATCTTAAAATCTTCCCCCTTAAAACAATTTATCCCTTAATTTCCCTCTCAAGGGTGTTCAAGAATCACCTAAGAATAAATCCATCCACTAAACATGTACATCACCCTCCCAATCCCAAATCTCATCCTATAAATGGTCATGATTTTATAATACCCATACAAGAATAACTTCCTGGCCTCAGAGAACCTTCATGCTCCTATCAATGATATGAATAGGATGTTCCTCAAAGGACACATCTTCCTATAACTCCACCTCATTAGATTATAGAGTTTGAGATGGGTTTGAGTGATAACAAAATAATTTAGATATTTAGAATACATTATGCATGGTCTAGTACCTATGATGCAACTACAATTCATAGGCTATCCACCCGACTCTATACAGAATCTTGAATGGACTGAAATATCATGATGAAATCTTACCTTGTCTCCTAATTTTTTTGTGTCCCATCCTCAATTAGATACATAAAAATACCTAATCCCAAACCTTGAACTCTATAATTCATCAACAGTTATCAATGTAAGATTTTTTTCGAGACTATGCAGTAACCATCCACTTCCTGGTCGACTAGACCTGCTCAGAAGTCTCCTATGTGAGAAACAATCCCAATAAATTTATCTCACCTACCTCTAACTAGCACAAGGGAGATTGTAATGTCCTAATGTACAAAGCATCATAAGGTTCCATATACATAGTCACCTTAAAAATATTATTCTAGGATAACTCAAATAGGGAAATTTTCCTCTCCCAAAAGCCCTTAAAATCCAGGACGCATACTCACAACATGTCCCCAAGCACCTAAATCATGCACTCTTACTAGCCATCATTTTGAGGGTGGTATGTTGTGATTAGAATCACTCATGTACCCAAATCCCTCTGCAAACTTTTCCTAAAAAATGAGATGTAAACCAGGCATCCATATCTGATATAATAGTATGAGAAACCCCATGAAGTCATACTATCTCATGGATATAAAACCTCCCATGTTCATCTAAACTGAAGGTATCCTTAATCAATATTAAATGAGAAACATTTGTGATCCTATCAACAAAAACCCATATAGAATCACTACCTTAGGTGACCTTGGAAAACTGGTCATGAAATCCATCGCGACATCATCCCATTTCCACTCAGGAATGGGCAACTGGTATAAAATCTTAGTTGGTCATTGGTGTTCTGTCGTCACCTGCTGATTTTTGGAACACCTCATAAAAAAACCAACTACCTCACATTTCATCCATGTCCACCAATACTAGTGACCTAAATCCTGATACATCATGGTAATGTCAGGATACACTAGCCAAACTAAGCCATAAAACTATCATATTAGTTCCTCGCATATGTTTGATGGAACCCACATATAACCATGAATACATAGAATTTTATCCTTTCTCATAGTCCAACTAGGAGGTGGGTCCTCTCTAACCACACTATCCCAAAGGATGAGGCCCTCATAATCTGATATTTGTCTCATCCTCACTCTATCCACAAGGGTATAGGTTTAAGGAAAATATGAAAGAAAGGTCTTCCCTAGACCATCCTTAACCTCCAAGTGTATCTCAGAAAACAAATCCATAATATGACACTTGATACTAGTCTCCTGAATTTCCTGTATCTAAGTCCTCTTACTTAGTGCATCAGCAACTACATTTCCCTTTCCAATCATATAGGAAATCTCGAAGTCAAAATACCATAGGTACTCAACCCACCTTTGCTGCCTCAAATTCATATCACTCTACATAAATATATAATTGAGGTTTTTCTATTCTGTGTACACCACAAAATTCTCTTCCAATAAGTAATGTCACCAACAACACAAAGTATAAACAACTACAGCTAACTCAAGATCATGCTTCAGGTAATTCCTCTCACATGGTCTCAACTGAAGAGACTCGTACATCATGACTTGATCCTCCTATATTAGAACTAATCTTGTCCCAATACATGATTAATCACAATACATAGTGTAGCCCATGTCTGGCTCTGAAATTATTAGGACTGATGCTAAATTCGATCTCCCTTTTAGCTCATAAAAGTCTATATCATAGGTATCTGACCATAAAAACTTCACACTCTTCTTAGTAAATCCTATCATTAGTTATTTTAAGAATGAAAATTCATTTATGACATACATGTAATATCTAGGTATCCCTAAGAAACTTCTTATGTCAAATACGTTCTTCGGATTCTCCTAATAAACTACATCTCTCATCTTCTCTAGGTCAATTGATACTCCTATCTCTGAGATAATATGACCAAAGAAATGAATCTTATCCATCCAAAAGTAGCACTTTGTGAGCTTAGAATATAACTTATGCTCTCTTAGTGTATCCAAAATGATCTCAAGATGTTTGGAATGTTCATTTCAATGGTGAGAATATAAAAAGATATCATCCATGAATATCCCAACAAGAAAATTCAAATGAGGATAGAAAACTTGATTCATCAGTGCCATGGAAATTGCTGGCATTTTCATAAGAACAAATGGAATAAATGGATACTCATATAGACCATACCTTATATGAAAATTTGTATGAGGTATGTTTACAGGTTTAACACACACTTAATGACATCTAGATATCAAATCAATTTTTGAGAACACCCAAGCTCCTCATATCTGATCAAAAAGTTCATCTATCTGTGGAAAGGGATATCGGTTCTTAACCATTAACTAGTTCAATTTTTGATAATCCACACGTATCCTGAGGTTACCATCTTCCTTTTTCAAAAAAAGTACTAACGAACCCCAAGGATAAGTATTGGGTCATATAAACCCCTTTTCCTCCAAGTCCTCTAGCTGCATCTTGGGCTCTTACAACTCCATAATAGCCATCCTATAATGAGGAATGGATACCGGTAAAGATCCTAGAACTAGCTAGATACAAACTAGCAATCTAGGTTGTCATCCCACCCATCCCATGATGCTCTGGTCTATCTTGGCTCACCTAGACATCTTATTCACCTTTTTGAATAAAAACTATTCCCACTAGTGATGTGAAAGTCACCCTTCAGTGATAAAAATCAATGTAGGCTCAAAAAGTGACTAGTCAGTCCATTCTAAATATGATGTCAAACCCTATCATCTCAAGGAAAAAAATATTCCATACAAAGTGAAACCTTCCTATCTCAAGGGGTAACTCCCATAAATTATGTACATCCACCATTTTAATCACCAACATAGTGTCAAGTGTCATAACACCCTCAAAAAAACTGAATCAAGATCCCAAGGATCTCCACCATAGGTAGAGATATGAAACTATGTGATACGCCTGTATCAAAAAGTGTAGAAATAAGAATATATGATACTAAGATCATACCTCTCACCAATAGATAGACCGAAACTATGCTACTTAGGTGTAGGTTGTACAAAATATACCCAACCTAAACCGTATCCCTATGAAACAACCTCACTACCCATAGTAGGCCCACTCTGTTGTCTAGGTAAAATTGGTGACTAGATGCCTTGGAAATGACTACCACCTTGGCCTAAATGACTAGTACTATCCTGGATCCTAGCCTAATGCAAAGCTATGAAACCCACTCCTAAACCTAGAGTCAGAGTTGACCCCCTTCCACTGACTTCTGGAGGGAAGGTCCTGTAGAAACGTTATGTGTGGCCCATCCTTCCACAAGCTCAAAACTCAACTAGGTCTCAATCACACTAATTCCTAAAATTTCCCCACATTACACATTGATGATATAAAACTTCTTTACCATCACTAATATCCTGGCTAGTACTCATCTCATAGGAATCCTCAAAATGTCACTTCCTACCACTGGAAGCTGAACCACTGGTCTGAGAGACTATACTGCTCTACTATACACCCCCAGCTTCCCTTAGGTTCCGCTATGTAATTAATGTCTAATTCACTATCTTAGTAATGGTATTCAAATAAAACACATTTAACTAAGATCTAATGGCTTATTTGAGACCTTCCTCGAAGCATATCACCCTCGATATCTCATTAGAAAGGTAAATCAGTGAAAAAAATTGAAGCTCTATAAATCATGATGAATATTCCATAACAATCATCACGCCCTACTCCAAATGCATAAACTCAATTTCCCACTCTACTCTAAGAGTATCGAGGAAAAATTAGTTGTCAAACTTGGTTTGGAAATCACCCCAAACCATATCTCATAGCCTTTCATCCTGATTCAGAATATCCCACTAGCGCTTTGCTTCTCCTCAAAGCATGTATATCACAAGCTTCACTCTCCTCTCAATAGTTATCGCCATATACTCTAATATTGAAAACATAGTCTCAAGAAACAACTCAAAAACCTATGGAACACCATCCCCTGAAAATGTGGGAGTATTTTTCTACTAGAACACATGTGTCATCTCTGCCATATACTAGGCAGGTTGTGGTGCTCCTTGAAAAGTATACAAATAGCGTAAAAACCCCTCGTGGGACTATACCTCAGCACCTATATCCAATAAAACCATTGGTGCATCAGATAGAAATATAAAAGGATCTATTAGTATCCTATGTCCCACCACCTCAATATCATGGTCATTTCCACCCTCATGGTGTACGATTGGAGGTTAATGTGGTAGAATGTCTCTACAGTGCCAAACAAACACCTCAAAAAAGATCAATAACCAGAAGTTCATAGCAAAGAGCATAATATAGGTAAAAAATATTCTTATAAACATGTCACACCCCTCTACCTACTCCTAAATCTAGGATTGGGTAAAAATAAATAGTTCTAAAATCACTAGAGACATTACCTAATTCCCACTCAAAAATAGGGTCAAGGTCAAGTTCTTTGTTTCAAAAATTAAATTTCCATTTGAATTCACATTTATATCACAATTATCTTTTAATAATTAAACCAAATGGTTTTATACTTTTTATCCATAGTTTCTCATACACTTCATGAACTAAAATATGGCATCAAATTAATCCGTGACATAACACATTCCTACCCATACGACCAATGGTCCATGAATCAATGTGTCACAATTGGCTTCTTAGGGTGTCTATTGTAGTTTAATTAGAAAAAAAATGCTTAGATTATGGATGGAAATATAATTTCCAAGAATGTTCCTCAATTTATTGTAAAAATCATCAATCAAAATAGAATGTATATCACACAAGGCACATATCACAAAGTCATGCAGTCAAGAAATGCATCCTATATGGCATGGTATAAAGGATGGCATGTAAATACTGACAAGTGCCTAAAATGATGCATGAGATTCATACCCTTGTCTCATTAAGAAATGGTAAACAAATCCTTAATCATATAAAAAATAATGTCATAATTCAATTACATCACCCAATAGTGGAATCATTCAGCTGTAATATCACAAAATCCAAAAATCAACAATTTCATCTGTGGAAATTTGGTTTTTCCTTTATACATGGGTTAGCTACTCCTAGGAACAACTTATTAAAAAATTCCAATGCCTTCCTAATCCCATGTATATTATCTAAAAATAGTAAGGTGTAAAATGAAAATCCCTATGATGCCACTTTGTTATGTCCAAACCTGGATGCCACTAAACAGTACCCCAATCTGGTGGGTCACATGGCCTCAAGCACACCTCCCCGTATACGAGAGGCTGACGACTAGCAGCGAGGTCATAGGGTGTATCTATGTGGAGAATATACCCTCATGTAAGATTATATCACAATGGTGGTCAATATATCAGTCAATAGAATAAGAAATAAATCAATCATACATGAGATAAACATCCATGACATGAATAGATAAACAATTCCAAAAGTATTCTCATATAAAATGATGTGTCATGTCATGTCTCTACAAAGCTATAAAATAGGTATACAAGAATCCATTATAATATAGGTATCAAAATGCCAAAAAGTAACTATCCCATCTAGAATCACAAACCTCATCTCGATCTCATGCTCCCCTACTCATAAGCATAGAACAAATCAAGCATCTTACTATGGTAACTTGCCCCAATCTCTACCTGCATTCATATAGTCTATTCAGGTACCCAATATATGCCTGAACAGGGTGTGAGATAACACTTGGTAGGCCACCACCAATGGTGTCTATAACAAATCTAGACTATACATAACAAGTTAAATAGTGTACAGTATATACAACAGGTAAAGTAGTAATACAAGTGAAAATCCCATGGTAAAATTAATAACTACAAAGTAATATTATCTACGCAAACAAGGATCCCCATAAACAATAGTTAGGATCCCATAATAAGGGAAGTGTTAAAATAGAAATAAGCAAGTGATATCATCCATTCTACCCTCTGGAGTCAAATACCCATACCAGGGCTATCTGCAAAGCGTAGAAAAAATATCCATCACGACCATGTTGTAAAACTGAGTATATAACATTTACCATAGACATTCCATATAATCATAATCATCCATAATAGCCTCACCTTTTAATCAAAAGTTTCATACCATGAAGGGTTAGATCCAAGGTATATAAGACCAAGATATTCACATTGAGTCCCAAGAGCATCTCGATGGAAACTCAACAATGACCTGGTTGGAGTCCTTGGAGCATGTCAACAAACCATGTTCAATGTGAGTCCAAGAAAGTTGTATCCAAAGGGAACCAAGTCCAAATGTATCCTATGGAATCAATACCCAAGTAAAAAACAAGTACAATGCATCCACTATCGTAATCATGATCCATGGGAGAAACATCTGTGGCATCTAATGGAATCAGGATCCAAGCTATACCAACCAAGGAATCCACTACCATTTCAATTCATCATTTCATTTCATTCATAATTTCATATTCAATTACATTTCATGAGTTTATCCAACTCATATCAACTATTTCTATAAAATACATTTTACAATTTAACATAACACTTCATGTTATCACATGGAAAGGGAGGTATCAGTATCTCCTAATCATCTCAATTCAATTAGAATTATTTTATAAAGGGGATTCCTCTAACTAGGAAAGCTCACATGCACCCCATAGGTGGTATAATGTAAGGTCGGATACAAAGGCACACCCCATGGGTGTCGTGGGTTGGGGAAATAACCTCCAACAAACTCAAAGGAACTAGTGGTCATCCCTAACATCCCGAATGGCCCGAAGGCCTTCATTTTTATTGATTTTTGATAACCCCCCTTTCAAGGGATGAGGAGGAACCCTTACAAGGCCCGTAGGCTCAGAGATTACATGGCCCATAGTCTTAGGAGATTACATGACCTGAAGGTCTTAGGGAATTCAACCAGACTATCTACAAGGAACTACCCCTCCCCAACATCTACATCATGATAGTAGCTCTCCACCTTCGCATGGCCATCTGTCTAGGCTTCCCATGCAAACACAGGATGGTGCCGATGGCATAGCCATACCCTATCATTCTGACAAATCCATTTGGCTCTGCTCTGGTGAGTGCACCTGCTCTGAATCCTCTTCTGGGGTTTCCCCTTTTTTGTAGTTTGTCTGGGGAAACTACATGTGGCCCGAAGGCCTTGAGGTGTCCCTAAGGCCTTCAAGGTGGCATGAAAGCCCTACTGACCCAAAGGCATGGGTGTCCTGAAAGCCTTAAGGACTCAAAGCCCAAACCGGTGGCCCAAGGTGAATAGTCCCAGCTGCTACAGTAACTGCTACAGTACCCACACAGTGTACAGTACTTCTACAGTACCCGCACAGTGTACAGTACTGCTACAGTACCTGTACAATTTACAGGACTGCTATAGGACTACTACAGTGCTTGGAATATATGCCTATACCTAGTTTTGAACCTAGGTCTTGTGGATGCACTTAAGAATAACTCACCAAATGGGCTGAGGTTCATGTGCATTGATCATCCCTAACAGGTTTCAATTCATTTAATTCAATTATTTAATTCATTTTAAGGGCACTGCTAGAAATTTTGGCATGAAACACAATGAAAAATATGCTTATAAAATACCAAAATTAGAGGAAAATTATAGAACACCTATCGTAGGTCTTTAGTAGAGAACTCATCCAGTATCAAGCTTTGATTTGGTCCATATCGAGATAAAAATGAAGAACATATGAAAATCCTGAAAATAGGACATATTATCTTGCGTCTAAATAACTCTATTGATAATAATATGAATGAATAATGGAATAAGATGATAAAATAACTTATCATCATAGATCTAACGAGACAAACAACTCTTGATTCTGAGTCTAGATGAAGAATCTACAACAAATCCTAGGATTTGGATTTCAAAGAATCTCTCCAATGTTCAAGGATTTATAACGGAGGATAAAAATAATAGGTTTAGGTTTTAATAGTTTTTTAGGAAAAATAGTAATTTCTCTAATATTTATTAGGCTATATGGTTTGGCCATACATTTGTCCAAACTGTGTGCCAACCGTGCACCCTTCACTGTGTTAAGGGGAGCCTCACACAGTTCATGCACACAGTTTTGATAACTATGAACAAACCATGTCTCAACCATTGTAAAAATTACAGATCCCCTTTCATGAGAGTTCTCCCCATTCCACACAGTTTCCTTAAACTATGTGCCTCCTGACATAGGCCTGAACCACCTCACATAGTTAGAAGTAATTGTGCGGCCTGTCCTGTATGTTTTATTCTAACCATGTGGCCTATCTTGTTTTTAAAAAAATCAGGATCCGAGATCCGAACAAGCCTCAGAAACCTTTTATACTCTCATGATCTCATTGGGTACTCACATTAGGCCATAAACAAGCATTTAAATAAAAAAATAAAGGATATGTACCTTATTGTAAAATCTAGGATCTTACAACCATGGGTATTATTTTAATGATTTAGTTTATTGTATTTATAAAATAATTAAATATATCCCTATTTGGAATAAACCATAGGAAAAATCCATGGGATAGTTTGTGGTTTGGATTAATTTATTATATAGATTCCAAAACCTAAGTTTATAAATTAATAAAGAATTCCCCTCTCTTTTTCTATATAAATCCACCCAACCTCCCATTATTATTAACTCAAAACCCTTAGAGCATGAAGTTACTCTACCTTTGTCTCTCTAGATCCCTACCAAGGTGAACCAAATCTCTTAAGAAGATCCTCCTAAGCTTTTAGAAGTTCCATCTCAAAGTAAGGGATCCTCTCCTTCTCCTCTTTATTCAAGCACCTTCTTTATATTATGCCTTTTTTTTAACTGTTCATGTTTAGATATGATTTTACATAACCCTATTACTATCCTTATGAATTAAAAATGATAAGATGCCCCTTTAAGTCTCATTTAACCATTGAATCTCCATGTACCCCCAATATACTACCAAAATTATCTTGTGATTTTCCAAGACAAGCATCTATGTAGTAAATACCCATCCCCATTTCCACTTAAAGGTATTCACCTATATGTACCTATCCTTAATTGATTGGGTAATTCCATGTATATAACCCACACTCCTTGATCTTGGGATTGAAAGTCGTGAAAGATACCCTTATATTGTACTATCTATATGGCACAGTTATGCATGGAAAAGATATTAATGTGACGGGTGGGATCATAATTATATATCTCTCCAATTCATTGGGTAATGTTTTTATCTCATATGACATTATGTATGGGATTAGGGAGTGAACCTGATCCATGATGGGACTCTATCTACCATGTGATTTTTTCATGGTATTTATCCTTGACTTATTCTTAGTTTAAGTTTTATTTTGTTGTCACATCAATATATTTCCTTCATGTTATCATCATATATCATGATTATATATTCTTGTTTATGATTTCCACCCCTTTTATGTATTTTTAATATGTATATTAAATCAAATGTATAATTTTTATCATGTTATTCTTTGATTATTCCCTTATTGGGATTTATAGATCTCCCTTTTCTTATGTACATCCCCAGGTTATCCCATACTGTTTTAGAAGATCAAGGGAAATTGAGGACATAGTATCGAGTTTTAGTTTATGTCATTGTATTTATTTTGAAATTTGTTATGATATGTACCCAATTACCCAAATACACTAGGCCTCGTGATCTTATGGGGTTGTATTAAGTGTATCTTTATGTAATAAATCATGAAATAAAATGTATTAAAGATATGGGTTGTAATATATAGGGTGCCTACAAATGATGTCAAAGGCTTGTACAAGTAGATCTTAGGGTAATTAACATGTGAGATGATATCCCTTTCTATCATATATCATGATTAGAGGTACATTCTCATCACTTGGAAGAAGGATATTTTTTATAAACAATTAAAAGTAAGTCAAAATAGATATTTATAGTTTATTTTATTTGATATTCCCATAAAATGTAATCTTGGTTATTTTTTCATATATATTTAAGGGCATGATTGAGATAATTCCTCTGAACATTGCATCTTTGATATGATCGATACTAAATCTTTTAAACTTATTTTAATATATTAATATTATTATAATATTTGTTATAAATATATTTTGTATGCATAATATCTAATTAAAATTAATTTATATTGTGAATTATGTTTAACACATGCATCAGATTCACCAAAGTCTATTATTCAATAAGAACATCAGGAGTATGGATCATCTTGTAATGGCCTGGACCTCTCCAGTCCATTACTTTATGGAAATGTGGTGTTAGAGGTGTTCTGGGAGGTCAAGATGACTTATCCCCAACACTTTTCCAAGATTTCCATTCTGGTGGATAGTTCCGACGGTAGACAATTGTGAACTGTAATATCATGTTACGTCTTCAGGTACTTTTGATGATTCTAACTACCCTTGTTTTGGAGTAGTGACTTGGGGTGCGTTTGGGTGAATCTTTAAGGAAAACTAAAGGGCAGTAGCTTTCGCACGGGTGGTGCACGATTTTTCTAAATCGTGCGGCCATACCGTGCATAGTTAATGTTGGAGGCAGTGGCTAACGCATGGTTAGCACACGATTTTTCTAACTGTGAGGTCTAATCGTGCGAGGAGTGTTTGACGAGGCAGTAGTGACCGCACAGTTAGCGCACAGTTTGTCTAACCGTGCGAGCAAACCATGCGGGCACTTAAACTAGATTCTAAAATTGTGGATCTCAACCGTTTTGCCTCTAACTTGTTAGTTTAATCTCCTAAGCGGCCATAACTCGGTATTACCCTTCCTTGAAGGTAGGAGAACCTATCCCAAGTGTTTTTGAGGCCATCTGAAGGCTTTTCTTGGTGAATCGAAGCCGTTTTCTTTAGGTATGTGATTTTTCTTGGTTGGTTTCTTAGATCTACTTAGATCTACTTCTCCTCTTCTCTCAGTTTCTTAGATCTATGCCTGTTATGGGTAGATCTAAGTGTGTGGATTCCAAATATTCTGAGATTTGGTCATGGTTGTGTTATGAGAAGAGATCTAAGGAGGATTCTTGGAGAATCAACCCAGATTTCTTGTGCGTTCTTCGTTTGTTGGGGTTTTCGTCAAAAACCTTTGAGGTAGGGAATTCGTTACTTCTATTTCTTTTACATGAAACTGTATTGTTAGCATGTTTAATCCCACTAGATGAAAATGGAATTGACATAATAAATATTTTGAAACGGATAAAGAAATTGAATCAATCGTATGTTATTGCCTCTTGTTTTTCTAGATAGTGTGATATCTATGCTTGCTTTGCTTAGCTGTTATTCTTGATGAAAATCAGTAAAGAACGTAAACCGGGATTAATTGATAATTGTTTGGCTAACGATAAAGAGGCATGAAAACGAATATGGTTCTTGTTGTAATTTGATGTTAATCAAATTGGCGTGGTAAGCATGTTTAATCATTTGTGATAGCTTACTGGTTAGGTTTCCCGATGTTGGAACCAACGGACTATAAATCTGATAATTCAAGATGGATTAAAGAATTTGATTGTTTGATAATTCCTTGAAGGGTTATGAGTTACCCTCTTGATTGTTAAAGGGCCATAGCCCAATTGATGTGATGGTTTATTTTCCTGCTTCTTGTGTTGAGACATGACCCTGGAGGGGTGTTGTGATATGTGGGGGCATAGAGGCCATTTGGTTGTGGCAGCAGATGATGCCTAGAGTTGCGGGATGCATCGGTTTCTGCATGTGGGTGTCAGGGAGGACACCAGGGATGATGGAGTGGGATGAATGTGATTGTTGGATACTTGTTGGTTCTGTGGTTGTTTATCTGCTTTACTTTTCCCAACTGCTCAAGGCAGCTGGTCTTGCTTACCCTTCTTCGGAAAGAGGCAAAGACGCACGGGGTATGCCACATGCTTTCCGTGTTGAGCTTCTCCAGGGAGGATGGGTCTACGCTCTTTCTATAAGCGGCAAAGACTCGATGGGTAGTACATCTACTCACCGTGTTGAGCCCCCTTGTGTTAGTAACATATAATGATTTTCTAGAATGCCTAGGAATATGGGAAAGTGTTTCAGTAATGAATTTTTGATTAAATGGTGTTAACCCATGGGGTTGGAGTTCGCTGGAACATAATGGTGAGGTTGTAATTTTTTTAAAGGGACAATTGACTTTGGGTGTGATGTTAATTAAGTTTAATGTGTAATTTTTCATGGTTAATTAATGTTTAATGAATTAATTAACATAAAGTGGAACTGATAAAAAGGTAATAAAGTAATCTAATAAAGTTCTTTAAATGGTTGTGTGCTTATAGGATACCTAGTCTTCAAAGTGGCAACCCAGAGTCCAAGAGACGTTATCTACAGTTGATTCTAAGACTAGGTTATGCCCATAGTGTGGTTGTGAGTTATAGTATATTCTGTACTTTTTTGTTTCTATACGCTACTTCATCCGGTCAGTAAGGGCAACAGACACCCCAGGGATTCTGAGCCCTAGGGGGTGTTTTCCCCAACATTCTGATGGGAGGGTGAATGGCTGACTACCCCCTTTGGCCCCGCTCTCTTCTCTTGGTAGATACTTGTGCTGGTAGGCACAACGGTTAGTTTTCCCCACATATGTGTGTAGAGGGTTGTAATGGCTTGTGGTTATTCACACACATATATTCTGGATATAGTATCCTATGGACTACTATAGGTGTAACATGTATAGGCTGTGATGGATTGAGGATCCTTACCCGGTGTATGGGATGTAATGGCTTAAGGTATAATACCCGAGGTATGATACATGTTATGCGAGCTGTGGTGGATCCCGAAAACTACCTGGTTACTTTTGGTTGTGAGGATGGTGTAGTGCTTCGCCCAGGTGTCTATGGACAAGCCTTTGTGTTGCACATGGTGCATATTGTGGTGCTTCGCCCAGGTGTCTGCGGGAAAGCCTTTTTGGAGAGATATGCTCAGGACGTGCGACGTTGGGGAAAAGCGGCAAACTAGTTGGGAAGTAGTATTGGGGTACCCTTGATATTCTTTACTATATGCTATATTCTTTTATGTTTTACTTAGTGAGATTATCCATGGTGAGGTTGGGAACTTAGTATACCTGATTAGGTAATGAGATAGTTTCACTTGTTGCTCACTGTGCTTTAGCATGCTCTCTTTACTTTTTCACGAGAGGCTTTGGGGAGGATCCTACTGAGTATACTGTTATACTCACCCTATGTATTTATATAAACAATTTTTCAGGTTACTTGTAATAGGTTGGAGATCAAGCTGGTTTCTACCAGTTTGGGGTTACAGGAGCTATTCGGGCTTGTGGTTGCTGCTGTTTTTACTTTCTTTTGGGTACTTGCAGTTTTTCCCTTTTAGTTATAGTACTTTTGCTTGACATTTCATATGTGTGCTTGGTTTTTATTTTATATTACAGTTCTGAGTTGGAGTTGGTTAGTGTCTATCTTATCTCTCTCTCTTCTGCATGTGTTCTCTTAGAGGGTAATGCCTCCCATTTGTGTGTTACTATACCCTCGGTGCTAGTCGCCAACCCGGGGCCTACTAGAGGCGGGACTCGGGGGGTCATTATCTCCCTTCTCACATTGTCGGCTCATGAGGGGTACACTTTTTGGGGAGGGGGTCGTGATACATCTTGAGTTAGAAAACTTGAATTTGTTTTACTTTTTGTTAGAAAACTTATATATTCTACCTTTGCAATATTTTTTTATTGAAATAAAAACATTTATGTATTTAAAATGTTTTATGATGCGATTTTTATAATTATTGTATCTTTTTGTTTTGTTTGACTATTGAAAGTACTAAATTTTATATGTTGTAGATATATTTTTATTTTAAATTATAGGTAGTATCATATTCAAAGGGCTCTTGTTCCTTGTTAATTTTAAGTATTTAGCAGTGATTTAAGCCACTAACAATTTAAAAAAAAAATCATCATTACCTACTGCTAAATCACTGCTAAGTGCTAGTATGCACTATTAAAGCATCATGAAAATATTTCACAATGGTTATAAGAATCATTGATATATTCATAAATATAAATTTGGGGAAACTGATGTGAAATATTAAAATAAAACCAAAATATAAACTGTCATATTCATTACAGCGACAGTTTGGAAACCGCCATGAATTATGAATTCACAGTGGTTCTACAAGACTGTCACTAATAAAAAATATCAATAATTAATACTTGACTCAGTAAACTATTTTGGTTTTAGAATGTGTCGTAAATTAATTAGAAATAGTTTATCCCACTTCATAATTCAAAAAAAAATCCACTAGAATCCATTTTCCTTATATTTCATGTTGTTTTGTGGGACATGACATGTAGTCTACAAGGAATTTATGACCACACAACATGCTTAAATATACACGGTGTATACCAATGGAAATTTTTTCAAAGTACATGACATGTACAACAACCATACACATCATTTTTTCCATAATGAACATGAAAAATAATTAATTAAGTATTTAATTCCAAACGACTCACTGAAAATCACTCAATGTGTAATTCATGTGAAAAACACTCCATATGGCATGTTCAGACAGTTGTAAATAGAGTAGTTCAGTTTTAATTTAATTAATTTTCCCTGAATTATGTGGCATGTACAACCAGTTTTACAGTGTGTAATTTTTTACTAGCCACCTAACCTACATGCCTAGGGACTCGACATGTATCTCGCATGGGTTGTTACATGTTACATGATGTGTACGGCTCATTGAACATCATGTTTCTTGACTGCTAGTCAATACACTATGTGTATTGATTATATGCCATGTATTTTGACCACACAACATTTGTGATTCCCATAGGGTCAAACCATGTGGGGTTACACGATGTGTATGCCAGCTACAAGTTGTGTACTCTCTATCATGATGTCTATCAACAAGTGGACAATACATGGTAGGTAATGATGTTTTTTACTAAAATCCCATATTATGTGTCATAATTTTCATGGTTCATCCTTATTTGGTTGACCAAGGATACATGACATGTACATTTTTGTTACACATCATGTATCTATGTCATGTAGCCAGAATCTTCAGCACCTATGGATGGGATCTTCAATCATTATTTATTTGTTTTATTCAGTTCTTTGTCATATGAAACAAAATGATCGTGTTATATCAATATTAGAATTAAAGAATTAAAAAATTTACATGGATTCTTGTTAAAAAAAATTAAATTTGATTAATAAATAATAATAAAATTATAAATTAATATGTGGCTACTCTGGTACCACTTGAAAGTTTCAGGTCTCAGTGAAATTAGTTGGACCCATGACTAACAAGGTTTTTCATCAGTTTATTCAGATGAAATATTCAAAAATAGATGAATGGAACCACATAATATTCATATATAGGATCTTCTCACATATAATTTATAATAATAATTACAGCATCTTAGAAATTGTTTATTTGATGATGATTAATTTGGTAGGTATTCATTTCATATCATCATTATTTCAAAGAATACAAGGTATAATTCCTCTAGAGGTATATACACGTGCTTCATAAATCTTAGAACATCGTCGTTGGAACTTCTGGTACTAGAATATAAATACCAAACATTGATCACCATTGATTTCAACAAGAATCCTTTCAGTCTTGAAATATTTTTTTAGTTATCTCATTCTTGAGATAGATGAGGAAGATGTCCATCTCTTATCCTTGTGTACAAAAATTCTCAAATAACTCCAAAATGGTATAATTAAGTGAATGTACTTAGGGTTAAACCATTAATAATTACATCGAATCCTGTATCTAATCATTAACTCTAAATAAACCTCATATAAAATAATAATAATATTATTATTATATCCCATGGCATGCGCTAACTTGTGAATATTTAAATATTATTTCTTAAATAAATTAATTACTATTTATTTGAATGATATTAAATAGATATGTCACTCTCATCAAGCCCTTCACTCAGCCTGTTAATACCCCTTAAAATTTATTAAATGTCAAATAATAAATATTTATTTAAATAAATAAATATCATTATGTTATTATTTTAAAAAATAAAGAAATGTTGTATTCACTTGCTGGTGAATAAATATTTATTTAATATTCAACTCATATATATTATAAACTCGAATAACTGGTGATTGAATTTATATAATCAACATAACATGGATAGTTATTATTCCAAGATTAGAATCTAGAAACACATCAAGGTATCCATATAGAAAAAAGGTAATGTCACAATGAAAATAACCTCATACAAATGCTTACTATAGAATATAATCTCTTTGACTCTGTATCTTATCAAGTATGTTGCAAGCTTGTGTCATCAACTTATATAGTTGATATATCTTTCTTTAATTACCTAAAATAATCCTGTCAAAAAAATCTCCATGGATGTGGTCTTAATGAGACTATTATATTTCAATCAAATCACCTAAGATATTATCTTTCATTAATTCATAAGGGACAAATCCTTTTTCAATTTATTCAATCAATTCCATGTCACTTATGAAGCATCCAACATGTCTTACTTCACTGCAAGAATATTTTTTCACGATTTTTGACAATACATAAAAATACATGATTTTTCATATACATTAATAATAATCTAAAGTCTTTGAACCAATAAAAACACCCATGAACAGGAATATCTAATAACATGTATAACATGTGGAATTCCTATTGGTGATTTTGTTCTTATAACATTCTCTCTTGGAGATTACCAAGTGTGAACTTTATGAGAAGAAGTATCAGTGTCTTATGATCCCCCAACACCTGATAGTCAAACATAATCCATGCCCTATCAGATATATGTCATTCGACCATAGAACATATGTTTAAGAATATTTTCATAGCACTTTAACATTAACATTATAGCGGAGAACTGTTATAACCTTTTGATGTGAAAAATACTCTTAGGATATTTAAACTTTAATCTTACATAGAAGAACACCCATCATGTGATATGATATTTATTAATATCTAGGTCTCTATATATACATGTAATTAAAAGTACAAAGTAAGTTGGTTCGAGAACACCAGCCTTAACATTATGAAACTTGAATGAATAGCAGTGAAGCAAATCTATAAATATAGTTTAACATGATCCACAACTCTAATGTATCCCTTATTTTAAAAAAATCATGTTGTTTCATATTTATTTTCTTGTAAATCCTTGAAAATCCACCAAAACAAAACTGGTCTTAAAAATAACTCAAACTCAATTCCTAAGGTCCTATTTCATCTCTTTCTTGTACAATCTTGAAGTTTTCCACTATCCATTACTCTTTAGTGTTGTGTTATATGATAATTTGGGTCTATAAATTTCTAATATGGCACTCTAGTTTGTGACCTAATGGATGAAATGAAATCATTAAGTGATAATATGACTAATATGATTGTAAAATATCAATCTATTTTTATCTATGGTTTTCTATTGGTAGATATATTTTTTAAAATGCAAAAAACTACCAACTACAACGTGTTAGATCATGTGATAATATGATTGATCTATTTACAAAACCAAAATCAACTATAGTTTTTTAAAATCTTATACATGCCATGGGGGTGCATAAATTTGAAAATTTGAAAAATTTAATGTCATGTGGTAGCTATGATATTTTTTTCTATGATTTTTATTATATTGAGTTTGTCAATAAAATATTATATAAATATATATTATTAGATAATATAAATTGATTTATTAACATTAATATGTGAAGTGTTGATATGTTAAATATGGTGAACTAGAAACCTACAATAGCCTCAATTTGTTAAAAAAATGTTTGGTAATTAAATGTTCGTCATCCCCACCATCAATGTTCCCTTTGGAAATAAATGACACTTCTTATCTTATGTTATATCCTTATTATTTTAATTTTAGGATTTCTTTCAATTTTATAATGATATTAGTGTTAAATTTTTTTTAATATCTAATGGGACAATTGATTTTATGAAAATTATCTCCCTCATAGGGTTACTTAACTGGCTAGACTGGAATAGTGTGGGTTAAGCCTGCATAGGCTAGGCCTAAAACTGTTTGGTCCATATAAGCCTAAAATTAACATGGAATTTAAAAAATGAGTGTGGTGCAGTCCACATTTTAAGAAGATTTCATCTACAATCAAGGTTAAAAATATTCTTTAAAAAATACTTAATATAAAAAAATATTGAACATTAAACACGTTATAACTATCAAATAAATGTTAGTTTATATATTCAATCATTAAATACTTAAAATTCATATAAGTTTTTCATAAAAAATATATACAAAGTGAAACTATATTAAATTAAAAATGAAAAAAATGTGATTAGTGAGTTGGTTTTTCATATTTAGAGTCTATTTTATTAAAATTTGCATGTTTTTTATCTGATACATCTAAATTTTTTTAAAACTAGTACTTCACTCATGAAAATTCCTGGGTTTTTTAACCAAATTGTTTTGTTTTAAATTTTTAATAATGAGATTAGAAAACTAAAAGTTACTTAGAGCACTGGCCTTTTGTACTAAAATTAAAAACAATGAAAAAAATATAGGATATATGGATTAATAATAATTAAGAAAGTGGATAAAATGAGAAATTGTAAGAGGATGATAAAATTTAAGTCATTTTCCCTAGCCTCAATGTTAATGATTATCTTGGTAGAGGATTTTTTATCATTAACACTCACTTGAAGTCACATAAGATGAACCCAAACTACTACAAAAGAGGTCTTAAATAGTGGTAGAATAGGCCTTTATTAATGGTAAAAAAGTGATGACTACCACAATATAATTAAAATCCCTAGTCTTTTATTAGCGCTTTTGTTTAGCACTAATAAAGGGACCCTTTATTAGTGATTCTACAAGAACTGATAAAAGGGAATATTGTTGTGCGATGTTACAGCACATTGCAACACCAAAAATAGGGCATACTGTAATGTATTGTAACAACACATTGTAGCACTATAAATAGAACTATAAATTTTCAAAATCAGATACATATACAAAATTTAAATGAAATAAAATTTACAACACAAATACAAGAAAAAAAACACTATTATAGAGGAAAAGAATGCACCTATGTAAAATAAAAAAACCTCCCCTACTCGAGAAAAAGAATGAACCAATGTAAGAAAACAATTATTATGTTAGTAATAATATAAAGAAATAAATTAAATATAAAGTGTTAATTTTAAACTAAACTTTGAGTCATACTAGGAACATTGTGTATTAGATTGAGTTGTGGTTGATTCTTGCAAGTCACACCATTTATTGTTCATCTTCAAGCATTATCTCTATGAAAATTAACTAAATAATTATAAGATAAAAATGATAAGGAAATTAATTAATTAATAGCAAATAGAATGATGAGAAAACAATCTAGGCTCATTTACTCGGTTTTGGCAATGTGATGTGTGTTTTAAACTAAAATGACACTTATATATTGAAAAGACACACTTTAAGTCATATCGGTCACATTGTGAATCTTATTGAGGTGTTTCTAATTCATAAACATCCCAAATGACTTATGGATCATTGTTCTAAAGTATGAAAACAATTTGAATGTGTTTCCTTATTTTTTAGTGTTTCACTTGTGCTTTTCACTAAAATGTCATTTTAAACTGGAAACATGAACTTTGAGTCATACACATCACATATTGTGTGGGTTTGATTTGAGACTGATTCATACACATAAAAATAAATTATGAATCATTTTTCTAAATTATCAAGATAATTTGAGCATATTTTCTTGGTTTTTAGTGAGTGGTACTTTTTGTATTAAAATGTCAATTTTAAACTAATAACATACACTTTGAGTCATATCGGGCACATAGTGTATCATATTTATGTGAGGATGGTTCCTACACATCAAAAATGACTTATGGATTTTTTTTACTAAAGTATAAAAACAATCTGAATTCATTTTTTTGGTTTTGAGTATGTTAGTTGTCTTTTTACAAAAATTAATGTCAATTTTAAATAAAAAGAAACACTTAGATTCATATCGGTCACATCGTGTGTCAAATTGAGGTGGGGATAATTACTACATGTACCAAATGAATTATTTATCATTTTACTAAATTATCAAAACAATCTTAATGTGTTTTCTCAGTTTTGAGTTTTCCACTTGTGTTTTTTACTAAAATGTCATTTTAAACTGGAAACATGCACTTTGAATCATACATGTCACATCATGTGTGGTTTTGATGTGATAATTATTCCTACACATCAAAAATGAATTATGAATAATTTTCATAAATTATCAAGACAATCCGAGTGAATTTTCTCAGTTTTCAATGAGTGAAACTTTTTTTTATTAAAATGACACTTTTAAAGTGATAATAGATACTTTGAGTCATATCGGGAACATCGTGTATCATATTGAGTTTAGGATGATTCCTACACATCAAAAATGAATTATGGATTGTTTTTATAATGTATCAAAACAATACTAATATGTTTTCTCCATTTTGAGTATGTCAGTCATCTTTTTTACTAAAATTAATATCAATTTTAAATAAAAAGACGCACTTAGAGTCATACCGGTCACACTATGCATCAAATTTAGGTGAGGATAATTCCTACACATCAAAATTTACTTATGGATCATTTTACTAAATTATAAAAATAATCTAAATGTGTTTTATCTGTTTTGAGTATGCTACTTGTGTTTTTTACTGAAATGTCATTTTAAACTGGAAACACGCACTTTGAGTCATACTGGTCACATCATGTGTGGTTTTGATGTGAGACATATTCCTACAAGTCAAAAAAGAATTATTGATCATTTTTATAAATTATAAATACAATTAGATCATGTTTGATTTTCAATGAGTAACACTTTTTGAACTAAAATGTCAATTTTAAATTGATAACGGTCACTTTGAGTCATACCTTGAACATCGTGTATCAGATTGAGGTATGACTAATTCTTACACATCAAAAATGATTTATAGATCACTTTATTAAAATATCAAAATAACATAATTTTGATTGCTCAGTTTTGAGTATGTTAGCTGTCTTTTTTACTAAAATCAGTGTTAATTTTAAATAAAAAGACGCACTTAGAGTTATATCAGTCACACTATGCATCAGATTTAGGTGATACTAATTCCTACATATACCAAATGACTTATAGATTGTTTTAATAAAGTATCAAAACAATATAAATGATTTTTTATTGGTTTTGATTACATCATTTGTGTTTTTTACTAAAATTTCATTTCAAACTAGAAACATGCACTTTGAGTCATATCAGCCACATCATGTTCCATTTTAATATGAGATTGATTCCTACATGTTAAAAATGACTTATAAATAATTTTACTAAATTATCAATACAATGAAAGCACATTTTTTTGGTTTTCATTGAGTGATGTTTTATGAACTTAAATATCAATTTAAAACTGATAATGGATACTTTGAGTCACATCGAGCATATCATGTATCGGATTGTGGTTTAGTTGATTCCAAAACATCACAAATAACTTATAGACTGTTTTAATAAATTATAAAAATAATATTAATGTGTTTTATCAGTTTTTATATGTGATGTGTATTTTTAAATGAAGTGTAAATTATAAACTAAAAACACGTCGTTAAAGTCATACCAGTCACACTGTGAGTTGGATTGAGGTGTGGATTATTGAGTATATGATGTGTGTTTTTCTTTTAACCATATTATAGCATCCCGCCTTTTTATAACATAAACTTTCATTACATTACACAAAACTGAGGATCTTTAAGGTTTAGTGTCTTGGAAACTAGGAACATAATACATGAAAACAACATAAAACATTCATCTTAAACACTTGAAAGGCTTCTCCTTATGTTCATCATAGGTTCATTACTGTATCTCATAACCTGGGGACATACATTAAAAGAAAGGGTGAGCAAAAGGCCCAGTAAGGGAAACAAGATGAACATTTTACATGTGAACTTGAGATACTTCAATAAGGACATGAAAAGAACTTTAAGGCATGAGAAAGAAATCATGAGGAATTTCATAATAAAAATAACATTTTTCATAACTTGAAGATGTGGCTGAAACATTTAATATTGAAAATCATTTCGTTTCACCAAGGTCCATCCCCAAGGTGTCATTAAAAATTACCAAGGTTATTCACCAAGGTGTCGTTAAAAATGGTCATCTCTAGAGATTAAGTCTTTACCCAACGCATTGGAGCGCTATCAGGGCGCACCCTTAAATTTTCCTTTATTATCATGTGAGCCACATATATCATCATCAAACATTTCATAAAGAACCCATGTAGCACAAAATAAATGGGTTTCATTTCGTAATCATAACGTTTTAAAAACTGCTTTAAAGACATGATCTTTACATTACTTTAAAACCCACAGAAAAGGAAGGTGGGTCTCATGTATGTAAATCCCATAATTTAAAATAGAACATTTTGGTATATATGTGAATACCCATTTAGAAGAAATAGCTTTGAGTATTCACTTAATAATATAAAAGAACTTTAGAAAAAGAGAGAGACATTTTGAGATGGAAATTCTGCAGCATAACGGCTATGTTACGAGGTTTTAGAAGACATTAAAAAGAGAGGGAAAATGGGTCAAACATTCATAAATGACCCATAAAATAGTAGATGGACAGAATAACAAGGATACATGATCATGGTAATGAAATTTCAAGGACATACCATTTGAAATGAAAAACATGGAAGAAAGACAAAAATTAGATTTCTCTTATGAAAGTTCGGCAGCCTAACGACGTTACTTAAACTTCAAACACAATGATTTGAAAAGATAAAATAGGGTATCTCATCATGTGAACATAAGAGTTAAGTATGATAGATATAGAGATAATTCCCCAACATAATTAAAAAGGAACTTGAAAGACTTGACATGAAAGTAGAACTTTGAAAAGAATGAGAAGGGTGAAAGAATCCCCTAAAAATTCGGCAGCCTAACGGCGCCACTTAAAACTTCAAAATACTGAATTAAAGAGATCAAATGGGGTCTCTCATCATATGAACATAAGAGTCCAGTATGATAGATATAGATATCATACCCAAACATAACAAAAAAGGAACTTGAAAGAATAGACATGAAAGTAGAACTTCAAAACGAGAAGGGTGAAGAACCACTTAAAAATTCGGCAGCCTAACAGCGCCACTTAAAACTTCAAAATACTGAGTTGAAGAGATAAAATGGGGTCTCTCATCATATGATCATAAAATATCAGTATGATAAATTTAGATATCATACCCCAACATAATAAAAAGGAACTTGAAATACTTGACATGAAAATAGATCTTGAAAAATGAGAAGGGAGAAAGAGTCCGTTACAAAAATTTCGGCAGCCTAACGGCGCCACATAAAACTTCATAAAACGAAATAATGAGAGTGAGAGGGGATCTCTCATTATATGAACATAAAAAGGGAATTAAGAGGAGTATAAAAGAACATCCTCCAACATAAGAACATGTAGCATAAAAGGAATGACATAAAAGAGATTACTTGAAATGAAAGAGAGAGGTCGGATCCCTTACATTAAAACGTGACTCTTGAAACTCAAAGTTTTGGACCTTGAGGGCTTGGGGGAACCTTAGGAGGACTCCTTGGGAGGTAAGGAGACCAGAACTTCGTTGGGGGAGAGTTGGGAGTGAAAAACAAAGGAGGAATGGGTGGGTATTTATAGGAAAAGTGAGGGGACAAGGCATTAATGGTCAAGGGACACCTCATTAGTGGTTTTGGCAAAACCATGGGCTTGCCCATGGTATTTTCCCATGGTATTGGCCACTTGGGACACCTCATACCTTATCTTACTATTCACAATTCGACCATATTGAATATATACTTAATACATCATTTAATGATGTCATTAGACACCCGTAACTTAAAAACTGTATTTTCACTATTCATCAAAAATTCAACTTTCTCAGAATAATCCCAAAATTTCACCTTAACCAAATATCAACGCTCTGATTACAAATATGAACTCCATTTTATAAAAATAATTTTCTAAATATTTTTAATTTAATTTTTAAATAAAAACACTATTCACCGAAAATTCATTTTTTCAGAAAAAACCCCAAAAATTACCATAGCGTAATATCAGTGCTCTGAGTTCAAAAACGAAATCCGTTTTATAAAAATAATTTTGTAAATATTTTTAATTAATTTTTTAATTAAAAAAAACACTATTCACCCGAAAAAACTAATACTTGAATAATAATTTATGAAACCGTTATTTAACCATTTTATTGAATCACATTACTTAATCAAGGTGCCTAGATTATATTTATACTTTCTTTAAGTGAGATTACTAATCCATTTGGTCACATTACTAATCCTAAGCGTAAAATCACTATTCATAATTTACTATTCATCGAAAATCAAGTTGATCTTATTAGACTCGAAATTTCGTAGTGAACATAATTGTAGAAGACCATTTTTTTGAAAATCATTACACATTTTTATTTATTTAAGGTTTACATAAACATTTTTAAAATATCCTTTCTCTAAAATTTATCAAAAATATGCATACTATATTTATCTGGACATTTGAAAATTCATAAACTTCATCATAAGAAGAAATCCAAATTTTTATTTAAAACAAAGGATTACACAAGGCAATTACGGTCTCCTTACATAGCCCCTTATCACACCAGCATAGGACCTAAGTGTAAGGTGTGCTAAGGTGAGAGAATCCGAGGGAGGCTCGGCCAACATCGCACGAGTCGTAATTTCTATTAGTTTGAACTTCTCGCGAAGGCGATCCCGTTCTAGCTTCACACGATGAAGTTCATCTTGGGTTTGGTCCAGAGCAAAGCCCAGTGGTGCTACCTCCTTCCCAAGTTCTGTTAGATGGGCTTCGATCGGTCCAAGACTACTGGGTGAGGCCATCGAATCTTCTTTCTATATTAATTAACCAAGATTGCTTGTATTTAGAGATAGTAATCAAAACATTTAGTTTCCAGTGGTCATATTGACCAATGGTCAAATAATAGTCAAAACCCAATAGTCTCATTTTAATTATACTCATGTTATCAAATGAAACATTTTTGTTGAGTATAAAAATAAAATAAAATAACACATAAAATTAGGAAATAAGATTTATTCAAAATTTCGGGTCGTTACACATATTCACTAATATATAAAAGAAATAAATGTTCCATTTGGCTGGAAGAAGAGACCTCATGCTGCCTAAAACACCTCATCCAAAAGCACCATGTTCTCTCTTTTATATCTTGTTGCAGACGATTGAAGGAAACATATGACTTCCCAAAAGATCTGTGAAAAAAATATTAGATAAAAATGATAAGGAGATTAACTTAAAAATAGTAGATAAAATGGTGAAAATTTAACTAAATAAGTAGTATTAATTCACCTTTTCATGATGTTTGTATATATTGTTGATCCATTTCCTTATTGTTGTTATCTTAGTTACAGTCTCAAAGTCTAATCTCTCATGAGCGCGAGTAGATTCAAACAAACCACCCCAAATCAAGAAAAAAAATCCACCTATATAATAAAAAAATTCTTATGTTAGTAATACTATAAAGAAATAAATTAAACATAAATATTAAATAATACATTAATAAAATGTCAATTTTAAACTGAAACCACACAATTTGAGTCATACCAGGTACACCATGTATTACTTTGAGGTATGTTTTATTCCACCATGCCTTTATATTTTATAATGCATTCAACACTCTGGTATATCTAATAATATTATATTTTTATAACCTGGAATATTGAATGCATTAGAGAATAAAAATAAAATTTCATCATCATGAGTGAATCATCCTTATTGAGTGCATGATCATAGTATAGAGTGAATCGTCTTTATTAACAATGTCATTTATTCATAGAAAACATTAACCATTAGTGTAAACCTATCATAATTCATTGATTGAACTAAAATAAATATTTACATATGAGTTTTTATAGAACATAATAAAATTTATCTTGCCATTTCACCATCATAGATAGTACAAACTCCATGATAAACCATTTACCTTATTTTATGGAAAAAACTTCAGTGTGACCCATTATGTATTTTCATAAGACAATAAACTCTATTATAAATTTTTTTTCCTCTTTTTGACAGTATTAAACACTTTTATAGCCCTTTATATCATCCAAATGACACTGAAATCTAGTGCATCCATTAATTATTCTTGGATTTTACTATAGATTAGTATATCCTTTTTAATATTCTGGTTAATGATAAACTCTAACATAACATCAAAATTATTTTCTCATCAAAATGGGAATATCCCTACTCTTATGTATTTTTTATTGAGATTGATGATGAGTTTTTTATTAATGATCTTGTGAACATGGTTCATTTTACATAATGAATGTGCACATGCATAATGAATATTACTTGTATGGATTTCATAAGAATTTTTGATATTATATCATGCATCTAATTGACTATTGAATAGCCCAAATAATTCCACCACCCACCAAACTAAAACCAATGTATTGTTATTTTATAAAAATTCATGATTCAATAGATGAAATTTTGTATTTATTTATTTTTTTAGAGGTTTTGGATCAATCTACTAGATTTTTTTCAAAGGGGTGTTCGTTTTAATTTTCAGTACTTCACAATTTCATTTGAAGTGATTTTTTAATTTTGGGGGATTTCTTTATAAGGTGGTTTATTTTCATTTGGGGTCATGTTTCCTTTAACATCAACCCTCCTCGATGACCACAATATCTCAATGTTGGTTATCCTCTAATAGTTCTCTCATACACCTATTGGCTTCAGTGGTTTATTACAAAAATATTTATTCAAACATTTGATTTGGATTATATACCTATTTCATGATTGGATTAGTGTTGTATGACTCTCAAGTGACTATTGGCTCCACTAATAAGATCATTTCTTTATAGTGTAGAGAAGTCATGGGAAATCAAGTGCATCTATTTTTTTGTTTTTGTTTAGTTTATTATTAGTGAGGGGTTTCTTTCACACTTCAATAATATTTTATAGTACTTTTAATGTTCTAATAGAAATTATAGCCTATGATAATCAGTTTGAAAAAATAAGTGGTGTTTTTTTCTGTAAAAAATTCCTCCGCTTAAATTCTTGTATAAAATCACTTAAAAAAGTGGGGAAAATATTTTTTAAATAATCCACCAAAAAACTTACATAATGGATATTATCTTAAGTGACAAGTGTTTTACTCACTTTTCAACAATTTTTCTCAAACACAACCTTGGTATGATCCTAATTTTACTCCATTGACCTATAATTTTATTGTTTTCATGTTATCACTTCATATACTCCTCCTCCTTGGTCTCCACCTCAGTCTCCACCTTTTTATCCTCCTTCACCTTGGTCTCCAACTCCAACTCTGCCTCTGCCTCTGCCTCCACCTATGCCTCTTCCTCTACCTCCACCATTTCCCAACAATTTTATTGTTTGTAGGTTAGTGATTCAAAACAAATTGATTTCCTATATTATACTTATCCTTAGGAAACTGATCAAAAATAATATATAATCATTATGACACTAACGTTTCACACCCCAAATATATTTATAAGTTCATAGATAATACTACATCAAAAAAATATAAGGAAATAACCTAAATTTGTTTTCAAAAAACATTCTGACAACATGTATACTTCCCACTCATCTCTAAGAAATATATTTAATGAAATTTTAATTACCATCAGAAATTACCTGTTGGGGGATGCTGGTTTGTTCATGCTTTATGATCTCTCTCATAAATTTTCAAACATAATATCCACAATTGATGTCATTATCTTACTTTAGAAAATGCAGAAACATTGACCAAAATAAGTAAATTTTTTTGAAATATGTTTTGATAGTTAAAATTTTCTATATATACCTTAATTTGTTCCCATTTGTAGTAATCCACAAGCTTTATCTATTAAGACACCAACTTCATTCCAGGATTTAGCCTATATTTAGCGACCTCCCTATCATAAAAAAATTCTTGTTAAAATATAGACCGAGACATATAATTCAAATTTTATCTATAAAATATTAATTGTAGTGTATTACAAATTCAAAATACACATAATTTGTGGTTGGTTTGTTAGATATCCATGCATTGGATCCAACAAATAAATATTTGGGGTAACCAAATTGACTATAATCATTATCTAGTGCTTTCTAAACAAACAAAAACAAATAAGTAATAAAAAATTAAAAATATATTTTATGTGATTAGATTGTAGAGTTTCACCTCTATATTATAGGCATCAAAAATAGATTTTCATCTGATATTTTTTGTTCAAACTCTTCGAATGGCTCATCTCTTTTCTTCTCAATTTCTTACTTATCCAAAGTATATTTTTTCATAGAAATGATATAGGTATTAATGAATCCAAATCATGCTTCACACTATTTTCCATTTATATAGTAGTAATATAAATGCCTATAGAAAATATGAGTAGTTATTAACTTTAATAAACATATTAGTTCACTATTTGGATAGATTTATTGTGAAAATATACCTTATGTATGTATTCACAACTGAGACACCCAGTCATTCATGCTTGAGAATCTCATTTATAGTCTCAAGACCAATTACATTTGTTATGAAAGTTCCATATATTTATTTTTTATATGGAATATAAGACATATTTTCATCTTTAAATGTGTTCTCTGTATGAAGTTGTAATGATAATAAATGTTTTTCTGGAATAGGAATGGAGACGATACTCTCAGAAGGTTGTTTTAATTTCTTGGTTGATTCACTAGTTTGTCTTGATCTGACCTTCCATTTCCCCATCACTTTATCCATATTTAATATCATACCTCACTTCAGACCTTTTTTCATCAACTGTTATAGATTTTTTATATGAAAAAATTTGTTAAATACATGCCTTATATATCTTTATAATATTATATATCCATGCTATGAAAGTTCCAATATCATCATTGACCATTTTAATATCCAGATCACCAAGTAGAATAGGCAACTCAGTAGTTGGCTCATGAGCTACCACAATCCCCACTCTAATGTAATATTTTGGGAGTTATTTTAGGTGTATCTTGTCTCAAAGGATATTATATATTGTACCCCTCACAAAAAGGTAGTTCATGGCTTTTGATAGATAAAAATCACATACAACTGTACCCTGCAAGATTTTAGTAATATAAAGTTATTTAAAGTTGTTTGATTCATGTTTAGGAGAAATATTTATGAAAAAATTTATTACCTCGGGTAAGGTATGCAATTGGGGGAATGACTAGTCTCAAAGATAGTGGGGTCATTTAGTTTATGGGTGGATATTGTTTCCACCACTGGTTTACTTTGATCCTTTCTCTTGCATTGGTCTACCAAACTAGACCGAACAATAATATCTTTCAATGAGTCTATTTATGTATAAAATCGTCTCACCGTATCATATGTATCTTCATGTGGTTTTATCCTCTTGAAATATGTTTGTAAAGACACTCCAAAACCTAATCCTCTAACATGACCATATTGTTCTAGTTGCTTCAAAGCTATTGAAGTAGTTTTTATTATGGTACAATAATTATTGATTCTTGTGTCTAAACTATATAAAAAATATGAACATAAATAGATATTTTTATGTAATACTATTATAAAGAATAAATAATTACAATTATGTCATACTTACACATGTTTCCCAATAAGTTTACCCTCCTTATTTGCATGAACCTCCTTCCATAGCACATGACGTGGGATGGAAGTGGCTTCGGATTTTGATTCATCAACTGAATATAAACAAAGGAACATATTTTTTCATATCACATAAAACTTTTATTATTTATTTAAAATAAATTCCAATTTCTTATCTAGTGAAGCATACTCTATCCTTGCTTTGCAATAGGGGTAGATTGGTTTTGATGCACATTCTTTATTTTCAGCACTCTTTTGTTGTTTCATAAATTAACAATTTTGAATCAAATTAGATAAAATAAATAATTTCAAATAATATATTATCAATTGTAATGCACCTAAAATGATTTCTCATTATAATTATTGATGAAATTAGTCCATGTTTCCTACTTTATAATGTGTGCATAACTAACTAGTGGGTAGGGCTTTACTTTCCCCTTAGCATCCCTAAGATGTAACTTTATAAGATGTTATGGAAGTATCTATGGGATTTTATAGTAGCTATTAAGACAAATTTATTATGGATATATTCTAAAATAAACTAAATCTATAAGGAATAATGAAAATTAAATCAACATTGCAATATATAATTTTTCAGTAAAATAGAAAATTTATATAATAACATTATTGTTATATCTTTCCAAAGGATTTCCTTCATTGTAGGTTGGAAATATCACCATGAATCAATATCAATCGGCACATTCATCCTTGTTGTGACCCTAATATAACTAATGAACATTGACTTGTTGGGCTCAATAGGTTGGTCATGTTGATTACAACCAACCTCAAATTTTATACCCTAACATCTTACCTTGATAATTTTATTCAACGCTGAAATGTTGCATCATTGTTGTTTTTTTTATAAACATGTTATTGATCCCCTAATAATTCTATAGTTTCATCATCAATAGCCTATTCTTCCTTGGTATTGGTAACATAATCATGTGTAAAAGACATTGTCTGTATGAGTAGTCAAACATTTAATTTGTCTTGAATAAAAACAATGTAAACACAGAGAAATGATTTGAGAAGGGTCACTTTCATGATCTATTTCAAACTTGATAAACTCTTTAGCTCTATCTTTATACTCTTTTGTATCCATAAATATTTTAATATCCACATATTAATTTAAAATTTAAAATATCATCTCAAAAATATAAAAGGTACCTAATACTACCATGAGAACATTAACTCATCCCCATTGAGCTCCACTGACTCTAATCTATGTTACCGATCCTTTTCCATCACTTGTATCTCAAATATAAGAGCTCTATATTCAATGAGGTTCATGTGTAGGGTGTGAGTATAAAAATAAACAATTAAATACTAACAAGGCCCCTAAAATATACAACAATGTATATATTTGAGTATATGTTCAAAGTAGTAACACTCAAAATACACATGTAAGTTAATTCATTGTGTACTAACCAAGACACCATGATAATAAAATATACCAACTTCATTTCATAATAGTGAATTATACTAATCATACCATAAGTTTATACCATGGTTGTTTCCTGACATTCAAATAATTTCACTAATAATAGGTTAACATTTGAATCATCGGAGGAGAAAATATTATTTACCTCCCTCTAGAAATAACCACATCACAGGTACCATGAGATTTGACATCAAACCCATAGAATCCAAGACTATCCCTTAGGGATAACCATCACATGTACTTATTGCATCCAAATCATAAAATGGGTATAACATAGCCATTTTTTTAGGAAGTTCATTTGAAATATGTAGAAGCCTTAACATAATTTTTTCTCTTAAGAAACAACCACGCAATGGGTGCCATGATATATTAGTTAAACCTAACTTCTGAAAATCCATAAAGAAGAACAAACAACAACACAAATGTCACATCACCCTCACCCTAGCCCTCAATGAATCACTAACATGTCTATAGTAACTCACATTCTAACATACCATACCTATCCCTCACATAATTCCCATCATATTCTAATATATGATAAAAATTATTTTTATCACATCCACACATGTATTTCTTATAGAAAAATATTTTTATCATAAATTGAAAGGTATATTAAAAATAATTTAAAATAATATCAAGTGATTATTAAAATAAAATATTATAAGGTAAGATTTATCAGAATTGTACAAAAATATTAGTTACATATTATTTTTAATACAATAATTTTCAAAAAATACTCTAGAGAACAAATTATTAGACAAGTAAACAAAAAAAATAGTTAAACAATCAGTAAAAAAATGTATAAAAAGATAAAAATTAAGTATTACTAAATAAAAGTCACATAATATTTCTATTTCCTAAAATTCTAATGTCTAGAAAAAAAATATTTATAAATTTGTATTGGTTAATTTTATAATATAAATATTATTAAAACCATATTTTTGTTTGATTATAGTAAAATAATTTGAAGAATATATTTATCCTATTGACATATATATATTATGAACCATTTAAACTGAAAAATAAAATATCAAATACATATATAAAAACTATAACTAATTTGGTATCATAAACATAAAATTCATTAATTGAATAATAAAACATTATAATCACTTAAATGTTCCTATTATAGAATCTATAATACATAATAATTGATCAATATTCTATATAACCCAAGTTTTCTCAAATCTAACATAATTAAAACCATTCACTATCATTGATCATGTTCAAAAATAGTCTAAAACCCATATCAATGGAGTTATTTAATTAGTATTGAATTATTTAAATCATTAATAAGATATTTCAATGGTTAATAAAAAATAAATTCTCTATTTTTAAAAAATACTCTAAAAGACGTAAATTATAAAATCTTACATATCCTACATGATCTAAATACTTTGAAATTAATATAGATAAACTTATCCTTAAAGGAAATTATGAAGTAATTTATATATTTAATGAGGAACTATTTTTTACATATAATTAGAACAAAAAACTAAAGACAGATTTGTTTCAAAAACAAAATAAAACCTAGCACTTACTATTTTTTAAAAATATGTTTATCTCATATATACTCTAAATCCACTCATATTCAAAAATAACCTAAATTAAATTTTTAATTATGGATTCTAACATATTACATTTCAAAAATATAATTCACTTTCCATAAAAATGTACAACCAACCACAATATAATACTAAAACCTTTTTAACCCTTGTTGCATCAACCATACCAGGTTATCATAAAGGTTGAAAAGGTAATCATGCATATTTCAATGACCTAAAACAATAATAATTGAGCATGAAATCATTGGACATGCAAATAAATAAATGGTTGGAATGTGTTTAAACTTCAGTTAGATAATCCCAGCAAACACTTTTCCATTTAACCAACTTGAATTTAACAATTCATTTATGGTAAAAATTACTAAAATCGTAAATATAATATAATAGTGTTAATTAGAACTAAATTTTCTAATATTTCCCACAAGTTTAACTTAACATCTTTAATAATTTTTGCATGTGGTATATCATTATCTCATTATTCAACAATATATTTAGTATGTGAAATTATATTTAGACTTATATTCAAATTATGTATGAACAAAAAAATAATCAGTATTGTAGCAGTCATTGTAGTAGTCACTACAGAAGTATTGTAGCAATTGTTGTTCGGTACTGTAGCAGCCAGAACTATTCACCCGATTTGGGTCTTTGGGCCACCAGTATGGGCCTATGGGTCTCAAGGGCATTCGGGTCATCAAAGGCCTTCAGGCCATAGGGAATTAGGGCCACATAGACCATGGAGTAACCCAGTTCACACAGAACAGGCCCCAAAAGAGGATCAGAGCAACAAGAGTAGTAGCCACCAGAAGTAGAGCTAACCGAATTGGAAGAATGAGAGGGTATGGCAGCTGCCATCGGGACCAGGCATTGTGTAGCTTTGTATGGGTCAATTCTAGCCAATCAGCAATGCAAGGTGGGGAGCTAGGTGATCAGTGAAGCAGAAGCTGGGGAGGGGTAGTTCAAGTGGGCTAGGCCTACAGGTCATGTATTGGGCATGGTATGCCTCTGGGCCTTCATGTCATGTATTGCGGGTCAGTCGGGCCTTGTGCCATGGGCCTACAGGTCATGTACGAGTTCCCCTTCAACCCTTAAAAGGGGTATTATCCATAATAAAATAAAAAAGAATGCTTTCAAGCCATTCGGGTGGGGGGGAAACAAACTCCATTTATTCATTCAACTACATCACCAATGAGACACTAATCATCCAATATTAATTAAGTGAAAATTTGCACCTATCATTCTATGAAATTTTATGAAGATGATTTTCTCAAAAGATACATATATATATATTCATAATTATTATTATTGTCGTAAACTTTTTTTCATATTCATGTGCATTATATACTATGGAAATAATATTCAAACAATGAAATCCAAACTATCTAAAAGGTAACAAGAAATAATAACAGAAACATCAAGAAAATCACCATCAGTTGTAAGAGATCATACTTCCCGCTTTCATTATTTAAATTTTGAGGTTGTTATATTTATATAGTTGGTTAATTTTATTTTCATAGTGAAGACCCAAGTATGATAATTCTACACCACACATAAAATATAGAGATATTATGGATCCCATCCCATTCATGGTTTTTTGCAGTCACAACAGCGGATGGATATGCAGTTCGTAGTGGTCTGGTATGAATATGGAATGAGTTTACAGAGTGGGGGTGGTGTTGGGTAGGTATAGGTAAGTGATAAAGAGAGAGAGATGAGATGTAGGGTTCTTCATGTTTGAGAATAGCGTAAAAACTCAAATTGTAGAACCCAAACAAGCAATTTATGAGAGAGAAAAAGGAGAAAATAACATACCTTGGATTCTAGTCTTGATTAGTCCGAGAGAACGTAGAGGAGAATCAGTAGAAAGGGAGTTCCATGAGAGCTTGAGAATTATGACTGAATCAGTCATAGTTGTGGTTCTTTTAAACAGACCAGGGACACTTTTATCAACGCTTGCAAAAAAGCACTGATAACGATTCTCTTTATCAGCGCTAAATTGATAAGCGCTAATAAAGCTCTATCTTTATCATCACTAAAGAAGCATTTATAAAGGATTTATAATTATAATTATAAATAAAAAATATGTAAATATATTTATATATTTATATATTTATTTATTATAATTTTATAATTATTTAAATATATAATTATTTATTTATAATTACATAAATACTTTTTAAAAAAAATATTTTTAATTATAAATATATAATTTTATAAATATAGTAAATATGTATTTATAAATATATTTATATCATTATATATATTTATATAATTATATATATATATTTAAAAAATACGTATAAATATAAATATAGTAAATAAATTCATTATTTAAATATATTTTTTATAATTTTATAATTATTTATATATATAATTATTTATTTATAAATATGTGAATAATTTAAAAAATAATAATATTTATATATTTATATATTTATATAATTATATATATATATAATAAATAAATATAAATATAAATATAAATATAAATATAAATATAGTATATTTGTTATTTAAATAAATTTATTATAATTTTATAATTATTTAAATATATATAGTTATTTATTTATAATTATATAAATACTTTTTGAAAAATAATATTTATTTATTTATAATAATTATAAATTTATAAATTTATAAATATAGTAAATATACATTTATAAATATATTTATTTATAAATATTTACATATAAATATATTTTTAACATTATTAATGAATATATAAACTTAAATACATGCATTTTAAAAATAAGTGAAGTTAAACAATTAAAAATGAGTGCACTTTAAAAATATTGAGAAAATGGATAAGTTTTATTAATTAAATGTAAATTATTAAAAAAACATGGATATATATTGAAGTAAAGATGAATACATATTGAAAATACTAAAACATAGTAATAAATAAATAAAAATAAATAATAGAAAATTATTAAATACAAATATATATATATATTAAAAATGAATAAATAATGTCTAACTATAATAATATTAAAAAAATTACTGATTAAAAACATAATATATTAAATGTATCATGTTATAATGAAATTCTAAAATATACTAAAATTTGAATAAATTACATAAATATTAGGTGTATGTGTTTTTATATAATATTTCATTAATTGCATAAATATTTGTGTGTGTGTGTTATATAATAATGCATTAATTACATATATGTATATGAAATCAATATAACACACATTTGATATATGTTAAATTTAAAAATTAAACATCATTAAAAATGAATAAGACGTTAATATGTTTTTAGTTATTACATTTTATTCATTTTCTATATATTTATATTTACTATATATTATTTATTACTATTTATAATTAATATATATATATATATATTAAACTTATTCATTTTTATTAATAATTTTTTCATTAATAAATTTTTAAATAATTTTTTAATTTATTCATTTTCAATTTTTGTGTTTAATTATTACAATTTATTTTTTTTATATATCTATATTTAATATATACTATTTATTAATATTTATAATATATATATATGTGTGTATATTAAATTTATTCACTTTTATCAATAATTATTTAATTAATAAAATGTTTAATATTTTTCTTAATTTACACATTTTTAATTTTTATTTGTTTAATTGTTTCATTTTATTCATTTTATTCATTTTATTCATTTTATTCATTTTACATATCTATATATTTCATATATATTATTTACTAATATTTATAATTTATATATATGTATATTCAATTTATTCATTTTTATGAATAATTATTTAATTAATAAAATTGTTAATACTTTTTTTTATTTGTTTATTTAATTCATTTTATTCTGGACCTTTATCAACACTAAAAATAAAGCGCTGATAAAGGTCATATTTATCAGTGCTTTTTTTCTAGCGCTAATAAAGGTCAGCACTATTAAAAAAAATTGTATTAGTGTCATAATAATGTCACGTTTTAGTAAACCTTCATTGATGAAATCATGTAAAAGGTTTTTCTACAAAGACAATCATTTTAAAAATAATAGTAAATATTAATATGGACTAAAATATTAGAATCCAAAATATAAATATTATCATAAAAGTAACAATTCAAAATAAAAAAAGATAACATTTTTTTGTCACGTACCTTTTTCACTAGTGTAACTATATTGATAAAATATACACAGGTAAAAATGGAAAGAATCCTCCCATATAATACAGAGAATTTTTGAATTAATATTCAAAAATATATTATCAATTTAGCTATGATGACTATAATAACTCACAATTGTAGATTTATTTTATCAGTATAAACAATTGAAATTCATATCATAAATTTTTACAAAGATCTCATAATAGTAAATTTAAATATAGTATATATACACTATAAATTTTTATTTTTTAACAAACAATAATGAAAAAAAATAAATTATAGTCATAGATTCCTATATCTAAGTTTTAAGAGTAAAAATATTACCATTTTAGGGCATTACTTCAAACATTTCATAGAATATGTTATCAGTGATTCCAAAAACATAAAATAAAAGGGAAAACGTGAAAATGGGTGTATATGTGCATAATCTTAATACGATATGTGTATGTTCACATGGGACACAACAACTACTAGAATAAAATAACTAACTATATTTTTGAAAAATAATAAATCTCTCCTATAATGCATAGAAAAAGTGACAAATAAAATAATTCTCTCATTCTAATTATGTGAAGAAATAAAATTTGAACATGTAATATGAATTTTGAGGAGTGGCATAAGAATATTCGGAATAGTACATTATCATTTAGAGGCATGCATCAATCCTAAATATAAAATTAGTTTTGTGAGAGAGGGGGAGGAATAAAATCCATAACTAGCCAGTGAAAGACTATTTTTCATTAAAACTCATGAACTAGAATTAAAAAACTGAATGTCATTTTCATGTTTTTACAATATATCCATCTACACACTTGTTAATTGAATTTTTTTTAATCTTTGAAGGAAGTTTCCATCAAAACACTGTGATATCACTCAAATGAGTATAATAGAATGTTGAGTCAATAAGGTTTCCTTATGAATTTTCCATTCCTCAATGTTTTGAAAATCAAAAACACATTTTATTAAGGAAAATTATCTTTCTCTAAAGAATTATTTTCTTAAGGAAGACTTTCTTTCTTTAAGAAAATTTTGTCCTTACCTTGTTTTTACATACCTTATTCAAATTCTTCTCATAACCAAGTCAAACTATTTTACTAAGTCTAAAATTTGGATCCTTATCAAAATCCTCAAAATCTTATAGTTTCTTGGATATCGAGTCTTTTTGTTTTCAGACTCTGAATTCTCCAAATTTCATACTCTGAATTCTCTGAAATTGAGAATCTGAATTCTCTGAAATTCAGACTCTGAATTCTCTGAAATTTAGACTCTGAATTCACCAGAATTCAGACTCTAGATTAATCATAATTTAGACTCTGAATTCATCAAAATTCCAACTCTGAATTCTTCAGAATTCATACTCCGAATTCATCAGAATTCAGACTCTAAAATCTATAGAATTTAGACTCCTGATTCTTTCAAAAACAGAATCTGAATATCCATGTTTCTATAATTCGATTGTTTATATGTTTAGACTCTGAATTCTATTTTTTCCTAGATTCCAAATATTCAGTTTTGATTAAGATACTTCATTTTCCTTACACATTTTTTTGTTACAATGAAATGATGTCGTACAATTTGTTTCTAATTAACTGTTGGTTGAGTGACACATGTATAGGTCCCTCAAAGATTCAAGGGAAAATATGACTTTTGGAGGAGGGAGCTGACCATTGAAGTTTTTCCTATAAATAATATCTCTTTCAAACGATATCATAATCAATCAATCGACTGATGATCCTAGATATTATATTTTGTGAAGTGATTTCTAAAGAGATAAAGACTCACATGCCTTGTGTGTTTTATGAACATCTTGTTCAACCTTGAACATCTTTTTCAGCTTTCTTCGTACGACTCTGATTGTTTCTGAGTACAATCGAGGGCTTCCAGAGATTGGAAGATAGAGGTTCTGACTATCTTAATGTTAGAGGGCTTGCGGGGATATCAAGACAGACTCTGATTTTCTTATTTTGGGCTTACCCCGGTGTGGGTAAGACAGACTTTCTTGAAAGTATAAATCAAGAGACCTTTATCCAAGGTTGTTGGATACGCTACTCTTTGGGTTAAAATATTTCTTACTTGTTTACTTGATTATTGTTTCAAGTTTTATTTCTATTGTATTTTTTAAAAGAAAGAAAGTATAACTTTATTATAATTTCTTGTACTTTTACATACTCTAATAAATAAGATTCTATATGCTTTAAGGTAGAATCAACTAAACTTAAGTTTCTTTTCCAAATCCATACTTCTAGACCCTAAGTAAGTTTGTTTCTTAGTTAATAACTTAAGAGGGTTTGTGAATTTACCTTGTTTAACTTTTTTAAACATAGATTTTCTCTTAAGGTTAAAAACGAAATTTTTAAACCTACAATTCACCCCCCCCCCCTCTTGTAATTGATCATCTACATACATTATTTTGATCCTACATAGAGGTTTAGAAATGAAGTAAGAAATAAATATAAATGAGGATGAAAGAGCATATGTATAGATAAATAAAAAGAAATGGTATATTATAGAAAGGGGGAGTTAAACCATATCTAGAATAATTGTAAAAAATCAACCAAAACTATTATCCAATATTATAGAAAATAAAATAGAAAAATCAACACCCATACAACATAATAAAATTTCATCCTTAACAATTCCTCATATAGTCTAGTGCAAGGTCGACATGTTTCTAAATTAAAATAGTTACAATGAAATGTCATAAACACAACAACATCCCAAAGCAAAACAACTACCTTCTCATTATATCAAGTTTTAAGTGATTGATGCAAAAAAATTACAAAACATTTAAACACAACTCATAAATAAATAACCAACAAGAAAATTATATCCACCTAAGCCCTAATTCATCAATATACCAACCAACCAAATAATATTTGGGGATGTATGAGAGAAAATGGAGATCAATATCTATAATTCAAAATTTTATTTAAAAACCCAAAAAAATAATATAGGTGTCAAGAGGGAATAAATTATGGCATCCAATTGCAACAACTCCTATCCAATTGAGGAGATAAAAATTTGTGATTCTCACAGTTTGGGTCATGTTGGAGAGGAAAGTTTTAACATTCATTTATTTGTGTGATTAAAAAAATAAAAATGTGAAAAAAATTAATTATAATCGTAAAAGTACATGAAATGGAATGAAATAAATAAATTTGGAAAAAAAAATAAAATATTTAAATGTCATTTTAAAGTGATAACACCATTATGTTATAATATTGAAACATGTTGTTGGCTTCTCGAAGATCACACCATTACATTTCATGATTACAGTATATTATTACCACACCATTATGTTGCACGATTATAATGATTTGATTCATAAAAAAAGAAGCATCAATCCCAATAAAGTAATTCATGTAGGAATGGTACACTTTATTTTATAGATGGGATGTCTAATGTAAAGTATGGTTAGGAAATAGATTTCCATGAACAATAATTTTGTGCATAACTGATCTTTATTTTTAAACTATAGATTTTTTTATTTTTAACTTGCAAGTGCCTTTTTTCATATTAAAATTCTCAACAACTGATCATTTAGGTACATTCCTTCACCTCATAATCCTTTGCTTCAACATTTCCATTTGATACTTTAGGAGAAACATAATCATCCCTATAAATAATGTTAATATAATTCACAAAAAAAAATCAATTGATAATGAATAACCATTTAAACTCCATTCCCATCCATCATTATTCATGAAACTCACATTCACATCACACGAATCACCTATAAACTGACAAGGCCTTCAATAAGTCAGTTTCAAAACCTCCCAACACCACCACCTATCTAATTTTCTCTCAGTGGTGTTTACCCTTTGTTTCTTCTTCCCACTACATATTAATGTAATGAAACTATCATTCCATGTTATAAAATTTTTTAAGAATCATTATATCATTACTTTAAATTCATGGTCAAATTTACACAAAGTGAATTCATGTTCAAAAGTTTGTATAGAATTTATTGAACTAAATCTAAAACTAAGAATTATTAAAAGAGAATTAGAATTATGAATAGAATGATATGATAATGTAAAGAGAGACTCACTAGTACAAAAAGTATTTATAACATTATTTTTTTACATCATATTTTAATCACCGATGTTAAAAATATTTATAATGATGGTTATTTAATAACCGTTGTTAAAAATATCATGTGGTTATTTTTAACATTGGTTATTTAAATAACCTATGTTAAAAATAGTATAAAAACATTTTTAATATCAGTTATTAAAATAACCAATGTTAAAAATATTCTATAAATAATCGAAGTTAAAAATATCCACATGATATTTTTAACATCGGTTATTAAATAACTGAAGTTATAAATATTTTTAATGTTGGTTATTAAAAATAGATGTTAAAACATCGGTGTTATAAATAATTTTTGTGTACTAGTGAGACTCTCTTTACATTATTGTATCATTTTATTCATCATTCCACTTCTCTTTTAATAACACTTAATTTCATATTTACTTTAATCAATTATATACAAACTTTTGAACAAGAAGTCGCTTTGTATAAATTTTACCATGACTTTAAAGTAATGATATAATGATTATTAAAACATGTTTTGACATGGAATGAAAGATTCATTGAATTAATATGCAGCAGGAAGAAAAAATAAAGGGCAAACACTACTAAGAGAGAATTAAATAGGTGGTGGTGTTGGGAGGTTTTGAAGCAGACTTGATAAATATCTTGTCATATTATAGGAGATTCATGTGATATGAATGGGAGTTTCATAGAGAATGATGGATGGTAATGGAGTTTAAATGTTTATGCATTATCAATTTATTTGTTTTTGTGAATTATATTATCATTCTTCACAATTATTCTTATGTTTCTCCAGAATTCTCAAATATAAATGTTGAAGTAAAGAATTATGAGGTGAACAAATGTACATGAATACTCAATTGTTGAAAATTTTAATACATGAAAAGGAAATTTGCAAGAGAAAAATAAAAAAAACGTGTAGTTCGAAAATCAAGACTAGTTGTGCACAAAATTTTTGTTCATGGAAATCTATTTCTTAACCATACTATACGAGAGTCATTCCATCTAGAAATTGAAGTGTGCCATTCTTGCATGAATTGCTTTATTAGACCTAACGATTCTATTGATATAACTCAAATCATTATAATCATGCAACATAATGGTGGGATAATAATATATTGTAATCATGTAACATAATCATGTGATATTGGAGAATCAAATAATATGTTTCAATCTTAAAACATAAAGGTGTTCTCTCTTTAAAACGATATTTAAATATTTTAGTTTTTTTTCAAATTTATTTATTTCATGTAATTTTATGATTATAATTAATTATTGTCTTGTGTTTATTTTTTTAAATCACACAAATAAATGAATGTTAAATTTTTTTTCTCTAACATGACCTAAACTGTTGGAATCGCAAATTTTTATCACCACAATTGGATAAGAGTGGTTGTAATTGAATACCATAATTTATTCCTACTTGATACCTCTATTATTTTGCTAGCTGTTAAATTAAATTTTGACTTACATATACTAATATACATTTTCTCATATACCTCCCAGGTATTATTTGGTTGGTTGGTATAGTGATGATTTAGGTCTTGGGTTGATATGATTTACTTGTGGGTTATTTATTTATGAGTTGTGTTTAAATGTTCTGTATTGTTTTTCATCAATCACTTAAAACTTGAAACAATGCAAAGTTTTGTGTTGTTTTTTCTTTAATGTTGTTGTATTTATGATATTTCATTGTATCAATTTTAATTCAACCACATGTTGACCTTACATTAGACTATATGAGGAATTGTTAAGGATAAAATTTTATTATGTTGTCTAGGTTATGGAATTTTATTATGTTGTCTGGGTGTTGATTTTTTCATTTGATTTTATTTATTGTTGGATGTTATTTTTGGTTTATATTTTTAATAATTATTATAGATATGGTTTGATGTCAATTTTCTATAATATACCATTCCTTTTTATTTATCTCTACATATTCTCTTTTATACTCATTTATATTTTTTTTATTGCCTCATTTTTTCACTTTTATTGTACACAGTTGAGTGATATCAAAATGTTTCAATGGAAACCCCCTTCAGAGATTGAAAAAAAATTGATTAACAAGTGTGTATAAGGATATATTGTCAAAACATGAAATTTACATTCAAGTTTTCAATTATAGTTTATTAATTTTAATGAAAATAGTATTGTACTGAGAAGTTATAGATTTAATTTCACCCCCTCCCTCACAAAACTGCTTTTATATTTAGGGTTTATGCATGCCTCTAAATAATAAGTTCCCATTCAAAATATTCTTATTCCACTCACAAAACTTCATATTTACATGTTCAAATTTTATTTCTACATATGATTAGAATGAGACTGTTATTTTATTTGTTACTTTTTCTATGAATTATAGGATAGATTTATTCTTTTTCAAATATATATTTAGTTATTTTATTTTAGTGTCTACTATATCCCATGTGAACATAAAAATATTGTATTAAGATTATTCACATATACACCCATTTTCATGTTTTTCATTTTTTTTAGAATAACTAATAGCATATTTTATGAAATGTTTGAAGTAATGCCCTAAAATTGTAATATTTATACTCTTAAAACATAGCTATTGGAATGTGTAACTATAATATATTTTTTTCATTACTATTTTTTTAAATATAAAATGTATATATGCTAGATTTAAATTTACCATTATGTGATATTTGTAAAAAAAAATTGATATGATTTTCAATTATTCATGCTGAGAAAAGAAATCTGCAACTGTGACTTTTTTTTTAAAGGTAATGCTTTGGTCAAAGACCAAATCACAATTTATTGATAAGCAAAAAGATTAAAAAAATCGAAAGGATGGTATTTTTTTACAATCTCTATCAAACAGATATAATAAGTCAGCTGGAAGAGTGTCAAGCCATGTCATGCTCTGTTGAACTCCTTTGTTAGCAAGAGCATCTGCAACGGTATTAGCTTCACGGTAATCATGAGTAGCTATGTAGTCAATCCCATGGAGCGAGTTCAGACAATTCATCCAAAGAGTGGTAAGTGGCCAGGCGAGATGAGTGATGCCATTCCAGATGGCATGAACGATAGTGGTAGAGTCACTTTCAATCCAAAACTTTCTCCAGCCTCTTTGAAGCGCAAAATCAATAGCATGGATGACCCCCAGCATTTCAGCCTCTAGAGATGAAGAATGACCACATCCAACATAAAAGCAGCCCTGACACTGGCCAGATGAGTCTCTGAAGATGGCACCACAACTAGAAGGGCCTGGATTGCCTTTGGAAGCACCATCCACATTCACTTTGATCCATCCCGGCATCGGTGATTTCCATAATACTTCAAAGTAATGTTTGGGCTTTGGGAATATACCAGGCACATGGAGATGATGAAGGATCTCAAAGTCACCAACCGAGTTGTTGCAAGAGTATTTTGGAATTGAAGCGGCTTCATGAATTGCAATAAGAATCCAAGCTTTTCCTGCATTGAGACTAAATGAGTGTTTGTTATGAATAAGATCATTACGAACGTACCAGATCTCATGCAGGAGTTCCGCCACCACCGCGAGAAAAATATTTTTAACCTGTAGAGAGGCTTCATATCTAATTCATTTTTTTAAAAACAAAAAAATAGAGTCAGATAAGGGCCATCTTTAATTAAATAATTCAAGTACATAATTCCATAAGGCAGAGGTCATAGCACAAGACAAGAAAAGATGATCAGCATCCTCCCTATGCTGGTTACATAAGTGACATTTAGAACAGAGTTGAATGCTAAAAGCTTGCAGACAAGCTTAAGTGGGCAGTCAGTCTATTATAAGCAATGCGCCAAATAAGGGTGAGCCTAGAAGGTTTTATCCAAGGCTTGTTAAATTGAATCACCCATTGACAATTAGATTCATCCCTAAAAAAGCTATGCTTATAGCAGTTTTTAGACTCTAGGATGTCATTTGATGCAGGTTCCCAAACCAGGAAGTCACCAGTAGAAGAAAAAGGATGATTATATATGATCTGTGTAATATTGTCAGGGAGGTCATGTCTATGAAATTGAAGGACATCTTTTATAGAATGACTAGTATCTTCTGGAATAATATTAGGAGGTAGCAAGGAAATCAAGGGGTTACCACACCATTTGTCACACCAAAAATTGATGGAAGAATCAGCACTAACCATCCATCTAGAGCTTTCCATAATTTTGTGATATGAGTCCCTAATAGAAGGTCAGATTGAAGAGTTGATGTAATTAAAATTCCCATTTAAAAGTTTAAAGAGGAATCCATGATTCAATAATTCAGAAGCTTTAGAGGTACAATTAATAATACACCAAGTAAGATGGGCTTGAAGAGCATTATTGAACAGCTTTAAATTTTTTATACCAATTCCACCTTTATCAAGGGGTTTACAACAGGATTTCCAAGGGATAGTGACAAGTTTCCTTTAAAAAATACTTCCCTTCCAAATGAAGTTTTTAATATAAGTATTAATTTTCCTAAAGATTTCGACAGTTAATTTATAAATCATAAGAGAGTAGACCATTTTTGAGACAATGGTCGATTTGACCAAACATATTCTTCCAGCCATGGAGAGAGATTTCCCCTTCCAAGTAGAGAGTTGGTTTATGATTTGATCAATGATATTAGAAAAGTATCTTTCTTTAGGACAACCCCAAAAAATTGGGACACCCAAATAAGTGAAAGGTAAGAGTCCTTATTTAATTCCAAGATAATTTGTAATTCTAGATTTCCTTTTGACAGGAAAGCTCTTTCCAAAAAAATATACGATTTATTCTAGGAAATCGCTTGTCCAGAAACTTCCTCATAGTGATAAAGAGCTTGCTTGAGGACATGAATATTTTTTTGATCACCTTTGAGAAACAAGATGATATCATCTGCATATAAAAGGTGGGTAGGGGTATTTAGATTTTTGGTGTCTTGTATAGGCTTAAGCTTACTTTGATCAACTAGATTATTGAGAAGTCTACTTAAGTAGTCCTCAGCAATAACAAAGAGGATGGTAGAGAGAGGGTCGCCCTGCCTGACTCCTTTTGAGCATTTGAAAAAACCCCTAAGGGAGACATTAATCAGAATAGAAATAAAAGCTGAGCGAAATAAAGTTTTAAGTATTCCAATGAAAGAATCATGAAATCCAAAAAAAATTAAGACTTTGAAAATAAAGTTCCAGTCTATGGTGTCAAAAGCCTTCCTGATATCAAGTTTGATGGCCACGCATCCCCTTAGAGTGTTTTTATTTAGACTATTGGTACATTCAGAGGCAAGACAAATATAGTCTTGGATGGACCTACCTTTAATAGAACCAAACTGATTCCATGAGACTATTTTATTGCAAATAGGATCAAGTCTGTTCGCAATAATTTTGGTGATGTTCTTATAGAGAGTGTTAATCAGAACAATAAGTCTAAAATGATGGATCTCTGAGGAATTTTTAACCTTAGGTATTAAAGTTAGAAATTGAGCATTTAATCCATGAGGGAGAGATCCATGAATGAAAAAGGTCTTAACAAGTTTACAGACATCATTGTGGATTATATCCTAATGCTTTTGATAGAAACCATTATTGAACCTATCTGGACCAGGCTCACTGTCTGGATTAAGGCCAAAAACAGTATCTTTAATTTCATGATCAAGTGGAGTGCTTAAAAGTGACTCATTGTCTCTTTCATCCACCATAAAGGGGATAATATCAGATCTAAGATCAATATTTATCCCCAGACCATTAAAGATGTTGTAAAAGTACGAGATAACATGATCTGTTATGGAATCTTCAGAGTCAATGATAAAATCATTATGAATAAGCTTAGAAAGAGGACGATTGGCCTTTCTGATTCTTTGAAGGGAATTATAAAATTTAGTATTACGATCACCATCAGTGAGCCATTTAGTCTTAAACATTTGCTTACGAATATTATCCTTAAATGTGAGAAATGAATTAAGTTTAAGGGAGATATTAGCTTCCAATTGAGGATCCATATTAAAATCTGAATTAGTGTTTTGAGTTTGGAAGTGGCTAAGATCATTTTCAAGAGAGGAAATATCGAGGTCAATTTGATAATTTGCAGTTTTACACCAACCTTTAAGGGCCTGTTTAAGGATTTTCAGTTTGTACATACAGGCAAAGGAATCCTTATGGTGATTCATAGAGTTCCAAGTGTTATGAATAAAAGTGACGCAATCAGGATTCTAAGACCAAGAATTATTAAATTTAAAAGTAAGAACAAGCTTACGGTCATTCATAAGGAAGATAACTAGAATAGGATGATGGTCAGAGTTAAGCCTTGGCAGAGTAACACTGGATGTACTATCCCAAATATCAAGAGCCTTCATGTTAACAAAAGCCCTATCAAGCTTACTAGAAACAGTTTTGTTATAATGTTTTCTGTACCAAGTATATTTGGCACCAGTAAGAGTGACTTCGAAAAGGTTACAGTCTTCAATAGTAGACCTGAATTCCCTTGAGGATATAGAAAGATGTGAGGGACCAATTTTTTTGCAAGAGCTAAGAATGGCATTGAAGTCTCCCATAACAACCCAAGGATCCTGAATGGAGTTGGCTATATCAAAAAGTTCATGCCATAAAACTCTTCTTTCTTGATATCTATTATTGGCATAAACCATAGTGAAAAAGGTATGCCGACCATTCCACAAGAAATCGCAGGTAAGCTATTGCTCAGTATTTTTAAAGATGTTGATATTTTGAAGGGTATTGTGATAAAAAATCCACATGGAGTCAGTTTGAGGACCATTTTTACAAGAGCTTAGAAAGATGAAATTAAGAGAACCAAATCTCATGAAGTTCATATTGAAGTTGACTTTAGGCTCAAAAATGGAAAAGAGATGAGACTTATGATTGTTTAAGAACCTATTAATTGTTGTGGAGGTATCATTTTTGGCCAAGCCTTGGTAATTCCAATAGAGAAAATTCATTTCTATTTTCATTTTGGGTTAGAACCCTTATTTTTTTTGATTTTCCAGATCCTTTCTTCCCTTGGGATCACATAACCATAGGGGAGGAAGGAAGTTTTTGTTTGCTCTCATAAGTTTCAGAACTTGGAGAAGCATCTATTTTCAAAATAGAATTAGAATTAAGGTCAGAGATTGGAGTACCTAAAGCAGTACTATCCAGTGAGTGAGCATGCACAGCTACAGGAATAGGGGGTTGTTCCATTAGAGGAGGATTCTCAAATCTGGCCAGAGTGTCTTTGGATTTTTGTGAGCACTGGTCCAGACTTATGGATGGGCAGTAGGGGAGACATTTGTGGAGTCAGACAGAAGGGCAGTGCAGTCGTGAGAGGTGTGTGAATTGCTGTGTGGAATAAGAGTAGCAGCAGTGTTATTATTAGCAGCAAGTGTAGAAATTTCAGTAACAGGAGAAGTAACTTTGTCAGTAGATGTGGGAGTAGAATTTGTAGAAAGAGGCAGTAACAAAGCAGAATTCCGCATGACGACAGCAGGACTGAGCACCACCCTGTTAACATTAGGAATTTGTGCAGACTCAAAGTGTGAAATAGATGCAGTGTGTGAAATGTTGTGTGTAATATGAGCTGCATCATTGTCAACATTAACAGTATGAGAAACCAGAACAGGAATTTCAGGAGTAGGAGAAGTGATTTTATCAACATAAATGGGTTGCACAGAAGTACCTGGTTCTGCAGTTTTTTCCATAGCACCTTGTGTCATATTGGCAGCATCCGAGGTACCATTCAGCTCTAAAGGAACCGAGGTAGGTCTCTCTAAGTCCCTACAATCCTGCTCATTCAAAATTGATGTACCATAGGTAGAATCAATAGTAGAAGAATTGGAAATAATGATAGGATTGCTCCTATCCAGATTATTTCCATTACTTCCAGCCACTATTTCCCCTATGTGAGTGATAATGTTATCATTTTTTTGAAGAGCCTCTTCTTCCTCAACCAATTCTCCCCAAGATTTTCCCTCTAAGGATGCAGATACATTGGGTTTCTTAACCCAAATATCTTGTTTCTTTTTGGGGAGCTCAGGTTTGTCTGTAATGTTCAACCCCTTTTTACCATATTTTACTTCCTTTCAATCATTAGTGATTGGGGGATCCATTTGTTTCCTAACCACCCTACAATTGGAGAGGTTATGCCCAACCAATTTTCACACCTCACAAAAGGGTGGTTTCTTTTCATATTCAATTATAAGATCAATTCTATAATCAGGATCATTGAAGCTTATGTTAGATGGGAGTTTATTGGACAAATTAACCTCAACCATTATTCTAGCATATAGGCCAAGATCTCCATTCAAAGTCATGTGATCAATTTTAATGGGGGACCCTATGCAGGAGGAAATGTCATTAAGAATATTTGGATGCCAATAAAACCAATTGAGTCCATGAATTCTAACCCAAACATGTGCCATGTAGTTTTTGTGTGTGTATGGGTTAAAAGCAGCGTCCCAATCCAAAATTCTAAGATAACCAGGTTTAAGCTGTAAGTTCCTGAGTTTCCATACCTGATCAAGATCACCTTGCGATATGAAGAGCATATGATAGTAGCCTTTTCCTATGGGGACCATCTTCCATTTTGATGAGTCCCAGCAGTGAGCAGTCTGATTCTTTAGTTCTATCAGAGGCTAGGGTCGGTCACCTGTACTGTATGAGACACATCCAAGAACCGAATATTTGCACATCTTCTCTCTTTGCTTCAAGGCATCCGGATCTACATCAACCATGCAACCCCCATCTTCAAGCTTTTTGAAGAGCGGCTGTTTGCACTCCTTCATGCTACTGAGATCAGATCCTTGAAATGCGTCGTGGAAGGAGATAGGTAAGGTATGAAGGGGGGCTTCAAGATTCCCCACTTCGATTTTTGATGCACCAGGATCAGAAGATGTAGGAGCAGGAGGGGTGAGTTCCCACTCTGGATCAAAGCTGACCATCAGCGAAACTTAGGGAGAATCAGTAAAGAAAATTAGGGTTTCCAGTCACCCGTTGGAGAGCACTTAGAGAGCTCCCATCCTTCATTATCTTCTGCAACTGTGAGTTATTATAGTCACTATAGGAAAATTGTTAATGTATTTTTTAATATTAATTCCAAAATTATCTATGTTCTATGGGACGATTCTTACCATTTTTACCTATGTATATTTATCAATATAGTTACACTAGTAAAAAAGGAATGTGACCATAAATAATTTGTTATATTTTTTCTTTTGAATTGTTACTTTTATGATAATATTCATATTTTGGATTATGAGATTTAGTCCAAGATTTTATTCTGCACTAATATTTTCTATTATATTTAATCATGATTGTCTTTGTAGAAAAACTCGTTGCGTGATTTTGATGATGAAGGTTCGCTATAACGTAACATTATTATGTGTTCAAATTTTGTGACTTCAAGTGACTCTGTAAATGATCAATAATCATCCACCAAGAAAATAATTAAAAAGAAGGCTGAAAAAAGTGACTGACATTTTATCATCATATTACAATTTCCCATTTTATTTATTTCCCTAATTATTATTAAAACCAATATCCTATATTTTTTTCACTACTTTTCATTTCAGTATAAAATGTTCATTACTCTAAGTAACTTTTAGTTTACATATCTTATTCATCAAAATGTAAAACAAAACAAATCAGTCAAAAAACCCTTGAATTTGCACAGGTGAAGTACTAGTTTAAAAAAAATTAGACGTATCAGATAAAAAACTTGAAAAATTAAATAAATCAGACTTGAAATATGTAAACTACCTCAATGATCACAAATAATTTTTTTATTTTTTCATTTAATATAGTTTCAATTTAGTATAGAATTTATTTCTGAAAAACTTATATGCATTTTAATAAAGTGGTGAATTTATATATAAACTAACATTTATTTGATAGTTATTATGTGTTGAATGTTTAATATTTTTCATATTAATTATTTTTTAAAATAATATTTCTAACCATTATTAAAAATTCCATCTTCTTAAAATGTGGACTGGAACACACTTGTTTTTTTAATTATGTGTTAATTATATATTTATATAGACCATCCTTTTTTAGGACTAGTACTCCATACCAACTTTATAATGGACTTAGACTTTTATACATATTAATACATGATTTTAAGGATAATTAACCATCAAATATAACCATAGATCATAAATTCTAGTGTATTTGTAATATTAGGTAAATAATTAAACATTATGAAACCAAAATAAAAACATCATTTATTTAATCTTCATAATGAGATCCTAACACCCTTTGTGGCCTTATATTTTCATAGAATAACCTAGGTAATTCATAAACAAAGGGATTATCTAAAAAATCCAGCAAGGGAATGAGCATAAGAATAAAGCTTAGTACATTAGTTATATGGCATAACATAATGACATAAAATGGCATAAACATATGGAAGCATAAAATACAGAACATGGGGTCATATAATAATTTAATAATAGTAATGTGGTAACAATATAAAGCATGACTTTATCATGATTTAAGAACCATTTCACATGGAGGATCACAAGTCAAAGCTAAACACCAAGACTGTTGCACATGAAGTACGAGTCAAGGTTAACCACTAAGATTGTTGCACATGATGTCTCATGAGACTAAAAATTACCCAATGAATCATAGTTCTATATGCAAACATCCATCTTAACATGTTCATTAATATGTTTTCCACATAAATAATCATACATAAGTAATCAAATATAAACATAAGGGTTACCCATGTAAAGAATTGGGTATCATAATCACGTCAAAAGGCATATCAAAAGGGAATATCATAATGGTGTCAATGAAAGGATGGATTTAAATCATACATGGAAATTAATAAGGTAATATAATAATAGATCATGATAATTGATTTCAAACTTAAGTGAAAAGAGTGTTTGATAAACTTTAGAAATAAAACATTTTAGTACGGTTTAAGGGAAAACTTTCAAGATTCTTTAAAATAGAAAAGAATAATTGTTTGTATAAAACCAGAATTGAACCAAGATAGTTTTTCAAGATAAAATTAGTGGTTTTAGAAAAATAATGGTATCTTAAAATATATTATGGAGTGCACTTGAAAATGGGTAATAAATTGGAAAGTTCCCTTGAATCGAGTTTACTTTTCGGGAATATTTGAGAAGGGAACCTTATTAAAACATGTATTACCCCATAAAAGAAGGATGATATGATATGGATACATGATTTTAGAACATATATATATAATTTATAAGAATTAAATAAAAATAAATAATATTTACATTGGTTAAAGATAGATAAAACGTAACCCAAAGTAAATATAGAGGTTCGGAAAGGATCCCTTACCTTATTTCCAAAACAGTTTTGCACTTGATCTTCATGTCCTGGATAATCAAATTAGATTAATTAATTAATAAGTAAAGAACTTATTAAACATGTAATTTATTTGTTATAATTTTATTAAGTTCATTTATGTCCTTTTTGATGAGTTATAGTGTTCAATTTCATCATTCAAGAGTGCTCATTTTCTTAGTTTTCATGATCAGTTTGCTTGAATATGAGTATGTAAGTTCATTTAGAATGGGTATAATTATATAGAATTTAAATAATATGTTATTAATTAAAAATAATAAATTTAATTTATCTTGTATATTATTTTTTTTCATAAATGAGGATGAATCATTAGATAAATAGCTAATGATAATTATTTAGGTAATTTGGTTGTTTATTGATCATCATGAACTAGTTTTGTTCTATTATTTAATTTCATGTATATATAATGGTTCTAGAACATTAAATATATTATAATAAATATATTATAATTTTTTTCAACCATAAAAATGGTTTCATGACCAGCCTTAAATACGGTATTAGAAATTGAAAACTCATCATCCTTGAATGTGATAAATTAACACATCACAGACGATGTTTTCATTTTTTGAACAAAAGGAGTGGGAAAATTTTAATGATGGATTATTACATAAACATAATAAAATTATAGTATATGTAATATAATTGAGTTACCATGCCAATTAGATAAGGGTATGTGAGGATAGAATGAGAAAAGAAAATAAATTAGAAAGAAATTAAAGAAAAGGTTTTTGCCTCTTGAATTCTTCTCCTTGAGAACCTCCTTGAGGGACTTGAGTTTGGTCTTTTGATGATAAAAAGGGATCCTAGACATGGGTAAGGGGATTGGGAATATATTTCAGCATAATTTGGACAAGTCTCAAATCTTGAGTTGTGTGAGGAGAAGAGGTGTTGAGGGGTGGTATTTATAGTGGAGGAGAGGGATGTTTTCTCATTATTTTAATGATTAGTTTATTATTTTGGATCAATACAAACAGTAGTGATAATTATTGTGACCAAATATAGTAACTAATTCATGTTATTTAGAACCAGTGGGGATTAAATCATCCTTACATCAACAATTACTAAAAAAATCACGTATTTATCATTTATCATAAATTATCGTATTTTACTATTCACCAAAAAATTCAAGTATTTTAGAAAAATCCCAAAAATTCACCATAACCATTTTTTATATGTAGAATTAAAAAATGAACTCCATTTTATGAAAAAAAATCTCTAAATATGAGAAATTTAATTTTTAATAAAATCATCATTTACTCAAAAAATATAGATTTTAAAATTATAACTAATTTTATAACACTTTTAAAAAATTTATTAATCTATCATAAAATTATCTTAAAATCAAAATATTAATTTATGAATACATTTTAGGAAGATATTTTTCAAAAAAAAATATTAAATTAATCACAAAATTGTAATAAAATTTTTATGACTTATAAAAATACCAACACTTGATTTATAATTTTTAAAACATTTATTTAATTATATTATGATATTATTATATCATATTTTCATTTATAAGATACCCAAAAAAATTATAATTTTATAGGTAAGGTTATTATTCTATTGGCCGGTTTACTATTACTAAGGTTCAAATTACTATTCCTTAGTTCAAGTTACTATTTCATCGGTATGGGTTCCTTAACTTCTAGAAATTCCTCTTATTTCATTAATTTTTCATTTATAATGTTTATATTGTGTTCTTAATGTTTTTTTTTTTTTGATTATACTATATGACATAATTATAAGAAAGGAATTTCCATTGATAAAATTTTGTATTGTTACATTCTTCCCCTTATGAAATTTCACCCTCGAAATTTTATTTTACAAACTAAGGGGAAAATATATGAGGGTACTTATCCTTCATCACTTCCTTCGATTCTCATGTTGCCTCTTTGTACTTGTGGTTCTGACATAGTACTTTGACCAGTTGAGTGGTCTTGTTGCATATAACTTTATCTTAATGATCCAAGATCTTCACTGGCTACTCCTCGTAAGAGAGATCATTTTCCAACTATACAACCTATGAATTTAGTACATGTGAGGGATTTGTTATATACTTCCTCAAGAGGGATATGTGGAATACATCATGTACTTGAGACATGGTTGGTGGAAGTTCTAGTCGATAGTCCATAACTTCGACATGATCAAGGATCTCGAAGGGGTCAATGTACCTAGGAATTATCTTTCCTTTATTCCTAAATCTAATGATCCTCTTCCATGGAGATATACAAAGGAATAACAAGTCTCTAACCTTAAACTCAAGGTCTCATCGATGATTGTATTCATAGATCTATTGTCTAATTTGGGCTACCATGATGTGTTGCTAAATGGTTTTCACCTTTTCCACCATTTCTTCGACCATTTTAGGTCCTAGCAGCTTACGTTCACTGACTTCATCCCAGCATGCCAGTTCTCAACATCTTTTCCCATAAAGGGCTTTATATGGTTTCATTTGGATGCTGAAGTGGAAACTATTGTTGTAGGATAATTTGACCAGTGGCGGAAGCTAGTCCCATTCTCCTTTGAAATCCATAGAACACACTCTCAACATGTCTTCCAGTGTATGAATAGTTATGTAGGATCCCAGAATATCTTAAGGTATGTTTTTGTTTAGGTTTCAGTTTGGCCACTTCTTTTTGGATAGATAAGTGTTTCACTATGTTTACGTGAAGTCTTGGGGTTTGCTGAGGGTTCAGGACACGAAAGAGGAAGAAAAAGTGAGTTCCTGGGCATGTTTCACAATTTTCACATGGTTAGAGAAAACCGTACAGGAATCCCAGGTAACCATGCAGACTTGGACAGATGCTTACGCACAGTTGGCACCCAGTTAAGAAACCCGTGCGGTTAAACTGTGCGAAGGGGTGTTTTTTGAATAGTGTCTCACGCATGGTTTTCGTATGGTTTGGAAAACCGTGCAAGTAAATCGTGCAGCCTAGAAACTTTGAGAAAATTACAAAAATGTCATCCTAGGATTTTAAACCCCAACTCGGTTTTCTCCTCCATTCCACCCCCTACAACCTTATTGACAATCTTGGAAGAACCAAGCTTCCCAAGGTTGGTTCTCTTTTGATTCTTGGCCGTTTGGAGCATCGTTGGTTGCAGATCGAAGCCCCAGGTAAGTCTAATATCCTCCTTGCTTCCTCTTTTTAATTAAGGTTTTCATCTTTCTCCCATCTCCTTCTAAAGATCTAAAACCCTCTTTTTTGGGTGAGATTTAGGCTGAGTCTTCAAGGGGTGTTTGAATCCAGATCCAAGGCTACGATTAATAGTTCTTTCATCCTCAGATTTGAGGTAGGTGGTCTACAAGTATTATTCCATAGTTTTATTTTGGATTTGTGCATGGAAACTCGTGTTATCCTTTTCCCTAATTGTGTTCATGATCCTGTTGGAGTGTTTGATAAAATGGGGTGTCAAACTAACCAATTGAAACCATCACGATCCCTATGGGATGTGTAGAGGATGACTTGACCATTCTAGGGCCATCCATGGGGTGCGTCGGCATTCTCGAACCTAGAGAGTGGTGGGGTTAAGTGAAATGTTACCGAATAATAATGTAGAACCCATGAAGAACATGTTTTAAATGGTTGGTCAAGTTGTAAATGGAATGATGATAGTTGTGCCTAGTGTGATAAGCTAATAAGGGGTTATTTGGCATGACAAGGAAATGGGAAAAATTGGGTCGAATGAGATTATGTCAATTGTTTCATGAATCTTGGTTAGAAATTCCTACAAGGTTTAGTTCATATTAAATGGTAAACTTACGATTGTATAATGGGATGAAAATGGAAAATATGTTAATGGGGTGTAATAAGGTAATGGATGAATATGTTTAATGGGTTAATACATGGGAATTATGGTACACCTAATGGTTGAATGTAATAAAGGGTTGCATTATGAGATATGAGAAATGTACTTGAAATTCATGAGTGGGTAAATGCTTTTGAAATAATAAATGGGATAAATGGGTTAATGTATGGTCATTGATGAATATTGGGTAAGGCATAGGGTTGTTAATTAAACTTAAAAGGTTAAGGCATGATAATGGGAATTTGACTAAATGGCTATGAACTTTAATTGGTAAATGTGTTAATGGGTTATGGCATAGTATTAATTCCCATGTTGTTGTTATGCATTGTGATTTCCGATGGCATTGATTATGTTATGTTGCATGATGGTATGTTTTTTGTGACTTGATAAATAAGCATGTTCATATTCCTTGCTAGAGTGGGGTATTGACTTGAGGTTCTACGCCCATGGTCGAGTTAGAATGAGGCTCTAAACTCCACCCCATAAATGCACGGGTTAGGGAAGGGGATAGAGGATCTATTGCCCTAACAGTTTCATTCCAACAGAACCAAGGCTTTGAGGTGAGGATAATGTTTTTATGTGATATGTGGATCCCTAGTGAGATGGGGACTTGATTTATTTCCCTTATGCATTGTGATTTATTGCCTTAAACCCTTGTGTATATGATAGTTATGCCTAACCCATGGAACATGTGATCAAAATGGCTTATGCAATGAAGATGGTATAAGAAATGAAATTGGGATAAATGTTAGGAATTAATTAAGTGAATATTGGATATCTAATGGCACTGGTGTTGTCCTTTGTTTACTTTCCATTTATTCTACTCTTGCATGCACTATCTATTAGACTAGATATTTTTTAGACACCGTTGGTGGTGGCCTATTGAGTTTTGTACTCACACCTTGCTCGGGCTGTTTTTGGGTACCCAAGAAGATATCTTGGTTGTAGGTCAGTACAAGGGAAGAGGCTCTACTCTGGGATGTTGAGTTGGGCTCAGGATGTACATGGGTAAGGATCTAGACTTAGAGTCGGACCCGTTTGGAGTTTTGTCTATTTGTTTTATTTTGGGTTTCTTTCACTTGCACTATTGGTATGGCATGAAATTGTTGTATTTGATTTGTGTTGGTACCTCATTTGGGAAAAATTTGGTTATGCATGTTTATTGGTTGTTCATATTGTTTCTACTATTTATATTGTGTTTTGTTGTGGCTTACTCTGGTAAAGAGGGTATAGTTTCCTCAAATGACTCATTAAACCCTCGACGCTAGTCCGCAACCTCTGGCATATGTGGAGGTGCTCTTGAGGTCATGTGATGACTCAACTCGGGGCACCAGTTTAGTTTCTTCTAGGTCGAGGATGTTACAAAGTGGTATCAAAGGAGTTCTTTTCTCTTTATTACTATTTGGGGATGGTAGATAGGAGATTAGGATGTGTCAGGCCTTGGTAATGAGCTCATTCTTAGGAGTAGCTAACCCATGTATGAGGGAAAACCCAAGTCACCCTGGGTGGGAATTGTTGTTCTTGATGTGTGTTGTTGTAGTTGAATAATATTTCACCATTGGATGATGAAAATGTTGTGTGATTTAACTGATTTATGATATTTTTCTCATGGCCAGAATGGCATGAGGTTGTGCAACCATGCATCATTTTAGACACCTAAGAAATTAGGTGGCGTGCATCATTATAGGCACACACACAGGATGGGTGTGTGGGGCATAGAGAGTAGAATGCATTTTATTTCCTTGATAAATATGAAGAAAATGATTCCTAATAATGGTAATGTAAGTGGGTGAAGGGAAATAATGCAAATGAATAGTTAAGGAATATTGTGTATAAATAAATGTTATGAAGGGGTTAAAATTTTGGGTTGTGGTAAATTTTAAATGTTTATTCGATGTCTAAAAGAAAAAGGATTTTATAATGACGGAAAATTTGTTAATGAATTTTCCTAATGAAAAGTGTAAATGAGTTAAAATGATTATTATAACAAGTTTTGAAATGGTAGATGTGCCTAAGAGGAAGGAATCATGTTGTAAAATAAGAATTGGTTTGAAGAGGTGTTGACAGAAGACTTGTGATTAATTAAATTGGTTACCCCATGTTGACCATGACCCGTAGTAGGTATGGTATAGGGTAGTGTTCTAAGTGTGATGATGACCGTTGGGATAGAGTATGAAGAATTTTTTGTTTAAGGTTGATAGCGTGAGATCTTTTCATCTATGTTTAAATCTTGTTGGTCCTTCTTCAAATTTTTGATTGAGTGATAAGTTTAAAATGAGAATAATTGAGTTCAAAGGTGGGTATCCTTTGTATTGTTGGTTTGACCCTTTTATGTATAGGTTAGGGTAGTGAGAGTGCCCTAGTTTGAGACTTTGTAGTTAGATTGTAAGGCCTTTCTAGTTATGATATGGCCTAGGTGGTGTATTTAGGTAACCCTTGGTGGGGTTGTGGTTATTGTCTTGTGAGGCATTGTTCGGTAATGAGAGTGTAGAAACTCTCGTGGTTCGTGACCATATGGAGTGCACGTTGGACCTTAAGGATGGTGCCTAGGTCCTGGTGACCTAAAAAGTAGAGACCTTACGAGTTTCATTTTTAATTCCATAGAGGATGTTCTTACATCCAATGAATGTGTACACCCTTGGTACGGAACCTAGAGTAAATGGTTGTTTGGTGCGCTAGGCACAGTGTGCATTAGAACTGGGGTGAGGGTGTCATACACGAGAAATTTCTTTGTTCTTTCCATGATATGTACGGTTTGGAGAGAGGGAAAATGGATTTTCCTGGTTGTGACTCCATTCTAGGGATTTGGTATCGTTCAAACTTCAAGGTGATCTATAAGAGAGGTCGGATAGGGCCTCTAGTGCCTTTGGGTGTGTCTCGCACATGTAGATGTTTTGGACTTTGATAGTGGAACTTAGAGTGTTGTATGGTGTGGGTTTGTCCTAGAGGGATAAGTGGGAAGGTTGGTGGTTGGTGGTTGGTGGTGCTACTCGAGTTGTTGTTACGCAATGATAGTTTCAAAAAATCAATGGTGCCCTTGTGGGAGGTTAGCCCGGCGGTTCAGTTTCTTTGGAATATGAAGCATGGGAGAAGCTTCAGAGGTGGTTTCAATTCATACTAAGTAGAACCAAGCTTTAGTAAATGGTATAGTCATACCTGGCTCTTTCATAAGGGTACCCTAGTGTTTTTTATAGGTGGTACGGCTTTTTTTAAGGTTTTTATCATATTGATTCATGACTCTCTTGTTTGGATGATGATTAATAGAGGACTCGAAGTCATTTTAAAGCAAAAGAGACGGTGGATAAAGTGTGGTTATATGCTTTTGCTTGATGGTGACACTCGAGGTGAGAGTGGTCACATGGATAAACATGTTTGTATGAATGGTTTTGGTTGTTGGGTAAGATGCAGAGGTCGCCTCAGGGCTGATGAGGCTGACCAACTAAGATACATGGTTAGGTAAGTAAGCAGGCGATGGACTACACATAGATAAAGGTTGATTTGTGGGAGACCATTGGTTTTTTTGATGTGGTAGAACATTGTGATTCAATTGTTGGTTGTCAAGGACATATCATAAGTACTTGAGTAGTGTGGTGGAAGTAGTACCCCATGAAATTTTGGTTCACGACTGCTTGGTGAGTTGGTCATAGAGCGATGGTTAGACTTGGTTGGAAATCACACCTGAGCGATGGTGGTTAGGTGTTGATGAGATGCATTCAGCAGGGGATCCTAATATCCTTTCCAGTTCATGGTGTCCCATAGTTCAAGATCAGAAATAGATAAGTTGGTGGTGGAGTTCTTCGACAACTTCTTATCATGCCTCGGCTAGTGACGAGCATGCCCAACATCTTGACATCATCCCAGGTACGTTGAGAAGCTCTGGCCTTATGCCAAGAGACTTAAAGGTGTTTGGTTGGATGAGGGACATTATGGAGTTTACACGCATGGAAACGGTATGTTTGGATCTTGATTATGGGATTTACACCCTCGATGGCTTGGGGTGAGGTCCTTGGGATGGAACGAATGTCGACAAACGCCATGGGTGTTCTTCACGGAATCCGAGAACAGGCACTGGGTGACGTTCGTTTTCTTGTTTTGGGAAAAATCTAGATATCCATGTCTATGTTTTCAGATCCGTCTTGTGTTCAAGTTTAATAAATGGTGGTTTGAATCCCTCTTGAGATCAGTGGTAACAACACTCTTAAGGTTGAGAGTGATAATTCAGTCCTAAATGTGGATAAGAGAACATCGAGGCAACCTAGTGGCACCAGGGTGCCAATGAGGAACCTGTGAGGTACATGTTAGGTTCCCTAGAGAGGCAATGTGGGACTTGGATGATGTGGATGATGATCCAAGTGTAGGGTTCGAGCTTAGTGAGGTTCCATGTGAGGCTTGTGATGTTTACGTTAAATCCATATAAGGGTGCGGTTGGATATGACAACAGGTTGTGGAAACAGGGGTTGGGTTCTATAACCCCAATGAAGATTGGGGTCAGACTCAGTTAAATTCTCCTCGGATGGTTTTAGGACATCTTGAAGTTGAGGTAACCTTGGTCATGTGATGTAGTGTAATGCCAAGGGTGATTCCCGATGACAGTCTGGAGGGTGGTAATGTCGTGATGATGGAATTCTACCAGAATTTAGGGAGTGACCTTGGTGGGTGTGTGGGATTATAATGATAGGCTTCAATCCATTCGAATGTGGTCTGTCCTGAGATGGTAAACTTGAATGGGTGTGGTGAAATTTACCCACCTCTGAGTTGATGTTATGGAGGCAAGTTCCTTTTTGAAATAAATTCGTACCTGATGAAGAATGTGTTGATGTTATTCCTTGAATAGATTGTGTAGGAATGTCGCCCTGAATGGTTTTGATGGTGCAGCTGGATACCAAATTAGGGTAATGATCCTATGGATGTGGGGGTGCAGTTAGTTAGAACATGTTAGGTGATGGGAAAGTTGGGTTGAGATTAGGGGGTCTTTTATTGAAATTGGAGGTTCAAAGTAACCAAAAATGGTGGAGAGAACCATACTGGATAAATGGTTAGTTGACAACATGTTCAGAGTTTTGAATTGGAAGGACTTGAGTAGTCACCATTCGGGTGAGTTGGACCTATTAGAGAGTTTTGGCATGGGTTTGTTTGTTCAAGTAGCCAAGAGTTTGGGTTTTTTTTGGATTTATATTTGTGAAATGAAATCGTCAGGAAATGTGGTTAGAAGGATCATACATTTTCCTCCAGGTGGTATCGGGTTGTTCACCAATAGAGTTTTGAAAATAGAGGAAATGACACCAAGTGATTTGGGTCATGAGTTGTAAAGAGGATTAGATCGATGGAGTTTAGGTTGGTTTCGCTACAATGAGATGATGTTGTGTGTCAAGTTTCCGTGTGTTGTGAGTTGGGAAATGTTTCATATGTTTTCTCTATAAAGATCTAGTGGTTGGGAATGGTTGAAGTTGATGCATCCTTGAGGAGTTTTCGGTTCGTGTTGTGGTTGTGGTGAGGAAGACATATGGGACAAGTTTGTGCCCTTGATCCATGCTCGGTGGGATTTGTGATGTGCAACCAAAACTAGGAATATGGAAATTGATAGACAGGCCTAGTGGAATGATCTCTAGTTACATAAGCTTAGTGATTCTTGGAGAAGCAGCTCGAGGACGATCTGTTATAAGGTGGGGAGGTTGTAGTATCCCAGACTATCTTAAGGTGTGTTTTTTATTTGGTTTCAGTTTGGCCTCTTCTTTTTGGATTGATAAGTGTTTCCCATTGTTTACATGAAGTCTTAGGAATTTTATAAGGGTTCGGGACATGAAAGATGAAGAAAAAGTGAGTTCCTGGGCATGTTGCATGGTTTGCGCGTGTTTAGTGCAAACCGTGTGGGAATCCCAGGTAACCGTGCAGCCTTGGATAGAGGCTTATGCATGGTTGGCATGCAGTTAAGAAAACTGTGTGGGTAAAACATGCGAAGGGGTGTTTTTCAGACACTGGATCATGCACAGTTTGCGCACGGTTTGTAAAACCATGCGAGTAAACCGTGCGGCCCAGAAACTTTGAGGAAATTACAAAAATTTCATCCTGGTATTTTAAACCTCAACTTGGTTTTCTCCTCCATTCCACCCCATACAACCCTAGTGAAGAGCATGGACGAACCAAGCTTTACAAAGGTAATTACCCTTCAATTATTGGCTATTTAGAGCATTGTTGGTTGTGTATCGAAGCCCCGAGTAATTCTAATCTCCTACTTGCTTCCTCTTTTTTATTAGGGTTTTCATTTTTCTCCCATCTCCTTCTGAAGCTATAAAACCCTATTTTTCTGGTGATATTTAGTTTGAGGCTTCAAGGGGTGTTTAAATATGGATCCAAGGCTATGATTAATAGTGCGTTCATAATCAGATTCTAGGTAGGTGGTCTATAAGTATTATTCCATAGTTTTATTTTGTATTTGTGCATGGAAGCTTGTGTTCTTCTTTTCCCTAATTGTGTTCTTGGTCCCATTGGAGTGTTTGATAAAAATGGGTGTCAAAAGTGACCAATTTAAACCCTCACAATCCCCATGGGATGTGTATAGGATGACTTTACCATTCTAGGTCCATCCATGGGGTGCACCGGCATTCCCGAACCTAGAGAGTGGTGGGGTTAAGTGAAATGTTACCAAATAATAATGTATAACCCATGAAGAGCATGTTTCAAATGGTTGGTCAAGTTGTAAATGGAATGATGATAGTTTTTTCAAGGGTGATAAGGGAATAAGGGGTTATTTGGCATGACAAGAAAATGGGAAAAATTAGGTTGAATGAGATTATGTCAATTGTTTCATGAATCGTGGTTAGAAATGCCTAATAGGTTTAGTGCATATTAAATAGTGAACTTGTGATTATATAATGGGATGAAAATGGGAAATATGTTAACGGGATGTAATAAGGGAATGTATGAATATGTTGAATGGGTTAATGCATGGGAATTATGGTACACTTAATAGTTTAATGTAATAAAGGGTTGCGTTATGAAATATGAGAAATGTACTTGAAATTCATAAGTGGGTAAATTCTTGTGAAATAATAAATGGGATAAATGGGTTAATGTATGTTTATTGATGAATATTGTATAAGGCATAGGGGTTGTTAAATAAACTTAAAAGTTTAAGGTATGAGAATGGGATTTTAGCTAAATGGCTATGAACCGTAATTGGTAAATGTGTTAATGGGTTATGGTATAGTATTAATTCCCATGTTGTTGTTATGCATTGTGATTTCCAATGGAATTGGTTATGTTATGTTGTGTAATGGTATGGTTTTGGTGACTTGATAAATAAGCATGTGCACATGGCTTGGTAGAGTGGGGTATTGACTTGAAGTTCTACACCCATGGGTCGAGGTTGACTAAGGCTCTAAACTCCACCCCATAAATGCATGGGTTAGGGAAGGGGACGGAGGATCTATTCCCCTAACAGTTTCATTCCACCTAGACTAAGGCTTCGAGGTGAGGATAATGTTTTTATGTGTTATGTGGATCCCTAGTGAGATATGGAATTGATTTATTTCTCTTATTCATTGTGATTTATTTCCTTAAACCCTTGTGTAGATGATAATTATGCCTAACCCATAGAACATGTGATCAAAATGGATTATGAAGTGAATATGGTATAAGAAATGAAATTAGGATAAATGATAGAAATTAATTAAGTGAATCTTGGATATCTAATGAAACCCATGTTTTCCTTTGTTTACTTTCCATTTATTCCAATCTTGTATGAACTATCTATTAGACTAGATATTTTGTAGACACTATTGGTGGTGGTCTACTGAGTTTTGTACTCACACCCCACTCGGGCCACCGTTGGGTACCCAAGTAGATCTCTCGGTTGCAGGTTAGGAAAAGGGAAGATGCCCTACTCTGGGATGTTGAGTTGGTATTAGGATGTACATGGGGAAGGATCCTGACTTAGAGTTGGACCCATTTGGAGTTTTGGTCGTTTGTTTTATTTTGGGTTTCTTTCACTTGCACTACTGGTATGACATGACATTGTTGTATTTGATTTTTATTTTTACCCTATTTGTGAAATGTTTGGTTATGCATGTTTATTGGTTGTTCATATTGTTTCCTCTATTTATATTGTGTTATGTTATGGATTACTCTGGTAAAGAGGGTATATTCTTCCCATGTGACTCATTGGACCCTCGTCGCTAGTCGGCAACCTCTTGTGTATAGAGAGGCACGCTTGAGGTCATGTGAAGACTTGGATCGGGGCACTGGTTTAGTGGATTCTGGGTTGGGACATTACAAGTTATATCAGATTATCCATCATTTTGAGGATGATAAGTCGTACTAATATTCAGCTCAGTGTTTAGAGCATGTTGGATACTTTTCTAGAACTTGGAGGTGAATCTCAGATCTTGATCAGATACAATTGATAGTGGTACTCCATGCAGTCTTACCACTTCTTTCATGCATATCCATGTAAGTTTATCTGGTGATAATTCCTCTTGAATTTTGATAAAGTGAGTTGTATTTGTAAGAAGATCTTCAATAACCCATATATCATTATTTCCTCGGGATGTCTTTGGAAGTATAATGATAAAGTCTATAGTAATTTTATCCCACTTCCATGTTGGTATGCGTAGTGGTCACATCATCCCCTTATAATTTTGTATTTAAACCTTCACTTTCTGACATACTGGGCACTTTGATGTATATTTAGCAATCTCCTTCTTCATATTGTCCCACCGATATTTCTCTTGGAGATCTCCATACATCTTTGTGCTCCCTGAGTGAATAAAAAAGGTTGAGCTATGTGTGTCATTCATAAGGTCCTTCTTTATCTCTGTATCAGATGGTACACATAGTCATGACCCAAATCTTACAACTACTTCCTCATTAATTTTAAACTCTGATGATTTCCCCTTTCTCATATTTTCCACCTTCTTCTGGATTTCCACATCATTTCTTTGATCGTCCTTTATTTTCTCTATAAGGGGTGGTTTTGCAATAATTTGAGAAAGGATTGATGATTTTCCATCCATAAGGATTCCCATTTCCATCCTTTATAGGTATAAGAATATTGTATCCCTCTCAATTATCATCATTGATAAAGATTCAGGATCCTTTCTACTTAGAGAATCTTCTACATTATTTTCTTTACCAGGATGGTAAAGAATTGAGAAGTCATAATCCTTGATGAGCTCTGATCATCTTCACTAGTGCATATAAAGATCCTTCTATGTGAATATATATTTGATACTCTTGTGATTAGTATATATCTCACACTTCTCCTCATAGAGATAATGTCGCCATATTTTCAATGCAAATATCACAGTTTCCAAATTCAGATCATGCATGGGATAGTTTTACTCACAGATTTTCAACTGACTTAAGGCATAGGTTATCACTCTATCATTTTTTCATCAGCACACAGCCTAATACCTTCTTTGAGGCATCATTTTACACCACAAAAAGTTCCCTGATTGTTGGTAGTGTGAGCACTGGTGCAGTGATAAGCCTCTTTTTCAACTCTTTAAAGCAGCCTTCACATTCACTGGTCCAAAAAAACTTTTCTCCCTTCTAATTAAGCTTGGTTATTAGGTTCTAAAATCATGAGAAGTTCTTCAAAAATTATTATTAGTACCCATCTATACCAAGGAAGATACATATCTCTATTACATATGTTTGTTTGGGACACTCTTTGATTACCTTTGTTTTGAAAGGGTCTGTAGATAACACTTTGTTGGTGATTACATGCCCCAATAATGATACTTAATTTATCCAGAACTCATATTTACTATACTTCACATATAGTTTCTCCCTACACAAAGTCTTTAATCCAGTATTCAAATGCTCCTCATATTCCTCATTTATATTGGATTATATCATAATCTCATCAATAAAGACTACCACAAATTTGTCGAGGTAATATCTAAATACTCTATTAATTAAATCCATGAAAATTGTTAGGGAATTAGTGAGTCTGAAGGGAATCACTATGAACTCATAGTGTCTATACCTTGTTCAAAAGGAAATCTTGAGAATATATTCCTTACTCAACTTTAATTGTTGATATCCCGGCCGAAGGTCCACCTTAGATAAATAACTGGCCCCACATAAATGATTGAATAATTTATCTATCTGAGGCAAGGGATACTTTTTCTTTATTGTGATTTTATTAAGCTCATGATAATTAATGCAGAGGTTCATTGATCCATCTTTCTTCTTAATGAAGAGGATTGGCACACCCCATGTGAAGCACTTGGGCGTATAAAACCCTTGCCCAGATTCTTCTGTAACTACTTTGTAAGACCTTCCATCTCAATGGAATACATTCTATAAGGTGTATTTGATATAGGAAGAGATCCAAGAATAATTTCAATTGAGAACTCAACCTATCAAACATGAGGAATACCAAACAAATATTCAAGGAATCCATCAGTGTAATCTCTCACTATGGGCATGTCTTTGAGTATGATTATCTCCTTTGTCTCAATCATTTCAGCTAGATATGCTTACTCATAAGGAAATAATATCCATACTTGAGATGTTGATTTTTAAGGAGATTCATCTTCCTCCTTACACATGTATAGGATTGGAGGATGGTTCAAGATGTGAAGAGTGATCTTCCTTTCCTAGAAATCGATGTTGTCTTTGTATAAATATATCAAATCCATGCCCAAAATAGAATCAAACTCCAACAAAGGGATTATGATAAGATTTTCTGGGTGGTTTAGTCCACATACATTAATTGAGGAGGATTTATAAACTTTGGATGTAGTAATTTCCCCATTTTATGTTCTCACGGATAACTCAACCTCCAAATTTTGTGGCAGTTTTTGAATAGTTCTACTAAACTTGAAAGATATAAAAGAATGTGTAGAACCATGATCAAGTAGTATGTTCTATATTGTTGAATGAATAATCAGCGTACCTATCACCACATCATTTTCGGGCTCCACATCATTAGTAGTGATAGAATATTCCCTTCCTTGCTACCTTGGAGATTGTTATTGTTGATTGCCTCCAACAACCCTTGGCTTAGGGAAATGATTCTCATAATGCCATGTTACTTGTAGTTGTAACACTGCACTATAGGCTAAGTGTTGATCTGAACCTTCCCTTATTCTAACATATTATTGGTACTCTTCATATCCCTTCGGTGTTTATTAGCCACATACCCCATTCTTCTATATTTGAATCATTTCCTGGTTCCCCTTAGATAGTTCCCAGGATGCTTCTTCCCACAATTTTAACATATCGGATATTGGGTTTTATTTCCATCATGGTATTTATCTGTCGATCCACCCATATTAAACTCTATTTTCCTCTTTTTATCACTAGGCCCATGAGACCACTGAGAGTCTCTGATCTCCATTTTAACCTTAAGGGCACAACAAACAATCTCCTCATAACTGTAAAAGTCTCTAATTTCCAACACTTTTTGTAGACTTGACTTTAGTCTGCTAAATAAGTGATTCGCCTTTCTTTAAATGTTCCTGAAAAATCTGAAGGCGTATCTTGCAAGACTTGTAAAATTTACTTCATATGCCCCGATATACTCATATTTCTTCTACTTAAGTCTGAGGAACTATCTTTCCATCTTGAGATGGGGGGTTGATGGAAAATATTTATCGAAAAAACATTTTTTTTGAATTCCTCCTAATCAATGGTATCAATTTCCTCCTTAGAATTAGTGTTCTTGATCAGTGTCCACCACTAATCAGCTTCTCTATAAAAATGATAGACCATTATCCCAACTTTCTCTTCTTATGAGAATTAGAGGATAGAGAATATCATTTCAATGGAGTTAATCCACTATTTTACAAGGAGGGGATCAGAATATCCACTAAACATGGGAGGCCTTTGCCGTATAAAGGATTCAACCACAACTTTCTCTCTCTTAATAGAAGGAGGGTGTTCCACGTGATTCAAGTTATTATTCATAACTTGATCTAGTTGAGAAAGTATTGTCATGAAGTTTTGAGCAACCATTCCCATCATATTTGGCATATCATTAGGGAAATCATCACATTGTCTATCACATTGATTGTTGGAACGGGTTCTTCTATTTCTATCCATTAAATAAGAAAATAAATTTCAATTATATACTTGAATAATTAGCTAATAAGCATAATAAAATGAAACTTTGAACATAAAAGGATAAACTTGTAAAGGAAAATTATATCCTAACTTGTGATTCCCTGGGTTTCAATCTAGGTTATCCATGATTTGTTTCCTAACATATATTATTATGGGAATTTTTTGTTCCCTTAATAATGATTCGTAATGAGTTTATGAATATACCAAAGCATATCCCCATGGAGTGTCAAACCAGGTGTATAGTAAAGCCCATTATCGTGTACTAGGTTACCCCGAGTCAGGCCCAGAACACCTTGTCAGAGTTGTTACTCCTATGTAAATCTATGCCAGAACCATGTCCACTTGTATTATCTAGACAAGGATGTATTTTCTTGATAAACCGCTTTCTCTATACTAACCAAAATTTAGGTATGATTTCTTATACTTAGTTTTATCCTTAAGGCTTTTACTAGATTTTTCTAGTCCTAATCCCAAAAATAACTAAACTTTTCCTCTAATACCAACTATAATGGACCTATCCTTTTACACATATTAATACATGATTTTAAGCATAATTAACCATCAAATACAACCAAGGATCGTAAATTCTAGTGTCTTTGGAAGATTAGTTACATAATTAAACATCACGGAACCAAAATAAAAATATAATTTATTTAATATTCATAATGATATCATAAAACCATTTGTTCCCTTACATTTTCATAGGATAACTTGGGTAATGCATGAATATAGGTATGAGCTAAAAATCCTAGGAAGGGAATGATTGTAAGAATAAATCTTAGTACATGGGTTAGAAGGTATAATATAATGACATAAAAATGCATAAACATATGGAAGCATAACATACAGAATATGAGATCATATAATAATGGAATAATATTAATGTGGAAACAACATAAAATATGACTTTATCATGAGTCAAGTCTCATTGCACATGGATGATCATGTGTCAAGGCTATCCACCAATATCATTGCACATGGAGCACGAGTCAAGGATAACCACCAATACCGTTGCACATGATGTATTGTGAGACTAAACATTACCCAATGCATTGGAGAAATATCTGAGTGAACCCATTTTAACATGCTCATGAATATGTTTTCCACATAAATAATTATACATAAACAATCAAACATAAACATAAGGGTTACCCATGGAAAGAATTGGGTATCATAATCATGTCAAAAGGAATATAAAAAGGGAATATCATAATGGTGTCCATGAAAGAATGGATTTAAATCATAAATGGACATTAATATGGGAATATATTAATATATCATGATAATTTATGTCAAACTGAAGTGAAAATATTTTTTAAGAAACTTTATAAATAAAACATTTTAGTACGGTTTAAGGGAAAACTTCCAAGATTCTTTAAAATAAAAAAGGCACAATTGTTTGTATAAAACCAGAATTGAACCAAGATAGTTTTTAATGATAAAATTATTGATTTTATAAAAATAATGGTGGATTGAAACTGAATATGGATTGCACTTGAAAATGGATAAGAAATCAGGAAGTTCCCTTGAATCAGGTTTGCTTTTCAGGAATATTTGAGAAGAGAACCTTATTAAAACATGTATTACCCCATAAAAGAAGGATTATATGATTTGGATACATGATTTTTTAACATATAAAAATAATCTAGAAGAATTAAATAAAAATAAATAAGAGTTAAATTGGGTAAATAGGGATAAAACGTAACCTGGAGGAAATGTGGAGGTTTGGAAAGGATCCCTTACCTTATGTCTGAAACGGTTCTGCACTTGATCTTAATGTCCTGGATACTAAAATTAGATTAATTAATTAATAAGAAAAAAAACTATTCTAAATTTAATTGATTTATTATAATTTTATTAAGTTCATTTATAACCTTTTTGATGAGTTATAGAGTTCAATTTCATCATTCGGGAGTGTTCATTTTCTTAGTTTTCATGATCGGTTCGCTTGTATATGAGTATGGAAGTTCATGTAGAATGGGTATAATTATATATAATTTAAATTAAATGTTACTAATGAAAAAATATAAGTTTAATTGGTCTTATATATTGTTTTTTTCATACATGAGGATGAATCATTAGATAAATAGCAAATGATAATTGTTTAGGTTAATTTGGCGATTTCTCGATCATCATGAAATAGTTTTGTTTTATTATTTAATTTCATGTGTATATAATGGTTCTAGAACATTAAATATATTATAATAAATATATTATAATAAATATATTATAATCTGGTTCAAAAATAAAAATGGTTTCATTACCAGCCTTGAATATGGTATTAGAAATTGAAAACTCATCATCCTTGAATGTGATAAATTAACACATCATGGATGATGTTTTCGTTTTTTGAAAAAAAAAGAGGAAAATTTGATGATGGATTATTTCATAAAAATAATAAAATTCTAGTATATTTGAGATAATATAGTTACCATTCCAATTGGATAAGGGGATGTGACGAGAGAATGAGAAAAGAAAAAGAAAATAGAAAGAAATTAAAGAAGAGGTTTTTACCTCTTGAATTGTTCTCCTTGAGAACCTCCTTGAGGGGATTTAGTTTGTTCTTTTGATGAGACCAAGGGATAATAGACATAGATAAGGGGATTGGGAAGATATTTTATCAGAATTTTTACAGGGCTAAAATCTTGATATGTGTGAGTAGAAGAGGTGTTGAGGGGTGGTATTTATAGTGGAGGAGAGGGGTATTGTCTCATTATTTCAATCATTGGTTTATTAATTTGGATCAAGACAAGAAATAGTGAGGATTATTATGAATAAATATAGTAAATAATTCATGTGAGTTAGAACCAATGGTTATTACCTTATAATTAGATCAATAATGACTAAAAAATTCATGTATTTAGCATTTATCATAAATTATCATATTTTACTATTCACCAAAAAAATCAAGTATTTTAAAAAAATCCCAAAAAATCACCCTAACCATTTTTCAACATGTAGAATTAAAAAATGAACTCCATTTTATGAAAATAATTTTTTAAATATGAGAAATTTAATTTTTAAATAAAATCACTATTTACTCAAAAAATACAGATTTTAAAATTATAACTGATTTTATAACACTTTGAAAAAATAATTAAGGTATCATAAAATTATCTTAAAATAATAAGATAAAAAATATTAATTTATGAATAAATTTTATGAAAATAAATTTTATTTTAAATTATTAAAGTAATCATAAAATTATAATTAAATATTTATGACTTATAAAAATACCAACACTTAATTTATAATTTTTAAAACATTTATTTACTTATACTATGATATAATTATATAATATTTTCATTTATAAGATACCCAAATTTTATTTATACTTTCATAGGTAAGGTTACTATTCTATTTTCCAGTTTACTATTGATAAGGTTCAAATTACTATTCCTAAGGTCAAGTTACTATTTCGTCGATATAGGTTCCTTGACTTCTAGAAATACATCCTATTTCATTCATTCCTCATTTATAATGTTTTTATTGTGTTATTAATGTGATTTTTTTGTGATTATACTATATGAAATAATTATAAGCAAGGAATTTCCATTTATAAAATTTTGGGTTGTTATAGACTTAGCCCGCACCATTCTGGTCCAACTAGTTAAACACCCATATGAGGGAGATAATTTTAATAAATTCAATTATATCTTCGGAGATCAAAACAAAAATTCAATGCTATTATTTTTATAAAATTGAAATAAATCATAAATTAAAATAAGAATGGTATAGAATAAGACAATAAATTTCATTTAATTCCAGAGGGAATATTGATGGTGGGGATGATGGAAATTTTATTATACAACATTTTAAAAAAAAATTAAGGTTGTGGTAGGTTTCTAGACCGCCATATTTTAATTTTCAACACTTATCATCTTGATGTTTCTCAGTCAAGGTATATTATCTAATCATATATATTTATATGATATTTTATTGAAAAAATCAATATGATAAAAATCATAGAAAAGGGGAGAATGGTTACCACATGATATTAAATTTTTTAAATTTTCAAATTGATACACCCCTGTGGCATATACAATCTTTCAAAAATTTGTAGTTGATTGTGGTTTTGTAAATAGATAAATCATATAATCATATGATCTAACACATTTTAGTTGGTATTTTAGGTGTTTTAAAAAATATATCAACCATAAAAAAACCATAGTTAGAAATCAATAGAGGTTTTATAAATATATTAGTCATATTATCACTTAATGATGTTATTTCATCCATTAGTTCACAACCTAGAGTGTCATATCAGAAATTTATAGACCCAAATTATAACATTACACAATGTTAAAGAGTAATGGACAATGGGAGAGTTCAAGATTAAACTACAAAAAGGTGAAAGAGGACCTTAGGAATTAGTTTTGAGTTATTTTTAATATTGAGGTTATTTTGGGGGATTTTTTAGGATTTATGAGAAGATAAATACAATGAAATAAAGTTTTCTAAATAAGGGATGAGTCAGAATTTTATATCTATATTCATGAAATTGTTTTACTGATATTCATTAAAGTTTTATACTATTAGGGCTGATGTTTTAGAACCAACTTACTTTTTACTTTTAATTACATGTATATGTAGAGACTGAAATATTAATAAATATTTTATCACATGATGAGTGTTCTTCTATGAAACATTAAATTTACAATATCTATAGAGTATTTGTCACATCAAAATGTTATAGCAGTTCTCCTCTATAATGTTAATATTAAAGTGTTACGACAGTATTCTTAAACATATGTTCTATGGTCGAATGACATATATCTGACGGGATGTGGATGATGTTTGTCTACCAGGTATTTGGGGCTCATAAGACATTGAGACTTCTTCTCATAAAGTTCTCACTTGGTAATATCCAAGAGTTAATGTTATGAGAACAGACACACCAATAGGAATTCCATGTGTTATACGTGTCATTAGATATTCCTGCTCATGGGTGTGTATATTGGTTCTTGTAATTGAAATTATTATTAATGTATATTATGAATCATGTATTTTGATGTATTGCCAAAAATCGTGACAACATATATTCTTACGGTTAAGTAAGACATGTTGGATGCTTCATAAGTGACAGGAAATTGATTGAATAAATCAAAAAATGATTTTTTCCCTTATGAGTTTATGAAAGATAATATCTCAAGTGCTTTGATTGAAATGGAATAGTCTCACTAAGACTATGGCCACAACGATTTGTCAATGGGTTCATTTTAGGGGGTTAAAGAAAGATATATCAAGAATATAAGTTAATGACACAAGTATATGGTATAATTGATAAGATACAGAGGAAAATAGATTATATTATATAGTAAGTGTTTGTATGAAGTTATTATCATTGTGACATTAAATTTTTTTCTATATGGATACTTTTATGTGTTGTTAGACACTAATCTTGTACTTTAGGAAAGACTGTCTAATGTACTTGGTAAAGAGGTCTAGAGGGTCACATACTAAGTGTATCAATAATATAAATTATATTATATTTAAATTTGATATTAAGAATAAATATTATTCTCAAGACCGAGGTATAATAATTATTCGTGTTATGTTGATTATATAAATCCAATCACTAATTATTCCAATTTAGAATATATATGAGTTGAATATTCAATAAATATTTATTCACCAGCTATTGAATATAGAATTTATTTATTGAATGAATGAATAAAATAATGATATTTATTTATTTAAATAATTATTTATTATTCAAGGTTCGATAAATTTCAAGGAGGATTAACAGGCTTAGTTAAGGGCCCAATGAGAGTGATATATCTATTTAATATCATTCAAATAAATATTAATTTATGTATTTAAGAAATAATATTTAAATATTCATGAGTTAACGCATGTCATGGGATATAATAATAATAATAATACTATTATTATTATTTGATATGAGGTTTATTTAGAGTTAATGATTATATAAGGTCTTCTTTGTAATTATTAATTGTTTAACCCTAAGTACATTAACTTAATTATATAATTTTGGAGTTGTTTGAGAATTTTTGTGCATAAAAATATTCCCTTAAGGGAATTATCTCAAATCCTGAGATAGACCATCTCAAGAATGCTTTAATGGATGAGAGATTGTCATCTTCCTTATCTATCTCAAGAATGATAGAACCAAAAAAAATATTTCAACACTGAAAGGATTTTTGTTGCAATTAATGACAAATGACATTTTGTATCTCTGCACTAGAACCTAAAGTTACATCAATGATATTCTAAGATTTTTAAAGAATTTGTAGATACCTCCATAGGAATTATACATTGGATTCATTGAAATAATGATGATATAAAAAGAAAACCTATTGAATTGATCATAATCAAATAAATAATTCCTAATATGGGGTAATTATTGCTATAAATTATATGTGAGAAGATCCTCTCAGAATATTTTGGGGTTTTGTTTGTCTAGTTTTAAGGATTTCATCAAAATAAACTAATGAAAAACCTTGTTGTTAATGGGTCCAACTACTTTCATTGGGCCCTAGAACTTTCAAGTGGTACCAGAGTAGTCACATATTAATTTATAATTTTTTATTATTTACTGGTCAAATTTTGATTTTTTTAACAAGAATACATTTCCAATTTTTCATTATTTAATTCAAAAGTTGAGATGACATGATCATTTAGTTTCATATAACTAAGAACTGGCCAAGAACAAATGAAGAAATCTCAAAGATCCCATCCATAGGTGTTGAAGAATTTGGCTACATTACATTGATACATGATGTGTAATGGAAAAGTACATTTCATGTATCCATGTTCAACCACATAAGGATGAATGGCACAAATAACAACACATCTTGTGGGGTTTTGGTACACAACATCATTATATTCTATGTATTGAACACCATTTGACACATGATTTGACAAAGAGTACACAACATGTAGCTGGAATACACATCGTGTAACCTCACATGGTTTGACCCCATGGGAATCACAAAAGTTGTGTAGTCAAAATACACAACATATAATCAATACACATAGTGTATTGACTTCTATCCGAGAAACATGATGTTTAAAGGGTTATACACATCATGTAATATGTAATAAACCATGTGAGATACATGTCGAGTCCCTAGGCATGTAGTACAGGTGGCTAGTAAAAAAGTACACATCGTACAACTAGTTGTACATGCCACATTACTCAGGGAAAAATTAATTAAAGTAAAATTTAAATACTCTATGTACAACTGGATAAACATGCCATGTTGTAGTGTTTTTCACAGGAATTACACATTGATTGATTTTCAGTGAGTCGTGTGGGATTAAATGCTTAATTAATTATTTTATATGTTCATTCTAAAAATACATGATGTGTATGGTTGTTATACATGCCATGTACTTTGTAGGAATCACCATCAGTGCACACTATGTATATTCAGGCATGTCATGTGGTCATACATTCTATGTAGACTACATGGAATGTACCACATAACAACATGTAATACAAGAAAAATGACTTCTATTTGCAAGTTTGTTTGAATTATGTGGTGGGATAAACTATTCTTAATTGATTCGTGACTCTTTCTCAAACCAAAATAGTTTAATGAGTTAGATATTAATTATTGGAATCTTTTTATTAATGATGTTCTTGTAGAACTATTATGAATTTGTAATTCATGGTGGTTTCCAAATCAATGTTGTAATGAATATGACAATTTATATTCTAGTATTATTTTAATATTTCATGGCGGCTGCCTCGACTTAATATTTATTCATATATCAATGATACTTATAATCATTATGAAATATTTTCATGATGGTTTAGCAGTTCATACTAGCACTTAGAAGCAATTTAGGAGTAGGTAATGATGATTTTTTTATTTTGTGGTAGTTTAAACCACTTCTAAACACACACAAAAATAACAAGGAATGTGGGACCTCTGAATACACTACTACCTAAAATTTAAAATAAAAATATATCCACAACATAAAAAAAATTAGTACTTTTAACATAATAACAAAAAAAAGATTTAGCAATTATAAACATTATATCATGCAACATTTTAGATGTATAAATATGTTTGTTTCAGTCATAAAATGTTGCAAAGGCAACATATATAAGTTTGCTAACAAAAAATAAAATAAAGTCAAGTCGGCTTCCTCAAGATGATTTGTGCTTAAAGAACCTTTGTGATAAATTGTTTTAACAAAATTTTTGTATTTTTTGACAACTAACCATTTTTTAAAATAATGTTCTTATTATTTAGGAATCAGAACCAGTCAATCATAATGAACTTTGTTATAAAGTCAGATGTTGTTGTTTGAAGAAGTCGTATTGTTCTTAAAGAGTTTTGAAAGAAGATTATGAAGAAAGGAGTTATAATTTTTCATACTTTCTAAAACCAAATAAAACAATGATTTTCTGATCATGAAGTTCTTGTAAATCATGAAACATACTCATAATAAAAGCTTTTTATGGAATGGACGAATCATAATGATTTTATCAGTTCCAGAAATCAAGATAAATTTTTCCAATGAGTATATCTGAGGAAATTTGAGACTTGTCAATGTTATTGAGTGGAGTTATCATTGGATACACTTTATCATAATGAGGAATCCACAATAATTTGGATTCCATCATTATGAAATATCCATTATAGGAATAATCTTTAAGAAAAAAAATAATGTATGAAGCTGATAAAGTTTGAAGAAGTTCAAAGTTGCTAAGTGGATTCATCATTTAATTATTTCCATAATTATGGAAAAATAATCATGATGGTATTTCCATCACAATGATAATTTCATCATAATGATATGAGAAAGAAACAAAAAACATAATGAGATGAGAAATAAACAGAAATCGTAATGAGCTGAGAAAGAAACAGAAATCATAATGAGCTGAGAAAGAAACAAAAATCATAATGATATGAGAAAGAAATAGAAATCATAATTAGCTGAGAAAGAAATAGAAATCTTAATGAGATGATAAATAAATAGAAATGGTAATGAGCTAATAAAGAAATAAATTTTTAATGATCTAATAAGGAAATATAATTTATAATGAGCTGAGAAGGAAACAAGATTCGTAATGAGCTAAGAAGGAAACAGATTCATAATGAGCTGAGAAGGAAACATATTCATAATGAGGTGAGAAGGAAAAAAAATTCATAATTATCTAAGAAGTAAACAGAATTTTTAATGAACTAATAAGGAAATAGGATTCACAATGAGTTGAGAAGGAAATAGAACTCATAATGAGATGAGAAGGAAACAGATTCATAATGAGATGAGAAGGAAACAGATCCCTAATGAGATGAGAAGGAACCAAATTTTTAATGAGTTGAGAAGGAAGTAGATTAATAATGAGATAATTATGAATAAGAATCAAAAATAATATTCCATAAGTTTTATTAAGAGTTAAAGAGGTTAAACTTGAAATTCAATTTTATGTAAATCTTGAAGAAATCTAAGGAGGATTTAAGAAGTCAAAGTTGAAGTTTAAATGCAAGATATTTTCAAAGTTTTAAAATTTAAAGAAGCGGGGAAATTTTTCAAGTTTCCCATTTTTGTTTTTTGAGTCACCTATAAATACTTGACCATATCATTCATTCATTTTTAACTTTTCACATAAGAAAAAAAGGCAGAACGATGAAGAAATAAAGTGAAAGTCGTTTTTGGCTAGAGATATCATGATGAGGATTATACAATTGGATGTTTGTTTACCATATTGAACAAGATTATATTAAGAAGATCGTATTGAGTCAATCAGATTGAGTTAATTATATTGAAGAAGATCTTATTGATCGTTTGAGAATATTTTGAGTTTTGTAGTTTTATAATGGGTTCATCGTATTGATTTCATCATATTGAGTTTTTGAGTAGAGTTTGAGAAGTGAAGATTGAGTAAGGTAGAATCATATTGACTTCATCAGATTGAGAAAATATGATCCATCCAAATCATATTGAGGATTCAAACAGAGTAATTGTGGATCAGTTTCAAAAAAAACATTATTATTTTATTTGGATCAATTGTTTTATAATTAAACATTGTAAACTGATGGGAGTTAGTATAATCATTCATATCAAGATATAGAAGGTGTCTAATGGGAGTTGGCACAAGTTGTATTCACTACTTCATAATAGTGGATTTTCATAGACCCGTGAGGGTGGCTATGGAAAATATGTAGGTTCTTACGCTGAGGTCGAACATTATAAATCTTATTTGCATTACTTTATTTATTACTTTTTCATGCATGAGTATTTACTAAAATCTGATAAGGAAATAAATCTTAAAAAGTTGTAGGGGTTAAGTTTCTAAAAGTTTTGAAACTCGTAAAAAGTGAACAACTGATTCAACCCCCTCTTATCAGTTTTTATTTTATACTTTGGAACTTGAATTGATATCAGAGGGAAGGTTCCCTTGTTTAATACTTATCAGGGATAATATCAATTCTGTCAATAGTAGAGGAATTCCTACATTTTATGGAAAAATTATAATGAATGGAAAAATAGTATGATTCCTTATCTCTTATTTCTTGGCCTTGAAATTGTTGAAACTGCTACTATTAGTTTTTAACCTATTGAGAAAGATTCTCCTATGATGTTTGATGATTATAGAAATATAGAAATTGATGGAAATGATAGAAATTAAATCCTCATGTTCTTATCAGATAATGTTTATCATAAATTTATGGGTCTCAATACTTTAAAAAGTATGTAGGAAAAGTTGTAAATTATTTTCTAAGGGAATACTAAAGTAAAGGAAGAAAAGTCGCAAATCTGGCATATTAAGTATGAAGACATCAGAATGAGAGATAAAGAAACTATTGATGAATACTTCACCAGAGTAAATTAAATTGTTTGCAACATCATAGGATTTGAATATATCCTATAAAATTATATAATTTTGAAGAAACTTATGAGAAACTTCTCAAATATGTTTGATTCTAAAATTTTCTCTTTAGAAGATGAGGATAATTTATCTCTTGATGAATTTCATAACTTTCTTGTTTCTTATGAAATGAGAAAATCTTCAATGTTTAAAAAAAATGAAATATGAAATGACTTTTGAAGCTATGAGAAAGTTGAAAATTGAAGATGTTGAAGATGTTTCTCCTTGTGACTCCAAAGGTAAATAGGATGATGTGTTGAATGATAAAATCATGTCTCTTATATTCAAGAACTATCAAAGGGGAAGGGGAAATTATAAAGGTAAAATTCATCTAAAATGTTTTGAGTGTGGTGGAATCAAAAACTTTGATATGAATTTCTCCAAGAAAAAATTTGGTGAATATCGAGATGATTCCAATGAAAAACCTTGATGGAAGAAATGGAACAAAATTATAAAGAAGAAAATTCATCCAACAAATACAAGAAGAAGTTTACTAGAAATAAAATAAGTATGTTGGGTAAGAAAGTCAAATCAAACCCAACTGATAACAATTATTCTAATGATTAAAGTTCAGAAGAATTCAGAACCTTCATTGCAAAAGTTGAAAAAAATAAAGATTCATCAGATAGTGAAAAAGGTGATGAAGAATTTTATAGAGAGTATCATCTCATAACATAACTTGTTGCATGTATTAAGAAAAACAAAACTCTCAAGAAATAAATTAGAGTAATGAATAAAGATTTTGAAGAAGTTTCTAATGGAAGAAAATATGTCATCAAGTAGGAGGATGAATACATTCAGTAGATCTTAAGTTACAAAATAAGAATTGTTAAATAGGGAAAGATGATTGAAGATATCAGTAAGAAGCTGGAATATAAGGAAGAATAAGTAAAAACTTTTTAATCGAAACTTCTTGAGTTAGAAAATTCCCTGAGGAAGATGAATGAAAACTTCAACAAAGCCTCAGAGGTAAAATATGAGACTTTTAAAGTTTCTAAGAAGGATCAAAATAAGAATCAGGAGAAATCTTCACCCACCAAAAAATAATGTTTCATCTTATTTTTATAACATTTCAGGTTTCAGAAAAAATATTGGGAAAGTTTGGGTGGAAAAAAGGATTTGAGAAACCTATCACATCTACAAAATCTGAATACCTACTTTTAAGTAAATATGGTTCATGTCCTGGTTATGATATAGTAAAAATAAGTTATCAACCTCAACAAAGTTTTAATAGAGAAAGATCTTATTTCAATAGAAAATCAAGATTTGATGGTTATTGTCAGTATTGTGGAATCAATGGGAACATGGCATATAATTTTTTTCACAACTTATCATTACCTAGAATAAGGTTTGATAAAAGTGGAAGAAATAGTGAAAGTATAATGAACAACTTTCCTAACTTACAAAAAGTTGAAAAAGTGAATTCTCAAGATGTTAGAAACTTTCCAATAAGAAATAAATTTTGAATATCTAGAATAAATTTGTGGAAGATTTGATAAGGCTATTCATCATGCTAAAATATGTATGACACTCCTTCTAGAACAAGTTTATTATAATGGAAAAGAAAAGGAATCTGTAAAGAAAAAGTTGTGGAAAGAGATTTTGTTGTTGAGACAGCCTTGAAATCAAGTAAAAAGAAAAAACCATGGATACTTGTAGTGGTTATTACTCACACATGATGGGTGATTTTAATATCTTGAAACATGTTTAAAATAATGATGGAGGTGTTTTTACCATTGGTAATTATAGTTTCTTAAAAATAAGAGGAATCAGAATGGCTGAGATTGAAGCAGAAAAGTTGAAATCTAAGTAAGTTTTATTTGTTGATGGTATGAAACATAACTTACATAGTGTAAGTCAACTTTGTGATAATGGAAGATAATTTGTTTTCAAAAAAATTATTTTATCATTAGAAGTGTGAAAGATGAAAAAATTATCACAAAAGGATAAAGAACTAGTGGTAATCTTTTCTAAATAGAAGAGTTTCACAACTCTTATTACTTGAGTGTTGAAGATGAAAATAAGTTGTGGAACTAAAGACTTGTCCATGCTGGGTAGAAAATCATGAAAAAACTTTCTAAGGTTGATGTTGTCAAAAACTTTCTAGAATTGAAAAGAAGAGAAGAAGATGTTTGTATTACTTGTCAAAAAATAAATATGACTAATAAAATTCATAAGAGAGTTGAGATTCAGTCTACCCGACCTCTTGAACTTATTCATTCTGATTTATGTGGACCAATGAGACATTAATAAAAAAAATAGATTTATACTTTATCACTTTTATTGATTATTTCACTCATATGACAAACATCATGTTTATGAAACATAAGTTATAGGCCATGGAAATGTACAAGTTTTTTAGAAAAGAATTTGAGAAAGAAATGGGGGTTTATATAAAGAAGTTGAAAACATATAATGGTACCGAGTTCACAAACAATACTTTTTAAGATTATCGGAGAAAACATGGTATCAAACATCATTATAGTGATCCCTATACTCTATTAAAAAATGTATTAGAATAAAAAAATAATATAATCTTGGTGTAAATGGGAAGAAGTATGTTAGCAGAATACAAACTTTCAATGTTTTATTTGAGAGAAGATATTAGTACTGTTATACATGTTCAAAATAGATGTTTGTTGAGACTGGGAACCAACATGACTCCTTATAAAATGTGGTATAACAAAAAACATTCATTGAAATACTTCAAATTTTTTGGAAGTCCATGTTTGATCATAATAAAAAATCAGGATTTGGGAAAGCTTGATGAGAAAGATGGGGAAGGAAATTTTATAGGTTATTCAAAAATGGAAGAAGTTACAAATACTGGAACAAACATTTACAAAATTTGGTGGACTCATATGATGTGAAAGTAATTGAAAATAAAAATTCCTTAACAAAATTTATTGAGAATTCTAAGGAGGATAAACTGGCGATTTCTAATAATAGTGAAAGTAAGTCAAAAAATCCTTATCAAGATTCAGAAAATTCATGTGATGAGGATAGTTCAATTGGGAAAGAAACTTTGAAATTTTCTACTTTACAAAAACATGTTGAGTCCAAAAACATTATTGGAAATTAGAAGGCTCAAATTCAGATAAGAAGAAATTTGATATTAGATAATCAGACTTCACTTATCTCAAAAGTTGAATCGGAATCAGTTTCAAAATCTATTCAAAATAAAGAATGGGTGGATGCTATGAATGAAGAGTTAAATAAAATTGAGAAGAATGAAACATGGGAACTTGTTTCATGGATATCAAATAAAAATGTTATCAGAGCCAAGTGGTTTTATAGAAATAAGTTAAATTAACATAGAGAAGTTTCAAGAAACAAATCAAGGCTTGTTTATAAAGTCTATACATAGGTAGAAGGTGTAGATTTTGAAGAAACTTTTTCCCTAGTTTTAAGATTAGAAACTATTAAAATGTTTCTTTCAGCGGTCTCAAATAAGAATTAAAAATTTTATCATATGGATGTAAATTCATCTTTCTTAAATAGTGAGATTGAGGAAGAATTTTATATTAAACAACCTTGTGGGTTTCTACTTGGTGAGGATGAAAACAAAGTTTGTAAACTGAAGAAAGCTTTGTATGGGCTTAAATAATCTCCATGTTCTTGGTATTCAAAACTTAACAATTGTTTGATAATATTTAATTTTTCTAAAGTAAAAGTTGATAGAAACTTATATGTGAAAGATGTTGACCCCAGAGCACTAGTTGTAATTGTTTATATGGATGATATAATTTTTTTTTTGGGATAGAAAATATGTTTGTAAAAAAATTGTTGAAGAAATGAAGAAGAATTTTGAAATGTCAATATTGGGAGAATTAAATTTCTTCATTGTCTTATAAGATAAAAAAATCATTTTATTATCTCAAGAAAAGTATTCCAGGAAATTGTTAAATAAGTTTGGCATGGAAAAATCCAAAGAAGTTTCTACTCCTATTTTAGTGAGCAAAAAGTTGAGTAAATATGAATCCAGAAAAAATGTGAATCAAAGATATTTTTGGAATTTGATAGGAAGTCTACTTTAACTTACATCCTTAAGTCCAAGTATTGTTTATGTTATGGAATTGTGTGATAGGTATCAAAGTAATCTAAAATAATCACATATGTTGATAGAAAAAATAATTCTAAGATATGTCAAAGGAAAAACTTCACATAGGTTGTTATACAAAAGAAATAGTGAGATGAAGTTCCATGGGTTTGTTGATGTTGATTGGGTTGGATATTTTAATGATATAAAATCAACCTCAGGAGGAACATCTTTCTTGGGTGAATGTTGTGTGAGTTTACATAGTAAGAAACAAAGTTCAGTAACTTTGAGCATAGCTGAATCCAAATATTTTACAGCTACTTAGGATTATACTCAAATGATGTGGATGAAAGTTAAACTAGATGATTTTAAAGTAAAATATTATAAACCATTGAAGATACTTTGTGATAATAAAAGTGAAATTGATATTTCTAAGAATCTTTTCCAACATTCAAGATCAAAAAACATTGATATAAAGTTTCACTTTATAAAAGATAAATTTGTTGCTATATATTTTTTGCTGGAATACATTTCAACTAAGTATCATATTGCTAATATATTTACAAAAGAAATGTCAAAATAAAGGTTTGTGGAATTGAGACTGCAACTTCATGTTTAGCCTCCTCCCATGTGTTCCTAAACCTCATAAGGAAGTACCCCCACCGTGCTTTGGATTTTGTTGACAGAGGGGGAGAGAAAGTAACAAATTTTTACTTTGTAAGAAGTTTTTACTTATCTTTCTTAAATGAATCTGAAGTTATGGTTATCATATAATGGGGGAGAGAAAAATAAAAGTGAGAGAATAAAATATAAAAGTGAGAGGGATTTTATCTTTACATGGCTGCAAAATTTTCTTACCACTGAGTGATGGAATTCTTTCAAAAACGTTACTTTATCTAGTAGTGTGGTGTCAGGAAACTCTCTTTTGAGAAAGGATGTGTTTTGATAAAAGTTAAAAACCTGAGTTGTTTACAAAAGTTGAGTTGGGAAAAACATCTAAGAGTTGAAAAATTTGTTAACAAGGGTTGTCAACAAATCCAAAGGGGGAGATTAAAGAACCTTCATGACAAATTATTTTAACAAATTTTTTGTATTTTTTAGAAACTAACCTTTTTGTTAAAGAATGATTTTGTTATTCAAGAATCATACCCAATCCATTATAATGATATTTGTTATAAAGTCATATGTTGTTATTTGAAGAAGTCGTATTTCTACTAAAGAGTTTTGAAAGAATATTATGAAGTCATGAGTTAGAAATTTTTCATAATTTTTAAAACCAAATCAGATGATTCTTTGTTGATCATGAAGTTCTCATAAATAATGAAACATTCTCATGAAAAAATCTTTTGATGGAATGGATGAATCGTAATGGTTTTATCAATTCCAAAAATCAGGATAAAGTTTTTCTATGAGTAATATCTAAGAAAATTTGAGACTTGTCAATGTTGCTGAGTGGATTTATCATCAAATACACTTGATTGTAATGAGGAATCCATCGTAATGGGAATTCCATCATTATGAAATATCCATCAGAGGTAGAATATTTAATAAAGAAGAAGAATTTATGAAGATAATGAAGTTTGAAGAAGTGCCAAGTTTCCAAGTGGATTCAACATTGAATTATTTCCATCATTATGGAAAAATCATCATAATGGGATTTCCATCATAATGGGAATTCCATTGTAATGAGCTAAGAAAGAAACAAAAATTGTAATGAGATGAGAAAGAAATAGAAATCGTAATGAGATGAGAAAGAAACAGAAAACATAATGAGCTGAGAAAGAAACAGAAAATGTAATGGGATAAGAAAGAAAAAGGTTCGTAATGAGCTAAGAAGGAAACTGAATTCATAATAAACTAAGAAGGAAACAAAATTATTAATGTGAAAAGAAGGAAACATATTTTTAATGAGATGAAAAGGAAATAGATTCATAATGAGATGAGAAGGAAATAAAATTTTAAATGAGCTGATAAGGAAATCGAATTCATAATGAGATGAGAAGGAAACCAAATTCATAATGAGCTGAGAAAGAAATAGAATTCATAATGAGATGAGAAGGAAATAGATTCGTAATGAGCTGATTATAAAGAAGAATCTGAAAGAATATTTTATAAGTTTTATGAATATTTGAAGAGGTCAAACTTGAAATTCAATTTTTCATAAATATTGGAGAAATATAAGGAGGATTAAAGAAGTCAAATTTGAAGTTTAAATGCAAGATATTTTCAGATTTTTGAAATTTGAGGGAGAAGGGAAAGTTTTCAAGCTTCTTTTTTTTTTGTTTTTTGAGTCACCTATAAATACTTTCTCAAATCATTCATTCATTTGTAACTTTTCATATAAGTGAAAAAGTTAGAGCACTAAATAAATCAAGTTAAAGTCATTTTTGTCCAGAGATCTTGTGAGGAGGATCAGACAGCTGAATGGTTGTTTAATGGATTGGGAAAGATTATATTGAGAAGATCGTATTGAGTCAATCAGATTGAGTCAATCAGACTGAAGAATATTGTATTGATCATTTGAGTAGAGTTTGAGTTTTGAAGATTGAGAATGGGTTCATCGTATTGAGTCTATCATATTGAGTTTCTGATCAGAGTTTTAGAAGTGTAGATTGAGTAAGGGAGAATCGTATTGACTTCATCAAATTGAGAAAATTATATACAGCCAAATCGGACTGAGGATTCAGACTGGTCAATTATATAGCAGTTTCAACAAAATATTTATTATTTTATTTGGATCAATTATTTTATAAGAAAAAATTGTAAACTAATGGGAGTCAGTATAATTATTCCTATCAGAATATAGAAGGAGTCTAACAGTAGTTGTCATAAGTTGTATTCACTTCTTCATAATAGTGGATTTTCATAGACCTATAAAAGTGGCTATGGAAAGGATGTAGGTTCTCACAATGAGGTAGAACCTTGTAAATCTTGTGTGATTTACTTAATTTCCTAATTTTGAATGTATTATTGTTTACTAAAAGTAAATAAGGAAATAAATCTTAATATTTTGCAGCAGTTAAGTTTCTAAGAGTTTTGAAACTCATAAAAAGTGAACAATTGATTCAACCCCCCTTCTTAGTTTTTATTCAATCTTTTGGAACTTTAGTGCTCCTCATATTCTTGTTGAATAATATCCTTTGGTGCATCCAATGACTTTATTAAATGGAATTTTCAATATGAATAAGTTTTAATTATATATTGTTCATATAAAATATATTTATAACAAATATCATAATAATATAAATATATTAAAATAAATGTAAAATAGTCAGTATTGTTGTAACATCCCAGGTAAATAAAGAATATGAAATTTCCATATTTATTAATATTGGTAAATTAAATATTAATTTTACTTTAAAGGGGATTCTATATTCGATGTCGTACCCAACACGCAACAATGGGTTTCTCTGAAATCTTATGCTGCGCACAAGGCTGAGTCATATTGAGAAAAATAATAATAATATAATACTATTATTTTAAATGGTAGTTAACACCTAGCCATTGTATTGGTAGGAATGAACAGAACTAACCATATTATGATTAAACATGTTTGTTAAATGTTTTTACATTCATACAATAAAATTTAGAGGCTTAAAATGAGAATGAATCCAATTTTAAGCATAAATACTATAATATTTTTAAAAAGGTAGTTTTACCACCTTTTGATGGAGAACCCTTTTTAAATCTAGTTTTTGCCAATTTTATATGTTCTATTTGAAAAAATAAACTTCTTCTATATAATTGAGACATAAAATTTTACTTTGGATGAAATTTTGGTATTTTTCTGATAAAGTTCATTTTTTAATAAATAGTGAAAAATACTGCATTTTAATTCAAAACTACCTATTCATCTAATTAATTTATAAAGTTAGATTGTACTTTTATTTGGTTTTAAATTTTAATTGTATTATATTTTTATTATTTAATCCAATTTTGGTAATTATAATTAATTTAACTTTGAAATTGGACAAAAACACATGTCAATCTTTTGGTAGTTTTTACTTCTTAAAAACACGTTTTTTTTACAACGAGGATTAATTTTAAATTAATTTATGCAAATTATGTGTTTTGAATTTGGAGAAATGGATTCTATATTTGGAATTAGGAGGTACAAATTGTGTAAATAGGTACCTTTTATTTTTAGACATTAAGAATAGTAACTTCAGTAGTTATTTTATTTACCATGGTTAAAGGGTAAATTTGATAAATAAGGGTAAAAAATAATATTATAATAATATAAAACTACCCTAAAACATATCCAAATCATATTGGATGATACATTTACGACCATGGTAATCCTTATATCGATTTTGGGACCCCATGGATCCACTTGGATGTGAAAATGACATTTTATAAGAATTAATTTAAAGTAAAGAAAAATGTAACATAAATATGTATCTTTTAGTAAAACAATTTTTATATGGGGTTATATAAGTGATATTTTCGACCATAAATAGTAATTAGAAATATAAAATGATTTCCTACATCATGGTATTTTATTTATAATTTTTATACATCAAATAAAAAAATATATTTATGACACAATGATGATGTAGTGATTACCTTATTAATGAATGATTTAAATAAATGAGATTATATATATTAAAATAAATTTATTTTGAAACTTTTTATGCAATGAACGAATTTTAGGGATGATTATGACTTATTATCTTTTAATTAATGAAGTTTTTTATAAATAATCAAGTTGTTATGTATTTTTAAAAAGACATGATATGAATAGTATAAAAATTGACATAAATGATTTTTTAAAACAAATACTATTTTATTAAATGATATAATAGTCCTAAAAATCTAAGGTTTGAAAAAATGACTTAAATAATGTTTAAAATGTCATTAATGAACCACTTAGGTTCTATTTTCATCTTATAGTGACTATATTAACCATATAGTATGAATATATAAGAAGATGTGGTAAGAGTTAAATTAGTTAACTAAGGGTTAAAGCTAAAAGATAAGGATAAATTTGGGACCAAAACTTGTCTAAAACCTATTGGTTGAGAGGTTTTCAACCCAAAATAATCTTATATTTTAAATAAATTACTTTGGGACCATTTTAAACTAAAAATATTTTTATAATAAAATAATATTTCAATACCTTCTTAAAGTGCCCCTCCTCCCTCTTATAAAAGGGCATGACCTCAACCCATTTAATCACACTTATAAAGCCCATTGGATCATCCAAACTCTACCCAAATAATCTTCCAACGTCCCTCTATTCCTCATAGAAGCCTTACCTTAGGCAGAAGGAAATTCAATAAATGATTTTGGCTCAAATCAAAGGGAGTTACACGTTTTAAGAGGTAGCGTCTTCTCTAAAGTTCATTTCCATTATTTTACTTCTTCACTCCCTATTCTATTTTTATTCTTTGATTATATAAAAAAACCAGTATAATAAATATTATAGGATTTTTTTTATTATAATGATTCTAACTACACTTACACACACCTCCATCTAGTAGATACGAACATATTGTTTCTGTGTACGGCGAACTACTGCCACACGAAACGATGATTGTTTGATTTTTCCCTACCACCTATCATGGTGGACACTAAGATGGAACTATATTTATATATTATATATATTATATTTATATTTTCTCTATGCTTCTATTTCTTTTATTTAAATCATACCTTTATGCTTTTCATAATGTGTAAATACAATAATTTCATTTGAGGAAGTGCGGACTACCACTCCCTCAAAGTGATATGACTCATTCATGCCATATATGAAACATATAAAGGATGTTGTTAATGAGCTTATATAACATATATAAAATATGATATTATACTATAATTATAATATACCTATGTATCATTTAGTTTTCATTCCTTTAAATATGAAAAATAAATGAAAGTAATGTTCATGCGTACATATGATTTACCGTCTCCATGAACGGTGCATTTCATTTCTTATCTCAAAATGTTATGTACTATTATAAATAAATATATATACTAGATATATATGATATTGAAATCATGATTATAATTATGGAGATAATGGACTTTTGACCCCATGGACAATTTGTAATTAGAACAAGTTCATTTTTTACTCAAGTACCAAATATCGACGAAACAACCGATATTAACTTAAATAATTTTGTAATGTTTATAACGAGGTAATAAGTGATATAAAAGGAATAATAAACTTGAAAAAGGTTCTGAATCAAGTAGAAATTAACTTAAGTTTATTATTCAGGAAGAACAAGGAACTTATGTGATGATTCAGACTCATGGTAAGGGACTTTGTCTCAATCTCCTTTCATTGAGGCATATTTTGATTTATACATGACTTTTTTTATATGATGTATAAACCCATTTGACTTTTAATTTCATTCAAAGGGAATATGTTTTCTATGTAGCGTTTTACTAAACGACAAAGGGAATGTTTCTTTTTAACGTACGCAGTGATAATGACCTTTCCGCCGCCGCGAGCATTATTTGATATTTGGATTCCTTAACAAGCCGTAATATTTTTAAAAGGAAAATAAATACCATATACCCTTTTTACATATTTTAGTATCAAAAATGGTTTTTAGAAAGCATTGATTGTGTCAATATCTTGAAATGATATATTGTGATTGCAATGTGGAAATGTTATCTTTCTATTATTCTTGTTTTATGTGTTATGAATATGTTATGGTTCTTGGGAATTGTTTACGTACATGGGTGGTTCTATGATAAACCTAGGGTAGGTGAGTCTGAGATAGATCTCTAATTCATTAGGTAACATGACAGAGTTAAACCTTAATGTTTCTCCTAAGAGATTTAGGGAATATAATGTGATGGTTATTCCAAACGTAACTCCCTACATAGCTGTGAAAGCTATAATGTAAGTATGTTATAGATGCCACAATTTTCCATTATGATTTATGATTTCTATGTTTTGTTCATAAATCTTATGATTTCATGAAGTAAGTTAAAAAGAGCTTATATTTTATGATTAAAAATTATGATTTCATTGATTTGTATGTATTGATGGGATAATGTTTTCTTTCCTTATTTTATAACTCTTACTGAGCTTTTTATACTCATCCCAAGTTTTTGAAATGTTTTTAACAGGATATAAGGAAGGGTAATAGAAAAAAAGAATTCAAGAATATTTATATCATGAAAATAATTATTGTTTTATTTTAAGGAGTTTTATTGCTGTGAAAAAAAATGGATAGAGTAGAAGTGTCTAGTTTGTAATTTTTGAGATGTAATGTAATAGTTATGACCTAATTATCTAAAACTCTAAACCTAAAAAGATCCTCAATGTGAATTCTTGATTTAACTCAAGATTAGGTAATTTTTTAAGGTTGGGGACTTATAGTTGGTATCAGAGGTCGGTTTAGACAACTTTAGGAGTTAGGATATTGTTAAATTAATTAATTTATGGTAATATTGAAATAATATAGCATTTGAGGATTACCATATTGATTATCCTAAGATATTTATATGTTATAATGGTATGTCACAAAGTAAATATGGCAAATATTATGGGAAAACATCAAGAGGAAAACAACCTTCCAAATCAGCAACCTAATATGGTCAGAATCAGAACTGAACAGCTTGTTGCAATGATGGAATAGTTGACTCAGGCTATAAATGATGGTGGTATCCATGCATGAGATCAACTAGATCAACCACAGAGGAACTTTTCAGTAGTGGAGCATTTCATTAGGCAACATCCCCCATCATTCATAGGATCATCTGATCTTGTGCTAGCTGAAGGGTGGATTAAAGCACTGGAAAATATTTTTGATGTCATGGGGAATTCAGAAAATCAAAAGGTTAGTCTTGTTGTTTATTGTTTTGAAGGTGAACCCGATCAGTAGTGGTAGATGGTTAAAAATATCAGGGATAGTGAGGAGATTTATACTCTTTATTGGGATGAATTCAAAGGTATGTTTCTTGAGAAATATTTTCCTAAGGCGGTTCGACTTAGGATGTAAAAGCAATTTTTGGAATTGAGGAAAGAGGATGACTCAGTGGATGTTTATAAATAAAAATTCACTCGACTGAAAAGGTATGCTTCATATTTCATATGGTATCTTGATAGTAAAATAAATCATTTTTACTTAGGATTAAATCCAAAGTATCGAAGTGATTTAGCTTCACGTGAATTTAAAATTTATGAAAAACTTGTTCAATGTGCAGAGAATGTGGAAATTGAGTTTGCCGATGATCATGTGTTTTTTGACAAACAAAAAAATAATAGGTCAAGGTGGCAGAAGAAAGGTAAAAACTCTTCAAAAAAATTTGATGGTAAGAAACTTAAATTTACAGTTTGTGAAAATTTTGGTATAAAGCACACTGGGGAATGCCTTTTGAATTCTGGTAAGTGCTACCGATGTGGTAAAATGGGAAATAATCTTCATAATTACACTAAAAATATCAGGCTAATGGTAAGACAAAATCTGATTTACAGTCATTAAAATGTTTTAAGTGTAATGAAATGGGTCATTATGCAAATGAGTGTCTAATAAAGAACTAAAATGAAGGAAAGAAGCCAAAATACAAGCAGAAAGGGGTGGTGAAATCTTTTGCAACTACTTCAGCAAATGTTGGGCTATCAAATGAAGTAGTATCGGGTAAATTTTTTGTTTATTCAGATTATGCCAATGTGTTTTTTGATTAAAGGTCTAAACATTCTTTCATTTCTGAGAAATTTTCTAATAAATTGGGAATTCCATCTCAAGATATGAATCATTAACTTGTGGTAAAAACACCTGGAGGAAATGTTGAGACAAAAAAATTATAAGAACTTTATTGTACTTGTGTGAAGAAAGAATATACCTGCAAACCTTATTATTTTTCTTCTAGTAGAGTTTGATGTTATTTTGGGCATGGATTGGTTTTCCATTTATCATGCTAATATTTACTACAGAGATAAAGAGGTTTCTTTTCAGAAAAAATTTCAGTTTGTGTACAAGAATGAACCTTTACTTTTGATAACATACTAGGAAGCTGAGAAACTAGTAAAATATTGAAATGAATGATACCTTTCACATATTGTTGAAAATAAAGGAACTATTCAGATTAATGATGCACCAGTGTTAAATGAGTATCTCGATGTTTTTCCTGATGAATTTTCTGGTATAATACCTGATCGGGGAGTTGAATTTATTTTTGACTTAGTTCCTAATGCTAAGCCAATTTCAAAACCCCCTTATCGAATGGATTAAATTGAACTTTTATAGTTAAATAAGAAATTTCAGGAGTTATTAGATAATGGTTTCATTCAACCTAGCACATCACCATGGGGTGCTCGTGTCTTATTTATTAAAAATAAAGATGGTTCAATGAGACTTTGCATTTATTATAGAGGCTTGAATAACATAACTGTTAAGGAAAAGTATTCTTTTCCTCATACCAATGATTCATTTGATCAAATCTAGGGAGCTCAGTATTTTTCAAAGATTTACTTCAGGTCAGGGTACCATCATTTGAAATTAAAGGAATCATACATTTCAAAGACCGCATTTTGTACTAGATATGGCCATTATGAATTTGTAGTTATGCCTTTTGGGTTAAACAATGCACAAGTTGCATTCATGGATCTTATGAATATAATTTTCCATGAGTTCTTGGATAAGTTTTTGGTTGTTTTTATTGATGATATTTTGGTATTTTATAAAATTAAAGAGGAGTATGAAAGTTATTTAAGGGTTGTCTTGCAAACCTTAAAAGAAAAGAAATTGTATGGGAAATTTAGCAATTGTGAGTTTTGGTTACAAAAAATTTCATTCCTTAGTCACATTATTTCTAAATATGGCATAACTATTGATCTTGCTAAAACAAAATTTGTTAAAGAATGATCAAGACCCACAAATATAACTGAGATTCATAGTTTTCTTGGTTTATCAGGTTATTACCGGAGGTTTGTTTAAAATTTTGTAGGGTTATCTAGACCACTGACTAAGTTAACTCAAAAAGGTGTTAAGTTCATCTGGATAAAAGAATGTGATGAATGTTTTCAGGAATTGAAAAGAAGATTGTTGAATGATCCAGTTTTGGAACTGCCTTCCAGAAATGGTGAATTTTTTATCTATAGTGATGCTTTGTCGAAAGGAATTGGTTGTGTCCTAATGCAGAATGATTAGGTAATTACTTATGATTCATGTCAGTTGAAACATAATGAGTTAAATTACCCTACACATGATTTGGAATTAGTTGTTGTTTTTTTCATTAAAAAATTAAAGGCATCATTTTTATGGTGTAAAGTGTGAAATATATTCTGATCACAAAAGTTTGATGTATATATTCACTCAGAAGGAATTAAACATGAGATATAGTAGATGGATAGACTTAATCAAGGATTATGATTGCATGATCCATTACCATCTGGGAAAGGCAAATAAAGTGGCTGATTCTTTGATCCAAAAGATTAATGTTACATTAACCATGCTACATTTGAAACGATATCCTTTGGTTTTTTTATTTGATGAAATTTGGATTGAAAGTTGTTGGTGTAGGGAATTCCTCTTTTTTGTTTCAGGTGGTAGTGAAATCGTCTATAGAAGATAGAATAAATCAAGCACAGAAGGATGACAGTGAGTTGCAGAAAAATGTATAATTGGTTCAGAAGGGTAAGTTACCTGAATTTAACATTGATAAAGACTGTGTTATAAGGTTTGTAAAGAGGTTATGTGTGCCTTGTGATTCACATTTGAAGAAAGATTTGTTATGTGAAGATTTTAGTTCTCTGTTTTCAGTTCATCCTGGTAGTACTAAAATGTATAGAGATCTACAGGAGTATTACTAGTGGGATGGAATGAAAAGAGATATTTCTGACTTTATTGTGAAGTGTTTAACTTGTCAAAAGGTTAAATTAGAATGCAGTTACCAAAAGGGATGCTTCAACCTTTTCCAATTCCATAGTGTAAATGGGAAAATGTGTCCATGGATTTCATAGTGGGATTACCAAAAAACTTCTTAAGGTAACAATGTAATTTGGATTATTGTTGATCTATTGACTAAATCTTCTCATTTTCTTCCTATTCGAGATACTCTGTCTCTAGATCAACGTTCTCTATTGTATATTAAAGAGATAGTTAGGTTACATGGAGTTACCCTCTCCATTGTATCTGATCGTGGTCCCAGTTTCACTTCTAACTTTTGGAAGGTCCTTTAGAAGTCGTTGGTTACTAAATTAAATTTTAGTATATGTTTTCATCCACAAATAGATGGACAGTCAGAATGAAAAATTCAGACCTTGGAAGATATGCTATGTGCTTGCTCAATGTATTACCAGGGAAGTTGGGACCAACATCTTTCTTTGATTGAGTTTTATTATAATAACAATTTTTATTCTAGTATACATATGGAACCATTTGAGGAATTATATGGAAAGTAATGTTGAACTCCAAATTTTTGGGATGAAGTAGGTGAAAGGAAGTTGATGGGACCATAATTGGTAGACGAGATGGCATAAAAAGTTTAATTGATTCAGAAGAACATATGAACAGCTCAGAGTTGGTATAAAAGTTATGCGGATAACTAGATGAAGGATATTTCTTTTGAGGTAGGTGATCATGTATTTCCCAAAGTTTCTACATGGAAAAGTGTGATGCATTTTGGTAAGAAAGTAAAGTTGAGTCCGAGGTTCATTGGACCATATGAAATCCTGGAGAAAGTTGGATCAGTTGCTTACATAGTGGTTTTACCTCCAAGTTTATCTCAGGTACACAATGTTTTTCATTTTTCAATGTTGAGAAAGTATATACCATATCCATCTCATGTTTTGAGTCTATAGGTAGTTCAGTTGTAAGAGAATCTCTCCTATGAGGAACAACCAGTCCAGATTCTTGACCAAAGAGAGAAAGTGTTGCAGAATAAGGTAATTCATAAGGTAAAGGTTTTGTGGAAAAACCATATGGTTGAAGAGGCAACATGTGAATCTGAGAATGCTATGAGGGATAAATACCCCCCACTTATTTGATAAGTGAATAAAATTGTGAGGATACAATTTCCAAAAGGGGGAAAGATGTAACATCCAAGGTAAATAAAGAATATGACATTTTCACATTTATTAAGATTTTTGAATTAATTATTAATTTTACTTTAAAGGGGATTCTATGTTCGATGGCGTACTATACATGCAACAATGGGTTCCTACAAAATCTTATGTTGCACACAAGGCTGAGTCATACTGAAAATAATAATAATAATAATATATTATTATTTTAAATGGTAGTTAATGCCTAGTCATCGTATTGGTGGGAATGAACAGAACTAACCATATTATGATTAAACATGTTTTTTAAATGTTTTTACATTTATCAAATAAAATTTAGAGGCTTAAAACGATAATGAATCCAATTTTAAGTATAAATACTCTAATATTTTTAAAAAGGTAGTGTTACCGCCTTTTGATGGAGAATGCTTTTTAAATCTATTTTTTGTTACTTTTATATATTATATTTTACAAAATAAAATTTTTTATAGAATCGGGGTATCAAAATTTACTTTGGATGAAATTTTGGTATTTTTATGATAAAGTTCATTTTTTAATGAATAGTGAAAAATACTGCATTTTAATTCAAAACTATCTTTTCATCTAATTAATTTATATATTTTGATTGTAATTTTATTAGGTTTTAAAGTTTAATTAGATTATATTTTTATAATTTAATCCAATTTTGGTCATTTTAAGTAATTTCACTTTTAAATTGGACCTAAACACATGTCAATCTTTTGGTAGTTTTTACTTCTTAAAAACAAGCTTTTTGGTTTTGACAACGGGAATTAATTTTAAATTAATTTATAAAAATTATTTGTTTTGAATTTAGAGAAATGGATTCCATATTTGGAATCAAGAGGTATAAATTATGTAAATAGGTAACTTTTATTTTTAGACATTATGAATAGTAACTTCAGTAATTATTTTATTTACCATGGTTAAAGGGTAAATTTGGAAAATAAGGGTAAAAAATAATATTATAATAATATTAAACTACCCTAAAACATGTCCAAGTCATATTTAATGATAAATGTACAACCATGGTCATTCTTGGGTCTATTTTGGGACCCCATGGAGCCACTTGGATGTGAAAATGACATTTTATAAGAATTAATTTAAAGTAAAGAAAAATGTAACATAAATATGTATCTTTTAGTAAAACAATTTTTATATGGGTTTATATAAGTGATATTTTAGACTATAAATAGTAATTATAAATATAAAAATATTTCCTATATCATTTTATTTTATTTATAATTTTTAGACATCAAATAAATAAATATATTTATGACACAATGATGATGTAGTGATTACCTTATTAATGAATGATTTAAATAAATGAGATTATAAATATTAAAATAAATTTATTTGAAAACTTTTTATGTAATCCAAGAATTTTAGGGATGATTATGACTTGTTATATTTGAATTAACGAAGTTTTTCTGAAATAATAAAGTTTTTATGGATTTTTAAAAAATCATTATATGAATAGTATAAAAATTGACATAAATGAGTTTTTAAAACAAATACTATTTTATTAAATGATATAATAGTTCTAAAAATATAAGTTTTATATAAATGACTTAAATAATTTTTAACATGTCATTAATGAACTAATTGAGGTTCTATTGACATTTTATAATAACCATATTAACCATATAGTATGAATATACAAGAAGACGTGGTAAGAGTTAAATTAGTTAACTAAGGGTTAAAGCTAAAAGATATGGATAAATTTGGGACCAAAACTTTTCTAAAACCTATTTTTTGAGAGTTTTGAGACCCAATAGAATATTAAATTTTAAATAAATGAATTTGGGACCATTTGAAACCGAAAATATTTTTATAATAAAATAATATTTCAATGCCTTCCTAAAGTGCCCCTCCTCCCTCTTAAAAAAGGGCATCACCTCTACCCATTTAATCACACCTCTAAATCTCGTTGGCTCATACAACCTCTGACAAAATAATCTCCAAAAATCCCTATATTCCTCCTATAAGCCTTACCTTGTGAATAAGGCAATTCAAGAAATCATTTTGGCTCAAATCAAAGGGAGTTACACGTTTTAAGATGTAGCATCTTCTCTAAAGTTCCTTTCCATTATTTTACTTATTCACTCCCTATTCTTTTCTTATTATTTGATTACATAAAAACACCAGTATCCTCAATATACTAGGATTTTTTTATGAGAATTATTCTAACTACACATACACACACCTCCATATAATGGATACAAACATATTGTTTTTGTGTACAGCGAACTACTACCTCACAAAACGATAATTGTTCGATTTTTCCCCACCACCTCTCATGGTGGACATTAAGATGGAACTATATTTATATATGATATATATTATATTTTTATTTCCTCTATTCTTCTATTTTTTTTATTTAAATCATACCTTTATTCTTTCCATAATGTGTAAATATGATATTTTCATTTGAGAAAGTGTGGATTATCACCCCCTCAAAGTGATATGTCTCGTTCATGACACACATGAAATGTATAAAGGATAGAGTTAATGAACTTATGTAACATATATGAAATATGATATTATATCAAAATTATAATATATATATGTATCATTTAGTTAGTTTTCATTCCTTTAAAAATGAAAAATAAATGAAAGTAGCGTTCATGCCTACGTACGGCTTATCGTCTCCATGAACAATGAATTTCATTTCTTATCTCTAAATGTTATGTACTATTATAAATACATATACATATATATATATATATACTAGATATATATGATATTTAAATCATGAATATAATTATGGAGATAATGAACTTTTTACTCCATGTACAATTTGTAATTAGAATAAGTTCATTTTTGACTCAAGTACCAAATATCGACAAAATGACCGATATTAACTTAAATAATTATGTAATTTTTATAACGTGGTAATAAGTGATATAAAAGGAATAAAAAAATTTAAAAAGGTTCTTAAGCAAGTAAAAATTAACTTAAGTTTATTATTCAGGAATAATAAGGAACTTACGTGATGATTCAGACTCAAGGTAAGGGACTTCGTCTCAATCTCCTTTCATTGAGGCATATTTTGATTTATACACAACTTGATTTTATAAGGTGTATAAAACCCTTTTACTTTTAATTTCATTCAAAGGAAATATTTTTTCTATGTAGCGTTTTACTAAACAACAAAGGGAATGTTTCTTTTTAACGTACGTGGTGACAATGACCTTTCCGCTGCCATGAGAATTATTTGATATTTGGATTTCTTAACAAGTCGTAATGTTTTTAAAAGGAAAATAAATACCATATACCCTTTTTACGTATTTTGGTATTGAAAATGATTTTGATAAAGCATTTATTGTGTCAATATCTTGAAATGATATATTGTGATTGCGATGTGGAAATTTTATCTTTTTGTTATGCTTGTTTTATGTGTTATGAATATGTTATGGTTCATGGGAATTATTTAGATATATGGGTGGTTTCGTGATAAACCTAGGGCGGGTGATCCCGAGATAGCTCTCTAATTCATTGGGTAACATGATGGAGGTAAATGTTAATGTTTCTCATAAAAGATTTAGGGAATATAATGTGATGGGTATTCTATACATAACTCCCTACGTAGCTGTGAAAGCTACGATGTAAGTATGTTATAGATGACACAAGTTAACATTATGATTTATGATTTCTATGTGTTATTCATAGATCTTATGATTTCATGAAGTAAGTTAAAGAGCTTATGTTTTATGATTGAAAAGTATGATTTCATTTATTTGTATGTATTGATGGGATAATGTTTTCTTTCCTTATTTTATAATCCTTACTGAGATTTTTATGCTCATACCAAGTTTTTGAAATATTTTTCATAGGGTATAAGGAAGGGTAAGAGAAAGGAAGAATTAAATAAGATCTATATCATGAAAATAATTCTTGTTTTATTTTAAGGAGTTTTATTATTGTGAAAAAAAAAATTGATAGAGTAGAAGTGTCTACTTTGTAATTTTTGAGATGTATGTAATAGTTATGGCCTAATTCTCTAAAATTTTAAACCTGAAAAAATCCTCAATGTGAATTCTTGATTTAACTCAAGATTAAGTAATTTTTTAAGGATGGGGACTTATAATTGCTCATATCAAAGATGTAATTACTGAGGGAATGCTCTAAATAGTGTCCTAAAATAGATATAAAAAACAATTAGACTTTATATGTGGTATAAAGTTACATCACCTCACATTCTAATTACCCTAATATTTGCACATAAAATCCTCTAACATCATTTATAGGCACCCCATATATGAAAACCCGTATCTTTAATACATTTTATTTCATTATTTATTACATAAAGATACACTCAATACAACCCCATAAAATCACGAGGCCTAGTGTATTTGGGTAATTAGGTATATATCATAACAACTTGCAAAATAAATACAATGGCATAAACTAAAACTCCATAACATTACCTTAATTTCACTTGATCTTTTAAAACTGCATGGGATAACCTGGGGATATATATAAGAAAGGTGTGAGCTATAAAGCCTAGTAAGGGGATAATTAAAGCATAACGTGATAAAAGTAATATATTTGATTCAATAGACATATCAATGAGACATAAAAATGGTGAGAATCATAAACATGAATATCGAAACATGATATGCGATGATAACATGAAGGCAACATAGGAATGTGGAAACAATATAAAACATGACATAAGCATAAGTCAAGGATAACTACCAAGACAAAATAAAATAGTGGAAAGAGCCCCATAATGGATTAGGTTCACTCCCTAATCCCATATATAATGTATCGTGTGATAAAAACATTATCCAATTCATTAGAGGGCTGTATAATTTTGGGCTCACCCATCACATTCATATCATGTACATGCATAAGTGTGTCGCATAGATTATACAACATAAGGGTATCTTTCATCACTTGCAATCCCATGATTAAGTATTGTGGGTTATATACATATAATTAATAAATAAATTAAGTATAGGTATATCTAGTTTAATACATTTGAGTATAAATGGGGTTGGGTATTCACTACACAAATGTTTGGCATGGAAAATCGCAGGATAATTTTGGCAGCATAACGGGGGTAAACAAAGATTCATGTAAGGGTTAAATGAGAGTTAAATGGGTATATAATCACTTTTAAATCATAATTAATGTAATAAGGATGTGTAAAAACATATACCAACATAAAAAATTGGAAAAAATGGTATAATATAAATAAGGTTCTTGAATAAAGAGGAGAATGTGAGGATCCCTTACATTGAAAGGGCACTTCTAAAAACTTGAGAGGAGATTATTAAGAGATTTAGGTCACCTTTGTATGGATATATAGAGGTAAATATAGATTAAATTTTTGTTCCAAGGGTTTTTAGTGAATAATAATTGGGGTTGGGTTGGTTTATATAGCAAAATAGAGGGGAATTCTTTATTAATTTCTAAACTTAGGTTTTGGAATCTATATAATAAATTAATCCTAACCACAAACCATATCATGGTTTTTTACCATGGTTTTTACCAAATAGGGGTTTATTTAATTATTTTATAAGTCCAAGAAACTAACTCATTAAAATAATACCCATGGTGATGTGGAAGTGAGTCATATTTATAAAGAATTGACTTTAAAACCAAATATAATATAGGTTTTGGAGGATTCATTAAGGGTTTATAAAATTAATAAAATAAATTCAAAAATACATTATTTTAAAGGGGAAACATAAATTTGGACTTGGATACTCTTTATAGTATTTATTACATCACTTTTGGGCTTTTATGATGTCATAATACACACTGTATTTTTATACTATATTTAATTTTGACCCAAAAATTTGACTGTCTCAAAAAATTATGAAAAATAAACTATTTGATAATTTCAAAATGATGATTTCAAAATTAATATTTATTTTATCAAAATTATACTCTAAATTTTATAATTTACATATTTAAATCAAAATCCTTGTTTATTGAAAAATACTAGTTTTTTTACAATAACAGTCTTCTAACCCTTATAAAAATTACATTTGACTTTGTAAAATTATATTATTATTTGTATTTAAATAAATATTATTTAATATTAATATTTTATTCAAATAAAATTTATTTCAAAAATCCTTTAATTCATCAAAAAGATTTTCTTTATTGAAACTCTATATTTCTCAAAAATAAAATTTGTGTTTCATCGTATCAAAATCTAATTTTTATCAAACTTATTATCAAATCATTTAAAAAGTAACAATAAAAAAGAATAAATATTATTTTATTGAAAATAAAATATAAAAAATCATATTAATATTGTCTAGATACATAACCCCTTATTACACAAGCATATACCCTAAGGGTAAGGTGTGCGATATTGGCACTTTCTTGAGGTGGTTTGGTGAACATGGTTTGGGTCTTGATCTTGATAAGATTAAACTTATACTATAAATGGTTTGTTAATGATTTAATTTTTGAATATCATATTGATCTTGGTTAAGGGAAAATCCCAATGATGTCATCTCCCTTGTAATCTCTAATAAATGGGCTTCATATGGTATGATCATGTTGGTCGAGGTCATTGATTATTTTGTCTATGACAATTTGAATTTATCATAACCATTAATATACTAATCTTAATGGTCACTTTACAATGTCTATATTATTAATGATTATTTTTCTTAACATTATTTTAAATTTAACAAACTATATAATCAAAGTATTTCATGTGTTTTCTATAACTACATTACCTAATAATGCATTTATTCATTCAAAAAGGAAATTTTATTTATAAAAGTTCAGGTCATTGCATTCTTCCCCACTTAAAAAATTGTTCCCTCAAAATTTCCATTTCATACACTAAAATATATGAGGGAAATTTTGTTTCAACATTTCTTCTTATTCCATTGTTACTTCCTCAAACTTGTGGTTCTGCCACAATACTTTGACCACGTGAGTTGTCTTGTTTTGTAGAACTTTTTTGATATGATCTAAGAACTTCACCAGCTACTCCTTGTATGAAGTATCATCCTAAAATGGTACCACATATGGATCCATTACATGTGATGGGTCTAGTATGTACTTATTTAAGAGGTATATGTGGAACACATCATGTACTTGAGATAAGTTAGGTGGGAGTTCTAATAGATAGGCCATTACTTCGATGCGACCAAGGATCCAAAAGGGGACGAAATATCTAGGACTAAGTTTTCTGTTCTTCAAAAACCTTATGAATTTCTTCCACAATAATATACAAAGGAACACTTTATCTCTGATCTCAAACTCTATTTCACATCGATGATTGTCTGCATATATTTTCTATTGAATTTTTGCAGATTTCACATGTCATTGAATGGTTTGAAAATTATATGTCATCTATTGGAAAATATCAGGTCCCATTAGTTTCTTCTCTCCAACTTCATCCCATCATGTTGGAGTTCATCACTACTTCTAATACAGAGCCTCATAAGGTGTCATTTTAATGTTATAATATAAATCATTTTTATTTGAGAACTCCACTAGGGGAAGGTGTTGATACTAATATCCTTAGAAATCCATTAAACATGATCTCAGTATATCCTCCAGATTTTGAATAGTCCCTTCAGACTGGACATCCATCTGAGGGTGATAAGCGGTACTGAAACTCAGATCTGTATCCAATTCTTACTGAAGGATTTTCTAAAATATTGAGGTAAACCTCATATCTCAATTAGATACAATGGAGAGTGTTGCTTCATGAAATCTTAAAACTTCCCTTATGTATATCTTAGTGAGTTGGTCAAAAGATAAATTTTCCTTTATAACAATGAAATGTGATAAATTTTTAAGGAAACCAACTACCAACCAGATGGAATTATTGTCTTTAGGTGTCCTAGGTATTCCTATGATGAAATCCATGGTTATTTTTCCTATTTATATACTAGTATGGGAAATGGTTGTATTGTACCCTTAAAATTCTATTATTATACCTTGACTTGTTGGCATACCAAGCATCAAGAGACAAACTCCACAATCTCCCTCTTCATGTTATCCCATCATAATTATTGCTTTAAATCTATAAACATATTAGCGATTCCTGGATGAATAGATAAGGATGAGTTATGTGAATCATCCATAAGTTCCCTCTTCAACTTCAGTTTTAATGGGACACATATCTGAGTTCCAAACCTTTTAACTCCATCTTTAGAAAAGATGAAATCTATAATATTCTCTACCTTTTCTATATTACCTCGTCATTTTTTGGGGTTTTCTTGATCCCCTCAAGAATGGATGGTTGAGTAGTTATTTTAGCAAGGTAGGATGAATATACTTTTATTATTCCCATGTACATCCTTTTTATGCCTAGTAAGATTGTATCCCTTGCAATACTCATCATGGATAGGGTTGTAGGGTCCTTTCTACTCCAAGCATATGCCACTTTAATCAACTTCCTAGGATGGTAATGGATTGAACAATCATAATCCTTGATCACCTATAACCACCTTTGTTGGTGCATATTAACCTCCTTTTATGTGAATATATACTTGAGGCTTTTATGATCTGTATAAATGTTACACTTTTCTCTCAAGAGAAAATTTCACCAAATCTTCAATGTGAATATCACTGCAACAAATTCTAGATCATGAGTTGGATATTTCTGCTCATAGATCTTTAATTGGTGGGAGGCATAGGATATAACTTTTTCATCTTGCGTGAGCATACAACCCAAGAAATTTTTGGATGCATCGTTGTTGATCACAAATCCTTTCCCACTTGTTGTTAATGTGATCAAAGGTGTAGTGATATATAAAAAAAATATTTAGTTCATTACATGGGGGTAGAATGTTTTATAACATTATTCTCATTCATTTTTTCAATCTTCTAGACAAACGAATAGTGAATTTTCATTTTGAAAAGTTGAAACAACCTTACTACCTAAAATAGCATCATAACCAGTATGAATAATATAAAAAATGTAGAAAATTTATTTTAGGTCTACATTAATAGAAATGAGTACACTAACCATTTGATAACAACCTTAATAAAGGAAATAGGTTCAAAATTTCTTCATTTTTGTTAGTACAGAGCATTCTTGTCCTATTAGAATTAGATTTTTTTATATAATAAGAAGGTAAAGTGGTTGAGGAAATAGACAAACCTTTAATTTGGGTGAATAATTAAACAAAAAATATACCATGTAGACATGAAAGTGAAATAAAATAACATAAATTAATAATCCTATTTGAAACATTATCTCCTTGAATCTTGTTTTATTGTTGGAAAGCATGTGTGTTGTATTTTAATCATATGATAAGGTGTTTCATAATAATAATTTTCATATTGAAGAATCTATTATTAATCAATGACAATTATAAAATAGTAGATCTTAAAGTTGAACTTATTGTTATAAAGATACTATAATTAAATATAGAAATTATTAATGATATAATAAAATAAAATCAACATATACTGATAAGTGTAAGGAATCAAAATACATGTCATAGAAAAATTCAAATCAAGAAACACCTCAAATGAAAACACGTCATGGAAAAATATAAATTAGTTTAAAATAACTATTTAATGGGGTAAAATTCACATAATAGCATTGCCTTGAAATTTTACTCTTCCACCCATTCAAAATAAAAATGAATATAAAAAAATATGAATGTAAAAAATAAAATACGTGGTATAAAATAAAAATTAAATGATGAGATAATAAGGATTTACATTCCATATGGATTATCTTTCAATTGATGATGTTTACAATAAAATGATTATAATAACTTTTCATATTTCATGCAAATTAAGTTTAACTGAGAGTATTATTGAACAAATCATGTTTTAATATATGATGATTTCAAACACTCATAGCATAATAAAATCAAAATAATTGCAAAATAAGCTGGAAATGAGGAAAAAAATAAGATGAAAAGGGAAATATGGAAGACAAAGTAGTGTAAATAGTAACATCAAAAACCAGATTTATGCCAATGAAATATCTCAAAGATACAATGCAACATAAGGATTCTATTGAATCTGAAGCGGTGGTAAAGATATATATATATATAGTAAATAAATTAGTACCAATCCCAACTGGAGAACCAATACATAGGTGGAGAACTGATGAAGAGGTGGAGAAACTGCAGTCATGATGAAAACAATGGAATATGTAAAATAATTTAGAAATTTGTCACACGAATCATCGTGATTGCATAAATACCTTGTTTTTTAGTGAAAATAATTTCATTTTGAAGCACATGGAGACATTCAAAGGTCAATAATGTGAGACCATATCAACCTACGCATAACCAATTGATGGTGTTAATCACTTTTGAGATAAAATCTAGCTTCACCTATGATAATGAAAAATCAAAAGAAATGGGATGTACTCCATGATCGTCCAAATATTTTCCAGTCAAAGTTTCTTGATGTGAGTGAAATAAAAATAGAAAAAAATGTAGATCATGTAATGATATAGGAAATTTGAAACTATCAAAAAACAAAATCAATGAGACCATGAAGAATGTGATTTGCCTATGAAAATTATGCAAAATGTATACAGGACTTAATGACCCTATTTGTAAGATCTTGACCTTTTTTGGAGTTATCTCAGGCGTAAATTTAGGTACTTTTGTTTTATTTAAGTACCTTTGGTTAGAGTTATGACTTGGGGTGAATTTTGGTGGAATTTTAAGAAAATTTTGATAAAAGGGGATTGTGCATGATTAGTGTACGATTAGAGTAAATTGTGTTTCCATCCTAGCTAACTATGTGACCCTAGATAGTGAGGGTCACACGGTTGGTGCACAATTTGTTAAATTGTGTGCCCCTACCCAAAAAAACCATGCATGTATTTTTTTTACCTAAAAATTTATTTTAAAATCTATAGAACCCCTAAAACACCCTCATTTTGACCTTGGATCAGGACTTAACGTTTTTGGGTGATTCCAGAGCTTTCTAGAGGGGTTCCATGGCCATATGACCTCCATTATTTAAGATTCAAAGCTCGAATCGAAGATCCACTCTTCTCCTAGTAAGTGGATCTCATCCCAATTCTTATTTCGTATATTCTTCCTTCTTCTCTTGATATTTTGGTGGATTTTATTCTCTGTTTCTTTAAATATAAACCAAATTGGTGAGATCAAGATCTAGGATTTTATATCTAAATATAGATTGATTATATCTTGATATCTTTGATCTTAGTTTAGGGATTAGATCCAGATCTCAAATCTATGTCATAGCACTGCTTGGATTTTGGGGATTTCCATTGAGCGAATTTCTATTAAAAAATTGAGGTAGATGGTCAAAAATATAAATCCCATAGTTGTGATTTAATTTTGTATATACAAGCTGTAGAATTTCTAGAGTTGTTTAGAAATTATAATACCTAATTGAATTAATTAATGTGGTAAATTAAATAATTGATATGATTGTGAGATTGTGAGATTTAGGGATCGTTAAATGAGATAATTAATTGGATAATTAATTATGGGGTTTTGATATTACTAATTTTAATAATTAATTGTGGGAATTAACTATGATGGAATTGAAATGGTTGAATTTGGTAATTAATTTTTGAATTAATTGTGTGTTGTGGGAGTTTCTAATAGAGATAAATAATTGGGAAATTAATTATGGGAAACTAAGATCATGGTTTGAGATAATTAATTAGGGAATTAATTATGGTATATTGAATCCATGAAATGGATAATTAATTGGTGAATTAATTATAAGGCACTAGAATAGTTTGTTTGAATAATTAATTGATTAATTAATTGTGATATGTTAAGTTTTTAATCAGTGCATTAATTATGAGTAAGTGATTAATTAATGCTTGAGTTAACTAAAGAGATTGATGTGATTAATTAATTGGGAAATTAATTAAGGGGTTTTTATGTAAAGACTAATTATTAAATTAACAATGAGGATGACTTAATTAATTGATTGATAAATTAATTGATGTGATATTGGGGTAAGAGGTTTAATGTCGATTAATCCTGATTAATGTGATGATGTGCTATATGTGATAATATGGTTGATGTTTATTAACCTTGATAAATGAGATCCATGAGATATATATGAAATGGTGAATGGTAACATGATCATTTGGCCAACGATTAAATGAATGGTAACATGGTCATTCATTTGTGAAATAAGAATGGTAACATGGTCATTCAAATTGTGTGATTAAATTAATGGTAACATGGCCATTCATTGGTGAAATAAGAATGGTAACGTGGTTATTAAAATTTTGTGATTAAATCAATGGTAACATGGTCATTCATTTGTGAAATAAGAATGGTAACATGGTCATTCAAATTTTGTGATTAAATGAATGGTAACATGTTCATTCATCTATGAAATAAAAATGGTAACATGGTCATTCATTTGTGAAATAAGAAAGGTAACATGGGCATTCAAACACATGGTAAACCTTGGGGAAAGATCAGATTATGACATGAGCCGAAGCAGGTATTGAGGTACAGGTATCTATAGGAACCTAGGGTTTTTATGTGATTAAATAGATAATAGTTAATAATGTGATAAATTGTTTATTTGTGCATTATAATTATTCTTATTACAATTTTATACACTGTTGTTGGCTGGATTTGTTTTAGACATCGTTGGTGGTGACCTACTGAATTGTACTAACACCGTATTGAGGCTACCTGATCGGTATGTGAAAAGACTTTATTATTGCAGGACAGGTAAGGGTAAGGGCCCTATATTAGATTGTTGATTGGGTATGGATCATGAATAAGGGAACCAGACATGGTTCCTGACCCACTTGGGAGTCATTAGTGTCTTTACTTTCAGTTTCATTTTAGACACTTTGGCACTTACTTTGACATGACATGTTTTCCCTTTTAGTTGAGTATAGTATTTTTGGTTTTGGTTATCTTGTGACATTGGTACTGTTTATAATTATATACGCTTCTATTATTTCTTATTTACTTCTGCTAGTGTTTTACTTTGATAAAAGTGGTTATAGTCTCCCCATGACTAACTTACCAGATCATTACTGCTAGTCAGTAGCCTCTGGCATATGGGGAGGCGCGCCTGAGGTCATGTGACCGACCGTCTCGGGGCACCATTGTGTGGCACCCAAGACGAGATATTATAAAGTGGTATCAAAGGTTTTTTCTTTCTTATTATTTTGTTTTATTATTTGGGGAAATGTGGGAAGGATACTAGGAAGATTTGGGTATTGGTAATGAGCTGGTGCATGGGAGTTTCAAGCCCATGTATGGGTGAAAACCTAAGTACTCAGAGTGGGATTTTTGTTATTGCTTTTTGTTGTTACAGTTGAATATTATTTCACCTTGGGTGATGCACTTATAGTGTGATGTGATTATTGTTTCTAAGAATTATGGAATATTGATTCATTTCCTAGAATGGAATGAGAGTTGAGTCTGTATGCATCATTCTAGGCACTTAGGATTATTGTGACATGCATCATTTTAGGCACGCATGGTAAAATGGGTTATAGGTAATTCTTTGAACTTAAATTATTTTCCTTGCTTGTGAAATTGAAATTAAAATGGTGCAAAATATGAATAAATGGGTGTCTAAATGAGAAACTTGAACAATGATAATGTGGTTACCCTTGTTAATCGAGCCTAGGTGTAGGATGGTTAAGGGTAGTAATAGCACCTCAGTTTTGACCATGTAGTGACGGTTGGGGAAAGGACTTGTTGTGTCTTGTTATTGTTTTCCTCTAACTTAAATGTGATAAAGTTGTGTTATGAGTCCTAAGAGGTTTGTTTGGCATTGTAGAGATATGCCTCCATGTAGGAGCTTGTTGAGAGGATGACTGAAGGACATAGTTTTGGATGATCCTCCAATGGTGGAACCTGAGGCACTGATAGTGTTGGGGGGATTAGGAGAGCAGTTCTGAGAGAACTTCACTCGTTTCATGCAATTGATGAAAAGATACCTAGGTCAAGTTGTGAAAATAATTTCTGATCTGACAAGGTATTTTTAGTTACAAAACCCTTCGACTTTTACTAGAGATGGTGGACCTGAGGGAGCTGAGTTTTAGGTTGAGTCCATCAAGATGATACTTGACCATCTAGAGACTCCTACTGAGAAGAGGGTCAAGCTGGCCGCTTATATGCTACGAGGATTAGTGAAGAAATGGTGGGATATTCATGTGAAGACTGTAAAGGCTAATGGCATACTATGGAAGGACTTTTTTTAGAAGTTCTTGGAGCACTTCTATCCATATACATTGACGCAGGAGAAAGAAGTCGAGTTCATGAAGCTGAATCAGGGGAGAATGTCTGCTATGGATTATACTAGAGGCTTCACAGATCTACAGCGCTTTTCTCCAGCATTATCAGGAGATGAGGAAGTTATATAAAAATGCTTTCTGGATGGACTTAAGTGAGATATTAAGTCCCAAGTCAATCTCATTCAATTAAAGAAATTTGTTGAAGTGGTGGATCAGGATCTCCTAGCTGAAGGGAACCTGAGAGAGGATTCCATTACTGGATAGATAGTTACTATTGGATGATCAAGAGGTGTGGATTTCAAGATTAGGAAGTGATATTATGATAACTTTAGTCAATTAAGTGGGAATAAGAGTAAACATATAGGAGGGTCGGTTGCACATGACCTTACTAGAGTGATCTATCATCAGTGTGGTGGGTCGGGACATTTTCATAGGAACTGTTCCTCACCACCAGTGGAGTATTGATCTTGTGGAAAGATGGGACATATATAGAGGTTCTATAGGAACCCAAGGTAGTTAGGTAGTGATGGAGCAGCTGGACAGAGTTTGATTGTGGGAAGGGGATATTATGTGCCTTATTAGTCCTAGAGTTAGAGTTCCACTGGCCAAGGCGGTAGAGGTAGTAGACATGGTGCTTCTAGGAAGAAATGCACATATCAACAGAGTTGTGCTACTTAGGGGATTCAGGTAGTGTTATGGGGAAGAGGGGAAGGACAGTTGCATGCGGTGTAGCCTACACTTGTGGATAGAGAGGTTGGACCATCAACAATGAGAGGTATTATTCTTGTAGCTTGTACATTATCTAGTGTCTCTCATTCCTTTATATCTGCTAAACTTGTTAATGGTTTGATCCTGGAGATGGAGTTTGTGAGTGGGGTTATGAAGATAGATACACCTTTGGGTGTACAATCTAGAGACATTTGTGTGTGCAAGGTATGTCCTCTTGAGATTGGGAAGTATCGTTTTCTATGGGATATCTATATTCTTGATATGACTGGATTTGACATAATTATGGGTATGGACTGGCTAGTCACATACCAAGCCCACATAGACTGTTAACTTAGGAGATTTATGTCTACATCTCCTAAGGATGGCCATTACATTCACCGAGGAGAGTGGGATATCCATTCAGGCTGAGCATGGCCAATTACTTAGAAACTGTGAGAGTTTACAACCCAAGTTGCTAGTCTATTGTTGGATGATGGGGGTATTAGAAAAAATGTCCTTTCACCAATAGTGGAACTATTTCATGATGTCTTTCTAAAAGACTTATCAAGGTTTCCACCTGAGAGATATGTGTAATTAAATATTGAGATCATGTCGGGGTTGATCCATTATCTATTATGCCATACAGAATGGCACTGATAGGGCTTCAAGACCTCAAGAATCAGTTGGAGTAGTTGCAGGATATAGGGTTTATCCATTTGATTACATCGCCTTGGGGATCACCTGTATTGTTTAAAAAGAAGGCTTATGGGATTTTATGTTTGTGTTTCGATTATCAAAAGTTGAATAAGATGACTGTGAAGAACCGATATCCTCTTTCATGTATCGATGATCTTTCTTATCAATTAAAGGGGGCTTGCATGTTCTCAAAGATCGACTTGAGATCGGGGTATCATCAGTTGAGAGTTCGGACTTATGATATACCAAGGACTGCTTTCAGAAGTAGGTATGACCTATATGAGTTCATTGTAATGCCTTTTGGGCTGATGAATGCACCAGTAGTGTTTGTGGCCTTGATGAATAGAATCTTCCATTCATATCTGGATCAGTTTATGGTGGTGTTTGTGGAAGACCACTTAGTGCACTCCAAGACTCATGACGATCATGCCCAACATCTTAGCATCATACAGAGTACACTGAGAGAGCATCTATTATACTCCAAGATATCTAAGTGTTAGTTTTGTATTGACTGAGTACACTTTTTGGGGCACATCATCTCATAGGAAGGTGTGTCGGTGGACCCGGAGAAGGTTCAGGTAGTGATTTCTTAGGAGAATCCCAAAAAAAATTGATATCTGAAGATTTCTAGGATTATATGGATATTACAGGATATTCATACATGAATTTTCCCATTTGGTAGTGTCACTTTCAGGCTTGACCAAGAAGGGGGTAAATTTTGAATGGTTGGAAGCATGTGAGAATGCTTTCCAGGAGTTGAAGAAGCAGTTGACATCGGCACCAATATTGATCCTACCCAAGTTAGGTGAGGAGTAAATGGTGTATTATAATGCTTATGGGGTTGGACTTGGAGTTTTACTAATGTAGGGAGATCAAGTTGTGGTGTATGGGTATTGGTAGTTGAGGACACATGAACGGAATTACCCTATGCGCAACCTCGAGTTGGTAGTAGTGGTATATTCTTTGAAGTGTTGGAGACACTATCTCTTGGGTTAAAAGTTTATAGTTTACACTGACCATAATAGATTCAAGTATATCTTCATGCAAAGATATTTGAATCTTTGATAGTGAAGATATGTTAAATATATGTAGTCTTTTGATTTTTAACTAGCATATACGCCCAGGAAGGGAAATAGTGTGGTTGATTCTAGGAAAACTCAGACTCAAATGGTTTAGGAGTTGAGTGTTGAGTGGAAGATAATGACTTTACTGGATGAAATGCATGTGGTGGTTTAGGAGAGTCAGGAGCAGATGACTCTAGTTTCAGTTGTAGTGGATTCTACACTTTTTAGACAGATCAGGGATAAATAGTATGAGGATCTGGAGTGCTTAGCCTTAAGGGAAATCTTTGAAGTTAGGGAGACACCTTTAGGGTGGTTGATAGATGATGACGAGATCATCTATGTGAAGGATTGGGTTATTTTACCTACGAGCATGTGGGAGGAGCTCATGCGGGAATTTCATGCCTAAAAGTGGTTGGTACATCCAAGAGTGACCAAAATGTACTGTGACCTACGATGATAGTTTTGGTGGCCAGACATGAAAAAGGAGATAGTCAGGTTCATGAAATGATACTTCACCTGTCAACAGGTTAAGGCAGAGCATCAACGACCTAGAGTTTTACTACAGCTGTTACCCATTCCTAAGTGGAAGTGGGATGACGTGACTATGGACTTTGTGTTAGGTCTTCTGAAGATTCTTAGGAAGAATGATGTTATTTGGGTTGTTTTGGATCGATTTACCAAAGTAGCACATTTCTTAAAAATACAGAAAACCTTTATAGTAGACCAGTTGGGAGAACTTTATGTTCAGGAGATAGTTTGTCTGTATTGGGTGCCACAGACTATAGTTACATATCATGATTCATGCTTTACTTCATGCTTTTGGAGGGGCTTGCATAAATCACTAGGTACACATATATTATTGAGTATGGATTTTCACCCATAGAAGGATGGGTAGTTGGAGCGTATTATACAGGTGTTGAGGATATGTTGCAGGCATGTGTGCTTGACTTTGGTGGGTCTTGGGAGAAGCACTTGGCTTTAGTGGAATTTTCCTATAATAACAATTATTAGGAAACAATACAGATGGAACCATATGAGGGTCTTTATAGTAGGCCATGTAGATCACCACTATGTTGGATGGAGGCTGGTGAGTTAGAGTTGTTGGGGCCGAGTCTCGTGTAAGAGAATTCGAATCAGGTACAACTGATTTGGAAACGTATGGATATGGCTCAAAGTAGGCAGAAGTTGTATGCTGACAGACAGAGAGGACCCCTTGAGTTTACATATGGTGATAGTGTATTCCTTTGGGAGTCTCCTAGGTTGGGTCACCACGAGATATAGAGATAGTTCAAGTTAGTGCCCCGGTTTATTGGACCATTTGGGATCATGGAGAGAATTGGGTCAGTGGCATACTGATTGGCTCTTCCACATAAATACAGTGCAATGCATGATGGTTTCCATGTGTTACAACTATGGAGGTATCACCCAAACCCTTCTCATGTGATCAATGTGGATGAGGTTGATCTTGAGATAGATTCATCCTTTAAGTAGCATTTGATTTGTGTGTTGGATCGCAATGAGAAGGTGTTTCAGGGAAATATCATGCTGATAGTTCATGTGTTATGGTAACATGGACATTTACAAGAGGAAACATGGGAAGGGGAATCATATATGAGGGATCAATGTCCCGGTCTTTTTGGCTTAGAATCTTAGAAAATCTTGTAAGTACAGCTTGAGGATGAGTGTTATAAGGTGGGGAGATTGTAAGATCCCTACCTTTTCTATAGTTATCCCAGGTGAAAATTCATGTACTTTTTTTTATTTAAGTACCTTTGGTTGGAGTTATGACTTAGGGTGCGTTTGGGTGGATTTTTAAGAAATATTTGAGAAAAGGGTACTGTGCATAGTTGGTGCACAGTTGGAGTAAACCATGCACCCAACCCAGCTAACCATGTGACCCTATATAGTGAGGGTCACATGGTTGGTGCACAGTTTGTTAAATCATGCACCCCTACTAATAAAAACCATCCACATGGTTTTATTTCACCCGAAAAATTATTTTAAAATCCATCAAACCCCCCAAAACACCCTCATTTTGATCATGGATCAAAACTTAATGCTTTTGGGAAATTCCAGAACTTTTCGAAGGGGTTCCAAGGTCGTCTGACCTCCGTTCTTCAATATTCAAAGCTCGAATCTAAGATCCACTCTTCTCCCGGTAAGTGGATCTCATCCTGATCCTTATTCCGTCTATTATTCCTTCTTATCTTGATCTTTTGGTGGAGTTTATTCTCTATTTCTTTAAATCTAAACCTAATTGGTGATATCTATATCTAGGATTTTAGATCTAAATCTAGATTTATTATATCTTGATATCTTTGATCTTAGTTTATGGATTAGATCTGGATCTTAGATCTACGTCATTGTGTTACTCAGATTTTGGGGATTTCTCTTGAGTAAATGTTCGTCAACGAATCGAGGTAGTTGGTCAAAAATCTAAATCCCATATTCATGATTTGATTTTGTATATGCAAGTTATATAATTTCTAGATTTGTTTAAATATTATAATCCCTAATTGAATTAATTAATGTGTTAAATTAATTAATTGAGATGATTGTGAAATTGTGAGATTTAGGGATTATTGAATGAGATAATTAATTAGATAATTAATTATAAGATTTTGATATTACTGATTTTAATAATTAATTGTCGGAATTAATTATGATGGAATTGAGATGGTTGAATTGGGTAATTAATTGTGGAATTAATTTTGGGTTGTGGGAGTTTTGAATATAGATAATTAATTGGGAAATTAATTATGGGAAACTAAGATCGTGGTTTTAGATAATTAATTAGGTAATTCATTATGGGATATTGAAGCCATGAAATGGATAATTAATTGGTGAATTAATTATAAGACTCTAGAATAGTCTATTTGAATTATTAATTGATGAATTAATTATGAGATGTTGAGTTTGGAAATTGAGATAATTAATCAGTGCATTAATTATGAGTAAGTGATTAATTAATGGTTGAGTTAACTAAAGATATTTATGTGCTTAATTAATCGGTGAATTAATTTAGGGTTTTTTATGCGAAGATTAATTGTTGAATTAATAACGAGGATGAGTTTATTAATTAATTGATAAATTAATTAATGTGATATTGGGTAAGAGGTTTAATGTTAATTATTCCCACTTAATGTGATGATGTGTTATATGTGATAATGTGGTTAATGTTTATTAACCTTGATAAATGATATCCATGAGATATGTGTGAAATGGTGAATGGTAACATGCTCATTTAGCTAATAATTAAATGAATGGTAACATGGTCATTCATTTGTGAAATAAGAATGGTAACATGTTCATTCAAATTGTGTGATTAAATGAATGGTAACATGGTTATTCATTAGTGAAATAAGAATGGTAACATGGTCATTCAAATTGTGTGATTAAATGAATGGTAACATGGTTATTCATTTGTGAAATATGAATGGTAACATGGTCATTCAAATTGTGTGATTAAATTAATGGTAACATAGTTATTCATTTGTGAAATAAGAATGGTAACATGGTCATTAAAATTGTGTGATTGAATGAATGGTAACATGGGTATTAAAACACACGGTAAAACTTGGGGAAAGATCAAATACCAGCATGGGTTGAAGCAGGTATTGAGGTACGAGAATCAGTGGGATCTAGGGGTTTTTATGTGATTAAATAGAGAATATTTAATAATGTGATAAACTTTTTTTTTCATTATACTTATTATTATTACAATTTCATTTACTGTTGTTGGATGTATTTTTTTAGACACTGGTGGTGGTGGCCTACTGAGTCATACTCACACCCTATTTGGGCTTCCTAAACGGTACCCAAATAGAGTTTATTGTTGCAGGATAGGTTAAGGGCAAAGACCCTGGATTAGATTGTTGATTGAGGATAGATCATGGATAAGGGAACCATAAATGGTTTGAGACCCGCTTGGGAGTTGTTAGAGTCTTTAATTTCAGTTTCATTTTATACACTTTGGCACTTACTTTGGCATGACATGTTTTCCCTTTCAGTTGAGTATTGTATTTCTGATTTTGGTTATCTTGTGACATTGGTACTGTTTATGATTATATATGCTTATACTATTGTTTATTTACTTCTGCTGGTGTTTTTCTTTGATAAAAGAGGGTATAGTCTCCCCATGACTAACTTATCAAACCTTCACTGCTAGTATACAGCCTCTGGTGTATAGGGAGGTGCGCCTGAGGTCATGTGACCGACCGGCTCGGGGAACCATTGTGTGGCACTCGGGCTGGGACGTTACACTGTTAGATGCTCAAATAGCCAAAAACGACTAGAAAAAATTATAATATTCATGATTCTTATATCACTATGTGTTGAAAAGAGTGACCCATGACTCCATTCACATCACCACAACATGGCCATGGATCATGGAATCAGCCGCCTAAGCCTTCCATGGTATCTTTGGTTCATTGACTCCCTTCTTCTAGTCATCCTCAATATTCAATAATGTCATGGACTTAATATCAGTCAAATAATGTCTTCCCAATGATTAGATTAAAAGCTATATAAATCAATGTAAAAAAAGGAAAAAGGCCTAAATCACTTCATAACTCTGGGTAGAGAAAAAATGCCTAGGTGAGATGTAATGTTGAAGGGAGAATTGATATTTATGTGAAGGTGGTGGGATATGAAGAGGTGAATATCAGGAGGAGTAGACAAATGGAGAGAACCTTAGAGGTTGAGGTTGAGATATCATATGATCTAGGTTGTGAGGGGAATCAATTAATTTAAGTGTAAGAAAGTAACGTTGAGGGATACACACTGAGTCGGACATTGAGCCATCACAATGTAAAAATACATGAAAGGATGAAGGAGAAATTGTTGAGCATCCTTGAGAGGCTATTAAGAAAAGTGAGAGGAGGTATAGAGTTAGAGATTATGATAGGCGATTCCTGATGTCGATAGGGATAATCAATTGGGAAGGGAATTGGCTTATGGGGATCGTGGCAGATGAGATAGGGTGTGTAGATCGTGATTAGTGGAACCCTGGTGTAGAACTTGGGGGGTGGGGGACTGGGTGATGGGGATTGTAGGTGGCAAGATAGAGTGTAGGTGTCATTATTGGTGAAAGCCAAGTGTAGAACTCGAGATGCAAGGGAGACTTGTAAGCAGTAGGTCGAGCAAGAAAGAAGGAAATTATGAAGAAAATCTTGAAGGGAAAATAATGCATAAGGGGAAGACACATGTACAAAGGATCACCCAATTTTAGTATAACTAGTACCCAACCCATGAACTTTCACAAAATAATCATTTAATTATAAATTCACATATGGACACTCATAATTTGGAGTTACTAAAAACTTTTAGACAAATGAAATATATAAATATAAAGAAATGTAAGAGTAAATAATAATTGATAATGGTCGATTTTTGGGAATCAAACACATGGGTGGAAGATATATAGGAAAGAGGGGGCGTAGAATTTAGTGTATATAATGGATTTCAACATAAAAAAATAACAATTTATATCTTAAAGAAGTTAGTTTTAGATCAATGAATATAATTCATGGAAGGAAAACATAAAATACATAAATAATTTTAATTGTTTCGACCGTATGGTATAATCTAAGACTTGAAATCAGCTCCAACTTCAACTGTTTAAGAGAAGATAATAAGAATATATAAATAATGTGGTCAAGATCAATGTAAACTGACAAATTTAGATTCATATCCACCTATATCGTTTTGTAACACATATGAGAAAATTAATAAAAGGAAATCAAAATATATAGAGAATAAATAACTGTAGATGGTGATTTAAAATACCTAGATATAGTTCCTTTAGGTCCCTCCCTTATAAAACTTTGTAGTCCCTTCCTGGTTATTCTTTAATTCAGCGCAACTTAATTACCTTCAAGAGAAAAATATATGATAGAAAATCATAAAATACATAAATAATTTGTATTTCTTTAACCAGATTGCATAATCTAAGACTTGAAATGGCCTTCAAATTCAACTATTTAAGAGAAGATAATAAAAATATTTAAATGGTAATAAAAATTAATAGGAAAGAAAATTATAAAAGTCATAAATAATTTTAATTTATTCGACCATATGGCATAATATAAAACTTTAAATGAGGTCCAACTTCAACAAAATCAGCTTCATATCTATATTTAGCATTTTGAAACATGGATGAGTAGATTAAAAAAAAGTAAATCAAAATAGATAAAAAAGAAATAACTATAGATGGAATTTAAAAATACATAGACATGGATGATTTAGATCCCTCCCTCATAAATCTTTCAAGTCTATTTCTGGTTATCCTTTAATTCATCACAACTTAATTACTTGCAAGATAAAAATGTATTCTCTCCAAAAGAATAAATTGAAATTTGTAACTTAAACATATGGGATACCTATTGTACTAAGAAAAAAACATCAATAAGGTGAATAAAATATATAATATAAATAACTTTTCTTTATAAAAAACGAATATAAAATCAATATATAAAGAAAAACAAATGCTATAATACATATTAAATAAAGAAAAAAATACTTAGTTTGGATTCTACACATGAAAGTGAATAAGAAAATAAATTATAAGAATGTAACTATGGAAATGATATATATAAAGTGAATTTACAATATAAATTCTAAGAAAATAATATATAACATATAATAAACAATGTATAAATTATAAGAATACAAATGAACATAACATAATACAAAATAATAAAAAAGTGGAAATATGCATATTTTAAAACCATAATTAACATAATGAATAATGGATTTCCTTGCTGATATAACAAAAAAAATGGAAACAAATTAGGTCAATGTATGTGGATTTTATTATACAATTCATGTATTGAAAATCTATGGATGTAATGGAAATATATTTAAAATTGGTAAGTTAATTACATAACCTTTCATTAATCTTCATTCCTATAATGGTTGATACTTTGGTATTAAATTATAATGAACTTTATATAGTATGTTAAACTATAATTAAATTTAAAAATAGTCTTAAATATATTAATTGATCAAAAATGTAAAAAAGGAATGTCACATATTTTCATGGAATATGAAAAATAAATAATCTTCAAACCTGTAGATGTGGAAACTGTCTAATGAGAAATGAATAATATACTTTGTATGCTCACTTCCTTACATATCACTTTTGTAATTGAGAAACATGTTTCGTAATTGGAAGATATGATAGGGGGTTTGATGAAAATTTATAATTATATATTATAATATATTAGTTTTATTTGAAATCAAAAAATTGTGAATAATTGTAAATTCATAATTAATATAACAGTATATCTGAATTTTCAAATTAATTATCATATAATTGGGATTTATATTCATATTTTTGGGAGATATGAAAATTATCGGTGGTTAAAATTGCATTAAACTACATGTTCCAAATATTTTTCTAACATCTTTAATTTTCATTGCAATTAAAAGGATTTTTTTACATAATTATAATAATATGTAGATAGTGAGATTAATTGAAATCCCTTGAAGATATTACTAATGAATCTATAGAAACTGGAGAATATATGGATGAAAAAAAAAATCTAGGGTGGTGTCACACCCCAACCATAGAATTTATTTTATTTTATTCTTTTCTTGGCTTTGGATCTTTTAGTTGAAGTTTAGGTTGAGTTCCCGGTTTAAATTTTTGAATTTTGGATGTTCTTGGTGATTTTTTGTCTTGGTCATGGTTTGTGTGCATGGTTTGAGGGTTAACTATGAATTCTGTTGAGGTATAGGATTATTTTAGTTCATTTTATTCTTCTATGGTGTGACTTGCAAGGTTTGAGAATGGTCTAGGGAAAACTGTGCAGCTTGTAGGTTGTGTCTGGGGTATGGTGCACGACTTGTGCACAGTTAGAAGAAACTGTGTGGAAACCATGAGAGGGGTTATACAGTTTGTATAGTGTCATTTTTCATGGTTGGTGCACGTTTTTTCAAACCGTGTGGCCAAACCATGTGGGGTTCCCCTTTTCTCCAATAGGGTGTGCATGGTTAGTGCACAGTTTTTCAAATTGTATGACATAATTGTGTGAGTTTCCCATATCCTTAAAATTGAGAAATTCCTCTTTTTCCCCTCCATTGTTTTAAACCTATTTCAGGTTTCTCCTCCCTTGTTCAACCTAGACACACTTAGGTAAGTTTCTTTGAGTTTTTGGTCAATTTCCTTCTCTTATCTCTTCCCTCTCTTGGTTCCTTGTTATTTTCTTGGTGTGTTCTCTCTTGGATGAACCTTAAGGGTTAGGGTTTATGTGTGTGTTGTTTTCCTTGGATGTTAGGGTGTGGAGATTGTCTCTCAGGCTTGGTTCTTCCTTCTCTTAGATTTTTGTTGCATTCACACGTCATTGAGGTAGGTGTTTCCATCCATTTCCTTTCCGACACATTCCATTTGATGATTGGGTGTTTCTAAATAATTTATAAATGTGTTATGCATACTTTTTATATGTTTATTTGATTTGGTATGGTGTTTTCATGATGTAAAGTTGGTACAAAATGGTTTTCAAAGGGTTTTATTAAACAAGCCTATGTATATATGCATGAAAGGCTTTTGATAAAATGTCAATTGATATTTAAAAGTGAAATTGGGTGATTTGGGTGCTGTTTTTCATTGGTTATGTTTTGGTATTATGGTTGGATTGTGAATTGGTTGTTGTATATGGGAATCTTTGACTCTTATGGTTTGATTCTTATGCGTTGTTTGTTGTATTTGGTGAAAAAACAAGTGGTGTTTCTTTAAAAATGGTTTTGGGTACTTTCATTGATACTTGAAGGGTTTCATTCGATGTGTACACATTTGTATGTGCACGAGGTGTACATATGGATGGGAAAAAATGAAAATTTCCCTTGAGAATGATGTTTCCTTGAACCCTGATCTTTCAAAGGCTTATCTTCTATTTTCTTCTTCCACATCTCAAGTGGTTTTTTCAAGTTAATATTGTTTTCAAATTAATGTTAAGTGTTTATGTATTGGAATATGGCTTTCGAAAAGAAGTTGATTGTGTTTCATGTGTACCACTTTTTTGTGATCTATAAACATGTTCAATGGATTGTGTGAAAGGTATGAAATATGTTTTAAAAAGGGTTTTAGGTACAAATGTGATGAAAGTTTTTTTTCTAAAAAATTGGGTTTTTGTTGCATGTGAGCTTCCTTATTGTGTTTTTTAAAAGTGTACTATTAATTATGCAAGTGGTTTGAAGTATGTTTAAAATGGGTTTGATGTGCGTGTGGAATTTAAAGAGACCTTGCCTATAGAAATGGTTGGATTTTATGTGTGATTTTCTTATTGTATTTCCAAATGGGTTTTATGAATTATACAATTGATTTGAAATGTGTTTCAAAATTTCCTTGGTTCTTTGAGTGAATCATGTGGTTTCAAATGTGTTCTCTAATGCTTGGACTGTTTGGAACCTTGAGGTGTGTTTTGGTAACAAAATGGTACATAATCCCATTTGACACCTTTCGTGTAGTTGTATGTTTCTCCCTTGATTTGGGAACAATATTTTGGAAATGAAATTGGATTTTTAAATGTGAGGTTTGTTTGGAACTTTGAGATGTTTTGGAGTTTTGTTTTTAAAGATTATGTGATGGGAAGGCCCAGTTGGTATTTAGTGATTTTTGGGAAAGTGGTTTTGATTATGGAAAATGGTGGTTTCCATGTGAGATTTAATTGTTGGACGAACATGCTTGTGAAAGAAGTTACTTTTATTGTGTGTTTGCGATGCTTGATTTATATTTAGAAACCACTATACCTTGAGATGTGTTATCCTCTAGTGTCTCCTACATAAGGATTTTTTGAGTTTTGGATTATGTTTGGAAACCACTAGACCTTGGAATGTGTTCCCCTCTAGTGGCTCATGCATGATGATGCTATGAGTTATGCTTGTTGTACCATTTTTCACTGAGTACTATTATCATGGGATTCTTGGGCATCATCTAGAGGGCCAAGTGACAGTTTCTTGTCAACCCTAATTAGACATGTTAGTACCCCTAGGATTTGCTGATAGGATGGGTGGGATATGCCATTAGATTTTCTAGATTATATATGCTAGTTATTTATTGACTATGGAGTAACATCATATTTCATCCGGTGACTCCGAATTGAGTACGTCCAGGGATTGATTCTAGATATGTTTAGAAAATTCCCATGATAATCTATTTGTATGTTCTGTTTTTCTTATTCTACTTGTTGGTTATTATCCCTACCAGTTTATTCCTACTTGTTATGTTCCCATTATTATCGGCAAAGTTTCATTTGGGTGATCTGGTATGGATTTGTAACTAAATTTGGGCTTTGAACTGGGTTTTGGAAAGTGAAACTGTTTTTAAAAATGGAAAGTCATGTGTGTTATTTTCAAAAAGGAACTTATGGAAATTGGTTTTTGGTTTATTAAAATAAATAAAAGCCTATTTTTTGTATGTATTTTAAACTAGTGTTTTTTGACTATTTTTTGAAAAGAAATGCATGGAATCTGTGGTGATCACCTACTGATATGTTGTATGCTCGCACTATACTTGTGCCACTCAGCATTAGCAGACCCAATCTGTTTTGCAGGTTTAGGTTTCTGGTTCGGTTGCCTTGGGATCGGGTTGGTCTTGTGGTTGGTGGTGACCAAGAGGTTATGGGGAGATATGTTATCATGGTTTGGTCTTAGTTTTGTATTCAGTTTTTGTTCTGTTCAATAGTTGTTGTATTTAGATCAGTTGTGTATTTATTGATATTCAGTTATTATTAGTTTTGTTGCATGTTTAGTTTGGTTATTGGTCTTGGTTGTTTCTTTTTGGATTATTTTGATGTTTGGCACTAGTTTTCATCCCATGGGGATTAGTAATTCTCTTAGGGCCTTGTATCGGGTCAGGTAAGGTGTTAGGTTGGATGGAAACCCAACTTAGTTCATGAAAAAATGGTATCAGAGAAGGCTCTTATTATTTGGGGTGTCAAGTAGAATAGATATTAGGAATGTAGAGACTTTAGAGATAGGTATAGGAAGGATTTCATGAACCCTTTCTTGTTCTAATCTTCGAGTTTCCATAGGTAGTCTGTGATTTGAGCATTTTGTTTTGGTTTTTGGGGTATGGATGAGGAATGAAAATAGAGGCGAGCTGATGTCAGGTTGTGATCTCACATGGATTAGTGACCCATGTTGAGTTTGAGTGTGAATTTTAAGGTCCTCTTAGTTGTTGATGCTTACTTGTGGCATGACCCACTAACCATGTTATTGGGTTAAATATGGACACTAGTTCTTTATCCTAAGTGTTTGATGTGATTTTCTCATTTGGTTTGGTTTTTGTTGGTGTGAGTGGATTTTCAAAAGGAAAATTATTTTCAAAAAATGGGGGTTTCAATGGAAAAATGGTTTCAAGCTGTGATTATGTGGGTTTAGTGTTTTAATTGGATTTGAAAGTGAGTTAAGGTTTTGTGGAAAATGGCTTGAGATTTGAAGTGGTTTGAAATTGGGATGAAATGTAGGATTTTTGTTGTGTTTGTAATGCTTGGATTTTAAGCATGTTTTTTTGTCTTGGGATGTTATTCTGGTTGAGATTTGGGTAATTTTGATTTTGGTTATGAGTTTTTCTTTTATTCAGAATATGTTGTCCAGAAAGGTCCCCAAGGTTTTTAGTGAGTTTTTTCCAGTTGTTGTCTTTTCCCATACTTCTAGTGGAGTGGAGTGGTCAAGTTATTCTCAGTCATTGCTAGTTTTTAGTGGTGATCATGGTCCGTTAGAGGCAATGGAATGGCTTAAGAAGGTTGAGAGTGTCTCTGAATCATTGGGAACTACCAAAGTTGTTAGGGACCATGTTGTTTTGGGGTCATTTGAGGGTCTATAGTCGAATCAATATAAGGTGATCGTCCCAGCGTCACTATAAGTTAGGATGTCTTGGGAAGTGTTTAAGAACACTTTCGTCCGATGTTTTATACCTGAGGAGTTTAAGTTTGGGAAAGTAGTAAAGTTTTTGGGTGTTCAAAAAGTCCAGGTATCATTGAAGGCCTATGTTGATCATTTCAAGGAGTTGGTTTTATTTTCAATGGAGATAGCCTCAGAGAATCGGCTAAAAGATCCTCTTCTCATTCAGGGTGTTCTTCTAGATATCATGGAGTGAGTCCTCTCATCTAATTAAGTTCAATTCGAGAAATTTTTAGATGAGGCATTATAATTTGAGTTAGTCCCTAGGGTGCGATCAGTGGTAGTTGGCACTCATGAAGGTTCCCTATTTGGAAAGAGGTATGTTCCAAAAGAACCCATTTCTAAGAAATCTCCTTTGTCAGGTCTGGATTCTCACTCATCGTACTAGTCGTTTGGGTGCTTTCAATGTGGCAGGTTCAGGTATTTGAATTCATCTTGTCGTAATTCTCTGAAGGCTTATTGTCTATGTGGTTGTTTGGGTCATCTGGAGAAATTCTGCGGGAAGCATGGTGAGAAGATAAAGTTTTTATTGGAGGATGTTAGTGCCTGGTTGCAGGGTATAAAATGCTTTAAGGCATCAAGGATCCAGCCATAGGCCCCGGAGTGAAGCTTTTCATGCAGTCAATAATCATGGGTGTGGTGGAGTAGTTGGTCCAGATTTTGTATCCATTATTGGAGTAGAGTCAATTGAAGTTCCTTATTATAGTTCCCTTTGCTGTTGTAAGTTCTCCATTGTTTCAAGAGGCTTGTTGGTTTGTTGTTTTGTGATCCAAATAGTTGTACCTTTTTAAAATATGAGTCTTCGATTTGTATCCATTATTGTGTGTGCTTTTCCCTTTTTGGATCAGTTATGGTTCTTGGTTGCACTCTTTTTGGAGATGTTTGAGTCTTGTGGAGTTGAGGAATTGTGGTTTTGTTTGAAGTTTGGTTTGAGTTCCTTCCATGGGTTTCCATTATGTTAAGGGTTTGTATTATGTGGGGGATCCCTAGTTCTGGTGGTGGTGGTGTTCAGATTATTCCATAAATTTGAGGTTTGGGTTGGGAGTTCCTATGTCGATGCCATCGTGTTGAGAGTTTCAATATTGGTGGTGTTATTTTGGTTCTTATAGTAGGAAAATTTCTCCCATGTTCTCCCATTGTTCTTCATGTTGTGATTTCCTCTATAAATGGTTAGGTGTGAGTTGTAGAGTGAAAGGTCACACTATGGACCATTGTTTCATTCAATCTCATCTCATTTTAACTGCAAGCTTTATCCCTCATGTGATTTGGTGACTTTATGGGGTCATAGAGTGTTTGTTGTGAGGAGAATTGTTTCACCCCAACCATGGAATTTATTTTATTTTATTCTTTTCTTGGATTTGGATTTTTTGGTTGAAGTTCGGGTTGAGTTCTCGGTTCAAATTTTTGAATTTTGGATGTTCTGGGTAATTTTTTGGCCTGATCATGGTTTGTGTTCATGGTTTGAGGGTTAATTGTGCGGTCTATTGAGGTAGAGTATGATTTCAATCCATGTTCTTCTTCCACAGTTTGACTTGCATAGTTTGAACATGGTCTAGGGAAAACTACGCGGCTTGTGGGTTGTATCTTGTACATGGTGCACATCTTGCACATAGTTAGAGGAAACTATGTGGAAATCGTGTGAGGGGTTCTGTAGTTTGAATAGTGGAATTTTTCACAGTTAGAACACGGTTTGTCAAACTATGCGGCCAAACTGCACGAGTTGCCTAGATCATTAAAAGTATAAAAATCCTCTTTTCCCCTCTACTCTTTTAACCCTATCTCAGGTTTCTCCTCCCTTGTTTGACCTAGGAACACTAGGGGGATCCAAGATACCCTTCTCCCTTGACCCCCTTCCTCCGTTGAAGCTCTTTGAAGGTTCCTAGGTAAGTTTATTTGAGTTTTTGGTCGATTTCCTTCTCTTCTCTCTTCCCTCTCTTGGTGTCTTGTTATTTTATTGGTGGGTTCTCTCTTGGTCGAACCCTAGGGATTAGGGTTGATGTTTGGGTTGTTTTACTTTGATGTTAGGGTGTGTGTATTGTCTCTCAGGCTCGATTCTTCCTTCTCCCAGAGTTTTGTTGTGTTTGCACGTCATTGAGGTAGGTGTTTCCATCCATTTCCTTTTCGACACATTCCATTTGATTCTTGGGTATTTCTAAATAATTTATAAATGTGTTTCTCATGCTTTTGATATGTTTGTTTAGTTTTTTATGATATTTTCATGATGGAAAGTTGGTGTGAAATGGTTTTCAAAGGGTTTACTTAAACAAGCCTATGTATATATGCATATAAGGCATTCTATAAAATGTCAATTGATATTTAAAAGTGAAATTGGGTGCTTTGGGTGATGTTTTCCTTTGGTTATGTTTGGGTATTATGGTTGGATTGTGAATTGGGTGTTGTATATGGGAATTTGTGACTCTTATGGTTTGACGCTTATGTGTTTCTTGTTGTATTTAGTGGAAAAAGAAGTTGTGTTTCTTTAAAAATGGTTTTGGGTTCTTTCGTTGATACTTGAAGGGTGTCATTGGATGTGTACGCATTTATATGTGCACAAGGTGTACATATGGATGGGAAAACAAATGAAAATTTCCATTGAGAATGATGTTTCCTTGAACCCTGGTTTTTCAAAGTCTTCTCTCCCATTTTCTTCTTCCTCGTCTCAAATTATTCTTTCAAGCTAATATTGTTTTCAAAGTAATTTGAAGTGCATATGTATTAGAAGATGGATTTCAAAAATAATTTTATTGTGTATGTGCACCTCTTTGTTTTGCTTTATAAACGTGTTCAATGGATTGTGTGAAAGGTTCGAAATATGTTTTAAAAGGGTTTTGAGGTACAAATGTGATGAAATATGGTTTTCTAAATAAAGTGGGGTTTTTTCACATGAACATCCTTGTTGTTTTTCTTAAAAGCGTTCTATGAATTATGCAAGTGGTACGATGCATGTTTAAAATGTGTTTGGTGTGCGTATGGAATTAAAAGAGACCTTACCTATGGAAATGGTTGGATTTCATTTGTGCTTTTCTTATTGTATTTTCATATGGGTTTTATGAATTGTGAAAGTAGTGTGAAATGTGTTTTCAAATGGATTTTGTTCTTTGACTAAATTTAAATGTGGTTTCAAATGTGTTCTCTAAGGATTGGCCTGTTTGGCACCTTGAGGTGTGTTTTGGAAACAGAATGGTACATAATCCCATCCATAACCCTTTATGTTGGTGTATGTTTCTCCCTTAATTTGTGAACATTCTTTTGGAAATGAAATTGGATTTATAAATGAGAGGTCTGTTTGGCACTTTGAGATGTTTTGGGGTTTTTTTTGAAAACTTATGTGATGGGAAGACTAGGTTAGCATTTAGTGTTTTTTGGGAAAGTGGTTTTGCTTATGGAAAATGGTGGTTTCCATGTGAGATTTAATTCTTGGATGAACGTGCTTGTGAAAGAAGTGGATTTTCTTATGTGTTCGTGATGCTTGATTTATGTTTGTAAACCACTCGAGCTTGGGATTCGTTCTCCTCTAGTGGCTCATGCATGGGGACATCATGGGTTTTGGATTATATTTGGAAACTACTAGACCTTGGTATGTGTTCCCCTATAGTGGATCATGCAAGAGGATGTTTTAGGTTATGGTTGTTATAGCATGTTTTGCTGAGTACTATTATCATGGGATTACTAGGCGTTATCTAGACGGTCAAGTGATGGTTGCTTGTCGACTCTGGTTATACAGGTTGGTACCCCCTGAATTTGATGAGAGGCCAGGTGGGATGTGACACTAAATTGGCTAGTTTAGAGCATCCAATTGGTTATTAACTATATAGTTTCACCATATGCTGACAGGTGAGTCTGAACTGAGTACGTCCAGGGATTGCTTCTAGAGATGTTTAGAAAATGCCCATGATTATCTATCTGTATGTTCTGTTTTCTTCTGCTACTTGTTGGTTATTAGCCCTAATATTTTATTCCTTCTTGTTTTGTTCCATTTATTATCAACAAAGTTTCCTTTGGGTGATTTGGTATGGATTTGTAACTAAATTTTTGTTTTAAATTGGGTTTTGTAAAGTGAAACCATTTTTAAAAAGGGAAATTTGTGTGTGTTGTTTTCAAAAAGGAACTTATGGAAATCATTGTTTGGTTACATAAAATTAATAAAAGACTATTTTTTATGTATTTTTAAACTAGTGTTTTTTAACTATTTCGGGAAAGGAGATGCATGGACTCTATGTTGATTACCTACTCAGTTGTTGTATCCTCACACCTTACTTGTGCCACTCAGTGTCGGTATACCCGATCTATTTTGCATGTTCAGGTTTCTAGTTTGGTTGCCTTTATAGTAGGTTGGTCTTGTGGTTGGTGGTTACTAAGAGGTCACAAGGATATCATGTTAGCATGGTTTGGTCTTAGTTTTGTATTCGGTTTCTGTTTTGTTTAGCAGTTTTTGTATTTGGATCAGTTGTGTATTTATTAATATTTAGTTATTGTTAAATATGTTGCATGTTCAGTTTGGTTATTAGTCTAGGTTGTTTCTTTTTGATATAAATCATTCTCATTGGATTATTTTGTTGCTCTACACTAGTTGTTTTCCCATGGGGATCAAGAACACCCTTTAGACCTTGTATCGGGTTGGGTTGTGTGTCGGGATGGATGGAAGCCTAACTTGGTTCATGAAAAAATAGTATCAGAGGAGGCCCTTATTATTTATGGTATCAGTTAGATCAAATATTGGGACCTCCAGGACTCTATAGGTAGGTACGAGAAGGACATCATGAACCCTTTCCCATTTTGATCCTCGAGTTTCCAGAGGTAATCCTGGATTTGAGTCTTTTGTTTTGGTTTTTAGGGTATGGATGAAGAATGATAATGGAGGCGATCCAATGTCATGTTGTGATCTCACGTAGAGTATTGACCCATGTGGAGTCTGAGTTCATAGTTCAAGGTCCTCTTAATTATTGATGCTTACTTGGTTCATGGACCACTAACCATGTCGTTGGGTTATGCATGGACACTAGTTCCCCATTCTGAGTGTTTGATGTGAGTTTTTCATTTGGGTTGGTTTTTGTTTGTGTGAGTGAATTTTTAAAAGGATTTTTTTTAAATATTTTCAAGGTAAAAATGGTTTCAAGATGTGATTGTGTGGGTTTGGTGTTTGAACTAGATTTGAAAATGAGTTAAGGTTTTTTGGAAAGTGGATTGAGATTTGAAGCGGTTTGAAATTGAGATGAAATAGTGGTTTTTGAAAAGAGTATTTATGTTTTGTTTGTAATGTTTGGCATGTGAGCATATTGTTTTGGATTGATATGATATTTTGGTAGAGATTTGGGTGATGTCGATTTTGGTTATGAGTTTTTATTTTATTCATAATATGCTACCCAGAAAGGTCCCCAAGGTTTATGGGAGTTTTTTCCAGTTATTGGCACTGCCCAGACTCCTAGTGGAGTGGCGGGGTCAAGTTTTTCTCAGTCATTGTTGGTCTTTCATGGTGATCATGGTCCGTTAGAGGTAATGTAATGGCTTGAGGAGGTTAAGAGTGTCTCCAGATCGTTGGGAACTCTTGAAGTTGTTAGGGATCGTGCTGTTTTGGGGTTATTTGAGGGTCCATCCTCGGATCAATGGAAGGTGATTGTCTTAGTGTCACTGCAAGTTGGGATGTCTTGGGAAGTGTTTAATACCACTTTCATCTGATGGTTTATACCTGAGGTGGTGAAGGTGTAGAAAGTGGCAGATTTTTTGGGTGTTCAACAAGGTCAGCTATCAGTGAAGGTCTATGTTGATCTTTCCAAGGAGATGGTTTCATTTTCTTCAGAGATAGCCTCATATAATCAACTGAAAGATCCTCTTTTCGTTTGGGGTCTTCATCCAGAGATAAAGGAGTGAGTCCTCTCATCAAATGAACTTTATTTTGATAAATTTGTAGATGAGGCATTCTTAGATGAGTTGTTCCCTAGGGTATGGTTGATGGTGGTTGGCACTCATGAAGGTTCCCCATCTGGAAAGAGGTATGTTTTGGAGGAACCCATTTTTGGGGAATCTCCTTCATCGGCTCTAGCTTTTTTCTCATCGGACCAGTCATTCATGTGATTTCAGTGTGGTTGGTTTGGGAATTTGAATTTTTCTTGTTGTAATTCTCCAAATTCTTGTCGTTGATGTGGTCATTTGGTTCATTTGGAGAAATTCTACAAGAATCATGGTTAGAAGAGAAAGTTTCGATCAGAGGATGTTAGTGCCTGAATGTGGGGAAACAAATGCTTCAAGACATAAAGGATCTATCCATAGACACTAGAGTGGAGCTTTTCACATAGTCAAGAATCATGTATATGGTGGACTAGTTGTTCCGACTTTTGTCTCCAGTGTTGGAGCAGAGTAAGTTGAAGTTCCTTAATGTAGTTCCCTTTGTTGTCGTGAGTTCTCCGATGTTGCAAGAGGGTTGGTGGTTTGTTCTTTTATGATCTAAATAGTTTTTCATTTTTAAAATGTTAATATTTGATTTTTTTCCCTTCTTGTGTGTGCTTATCCCTTCTTGAGGATTGGTTATGGTTCTCAGTCATGCTTGTTTTGGAGATGTTTGAGTCTTGTGGAGTTGAGGAATTGTGGTTTTGTTTACAGTTTGGTTTGAGTTCTTTCTATGGGTTTCCCCTTATGTTAGGGGTTTGTATTATGTGGGGAATCCCTAGTTCTGGTGGTAGTGTTGTTCATCTTGTGACAAAAATTTGAGGTATGGGTTGGGAGTTCCCATGTCAGTGCTGTCATGTTGGGAGTTTCAATTTTGGTGGTGTTAGTCAGGTTCTTGTGGTGGGGAGAGCCCTCTCGTGTTATCCCATTGTTCTTCATATGCTACTAGAAAATTGACTATTTACAACGGGTCATTTGTGATGGATAAATGACCCATCACAAATAGTCCCAGGACTCAAACTATTTGCGACGAAAGAGTCGGTCTGCTGTAAATAGTCACTATTCATGACGGAAAAAAATGTTTCATCACAAATAGTTTTGGCGGGCCTTCCCACCGCCCAGCACCAAAATCAATTATGATGGGTATTTGCGATGGACTGCTTGTTCCGTCGCAAATGCCCCTCAGCTTGGATGTATTCGCGACGGAATTAATTGTCCGTCACAAATACTTTTCACCACTAAACTATTTACGATGGAATTAATTCCGTAGCAAATAATCCTAAAAAACAGCTTAACCCTATGCGACCCCCATTTCTTCTTCCTCCTCCTTCCTTCTTCTTCCCCACTCCCACATGGTACCATCTCCTACCTTCTCCACACCGCGTTGCCGCTCATGCCACCCCGCTACGCCACCACACTGCTGCACCCTGCGACGTTGCACCGCCACACCGTCGTGTCACCACACTATCGCACTGTTGAACCGCTCCTCGGACCACCCAACCTCCATTCTACTTCATCGGACTTCATTTCAACCATTTTTTAATAGATTCAGGTTAGACTCTTTGTGTTACGAGTTCCTCTTCTATCCATTTTCATTATTTTTGAGTTTTATACATTTTATTATATTTTTTTCATTTTGGTAAACTCTAGGTTTAATAGTTTATCTATTTATCATGTCTGGTCTAATCTTTAGGATGGATACAATTTTTTTATTCAATATTTTCATATTAATTTGGTTCAATATTTTCATGTTTATCTATTTATGATGTTTGACCTACATGACCCTTTGATTTGTATATTAGAAAACCCTGGGTTCAATATTTGCATGTTAATCCAGTTTAGTATTTGCATATTTATCTATTTATCATGTCTTACCTATGCGACCCTTTTATTTGTAGTTATTTTTCTAATTTTTTAAAGTTGATTTGTAGTTATTTTTCTAATTTTTTTAAAAAAATCTATGAACATGTGCAATTTTATAAATATCTATATAAACATATGTGTATATAAACATATGTTATTTTATTAACATGTGTGATTTTATATATGTCTATATATATATATAAATTATTAAATCTATGAAAATGTGCAAATATATATATATAAATATATATATATTAGATATGTATATTGGTTTAAAAAAATTGTCAGAATATATTTGATATATTTATATTAATTAAGAAATATTTTAATATATATATATATATATATATACATATATAATAGCTTATGAATATACAAATAGAAAAGTTTAAAAAAACATGTAATTTTTTTAATATATATATATATATAAACATGTGTATTTATATATATGTATATATATCAGGTTAAAAAAAACTGGTGATGTTTTTTATATATATATAAATATATATATTTACATATATATATATATATATATATATAAATGTTTAAAAAAAATTAGATTTATTATATATAGAGAGAGAGGGGTTTGATGTGAATATTTATTTAAAAAAGAGTCGGTATACATTTTATGTATTTATATTAATTATGAAATAATTATTAAAAATTTAATAATAATTTAAATAATTAATACTAATATTTACATAATTTAGAATAATTACTAATTAATTAGTCAATATTATTAATAAATAGATAGTATGTATGTATGTTTATATCTATATATATAGATCTGATATGTTAATTTGTTTGAAAAAATCATGTAAAAAATAATTTGATGTAAATAGATTTGATTAATTATGTGTTTTATATATATATATATATATATAATGTATGAAAAAAATAGAAATGACTGTTTTTTAAGAATGATGAGAAAATTAATTTAAAGAAAATATTTTAAATAAATGTTATTTATAATATTTTTTTATATTAAAAACGTTAAAAAATTGGTTTTATGAAAAAATAATAAAATTTTAAAATATGTAATATTTATTAAAATCTTAGTTAATAATAGTTAGGATAATTTTTTGTAATACTTTATAAAAAAAATATAACAATTATAAGACTTATTAAAAATTCATAAAAAATATTAATTATTAAAAATGTAGTATTAATTTAAATAATTTATAATATTTAATAATTACTGAGTTGTTATTATTAATAAATTATTGATATTACTGATAATAATAAAATCATAATAATAATATGTAAAAAAATATAAAAACATATATAAAAGTAAAAAATATTAATAAATTAATAAAAATTTACATTAATAATAATCATTACATAATTTATAATTTATAATAATTAATTTATCAATATTATTAATACATAATAAATATAATTGTTAATTACAAAATATTGTTAATAATTTGAAAATATGAGGAAATTATGAAAATTTGTCAAAATTTGTAAAAGAAAAAATATGAGTAATTTTTAAATATTAGTAATATTTATTATAAATTCAAATGTTATGTCGCGTCTATGATAAACCCCATATCTCAGACCCAACGGTGATCTCTGATTTATCATATGAGACACCATTTGAAAGATACAAAACTTTTTATAGTAAATTATAATAAAAATATTAAATTAACTACCCTCGCCTGCAATGTAACTAATCACCTGATGCACACAAATGTAATGTCGCGTCTAGCGTAAACCTCACACCCCGGACCCAACACTGATCTCTGATTTATCATATGAGACTTTGTTAGAGATGTAACGACCCAAAGTTTTTCAATGAAAATACCCTTCTTATAAATATGTCATAAAATAACATGAAAGCACAACATAATGAACTACTAAGTGATAAGTGACCTTTAAACATAAGTTTGTCACTCCTATGTTTGGAATTTCGAAAATCTGACATACACGGTTCTGTTCAAGATGATTTTTTGAGTCTAATGAAATAAAAATAATTTTTGGTGAATAGTAACGTACCCTTAGGAATAGTAACATACCCTTATGAATAGTAAATCATCCAACATAAGAGTAACATTACCTATGATTAATTAAATAAAATCTAGACATCTTAGAAAGTGACAATTTGACCTTAGTAAACGTTTTGGTATTTTGTAAGTCATAAATAATTAATTATAATTAATTAATTAATTTAAAAGAATATTTATTTCCCTAAAATTTATTCATAAATTATTGAATCAATTTCTTATAGTTTTTAGATAATTTTATAAGACCCTACATAATTTTTGGAAGCACTATAAAATCAGTTTTAATCTTAAAAACTGTTTTTTTAAGTAAATTATGATTTTAATTAAATATTAAATTAAAAATATTTAGAAAATTATTTTCAAAAAATGGAAATCATTTTTGGATTCTACACGTCTAAAAATGGTAGGGGTAAATTTTTGGGTTTATTCTGAAATACTTCAATTTTCAGGTGAATAGTAAACAAATACAGTTTTTCGCATAATCGGTGTATACTAAATTGCATCATTAATGATGTAAAGATGACATAAATATTCTGGAACTTTAGTTTCATCCAAAACATATTAAATTTCATAAATTTTTCCTTAAAATACAATAAATCCAATTCTCAAACCTAAAAAGAACTTTCCAAAGCCTAAAGTCAAAAGGTGATTTCTTAAAGTGTCTTTTTCTCTTTCTTTCACTTTCTTTTTAATAAATTAATGAATTCGAATTATAAAGAAGAATTAAAGCCTAAAACGAATTATATTATATTGATATATGATTTAGGATGTCAAAAAACTACTATTAAAAGTCTAACATTTGATATATTATTTTATTTAATATTTTATACTAAAAACACCTCCCTCCTCATGTATTAATAAGCCCCCCCCCCCTCCTCTTGCCAAACCACACCTCTAAAGCTTCAAGAATTCTCTAAACTCTACCCAAAAATCTTCCCAATCCCCTCCCCCACGTCCAAAAGCTTCTGGTCTCATCAAAATACCAAGACTAGCTTCCGTAAGGAGGATCTCAAGAGGAAGATTTAAGAGGTAATTCCCCTCCCTCTTCTCCTTTAATTTCCTTTCAAGTTCAAGTTCATTTCTTGATCTCTCCCCACCTATATTCATCCAAATTGTTTTGTAACTCCATTATTATACATATACTGTAATTTTATGATTCTAATGGGATATTATATCACCCCACACCCTTTTCCTCTTCCTTTTATTTTATTAAAGAGAACGTTGTTCATGAGGTGTTAAATTTATCACCTTCAAAAACGACATGCTCTCTTCTTCCATTTCTACCTTCAGATCTGGTCATGAAACCATTTTTTTGGTTGAACCAGGATACTTTATATGTATTATGTTATATTTAAAGTTCTGTAAATAACCTATGGACATATTACTAATTGAAAAGTTAAAACAAGTTCGTTGTGATCCAAAAACCGCTCAAATTAGCCCAAATAATCATCATTTAATTCTTATCTAATGATTCATCCATATAGATCTAATATAATTAATTATAAGATAATTAAAACTCCTTTAATATCATTAATGACCTGTAATATAATTTTTGTATGTTTACTCATTTTCTACCCAAACTTCAATTTAAGAATACAAGTGAACCACCCAAGAAAAACCATAAAAATGAACATCCCCGAACAATGTTTTTAAACTCTATAAGTCATCCAAAGGAAAATAATATGACATAATGAAACCAGAATGAACCCTATTAATGTACACATGGTTTTGGATTTCTAATTAATGAATATAATGTCATTATACAGGACATTAATGAGAAGGAAGCATTCGGGTACAAGGTAAGGGGAAATCTCGAACCCAATTTTCTTCCTTCAGGTTCTCCCTCTTTCACTCCATTTTTGATATGGTTACTCCTCAAAGATAATTTTTTCATAATTTACTTTAATTTTTTGGGATATACATGTTTTTCTCTGGTTTTTATGTCCAACAAAATGTTTTCCAAAAAGAACTCTTCCTTTAAGAACACCCCTTTTACTTCTCACTCAAAGTGAACGGTTCTTGTAACATGTATGTTATTACCTCTTCTTTTGGGAACCCAAAGCTTATGAATATATTATTATGATATGAAACCCATTCCTTTTCATGGGTTCATTATGTTATATGTTCATTGTGGCAATCATGATAAATGATAATGTTATGATGTGACGGGTGCGCCCGGAATTATATAGCACAATATGAATGTTTGAATGTGACGGGTGCGCCCGGAATTATACAGCGCTCCAATGCATTGGGTAAAGTGATGAATCTCATGATTAAATGTGAAATGATGTGTGAAAAAGATGCTATCTTGTTTCACAAGTATGTGTGGTATTTAACCACTAAGACATTATGTTTCATTTTATGCATTGCCACATTTCAAGTCTTTGATTTATGCTCCTCCCATGTTCATGATCTTTTGCCTATGTTATGATTATGCTCACCCCATGCTATATTGTTATTACCTATCCTCTTACTGGGCTTCTAGATCACCCATTTTGATGTATATCCTCAGGTGGCTACATGTACTAAGGAGAGGACAAGTTCCAATAAGAATCTAGAGAAGAAGAAATTAAATAAATGTTTATGCTTGATGTTGTATTTGTTATGTATGGTCCTAGTTTTCCCAAGACACCAAACCTTTGGATCCTCTAAGTGTAATAATATTATGTTTTTTACCTTTTAAATGATGTAATAGTAATGTAAGAAAAGGCCGGGAGGCTATAGTTGGTATCAGAGGCAAGGTTTAGTTAATTTGGAAATTAGGATTAGTGAACCCTAGAGAAAACCTCTAGTATGAGATTGAGTAAAAATATACACACAAGAATATTTACCTAGGGATCCCATATGTTATGTTTTTGGTATAATTTTTTAAATTAATAAGTTATTCATGACTTGTTTAGTTATGTTTTGTTCTATCGTTTTCTATTTTAGAAAATGGTGGGAACTAGGAGAAATTAGGCCAACAACTCATGCGAGGGTCAATGCAACGATTGCCCGAACGACATCCCCAATGATTTGGGAGGTGGAGTTCAAAACTTCATGGCGATTCTTACCCAATTATCTCAGGTTATGAATAATAACCATAATAATCGGGAATGTCCTCCTTCACCAAAGAGGGAGAAACTAGCTATCGAATGTTTTATGCGACAACGACCACCGATGTTTTGTGGATCTTCTGATCCACTAGTTGTGGAACACTGGGTCAACTCCATGGAGAAAATATTTTTTGTGCTTCACTGTTCTGAGATGGAGAAGGTGACTCTAGTCGTTTATCATCTAGATGGATAAGTCGATCAATGGTGAGCTTTGATCAAGAACACTAAGCCAAGGGAAGAAATTGAAGAGATGGAATGGGAAGACTTTAAGATAATGTTTCTTAATAACTATTTCCCACGAACTCTTCGCACAAAGATAGAGGGAGAATTCCTAGAGCTCAAGTAAAAAGAAGGAGAATCTATCACAACCTATAAAGCGAATTTCACAAGGCTCTCAAGTTATGATTCGGGTTTTGTTATCATCCATGATAGTAAAATTGATAGATTCTTTAGTGGATTAAAACCACACCTTCGAAAGGCTCTTGCAATTCAAGAATTTGGGAGTTATGAAGAAGTTGTTCGGTGTGTTCTCAAAAGTGGAGATGGAGTTTGGAGAATGGTCCCTGGGCTATGGGGATAAGAAATGAAAGATGGAGTTTCAAGCCGGTGGATCTAGTGACAAAGGTGGGAAGAAAAATTAACGACCCACATGCCAAAAATGTGGGAAGTTTCACCATGGGAACTACCTCAAAGGGACAGAGAAATGATTCAAGTGTGGGAAAGAAGGACACCATGCTCAAGAGTGTCGAAAAGACACGAAAAGGAAGGAAAATGTAGCCGATGAAAGGAGAGAACCACCCATGGTTCAATGCTACAACTGTAGGGAGCTAGGGAACTATGCAAACCAGTGCACTAAACCTCGATCTCTCGAGGGTAATCAGCGTCAGCAGCCACCAAAGCCAAAGAAACAAGGGAAGGCTTATGCCATCACTACTGCGGAGGGGGAGCATAATAATGAATTCATACAAGGTACACTTCATATTCACTCAAGAATGGAAAAAGTCTTATTTGATTCAGGTTCTACGCATTCCTTTATATCTTGAAAGTTTTCTAGAACTATAGAATCAAAGCCCCGAAACCTTGAAGTAGAGATATCTTTAAAAACACTAATTGGTGCAATAATTGCAACCCAAGTGTTTGACTCTTCTCCTATTGACCTGTGTGGGAAGATTCTTTTGGAAAATCTCGTAATACTTCCCTTGGTGGAATTTGACGCTATAATGGGAATGGACTGGCTCTCGTCATATAGAACGCATATCAAATATCGGGAAAAGAAAATATCTTTTCATATTCTGAACCATCCCATGCTCCTATACAAATTCAAGGAAGATCATGAATCTCCTTTGAAAAATCCTTTAATGGTGTGGGTGTTGATTCCCTATGAATAAGCATACCTCACCCAAATGGTTGAGTCGAAGGAAAGTTCCAACCTTGAGGAAATTCCCATTGTGAGGGAATACGGTGATGTATTTCCCGAAGAGTTACCCGGAATTCCCCCGGATCATGAGGTAGAGTTCTCAATTGAACTCATACCCGGAGCTACTCCTATCTCGAAGTGACCCTATAGGATGGCTCTTATCGAACTGGAGGAGTTAAAGAAGCATCTGCAAGAGCATCTAGACAAAGGGTTCATACGCCCTAGTGCATCACCTTGGGGTGCACCAATGATCTTTGTGAAGAAGAAGGATGGAACAATGCGGCTGTGTATCGACTATTGGGAACTCAACAAGATCACCATAAAGAACAAGTATCCTCTCCCAAGGATTGATGACTTGTTCAACCAGTTAAGAGGAGCTCAATACTTCTCAAAGGTGGATCTTCTTTCTGGATATCATCAGGTAAAGGTGAAGAAGGAAGATATTCAGAAGACTGCCTTCCGTACAAGGTATAGGCACTATGAGTTTTTTGTGATACCCTTCGGAATTACTAATTCCCCTTCAATCTTCATGGATTTGATGAATATAGTCTTTAGACATTACCTTGACAAATCTGGGGTAGTGTTTATCGATGATATTCTCATCTACTCCAAGAGAAAGGAGGAACATGAAGAACATCTAAGACTTGTGTTGGTGACATTAATAAAGGAGAAGTTGTATGCCAAGTTTAGAAAGTGTGACTTTTGGATGAATCAAGTCACGTTCTTGGTACATGTGATCACAAGTGAGGAAATTTATGTGGATCCCTCAAAGACAAAGGCGATTGAGGAATGGCCCAGGCCCTCTAGTGTCATAGAAATTCGTATTTTTCTTGGATTAGCTGGGTACTACCGACATTTTGTGAGAAACTTCTCACGATTGTCAAGCCTGCTAAATAAGTTAACAAGGAAAGGGGTAAAGTATGTCTGGACGGAAGAATGTGAGGGAAGCTTCAAGGAGCTAAAGAGAAGGCTGATCACTGCACCTGTACTCACATTACTGAAAAGTGGAGAAAGTTTTGTGATATACAGTGATGCTTTAAATAAATACTTGGGTTGTGTACTTATGCAAAATGATAATGTGATAGTCTACACCTCACGACAGTTGAAGATCCATGAGCCGAACTACCCGATGCATGATCTAGAGCTGGAAACCGTGATTTTTGCCTTGAAAATCTAGAGGCACTACCTTTATGGAAAGAAGTGTGACATATACACTGACCACAAGAGCCTAAAGTATATATTCACACAAAAGGATCTCAACATGCATCAAAGGAGATGGTTAGATCTAATCAAGGATTACGATTTCTCTATTCACTATCATCTTGGAAAGGTGAACAAGGTAGCTGATGCTCTAAGCAGAAAAAACCTGCTAATTTATCCATGTTGTGGATAGAGAAAGACCATATCTTCTTGGATATGCAAAGAATGGATTTGGAAATCATAAGGGCAGGGGATACATCCTACCTTGCCCAAATGATTACGCAACCATCCATCCAAGAGAAGATTAAGGAAGCACAAAGGTATGATGTGGAGATACAAAAGAGGGTGGATGCAGTAAAGGAAGGGAAGTTGCAAGAGTTCCATATCGATGATGATGGTGTGATTTGGTCTGGAACACAGATTTGTGTGCCTTCATCACCCTGGATAAAGAATGAGCTATTGGATAATGCACATAGCTCAACTTTCTCTATCCATCCTAGGAGTACCAAGATGTATCGTGATCTCCGAGAACACTTCTGGTGGGATAACATGAAGAATAATATTGCGGAATATATATCAAGGTGCTTGGTATGTCAGCAAGTTAAAGCTGAGTGGAAAAAGCCCAAAGGTATGATGCAGCCATTGCCTATACCCATGTGGAAATGGGAAAATGTTACTATGGACTTTGTCATGGGTCTCACGAAGACGTCAAAGGGAAATAATGTGATATGGGTTGTGGTTGATCGACTCACCAAGACTGCCCATTTTATCGCTATTCGGGAAGACCTCTCACTTGAAAAACTTGCAAAGATATATGTGAAGGAAGTGGTGAGACTGCACGATGTTCCACTCTCAATTGTCTCTGACCGTGATCTAAGGTTCACATCTAAGTTCTGGAGGAGCCTTCAACATGTTTTGAGTACTGAATTAAATTTCAGCACGGCCTATCACCCCCAAACCGATGGCCAGTCTAAAAGGACTATTTAGACGCTTGAAGATATGCTAAGAGCCTACTCTCTTGAATTCAAAGGTGTTTGGGATCAGCATCTCTCATTGGTTGAGTTCTCATATAACAATAGCTTCCACTCGAGTATTCAGATGGCTCTGTATGAATCTCTTTATGGGAAGCGATGTAGAACTCCAACCTGTTGGGATGAAGTTGGAGAAAGAAAGTTACTTAGGCCCGATCTTGTTCAAGAGATGACAGAGAAGTTTCAAGTAATACAGAAACACATCAAAGATGCTCAAAGTCGGAAAAAGAGCTATGTTGACAACCGTCGAAGGGACTTGGAGTTTGACGTTGGAGATAAATTCTTCCTTCGAATATCTCCATGGAAGAGAGTCATGCGATTCGGGAAGAAAGGGAAGCTAAGCCCAAGGTATATTGGCCCATTTGAAATCCTTGACCGCATAGGAGATCTAGCCTATCGGCTTGCACTTCCACCAAATATGGCTCAGGTTCATGATGTGTTTCATGTATCACTACTGAGGAAGTACATACCAGACCCCTCATATGTACTAAACTCAGAGGTGGTGTAACTGGAAGATGATATCTCCTATGAGGAGTAGCCAATAAAGATTCTGGATCAGAGAGATAAGGTTCTACGCAACAATACAACCCATCTTTTCAAAGTTTTGTGGAGGAACCATAAGTTTAAGGAAGCAACCTGGGAACTAGAAGAGTCAATGAAGGAGAAGTACCCTCACCTGTTTGTGTAAAGTGAAATTTTAGGGGTGAAATTTCTTAAGGGGGGAAGAATGTAACGACCCAAAGTTTTTCAATGAAAATTACCTTATTATAAATATGTCATAAAATAACATGAAAACACAACATAATGAACTACTAAGAGATAAGTGACCTTTAAACATAAGTTTGTCACTCCTATGTTTGGAATTTTGAAAATGCGACATACGCGGTTCTGTTCAAGATGATTTTTTGAGTCTAATGAAACAAAAATAATTTTTGGTGAATAGTAACATACCCTTAGGAATAGTAACATACCCTTATGAATAGTAAACCATCCAACATAAGAGTAACATTACCTATGATTAATTAAATAAAATCAAGACATCTTAGAAAGTGACAATTTGACCTTAGTAAACATTTTGGTATTTTTTAAGTCATAAATAATTAATTATAATTAATTAATTAATTTAAAAGAATATTTATTTCCCTAAAATGTATTCATAAATTATTTAATCAATGTATTATAGTTTTTAGATAATTTTATAAGACCCTACGTAATTTTTGGAAGCACTATAAAATCAGTTTTAATCTTAAAAACTGTTTTTTTAAGTAAATTTTGATTTTAATTAAATATTAAATTAATAATATTTTGAAAATTATTTTTGAAAAATGGAAATCATTTTTGGATTCTACACGTCAAAAAATAGTAGGGGTAAATTTTTGGGTTTATTCTGAAATACTTCAATTTTCAGGTGAATGGTAAAAAAATACAGTTTTTCGCATAATCGGTGTATACTAAATTGCATCATTAATGATGTAATGATGACATAAACATTCTGGAACTTTAGTTTCGGGAAAAACATATTAAATTTCATAAATTTTTCCTTAAAATACAATACATCCAAATCTCAAAACCTAAAAAGAACTTTCCAAAGCCTAAAGTCAAAAGGTGATTTCTTAAAGTGTCTTTTTCTCTTTCTTTCACTTTCATTTTAATAAATTAATGAATTCAAATTATAAAGAAGAATTAAAGCCTAAAACGAATTATATAATATTAATATATGATTTAGGATGTCAAAAAACTACTATTACAAGTCTAACATTTGATATATTATTTTATTTAATATTTTATACTAAAAACACCTCCCTCCTCATGTATAAATAAGCCATCCCCCTCCTCTTGCCAAACCACACCTCTCAAGCTTCAATAATTCTCTAAAATCTACCCAAACATCTTCCCTAGCCCCCCCCCCCCCCATGTCCAAAATCTACTGGTCTCATCAAAAGACTAAGACTAGCTTCCTTAAGGAGGGTCTCAAGAGGAAAATTTAAGAGGTAATTTCTCTCCCTCTTCTCCTTTAATTTCCTTTCAAGTTCAAGTTCCTTTCTTTATCTATCCCCACCTATATTCATACAAATTGTTTTGTAACTCCATTATTATACATATACTATAATTTTATGATTCTAATGGGATATTATATCACCCCATACCTTTTCTCTCTTCCTTTTATTTTATTAAAGAGAACGTTGTTCATGAGGTGTTAAATTTATCACCTTCAAAAACGACATGCTCTCTTCTTCCATTTCTACCTTCAGATCTAGTCATGAAACCATTTTTGTGGTTGAACCATGATACTTTATATGTATTATGTTCTATTTAAAATTATCGAAATAACCTATGGACATATTACTAAGTGAAAAGTTAAAACAAGTTCGTTGTGATCCAAAAACCGCTCAAATTAACCCAAATAATCATCATTTAATTCTTATCTAATGATTCATCCACATAGATCTAATATAATTCATTATAAGATCATTCAAACTCCTGTAATATCATTAATGAAATGTAATATCATTTCTGTATGTTTACTCATGTTCTACCCAAACTTCAATTTAAGAATACAAGTGAACCACCCAAGAAAAACCATAAAAACGAACATCTCTGAACAATGTTTTTAAACTCTATAAGTCATCCAAAGGAACATAATATGACATAATGAAACCAGAATGAACCCTATTAATGTACACATGGTTTTGGATTTCTAATTAATGAATATAATGTCATTATACAGGACATTAAAGAGAAGGAATCATTCGGGTACAAGGTAAGGGGAAATCTCGAACCCAATTTTCTTCCTCCGGGTTCTCCCTCTTTCACTCCATTTTTGATATGGTTACTCCTCAAAGATCATTTTTTCATAATTTCCTTTAATTTTCTGGGATATACATGTTTTTCACTGGTTTTTATGTCCAAAAATTTTTTTCCAAAATAACTCTTCCTTTAAGAACACCCCTTTTACTTCTCACTCAAAGTAAATGATTCTTGTAACATGTATGTTATTCCCTCTTTCTTTTGGGAAACCAAAGCTTATGAATATGTTATTATGAAATGAAACTCATTACTTTTCATGGGTTCATTGTGTTATATGTTCATCATGGAAAGCATGATAAATGATAATGTTATGATGTGACGGGTGCGCCCGGAATTATATAGCGTAATATGAATGTTTAAATGTGACGGGTGCGCCCGGAATTATAAAGCGCTCCAATGCATTGGGTAAAGTGATGAATCTCATGAGTAAATGTGAAATGATGTGTGAAAAAGATGCTATATTGGTTCACAAGTATGTGTGGTAGTTTACCACTAATACATGATGTTTCATTTTATGCATTGCAACATTTCAAGTCTTTGATTTATGTTCCTCTCATGTTCATGATCTTTTGCCTATGTTATGATTATGCTCACCCCATGCTATATTGTTCTTACCTATCCTCTTACCAGGCTTCTAGCTCACCCATTTTTATGTATATCCTCAGGTGGATATATGTACTAAGGGGAGAACAAGTGCCAATAAGAAGCTAGAGAAGAAGAAATTAAATAAATGTTTATGCTTGATTTTGTATTCACTACTGGAAATAATAGATTTACCAACGGTTGAGAAATGTTGGGAAAGGCTGGACAACCGTTGGTATAACATATACCAACGGTTCGGCCAACCGTAGGTAAGTAATCCGTACACCGCGCCTCAGATTGAGGCGGTGTTGACTCGTACACGTCACATATGACCTATGGATCGTTCTCCTAAAGTTTCAATGGAAACCGAATGCGTTTGGTCGGTTTTCCGTATGTACTTAAATTGTTGTCCATTTTAAGCAAAAGAGACACAGTTAGAGAGGTGTCGGCCACACCGCTCCTCAGATTGAGGCGGGATTGACTCGTACACGTCACATACGACCCGTGGATCCTTTTCCTAAATTATGGACACAATCCGAATGCATTTTCTCCGTTTTCCGTATGTCACTTGATGCTTTTCACTTAAAATAATGTCCCTTTGAAACAAAAGACAGACACTTTGAGTGGTGTCGGCCACACCGCGTCTCCAATTGAGGCGGGGTTGATTCGTACACGTCACATATGACCCATGGATCGTTCTCCTAAAGTTTCAACGGAAACCGAATCCGTTTCGTCGGTTTTCCGTATGTACTTAAAATGATGTCCGTTTTAAACAAAAGAGAGCCACTTAGACTGATCTCGGCCACACCATGACTTGGATTCATCCCGGGTCAGCTCGTACATGTCACATATGACCCATGGATCGTTGGGATAAATTATCAACAAATTTGGAATGCGTTTGGTCGGTTTTCCGTATGCCAGTTGTTCTTTTCACTTATAATCCTGTCCATTTTAAACAAAAGAGACACAGTTAGAACGGTGTCGGCCACACCGCTCCTCGGATTGAGGCGGGATTGACTCGTACACGTCACATACGACCCATGGATCCTTGTGATAAAGTATCGACACAGTCCGAATGCCTTTGGTCGGTTTTTCGTATGTCACTTGATGCTTTTCACTTAAAATGACGTCTTTTTGAAACAAAAGACCGACACTTTGAGTGGTGTCGGCCACACCGTGTCTCCGATTGTGGCGGGGTTGATTCGTACACGTTACATATGACTCATGGATCGTTCTCCTAAAGTTTCAACGGAAACCGAATCCGTTTGGTCGTTTTTCCGTATGTACTTAAAATGGTGTCCATTTTAAACAAAAGAGAGCCACTTAGACTTATCCCGGCCACACCGCGACTCGGATTCATCCCGGGTTGGCTCGTACACGTCACATATGACCCATGGATTGTTGAGATAAATTATCAACAGATTCGGAATGTATTTGGTCGGTTTTCCGTATGTCAGTTGATGCTTTTCACTTAAAATAACGTCCTTTTGACTTGAAACCACCGTGCAACATTCTAATTATTATTCGTGACGTGTACGCGCAGACGACACGTCAATCGGACGTGCGGTTTGCGCGGTACGACTCAATATTCGTGTTTTAAGTGATGCGCGCGCTTCGTAAACGCGCGTGAGGGGGGTCCAAACGGGCCGAACGATGTCGGAATGGCCTGAAATCAGACGACAAATACGGGTGAGTGATTTATGAAGTGGTCGACTAGACGGCACGTCAATCGGACGTGTCCTGTGCCCGCGGTGACCGAGAACGCAGTTCGGGTGTCATAAACGGCCAGAACGGGCGTCCAACGGTCAAATTCATAGCGGAGTACCTCGGATTGAGCTGAAACCACCGTGGAACATTCTAATTATTATTTGTGACGTGTACGCGCAGACAGCACATCAATCGGACGTGCGGTTTGCGCGGTACGGCTCAATATTCGTGTTTTAAGTGATGTGCGCGCTTCGTAAACGCGCGTGAGGGGGGTCCAAACGGGCCGAACGATGTCGGAATGGCCTCAAATCAGACGACAAAAACGGGTGAGTGATTTCTGAAGTGGTCGAGCAGACGGCACGTCAATCGGACGTGCCGTGTGCCCGCGGTGACTGACAACGCAGTTCTGGTGTCATAAACGGCCAGAACGGGCGTCCAACGGTCAAATTCATAGCGGAGTACCTCGGATTGAGCTGAAACCATCGTGGAACATTCTAATTATTATTCTTGACGTGTACGCGCATACAGCACCTCAATCGGACGTGCGGTTTGCGCGGTACGGCTCAATATTCGTGTTTTAAGTGATGTGCGCGCTTCGTAAACGCGCGTGAGGGGGGTCCAAACGGGCCGAACGATGTCGGAATGGCCTGAAATCAGACGACAAATACGGGTGAGTGATTTCTGAAGTGGTCGAGCAGACGGCACGTCAATCGGACGTGCCGTGTGCCCGCGGTGACCGACAACGCAGTTCTGGTGTCATAAACGGCCAGAACGGGCGTCCAACGGTCAAATTCATAGCGGACGGCCTCGGATTGAGCTGAAACCACCATGGAACATTCTAATTATTATTCTTGACGTGTACGCGCAGACGACACGTCAATCGGACGTGCGGTTTGCGCGGTACGGCTCAATATTCGTGTTTTAAGTGATGCGCGCGCTTCGTAAACGCGCGTGAGGGGGGTCCAAACGGGCCGAACGATGTCGGAATGGCCTGAAATCAGACGAAAAATATGGGTGAGTGATTTCTGAAGTGGTCGAGCATACGGCACGTCAATCGGACGTGCCGTGTGCCCGTGGTGACCGACAACGCAGTTCTGGTGTCATAAACGGCCAGAACGGGCGTCCAACGGTCAAATTCATAGCGGACGACCTCGGATTGAGCTGAAACCATCGTGGAACATTCTAATTATTATTCGTGACGTGTACGCGCAGACGGCACGTCAATCGGACGTGCGGTTTGCGCGGTACGGCTCAATATTCGTGTTTTAAGTGATGCGCGCGCTTCGTAAACGCGCGTGAGGGGGGTCCAAACGGGCCGAACGATGTCGGAATGGCCTGAAATCAGACGAAAAATACGGGTGACTGATTTCTGAAGTGGTCGAGCAGACGGCACGTCAATCGGACGTGCCGTGTGCCCGCGGTGACCGACAACGCAGTTCTGGTGTCATAAACGGCCAGAACAGGCGTCCAACGGTCAAATTCATAGCGGACGGCCTCGGATTGATCTGAAACCACCGTGGAACATTCTAATTATTATTCGTGACGTGTACGCGCAGACGGCACCTCAATCAGACGTGTGGTTTGCGCGGTACGGCTCAATATTCGTGTTTTAAGTGATATGCGCGCTTCGTAAACGCGCGTGAGGGGGGTCCAAACGGGCCGAACGATGTCGGAATGGCCTGAAATCAGACGACAAATACGGGTGACTGATTTATTAAGTGGTCAAGCAGACGGCACGTCAATCGGACGTGCCGTGTGCCCGCGGTGACCGACAACGCAGTTCTGGTGTCATAAACGGCCAGAACAGGCGTCCAACGGTCAAATTCATAGCGGACGGCCTCGGATTGAGCTGAAACCACCGTGGAACATTCTAATTATTATTCATGACGTGTACGCGCAGACGGCACGTCAATCGGACGTGCGGTTTGCGCGGTACGGCTCAATATTCGTGTTTTAAGTGATGCGCGCGCTTCGTAAACGCGCGTGAGGGGGGTCCAAACAGGCCGAACGATGTCGGAATGGCCTGAAATCAGACGACAAATACAGGTGAGTGATTTCTGAAGTGTTCGAGTAGACGGCACGTCAATCGGACGTGCCGTGTGCCCGCGGTGACCGACAACGCAGTTCTGGTGTCATAAACGGCCAGAACGGGCGTCCAACGGTCAAATTCATAGCGGACGGCCTCGGATTGAGCTGAAACCATCGTGGAACATTCTAATTATTATTCGTGACGTGTACGCGCAGACGGAACGTCAATCGGACGTGCGGTTTGCGCGGTACGGCTCAATATTCGTGTTTTATGTGATGCGTGCGCTTCGTAAACGCGCGTGAGGGGGGTCCAAACGGGCCGAACGATGTCGGAATGGCCTGAAATCAGACGACAAATACGGGTGACTGATTTCTGAAGTGCTCGAGCAGACGGCACGTCAATCGGACGTGCCGTGTGCCCGCGGTGACCGACAACGCAGTTCTGGTGTCATAAACGGCCAGAACAGGCGTCCAACGGTCAAATTCATAGCGGACGGCCTCGGATTGAGATGAAACCACCGTGGAACATTCTAATTATTATTCGTGACGTGTACGCGTAGACGGCACCTCAATCGGACGTGCGGTTTGCGCGGTACGGCTCAATATTCGTGTTTTAAGTGATGTGCGCGCTTCGTAAACGCGCGTGAGGGGGGTCCAAACGGGCCGAACGATGTCGGAATGGCCTGAAATCAGACGACAAATACGGGTGACTGATTTCTGAAGTGGTCGAGCAGACGTCACGTCAATCGGACGTGCCGTGTGCCCGCGGTGACCGACAACGCAGTTCTGGTGTCATAAACGGCCAGAACGGGCGTCCAACGGTCAAATTCATAGAGGACGGCCTCGGATTGAGCTGAAACCACCGTGAAACATTCTAATTATTATTCGTGACGTGTACGCGTATACGGCACCTCAATTGGACGTGCGGTTTGCGCGGTACGGCTCAATATTCGTGTTTTAAGTGATGCGCGCGCTTCGTAAACGCGCGTGAGGGGGGTCCAAACGGGCCGAACGATGTCGGAATGTCCTGAAATCAGACGAAAAATACGGGTGAGTGATTTCTGAAGTGGTCGAGCAGACGGCACGTCAATCGGACGTGCCGTGTGCCCGCGGTCACCGACAACGCAGTTCTGGTGTCATAAACGGCCAGAACGGGCGTCCAACGGTCAAATTCATAGCGGACGGCCTCGGATTGAGCTGAAACCACCGTGGAACATTCTAATTATTATTCGTGACGTGTAAGCGCAGACGGCACGTCAATCGGACGTGCGGTGTGCGCGGTACGGCTCAATATTCGTGTTTTAAGTGATGCTTGCGCTTCGTAAACGCGCGTGAGGGGGGTCCAAACGGGCCGAACAATGTCGGAATGGCCTGAAATCAGACGACAAATACGGGTGAGTGATTTCTGAAGTTTTCGAGCAGACGGCACGTCAATCGGACGTGCCGTGTGCCCGCGGTGACCGACAACGCAGTTGTGGTGTCATAAACGGCCAGAACGGGCGTCCAACGGTCAAATTCATAGCGGACGACCTCAGATTGAGCTGAAACCACCGTGGAACATTCTAATTATTATTCGTGACGTGTACGCGCAGACGGAACGTCAATCGGACGTGCGATTTGCGCGGTACGGCTCAATATTCGTGTTTTAAGTGATGCGCGCGCTTCGTAAACGCGCGTGAGGGGGGTCCAGACGGGCCGAACGATGTCGGAATGGCCTGAAATCAGACGAAAAATACGGGTGACTGATTTCTGAAGTGGTCGAGCAGACGGCACGTCAATCGGACGTGCCGTGTGCCCGCGGTGACCGACAACGCAGTTCTGGTGTCATAAACGGCCAGAACGGGCGTCCAACGGTCAAATTCATAGCGGACGGCCTCGGATTGAGCTGAAACCACCGTGGAACATTCTAATTATTATTCGTGACGTGTTCGCGTAGACGGCACGTCAATCGGACGTGCGGTTTGCGCGGTACGGCTCAATATTCGTGTTTTAAGTGATGCGCGCGCTCCGTAAACGCGCGTGAGGGGGGTCCAAACGGGCCGAACGATGTCGGAATGGCCTGAAATCATACGAAAAATACGGGTGAGTGATTTATAAAGTGGTCGAGCAGACGGCACGTCAATCGGACGTGCCGTGTGCCCGCGGTGACCGACAACGCAGTTCTGGTGTCATAAACGGCCAGAACGGGCGTCCAACGGTCAAATTCATAGCGGACAGCCTCGGATTGAGCTGAAACCACCGTGGAACATTCTAATTATTATTCGTGATGTGTACGCGCAGACGGCACGTCAATCGGACGTGCGGTTTGCGCGGTACGGCTCAATATTCGTGTTTTAAGTGATGCGCGCGCTTCGTAAACGCGCATGAGGGGGGTCCAAATGGGCCGAACGATGTCGGAATGGCCTGAAATCAGACGACAAATACGGGTGAGTGATTTCTGAAGTGTTCGAGCAGACGGCACGTCAATCGGACGTGCCGTGTGCCCGCGGTGACCGACAACGCAGTTCTGGTGTCATAAACGGCCAGAACGGGCGTCCAACGGTCAAATTCATAGCGGACGGCCTCGGATTGAGCTGAAACCATCGTGGAACATTCTAATTATTATTCGTGACGTGTACGCGCAGACGGAACGTCAATCGGACGTGCGGTTTGCGCGGTACGACTCAATATTCGTGTTTTAAGTGATGCGCGCGCTTCGTAAACGCGCGTGAGGGGGGTCCAGACGGGCCGAACGATGTCGGAATGGCCTGAAATCAGACGACAAATACGGGTGAGTGATTTCTGAAGTGGTCGAGCAGACGGCACGTCAATCGGACGTGCCGTGTGCCCGCGGTGACCGACAATGCAGTTCTGGTGTCATAAACGGCCAGAACGGGCGTCCAACGGTCAAATTCATAGCGGACGGCCTCGGATTGAGCTGAAACCACCGTGGAACATTCTAATTATTATTCGTGACGTGTACGCGCAGACGGCACGTCAATCGGACGTGCGGTTTGCGCGGTACGGCTCAATATTCGTGTTTTAAGTGATGGTCGCGCTTCGTAAACGCGCGTGAGGGGGGTCCAAACAGGCCGAACGATGTCGGAATGGCCTGAAATCAGACGAAAAATACGGGTGAGTGATTTCTGAAGTGTTCGAGCAGACGGCACGTCAATCGGACGTGCCGTGTGCCCGCGGTGACCGACAACGCAGTTGTGGTGTCATAAACGGCCAGAACGGGCGTCCAACGGTCAAATTCATAGCGGACGACCTCAGATTGAGCTGAAACCACCGTGGAACATTCTAATTATTATTCGTGACGTGTACGCGCAGACGGAACGTCAATCGGACGTGCGATTTGCGCGGTACGGCTCAATATTCGTGTTTTAAGTGATGCGCGCGCTTCGTAAACGCGCGTGAGGGGGGTCCAGACGGGCCGAACGATGTCGGAATGGCCTGAAATCAGACGAAAAATACGGGTGACTGATTTCTGAAGTGGTCGAGCAGACGGCACGTCAATCGGACGTGCCGTATGCCCGCGGTGACCGACAACGCAGTTCTGGTGTCATAAACGACCAGAACGGGCGTCCAACGGTCAAATTCATAGCGGACGGCCTCAGATTGAGCTGAAACCACCGTGGAACATTCTAATTATTATTTGTGAAGTGTACGCGCAGACGGAACGTCAATCGGACGTGCGGTTTGCGCGGTATGGCTCAATATTCGTGTTTTAAGTGATGCGCGCGCTCCGTAAACGCGCGTGAGGGGGGTCCAAACGGGCCGAACGATGTCGGAATGGCCTGAAATCAGACGAAAAATACGGGTGAGTGATTTCTGAAGTGGTCGAGCAGACGGCACGTCAATTGGACGTGCCGTGTGCCCGCGGTGACCGACAACGCAGTTCTGGTGTCATAAACGGCCAGAACGGGCGTCCAACGGTCAAATTCATAGCGGACGGCATCGGATTGAGCTGAAACCACCGTGAAACATTCTAATTATTATTCGTGACGTGTACGCGCAGACGGCACGTCAATCGGACGTGCGGTTTGCGCGGTACGGCTCAATATTCGTGTTTTAAGTGATGCGCGCGCTCCGTAAACGCTCGTGAGGGGGGTCCAAACGGGCCGAACGATGTCGGAATGGCCTGAAATCAGACGAAAAATACGGGTGAGTGATTTCTGAAGTGGTCGAGCAGACGGCACGTCAATCGGACGTGCCGTGTGCCCGCGGTGACCGACAACGCAGTTCTGGTGTCATAAACGGCCAGAACGGGCGTCCAACGGTCAAATTCATAGCGGACGGCCTCGGATTGAGCTGAAACCACCGTGGAACATTCTAATTATTATTCGTGACGTGTACGCGTAGACGTCACGTCAATCGGACGTGCGGTTTGCGCGGTACGGCTCAATATTCGTGTTTTAAGTGATGCGCGCGCTCCGTAAACGCGCGTGAGGGGGGTCCAAACGGGCCGAACGATGTCGGAATGGCCTGAAATCAGACGAAAAATACGGGTGAGTGATTTCTGAAGTGGTCGAGCAGACGGCACGTCAATCGGACGTGCCGTGTACCCGCGGTGACCGACAACGCAGTTCTGGTGTCATAAACGGCCAGAACGGGCGTCCAACGGTCAAATTCATAGCGGACGGCCTCGGATTGAGCTGAAACCACCGTGGAACATTCTAATTATTATTCGTGACGTGTACACGCAGACGGCACGTCAATCGGACGTGCGGTTTGCGCGGTACGGCTCAATATTCGTGTTTTAAGTGATGCGCGCGCTTCGTAAACGCGCGTGAGGGGGGTCCAAACGGGCCGAACGATGTCGGAATGGCCTGAAATCAGACGACAAATACGGGTGAGTAATTTCTGAAGTGTTCGAGTAGACGGAACGTCAATCGGACGTGCCGTGTGCCCGCGGTGACCGACAACGCAGTTGTGGTGTCATAAACGGCCAGAACGGGCGTCCAACGGTCAAATTTATAGCGGACAACCTCAGATTGAGCTGAAACCACCGTGGAACATTCTAATTATTATTCGTGACGTGTACGCGCAGACGGAACGTCAATCGGACGTGCGATTTGCGCGGTACGGCTCAATATTCGTGTTTTAAGTTATGCGCGCGCTCCGTAAACGCGCGTGAGGGGGGTTCAGACGGGCCGAACGATGTCGGAATGGCCTGAAATCAGACGAAAAATACGGTTGAGTGATTTCTGAAGTGGTCGAGCAGAGGGCACGTCAATCGGACGTGCCGTGTGCCCGCTGTGACCGACAACGCAGTTCTGGTGTCATAAACGGCCAGAACGGGCGTCCAACGGTCAAATTCATAGCGAACGGCCTCGGATTGAGCTGAAACCACCGTGGAACATTCTAATTATTATTCGTGACGTGTACGCGCAGACGGCACGTCAATCGGACGTGCGGTTTGCGCGGTACGGTTCAATATTCGTGTTTTAAGTGATGCGCGCGCTTCGTAAACGCGCGTGAGGGGGGTCCAAACGGGCCGAACGATGTCGGAATGGCCTGAAATCAGACGAAAAATACGGGTGAGTGATTTCTGAAGTGTTCAAGCAGACGGCACGTCAATCGGACGTGCCGTGTGCCCGCGGTGACCGACAACGCAGTTGTGGTGTCATAAACGGCCAGAACGGGCGTCCAACGGTCAAATTCATAGCGGACGACCTCAGATTGAGCTGAAACCACCGTGGAACATTCTAATTATTATTCGTGACGTGTACGCGCAGACGGAACGTCAATCGGACGTGCGTTTTGCGCGGTACGGATCAATATTCGTGTTTTAAGTGATGCGCGCGCTCCGTAAACGCGCGTGAGGGGGGTCCAGACGGGCCGAACGATGTCGGAATGGCCTGAAATCAGACGAAAAATACGGGTGAGTGATTTCTGAAGTGGTCGAGCAGACGGCACCTCAATCGGACGTGCCGTGTGCCCGCGGTGATCGACAACGCAGTTCTGGTGTCATAAACGGCCAGAACGGGCGTCCAACGGTCAAATTCATAGAGGACGGCCTCGGATTGAGCTGAAACCACCGTGGAACATTCTAATTATTATTCGTGACGTGTACGCGCAGACGGCACGTCAATCGGACATGCGGTTTGCGCGGTACGGCTCAATATTCGTGTTTTAAGTGATGCGCGCGCTCCGTAAACGCGCGTGAGGGGGGTCCAAACGGGCCGAACGATGTCGGAATGGCCTGATATCATACGACAAATACGGGTGAGTGATTTCTAAAGTGTTCGAGCAGACGGCACGTCAATCGGACGTGCCGTGTGCCCGCGGTGACCGACAACGCTGTTCTGGTGTCATAAACGGCCAGAACGGGCGTCCAATGGTCAAATTCATAGCGGACGGCCTCAGATTGAGCTGAAACCACCGTGGAACATTCTAATTATTATTCGTGACGTGTACGCGCAGACGGAACGTCAATCGGACGTGCGATTTGCACGGTACGGCTCAATATTCGTGTTTTAAGTGATGCGCGCGCTTCGTAAACGCGCGTGAGGGGGGTCCAGACGGGCCGAACGATGTCGGAATCGCCTGAAATCAGACGAAAAATACGGGTGACTGATTTCTGAAGTGGTCGAGCAGACGGCACGTCAATCGGACGTGCCGTGTGCCCGCGGTGACCGACAACGCAGTTCTGGTGTCATAAACGGCCAGAACGGGCGTCCAACGGTCAAATTCATAGCGGACGGCCTCGGATTGAGCTGAAACCACCGTGGAACATTCTAATTATTATTTGTGACGTGTACGCGCAGACGGCACGTCAATCGGACGTGCGGTTTGCGCGGTACGTCTCAATATTCGTGTTTTAAGTGATGCGCGCGCTCCGTAAACGCGCGTGAGGGGGGTCCAAATGGGCCGAACGATGTCAGAATGGCCTGAAATCAGACGAAAAATACGGGTGAGTGATTTATGAAGTGGTCGAGCAGACGGCACGTCAATCGGACGTGCCGTGTGCCCGCGGTGACCGACAACGCAGTTCTGGTGTCATAAACGGCCAGAACGGGCGTCCAACGGTCAAATTCATAGCGGACGGCATCGGATTGGGCTGAAACCACCGTGGAACATTCTAATTATTATTCGTGACGTGTACGCGCAGACGGCACGTCAATCGGACGTGCGGTTTGCGCGGTACGGCTCAATATTCGTGTTTTAAGTGATGCGCGCGCTTTGTAAACGCGCGTGAGGGGGGTCCAAACGGGCCGAACGATGTCGGAATGGCCTGAAATCAGACGAAAAATACGGGTGAGTGATTTCTGAAGTGTTCGAGCATACGGAACGTCAATCGGACGTGCCGTGTGTCCGCGGTGACCGACAACGCAGTTGTGGTGTCATAAAAGGCCAGAACGGGCGTCCAACGGTCAAATTTATAGCGGACGACCTCAGATTGGGCTGAAACCACCGTGGAACATTCTAATTATTATTCGTGACGTGTACGCGCAGACGGAACGTCAATCGGACGTGCGATTTGCGCGGTACGGCTCAATATTCGTGTTTTAAGTGATGCGCGCGCTCCGTAAACGCGCGTGAGGGGGGTCCAGACGGGCCGAACGATGTCGGAATGGCCTGAAATCAGACGAAAAATACGGTTGAGTGATTTCTGAAGTGGTCGAGCAGATGGCACGTCAATCGGACGTGCCGTGTGCCCGCTGTGACCGACAACGCAGTTCTGGTGTCATAAACGGCCAGAACGGGCGTCCAACGGTCAAATTCATAGCGGACGGCCTCGGATTGAGCTGAAACCACCGTGGAACATTCTAATTATTATTCTTGACGTGTACGCGTAGACGGCACGTCAATCGGACGTGCGGTTTGCGCGGTACGGCTCAATATTCGTGTTTTAAGTGATGCGCGCGCTTCGTAAACGCGCGTGAGGGGGGTCCAAACGGGCCGAACGATGTCGGAATGGCCTGAAATCAGACAACAAATACGGGTGAGTGATTTCTGAAGTGTTCGAGTAGACGGCACGTCAATCGGACGTGCCGTTTGCCCGCGGTGACCGACAACGCTGTTGTGGTGTCATAAACGGCCAGAACGGGCGTCCAACGGTCAAATTCATAGCGGACGACCTCAGATTGAGCTGAAACCACCGTGAAACATTCTAATTATTATTCGTGACGTGTACGCGCAGACGGAACGTCAATCGGACGTGCGATTTGCGCGGTACGGCTCAATATTCGTGTTTTAAGTGATGCGCGCGCTTCGTAAACGCGCGTGAGGGGGGTCCAGACGGGCCGAACGATGTCGGAATGGCCTGAAATCAGACGACAAATACGGGTGACTGATTTCTGAAGTGGTCGAGCGGACGGCACGTCAATCGGACGTGCCGTGTGCCCGCGGTGACCGACAACGCAGTTCTGGTGTCATAAACGGCCAGAACGGGCGTCCAACGGTCAAATTCATAGCGGACGGCCTCGGATTGAGCTGAAACCACCGTGGAACATTCTAATTATTATTCGTGACGTGTACGCGCAGACGGCACGTCAATCGGACGTGCGGTTTGCGCGGTACGGCTCAATATTCGTGTTTTAAGTGATGCGCGCGCTCCGTAAACGCGCGTGAGGGGGGTCCAAACGGGCCGAACGATGTCGGAATGGCCTGAAATCAGACGAAAAATACGGGTGAGTGATTTCTGAAGTGGTCGAGCAGACGACACATCAATCGGACGTGTCGTGTGCCCGCGGTGACCGACAACGCAGTTCTGGTGTCATAAACGGCCAGAACGGGCGTCCAACGGTCAAATTCATAGCGGACGGACTCGGATTGAGCTGAAACCACCGTGTAACATTCTAATTATTATTCGTGACGTGTACGCGCAGACGGAACGTCAATCGGACGTGCGGTTTGCGCGGTACGGCTCAATATTCGTGTTTTAAGTGATGTGCGCGCTTCGTAAACGCGCGTGAGGGGGGTCCAAACGGGCCGAACGATGTCGGAATGGCCTTAAATCAGACAAAAAATACGGGTGAGTGATTTCTGAAGTGTTCGAGCAGACGGAACGTCAATCGGACGTGCCGTGTGCCCGCGGTGACCGACAACGCAGTTGTGGTGTCATAAACGGCCAGAACGGGCGTCCAATGGTCAAATTCATAGAGGACGACCTCAGATTGAGCTGAAACCACCGTGAAACATTCTAATTATTATTCGTGACGTGTACGCGCAGACGGAACGTCAATCGGACGTGCGATTTGCGCGGTACGGCTCAATATTCGTGTTTTAAGTGATGCGCGCGCTTCGTAAACGCGCGTGAGGGGGGTCCAGACGGGCCGAACGATGTCGGAATGGCCTGAAATCAGACGACAAATACGGGTGACTGATTTCTGAAGTGTTCGAGCAGACGGCACGTCAATCGGACGTGCCGTGTGCCCGCGGTGACCGACAACGCAGTTCTGGTGTCATAAACGGCCAGAACGGGCGTCCAACGGTCAAATTCATAGCGGACGGCCTCGGATTGAGCTGAAACCACCGTGGAACATTCTAATTATTATTCGTGACGTGTACGCGTAGACGGCACGTCAATCGGACGTGCGGTTTGCGCGGTACGGCTCAATATTCGTGTTTTAAGTGATGCGCGCGCTCCGTAAACGCGCGTGAGGGGGGTCCAAACGGGCCGAACGATGTCGGAATGGCCTGAAATTAGACGACAAATACGGGTGAGTGATTTCTGAAGTGGTCGAGCAGACGGCACGTCAATCGGACGTGCCGTGTGCCCGCGGTGACCGACAACGCAGTTCTGGTGTCATAAACGGCCAGAACGGGCGTCCAACGGTCAAATTCATAGAGGACGGCCTCGGATTGAGCTGAAACCACCGTGGAACATTCTAATTATTATTCGTGACGTGTACGCGCAGACGGCACGTCAATCGGACGTGCGGTTTGCGCGGTACGGCTCAATATTCGTGTTTTAAGTGATGCGCGCGCTTCGTAAACGCGCGTGAGGGGGGTCCAAACGGGCCGAACGATGTCGGAATGGCCTGAAATCAGACGACAAATACGGGTGAGTGATTTCTGAAGTGTTCGAGCAGACGGCACGTCAATCGGACGTGCCGTGTGCCCGCGGTGACCGACAACGCAGTTCTGGTGTCATAAACGGCCAAAACGGGCGTCCAACGGTCAAATTCATAGCGGACGACCTCGGATTGAGCTGAAACTACCGTGGAACATTCTAATTATTATTCGTGACGTCTACGCGCAGACGGAACATCAATCGGACGTGCGGTTTGCGCGGTACGGCTCAATATTCGTGTTTTAAGTGATGCGCGCGCTTCGTAAACGCGCGTGAGGGGGGTCCAAACGGGCCGAACGATGTCGGAATGGCCTGAAATCAGACGAAAAATACGGGTGAGTGATTTATGAATTGTTCGAGCAGACGGAACGTCAATCGGACGTGTCTTGTGCCCGCGGTGACCGACAACGCAGTTCTGGTGTCATAAACGGCCAAAACGGGCGTCCAACGGTCAAATTCATAGCGGACGACCTCGGATTGAGCTGAAACCACCGTGGAACATTCTAATTATTATTCGTGACGTCTACGCGCAGACGGAACGTCAATCGGACGTGCGGTTTGCGCGGTACGGCTCAATATTCGTGTTTTAAGTGATGCGCGCGCTTCGTAAACGCGCGTGATGGGGGTCCAAACGGGCCGAACGATGCCAGTTGATGTTTTTCACTTAAAATGATGTCCTTTTGAAACAAAATACATACACTTTGAGTTGTTCCGACCACACCGCGCCTCGGATTGAGGCGGGGATGACTCGTACACGTCACATATGACCCATGGATCGTTGTCCTAAAGCATCAACACATTTCGAATGTGTTTGGTCAGTTTTTCGTATGTCACTTTTTGTTTTCACTTAAAATCTTATGGAAATTCATATAGAATATTTTTATATCATATTTAGTATGGATTAGATTTTAGTTGATCGTGCTATGAAACATTTCAGAGCTAATGAAATTAAGGAAGGTGGAGGGGATGTCCGGGGGGCTGTCCGGGGGGGCTGTCCGGTGGGTGTCCGGGGGGCTGTCCGGGGACCAAGGAGGAGGGTGGGGGGGCTGTGCGGGGTCTGTCCGGGGGGTTTTTGGGGGTTGTTCAGGGGGTTGTTCGGGGTTGTTCAGGGGGCTGTCCGGGGGTTGTTCAGGGGGTTGTTCAGGGGGTTGTCCGGGGGTGTTCAGGGGGCTGTCCGGGGGGTGTTTGGGGGGTTGTCCGGGGTCCAAGGGGGGGGGGGTGGGGGGGTTGTCCGGGGTCCAAGGGGGGGGGGGGGTGGGGGGGTTGTCCGGGGGGCTATCCGGGGTCCAGGGTGGAGGGTTGGGGGCTGTACGGGGGGCTGTCCAGGGGGCTGTCCGCGGGGGCTGTCCGGGGGGGCTGTCCGGTGGGTGTCCGGGGGGCTGTCCAGGGACCAAGGATGAGGGTGGGGGGGCTGTGCGGGGTCTGTCCGGAGGGTGTTTGAGGGTTCTTCAGGGGGTTTTCCGGGGTTGTTTAGGGGGCTGTCCGGTGGTTGTTCAGGGGGTTGTCCGGGGTTGTTCAGGGGGTTGTCCGGGGGGTGTTTGGGGGGTTGTCCGGGGTCCAAGGGGGAGGGTGGGGGGGTTGTCCGGGGGGCTGTCCGGGGGGCTATCCGGGGTCCAGGGTGGAGGGTTGGGGGCTGTACGGGGGGCTGTCCAGGGGGCTGTCCAGGGGGCTGTCCGCGGGGCTGTCCGGGGGGTGTTTGGTGGGTGTTCGGGGTCCAAGGGGGAGGGGGGGTTGTCCAGGGTCCAAGAATGAGGGGGGTTGTCCAGGGAGTTCTCAAACACACAACCACTAAAAGACAACAACATCCATAAAAACAGACAATATATAAAAATAACTCAACTCCAATACTATACTACGAGTCTAGATAAAACCAACAACTAGAATAGATTAAACATCAAATCTCAAGTCAAAAATGTAACGGATCAATATGTCCCACATCAGCATCACCATCTCCATCATCATCATCATCATCGCCCTCGTCATCGTCCTCCTCATCGTCCTCACCCTCCACAGCGCCTTCCTCCTCGCCTTCGCCCTCCTCCTCGCCCTCCTCATCTCCCTCCTCTTCCGCATCAGACTGCTCGCCATCATCATCTTCAAGCTCGACATCGGCCTGACCACCACTGGAACTGCCACCTGGTGCACCATATATAGAATGTATCGACGACATGTATTCATCAATCGCTGGGCTGGCCTCTGCTGGAAGTGTTGGACGTAGAACTTCAATAAATTTCATAAATGCATTGTTTGCCCTTGCAGACTGTTCTGCCGTCTATGTTGCCCTTTTCTCAGCCTGTTCTGCCTGTGCCCTAACTTGCTGCAGCTCGGTGGCACTACAACTCGTACCTGAGGCAGGCCAATACCTCGTCGGGGCTATCCTAGGTCGGCAGCGTACTCTTCCAGAATGATCATCTCCCAACACCTGATGTAAGTGATCAGATGGCCCAAAATTGTATGCTTCTTGGGCATCGAGGGCCTCTAAAGCATCCTGTTACAAATATAAATATATTGTTAAGTTACGAAATAGATATTAAAATATAAAATCAAAAGATTAAAACTTACAATCTGCTGCTGAGTCGCTTCGTTGACAGCACGTCCATCCTTTTTTCGTCTACTCGAGCAAAACAGTTTTGCTCGAGGCACACGTCCTTCAATATTTTGTACTTGCCTCTACAATGACATTGAAAACAAAATTTATATAAAGACTTCAGCAAATAATTAAATAATTGAGGAAACAAAAGAAAATGTAAGTCGTAAAGAAAACTTATAAACAATTGTCATACCTGCTGCCTCTCATGATCCGGCATCGTCGTGCGTCCTAGTGTATGGAGGTATTTTTTTGCATCAATGTTTTTTTATTTTTTCCAGATGATTCCTAAATAAAATTCGATAATGCAAAGGATAATATTAATGCAAAACTTGAAAGTTATTATTTAAATACCTCAAATGTAATTCATACCTTAAACTGGGTACTCGTCCAATGAGTAATCATCTGACGATACTGCTCTATAGGACAATCATCCACGACTGGTACCGCCTCTAACTCAGTGCCAACTCTAGCACGCCAGCCAATATACAACTCATGCTTGTAGGCTCTCCAAAGCTCGCCTAAATCCTTTAGACGTTCCATTCGTGCACCCTCACCATCAGGAAAATTAAATCGAAGCTGAAATGAAAATATTAATTTATATAAATACAAAAAAAATTCATGGCATTAAATACAACAGATTTTTTTACCCATATCTCTGCCCAAGCTCTATCTTTGACCTCATGTGGCAAATGTCTCCACGACAGCGGGCTGACAGGAATGATGTCGGAGTATTTGGAAAGCGTCGCCATAAAACTCCGACATTGCTGCCCTGTTTTCTCAACCATCTGATTGTCTTCATTATATTCCACCATAACCTGTGTGCGACGGTTCCACACCGAACGCATGCGTGTACGGCCCTGCCCCCGCCTCCTTTCAGTAGATGTATCTGTCATGAAAGAAAAACAAATATTTTATCAAAACATGTTATAATGAAAATAAATATTGCTATAAAAATTTGATAGGGTTTTATAAATATGCCTGTGCTAGTCTGATCAATGAGTGGCGCCGGATCCACAGAACCTGATGGAACACCCTCTGGTGGAACAGGAGTCGAAGACGATGGAATATAAAAGCTCGGAGAGACAGAAGTAGAAGGAAAAGAAGATGGAACAACTGTATGACCTGATGCTGACTGGGGAGTGGGAATCATCATGGGATGTGAAAATGATGGGGCAGAAGATGCAGAAGGTAGCGAAAACATGGGAGGTCTAAATATCCCGTGTATCCCTAACGACACACCGGGATCAGAATGTGGGAAGGCTGAAATGTCAGTGGGAGGGGCAGGGTCTAGTCGGGCACGCGCAGCTCTATGTCCACCTCTGGTACGAACCCTCCTCGTACCACCGACCTGAGTACTAGGACCAGTACTAGGCTCCTCGTCGAATAACTGTCGACGTAATGGTGGATCCTACAAAAAAGTTTACAAAAAAAATTAATCACATGACATTATATATTCTGTAAATATATATATATATATATTTGAAATAAAGTACTCACTGTAGGCACTAATGGTGGAATGCCCATCTCCTCCATCCGACGATTGTTCTCCGCCATTTTTTTTCTTCATCTCTCTTCAATTGGATTCATTTCCTGCATTGGAAAACAAATATGTAATTAATTAGAAAAAGAAAATTAATGTGTAAACCAAAAAACTAAATATATGAGGGAATGAGGGGATTCATTGGTAATTTAGCTATCAATTGTTTTAGAAGAGCTTGAATGAATTTAATAAAACATACAAGTTGTAATGTTCACCAAGTTAGAAATATTGTTTGATTTGGTTTGAATACAGTTCAATTCCAAATTAGAAAATGCAATTCAAATAAAACAGCAACCAATAAACATTGAAAATTCACATAACGGTCAAGTCAGCTAAAACATATTTGTGATCAATACTAAATAAATATGAATATTACCAACCTTAACAACCCAACTCGAGGTAAACCAAAAGAATTGAGAACATGGATGAATGATTCTATATATTTCCAACCACAACTTCAGGTTCACAATCAACTCTGACAATTGAGCTATTGGAGTCATCAAATGAAATAAATGGATTGGTTCCAATGGCAATAGGGACAGTGTCAATTCCATCATCAGCATCATCAAAAATATGTCTTGGAATTACTTCAACTACGACACCAAATTCAGGTTGAAGTTGATCTTTGACATAAAAAACTTGTTTAGCCATTGATGCCAACACATATGGTTCTTCGGTTGCAAGAGTGCGGGTCATATTAATTACTCGAAATCCACAATCATCAATAAATGTGCCATGTCTCGTCATCGAATCAAACCAATGGCATTTCATCATTGTGACTCGTCCATGAGAGTAATAATCCAATATTATTATTTTCTCAACGACTCCATAATAACCCACATTTTCAAGTCGCGGTCTACTATCTGATGCGCTGGCATAACAATCTGTTGTGGCAGTAACCATAATACCATCATGTTGTGTTCTCATGTTTTTGGCTCGTTCAGTGACAATAAATCTGTACCCATTGATAACAATTGATTTACAGTCACGAACCACGGTATTAGGACCAAAAGCCAAAGCTCTTATTTCCTCAGAGACAGAGTCAGCAGACAAACTCAATACCTGCAATATAAATGACAGTTAAACTTAAGTAAATATTGAAATAATTAATTTAAACAGTAATATTTTTACCTTCAATTTTAACCAAGCAGAAAACTCTTTGCTATGCAAAGTCTCTCTCCTTCTCAAAGATAAAGAACGATGCTTCCTATTTATCATTTTTTTATGTTCCCTGTAGATAAAAAAATATGAATAGTTTAACAGATATATATGTAAGATATACATATTCAATTTTGTTACCTGATATAGTCATCGAACAAATCACAGTTGAACAAAACTGTGCGATGTGCCATCTCCCGCTCTCCATGGCTTAATGTCTTCAATGTATATGATCCAGGAATTCCTCCTATTTGAGGAAGTGATGGAAAACTAGGTTCAATTTGCTCATATTGTTCTTCTTCATTTCTCATTGGTCTGTTCATTCTTGTAGTAAGATCAGACAAATACATTGAACAGAAATCCATACATTCTTGAGCTAAGTAACCGTTCACGATAGAACCTTCGGGATGATTCTTGTTTCGAACATAAGACTTTAATGTGAACATATTTCTTTCAGTTGGATACATCCAACGAAAAGAAACAGGTCCTCCGAGAAGTATTTCAGTTGGAATATGGACAGTCAGATGCAGCATGCATGTGAAAAATGATGGGGGAAATATTTTCTCCAACTCACACAAAATTAATGGGGCATCTGTCAACATTTTTTGCAAGAAATACTTGGACAACTTCTTAGCACAAAGATCTCTAAACAAATGGCACAACCGAATAACACCCACCCTTACATTATTGGACAAAAGATGACGGATTGCTATTGGAAGCAACTCATGCAGTAGAACGTGATAATCATGAGTCTTCAAAGATTTTAGCTTCAACTCTCTTCTGTTGACCCGTTTAGATATGTTGCTTGAATAGCCATCAGGAACTCTAATAGTCTCTAATACTTCCAAAAATTGTTTTTTTTCAGTAGGTGTCATCACATAAGAATCACATGGAAGTTGCCATTTATTTTCACTAATACGCACAGGATGCAATTCTGGTCTGATGCCCCAATCCACCAAGTCACGTCAAGATCGTAAATCATCTTTTGTCTTCCCCTTGACATTTAGAAGAACTGAAAGCAACATTTCACATATATTCTTTTCAATATGCATTACGTTTAAGCAATGACGTAGCAAATTGGTTGACCAATAAGGCAAATCAAAAAAGATACTCCTCTTCCTCCAATTGTAACAGGTTTCTGTGGAAACATTCTTTCTCTTTCCAGATTTCATTTGACCCTTCCCGAACGAAAAACTGAAATCTTTCAATTCATTAAGCACATCAGTTCCAGACATACGCTGAGGTGGATCATCGGTCTCTATAGTATTATCAAATCTTCGACGATTCATTCTATATGGATGATCCTTTGGCAAAAATCGTCAATGTCCCATAAAACTGAAACTACAACGATGTTTCAGTCTTCTGGATCGTGTATTCTTCATACAAACTGGACATGACAGTTTCCCCTTCGTGCTCCATCCAGACATCATTGCATAAGCCGGAAAATCATTGATTGTCCACATAAGCGCAACGCGCATCTGAAATATGTCTTTCGAACATGCATCGTATGTGCGCACACCCACATCCCAAAGAAGCTTCAACTCTTTTATTAAAGGTTGCATGTATACATCAATATCAATGCCGAGATCAGAAGGACCAGATATGAGTATACTCATGAAAGTGAAAGATTTTTTCATACACAACCATGGGGGAAGATTATAAATGTGCATAAAAACGGGCCATGTGCTGTGCGAAGTAAGCATCTGCCCAAACGGATTAAAACCGTCGCATGAAAGACCCAGCCTCACATTACGCACGTCAGCTGCAAAATCAGGATGTCGAGCATCAAATCTCTTCCATGCAAATCCATCTGCAGGATGAACCAACTCATCATCAGTCTTCTTTCTCTCGGTATCATGCCATCTCATTTTTATTGATATGTCATCAGACATAAAAAGATTCTGGAGTCTGGGGATCAATGGAAAGTGCCACATTACTTTCTGTGGAACGCGGGATGGTGTTCCATCAGATTTTGACTTCCAGCGGGATGTGCCACATTTTATACATTCATTTCGTTCAGCGGTTTCCTCCCAGAATAAACTGCAATCTTTCGGGCAAGCATGAATTTTGTTTCTTGAAAATCCAAGTTCCTCAACTAACTTCCATGCCATATAGTGGTTTGAGGGAATATCTGCATCATCTGGAAGTAAATCCTTCAAGAGGGTAAGAATGTAATCGATTGCTGTATTAGAAATCCCATACATAGTTTTCCCATGAAATAATCGGATTAAAAATTCCAGCTTTTTCATTTTATCGCATTGTCGATATACTGGAGTCGTGGCAGCATCATTCAATTTTTTCACCCTATCAATATCATCATTTTCACTAGATGCATCAGTTGTCCTCATATCGAAGTCTTCTTGAGTCGAAATCCTTTCTTTTTCATGATGACGAATAAACGGAAACCGATCATCTAACAAATTCTCCATTCCAGTCTTTTCATTTCGATCATCACCAATTTGAGATTTCGTTTTCTCCCCATTGTGATACCACAGAAAGTAGTTTGCTTGAAACCCATTTTTGGTTATGTGGTAGCTGACTTCTTCACGGCTCAACCAAGGTCTACCAACACAATTGGAACATGGGCAGTGTATGCGACCACTATCTGAAGCATTGTGAAATGCAAAATCTATAAAGCTCTCCAAATTGTTTTGAAAATCGTCTGAGATCCGATCGGTTTCATACATCCAACTTCTGTCCATTCTGTAAAAAGAATTTATATAAGTCATTTTGTCATAAACAATTCAATAGGCATTAACTATAATAGAAAATACATTTAAGTAAACGATAAAGGAAGAAAATAATCAAGGTATCAACTACACATGTCAAAAAAACATACAAATGTGTTATTGAAAAAATGTAAAACCAACAAGAACTTAATGTGTTATATCACATAACAGCATGACTCATCCCATAACCATATTAGTAGGGTATCATGAACATGAATAACATCAACCTTGTGCCATCCTCCTACCCTACATGACCCCAACCACATGCCACATCTTATTATAGCCTTATCACATCACACCTCAACGAAAAACACTAGGGAAATCATAGTACATCTCACCTGAAGACACATGGACAATCACATCGCATCTTGCCTAAAAACACATGGTCAATTACTTTTGAAGGAAGAGTAGGGAAGACATGGTAGCTATCCAAACATATAACCACCATCCTAGATATTAGAAAAAATACTCATAACTCAAAACCTATGATCGTTGGTAAGTTTATCCAACTCTGGTTGGGAATGTGTAGAAATAACATAAAAATACATGATATATAGATAGCACAAAATACTCAACCTATGGGTTCACATTAACTACATAATCAGACACTTCACTACTACCATAAAACACATAAACCACACCACCACCACACAAGACGCATAGCATTGGAATATAATTCTACATTCAATAAGTCTATCTATGGAATTATCATAAGAATCCATGTATCAATTGGAATATAATTCTACATTCAATAAGTCTATCTATGGAATTATCATAAGAATCCATGTATCAATTGGAATATAATTCTACATTCAATAAGTCTATCTATGGAATCCCTCCCTTGGATCCATGTATCACCCATGGCTTAATCAATATTCAAAGAAATGAGTCTATCCGTGGAATTCCACTGTGAATCCATTTATCACATAAAGCGTATAAGTTAATAGAAACAAGATTATATACCTGGCATCCTAATAGAATCCATGTATCACTATTTACTATTAATCATTTAATGAATTCCATTTCATTTAAACAATTCATTAAACATACCAAGGTCAAAAACAAAGGTATTTAATACAACTCACCTCAAAATGGCGACTCAATCAAATAATAACCTGAAAAGAATGAAGCTTAATTTACTCATGTTGTAATGACAAGATAATGAGATTCCCTTGCTTAATCAATCAATTCCATATCATGGTCTCAACATAACTCATAATGGCTAGCAATTCAATGAAAATTCAAGCACTCACATGGGAATTTTTAATAGAACACTCCTAACAAGACTATAAAGATATCACATGCATTAGTTATAATATATCTAACATGGTAACATAAAATATAAGATAAATTCAATCCAATTTCATAGATTCATAGCATAGTCTCTACTTTACTCACATTGGCAAGGCAATACAATTAAAACATGTGTTAAAAAATAATTGGCATTCATGTGTTAAAAGGGGAATGCAAACCATAAAATACCCTTAATTAATTTAATTTACAATTCAATTCAGAAATCGAACAATCAATTCGATTTATATAACCTTTCACAAATGACATACCATGTTCAAGGGGTAAAATCCAAAAAGGAATTTTCAAGAAAACTCACCCTTAGGCTGGTCCGGCGGGCAGTAGCTCCAAAATCACCTAAACTGATGGGAAAAATGAAAATAGGTTTAAATACTATCCAAACATTTGAATACGTTTTCAGATAAAGAAGAAGAATAACCTGAAGAAGACCTGGAAGATTCAAGGCCGGCAGTACCTCCAAAATCGCTTAAATCGGCTGCTGCTCCCGTTTTAGGGTTGTGTATCGCGAATGGGGGAGAGAACAGGCGGCTGGGAATTTGGGGAGAACCTTTGCCAACGGTTCTTAAAAACCGTTGGCATATGTATATCTATCCCAATGGTTCTAGAGAACCGTTGGGAAAAACCTGCAAAAACCTATATCTATACCAACGGTTCTCATGAACCGTTGGCAAAAACCTCCCCAAAGCCATCTTTACCAACGGTTCATGAGAACCGTTGGGAAAAAACCTCCCAGCCACATCTATGCCAACGGTTCTAATGAACCGTTGGGAAAAACCTCCTTCACCAACGGTTCTATCAAACCGTTGGTATGTAACTGTTGGGAAAGACCAGCATTCTAGTAGTGATTTGTTATGTATGGTCCTAGATTGCCCAAGACACTAAACCTTTGGATCCTCTAAGTGTAATACTATTATGTTTTTTATCTTTTAAATGATGTAATATTAATATAAGAAAATGTCAGGACACTATAGTTGGTATCAGAGGCAATGTTTAGTTAATTTGGGAATTAGGATTAGTGAACCCTAGAGAAAACCTCTAGTATGAGATTGATTACAAATATGCACACAAGAATATTTACCTAGGGATCCCATATGTTATGTTTTTGGTATAATTGTTTAAATAAATAAGTTATTCATGACTTGTTTAGTTATGTTTTGTTCTATTGTTTTCTATTTTAGAAAATGGTGGGAACCCGGAGAAATTAGGCCAACAAATCATGTGAGGGCCAATGCAACGATTGCCCGAACGACATCCCCAATTATTTGGGAGGTGGAGTTCAAAACTTCATGGTGATTATTACCCAATTATCTCAGGTTATGAATAATAACCATAATAATCAGGAACGTCCTCCTTCACCAAAGAGGGAGCAACTAGCTATCGAATGTTTTATGTGGCAACGACCACCGACGTTTTGTGGATCTTCTGATCCACTAGTTGCGGAACAGTGGGTCAACTCCATGGAGAAGATCTTTTATGTGATTCACTATTCTGAGACTGAGAAGGTGACTCTAGTATTTTATCGTCTAGATGGAGAAGTCGATCAATGGTGGGCTTTGATCAAGAACACCAAGCCAAGGGAGGAAATTGAAGAGATGGAATGGGAATACTTTAAGATAATGTTTCTTAATAAGTATTTCCCACGAACTCTTCGCACGAAGATGGAGAGAGAATTAGTAGAGCTCAAGCAAAAAGAAGGAGAATCTGTCACAACCTATGAAGCAAATTTCACAAGGCTCACAAGGTATGCTTCGAGTTTTGTTATCATCAATGATAGTAAAATTGATAGATTCTTTAGTGTATTAAAACCACACCTTCGAAAGGCTCTTGCAATTCAAGAATTTGGGAGTTATGAAGAAGTTGTTCGGTGTGCTCTCAAAGTGGAGATGGAGTTTGGAGAATGGTCCCAAGGCTATGGGGATAAGAAACGAAAGATGGAGTTTCAAGCCGGTGGATCTAGTGACAAAGGTGGGAAGAAAAATCAACGACCCACATGCCAAAAATGTGGGAAGTTGCACCATGGGAACTACCTCAAAGGGACGGGGAAATGCTTCAAGTGTGGGAAAGAAGGACACCATGCTCAAGAGTGTCGAAAAGACATGAAAAGGAAGGAGAATGTAGCCGATGAAAGGAGAGAACCACCCATGGTTCAATGATACAACTGTAGAGAGCTAGGGCACTATGCAAACCAGTGCACTAAACCTCAAGCTCTCGAGGGTAATCAGCGTCAGCAGCCACCAAAGCCAAAGGAACAATGGAAGGCTTATTCCATCACTACTGTGGAGGTGGATCATGATAATGAAGTCGTACAATGTACACTTCCTATTCACTCAATAATGGAAAAAGTCTTATTTGATTCAGGTTCTACGCATTCCTTTATATCTTGCAAGTTTTCTAGAACTATAGAATCAAAGCCCCGAAACCTTAAAGTAGAGATATCTGTAAAAACACTAAGTGGTGAAATAATTGAAACCCAAGTGTTTGACTCTTCTCCTGTTGACGTATGTGGCAAGATTCTTCCGGCAAATCTCGTAATACTTCCCTTGGTGGAATTCGACGCTATAATGGGAATGGACTAGCTCTCATCATATAGAGCGCATATCAACTGACAGGAAAAGGAAATATCTTTTCATATTCTGAACCATCCCATGCTCCTCTACAAATGCAAGGATGGTCATGAATCTCCTTTGAAAAATCCTTTAATGGTGTGGGTGTTGATTCCCTATGAAGAATCATACCTTGCCCAAATGGTTGAGTCAAAGGAAAGTTTCAACCTTGAGGAAATGCCCATAGTGAGGGAATGCAGTGATGTATTTCCTGAAGAGTTACCAGGAATTCCCCCAGATCGTGAGGTAGACTTTTCAATTGAACTCATACCCAGAGTTACTCCTATCTCGAAGTGCCCCTATAGGATGGTTCCTATAGAACTAGAGGAGTTAAAGAAGTAGCTGCAAGAGCATTTGGACAAAGGGTTCATATACCCTAGTGCATCACCTTGGGGTTCACCAGTGCTCTTTGTGAAGAAGAAGGATGGAACAATGCGGTTGTGTATCAACTATCGGGAACTCAACAAGATCAACATAAAGAACAAGTATCCTCTCCCAAGGATTGGTGACTTGTTCGACCAGTTAAGAGGAGCTCAATACTTCTCAAAGGTGGATCTTCATTCTGGATATCATCAGGTAAAGGTGAAGAAGGAAGATATTCAAAAGACTGCCTTCTGTACAAGGTATGGGTACTATGAGTTTTTGGTGATGCCCTTCGGACTTACTAATGCCCCTGCAATCTTTATTGATTTTTTGAATAGAGTCTTTAGACATTACCTCGACAAATTTGTGGTAGTGTTTATCGATGATATTCTCATCTACTCCAAGAGCAAGGAGGAACATAAAGAACATCTAAGACTTGTGTTGGCCACATTGATAAAGGAGAAGTTGTACGCCAAGTTTAGCAAGTGTGACTTTTGGATGAATCAAGTCACGTTATTGGGACATGTGATCACAAGTGAGGTAATTTCTGTGAATACTTCAAAGACAAAGGCGATTGAGGAATGGACCAGGCCCTCTAGTGTCATAGAAATCCGTATTTTTCTTGGATTAGCTGGGTACTACTGACGTTTTGTGAGAAACTTCTCACGATTGTCAAGCCCACTAACTAAGTTAACAAAGAAAGGGGTAAAGTATGTCTGGATGGAAGAATGTGAGGGAAGCCTCAAGGAGCTAAAGAGAAGGTTGATCACTGAACCTGTACTCACACTACCGAAAAGTGGAGAATGTTTTGTGATATACAGTTATGCTTCAAAGAAAGTCTTGGGTTGTGTACTTATGCAAAATGATAATGTGATAGCCTACGCCTCACGATAGTTGAAGATCCATGAGCAGAACTACCCGACGCATGATCTAGAGCTGGAAACCATGATTTTTGCCTTGAAAATCTAGCGGCACTACCTTTATGGTGAGAAGTGTGACATATACACTGACCACAAGAGCCTAAAGTATATATTCGCACAAAAGGATCTCAACATGCATCAAAGGAGATGGTTAGAGATAATCAAGGATTATGATTGCTCTATTCACTATCATCCTGGAAAGGTGAACAAGGTAGCTGATGCTCTAAGCAGAAAAGAACCTGCTACTCTATCCATGTTGCGGATTGAGAAAGACCCTATCTTCTTGGATATGCAAAGAATAGATTTAGAAATCATAAGGGCAGGGGATACATTCTACCTTGCCCAAATGATTGCGCAACCATCCATCCAAGAGAAGATTAAGGAAGCACAAATGGATGATGTGGATATACAAAAGAGGGTGGATGCAGTAAAGGAAGGGAAGCTGCAAGAGTTCCATATCGACGATGATGGTGTGATTCGGTTTGGAACGCGGCTTTGTGTGCCTTCATCACCTGGGATAAAGAAGGAGCTATTGGATAATTCACATAGCTCAACTTTCTCTATCCATCCTGGGAGTAACAAGATATAATGTGATCTCTGAGAACACTTCTGGTGGGATAACATGAAGAAGGAGATTGCGGAATATATATCAAGGTTCTTGGTATGTCAGCAAGTTAAAGCTGAGTGGAAAAAGTCCAAAGGTATGATGTATCCATTGCCTATACCCATGTGGAAATGGTAAAATGTTACTATGGACTTTTTCACGGGTCTCCCGAAGACGTCAAAAGGAAATAATGTGATATGGGTTGTGGTTTATCGACTCACCAAGACTACCCATTTTATCTCTATTCGGGAAGACCTCTCGATTGAACAACTTGCAAAGATATATATGAAGGAAGTGGTGAGACTACACGGTGTTCCACTCTCAATTGTCTCTGACCGTGATCCAAGGTTCACATCTAAGTTCTGGAGGAGCCTTCAACATGCTTTGAGTAGTGAATTAAATTTTAGCACAGCCTCTCACCCCCAAACTGATGGCCAGTCTGAAAGGACTATTCAGATGCTTGAAGATATGCTAAGAGCCTGCTCTCTTGAATTCAAAGGTGGTTGGGATCAGTATATCCCATTGGTTGAGTTCTCATACAACAATAACTTCCACTTGAGTATTAAGATGGCTCCGTATGAAGCTCTTTATGGGAAGCGATGTAGAACTCCAACCTGTTGGGATGAAGTTGGAGAAAGAAAGCTACTTGGGCCCGATCTTGTTCAAGAGATGACAGAGAAGGTTCAGGTAATACAGAAACACATCAAAGATGCTCAAAGTCGGCAAAAGAGATATGCTGACAACCATTGAAGGGACTTGGAGTTTGACGTTGGAGATAAAGTCTTCCTTTTAATATCTCCATGGAAGAGAGTCATGCAATTCAGGAAGACAGGGAAGCTGAGCCCAAGGTATATTGTCCCCTTTAAAATCCTTGACCGCATAGGAGTTGTGGCCTATCGGCTTGAACTTCCACCAAATATGGCTCAGGTTCATGACATGTTTCATGTATCACTACTGAGGAAGTACATACCAGACCCCTCACATGTACTGAACTCAGAGGTGGTGCAGCTGGAAGATGATCTCTCCTATGAGGAGCAGCCAATAAAGATTCTGGATCGAAGAGATAAGGTTCTACGCAACAAGACAACCCATCTTGTCAAAGTTTTGTGGAGGAACCACATAAGTTTGAGGAAGCAACTTGGGAACCAGAAGAGGCAATGAAGGAGAAGTACCCTCACCTGTTTGTGTAAAGTGAAATTTCAGAGGCGAAATTTCTTAAGGGGGAAGAATGTAACGACCCAAAGTTTTTCAATGAAAATTACCTTATTATAAATATGTCATAAAATAACATGAAAACACAACATAATGAACTACTAAGTGATAAGTGACCCTTAAACATAAGTTTGTCACTCCTATGTTTGGAATTTCAAAAATCTGACATACACGGTTCTGTTCAAGATGATTTTTTGAGTTTAATGAAACAAAAATAATTTCTGGTGAATAGTAACGTACCCTTAGGAATAGTAACATACACTTATGAATAGTAAATCATCCAACATAAGAGTAACATTACCTATGATTAATTAAATAAAATCTAGACATCTTAGAAAGTGACAATTTCACCTTAGTAAACGTTTTGGTATTTTGTAAGTCATAAATAAATAATTATAATTAATTAATTAATTTAAAAGAATATTTATTTCCCTAAAATTTATTCATAAATTATTGAGTCAATGTCTTATAGTTTTTAGATAATTTAATAATACCCTACGTAATTTTTGGAAGCACTATAAAATCAGTTTTAATCTTAAAAACTGTTTTTTTAAGTAAATTATGATTTTAATTAAATATTAAATTAATAATATTTATAAAATTATTTTTGAAAAATGGACATCATTTTTGGATTCTACACTTCGAAAAATGGTAGGGGTAAATTTTTGGGTTTATTCTAAAATACTTCAATTTTCAGGTGAATAGTAAAAAATACAGTTTTTTCGCATAATCGGTGTATACTAAATTGCATCATTAATGATGTAATGATGACATAAACATTTTGGAACTTTAGTTTCGGCCAAAACATATTAAATTTCATAAATTGTTCCTTAAAATACAATAAATCCAATTCTCAAACCTAAAAAGAACTTTCCAAAGCCTAAAGTCAAAAGGGGATTTCTTAAAGTGTCTTTTTCTCTTTCTTTCACTTTCCTTTTAATAAATTAATGAATTCGAATTATAAAGAATAATTAAAGCCTAAAACGAATTATATTATATTAATATATGATTTAGGATGTCAAAAAACTACTATTACAAGTCTAACATTTGATATATTATTTTATTTAATATTTTATACTAAAAACACCTCCCTCCTCGTGTATAAATAAGGCATCCCCCTCCTCTTGCCAAACCACACCTCTCAAGCTTCAATAATTCTATAAACTCTGCCCAAACATCTTTCCTAGCCCCTCCCCCACGTCCAAAAGTTTCTGGTCTCATCAAAAGACCAAGACTAGCTTCCTTAAGGAGGATCTCAAGAGGAAGATTTAAGAGGTAATTCCCCTCCCTCTTCTCCTTTAATTTCCTTTCAAGTTCAAGTTCCTTTCTTGATATCTCCCCACCTATATTCATCCAAATTGTTTTGTAACTCCATTATTATACATATACTATAATTTTATGATTCTAATGGGATATTATATCACCCCACACCCTTTCCCTCTTCCTTTTATTTTATTAAAGAGAACGTTGTTCATGAGGTGTTAAATTGATCACCTTCAAAAACGACATGCTCTCTTCTTCCATTTCTACCTTCATATCTGGTCATGAAACCATTTTTGTGGTTGAAAGAGGATAATTTATATATATTATGTTCTATTTAAAGTTCTGGAAATAACCTATGGGCATATTACTAAGTGAAAAGTTAAAACAAGTTCGTTGTGATCCAAAAACCGCTCAAATTAACCCAAATAATCATCATTTAATTCTTATCTAATGATTCATCCACATAGATCTAATATAACTAATTATAAGATCATTAAAAATCCTGTAATATCATTAATGACATGTAATATAATTTCTGTATGTTTACTCATGTTCTACCCAAACTTCAATTTTAGAATACAAGTGAACCACCCAAGAAAAACCATAAAAACGAACATCCCCGAACAATGTTTTTAAACTCTATAAGTCATCCAAAGGAACATAATATGACATAATGAAACCAGAATTAACCCTATTAATGTAAAAATGGTTCTGGATTTCTAATTAATGAATATAATTTCATTATACATGACATTAAAGAGAATGAAGCTTTCGGGTACAAGGTAAGGGGAAATCTCGAACCCAATTTTCCTCCTTCAGGTTCTCCCTCTTTCACTCTATTTTTGATATGGTTACTCCTCAAATATCATTTTTTCATCATTTCATTTAATTTTCTGGGATATAAATGTTTTTCACTAGTTTTTATGTTCAACAAAATGTTTTCCAAAAGAACTCTTCCTTTAAGAACACCCCTTTTACTTCTCACTCAAAGTGAACGGTTCTTGAAACATGTATGTTATTCCCTCTGTCTTTTGGGAACCCAAAGCTTATGAATATGTTATTGTGAGATTAAAACCATTCCTTTTCATGGGTTCATTAAGTTATATGTTCATTGTGGCAATCATGATAAATGATAATGTTATGATGTGATGGGTGCGCCCAGAATTATATAGCGCAATATGAATGTTTAAATGTGACGGGTGTGACCGGAATTATACAGCACTCCAATGCATTGGGTAAAGTGATGAATCTCATGAGTAAATGTGAAATGATGTGTGAACAAGATTCTATCTTGGTTCACAAGTATGAGTGGTAGTTAAACACTAAGACATGATGTTTCATTTTATGCATTGCCACATTTCAAGTCTTTGATTTATGCTCCTCTCATGTTCATGATCTTTTGCCTATGTTATGATTATGATCACCCCATTCTATATTGTTATTACATATCCTATTATTGTGCTTCTATATCACCCCTTTTGATGTATATCCTCAGGTGGTTACATATACTAAGGAGAGGACAAGTGCCAATAAGAATCTAGGGAAGAAGAAATTAAATAAATGTTTATGCTTGATGTTGTATTTGTTATGTATGGTCCTAGTTTGCCCAAGACACTAAACCTTTGGATCCTCTAAGTGTAATACTATTATTTTGTTTACCTTTTAAATGATGTAATAGTAATGTAAGAAAAGGCTGGGACTCTATAAGAGATATATTCTATTATTTTCAAAAAATATCAGGTGTCTTATATAATATATTTAATATTTTTATTTTATCTGTGCTAAGCCTCTACAGGCCCCGTTAGCTTGTGCTAACCCAGTGCCTCACTCTTCTCATATTCCATAGATTATTTCAAGATGATAAAATATAATAATAATTTTCAACTAGTCAAAATGATCAGTAATATTTATTCTTATTCTTGTTATTTTTTAGATAACTATGAACTCGGGAAATAGACACCAATATCTATTACGTGGTCATGATTGGATAAATAATCACAAAAATCCAAATGAATATAGTTTAAATCCTATGTACATTGAAGTTGTTGAAACCTTTATATCATTTTCATCATCGAATTCAATTTTTTTTTCTAAAGGAACAGTTAAATTTATGTGTTAGAAATGTGATCTTAGGAGATTCGAAACATTTGACAATGTTGGAATTCATCTATTGCATTTCGGTTTTTAGAAATATTATATTTTTTGGTATCAACATGGTGAAAAGATTTCAGTAGAAAATACAATTTTTGTAGTTCCGGATCCATCATTACAAAATTTAATACATGAGGTATCTAGTTCGTCTATTCCTAAAACAACAACTCAGAGTGATATTCCAAATCCTAAATCAGAACCTTCTTAGTTTTACAATTTGTTGAAATCCACTGAAGAGACCTTATATCCAGGAATCCAGATGAGAAAAATTAAAGTTGTTATAAAATTTATGGCTATTAAATCAGATTTTGGAATGTATAATAGTTGTTTCAATCAGATTTTATCTTTGGTTGGTTCATTATTGCCTGAAAGAAATACATTACGTGTAATTTTCTCTAAAAGTAAAAGGTTGGTTCATAATTTGGGTCTAAGTTATCAGAAGATCCATATATGTTCAAATGACTAAATCTTATATTATGGTGATTATAAATCTTTGGTTAATTGTCCCACATGTGGAGAATCGATGTATAAAGAGGCACAACAAGGAAAGTCTAGAGTTCCCATGAAACATTTGAGATATTTTCCAATTGCACCTCATTTAGAATGTTTATTTATGTCTCTCAACACAGTTGGATTGATGACATGACATAAATCAAATATCTATGTCACAAAAAGATTAAACCATCCATGTGATGGTGATTTATGGAAACATATTAATTATACACATCTTTCTTTTGCTTCAGAACCTCGTAACATACGGCTGAGCCTTTCTACTAATGGTTTTTGTCCATTTGGTGCTTACGGAAGTCAATATTCTTGTTGGTTTGTTTTCATTACTCCTTAAAACTTACCTCCTTAGATGTTGATGAAGAAACTATATATATATATATATATATATATTTGACGTTATTAATTCCAAGACATTCAAAGAAGAATATTGATGTTTATTTGAAGCCATTAATTGATGAGTTAATTTCATTATAGAACAACAATGTGATTACATTTGATACAACTTCATATCAGAATTTTATATTTAATGTTGCATTAATATGGATGATCAATGACTTTTTGGCATATGGTGTGTTATCTGGATGGAGCACACATGATCTAAAATCATGTTCGTATTGCATGGATGAGAACAAAGTGTTTATGATTGGTAATAGGAGAAAGGTTAGTTATTTTGACTTTCATCGGAAATTTCTTCCTATGGATCACCCTTTTCAAAGGAACAAAATTAATTTTACAAAAGGTCAAATTAAAATAGATGCACCTCCATCAGTGCTCTCAGGTAATCAAGTAAAATTTATTATCTCTGCATTACCTTATGTTACTTTTGGACCAATCATAAATGAGCAAAAGATAAATGGTTTTGGGAGAGATCATAATTGGATAAAGTAGAGTATTTTTTGGGACCTTTCATATTAGTCTATTTTTTTGGTTCATCACATGTTATATGTAATGAATATTGAGAATATTTTTTTTGATAACATATTTTATACCATATTGGACACACCTGGTAAGACCAAAGATAATGTAAAGGAATGGTTAGATCTTGCACATATTTGCATACATCCTGAACTTCAATTATTTTAAGATGAAAGATCACACAAATTAATGAAACCAAAAATAGCTTACTCTCTTAGTAAATAAAACCATTTATTATTATACCAATGGATTAGAGATTTGAGGTTACTAGATGGATATTCTTTTAATTTGTCTCATTACGTTAGAAATGGGCATATTACCAGGTTAAAAAGTCACGACTATCATGTCATAATTGAAAGATTATTGCCTGTTGGTCTTAGAGGGCTATTGAATTATTCAATCCGAGACATGTTGACTAAAATATCATATTTTTCCAAGATATTTGTGTGGAAACATCGGATTGTGATGCATTGAGTTTTCTGGAAAAAGATATTGTTTTAATTTTATGTAAATTGGATAAAATATTCCCACCATGATTCTTTGATTCCATTGAAAATTTAATATTTCATTTTTCATCTGAAGTTAAATGTGGAGGGCTAGTACAATTCTGGTGGATGTAACTATTTTAGATATGTATGTAAAAATTAAATAAGAAAGTACATAACAAAGCATCAGTTGAAGTGTTGATTGTAGAAGCATACTTGCAGGAGAAAATTTCAAATTTATGCTCTTATTATTTTCAGTCGGAATATCCTTCAAAACATAATCGTATGGGTCGCAATAAAACAAATGTTGATGATGTCACAGATCATCAATTGTCAGTTTTTAATCAGCCCAAGCTTGGTTTCAGTGGTTATCATGAGCGATGGCTTATAGATGAAGAAATAAAGAGTTTATACTTATGTTCTACTAAATTGTGAAGAAATGACATGATTTATGTAGTAAGTACTACTTTTTTATTATTTTTGTTAAATATTTATAAAAGATCTCTTTATTTACATTAAATTTTTTACAGGCTATATGATGACCATATCAAAAAACAATTTATACAAATTACATCTGTTTCTCTTGAAGAACATCAACAACAAAATTTTACATATTAGTTTCAAAGAATAGTAAGATAAGTTTCTTTCGATTGAATATTAAATCAATTTTTCAATGATATCAATTATTAATAATTTTTGTTTTTTATAGGTAACACAACATGAAAATAAAATTTACAGTCAATTATGTGTGCTCAAAAACCCTCCATCAAAATTGATAAAATCTTATAATGGGTATGTGGTTAATGGATTTTGATTACATACACGTATATATGGTGACTCAAAGAAATCAATGAATAGTGGTGTTCATTTGAAAGGATATCGTCATAAGGAAATTGAAGTTGACTTTTATGGTATACTAGATGAAATAATTGAGTTATGTTAGTTATCTGGGACCAAATTATGTTACAATGTTTAAATTTCATTAGTTTGATACTGATGGGGGGTTTCAAGTTCATCCACGACATGGAGTCATTGACATTAAATATAACAATCTTCTTGCATCAAATGAACCATTTATATTGGCACATTAAGCGCATCAAGTTTACTATGAAAATTACTATGTTGTTTTGAGAGTTTTGAATGACTAGTGGAGTGTGATAAAAATAAAATCACATGAAAATCAGTTTATTGAAAATGAAAATGGTTATGTGGAAGTACAACATATTGAAAATTTTCAAGAAACATCCCAAAATATATCTCTTACCTGACTGGATATAAATATCGATGATGAAACCCCTCAGTTAAGGGTCGATGATATAGATAATGTTGATGAAGTAATAAGGGATGATGAAACTGAAAGTCGTATGAATGTTGAAAATGTTGAAGATGAGGATGAAGACATTGATGTCGATGAAAATGGAGATGAATATGATAATTGATGTATTATATTAAGTTCTTTAGTTATAAGTAATTATTATATTCTTATATTTATTAGTTTTTTAAATTTCATGTTTATATTAATAATCTGTTACAGGTAACATTATTTTATTCTGATATTCATTAATTTTTTATATTTCATATCTGTATTAACAATATCTTACTGATGAGAATATTTATTTCAGATGGATGGAGATGATCCCAATGATTTATTATGTTCTCTCAATGATGTTGAACTTCCTACTGATGATCCCAATTTAGCTCATCCTTCTCAGGCTAGTGCGCCTAGGAGGGGGTGCGGTCTTGCTTGATTACTGATTCCAAATCCTATTCCAGAGAGATGATCATCTGTTGATTTTGATCCTTATTTACACAGGTATGTTTAATTGTTTAAGATATTTATTTTATATTAACTAAGTGTACTAATTTTGATAATAATTTTACGATCATATATTTGTTTCAATTTGTATAGTTTTTCGCATTTAGTCATTGGGAAGGTTGGTGCAATTCTGAGAAATTATTTTTCCAAGCCATGGGTTTCATGGGATCTGGTACCCATCATCGTGCCTGAACAGATGTTCGACCAATGGATTGTACGTTATTAAATAATATATACTTTTTTAAAATTTATTTAATTACTAACATATTTTTTAATTGTCTTTCAGAATTTATTTTCTCTGATTTCTGATATCCAGAGAGGTCTTATCCGAGAGACATGGGATAGTTGTATATGTTAGTGCTTTCATCAATTTCTACACAACATTAGAAAGTGAGACATGGGATAGTTGTATATGTGAGAACTTTCATCAATTTCTATACAACATCAGAAAGCGAGCTATGGATAAAGCTTGTGCTATCGTTTTCGATCAATCTTGCATCTCCCATTGTCCTCATTATATATCAGCTTAGGTATGGGATGGGTTGTGCTTCTTCTGGCTATGAGAGACTTTTAGGAAGAGATCAGCAGCTGGACGTTAGAGCTGGGGGAGGCAAGAGGTCACCCATAGGGCCATGAGTCATACATTTGGAATATATCGATGACATATGGTAAGTAATATTATTTATTAATGTATATATATATATATTAACTATAACATGTTTGTTGTATTATACAGGTCACTACTGACCCATCTATTATAGAGTTTGAAGTTTATAAGAAGATGTATATTGATCCTCATACAAGAGAAGTTGTAGGAGAACGATGGCACCATATTGTGGTTAGTGATTTTGTTTAAAAATGTCATGAATATTAATTTTATTGTTATTCTAATTTTTCATTATATTTAAAGGAAACATATGAGGCTATGACTTCTCATTCACAGGAGAGTCAATATGAGACCAAACAAGATGTCACTATTGATTCAGGTTTTGATGAGGGGGCTTGGATACAGGTCACTTCGCAGGGTGTTGAGAAAGGTCGAGTGATTGGTATTGGTTCTCGACTGACACCTACAAGTTATTATGGTACTTCTGTGATGGCATTAGTGAGCACGAAGGGAGCTCGTGGAAAGTTTTCATTGATGATGTCATCTGCTGCACAATATGAGGAGATGTTGAGAGCTCAAAATGAGATAATATAGCAAATGGAGAAGGAGAGGGAGGAGGATCGTGAGCAGCAGCGTCTGAGAGATGAGCAAATGATGGAGTATATATGGTGACTTGCGTGTGGCGTTGGTATGGAGTTTCCACCCCAGTGTCCTTCGAGTGATCTCCCCCCTGGTCCTTCGAGCGATCCTCCTCCTAGTTGCTGATTTATGATTTTTTAATAATTTTTTTGTAATTTGGTATGATAGACATATTATTTTTTAACTAATGTATTACTTTTATGTCTGTTTTAATTTGTTTAATTTTCTGTAATGTTTTTAAATATTTGTAAATTTATTATTATTTTAATGTTTTTAACATATTTTAATTAATTTTAGGTTTTTTAATTATTCTTATATATATATATATTATTTTTCTATATATTTAATGTGTTAATAAATTTAAATAATTTAAATAATTTAAATTATTGTTTAGTATATTTATTTTGTAAATTAACTTTATTTTATTTAATATTTACATTTTTTAAAATATATATATATATATATTTAAATTTTTTATTAATTTTATTTTATATTTTTTGAAATAATTTTAATTATTTTTTTATTTTTTATTTTGTTTTTTTGGAAAAAAAATATTATTTGCGACCGATGAAGCCATCTGTCACAAATAACCTTTTGAACCTTTTGTGATGGATTGTCGCAAAAGGTTATTTAAAAACCCTTATGGAAGTCTTTTGCAATGGACCCTTTGTCTAACACAAATAAATATTATTTATGGTGGATCGTCGAAAATAAACACATTTGGGACACCACCAACTGCGACAGGGTATTTGTGATGGACTCCCATCGCAAATGATGTTTGCGACGGGAATACATCGCAAATACCCCATCGCATTTATCTTAAATTCCTATTGCGATGTTGTGGCTTCCTCTAGAAATGGTCAGGTGTGACTTTTGGAGTGAAAGGTCACACCATGGCATGTTTTTTTATTTGATCTTGTCTCATTTTAACAATGATATTTTTCTCTCACGTGGCTGGGTGACTTTCTGGGGGTAGAAAGCATTTGTGCTGGGGGTAATTATCACACCCTGACCATAGAATTTCTTTTATTTTATTCTTTTCTTGGCTTTGGATCTTTTGGTTGAAGTTCAAGTTGAGTTATTAGTTCAAATTTTTGAATTTTGGACGTTCTGGGTGAGTTTTTGGCATGGGCACAGTTTGTGTGCACAGTTTGAGGGTTAATCGTGTGGTCTGTTGAGGCATAGGATGGTTTTAGTTCATGTTCTTTTTCCACGGGATGACTTATGGTTTGATCATGGTCTGGGGAAAAATGTGTGGCTTGTGGCTTGTATCTGGGGCATGGCAAATGACTTCCACATGATTAGAGAAAATTGTGTGACAATCATGTGAGGGGTTCTGCAGTTTGGACAATGGAATTTTGCACAGTTGGAACGCGATTTTTCAAACTGTGTGGCCTAACCACGCAAGTTGCCCAGATCATTAAAAGTGTGAAATTCTTCTTTTTTCCCTCTATGGTTTTAACCTTATTTTAGGTTTCTCCTCCCTTGTTCAACCTAAGCGCACCAAGGGTCTCCAGGAGACCCTCCTCCCATGCCCCTTCCTCCGTTGAAGCTCCTTGAAGGTTCCTAGATAAGTTTATTTGAGTTTTTGGTCGATTTCCTTCTCTTCTCTCTTCCCTCTCTTGGTTCCTTGTTATTTTATTGGTGGGTTCTCTCTTGGAAAAAACCCTAAGGGTTAGGGTTGATGTGTGGGTTGTTTTCCTTAGATGTTAGGGTGTGTGGATTGTCTCTCGGGCTCGGTTCTTCCTTCTCCTGGAGTTTTGTTGCGTTCGCACGTCGTTGAGGTAAGTGTTTCTATCCATTTCCTTTCAGACACATTCCATTTGATGCTTGAGTGTTTCTAAATAATTTATAAATGTGTTTTTCATGATTTTGATATGTTTTTTTTGGTTTAGTATGGTGTTTTCATGATATAAAGTTGGTGTGAAATGATTTTCAAAGGGTTATCTTAAACAAGCTTATGTATATATGCACGAAAGTCATTCAATAAAATGCCAATTGATCTTCCAAAGTAAAATTGGTTGTTTTGGGTGATGTTTTCCTTTATTTATGTTTTGTCATTATGGTTGGATTGTGAATTTGTTATTGTATATGGGAATTGGTGACTCTTGTGGTTTGACGCTTATGTGTGGATTATTGTATTTGGTGGTAAAACAAGTGGTATTTCTTTAAAAATGGTTTTGGGTGCTTTCGTGGATACTTGAAGGGTTTAATTGGATGTGGACACATCCATATGTGCATGGGGTGTGCATATGGATGGGAAAACAAATGAAAATGGACCTTGAGAATGATGTTTCCTTGAACCCTGGTTTTTCAAAGGCTTATCTCCCATTTTCTTCTTCCTCGTATCAAATGGTTCTTTCAAGCTAATATTGTTTTCAAATTAATTTTAAGTGTGTATGTATTGGAATATGGATTTCAAAAAGAATTTGACTATGTTTCATGTGTATCTCTTTTTTGTGCTTTATAAATGTGTCCAATGGATTGTGTGAAAGGTGTAAAATATGTTTTAAAAAGGTTTTGAGGTACAAATGTGATGAAAGTTGGTTTTCTAAAGAAAGTGGGTTTTTATTGCACATGAGCTTCCTTGTTGTGTTTCTTAAAAGTGTGTTGTGAATTGTTCAAGTGGTGTGAAGCATATTTAAAATGGGTTCAGTGTGTGTGTGGAATTGAAAGAGACCTTGCCTATGGAAATGGTTGGATTTCATGTGTGATTTTATTGTTGTATTTCCAAATGGGTTTTATGAATTGTGAAAGTGGTGTGAAATGTGTTTCCAAATGGCCTTAGTGCTTTGGGTGAATTTAAATGTGGTTTCAAATGTGTTCTCTAAGGCTTGCCCCATTTGGCACCTTGAGGTGTGTTTTGGAAACAGAATGGTACATAATCCCATTTGGAACCTTTTGTGTTGTTGTATAATTTTCCCTTGATTTGGGAACGTTCTTTTGGAAATGAAATCATATTTGTAGATGTGAGGCTCGTTTGGAACTTTGAGATGTTTTGGGGTTTTATTTTGAAATCTTATGTGATGGTAAGGCCCGGTTGGCATTTAGTGATTTTTGGGAAAAGTGGTTTTGATCATGGAAAATGTTGGTTTCCATTTGAGCTTTAATTATTGAATGAATGTGATTGTGAAAGAAGTGTATTTTCTTGTGTGTTCGTGATGCTTGATTTATGTTTGGAAACCACTATACCATGGGACGTGTTCCCCTCTAGTGGCTCATGCATGAGGACACTATGGGTTTTGGCTTATATTTAGAAACCACTAGACCTTGGGATGTGTTCCCCTCTAGTGTCTCATGCATGAGGACTCTATGGGTTATGGTTGCTATACCATGTTTCACTGAGTACTATTATCATGGAATTCTTGGGCATCATATAGAGGGTTAAGTGATGGTTGTTTTTTGACCCCGATTAGACGGGTTGGTACCCCTTGGATTTGTTGGGAGGCTATGTGGGATGTGTCACTGGATTGTCTAGTTTAGAGCAACTGGTTGGTTATTGACTATGGAGTTGCACCATATGCTGACAGGTGAGTCTGAACTGAGTACATCAAGGGATTGCTTATAGATATGTTTAGGAAATTCCCATGATTGTCTATATGTATGTTCTATTTTTCTTCTGCGGCTTGTTGGTTATTAACCCTGCCAGTTTATGCCTGCTTGTTTTGTTCCCTTTATTATTAGTAGAGTTTCCTTTGGGTGATCTGGTATGGAATTGTAACTAAATTTGGGTTTTGAACTGGGTTTTGGAAAGTGAAATCTTTTTTAAAAAGGTAAAGTTGCATGTGTTGTTTTCAAAAAGGAACTTATGGAAATTGGTGCTTAGTTACTTAAAATGAATAAAATACTATTTTTTGTATGTATTTTAAACTAGTGTTTGTGGATTGTTCTAGGAAAGGAAATGCATGGACTCTGTGGTGATTAACTATTGAGTTGTTATATGCTCACACCCTACATGTGCCAATCAGCATTGGTTGATTCGAGCTATTTTGTGGGTTTAGGTTTATGGTTCAATTGCCTTTGGAGAAGGTTGGTCTTGTGGTTGGTTGTCACGACCCATCCCCCGGGGCTCGTGTCGTGACTACCCCAAACCTACCTCTCATAGTTTAGGGGATGGTGACTAGCACCAAGTAGGCATATCCTAAAAAATATGGGAGACATTTTCTTGAGTACCTATACGCATGCACACAACTTCAAGCCACAAATGATAGAAAGTGAAAACACTAAGTAAAAAAACAAAAGGTACGATATAAGAAAATTGAAGGTAAATGGGGCCATAATACAAGACCAATAAAAAGGAACAGTAAAATTACAAGTCTTTGGAACTCCTCCGCAGAAAACCCTACATGAATGGTAGGTACAGAAATGGTTGTCTGAAGCCGCAGAAGCACACCTCGTTTGTCGAGTCACTCTAAGCACCACCTAGCCCTAGTCCACCAAGTAATTCATTAAAGCATCGATCATATGCACAAGACACAACACATGCGGGAAAAGCCCATGTAGGGGTGAGTAAAACAATACTCATTAGGCCACCCCAAAACACAAAGTAAAAGGCCACAAGAGAAACACTGCTAAGAAGATACAATCAGCTCAACACGGGTATGTATCAATGACACGTATAACAAAAACATCCAGGTATACTCATAAAGGATTCCAAGACTCAAGGTCACATCCACTGCCAGTCATATGGTCCCGCTCATAGCATGCTCGATCTGAGAGATCTCACTCCTCGAGCTATCTGATAGTAAGCACGTAGAACTAGTCTACCAAAAGTATTCGAGACAACACCTGGTCTTAATACTTTAAAGAGATTTCCTGAGACACTCGGTCTCTCTAAGACAAGGAGTCTCAATATCACAGCCAATAGAGTCACTATAGTCTGCTCACACTTGTATGTCTATGGTACGTAAATAGAATTGTTGTAAGAATCCACAGTACCCTCAAGTAGTAACACGCGGAACGTTGGTAACACATGGAGTGTAGGTAACACACGAAGTTTTGGTAACACACGGAGTGTAGGTAAAACAGAGAGTGTAGGTAACACACCAAGTGTCGGTAACACACAGAGTGTAGGTAACACACAAAGTGTAGACAACACACGGAGTTTTGGTAACACATGGAGTCTAGATAACGCACGGAGTGTAGATAACACACAGAGTGTTGGTAATGAATGGATTACAGGTAACACACGGAGTGTCATCAAAGGCTAGAGGAATCGCACCCTAGTGGGACATGGGAGTACCAACTCAGTCTTGGTAATACATAAAGTATAGATAAGACACATAGTCTAGGTAAAACACACAGTCTAGGTAATCACATAGCTTCTAGGTCGCAATCAGCCACAGGATTTTGTCCTTAGCACGCTCGTTCTGGGAGCACCTCCTCCTCAAGACAATAGGTCATATGCCAACTTCCACAAAAACTCACTTGGAGTATCTCAAAAAGGGTCGTCTTGTCTCAAGGGTCTCAACGCTGCAAATGACTCGTCAAATGGACATACGGTTTGAGAGTTATAGGATTTTAAGTAAAAAGGGGTCGGTTGGGTTCGAGTCTAGTCTGACCCGACCCAACCCGGGCCCCGCTTGACCCAACTCGCCGAGTCTGACCTGACCCGCTGAGCCCAACCTGTTCTGCCAGCCCAAAACACCTAGCTGAGTTGGCCCACCCGATCCAAAATGGAGCAGACCGGCTTGGTCCGCCGGACGTGACCAACGCCGCGTCCCCGCCTGGTCAACGTGGTCATCGCCACATTCAACGTGGTTGTCTCTGCATTCAATGTGGTCGGCCACTGTGCAAACATCCCCGCAATAGTTTTCATGGTCCCGCTAGACCGCGGTACTTTGTCGCGTGATGCGGCCACGCCGCCGCAGGCCCCTTCTGTCAGCACCCTGCCAGCGAGTCGCGCCGCCACCGGCGTCGGCCGCCGGTGGCCTCTGCTTCGCAGACCTCCTTTTCTCCTTTTGTGCTCCGATTTTCGATCCAGAAGATGTTCTAGAATCCTTGGTTTTACACTTTCACTATTGTGGGATCAGATCCATGCCACGCTCTATCCCGGTGCAAGATCGTTCGAGCGGTGATATCTCTCGTGCTGCTTCGATCCAATCGCCACTGTCATCATCACACCTCTATCGTGTCGTGTCCATCCCAGGTCCGCGATATTATATCGCTACGCCAAGAATAGAGTGTTCAATGATCGATCGATCACGAATTGTCGAGTCGCGAGCCAAACAAGAACACCCGTGACGAATGAAGAACGAAGGAAGAAAAGCATGAATCAACCAAAAGGGACAGATCTTGATCGATGTTAGTATCAATCATGGTTCATTGCAATTAAAACGACAGTTGTAATCCAACATAATAATTACAAGGTTGTTCTCCCATAAAAACCCTGCAAGGTGAAACCCATCCTGCAACGATGCTTGATCCACGAGTTAATCTGATTGTTAATTTGTCATGACCCGACCCTACCCGGCCTCGAGTTGCAACTACCCCAAGCCCGCCTCCATAGGCCAGGGGCTGGCGACAAGCGCCGAAGGCTAAACAACTCGGGGAGGTCTTTCCCTAAGTACCTGTACACACACACGCAACCCACTCAATGCAGAAGTGTAGAGTAAAAGGAAAAGTAATGTACCAACTGCTATAAACAAACCAACAAGGTGCATCGACCTCTAAACAGTACAAAGTGAGTGATGAAGATAAACTGAAAAGAAAAGGGCAAAACACGCACCCAACCAGAAAAGTGTCATAACCCGAAAACAGGTAAACAAAAGTAAAACAGCTGGGAGAGTCCTACACCTGGAACCCAACAACGACCATCGCACGTGGTCCAAGCTCCCGAAATCCTAAGCTCCTCTGTAATCACGAGAAACCTGTCTGTTGTCTGTAAGGGAACACCAAGTGCGGGCAAAGCCCAAGCAAGGGTGAGTATAAAAATACTCAGTAGGATACCCCGAAGGCTCAAGGGAGCAATAAAGGAGGTACTGAAGGGTGAACAATAGATCGAATAGGGAGTAGTAAAGGAGTACAACAGAGAGTGCAGTAAAGATTACAACTCAACCTAACAAGAGGAAGTAAGTAGACTCGTCCTAACACAAGGATCTAGAAACAGTGAGAAGATGAAATTCCTGTCGAGCCTTCACTACCTATAGCAGGAGAGTAGACTCGTCCAACCACGAGAAGCTAGACACAGAAAGCATGTGGCATACCCCACGCGTCTTCGCCTCTCTTGGAAGGAGAGTAACCAAAACCCAATAAGTGGGTACTAGAATAAGGTATATACATATCCATATGCTTGAATAAGAAACCCAAACAAGATCGTAAGGGGATCTCCATCTCATAGCACAACCCAAGAAAGTGACTCGCCAATAGTCTAAGAAGTAAACAGCATCGATTCCTAGTATCCCACACGTCTGCCCCGAACTGCAAGTCAAGGGGCTCAAATCACCTCACCTCGATACTATCCGTTTTGGGCGGTACTGACTCACCCACATGGTTTTAGGTCGCGTCACAAGGACACATCTTGGTGGGGAAAGCGCCCCTCATTCTTGAGAGTTCTAGGGAAAGTCAAATCACACCTCATCACTATAATACAGTCGAGAGGTCTTCTCAAAGTCAAAGTTGTCACATCACTGAACCGTACAACCAAGGGTCCCACTCCGGTAGTCACAGAAAAAATCCACAGACTAGTATAGTAGAAAGGATTGAGTCTGAGAGAAGTCATCAGGTAACCCACTGCCCAGCCCAGCTGGAGGGTAAACCCCATGAGGTCTTCGGGTAACCCACTACCCAGCCCAGCTGGAGGGTAAACCCTATGAGGTCGTTGGGTAACCCACTGCCCAACCCAGTTGGAGGGTAAACCCTATGAGGTCGTCGGGTAACCCACTGCTCAGCCCCGTTGGAGGGTAAACCCTAAGAAGTCGATGGGCAACCCACTGCTCAGCCCCACTGGAGGGTAAACCCTAAGAGGTCGTCGGGTAACCCACTTCCCAGCCCCGTTGGAGGGTAAACCCTAAGAATTCGATGGGCAACCCACTGTCCAGCCCCGCTGGAGGGTAATCCCGGAACTGCTCTGGCCATCCCTACCGGATGGTAAAACACTGGCCAACGGAACACAGAGTGGGTATCGTACAATGACCCGACTCTAGAACAACTCACCTAGTAGAGGGTCAGCGCCCATGTAGTGTGGGTCACGCTGATACCTGGAACTCTGCCTAGGGAAACACGTCTCGGTAGATCGCGGAAGGAAGATATGATCTTGATACTCGGCTAGGGAGTCTGCGCCCAGGGCTCACTGGGCTCCGCACCCTACTGGAAACAACCTCCTGGGTAGAGGATCAGTGTCCGCGTAAAGTATTGGTCACACCGAATCCACAATAACCCTACCAGGGAACACGAAGGGATGTGATACTGAAATCCCACATGGCTAAAGGAACAGGGGAACCTAAAAAACTTCATTGATCAAACCGTCGAGAACAGCACCAGGGGAAACCACTCCACCCTGCTGGTCTAAACCATCATTAACAGAAGGACCCTCTACGTCACGAGGGTTCAAAGGTATGTAAAGTAGAACACGGTACACACATAGGGACCTCTCGAATTGTGGCCCTATTTTATCTCCAAACCACGTACACAAACATTCTCAGGTACAAACTACAACATGTACCTCCAGGCAAACCCGTATACTCCCAGAGTATACCACATTTCTAGCCCAAAGGCTATCATGCACACGATGTCCAACGTCTATGCAAAAAGGGAGAAAATGTAAGTTCTCCAACTTGCTTCCACCACCTCCCTAGCACAACCAACTACACCTCTTCAAACATTTACTTCACTCTCACAGGAGTGCTCACAATCACACGCTAAGGGTTCTCTACAAACACTACAGGAAGAACCTCCACCCGTACATCGTTCATGCCTCCACATTTAATGAGATCACAAATGAGGCTCCGCACATCCAAACGGATCGTACCATTGTAATCCTCACGGAAAAATACGCGAGATAGAATATATACTCACCTCAAATGGATATCCGATGGAAAAGTTGTCCAACACCACTTTACGCCCGAACGACGTCCCGTGGTCCCGAGCCTCGGTCCCGAAAACAGTCGGGTGCATCACACCATTGCGATCCCCTCGGAAAGAAATGTCAAATTGACTGTTTACACGTGTGGAATGAATATCCAGAGAAAATGATGCATTTTGTCATACCGCACATGAGTGGTGCTACGTGGGACCCGCATCACAGTCCCAAAGCGCTGCCAACAGATCGTACCGTTGCAATCCTCTCGAAGAAGCACCCAAGATTGACTATTCACTTGTCCGAAGCGGACACCCGGTGAAGAGGATAGAAATCACCGCCAACGCCCAAAACAACCCTCATGGGGCCCACTCCACCATGTTGAATTAAAGCGGGTGGATTGCGCCATTGCAATTCCCTCGGAAAAACACCCAAAATCGATTGCTCGCACACCCCAAACGGACGTCCGATGAAAAAGTTATTAACACTGCTCGCAGCTTAAAAGACGGGTTGTGGGGACCACGCCTCAACTCTGGTTTCAATGCCTAAAACCACCTTGGAAAACTCTGTCTTGGTTCCAGGGTCCCAACTCCACTGATGGCGCTCAAAACGGACTCTGAATGTGTCTGCGCCACCCAAAACATGAACCCTCGGAATAACGTCAATCCACTTAACGGGCGTGTCACACCACCGAGGCCCCTGTCTCGGGAATTAAACCCCCCCCCCAAAAAAAACATCTCAAAATTTTCTTCTCAGTTCCAGGAACGTGTCACCATAGACGACACGTGAATCCAACACATGACCTGAGTTTTATGGCCGTTTTAATTTTTAATGGACCGAACGGGTGGGCCGGGCCAGTTCGGTCTGCCCACCATATACCTGAACCGGCCCGCGGTTCACCGTGCGGGCCGGTTTTACCTCCATGGGACCCGTGTATTGCGGGTCCCTATTTTCCAGCCGAGGTCCGAAGGCCCCGGTCTCTCGCGCGTGCCGACCGACAAAAGTCGGTCTGGCCGCGTTGTCGCGCCTCGCTGGCGCCCCCTGCGCTCGCCCGACCGCTCGTCGCCTCGTCCAGCAGACACCGCCTCGCCCAGCTGACACCGCCTCACCCGGCCGAAGACTGCCGCTGACTAGGAGCCCCCGCGCCGTCGTCACTGAAGACTGCCGCCGCCCGGAGAGCCGTCGGACCGGCCAAGACCGCTGGAAAAACACCCATATCCTCCCAAAACTTCGTCGGATCACTGCGGTCACCTCAGGACTCGGATTTTCAATCCGAAGCATGCGTTGGAAAGATTAGAATGATCCCTACTCTCATATTGGATTTTATAAATAATTTAACAGAGATTTCATTCTGTAATTCAAGCTCGAAGTAGATGCGGTAATTGAAAAAAAAACGCATGATCCTACCTCGGGGGCTTAGCCCGTCGCTTCGCAACGATCTGCCGGCTGCAACAGCTTGGAGATGAGGAGGATATAGAGAGATTGGTGTTGATAGGGTCTCCTTGGTTGAGTTCCTCCAGAGGATGCAAATGGGAGGGATGAGAGGGGTTATGACTTAAGTAGAGAATTATGTCAATTTTAAATTAATTAACTTTAATCCCCCACCAGTAGGCCCGTTCCCGAACACTCAGCGGGGTCGAGATTAAGCCTCTCCTAGGGTAAATTCCATGCCCTGAGCACAATTGAGGTCTTAGAATTTTAATCTGGGCCTCCGTTCGAAAGTTATAAAACTTAACGCTCGAGGCCTCCAAATTACGAAAACGCCCCTGGTGGCATTTTCTACCGAAGGGTCGCACCCGTGAAAAAAATACACCCCTCCCAGGGTAAACGACATGCTCCAGACTCAAAGTTGTCCTCGGTTTTCCCATCTGAGCTACCGTTTAGTAGATATCCTATTTATTTGGTATTCCCAGTGTGAACGCACTGAAAAAAAATTAATTCTGGTCACACCGGGGCTCGGAATTGCACGCCGTCTGAAGGCGCTGCTCTGGAATAACATAAAGAATTTTCCAAAGTCTTTTATAGCAAAAATTGGGTTCTTAAATCATTCACTCCTTCAATATTTTCATCCCTGAAAAGAAAAACTAGGGAACAACACAGGGTACTAAGCCCACACCTAGCTCTCTCGTACCCAGGAAAACTCTTACACAGTTCTGCGTCACTGCACACAAAGGATTTGATCCATTCACATGAGGTCTGTCCTCACCGATGACGTGAATAGGAGAACGCACACATTTCCTCAGGTATGTCACGTGGGAGGCATCGTGCACCAACTCCAGACTTTGGGGGGTTAGGGAAAGGTGGTAGACAACCTCGCCATCCCTTCGCACGATATCAAATGGCCCGAAGGACCTCCAGGGTAGCTCACCTCCCCGGTCGAACCCCCATGTTGCACAACGCAACTGGAATCACCGTTTGGACATGGAACTAAGCCCGGTGATTCCCTCCTTTAGAATATCCATATGGTGAAACACCCAAGGATATCTGGTCACGCAAGGTTTCATAGTCGATGTCCCACAACCAAGGCTCTCTTACACACTCGGAAAGCGAAGGAGTCAATACCATCAACTAAAGAAAAGGTTTCATGTCTTCTACTCTACTGACACAGGGTTACACCGACACCCTACGTCACCCTAGTAACACCTCAAACAAGGAGCAGGGAGAAAAGCATTTCACTTACAGAGTCTAAAAATTCTACTGCAAAAAAGTAGAAGAGTTGTAGATCATACCTCTTATCACCTCATGCTCTGCAGGATCATAGATATCCAAAGCTCGCAGCTATCTGTGGTCCCAACTATCAGCTCTCGGAGCCTGACGTGGACCGCCTGGTGGTGATGGAAAGACCTCGTAATGTCATCCCCCACTTCCAGCTCCTCCCGCTCCTCTGCTAGCACCACCTCTCTGGGCACTACTCCGATCAAGGTGATGCCTCTGTCGTGGTGGTGCATCTGCTGCCTACCCAAAGTTCTCAGCATACCTGGTCGGGCAGTCCCGTACCAGGTGACCTTGCCCATCACAAGCATAGCACCGGCGCTCTCTGCGCTGCCCTGGCGCCCTCCGGCGCCACTGTGGTGTACGAACATGGCCCGAAGTCCACTCACAGAAGGGTCTCCTCAGCTGAGGCCCTGCGCTTTTCCGCCATAGTGGTGCACATCAATGTCTCTGAAACCAGTGGTGAGAAGGCCACCTACGTCGAGGTTCTGTCATCTGGCGCCTGCTAGCTGCGGTAGACGTCTCGACTCTGTCGTGCCTACTATCACCACCAACTGTAAAACGTGATAGGAAGATCTCTGTCATCAGCGCCTGCTCTAACACCTCGGCATAAGTGGGGATGCACAAGGGTACGATGATGGCATGAATCTCTCTGCGGAGACCCTGCTCGAACTTCCGCGCTCGGAAGTTGTCGTCATGGACCAAGTCCGGGTAAAAGTGTGCACGGTCCGCGAACCTAGTCGTGTACTCAATCACCGTCATCCCTCCCTGCTGAAACTACAATATCTCCTGGATCCAAATGGAGCATAGGCAGGAGGGTAAAACTCCTCACAAAAAAGCAGCTGAAAGCCGTCCCATGAAAGTGAAAACTCATCGAGTAACTGAGTCACCAGACTCCACCAATACCCAGCTGCTCCGTGGAAAAGGCTGGCGGCCAAAGTCACCATAAGATCTGTCAGTGTCTGCACAAACCTGAAGAGGCGAACCACTATCTCTAGCCAAACCTCTACTGCCTGAGGGTCTGGCTCACCGCTGAACCTCAGCGGTCTTTGCCGCTGGAACTCACGGAGCGCGCTCAACCCATGATCAAGCTCAGTCTACTCTGTTGATGTTGTTTGCTGCTCATCAGGCGGGGGTGATGCTACCGAACCACTCAGAGAAAGGGACTCGCATGATGGGTCCTGAACTGAGGCCCCATCGCTCACAGGGTCGTTCTCACGAACCAAAGCTGGTATCATGCCTGGCTGTCTTCGCAGAGGAATCCTGAATGTTATTAAGGAGCACCGCGATCAGATGAGCATATATGTATATGACAGTAACAACAATGGGGAGCTAACTCAAGAAGGACAGTCAAAGACTCAATCTTATGTGATGCACAAACCAATTTTCCCTGCAACGGGTGTCTCAGCATGCCGAGTTTACAAGTGGATAATCAGGGTCCTGGTGAATGGATACGTCGGTCGCTGCACCATCACTGGACTCCCTGGCCTGAGAGCCTCTCTCGAGACACGTTGACACTATTTCCCTAGATCCCAACCAATTCCTTTTTAGGGACATCTGAACAACATCCCAAGGAATGAACCACCTATGATACCACTTTGTCACGACCCGACCCTACCCGGCCTCAAGCCGCAACTACCCCAAGCCCGCCTCCATAGGTCAGGGGTTGGCGACAAGAGTCGAAGGCTAAACAACTCGGGGAGGCCTTTGCCTAAGTACCTATACACACGCACACACGCAGCTCACTCAATGCAGAAGTGTAGAGTAAAAGGAAAAGTAACGTACCAATTGCTATAAACAAACCAACAAGGTGCATCGACCTCTAAACAGTACAAAGTGAGTGCTAAAGATAAAATGAAAAAGAAAAGGGAAAAACACGCGCCCGACTAGAAAAGTGTCACAACCCGACAACAGGTAAACAAAATTAAAACAGCTGGGAGAGTCCCACACCTGGAACCCGAATATGACCATCACACACAGTCCAAGATCCCGAACTCTTAAGCTCCTCTATAGTCATGAGCAACCTGTCCATCGTCTGCAAGGGAACACCAAGTGCGGGCAAAGCCCAAGCAGGGGTGAGTATAAAAATACTCAGTAGGATACCTCGAAGGCTCGAGGGAGAAACGAAGGAGGTATTGAAGGGTAAGCAGTAGATCGAACAAGGAGTGGTAAAAGAGTACAACAGAGAGTGCAGTAAAGAGTACAACTCAACCCAACAAGAGGAAGGAAGTAGACTTGTCCTAACATAAGGAGATAGAAATGGTGATAAGATGAACTTCCCGTCGAGCCTTCACTACCTATAGCAGGAGAGTAGACGCATTCAACCACGAGAAGCTAGACACGGAAAGCACGTGGCATACCCCGTGCGTCTTCACCTCTCCTAGAAGGAGAGTAACCAAAACCTAAGAAGTGGGTACTGGAACAAGGTATATACATATCCATATGCTCAAACAAGAAACCCGAACAAGATCGTAAGGGGATCTCCATATCATAGCTCAGCCCAAGAAAGTGAGTCTCCAATAGTCCCAAAAGTAAACACCATCGATGCCCAGTATCTCACACGTCTGCCCCGAACCGTAAGTCAAGGGGCTCAAATAACCGCACATCGACACTATCCGCTTTGGGCGGTATTGACTCGCCCGCACGATTTTAGGTCGTATCACAAGGACGCGTCTCGGTGGGGAAATCGCCCCTCGTTCTTGAGAGTTTTAGGGAAATTCAAACCAAACCTCATCACTATCACACAGTCAATAGGTCTTCTCAAAGTAAAAGTTATCATATCACTGACCCGTACAACCAAGGGTCCCACTCTGGTAGTCAGGGAGAAAAGCCACAGACTAGCCTAGTAGAAAGGACTGAGTCTGAGAGAAGTCGTCGGGTAACCCACTGCCCATCCTAGCTGGAGGGTAAACCCTATAAGGTCGTTGGGTAACCCACTACCCAGCCCAGCTGGAGGGTAAACCCTATGAGATCATCGGGTAACCCACTGCCCAGCCCAGCTGGAGGGTAAACCCTATGAGGTCATCGGGTAACCCACTGCCCAGCCCAGCTGGAGGGTAAAACCTAAGAGGTCGTCGGGTAACCCATTGCTCAGCCCCGCTGGAGGGTAAACCCTAAGAGGTTGATGGGCAACCCATTGCCCAGCCCTGTAGGAGGGTAAACCCTAATAGGTCGTCGGGTAACCCACTGCCCAGCCCCGCTGGAGGGTAAACCCTAAGAAGTCGATGGGCAACCCACTTCCCAGCCCCACTGGAGGGTAAACCCGTAACTGCTCTGGCCATCCCTAACGAATGGTACAACACTGGCCAACGGAACACGGAGTGGGTATCGCACAACGACCTGAATCTGGAACAACTCACCTAATAGAGGGTCAACGCCCGTGTAGTGTGGGTCACGCTGATACCTAGAACTCTACCTAGGGAAACACGTCTCGGTAGATCGTGGAAGGAAGATATGATCTCGATACTCGACTAGCGAGTCTATGCCCAGGGATCACTGGGCTTCGCACCCTACTAGAAACAACCTACTGGGTAGAGGATCGGTGCCCACATAAAGTATCGATCACACTGAATCCACAATAACCCTAACAGGGAACACGAAGGGACGTGATATTGAAAGCCCACACGGCTAAAGGAACAGGGGAACCCAAACAACTCCACCGATAAAACTGTCGAGAACAACACCAGGGGAAACCACTCCACCCTACTGGTCTAAACCATCGTTAACAAAAGGACCCTCTGCGTCACGAGGGGTCAAAGGTATGTAAAGTAGAAAACAGTACGCATATGGGGCCCTCTCGACGTGTGACCCTATTTCATCTCCAAACCACATACACAAACATTCTTGGGTACAAACTACAACATGTACCTCCATTAAAACCTGTATACTCCCAGAGTATACCACATTTCCAGCTCAAAGGCTATCATGCACATGATGTTCAACTTCTACACAAAAAGTGCGAAAACGTAAGTTCTCCAACTTGCTTCCACCAAGGCTCTGGCACGGCCAACCACACCTCTTCAAACATTTACTTCACTCTCACAGTAGTGCTCACAATCACAGGCCAAGGGTTCTCTGCAAACACCGCGGGAAGAACCTCCACCCGTACACCGTTCATGCCTCCACATTTAATGAGATCTCGAATGAGGCTCCACACATCCAAACGGATCGTACCGTTGTAATCCTCGTGGAAAAACACGCGAGATAGACTATCTACTCACCTCAAACGGATATCCGATAGAAAAGTTTTTTAACACTACTTTACGCCTGAATGACGTCCCGTGGTCCTGAGCCTCAGTCCCGAAAACAGTCGGGTGCATCGCACCATTGCGATCCCCTCGGAAAAACACGTCAAATTGACTGCTTACACGCGTGGAACGGATATCCGGAGAAAATGATGCATTTCGTCATACCACACACGAGCGGTGCTACGTGGGACCCACATCACAGTCCCGAAGCGCTGCCAACGGATTGCACCGTTGCGATCCTCTCGAAGAAGCACCCAAGATTGACTATTCACTTGTCCGAAACAGACACCCGGTGAAGAGGATAGAAATCACCATCAACGCCCAAAATGACCCCCGTGAGGCCCGCTCCATTGTGCTGAATTAAAGCAGGCGGATTGCACCATTTCAATGCCCTAAGAAAAACACCCAGAATCGACTGCTCGCATGCCCCGAACGGACGTCCGATGAAAAAGTTGCTAAACGCTGCTCGCAGCTTAAAAGACGGGTCGTGGGGCCCATGCCTCAACTCTGGTTTCAATGACTGAAACCACCCTGGAAAACTCCGCCTCAGCGCCAGGGTCCCAACGTCACTAACGGCGCTCAAAATGGACTCTGGATGTGTCTGCGCCGCCCAAAACAAGAACCCCCAGAATAACGTCAATCCACTTAACGGGCGTGTCGCGCCACCGAGGCCCCCTTCTCGGGAATTAAAAACCCCTAAAACCATCTCAAAATGTTCGTCTCGATTCCAGGAACACGTCGTCATAGACGACACGCGAATCCGACACCTGACTTGAGTTTTATGGCCATTTTAATTTTTAATGGACCGAACGGGTGGGCCTGGCCGGTTCGGCCGGCCCACCATATACCTGAACCGGCCAGCCTTGCCCGGACCGGCTTAAGCCGGTCCGGATTTACCTCCATGGGACTCGTGTATTGCGGGTCCTTGTTTGCCAGCCAGGGTCTGAAGGCCCTGGTCTCCCGCGCGTGTCGGCCGGCAAAAGTTGGTCCGGCCGCGTCGTCACGCCCCGCTGGCGCCCCCTGCGCTCGCCCGGCCGCTCACCGCCTCGCCCGGACGACGCCGCCTCACCCGGCCGATGCCGCCTCACCTGAACGAAGACCGCCGCTGCTTGGGAGCCCCCGCGCCGCCACCGCTGAAGACCTCCGCCGCCCGGAGAGCCGCCGAACTGGCCAGGACCGCCGGAAAAACACCCATATCCTCCCGAAACTTCGTCGGATCACTGCGGTCGCATCGGGACTCAAATTTTCAATACGAAGCATGCGTTGGAAAGCTTATAATGATAACTACTCACATATGGGATTATATTGATAATTTAACAGATATTTAATGTTGTAATTCAAGCTCTAAGTAGATGCGGTAATTGAAAAAAAAACACACGATCCTACCTCGGGGGCTTAGCCCGTCGCTTCGCAACGATCCGCTAACCGCAATAGCTTGGAGAGGAGGAGGAGATAGAGAGCTTGGTGTTGAGAGGGACTCCTTGGTTGAGTTCCTCCAGAGGATTTAAATGGGACAGATGATAGGGGTTATGACTTAAGTAGAGAATTAGGTCAATTTTAAATTAATTAACTTTAATCCCCCACCAGTAGGCCCGTTCCCGAACACTCAGCGGGGTCGAGATTAAGCCTCTCCTAGGGTAAACTCCATGCCCTGAGTGCAATGGTAGTCTCGTAATGTTAATCTGGGCCTCCTTTCGAAAGTTATAAAACTTAACGCCTGAGACCGCCAAATTACGAAAACGCCCCTGGTGGCATTTTCCACCGAAGGGTCGCGGCCGCGAAAAAAATACACCCCTCCCAGGGTAAACAGCACGCTCTGGATTCAACGGTTCCCTCTTTTTTTCCATCCGAGCTACCATTTTGGAGCTATTCTATTTATTTTGTGTTCCCAGCGTGAACGCACTGAAAAAAAAAATTAATTCTGGCCACACCGGGGCTCGGAATCGCACGCCGTCTGAAGGCGCTGCTCTGGAATAACGTCAAGAATTTTCCAAAGTCTTTTATAGAAAAAATTGGGTTCTTACATAATTGGTCTGCATTCATCACAGGATATCAAGAATGAGGTAGAGAGGAAACAAAACACAACACCCTACCTGGAGTTTGGATCATTCGAAGAATATGATTTGTCGTTGATGGCGATCCATCCATGAGTGATCACGATCTGTCATTTGTCATCATTTTATAATGAGAGTGTTGTACCTCTCAAACCCCTCGAGGTTTAATTTTCATGATCACAATCACCCAAATGTTTCTAACTTGTTTTCAAGTGTTTGTGTTGATAGGCACTAGGTTGCCAAGAAAATGGCCCAAGAAAGAATCATCAAGTGGACTGAAAATCAGTCCACCGGCCAACCGGTGGCTTCACCACCGGTCGGCCGGTGGACCCTGGGAAGGATGCTGAGCCACTGCCATCTCACCGGCCAACCGGTGGCCAAGCACCGGCCAGCCGGTGGCACCCAGAATGAACAGGGTTTGCTACTGCCTCACCACCGGCCAGCCGGTGGCTCTGGCACCGGTCGACCGGTGGTGCCTGGAAAAGAAGACTCAGCCACTGTCAAGGCACCGGCCAGCCGGTGGCCCTGCACCGGCCAGCCGGTAGCACTGGTCAAACTAGCCGTTGGCTTTGACCAGTCAACTCCAAAAGCCTCCCAACGGCTCCGAGGCCTTTTACAACGGCTCCAAAGCCCTCCAACGGATACTTGAAGGTTCCTAGCCTATAAATAAAGGCCTAGGAAGCCCCGGAACAACACCCAAGCCACCGGACACATTGTTGATCATTGTGGCGAAGCTCCGGCGGATTGTTCCAAGAGAACCCCAAGTGCTCCATCCATTTCCACATCCAAGAGCACCACTCAAGAAGCTTGGAAAAGCATGCTACATCAACTCCATCATCCAATTGGCGCCCAAGTCTTCCCAATCACGGTTTTTCGTGTTTTATTTATTTTGAGCTTCAATTTGAGTTTGTGCCTACAAACTCCCAATTTTCTCATCCCCTCTTTTCTTTGGGTTTCACATCACCACTAAGGTGTGACAAGGTTGCCAAGCTTTCCTTTAAATAGCTTGAGACATAGGTGAGCTATCCTTCACCTGTAAGAAGGATAGTGGGTTCTTGCTAAACCATCAAAAGCAAGTGGGTTCTTGCTAAACCAATAAAAGCAAGCTGTAATAGGTCCTAGTGCTACCTCAAAGCCTAGTGGGTTTCTTTCTAAAACCATTGAAAAGCAAGCGGTAGGAATCTCTCAACGGTTGAGTTGGGAGCGGAGACGTAGGCCGGGTTTTTGGCCGAACTCCGTTATCAATTTCTTGTGTCTTGCCTTATTTATTTCCGCTGCACTTTACTTTGATTTTTTAATTTGTTAATCATTTTTTTTTAAAAGGCAATTCACCGTCCCTCTTTCCATCATTCCCCGTTTTTTCCGACCTAACATTTGGTATCAGAGGGAGTATTTGAATAATTCCCTAAAACGGTTTCAAATTAAAGATCCTATTTCTTTTTGATGGCATCAACCTCTTTCGCCCCCGAGGGCCTCTCATTGGGTCGGGCTCCATTTTTTGATGGGACCGACTATAATTATTGGAAAACCCGCATGACTACTTTTCTTAGAAGTATAGGGTATCCCATTTATAAAATTGTCATGCAAGGTTACACTTTGTCTACCCCCGACGAATCCAAATGGACCCAAGCCGACATTAGAAATTTTGAGCTAGATGGCAAAGCCATGAATGCTCTTCATTGCGGCCTTGACCGAAATGAATTTAACCGAGTTTCCACTTGCACCTCATCTCATGAAATTTGGAAACTATTGGAAGTAACCCATGAGGGCACTAACAAAGTTAAAGATACTCGGTTAGACATGTATAGACAAGATTTTGAAAGCTTTACTATGCATTCTTCCGAATCTATTACCGATATGTTTACACGCTTCACTGACATTTGCAATGGAAGGAAATCTCTTGGTGATGATGTTTCAGCCGAGACGATGGTCAAGAAGATCTTATGGGTCCTTCCGAGCTCATGGGCACCAAAGGTGACGGCGATCCAAGAAGCTAAGGACGTCAAAAATATGCCGGTAGAGGAGCTCATCGGATCCCTTATGACGTACGAGATCACGATGAGGAGGCAAGCTCAAAAGGAGGGCACCCCTATCAAGACACCAAAGAACATTGCCCTCAAGGTACAAAAAGAAGTAAGCTCCTCCTCATCCTCATCTTCCTCATCTTCATCTTCTTCAAGCGGCGACTCGGAAATGGAGAATCTCGCCCGCCAAATGCACAAATTTATGAAGAAGCACAAGAAGAAGAAGAAATCTCGCAAGGCGCGAAAGCAAGAACCCACCGCAAGATCCGAGCCCAAGGTGAAATGCTACGGGTGCGGCGAAAAGGGCCATTACAAGCCCGATTGCCCACTCAACAAAAAACGGGCCAAGGAGAAAGGAAAGAAAAAGGTCCTCAAGGCGACATGGAGTGACACCTCCTCTTCATCATCCTCCTCCTCCTCTTCGAGCGACCAAGGTACAAAATGCCTAATGGCATTCCATGAGGTAACTTCTTCCGATTCCTCCTCCTCTTGTTCTTCAAATTCAAATTCTTTAAATCATTTATCTTATGAAGAACTCTCACACGCTAGAGACCAACTAGAAAAAGGTTTTCATGAACTATCTTCAAAATTTGTTGCTTTGAAAAAGTCTTTCAAAAAACTCTCCTCCGAAAAAGACCAACTTCTCAAAGAGAAGGAGGAGATGTCCCTTAAAATCCAAAATTTTCCAAATGTTGATTCCATGGAATCAACCATCAAAGACCTTAGAGAAACCCTAGCTAAGTTCACACAAGGGGAACAAAATTTGAACAATTTGCTTGGTTCCCAACGAATTTCTAGAACCACCCAAGGGCTAGGCTACACCAATATAGCTTCCTCCTCCCATGCTCCAACTGTTTTTGTAAGGGGGAGCTCTAGCTTTAAATTTTGCAATTATTGTAAGAAAACCGGGCACCTTATATATGAATGTAATTGTAAAAATGCCCGTTATGGCCAACCCAAGTCTTTTTACTTTTCGGACGAATTTTATAGGAGAAGACCCGCAATGAGACAAGTTTGGATTGAAAAATCCCTTCTTGCGAGTCTCTCCGGGCCGAAAATCATCTCTTTTCAAAATCCCTCTCCCCGGTGACTTTTTGTTTTTATTTAGGGGGAGTTAGGATCTTTTAAGCTTTTTTGTTATTTCAAGATTTTCAATTCCAACTTTCAATTTCAACTCTTGGTTTCAAAATTTTCAATTCAAAATTTTCTATTCAATTTTTGATCCAAAACTTTCAATTCAAACTGTTATTCAAATTTTTCAATTCAATTTTTCATTTCAAAATTTCCAACAATTGGTATTATTTTCAATTGGTTTAAAATCTTGATTTTCAATTTATCCCTCAATCAAGTTTTATGCCCCATTCTATTTTGATAATCACAAAGGGGGAGAAATTTCTTGATTGATTGGGGGAGAATCATTTTCATCATGCTTAGTATTTCCTTTCAATTTCAGCATTTTACATTAATTGTTTTGGTGATTGTGATCATCAAAATAGGGGGAGATTGTTGTACCTCTCAAACCCCTCGAGGTTTAATTTTCATGATCACAATCACCCAAATGTTTCTAACTTGTTTTCAAGTGTTTGTGTTGATAGGCACTAGGTTGCCAAGAAAATGGCCCAAGAAAGAATCATCAAGTGGACTGAAAATCAGTCCACCGGCCAACCGGTGGCTTCACCACCGGTCGGCCGGTGGACCCTGGGAAGGATGCTGAGCCACTGCCATCTCACCGGCCAACCGGTGGCCAAGCACCGGCCAGCCGGTGGCACCCAGAATGAACAGGGTTTGCTACTGCCTCACCACCGGCCAGCCGGTGGCTCTGGCACCGGTCGACCGGTGGTGCCTGGAAAAGAAGACTCAGCCACTGTCAAGGCACCGGCCAGCCGGTGGCCCTGCACCGGCCAGCCGGTAGCACTGGTCAAACTAGCCGTTGGCTTTGACCAGTCAACTCCAAAAGCCTCCCAACGGCTCCGAAGACCTCTCCAACGGCTAGTTTGACCAGTGCTACCGGCTGGCCGGTGCAGGGCCACCGGCTGGCCGGTGCCTTGACAGTGGCTGAGTCTTCTTTTCCAGGCACCACCGGTCGACCGGTGCCAGAGCCACCGGCTGGCCGGTGGTGAGGCAGTAGCAAACCCTGTTCATTCTGGGTGCCACCGGCTGGCCGGTGCTTGGCCACCGGTTGGCCGGTGAGATGGCAGTGGCTCAGCATCCTTCCCAGGGTCCACCGGCCGACCGGTGGTGAAGCCACCGGTTGGCCGGTGGACTGATTTTCAGTCCACTTGATGATTCTTTCTTGGGCCATTTTCTTGGCAACCTAGTGCCTATCAACACAAACACTTGAAAACAAGTTAGAAACATTTGGGTGATTGTGATCATGAAAATTAAACCTCGAGGGGTTTGAGAGGTACAACAATCTCCCCCTATTTTGATGATCACAATCACCAAAACAATTAATGTAAAATGCTGAAATTGAAAGGAAATACTAAGCATGATGAAAATGATTCTCCCCCAATCAATCAAGAAATTTAGGCTAGGAACCCTTGGGGAGTGGTTTTTGAAACCGAAACAAATTTAGGCCCGGAGAGACTTGCCAAAAGGCTTGTGAAGAGGTTTTCTCAAGCCTTTCCTTTAAAAGGCTTGTGTCTCGGTGAGCTAGTCTTAAATTTCTTGATTGATTGGGGGAGAATCATTTTCATCATGCTTAGTATTTCCTTTCAATTTCAGCATTTTACATTAATTGTTTTGGTGATTGTGATCATCAAAATAGGGGGAGATTGTTGTACCTCTCAAACCCCTCGAGGTTTAATTTTCATGATCACAATCACCCAAATGTTTCTAACTTGTTTTCAAGTGTTTGTGTTGATAGGCACTAGGTTGCCAAGAAAATGGCCCAAGAAAGAATCATCAAGTGGACTGAAAATCAGTCCACCGGCCAACCGGTGGCTTCACCACCAGTCGGCCGGTGGACCCTGGGAAGGATGCTGAGCCACTGCCATCTCACCGGCCAACCGGTGGCCAAGCACCGGCCAGCCGGTGGCACCCAGAATGAACAGGGTTTGCTACTGCCTCACCACCGGCCAGCCGATGGCTCTGGCACCGGTCGACCGGTGGTGCCTGGAAAAGAAGACTCAGCCACTGTCAAGGCACCGGCCAGCCGGTGGCCCTGCACCGGCCAGCCGGTAGCACTGGTCAAACTAGCCGTTGGCTTTGACCAGTCAACTCCAAAAGCCTCCCAACGGCTCCGAGGCCTTTTACAACGGCTCCAAAGCCCTCCAACGGATACTTGAAGGTTTCTAGCCTATAAATAAAGGCCTAGGAAGCCCCGGAACAACACCCAAGCCACCGGACACATTGTTGATCATTGTGGCGAAGCTCCGGCGGATTGTTCCAAGAGAACCCCAAGTGCTCCATCCATTTCCACATCCAAGAGCACCACTCAAGAAGCTTGGGAAAGCACGCTACATCAACTCCATCATCCAATTGGCGCCCAAGTCTTCCCAATCACGGTTTTTCGTGTTTTATTTATTTTGAGCTTCAATTTGAGTTTGTGCCTACAAACTCCCAATTTTCTCATCCCCTCTTTTCTTTGGGTTTCACATCACCACTAAGGTGTGACAAGGTTGCCAAGCTTTCCTTTAAATAGCTTGAGACATAGGTGAGCTATCCTTCACCTGTAAGAAGGATAGTGGGTTCTTGCTAAACCATCAAAAGCAAGTGGGTTCTTGCTAAACCAATAAAAGCAAGCTGTAATAGGTCCTAGTGCTACCTCAAAGCCTAGTGGGTTTCTTGCTAAAACCATTGAAAAGCAAGCGGTAGGAATCTCTCAACGGTTGAGTTGGGAGCGGAGACGTAGGCCGGGTTTTTGGCCGAACTCCGTTATCAATTTCTTGTGTCTTGCCTTATTTATTTCCGCTGCACTTTACTTTGATTTTTTAATTTGTTAATCATTTTTTTTAAAAGGCAATTCACCGTCCCTCTTTCCATCATTCCCCGTTTTTTCCGACCTAACAGAGAGGTCTCCTCTACCTTGCCTCAGGAAAACTCTAGGGTTATGGCGATAACCCTGGATTTCCTGAAAAGGATTAATTAAAAATAAAACCAATGTTGTGTTCCACATTACATCAATTAAAATATTTTTATTAAATATTTTAATAACGTTCACGTCCAAAAATTAACTTTCACCCTCAACCTGCGCCGATCAAGCTTAGGATTTTCTTAAGAAAAACACCTCATTACGAACTCAACAGTGGTCTCAGATTTTTAATCTGAGTTACCGTTCATGAGTTATAAGGATTTGGAAAATAAAATAATTTTATTTAATAATTTTATTTACGGTTACATCATTTTCGGGTTTTTCTACAGTAGCCCCGCACTAACTAAACTTAAGTCACGCCTAGGGTAAACCTACTACTTTGAATGCAATAGTGCCCTTGGATTTCTGATTTATACACTCGTTTAAGAGTTATTCCACTTTTCAGGAAAACCATTCGCGTGCGCTATTAAAAACTTAGCATTTTTCATCGAACCATTTTGGACACACCGGGTCTCAGAATCATACGCCGTCTTAGCGCTTGGTCTCAAAATTTCCCCAAAAATTTTCTAAAAATAAAACCAGGAAAATATGAGTCATTTCATTGGTGATGACCAAGAGGTCATGGGGAGATCGTGTTAGCATGGTCTAGTCTTAGTTTTGTATTCAATTTCTATTTTGTTCAGCAGTTGTTGTATTTGGATCGGTTGTGTATTTATTGATATTCGGTTACTGTTAGTCATGTTTCATGTTTAGTTTAGTTATTGGTCCTGGTTGTTTCTTTTTGGGCTAAATCATTCCCATTAGATTATTTTGATGCCTGACACTAGTTGTCAGTCTGTGGGGATCAGGAATGCCCTTCGGGCCTTGTCTCGGGCCGGGTTGGGTGTCGGTTTGGATGACAACCCAGCTTGGTTCATGACAGGTGGTAGAATTCAGAGAGAAGGGCCACACATATTAGGGAATCTAGGTAGAATAGTGTAAAAAAGAGAGAGAATGTAGATCCATTTCAATGTCTTATTGGCTACCTCTACATGACCTCATTAAATGACAGGATGTTGGTAGGGGTCTAATAAAGGATCTTATTTAAGGTTCTTGGATCATACATGACTTTAATGGTGTGGGTGTCGATATCTACCTTTATGGAAATTGTTATAAAGTCTAGAAAAAATAAAAAACAAGAGTTTTTACTCAAATACAGAACATAAAATCCAAAATTAATAAAAAATAATAACTTAGATTTATAAAAATATGATAATTCCTCAAGAATAATGCCTTTTATGTTTCCATCGCTTGGAATAGAAACTTTTTCATTTGGAACCACCATAACTCCAAACTGACCTAACACCAAAAGGAAGTAGCCATTAAAGTAGTTTGATGACACATAAATGTGGGGAATCCCATCCACATAAGAAAACCATTGGAAAGGAAAAAATGATCATCTGGTAAATTAATACATTGACATTTCTAGTTTTCTTTAATGGAAACACACATATATCCCCCTAAAGATCAACAAGGTAGTCAAAAAGACAATTCAAATACCAATTGACCAATCCTAGCAGCATATACTAAGAAATTGCATACATAAAGAAGATTGACAATGGTGTTGTTGAAGCATGAGATGATGGTAGAAAGCATAATCAACTGGCTAATATGTGCAAAACAAATATTAATGTCTATGCATATATGTTGTAGTGTATGCCTCTGTATTTAACATATTGTTGAATACTAAATCACTAATTTGTGCATAACATGTATTGTAGTGTATATATACTATAGTGTAAGCATATAGACTGTCAGCGTAACATAGAAATATTAAATATTGAAGAATTTTACTCATTGTAGTGTATGCACACTGATGGATATTTACATATTTTAGTGTATGCACTGTATGCATTTACAGTGTGCATATTTCAGTGTATGCATGGGACAATACATTCTTGGAAAGGGTCAAATGAGCTGTAATTTAGTCTGGTTTGGATTATTATTACAACTTGAAGTTCCATGTCTGAAATCAACGACACCTTTAAATAGAAAAGGGGTTTTATTATAGTAAATTTATCTGTAATAAACATAACAAACAAACAGTTTAGGGGAGTCAGTGCAATAAAGAATGAGATTTTTATGCTAAAGAATCACCAAAGAATATATGTAAAAATAAGTGTATAAATCTATTATTCATATGAAATTTCATACTATTTGAGTGGATTATATATGTGACATCAAATAAATTTGCAAGTTGTTTGTTTTTGTTATACTTTTCTTTAATATTAAAATTTATGTTGCAACTGTTATGAAATGCATGTGGTACTTTTATAGTTGGAAATACATAAATATAGTGATGATATTTTTTTAACCATTGTTCAAGGAAAAGGAATATTAAAAGATAATTCATGAATTGTATATAATATAAAGGTAACTAATGTAGTAGAGAACATAGTTGCGTACTATCAAATAAATTGGCAATTATCACTAATTTGATGAAGTCCCTTAAACAATAATTTGAATATGAACAAACATCCAATAGGAAACAGAGGGATGGAGGTGAGAATATATAATGATTATGCCTAAATGTGTAAAGAATTATTTAAAGGATTTAAAGAGAAATTGAATGTTACTGAATGTATTATAGAAAATATATATAGTGTATGTGCTTTGATTTGTTTTGGAGAATTCTAAAAAGCTCTAATTTGTTTGTGATTGTATGTAATGAAGAGGACCCTGGATTTTTGGTCACATAATTGGTGACGGTTTCAAATGCATTCTAAAATTTCCATAGTGATCAGTACTGTTTTATAATTGTCAGTATTCAGATAATCACTGATTTAATCCACATACAGTTAATTAGAACTCAATATTCAAGATAAATCATGAAAGCACTATGAGGAGTCGAAGTCTAGTGGAAGAGGGATAACATGGAATTTAAGTGAAGATTCTCCATCACTAGTGGGCTTGAAAACATGGCTCGAGATGGGAAGGGGCTTTCCCAAAATTCTCCCATGTAAAATACATGATTAAATATAGATTTATTATGGGATTTAATAGAAAAACATGTCTAAAATATAATGTACCCACTCAGAGATGAATAAGCCCTCGACAACAACTTCACTACTAATCGTCAGAAGAACCAAAATGAACTCTGCAATCAAACATGGATATGCATCTAACCATGTGAATATAAAGCAAAAAATAACACAATTAGACATGCTAGATGTTTCTCATTGATTTGAACATGGATATCCTGAAGCAGGGACGCGGGTTTGGGTTTCAAGGGAGTGATGACCTGAAATAGGGATGTCGGTTTGGGATTTACCTGAGAAGTTCCTCGCTGATATGAACAAGTAAAGCCTAAAACACTAAAAGGATCATAATGAAATTGATGATAGATGAAGGACAATGAAAAAAGGGATTTGAAACTGATAAAGCTTGATGTGAAGTAAAAAAGTACAAATAGATGCAAATGAAAACAAAATCAAAGTTGAGATGAAATGTCACAAACAGATGAGATGTCAAGAAGGAAGCAATTTACAGAGAATCGTCAAGGAAGTAGATGCTGCCAACGAAGAAGATTTCTTCAAGGTAAAATAAGAAAAATTTTAAAATAAGAAACAAATCAGATAACAAGCATTTAGGGTTTATGGAAACCAGTAAAACGTATAAAATAAGAAATTCAAACCTTTGACAGTGAAACACATTCGACAGGAATGTAGAGTCGAAGACAACGAGGTGGGGATGCGACATGAGGAGGCGAGGACGACATGGAGAGATGAGGCAGGGACACAAAGTGAAAAGGTTGAGGAAAATCGATTTATAGGAGGTGAGAGAGACAGAGGTGGAGACAGAGGATTCAGAGGCAGAGGATTCATAAACAAAGGAAGTTAATGATTCAGATTCAATGAACTTGGATGCGGGAAATGATGCGACGCCGTTAATGAACCTGGAATCGTCAGTAGGAAGCGGGGGAGTCGTAGAGACGGGGAAGGGGAGAATGAGAGGGGGCATAGAGGTGAAGTCGGAGGCAAAGACAGTGGAGGAGGCGGAGGTGGTGAAGGCGGCAGAGGAGGCAAAGTTGGAGGCAGTGGAAGCGGAGACGGTGGGGATAAAGAATCAAAATTGTGAGAGAATCGGGAAGCGCGAAGAAGCGATCACGTAAGTTAAAACGTTTTGGGGGTGACAAGTGGGTGTAAATGAGACAACCTTTAGTATATAATAAAACAGATTAATGCACATGAGTGTAAGGATCACCCCATTTTAGTAGAAAGTAGATCGGTACTATAAATGAGTATTCCGATCTTCGCCCTCTCCAAACATGCCCCGAATGACCGACCTCAACACTCTCGCCATCGAGCGCGTGTTTTCCACGAGCCCCCAAATACACGAAGGGTGCTTCCGTTTTCGCTTCAACGCGCCTGCCCGATCTCGCTCCCTTGGGTCCAAATCTCCTCGACTCATCTCCCTGGTCATTCAGAGTCCTAATATCGTTCTTCATTGATTTCTCTTAACTCCAAGTCGATCTTTCTTCGTGAATTCCTCAAAAGGAAGCCCTAATTCTTTTCTATCCTCAAGGTCGATCGAAAAATGCGTCCCACCTCTGCGATTATTTTTTTCGTCTCGTGGATAAGTTATTTTAATATGATCTCCATTCGGATCGTTTGACTATTACTTCCTTGTCTAATTTGTTTTACCTGTGATACTATCAGGTTTCATTGTTTGGCTGCCATGCAGGTTTTAAAGGCAAGGATTCACCATGTTTACCCGAATTTTCGGCAAACCCAAACAGGAAGCCAATGCCCTGGCAACGTTGGACAAACTTAACGAGGTTCATGTCCACAAAATTAGTCGATTTAAGCAACTTTTTTTTGTCCAGCTGCACGCTTTTGGTTTTCTTTAATTGTTGTTTTCCTGTATGCTTTTTGATGTCGGGACTGTATGAATTCTGCTGTGAACTATGAATTAGATCTATCTTACATGTTTCTTTTTGAAAACAACTACCATAAAATTAACAATCAATTCAGTGCATAATTTTGCACTCCCATAGGGACACAACCTAACCAAACCTCATCTCACGCCCAATTCCAAGGTTAGCAAGATGATGTAGATTTTAAGTATTACACCATTAATTTAATCAAAATTACAATCTTTGTTGATCGGAAGTTATATTGAAAGTTGCTACATTGTGACCAAATGAAATTTGTAGATAGATTATCTTCTAGGGGTGCTTTGTAGTTCAGATGATCATTCTCATTACAAAACTTTGGAAGGCGAAATCTCTAGAAATCATACTTGCCTTTGATGAAAATCGGCACAACTTTTAATGTTGAAGGTGATACAATGGATTCTTAATCATCAAATATTTGGAAAAAAAAAAACTACAACAGAAAAACAATATAGCAAGAATTTTTTATGCGGAAGACCCTTCAATGTTAAGACTTGCTTTCGGAAAATCTCTCCACTATCAACAGACAATGAGCACACACCGTTTCTTCTGTAGATAATGCCAGTGACTTGCAATCAACAATAATCTGGGTAAAGAATTTTTTTTGCACATAAACACTGAAGAAATACCAAAGTGTGGTATTGTTCATGTAACCAATCTCCACTCCTCAAGTCTTGAATTCGCTCTTAAAGTTATGGTGCGATCAGATCATGGACAATCAACTCAATCAAGTCTAGACTTATTGCTATACCCAATGCAGCACGTATGGAGTTTATCTTCACCGCAAATGAGAAGATCTTATCAAAATCGATGTCTTTCTTATAGGTGAAGTATTTCACTACATGTTTGACCCTATATCAGGGTTTATATTTATGTGCCTCCTGTTTAATCATGTTTACCCATTTATTTTTTTTGTTGTTTCTTAGCTTTAGGTAGTTTTACCAACTCCAAAGTGTTAATCTCATTCAAATATTGCATCTCATCTTGCACGACCTCCATCCAATCGACTTTGTGATCACTCCCCTTGGGTTTAGCACTTCAACTCCCTCTTTTCAATCACCATCACATATTCATTAGAGTCTGTAACTGACAGTGGGACGTTGCTCTCTAGTGGATCTTCTGATTGGGACATCATCTTACACTCGTGTACTTGGAGTTTTACTACTAGTATCATTATGTGTATGATTGTTTGGAAAGCCTGTATCCTACTTGATAAGGCAGGGAGTTCTAGCGTATTTTCTTCCCCACAGGCCAAGGGTACCTTTACGTACCAGCCTGAGGTCGAGGGTGCCCTTACGACGTACTCTAGGAGGAAGGGTTGCGCTCCTTAAGTGCAGGGGTAGGGAGGTAATTGCATTTTGGGTTGGGTATATAGCTGTCGTATGTTGATTAGGAGTGACATTCGATTTTAGTCCTAGTTGTGAGGAGGCTCTGGCCTTGGCCTCGAGGAGTATACCTTGAGGAGCACTTCTTCCTCTTTTGCAATTCTCCTATAAGGTTCTTTTCAGTTGTTGATACAAGAAACCAATCAATTTTCCTGTAAACTCTCATTCCAACACCTACGATCCTATCATTTGGTGCTTTTATTAAGAGTCAGTGAGGGGAATCGGTGCTGTTGTTGGATGCTGATAGATACCTGGCTACCACTACACAACTTGGAAGCGTATTCCAGGAGGGGAGAGAAGGGGGCCCGACGACGTAACTTGGACAACTTGGAAGAGATGTTCTAGTAGGGATAAAATGGTCTTAGTAGGGTCGGATTTGGGTGGTAGTCTAACTGAGCCCACGTGGGGGCCGTTAGAAGGGGGTTGTTATAAGGCAGAGGGTTTGGGGAGGGGGGATTTCATTCTGTTTACTACGGCCTTTGGCTTAGGCGGGAGAGCAGTGGGGCCTCTCAAGTGTACTTCTATACTTCTTCCTTATTGTCTGTAATTCCGTTACTGCAATACATTAATGCATAACAGTCCCCCATTGGGAAGTGTGGTTCAAGTGGTTTTATCACGTGGCCCGACCTGCTGGATTGCTGCGCCCGTAGGAGGGGGACTATTGCTGGATTGTGCTCGCAGAAGCAGAGCACTGTCGAAAAATCATTGGTGCGATCACTGGAGGAACTAAGCCGTGATCACCGTCAGATTCATTAATTCGAAGAAGGGGAGTGGTGTTGAGGAGGAACAATATGATGATGGTTGAGATGTAAGCACAAGTTGAATTTTGTATGGAATTCCTCAAATTCCTCGACGGTATGTTGTGTCGTTTAGAGAAAAGGTCGCAACAGGAAGACGAGCGATCATCTTCAATTATGGAGGAATCTTGTGCGCATTCAAAAGGGGGTGATAATGAGGAAATGCAAGAGAGGATTGCGGTTGACATCGCGCTTGATCAAATTCCAATCATCGGGGGAGGTGAGTCTCAAGTGTTTGACAGGAAGGATTCTCTGTGGTCGCAACAGGAGATTGAGCGCCCATCGAAGGAGAGGAGCAGATGTCGCATCACGAGGAGCGACTTCTGCTGACAACGTGGAAGATTGATGCGCATTCAGAGGCGAAAGGCGGAAGGGAGGCGCTGGGGCGGAACTCAGTTTTGGCAGCAAACAATACTGGCAATGAGCAAGGTGACTTACCCACTCCGCCTACTACAGGATAACGCACAGTCAATGATGATAATGGAGGAAGCTATCACGTCTACAACGAAAATTAAAGAAAAGGAGAAGTAGGACCGAACAACAGCGTGGGCAAGGTTCTCAACTGAAGATGGCGCAGAGGTGACTCCACCTGCTTTGTCGCCTACACTGCTTGGAGTGCACTTCGCGATGTCTGGCAATATGGAGGTGTAGGGGCGCGACGAAGTGGCACTGTCCGAGGGGACTCCAATAGTGGATACTGATATGTAGGAGCTGAGGGATCAGGCAGAGTCCTAGAAATCCATATTCAGATTGGGTTGATGAATGGAAAAGTTGCAGCTGCAGGATAATGTGCAACCATCAGAAGGGACCCTTACACAATTGGGGACGCTTACGTGGGACGAAGATATAGTTGGGGATGGTGAGTGGGACTAGTTGCACTTCAGATTCCATGCTAGCTGTTCAACGAATTGAATTGCTGGTGTTCGTTGGACATGTTTCACAAGGCAAGAACACTCGAGCAGAAGACTTGGAACAAAGGGAGAATATAGCCCCCCACCCGTATAGGTGTTCATGACGGGGGAGGACAAGTGGGACTATAAAATGAGGAGGAACACTTCGTAGGTGGCTTGGGGTGTTTATGTGGAAGGGGCACAACATAATGAACCTTGACAACGCTGTCCTAAATTCCTATTGCTACCCTATTTTTCTCAAGACAACGACTGCAGTGAGGGGAAGCAGATAAATTTCGCTGGATCAGCTCATGGGCCATCTAATCTTCAGTTGTGGGAATTTTAAATGCGGATGAACCCAGAATAAGAGATTCCACTTTTCCTTTTGAAGCAGCTTGGGTAAAAGTGGTCGATTCTTTTTCATGGATGGCTAACCACACTAAGAAGGTATCATGCTCCCAAAACGGTTAACCTCATGGTTGGACTCTTTTCAACTGGATTTTGGAAAGCAATACAAGGTTCTGCAGGAACATATTCCTCCTGTAACCGCTGAGAAGGAGAAGGCATGCATGCTGGATGGTGTGGCAAGTGCTCTAGGGCTACCAAAAGGATTTTTGGTGAGGGCCTTAGTTACTCAAGTTCAATTTTGGGGAGCAGGCCTCCCAATGAACACCCCATGGGTGTCTTGCATTTTCGCTTCCCATGAAAGGGATGGAATTTGTAGTAGTTGGCTTCAAGCGGCAGATTGACCCCAGAGTTCAGTGGGGCACCACATCGAAGCTTTTATCAACTGGACAAAGTTAATGACACTTGGCAGATTCATCTACTGCAGGGACTGCTTTTGATTTTCTTTGGCCTTAATTTATGAGAAGTTACTGGGAGGATACATAAGATTTGTTGGCTGAAACCTCCTCTGTCAACTCAAGCAGTAGAAAGGTTTCTATTAATGAGCTTTTGGATTGTTTCATGGCAAACATTTTCGGGATTTGACCACAAAACCAAGCTCAACAACCCTTAGAATCCGGCATGGTGATGCTTTGCATGGAATTCTGGAAGCTACATGGGACAAGGAATTCACCAACAGTGATAGGTGTAAGAAGGATCTAGAATTTCTATTGCTCAAAGAAAATCAAGAGACATACAGATGAATTCTCCTGGAGGTTTCTCGTCCTTGGGCCTAGACGCCATTCCTCCTACAGACCAAAACCACGATACCCCCTCCCTGGTTCCCCTCTCACAGTAGTTATGACCAACTAATAGAAAAGAATGATGAAATTACAAGTATACCCCCAGACTAAACAAAACACCCTGCGCACTCTATAACTATCAACCCCCCCTCCGATAGTTATACAATATTGGAGGTCTAGCCTCAGACACTCAACACAATCCTATCAATACCCCCTTGAGAAGCCACCTTGTCCCCAAGGTGGAAATCTAGAAATTGAAGAGAAATTGCAGCATAATCTTCCCAGGTGGCCTCATCAATTGGTTGGCTTTGCCACTGTATTAACCACTGGTGGAGGTGCCCCTTCAAATGTTCAACTAAAATAGAAGCTGGCAAAATTCTGTCGCCAGTAAAATTAGCTGGCAAAGAAAGTGTCATTTGGCATTCCTATAGCAGCGCGTAATTGGGAAACATGGAAAACGGGATTTACTCTACTATCTCGAGGAAGATCAAGCTTATAAGCCACTGCACCAACCCGGTCCACCCCAGTAAAAGGACCATAGTACCTGGAAGTGAGTTTTTTACGCATTTGGGATTTAGAACCAGCCACATTCAGACTCAATTTGACCCAAACTCGATCGCCCACGACGTTTTAAACATCCCGCCTATGGCGATTAACCATAAATTGTTGGGCACGATGCTTGTCAGAGCTGATTTAAAGTCTCATCCCGGTCAACCAAAGCCGCTGCTACTGCCTCAACAACAGTTTCGCCTGCATAATAAATAATCCGAGGAGGTTTGCGGCCATACACTAATTCAAATGGGGTCTGACTAGTAGATGTGTGAAAAGCAGTGTTGTAACTAAACTCAGGGGAACCACTTAACCCACTGACTAGGATGGTTAGAAGAAAAGCAACGTAAATATATGCCTCCAAACAACGACTGACGACCTCCGTTTGACCATTAGTTTGTGGGTGATACGACGAACTCATCTTCAAGGTGGTGCCATGAAGCCGGAAAAGTTATTGCCAAAAAATGCTAGTGAACAAAGGATGCTGATCACTAACAATAGCTTTAGGTAACCCGTGCAATTTAACAACCTCCCAAATGAAAACTGCAGCCACATATTTTGCTGTAAAGGGGTGTTTTAGAGGAATAAAATGTGCATATTTTCTCAACCGATCAACCGCAACAAATATAACCTCATAGCCTTAGCCTTGAGATTTTGGTAATCTAGAAACAAAATCCATTGATATCTAGTAGAAACAGAGGCCGGGAGTAGAGCAACAAGTAATTTTAAGCAGCAGGAATAGGAGAGTACAGGAAAATAAACTGACACTTACAACAGATTTTTCCCAGGAGACCCAAGACCCCTCCTGATCCTGTAGGTTCCGGGCGCAGCGGAAGCGCGTTGGTAGGAGTGCTCAACTTTAATTTTAGCGTTAACAACGATCAATCCGAGATCCGTCACGATGTAAAACGCCGAATCTTCGGAATAGAACGAAGAACGAAAAACAAAAGAGGGAGTCTCGGAACCATAGAGATAGGATCATCATATGTTGGTTATAATTAATTTAGTTAATTGACAAGAATTACCTTGATGAAATTCTTTCTTCGTTGATGTCTCCGGTCACGATCCGATGTGATCCGTCGTTGCGTCGTAGAATCTAAGTGTAGGATTCCTCTAGCGGTTATCCACACGTGCTCCACGTATCTCTGGACGTCGCCGAAGGGATATCTGGGTGCTAGCGCGGAAGAACCTTCGCTTGCGATGTCCGCCTTCGATCGCCTTGATCCGGTGGTGGTGGATCTCTCTCGGTCTTGAGAGCGTTCTTGGAGGAAGGAGTTCTTTCGGCCTTGAGAGAACTCTCCAGAATTGTTGTGCACAACGATTGATGGAAAAGTGTTGGAGTTGTGAGGATATTTATAATCGGGTTTGAGGTTATAGAGTTATGACAATAAATAAACGCGTTACGCGTTTTATTTATTTCATTAACTCTTATTGAAAACCCCCATGTCGAATGATTAATTCCTTGACATGCGTCCACGCTGATTATAATAAATATCATTTAATAAAACGATATTATTTCCTCAAAATCCCGACTGGAAAAACTACACGCCGTGTAATCATTAATACATGCCGTGTACTTGTTTTCCATAAAACTACACGACGTGTACTTTTATTTTCCATTTTTCTTTATTTCCTCCACCACATTTATTAGTCCTTGAGTAATGACTATTTATTTCTTAAATAAATGTAACTACATTACTCGCTAATAAATATATATTATTTTGTCCACAATATATTCTCTCGAATAACTAGTGTCGAAATAAATGCGATCAGACATCCTTAAATAATTATTAAAGCACATGAACACACTTAGTGTGTGACCCTCTAGGCCTCTTTCTCGTTGGCATTAGGCAGACTTGCCTAAAGTTCAAGATTACTGTCTAGCAACGGGTCAAGACACCCAAGAGAAAGAAGTTGACGCCGCATTGACGCGTCACCTCATATGAACGCTTACCGTGTAATATAATCCCTTTGTCACGATATCTCGAATCAAGCGGGTTGCATGCTAGTGCCATCAACCCATGTGCTCGATTATTCTTTTTTTGACTTTCCGGAATTGAACTCGTCCATACCTTACCATGGCCATTAATTTATTTAGGCTATATCAATTCCATCAAAGGGTCTGAGATATCTACTTCCGTTATGGAACAGAAGAGACAAATCCTTTCTCGCATTATCTATTAATGCAGTATTACTCGTGACGCACCCAACGTATCCTACCTCGCTGCGAACAGTGTGTCGTCACTGTTTTCGTCAATACATCTAAGTGCGCGAGTTGTAATACCCATTAATAATAATCTTAAAGTCTAAGGACCAATACACACGTCTGCAGATAGGAACATCCAATGACACTATGAAATGTGGATTTCCTACTGGCGGGTCTCGTTCTCATAATATCATCCTGGATATTACCAAGGGCGCACACCATGAGAAGGTGCCTCAAAGTTTTATGAGTCCTCACCCCTAATGACCTGTATTATTTGTGTCCCTCAAATAACATCATCCGGCCATAGAACATATATTCAAGAACAGTGTTATGACAATTCTGGGTTCTCATTATAGCAGGGATCCGCTATGACCCTTTAATGCAACAACTATCCTTGGGACATTATCACATGCATTGTCACGCAGAAGAACAGTAAAAATGTGATAAGATGTTTATTTAATGAATAAAGTACAAAGTGGTTGGTTCTAGGCCACCAACTCCAACAGATCCAAGCCACAAGGCTGTAATACCCAGTTTTTCCCCCCTGGACACTGCCACCACAGTACTATATAAAGAATATTCTGGGGAAAAAGTACAGCTGGCTAACAGACTCCCAGCTACTAACAACTCTTGAGGACCACCACCACCTCAAAACAGAAAAAGTAGGACCACAAGCTGAACCACCCAACCGCCTAAAAAGATCCCTTAAACCACCTGTGGGGACCGCTTCCCCCTCCTTGAATAGACCTTTAAGGGTGCAAGATCCCCTATGGATGTATCAGTCGCCCCTTCTGAAAGAGCAGTCTTGTCCGCAAGGCTGCAGGTGGGAAATTGGTTCTCAAGTACATAATCATCCAGCCAAGTGGCGTCCTCAAGAGAGTGGTTTTTCCATTTGACAAGGCTCTGTGGAGTAGTTGCATTGGAGGAAGAGGTAGAACGTCTAGCCAAGATGCATTCAGGTTCGAGGAGAGGGGAAGCGTCGCCATCTAGGTCAGCCGATAGGGTTTGTTGCAAGGGGTGATTCCCAATGGCGTGTTTCAATTGGGAAACGTGAAAAACTGGGTGAATCCGAGCTGCGGCGGGTAAATCCAGCAGATAAGCTCTACTGCCCACCGGACGGAGGATCTGAAAAGGACCGTAAAAGCGAGGGGAAAGTTTGTGGTGAATGCGATGGGCCAGGGAGTGTTGGCGGTGAGGGCAGAGCTTGAGATAAACTGTATCCCCTGGCTGAAAAGACAGGTCACAACGATGTTTGTCCTCTTGATGCTTCATGTAATTTTGTGCCCGAGAAAGATGATGGCGGAGCTGCTGGAGGGCTGTCTGGCGATCCAATAAAGTAGTGGCGACGACCTCCACCCGAATCGCTGAAGGCAGCCCGGGCAGAAGGGCCGGGGGAGGACGACCATAAACTGCCTGGAAAGGTGTTGTTTTAATGGAGGAGTGCCAGGTGGTATTATACCATAGTTCAGCCTAGGGGAGCCAAAAGGACCAATTTTTGGGTTGCTCTCCCGCAAAACAGCGAAGGTACGTCTCCAAGCAGCGATTGACTACCTTGGTCTTGCCGTCAGTTTGAGGATGGTAAGTGGAGCTCATTTGTAATTTGGTGCCCTGTAATCTGAAGAGTTCTGTCCAAAAATGACTGACGAATAGTGGGTCACAGTCGCTCACAATGGATTTGGGGATGCCGTGTAGGCGGACCACCTCTTTGGCAAATAAGTCGGCAACGGTCTTGGCGGTAAATGGATGTTTTAAGAGGAGAAAGTGAGCATACTTGGAGAGCTGATCGACCACCACTATGATGACATCGTAGCCTTTAGATTTAGGTAACCCGGTAATGAAATCTGTTGAGATGTCTTCTCAAATTGCTTTCGGAATGGGCAGTGGTTGGAGGAGGACTGCCGGGGAGAGTGTCGAATACTTGTAACGTTGGCAACACTGGCGGACATGCTGCAGAATCTGACGACGCATGCCAATCCAGTATAAATTAGCAGCCAGTTTACGATAAGTACGGTAGAAGCCCGAATGTCCACCTTGAGGAGAGGCATGAAACTCTTAAAGGAGGCGAGGAATCCAAGGAGAGTTGGCTGGAAGGACCAGGCGACCATGGTAATAGAGGACATCGCGGGAGAGAACGAAGCCACTTGGAGTGGGGCTACCTGTACGGAGGAGCTGGATAATATTTCTGGTAAAAGGGTCATCCTGCAGGCCAGCGGTTAAGGTAGGGTGGTGTTGCCAAAATGGGGAGGAAACAGAAAGTGGGCAGGCAGTGCATTCATGGCGACGAGAAAGGGCATCCGCGACGGTATTGGCCCGGCCCGGCTTGTAGCGAATGTCAAAGGTGTACCCGAGGAGCTTGGCAATCCAACATTGCTGATCGGAGGAGGTGAGCCGCTGATCCAATAAATATTTAAGGTTGCGTTGATCAGTGAAAACCACAAAGGGGCGTCCCAAGAGGTAGTGGCGCCAATGTTGGATGGTAAGGACCAAGGCCACCATTTCCTTCTCATAAGTGGACTTAGAGAGGTTGTTAGCGGCGAATGCCTTGCTAAAATATGCAATTGGGCGGTGATTCTGCATAAGAACAGCCCCGATGCCGCGATCGGAAGCATCACATTCGACTTCAAAGGGGCGAGAGAAGTCTAGCATGGCCAGAACTGGGGCTGTTGACAAGGCAGTTTTGAGAGTGTCAAAAGCTAGTTGAGCCACTGCTGTCCAGGAGAAGCCATCTTTCTTTGTAAGGGAGGTCAGGGGTTGAGCAATTTTGCCGTAGTTGCGGATAAATTTGCGGTAATAGCCGGTGAGGCCGAGGAACCCGCGAACTGAAAGGGGAAGTGGTCAAGAAAGAACTGCTTGAATTTTGTCCGGATCCATCCCAACACCCTCCTGAGAGATTATATGGCCCAAGTAGTCCACCTGAGTTTGTGCAAAGGGCATTTCCCTGCATTGACAAAAAACTTGTCGTGGTGCAGATGCTGCAAAACCGCCTGCAGGTGTTGCATGCGGGAGTCCCACACTGGACTATAGACTAAAATATCATAAGACAAAGTGCCGAAGATGAGGCCGGAATAAATCATTCATTGTATGAAAAGTGGAGGGAGTGTTGGGGAGGCCGAAGGGTATTACCAGGAATTCATAGTGGCCATTATGTGTACGAAAAGCAGTTTTATCGACGTCAGCCGCTGCCATATGGATTTGGTGATAATCGGACTGGAGATCCAACTTGGAGAAGTAGGCAGCCCCATGCAACTCATCCAGCAGTTCGTCAACCACCGGAATCGGGTATTTGTTCGGAATTGTGACCTTGTTAAGAGCCCGATAGTCCACACACAGGCATCAGGAATTGTCAAGTTTTTTGACTAGGAGGACTGGGCTGGAATATGCACTTGTACTAGGGCGGATGAGCCCTTGCCTTAGTAAGAGTTGCACCTGCTGTTCAATGACCGATTTGTGGGCATGCGGGTAACGATAAGGGCGAACCGAAACAGGTCCCTGACCAGGAAATAAAAGAATTTGATGATCATGAAGGCACTGAGGCGGTAAACCTGAGAGGTCCTGGAAAATGGAAGGAGGGAAGGTGTCCAGAAGGTGGTGCAGGGGGAGCTGTTGTTGTTGAGGTAACAGAGAAGGTTTTGGGGGGCTGGAGGTCAATGTATGTAAGTTGGACAGTAGGTTGGAAGTGTCATATGTCCCCTGAAGGGTGTGGAGCTGCTGGCCGGAGCGAAACTTCATCGTCATAGTCTGCCAATTTGTGTGGACCTCCCCAAGTGTCCTCAGCCAGGCAATGCCAAGGATGAAATCGAGTCCGCCGATACCCAGGACATGAGCGTCCAGTGTGCACTGATAAGAACCCATGTCTAGCTGCAGCTGTGGACAAAGACCCAAAGTAGAGAAAAGGTGACCGTCGCCGAGCTTAACGGGTCTTGTAATGGTGGATTGAACAGGAGGGCTGAGTAAGGTCACTAAGGTAGGGGAAATAAAGTTGTGGGTTGCCCCAATGTCAATAAGGACCAAAAGGGGGAAACCGCCCAGTTTGCCTTCAATTTTCATGGCCGAAAACATGGGAGAGTGGTTGTGGGAGGAGCGGGTAGATGCTGTGTAAAAATCCAGGACCAAACACTCAGCAGCCTCAGGGGGAGAACCGTCGTTGGGTTCCAAAGGGACTGGAGGATCAGGAGAGTACAGGAAAATAAACTGACACTTAGCAGATTTTTCCCAGGAGACCCAAGACCCCTCTTGATCCAAGCCACAAGGCCGTAATACCCAGTTCCCCCCTGGACACTGCCACCACAGTACTATATAAAGAATATTCTGGGGAAAATGTACAGCTGGCTAACAGACTCCCAGCTACTAACAACTCGTGGGGACCACCACTACCTCAAAACAGAAAAAGTAGGACCACAGGCTGAACCACCCAACCGCCTAAAAAGATCCTTTAAACCACCTGTGGGGACCGCTTCCCCCTCCTTGAATAGACAGGATCCCCTATGGACGTATCAATATCTCTTTCCAATCGAGATTGGGAAGAGGCAATGGCTGAAGTAAACCTTCTGGTTTTAAAGTGTCATATTTATTTTTCTGGCAAACTGGACATTCCTGAACAAACTGCTGAACCTTACGAGACATACCTACCCAAGTAACACCACCAGCTAAGCGTTTGAATGTGTCTTTAAATACCCAAGATGACCCCTTGTTGGGGAGGAGTGATAGTACCACAATAACTTTGGTTTGAATGCAGAAGTTTAAGGTAAAACAAGTCTATTTCGTAAGAACAACAACCCATTACGAAAAGTATACCCATGGTGTGAGGAGAGACCCTGCTGTAAATGTGAAATAATATTTTGCAATTTGGTGTCTTGAAGGAGCTCGGATCGGACAGATTGCAGTTCAAGGGGCTGAGATATAGCTAGAGTTTGGAGATGGCACCCCCCTTCCACACGAGAGAGAGCATCAACCGCTGCATTTAATTTTCCTGGTTTGTAAATAACCTCAAAATCATACCCCGAAAGCTTGGCTTGCCAACATTGGTGGTCCATGGACACTACGCGTTGGTTGAGCAAATGTTTTAGGCTATGATGGTCAGTAAAAATATCAAAACGGTGTTCCATAAGATGTTGACGCCAATGCTGGACCGATAAAACTATTGCCATGAGTTCTCATAAATGGATTTGGCCAAAGTAATATCAGAAAGCGCCTTACTGAAATAGGCCAATGACCGACCTTGCTGCCTAAGGACTGCCCTAATTCCAGCACCAAAGGCATCACATTCAATAACAAATCGGAGAGAAAAATCTGGCATAGCCAAAACAGGAGCAGAAATTAATTGTGCCTTTAACCGGTCGAAGGCGTCTTGTGCAGGAGCTGTCCAAAGAAATCTGCCTTGCTTTGTCAACTCAGTTAGGGGCCTAGCAATCTTTCCATGGTCTTTAATAAACTTCCTTTAATAACCTGTTAGGCCAAGAAATCCCCTAACCTTTTAACATTCTGTGGCACTCTTCATTTCTGGACAGCCTCAATTTTCGTGGGGTCCATGGAAACCCTTTCCGTAGAAATGACATGTCCTAAATATTCAACTGAATGACGACCAAAAGTGCACCTTTTCAGATTAGCATACAGAACTTGAGACCGCATCAAGTGTAAAACCTCTTTGAGAAGTAACAAATGGGCAGACCAAGCTTTGCTGTAAACAAGTATATCATAAAAAAAAACAAGTACTCCCTTCCGTAATAGAGGTCGAAATACATAATTCATAGTAGCTTGGAAAGTAGACGGGGCGCTCATTAATTCAGAAGACATAACTAAGTATTCATAATGTCCGTCATGAGTTTTAAACGCCGCGTTCTCCACATCCTCCTCCTTCATACGGGCCTGATGGAAACCAGATTTGAGATCAATTTTCGTAAAAAAATTCTGCGCCATTGAACTCATCCAAAAGTTCTTCTATCATTGGAATAGGATAGCGGTCAGGAACAGTCAACTTATTTAGTGCCCAATAATCGACATACATCCTCCAACTACCATCCTTTTTGACCTAAATAATAGAACTAGAAAATGGAATAGTGCTATGATGGATGAACCCCTCGTTTTGTAGCTCCAGAATTTGTTTCTCAACCTCATTCTTCGTATGATATTCCAACTTATAAGGTCAAATATTTATTGGATCTTCCTCGGCAGCACTGCCATACCGGCCTAGAAGCTCCTCCTTGAGACGCTGCCATGTTAAATCCCCCTGAATAGACTTAAGTGAAATCAACCAATATTGAACAATTCCCTCCATACTTAACTGCTCCAAAGGAACCTTTAATTTCCTTCCGAGTATGGTGTATTTGAAAATAAATCTCGGCACGGGAGATCCATTACAGAGGATCATCTCTAGTGAAAATCGACATCTCCACTTGCCGCACGAAAGCTCGTGATACAGACCTGGACATATAGGGAATAAGTGGGTTATAGTAGTGGAATATTCTAGAAGGGGATTGTACATGAAGAAGTTATAAATAAAGAGGAGGGGTTGGAGAATATGAGATACAGAGGAATAAAGTTATGTTAGTTCAGCTGTTGGCTTGGGCGAGTGGACCTGGGGTCCCTCGTCTCCTTCTTCCTCCCCCCATCTTTCTTATTCTTGGTTTCTCCCATCCATTGTGGGTTTCTGCTTGTAATTCTGCTGGTTATTCAAAGGAGTCGGTTCTGTTTAGGTGAGGTAGTTATCATTTGGTCCAACCTGCCTTTGCTCTCTGGTGTCGGAGCACCTGCTCCTTTCTTCCTCTCCTTGTCCCCTTCTGCTATCATCAGCACACTACCGGTTTTTTCTGCAGTGCTGGGAATTTCTATGGAGGAGCCGCTCTTGGCCTATTCGCCTCTCCTGTAGGAGGCAGTGCTCGCAGCTGTTTTTCATTTGCACAGAGTTGCGCGACCTGATGCTGCTGTCTGAGGCGATTTCCTGCGCAACGAACGATTTGCACCACACTTCATTAGCAGAGGCGTGTGTTCAGTTTTGCAGTGTGCGCTCCTTCCACCACGATCATCTTCCACTGGTGCCGCTTCCTTTCATTGCCGCACGACTAAGAGTTACGGGCTCAACTCCCGTTTTCGACGCTCCTAGACGCTACGTCGATTTCTCAGGGCGTCGACCGCTGCCGACGACCCACACGGAAGAGGCTTCACTTATTATCGTCTCTGCTTCCCCACAGCTAGCAACAACAGCCACAACCGCGCGCACTGAACAAATTCCGTTCCGAGTTCGTGGTTCTTCCGTTCCGTGGAGGCACGCAACTGGTTCAACCAAAGCGTGCACGGTTTGTTCCGCGAAGGCGTGCGCGGTTTGTTCTGCGAAGGCATGCCTTGTCCGCCTCGACCTTCTGGTCGCACAGGCGGTAAAATAGCGGTATCATAAAAAAAACACCCAAAAAAAGGGGATGAAGGCAAGCTGTTTCCCCTATTTTGGAACGGATGGAGGCGCACCACTGGATGCGACCACACCTGAGGTCGTCGGTGTTTGTCAATCATCTCTGCACACTGCCTGATTGATTTCACCGGGAACAACTCATGAAGATATGACGAACATGAGTGTTGATGCTCGTCTCGATGATGCAGAACAACGCTTGGACCGCTTCGACATGACGGTGACAAAAATAAAAGCTTTTATTGATACGATAGCCTTGACGATGGTGGCCCACGTGCAGGAGCATCAGGAATTTCGTCAATTCTTAGCTGGAGCTATGCTTCTTCCCAAAACACAAGTGTACTCGATTCGTGACCAACCATCTTTGCTCATGGGGGAATCTGAGGGAGACTCCACTGCTTTTTGAGTTGGGGACACTGAGGATGAAACACGGTCGTCGGGCCGTGCTGACATTGTTGTGCTTGGGCCGACACTAGGACGACATGTAGATTTAATGGAAAAACAACATTGGTGATATGCTTCGGGATGATGACGACACCACTGTTGGATTGGTGTTGCCCAATCCGGTTGGGCCGAATGCTTGTGGCCCGCAACTTTCGCGGGTCGAGCTCCGCGGTGAGCTCGTTGGGGGTTGCAGGGGGCAACGCGCCCCTGCTCCGGGGGTCCGGGGGCCGAAGGGCCCCGGCCCAAATTTCCGGCACTGTAGCATCTCTGACCACTGTAGCGGAGCTGACCGACCGACACCGACAGGCACTGTAGCGGTGCGGACTTCGGGGTCAACAGTACTGTAGCGCTTTTGACTTCCAGCCGACAGACACTGTAGCACTTTTGACAAAGTGAGCCGCCGATCACTGTTGCAACGCGGACTACTATTCAGAACAGTAGACCGTCTTCTTCATATGTAGCCCATTTCGGGCTAGGGTTTTGTTGTTGGAAATCCTCTGTAATTTCTCTGCTCCCAAATCATAGTGAAATTCTGCCTCTCCCGTGGACGTAGGGATTTTTCCCGAACCACGTAAATCGTCGTGTTCATTGTTGCTTTTCTTTCTTTCGTTTTCTCGGTTTCTGTCGTTCTGTCTCCCGGTGATTTCGCAACAACCACGGGGCTGCCCATAGAGTACACAACTACTAGGACGACATGTGGATTTAATGGTGTTGGAGTCTGCATCCCACAACGGACTTGTGGTCCGATGTGATCTTTAGTATTCATTATAAAAGAACCTCAAGGCCTCCTTTAGAGAGTACCTTGGGGGTTCGAGTCTACCTCATTTTATCATTTTACATGGTATCAGAGGGTGGTCTCTAAACCCGAACCCTCCCACCCTTTTTTTTTCTGCCTTAGGTTTTCTGGAATTCTCCCTTGGGGGCGGCGGCCCCCCATGTAGGGCTGGGTTTATTTTCTGCCGCCGTCCCCTCTGGGCTCGTTTCCCTCGGCGGCCCTCCACGTCTGCCTCCCATTACTCTCCCGTGCGAGGCCTCTCTTGCGCGACGCATTTCTCGACCGACATGCGTCTCTCCCCGGTTCTCCAGCCTCCTCCTCCTCCTCCTGCGGAGCGTCCCCTCTTCGTCGCCGACCTCCTCCTGCGCATTCCCCATCGCCGGCGCTCCTGCGGAGGAACCGCGCCTCCTTACCCTCCCGTCGCGAAACACCCGCTGTGCCCTCGTGACGGATCTTGTCACCTCCCTGGGTTGCGACTCCTCCCGGCGTGCCTCCCGCCTTCCCCCGCAACACGCGGCTCCCGCTTCTTGACACGGATTCTGGCTCCCGCGGCCCTCCAGCGGCGTCCCTCCCCGCGGCGCACTCCCAACCGGAAACTCCCAGCGTCGCTCGGCCTCGCCTCCCTCAGCCCAGGCAGAACTGCTTCTCTCGACGGGGCCATTCCTCTTTCTGTCGCGACTCCCGTGCGACGATCCTCCACACGGACGGATCCCGTCCACGCTCACCACCTTCAGCTCCGACGCGACCTCCCCTCTCAGATCCGGCCAGATCTGTCCGGATCACATCTCCCGACGCCGGATCCCTCCATGCGCAGGACGACTCCAGACGGCCACCCCATCCAGACGCCTCCTCTCCAGGCTGATTTGGCTTCTTCCGCACTGGCATCTCCGCTGCTCCCTCTCACGCTCCCTCAACGCGCGCGACAACCCCCTCCTCATGCGCTGCTCTCCCGTCAGCCGCCTCTTTTTTTCCTGGCGGAACCATTTCTGCACGCTCCTTCCATATCTAGAGCGCTGCCTCCTCTGTCCGCCGGCATGCACTCGCGCTTCTTCCACCGTGGCACAACACCCCGACCACCTTGAATTTGGGCCCTTTGGCGCCGCCAGATCCCGCAACGACTCTGCGGAATCACCGCCTCCCGTCGTCGGCCCCGCAAGTGCGGCTTTCCCGGTGCTGGTGTGGCGTTCCCGACATATCATCGACCGGTCCTGCTAGTGCGGATTTCCTGGCGCTCCGTCAACCGGCCCGGTCTTTGTGGTTCTTATGCTGCGCCCACAACATCTTCATCCATCCATCATCCTGAGGGGGAGCTGCGATCTTGAGGGGGAGCTACGATTGTCGATTGTTTCTTTTTTATTTGTCTTGTTTTGTAATCAAGTTAGGTATGTCCAGCTTGAGGGGAGTGTTTGCAACATGTCTTATTTGCTTTGTATTGTCGTTGTTTTGGTCTCTTTTCTTTATGTGTCCAAGCTCGGTACACCTAGCTTGAGGGGGAGTGTTGGAGTCTGCATCCCACATCGGACTTGTGGTCCGATGTGGTCTTTAGTATTCATTATAAAAGAACCTCAAGGCCTCCTTTAGAGTGTACCTTGGGGGTTCGGGTCTATCTCATTTTATCATTTTACAAATGGCAAAACAAAACACTGGTGATATGCTTTGGGATGATGACGACACCATGGGGCTGCCCATAGAGCACACAACTACTGCTGACTCCACTGTCGCCTTCCCGGGAGGAGATTTGTCAGAGTCAAGTGGAGGCAAGGGCAGCACAGTCCTGCCATTATTACAAACAGTGACTCCTAATGAGGTGGCGCTGCTGAAAAAACATCAACACGTTGCAGCATATATCGAGGCGGGTAGGGAATTGAAGGCTCTGCATTTGCTCATAGAGGCGCTAGTGGATACTGATATTTTGCAGGGCAAGCGGTTATCTCGCTTTGAAGAAAAGGATGCGGGATGGTTTTTGCAGGAGTCATGCATAGAGGTTTGTGGTGAGGGTCATGGGGGAAGCCCAACCAGCTATTTTGGACGGGATGCGGGCACTCGGAGACAGACTTCGCAACATGGTGGTCACCAACACACACGGTCGGTTCACTGCCTGAGACGGACCATTTGAGAGATTGCGTGGAGAGTCGGTGACGCCGGGGTGCATCGACAACACGAGCTGCAGGCCCATAGAGCTGGAATGATCATTTGACATATTGCTTGGAGACTCCATGCTATAGTGGTGCCTCACAATCAATTTCTTTTCCTCAGTTTTGAGTACAAGACTGATTTTCAAGACGGTGGGAGCGATACAGACCTGGACATATAGGGAATAAGTGAGTTATAGTAGTGGAATATTCTAGAAGGGGATTGTACAGCCGGTAGAAGTTATAAATAAAGAGGAGGGGCCGGAGAATAGGAGATAGAGAGGAATAGAGTTCTGTTAGTTCGGCGGTTGGCTTGGGCGAGTGGACCTAGGGTCCCTTGAGTCTCCTTCCTCCCCCATCTTTTTTCTTCCTGGTTTCTCCCATCCATTGTGAGTTTCTGCTTGTAATTCTGCTGGTTATTCAAAGAGCCGGTTCTGTTTAGGTGAGGTAGTTATCAGCTCGCAAGTCCTCATTATGTTGAAGAAGTTCCGCCCTCACCTTGCGTGTCACAGGAAATTGCCATTCACCACTGCCTCCGCTAGTACGTGCGCCACTTCCTTCGTCAACGCGCAAGCTTCCCGCGCCATCCACAACTTTGATCGATCGGTCCCGATTAGCCTGCTGTTCCACGTTTTCTGCTTGAGCCTTGTACATTGCAGTCAACATCAAACGAAATTCCTGCATCATCACCTCCTGTCGCTGGAAATTAGTTTTCAGATCCGTGACATTTGTAGACAGTTCAAAAAAATCCGTCTCCAGAAGCGCGACACGGTTATCCATTCGTTTGGTCATGCAGTTGACGAAATCAGCAGAAAAAAACAGCTCTGATTCTGACTCGACTGCCTTCAAGAATCCGTCTCCCTAGAGTAGTTTCTTCTCTCAATGAAAGCACAGAACTGACAGGTCTATGAAGAAGGATCTAGAATCTCTATTGATCAAAGAAAATCAAGAGAGATACAGATGAATTCTCTCAGAGGTTTCCCCTCCTTGGGCCTAGGCGCAATGCCTCCTACCGACCAAAATCACAATACCCCCTCCCCGGTTCCCCTCTCACAGTAGTAATAACCAACTAACAGAAAAGAATTATCAAATTACAAGTATACCCCCAGACTAAACAAAACACCCCTCGCACTCCATACCAACTATCAAACCCCCCTCCTATAGGCATACAATATTGGAGGTATAGACTCTATCAACACACTCCTATCAAACACTAATCAGGTTTCCTTTCCCAGTCTTGAGGAAAAAACTGAATTTCAAGGCGAGGCAAGTGATAGATACCTTGCCACCACGACACAACCTGGAAGCGTATTCCTGGAGGGGGAAGAAGGGGGCACGGCAACACAGCTTGGACAGCTTGGAAGGGATGTTCTAGTAGGGGTAAAATGGTCTCAGCAGGGGGAATTTGGGAGGTAGTCTAACTGCACCCACATGTGGGCCGTTAGAAGGGGGCTGTTATAGTGGGGAGGCCTGGAGAGGGGGGAATTTTATTCTGTTTAGTGCGGCCTTTGGCTTGGGCGGGAGAGCGGCGGGGCCTCTCGAGTATACTTCTGCACTTCTTCCTTATTGTTTTTAATTCTGTTTTTGCAATACAACAATACATAAAAAGCAGTCCCCCATTGGGAACCGTGGTTCAAGAGGTTTTATTAGATGGTGACCAGGACAAAGTTACGAGTGGCATCAGTGGAGACTGAGTGCTGTATTGGAGCAGGCGATGCAGGCGCAGGTGGTAGAAACGTCACATCAGAATGACAGGTTAAAGAAACATGATGAACGATTCTTAGAAGTGCAATTGACTGTTGAAATCCTTGTATGAGGTCAGGCCAAACTCATGAGGCAACAACAGGAGCTGCAGGATCAGAAGAAGGCGTTCGCAGAGTTCTCGTTGCGACAGCCTCGTCCCGCGCACTTGCTGCGAGTGGATGATGAGGCAGTCAGTCGACAGCCTCTGCGGAACAGTCCAGAGGGGAAAGGAATAGAATGAAAAAATGAGGTAAATTTTGGTCCTAGCTAGTGCAACGGTAGGTGTAATAGAGAGACGCTAGATAATGAACAAAATTTATATTTGCGCGAGGGGAGAGGTGACGGTGCCGAACTGTGGGACAACTTAAGAGCTATTGCCAAGCGAGTAGAGATGCCGTCGTTTGCTGGAGAGGATCCTATAGTCTGGATAGCGTAAGCATAAACTTATTTTATGATCCATAAAACACGCAATGACTTGTGAGTACCGTTAGCACAACTTTGTGTGGAAGGTCTTGTGCAACACCGGTTTATGCCGCTTCTATCGTCTCAGTTGGATTTGTCTTGGGAAGAGTTGAGGACTGAACTTCTTTGCCAATACGGAACTGCCAAAGAGAGTGATCCTTTGAAGCAGTTAAAGGGCATTAGACAAACTAGAACAATAGACAAGTACATTAGTTAGTTTGAAGGGGTGGTTGGTGTTTGAGTTCCCGGCTTCATGGAATCATGGTATATCAGTTTCTTTTTGGGCGGCCTGGGTCTAGAGATAGAAAACACCGTGATGTTGCATGAACCAAAAGATAAAGCGAGGCTTATCTCCCTGCGAAGGAATGTTGGGCGAGATCTTCTTATCAAGGGAGTGCTCCGATATCAGGAGTAGGGAAGAATGGGATTGGGGATATCACGGTACTCGACCTCTGAGCAGTGGAACTACTAAGATGAATCCCAGTCCCTTGGGGCCTGAACAAATTAAGGAAGAAAAGGTAGGGGGAAAGGGGGAATTCATTCCCATGTGGAGGGAGTTAAGAAATCTCTCCAAAACAGAATATGAAGAGCGGAGGGCCAAAGACTTACGTTTTTCTTGCAGCATTGAATTTGGGCCTGCACATAGATGCCCTGAGAAAGGGTTTCGAATAATGGTTTGGGAATGTGTAGAACCCCAAAGTGAAGATGGAGTGTGTAGAAAATGGAGTGGGAGATTGTGAACCAGATGGGGAATTGTGGCAGATGGCATGCCAAGCCTTGTCATTCAGTGCTTTGAAGGAACAACTAACCCGAGAAACAAAGTCCATGTTGCTAGATGGGAATGTTGATGGGGTACCAAGCCTTTTTGTTAGGACCATGGGTGAGAGATAGAGAGAAAGAAGAAGAAACACAGTTATTTCTATTTAGGAGCAGCGGAAATCAAGAAAATACAGTGGGGGAAGAACAAAATTACAGTGGGAAGAGAGGTAGAGGAAGGAGGAGGAAAAAAGAAGATCTCGATGGAAGAAGACCACACTCCCACGAGCCAAGGTGTGACCTCCCAAGGCGGACACTCCTAGCAGCAACCAACTGAACTCAGAACAAAATGATCCGTACCACCTTCCAACAACCACAACCCCTATTTAATAACCCACCGACCCATCACCCCCCCCACCCCCACCTGCTACAGCTGGCAAAACGACCTATCCTAATCAAAGTACAAGACCGCCCCTAGGCAGTTATTCCCTTTTACCTGCCCTCCTACTCCAACACATGCCCCTGTACTCAACAACCCCTCCAGTACCAACAACCACATGACTAGAATTTCCCCTGCACTAAAAATACACCTACTTCCCAAGGTGAATAATTTCATCCGCAACAAGCAGGGTTGGAGCTTAATTATTCTCGCTCTGGTTTCAACAACATCTTGAACAACAAATTCAGCTCATGTGGCTTTTCGGAAGCAACTAGCAACCAACATGGAACAACATTGTGTTTCCATCTGCCAAAAAACATTGGTCACTTGAAAAGCGTATCCCCTGAGACCAATCTGAGTGACAGCCAGGAGAACCACTGTTAGTAATATGGCTGTTGGTTTGCTGGGTCTGGCAGGGGCATGTGTGGGCATTGACTCTTCAGGGGCAGTTATGTCTTTACATTTACCTTTATTAGTTTGTTACAACAAATTCAGCTCATGTGGCTTTTCGGAAGCAACTAGCAACCAACATGGAACAACATTGTGTTTCCATCTGCCAAAAAACATTGGTCACTTGAAAAGCGTATCCCCTGAGACCAATCTGAGCGACAGCCAGGAGAACCACTGTTAGTAATATGGCTGTTGGTTTGCTGGGGCTGGCAGGGGCATGTGTGGGCATCAACTCTTCAGGGGCAGTTATGTCTTTACATTTACCTTTATTAGTTTGTTTTGCTGCCAGCTGTAGTAGATTGGAGTTAGTGGGTTTGTTGTGGGTATTAAATAAGGGGGAGGGTTGCATGTGGGGGTAGGGATTCATTTGGTTTTTCCAGCTAGCTGCTGTGGGGCTCAGTCCTTGGGAGGATTCGGCCAGGCTCCTGGAAACGGTCTTCCACGGAGAGCTCCCTCTCCCCCTCCTCTCTCCTCTCTACCGTGACTCTGTTATTCTCCCCTACTGTTTTTCTTGTGTTCTGCTGTTACAATGTAGTGCATACAAAATTTCTCTTCCGATCTTCACCCATTGTCCTAACATTTTGGCGACTCCGCTGGGGAAGCAATGGCTGGAGAAGAGGAGATTGCCAGGGAAGTGAACGCGATCCCAGTTGGACTCGGTCGACGCAGAAAAATCTCACGTGTGGAACTGTAAGACGATCTTAGCAGGCCGAACGTGGTTTCTAGCCAGTCGTTGTTGGGAGACAAGTGCACTTGTGGTAGTACAAAGTTGAACGAGCAAAGAGGAGTGATTGGAGACTCCTGCACCGTGAAATACAAGTTTGACACGAGGTTTCCGATTTTCGAATTTAGTTCGGAACGTATTTGCGAATGTTGAGCAGTGAGGACGTACGGAGCTAGCTGAACAGAGGAGTTTGCAGGTTTTCTCTCTCTCCCATATCTAATTTTTTTTATGCGTTCAACTATAGTCCTCTTCGCTGGTGGAGGAGACGCGTTCGCTGCTGTTGTTTAAAAAAAAGTATTGCGGTCTACTGTCGGGTGCGATCGTAGCTGAGAATGATTGTTGCTCGTCGTGAGTAGTTTCCAGTTTGTGATTTCCGTTGAAGTTGGCCAGTCAGAATGACGATGAGAGGCGAGCTATTTTCTCAGGAGAGAATCCCTTTAGGCTGGATCAAGAAAGCAGAAACCTATTTCTTGTTCAATCAGACGACTGAGGAAATGAAACTACATTTGGCATAGTTAAGCCTGAAATACTCGCTACTCTTTTGGTTCTTGTCTTGGCTGAGCAAAAATCCAGGTACAAGCTAGGAGTTGTTTGAGTCGGTGCTGATGAAGAAATTTGGGGATAGCAAGGAGCAGCTTGTGCTAGCTGAACAGATGGTAGTTGAGGGAGCTAGTGGCGCTGCAGCAGAAGATTTTGAAGCTGAGGCCGACGCTCTCCTGCAAGATGCTATTCAGGAAAGCTCAGACAATGAATATTGCAGTCAAGCGAGTGTTGGGAGTAGGGCCAGTGATGCCGCAGAACACATGTTGGATCCATTGGTTGCTTGCACCCCACGGTTTTGTTGGAAGGGTGCTATACAAGCAGTCCTAGATCAAGGAGTTGTCTGCAATTGTGGAGATATTTCATTTGTTCAAGAAAAAGGCAACGACTCACTGTTTCCTGTAAACCTAAATGTTATCATTCGTTTAGGCAATTTTTGCAAAGAAGATATGGAAGGATGGACACAAGTTGAACTCGAAAGCTTTGTGGTGGCAGGGTGTGAAGAAGATACTATAGACTGTGGAGCTGGTAGACTTGGGGGAGCAACGATGAGTTTGAAGAGTTTCCAATCTGGTCATGAAAAGAATAGCATTGCAGAATTTGGGGAGTGGATTGGAATTGATCCTATACGGCTGTATGAGGCAGCTGGGATTGAGGCTCTAGTTCTGGCTGCTGGGGGTACAACAATTTTGAAGCCTATCGAATGGGGGGCAAAAACTTCCTTGGAGCAGACAGGGGGGTACAAAGAGGTAGGACTACTTGCTGGAGTTCTCAGTAATCACTCTAGATTGAGTCGAGAAGCTGGAGCAATTTGGGCGCCTTACCTTGACGTTGACAAGTTTGTTTTTACCGAAAGCAATGCCACTGGGAGCCAAATTCAGGGTTGTGCTGGAACAGTTGTTTGAAAAGCAATTGGGGTGTTGTCTTCCAAAGTTTTCAAGGCACAAAATGAAGAACACAACACAGAGCAAATCAAGGAGTGCCTTATGTTATCTTGCTGCCACGACTGGGTTTTGGGGCAAAATTTTGCATCAGAGATAAGGCGGTTCGCTGCAGCTGTGGTAGTAGTGCCAAATGAATTTGCTTGTCGTGCCAATATTTCAAAAGGGAGTTTTTCTGTTGTTCTGAAGCAGGGATGGTCATTTAGGAGCCGAGTGTGGTGTTGGTTGGCTCACATGCAGGTTTGTGTGGATATAAACCACACCCAATCACAGTGGGTGCGACGGGGCAGCCTGTTTTATTGGTTGTTTCGAGTTGGGGTAAAAATGCAGTTGGTAGTCATTTATAATGATAATTGGGAGGTTTATTATGGGCTGATCGAGCAGCTTGCATTAGTGACTGTTGGTGCTAAGGCAGGACGCATAGGATTTCGTGCAGCTCAAGAGGCTGTAAAACCGAGATACAAACAGTTGCTAATAGAGGCTGCAAATTTGCAGAATAATGATATTGTTCTTGGAAAGTGTGCAGAGGCAGGAGCCGATCAGCGTGTGAAATTGAAATATACAGAATGGGGCATGGTTCGGAAGGTTGTAATATCTGCTAATGGATAGGGATAGAACTTTGCTGTGGTGTCCCTCCAACAGGAAGAAGTCAAAAGAGATGAACTGCATGGAGAAGTACGCATATTCTCGGATGCAGGAAGGATTCTTCACCCTCTCCTAGTCGTAAAGAATCTGAAAAAGATCAAAATTTTAAAAGGCGATAATCACAACTTCTATTCCTTTTTAGATGAAGCAAAAGATGAGCTGATTGGTGCTGACGAGGAGGAAGACTGTTTTATGGTTTGGAGTATCAGACATCTGCTACAGATTGACACTATTCTTGGCCCCAACATATTTTTGCATTGTCTGCTGCAGTTGTGACAGTAGTGTCGTATGGTACAGTTGGCTGTGCTTTAATAATATTTGTGGGTTGTGTTGATGTTTTGAAGAAAGGTTGGAAGATCAGGATCCGAATTCAGAACTGGTACAGACTCCTAGAGGAAGTGGAGGTTGGTGATGAACTGTGTTTGGAAGCCGAAGGCTAGGTTGGGGGGTGGATGTTACAATTGCTGATATAGCGGTTCTCCTAGTTTCCGCTCAGTTTAGTCTCGTAGGATAGGCCTTTCCAATGAATGATGATTTTTGGCTGATGGGAACACAATGTTGTTCCATGTTGGCTTCTTGTTGCTTCCGAAATACCACATGGGCTGAATTTGTTGTTCAAAATGTTGTTGCTGAAATTGGAGCAGGAATAATAAAGCTCCAGCCCTGCTTGCTGCGGATGCAGTTATTCACCTTGGGGATAAGGTGTAATTTTAGCGCGGGGGGAATGTTAGTAATATGGCTGTTGGTTTGCTGGGGCTGGCTGGGGCTTGTGTGGCCATTAGCTGTCTAGTGGCAGTTATGTCTTTACATTTACCTTTATTAGTTTGTTTTGATGCCAGCTATAGTAGATAGGAGTTGTTGGTGGGTATTAAATAAGGGAGAGGGTTGCATGTGGGGGTAGGGATTCATTTGGTTTTTCCAGCTGGCTGCTGTGGGGCTCGGTCTTTGGGAGGATTCGGTCAGGCTCCTAGAAGTGGTCTTCCACGGAGAGCTCTCCCCCCCCCCTCTCTTCTCTCTTCTCTCTACTATAACTCTGTTCTTCATACTGTTTCTCTTGCGTTCTGCTGTTACAATATAAGTGCATACCGAGTTTCTCTTCCCATCTTTACTCATTGTCCTAACAACCGCTTTATCATCAATTGTAACATCCACCCAAGACCGACCTTCGGCTTCCAAACAGTCTGCCCATTTGGTAGGCTTCAGCATCTCTGAGCATCCGACAGCTGGTACAGGTGCCACTATCTCGACTATCAACATTGGAGAGAACCAAGTTTTAGGAACATTGTCTATTCAAGCACAAAGACCAGCATCAATGGCAAGCTGCTGGCAAATTAAGTCGGCCCTCTGCAACCCATATTTATACGGATTCGAGTTTTCAGCCAATAGGACCGTCATACAGCTGCATGCATCTTTCAAAGTGTTTGATAACCACTTTTGCTGTTCAAACAGTCCGTGCATCACCAAAAACCCAACAAGAGTTCGCAACATGAAATATCATTGTCCCAGTAGTCATCAACAGGAATCTACCAACACATCCATCCACACTAGAAACACCTGCCCCCTTGTCTCGAAGCTTACTGCAGCCTGACCACCACCGAGCCGCTTGATATCCCCTCGCACCTTCGAGCTTATAAGAACAAAGGATAGTGAATGTGCTAACCTCAACTCTGACAGTTTGGAAGAGAATTCTAACTCCTTCGGCAGTTCAAACTTCGGTACTGCCACTATTAAATCATCCCAACCAGAATTCAAAGCATCTTCAACCACACTAAAAAAAAATATGAATTCTAGTTCCCCTGCACCTTCTTTTTGCTGCGACTCTGAATTCTCCCCGCAAATCACCCAAGCAATTGTCTCGATCTCCCAATCCTTCCAGATTAATTGCACTTTGCCAACACTTCTGTTCTGCAATCATAAACCTAACTGTAACAGTCCAGCTGACCCTTCCAAAAACTCTATGGTCCAAATCAATTGCCAAGAATGGAGAACTGGAGCTCTCATGTTTCGAACTGATCCAAAATTGCCAAGTAGATAGGAAAATCCCCATAAACAGTACACTTCTCAAACCTCCAAATGCCCCTTCCCTGAACTCTGGAACCCTTGTTCCCTGGTAACACATGACAAAACCAGTGACTGCCCCTCGCAAGTCTGGCGTAGTACTAGCACCAGCTCCAGAAATCGCAATATTTTGCCCTCTCTTCCTCAGCTTCAAACCGGTTTTGGGAAGAGTTTCTGCCAGGAACAAAAAATCTTTACAGCTGTTGTGCAAATTACAAATCGACCCAACAGGTAACCTGGCTGCAATAGTGTTCATGTTGTAGCCTCCTTCCAGCTTCTCAGCAACCAAGAGCTGCTCATCCAGTGTTCGCTTGGCTTGTTGAAGAAACTGTCACGGTACTCATGCAGGCTTCTGCTGAACTGCCACCACACCAGGTTCCTATGTGTTTTCAGTAGCTCTGCGCGATTTGTTCACGGAATTTCCTTTACAAACGCTGCAGAAAACTTTCCATGGCCCCGTCTCGTAGCGAAGTCCCAAATATTGAGTTACCTGAGCCAAATCATTTCTCCTACCCAAAGCAGCTGGTGGCACAGTCAGACTTGGTTCTTTCCCATCCACTCCAAACCGTTCCAAACCAGAGTCAAGCTGCTCCTCACACATACCTCCGCAGATCCTCTCCTGACCAACTGTGATACTCCTCCAGCTTACTGCTTTTTCTTCTAGTGCAAAGTAATCCACAACCTCTTCAACTTGTTCATCAAGTTCTCAACCACTCACATTCCTGTCCTTGCTGCTCTGAACAGTCAGACTAATCTCCTCTAACATAGGTGGTTTGGAACGCCGTCCAGGAACAAACTGCTCCTCCATGGCTTGCGTTCCAGACTCTGCCACACTTTCCACGGGAGTTCCAGCAAGGAGCTCTTCCGAAACCATGGGTTTGTGATAGAGACTTGCAGAACCAGAAGAACCAGAACCGACTACTTGTATAAAACTGATAGACCAGTGGAGCAGCAAAATTACAGCAGAAAGAGGAAGAAGAATTGGAAAACTCACAGTCCCCACCCAAGCCCGCAGGCCGATTTCCAAGCCAGATGGCCGAACTCCCAACTATTTTCTGCCTTCCCTCCCTTCTCATCCCCACGTACTGCTTATATAGTTATTCTCTTGCCCCACAAGTGGGGTCTAGAACCTCCCTCCTAACAACTTAACAAACTCACCCCCAAAAGACCATTCTACCCCTTATTAGAATATTCTCTCCTCCAGCTGGAAAACTGGTCTCTATCACTGCCATCGTCCCGAAAAACCACCTTGTCCTCAAGGTGGTGGATCATAGAGGTACTCCAAGCAATCTTCCATATTCGGCGTCCTACTCTGGTGAGTTGGGTCGGAACAAGCAATATCGTCGACTGAGGACCAATCGGCTGTTGTCTCGTATAAGGTGCCTGTGCCCCAGGTGCACACCAAACAATCTCCCAATGCGTCGACCTTCATCATGGACAAGTATAAGGCCCCAACCTTAAACATTACTTAATCTTGAGTTATTACAAGAATGCACATTAAGGATCTTTTCAGGTTTAGAGTTTTAGAGAATTAGATCATAAAACATGCATTACATTCCACATTTGAACAAGGTGGTTACATAAAAGATAATATTCATTTTTTCCCATCAAAGGAGACATTTAAAATAAAACATGGACTCTTTCTTGACACTTCCTCGACACTATCATCACATCATGTACCTTTCCCTTGACCTATGAAAAACATTTCAAAAACTTGGGATGAGCATAAAAAGCTCAGTAAGGGATATAAAAATACGGAATGAAAACATAAGTCCATGTACACATAAGAATCAATGAAATCATACTTTACTCATAAAACATAAACACTTTATCATAGAAAACATAAGACATAAAGGTAACTTGAGGCATTCATAACATTCTTACGTAGGGAGTAACCCTCATGGTTACGTTTGGAATACCCATCACAGTATATTCCCTAAATCTCTTCGGAGAAACCTTAGTGTTTAACCCCTTCGCGTTACTCAATGCATTGAAGAGCTATATCGGGCTCACCCGCCCTTAGTTTATCACGTAACCACCCGTCTTCATAAACAATGCCCAAGAACCATAACATAATCATATCACATAAAACATGCATAAAGGAAACATACCATTTTCACATTTCAATCACAGGATATCAATACAACACATTGATATAATAAAAACATTATCAAAACCATTTTCAATACCAAAATAAAAGAAAAGTAAAACATGGTATTTATTTTTCATTTAAAAAAAGTTATGGCTTGTAGAAAAAGCCAAAACTCAAATAATGGTCACGGCGGCGGAGAAGTCGTTGTCGCCGCATACGTACGACAAAAACATTCCCTTTTGTCGTTTATTAAAACGCTTCGTATAAAAAGATTACTTTTGAATAAAAGTAAAAGTCAAAGGGGTTTATACACCGTATAAAAGAAAGTTGTGTATAAAACAAAATATGGCTCAATGAAAGGAGATTGAGACGATGTCCCATACCTCGTGTCCGACTTAACTCGATCGTTCTTTAATCTCCTGAATAATAAACTTGAGTTAATTTCTACTTGCTTAAGAACATTTTTTAAGTTCATTATTCCTTTTATATCACTTATTACCATATTATGAACATTATGTAACTATTTAAGTTAATAACGGTCGTTTTGTCGATCTTTGGTACATGAGCCAAAAATGGACTTCTTATAATTACATGTTGTTCATGTGGTAAAATATCCATTATATCCAGAATTATATTCATGATGTAGATATCATATATATCATATATATCCAGTATATGCATGCATTTATAATATTACATAACATTTAGAGGTAAGAAATGAAATGCACCGTTCATGGAGACGGTAAGCCGTACGTACGCATGAACGCTACTTCCATTTCTATTTTGTATTTAATGGAATGAAATCATAATGATATAAAGGTGTATTATAATTCCAGTATAATATCATATATAATATCATTAACTCTATCTTTTATACGTCCCACATATGACATTAACGAATCAAATCACTTTGAGGGGGTGGTAGTCCGCACTTCCTAAAATGAAGATATCGCGTTTACCCATAATGGAAACCATAAAGGAATGCCATAAATGAAAAACACAGAAGCATAAGAAAAACATAAACATAATATATATCATATATAAATATAGTGACATCTTAATGGCCACCATGAAAGGTGTTAGAAGAAGATTGAACAATCATCGTTTCGTGAGACATAAATTCGCCGTCCACAGAAACAATATGTTCTTTAACCATTAGACGGAGGTGTGTGTAAGTGTAGCTCGAATCCTTCTCATAACAACATCATGGTATATTTAAGATACTGGTGTTGTTACAAAAGAAAGGAATCAAAAGAGTTTAGGGGGTTAGAGAACCAAAATAAAACAAAAGAACATTAGAGAAAACAATACCTTTAAATCGGGTAACTCCCCTTAGTTTGAACCAAAAGGGTTTCTTGAAGAGCTTTCTGCCTAAGGTAAGGCTTCTAGGATGAAGAGAGGGATGTGGAGAGATAAAATGAGCAGAGTTTGGCCGAGCCAATGACTTGAGATGTGTGGGTAAGGTGGTAGAGGTGAGGGCCTTTTATAAGAGGGAGGAGGGACACTCTTGGAAAGTCAAGAAATGCTACTTTATATTAAAATGAGTTTCGGATTTTAAAGGTCCCACATTGATATATTTCGAGGATAAGGTGATAAAGGTTCGAAATATACTCATCCAATAGGTTTTTGACAAATGTAAGTCTTAGATTTTACATTATATTTTCATTTTATTTAAATCGTTCTTTAATGAGGTAATCGCTGCATCATCATGGTGTCATAAAATATTTAATTTATTTAATGTTTAAAAATTATAAAAAAATACTATGATGTAGGAAATCTTTTTAGCTTTCCAATGACTATTTATAGTCCAAGAGATCATTTATGTAGACAAAATTAAAATTGTTTTACTTAGGTGTTACATACTTTTGTGATATTCTCCTTTCTTTAAAAATAAAATGATAAAGTGTCACTATCACCCAAAAGTGATTCCATGGGGTCCCTAAGTTTGACACAAGTCATCCCATGGTCGGCCATGACACAACCAGTAGCATTAGAACACATGTTGGGGTCATTTGTTATTATTATGATATTATTTTATTACCCTTAACTACCTGATTACTAATTAATCACGATAATTAAAGATAATTACCGTCGTTACTATTCATAATGTCAAAAAACAAGTCTTAATTACATAATTTGGACTTTCTGATTTCAAATATGGAATCCATTTTACCAAATTTCAAACACAGAAATTGCAATAATTAAGTTAAAAATAATTCCTGTTGTCAAAACAAATAGCGGGTTTTTTTGAAACAATATCTATGAAAAGTTTGACACTTGTTTATGCCCAATTCCAAAGTGAAATCAATTCTAATGACCACTATTGGATTAAATAGTAAAAATATATTCTAATTAAACTTTAAAACCAATTAAAAGGACAATCTATCTATATAATTAAATTAGATGAAAAAACAGTTTTGAAGTAAAATGCAGTATTTTTCACCATTCATAAAAAAATGAACATTGTCAGAAAAATACCAAAAATTTATCCAAAGTAAATTTCAATATCCCAATTATAATGAATAAGTTTATTTTGACAAATAGAGGTTATAAAATTGTCAAAAGATAGATTTAAAAATGGTTCGCCATCAAAAGGCGGTAAAACAATCTTTTAAAAATATTAGAGAATTCAATGCTTAAGATTGGATTTATTCTCATTTTAAGCCTTTAAAACACTATCTAATTCATAAATAGACATAGATATGAAAATCTATTATTCATTACTTGGGATGTTACAACAAGTGTGAAAACGCTTCCTTCTGTAATGCTTTCCCTCCCGCCATTGGAGAGGCCCCTTGTGTGCTTCAATGAAGTGGGTTGCAAGTACGGCTGTTACCACCCGACATCTGGTGAATAAAAATTGTATGAATCTTTTGTATGAACCTGGGGACCCCAGCCCGTCACCGCAGGTGTGACCTGTGTAGCTAGAAGTAAAATAACAAGAGCCCAGGATTGAGCCTGTGTAGTCTGCGGCGGCTGGTGCTTCTGCATAACGAACATTGAGGTGTCTGATTCCACAAAACGAGGGAATTCTATCAAAAACTGGCTGGAGATAGTGTCGTCAGGATTTTCGGCCAGTCCTGTGCTCCAGTTGTGCGTCCCATGTTCAGTAGGCCCCTCGGAGTGCGATGCGGACAGCTATGGTTCCGGTAGCAGGAACTCGGATGTAGTTGTAGGGGGTTCGGTGACGGAACTTCCAAAATTCTCAAGGATTGCTTCTTTAAGATGTTCCCAAGTGAACGTAGTTGCATGGCCTTTAACCACTAAAAACCAAAGTGCAGACATTTTGGACATGCAGAGGCGTGCCATCGGCACTTTCATTTGATCCGGTGTTTGATTGCGCAAGAAATATTCCTCAGCTTGGGAGAGCCAAGACTTTGAATGGGTGGCAGAAAATTCTAGTAAAAACGCTTTCAGTAAGTATTTTTCTTGATTTCTAGTCACTCGGGGCAGTGAAACCCAGATTTCCGGCATTTGCGTCGCCATAGGTTGCGATGCCCGAACAGCAAGGCACTCCCAAGTATATGAGTATCCTCCGGGAGGGAACGGGCAGCGTGCGTCATGCTGTTTCCCTGTTGGCAGTCCCTCTGTAGATAATTTTTCTTGCCCCTCTTTTTTTTTTTTTTTTACAGAGTCGGACACACCTCTTTTTTTTTCTTTGTTCCCGTGTTTTCCTCTCGAGTTACAAAACCGGGCTGCCCTTTTTTGTTTTTTTAAACGTTCGTCACTTCTGCAGTCGGTGAAAACTGGGAATGCCGCGGGTCGCGCGACGCTTCCCTCCTCGCTCGCCTCCTGCTCTAGTGAAACCCGAAGGCTGACGGCGCGCTCTGCAAATCTTGAGCTCTCGGCTGCTTCTGCGGAAGGCACCGACAACGGAAAGTCAGGTGCAGTTCGTCCGATCAAAACGAGAAAACGCGGAACAACGTCGCGTTCGGAAGCACCGAGCTCGGAAGTCTTCGTTTGTCGCGGTCGTCACCAGCGAAGTCGACGGCGTGGTGCTGGTGAGCTTTGTCTGCCGATGAAGAAAACAAGGGAATCCGCTGAAGAGGATCAGAACGTCTCCCAATGGAAACTGATGATGTGTGCCGACGAAAACAGGCGGAGCACCGCAGCGGCAGTGCGGTTGAAAATCGTCCCGTACTGGACGTCAAATGCAAGTCGAGGAAGTGGAAGTTTCGCAGGTGAGTCGCGCCTGCTGTAGGTCGGGAGTCTCCTGCAGCAACAGTCTCCGGAGTGCGTGTTGCGTCTCCGCAAAAAAAAGAAGCAGGCAGCGCGCGACACTTCCTGACGTCGCGTCTGCCGGTCTGCTTCCTGACGTCTCCTTCTGCAGGAGAGGCAAGCAGGCTAGGAGCGGCTCCTTGAAAATTTCCACACCGCAATGTGCGCTGATGCCGGAAGCGATGAAATCAGAGCGCGCCTTGGTTGGGGAAGAAGGAGGTAGTTCGGACCAATTGATTGAGACTTGCAGAACCAGAAGAACCAGAACCGACTACTTGTATAAAACTGATAGAGACCAGTGGAGCAGCAGAATTACAGCAGAAAGAGGAAGAAGAATCAGAAAACTCACAGAGTCCCCGTCCAAGCCCGTAGGCCGATTTCCAAGCCAGATGGCCGAACTCCCAACTATTTTCTGCCTTCCCTCCCTTCTCACCCCCACGTACTGCTTATATAGTTATTCTCCAGCCCCACAAGTGGGGTCTAGAACCTTCATCCTAACAACTTAACAAACTCACTCCCAAAAGACCATTCTACCCCTTATTAGAATATTCTCTCCTCCAGCTGGATAACTGGTCTCTATCAGTTTGACTCCTGCAAAAGCAGGCATGAACTCTAAGAAGAAAGGCGACTCGATTTCCTTCGACGCCTTCCACAATCCTTCAGCTAGAGCAACATTCTCCGGAGCCAGACTTCCACCAAGTCCACTACCGACCTTTGCACTTCCACTCCTGCTCGGAAACTTAGTGGCTGCCTTACTCTGTTTTCCAGTTTCAGAAACGAGTTCAAAGTGTAGTTTGAGCCCCTTGAATCTCTCCAACGTCCGCTCCTCCATATCTCGCTTCTGAAGAGGAACTTGTTCCTCAACTGTCCGTGTGCATACCGATGGTATTTGGTTTGACCACGAACTAGCTCGACTAAACTATCTTGAATAGTCTTAAACTTCCGATCGTAAGCCTGCTCCTGTTCTTCGAACCTAGTGTTTCTGCTCTCCATCTTCGTTTACTTCCAAGTTAGGATGAACACTCAACTTCCTCACAACGATCTTGTCAACGTTCGGCGCTCCTTCCTCAGTGTTTGTCCAGCTTCGAACGTCCACCAGTGCACGCGTTTCTCTGGTGATTGCGTTCCTCTTCGATCGTTTCTCTCCTCGTTCATCTTGCCTCAACGTTTGTCCAACCACAATCACCTCTCTCTCCAACGGTCGCATTTTAGCAGTGTTCGGCTCTCATGCGAGCCTTCCCCAATAACTTCTCTCTCACGTGAGCCTTCCCCAACGACTTCTCTCTCCAGTTATTGTTCCCCAGCGGAGTCGCCAAAAATGTTAGGACTATGGGTGAGAGATAGAGAGAAAGAAGAAGAAACACCTTTATTTCTATTTAGTAGCAGCAGAAATCAAGAAGATACAGTGGGGGAAGAAGAACGGAATTACAGTGGGAATCGAGGTAGTAGAAGAAGAAGGAAATAAGATCTTGATGGAAGAAGACCGCACTCCCATGAGCCAAGGTGTGACCTCCCAAGGCCGACACTCAAAGCAACAACCAGCTGAACTTAGAACAAAATGATTCTACCCCCTTCCAACAATCACAGCCCCTCTTTAATAACCCACTAGCCGAGCAAACACCCCCCACCTGCTACAACTGGCAAAACGGCCTATCCTAATCAAAGTACAAGACTGCCCCTAGGCAGTTATTCCCTTTTACCTGCCCTCCCACTGCAGCACATGCCCCTGTACTTAACAGCCCCTCCAGTACCAGCAACCACATTACTAAACACTTTTGGGGTCAAATTGGGGGACGGGCATCAAGTTGTTTCTAGCGGGAAGTGTGCAGATCTACCTATACAACTGGGAAACACGAAGATGAAGGTGGAAACCTATTTGTTTGACACTACAGGACCGGATTTGGTGTTGGGAGTGGCTTTGTTGGAGACTCTGGGGTATGTTACTTCACATTGGAAGAAGTTGACTATGAGTTTCGATTATCAAGGAGAACGAGTTAATCTTCAACGCCTGTAGACACCCCAGGAAGCACCGTTGGCATCTTTACAAGAATTTTTCTAGGGAGGGAAAGAAGTTGCTCACGGTTTTCATTGGGAAGGTATGGTGGCAAGGGGAACAGAATTAGAACAGGGAATAGAGGAGGGGCTGCAGCCGCTGTTGGAAAGATTTAAGGTGATATTTGAAGAGCCTAAAGGGTTGCCTCCGCAGCGACCTGCAGACCATGCTATCAAATTAAAAGAGTTAGCTGAACCGATCAATGTGAGACCTTATAAAGTAGCTCACCATTTGAAAGATGAGGTGGAAAGACAGGTGGGTGAATTGCTAACGCAGGGAGTCATCGGGAACGACAATAGTCTGCATTCAAGTCCTATCATTTTAGTAATGAAGGATGGAGGCTGGAGGATGTGTGTTGATTATAGAGCCTTGAATAAGCTCACCACAGCTGATCGGTTTCCCATACCCATAATTGAGGAGCTGTTGGATGAATTGCATGGGGCCAAATATTTTACCAAGCTCGATCTTAAATCTGGTTTCCATCAAGTGAGAGTTCGAGTGGAAGATATTGGGAAAACCGTATTTCGGACACTTGAATGGCATCACGAGTACCTAGTCATGCCATCTGGCTTGACGAATGCACTAGCAATGTTTCAGGCTACAATGAATGCCATTTTTAAACCGCTACTTTGGAAGAGCGTGCTTGTGTTTTTTGAAGATATTCTGGTCTACAGCAGTGGATGGGGATAACATTTGTGGCACTTGGAGCAGGTGCTGGAAATATTACAGCACTATAGTCTGCATGTGAACACAAAAAAGTGTTTCTTTGGCAGGAGGATGGTGCAATGCCTGGGGCACCTTATTTCCCAGCAGGGAATTTTTATGGACCCTAAGAAAGTTTCCGCAGTTCAGAATTGGCCTGTACCTGCGGGAGGGGGGGGGGTGTAAGAGGATTTTTGGGGCTGACTGAGTATTACAGAAAATTTATCAAAGATCATGGTAAGCTTGCGAAGCCCTTGACAGACCTTACAAAGTTTTTTTTATTTTTTTATTTTTTATTTTTTATGTGGGGGGCTGAGACTGGAACCGCATTTGAAACACTGAAGAGTTGCCTGGGGGTAAGAGGATTTTTGGGGCTGACTGAGTATTACAGAAATTTTTTCAAAGATTATGGTAAGCTTGCGAAGCCCTTGACAGACAGACCTTACAAAGATTATGGTAAGCTTGCGAAGCCCTTGACAGACAGACCTTACAAAGATATTTATTTATTTATTTTTTATGTGGGGGGTTGGGACCCGAGCAACATTTGAAACACCGAAGAGTTGCCTGCTGCGAGCTCCTCTATTGCGGTTACTGGCTTTTTCCAAAGAGTTCATTGTGGAGTGTGATGCTTCAGGAGGCGGCCCTTGACAGACAGACCTTACAAAGATATTTATTTATTTATTTTTTATGTGGGGGGCTGAGACCCGAGTAACATTTGAAACACCGAAGAGTTGCCTGCTGCGAGCTCCTCTATTGCGGTTACTGGCTTTTTCCAAAGAGTTCATTGTGGAATGTGATGCTTCAGGAGGCGGCCGAGGGGTGGTTCTCATGCAGGAGGGCAGGCCAATTGCTTATTTCAGTAAGGCAATATCAACTAACAATTTAGCCAAATCAGTGTATGAAAAGGAGTTGATGGCTTTGGTACAGTCAGTTTACCATTGAAAGCAGTACCTTATGGGGCGTCGTTTCATTGTGCATATGGACCACAAAAGCTTAAAGCATTTGTTGAGCCTGCACATGCCATCAATGGATCATCTGACAAGCCAATTTATTGGGCTTCGAATTTGAAATAGTTTATAAGCCTGGAAAAGTAAATTGTGCAGCGGATGCATTATCCTGGGTTATGGATGAAAAGTCTTTGAATAATGCTGTTTCAGAACCTTATTGGGTCGAATTGCAGCATGTTAAAGATGAAGTTTCCTGGGATCAAGGTCTGACATCTATTGTGACAGCTCTTGAACATGACCTAGCAGCAAAACTCGGGTATACTCTTCAAAATGGGCTTTTGTTTTTCAAGGGCAGGCCTTTCATGACAAAATATTTGAGCTTGACCCCGCCTATTCCATCTCTATCACGCTTCCCTTGTAGGAGGGCACAAGGGATTTTTAAAGACTTAAAAAATGCTGGCTGGTGGGTTATATTGGAGTGGAATGATCCAAGCGCTGAGTTATTTTCGAGAATGTGAGGTTTGCCAATGACACACAAAACAATTCTAGTGGTAGTCGATCAGCTGTCCAAGTATGCTCATTTCTTGCTGTTGTGGGTGAATTCCCCTTACCTCAATGAGAGGTGGAGACACTCTTTTATAGATGAGTAAAACAAAATACAAGGAGGGTAAGTCCGATGTGGGACTCAGAAATACCCATTAAACTGAAATGGGGTCCAACACTCCCCCTTAAGCTGGACATGCCCAGATTGGATTGAGGCCCACAAAGAAAAAGAAGACAAGACACAAAGACCATCGCATACTCCCCCTCAAGCTGGGCCATGGAGGCTGTGAATACCCAGCCTGGTAGTGAGAGAGTCAAGGCGAGCGCCCGGGAGGCCTTTGGTGAAGAGGTCAGCAAGCTGATCCGCCGTCAGAATATGGCCAAATCTGATATGGTTCTGCTCCAGATGGTGTCGAAGAAAGTGGCAGTCCACCTCGATATGCTTCGTCCGTTCATGGAAGACGGGATTTGAGGCAATCTTTGTTACTGCCTGATTGTCACACCAGATATGAGCAGAAGTCTGGGCTGGGAAGCCGAGCTCTTGGAGGAGGTGACGGAGCCAGAGGATCTCAGTGGTGACCGTGGCCATGGCGCGGTATTCGGCCTCAACACTCGATCTGGAGACGACAGTCTGCTTCTTGCTGCGCCGGGAGATTAGGTTACCGGCGAAGAACACGGCGAATCCCGAAGTAGACTTGTGGGTAGCGAGGCAACCAGCATAGTCCGCATCACAGAAGGCCTCAACATCAAGATGAGCATGATGTGAGTACCGAAGGCCACAGGCAGGGTCTTTTTTGATGTATTTGGCAATGCGGAGGACAACATCCCACTGAGATCTGGTTGGATGCTCCATGAACTGGGTGACTTTGCCAACGGCGCAGGCAATGTCAGGTCGCGTCATGGTGAGGTAGTTAAGTTTACCCACCAGACGTCGATAGCTCTCGGGATGGGGAAATGGTTCCGAGTCGGTATGGAGAGATCGTTCCCCAGGCTCAAGAGGAGTGTCCACTGTATTTGCTGTGCTCAAACTTGCATCCTGCAAGATATCAAGAGCATATTTGCGTTGGCAGAGAGAGAGTGTCCTCAGAACGGGAGACCTCGATGCCAAGGAAGTAGGTGAGTGAACCCAAATCTTTGGTGTGAAAGTAGTGGTGAATGTGCGCCTTGAGCTTGGCGATTCCTGTGGAGTCGCTCCCTGTGATGATGATATCATCAACATAGACCACAAGCAAGATACAACCATCCGTCATCGTACGGAAGAAGACGGTGTGATCTTTCATACCGCGAGAGAGGCCAAAGGCTGTGACGACTGTGCTGAAGCGGCCGAACCAAGCCCGAGGAGACTGCTTGAGGCCATAGAGGGAACGACGAAGGCGGCAAACATGAGAGTCGGCACCAGATGCAGAAAAGCCAGGGGGCTGTCGCAGGTAGACCTCTTCGTCAAGAAAGCCATGGAGAAAGGCATTCTTGACATCCAGTTGATGAAGTGGCCAGTGATGGTGAGCAGCCAGAGATACGAACAGGCGGACAGAGGTCATCTTGGCTACCAGAGAGGTCTCAAAGTAATCGATGCCATATCTCTGAGCAAAGCCCTTCGCCACAAGCCGGGCTTTGAGGCGACAAAGAGAGCCATCGGGATTGAGACGGATCGTATATATCCATTTGCAGCCGACCGCCTGTTTGCCAGCAGGGAGGGGGACCAGATTCCATGTATGATTGTCGTCCAGAGCCTGCAGTTCATCTCGCATAGCCTGTAGCCACCTTGGGTGTGACTTGGCGTCGCCAACTGTGCGGGGAATAGAGATCGCCTCCAGTGCTGACAAACCTTTGTAAAAAGATGTAAATAAAGGAGTAGTCTGACACGATCGAGTACCTTTCCGGAGTGCAATTGGCAAGTCCTTGGGTGCTGTGACAGGAGCATCTGACGAAGTGGGAACAATGTTGTCCTCGGCCTGGATGGGGGGTACATTTGATGGACGACGAGAGTAGACCTGTCCAAAGCGATGACCTGTAGGAGGAGACACCAGAGGCTGGTGAAACAGGAGAGGAAGACAGTCATCGATGATAGTGTCTGGATGAGGAGAGGGCGGAGTGAAAGACGAGCTCTCGACAAACGATACATCGGCAGAGGTGATGTAGCGGCGTAAGTCTGGAGAGAAGCACCGATAGCCACGCTGAGTGCAGGAATAGCCGAGAAAAATACACCGGAGGGATTTGGGAGAAAGTTTTGAGAGATTGAGGCGAGTGTCTCGGACATAGTAGAGACATCCGAAGACGCGGAGTGGTAGGGAGTGAGAGGGAAGAGAGGGGAACAAGGTATGAAAATGAGTCTCCCCCTGAAGGATGGAGGAAGGAAGACGATTGAGTAGGTATGTGGCAGTGAGGATGACATCCCCCCAGAAGTGGAGAGGCACCTGGCGGTGGAAGAGGAGGGCACGAGCAGTTTCCAGAATATGTCGGTGTTTTCGCTCGGCCTCTCCATTTTGCTGAGGGGTGTAAGGACAAAAGGTCTGATGTATGATTCCGTGTGTCCGCACAAGCTGCTAAAAGGGAGTGGATAAGTATTCCCACCCATTGTCGGAGCGCAGACATTTTACAGAGATAGAAAACTGTGTCTGGATCTCATGGTAAAAGGTCTGAAAGGTGGAGAAAACTTTTGTCCGATCTCGAAGAAGGTAAAGCCATGTCATACGGGAAAAATCATCAATGAAAGAGATGTAATATTTATACCCGGATTGACTCGAGGTGGCACAGGGACCCCATACATCAGAATGAACCAAATCAAAGGGTTTGGCGGCCCGTGTGTCAAGTCGAGTATAATATGATGTGTGATGGTGTTTCGCAAAGGTACATGACTCACAATGAAAAGATAAAGATGGACTAATATATGGATAGAGCTGATGAAGAGCGGAGGCGGTGGGGTGGCCCAACCGAGAATGGAGGTCTACGGCACGAGCAGAGACGGACGTGCCGACGACGGATGTCGGACCATCGAACATGTACACCCCATCTCGAAGCTGGCCTCTACCAAGTTCCTGGTTCGTTGTCCGCTCTTGAAACACAACAGAAGACGAGGTAAAGATAGCATTACAATTGAGATCCTTGGTCAGCTTGCTGATGGAAAGCAGGTTAAACGGACTGTGTGGTACATGAGCCACCGAGGATAGGTGAAGGGAGGAGGTGAGGGAGCATGTACCAAAGCTGGCAATGGGTAGTGTGGAACCATTAGCAACAGTGATGGTTGAGGAACCAGTATAGGGACGGTAGTTGGAGAGTATACCTGCATCCCCGGTAAGATGGTCGGACGCACCTGAGTCAAGCATCCAGGCAGGGGAACGATGACTGACAAAAGCAGTGAGACCACCGGAGTGGGCAAGAGATGCTGATGAAGAGCCCGGTATGGAGGCGGTCCTATGATCGTGAATCAGCTGGATCTCAGCCATGGAGAGATCCAAAGACGACGGAAGAGCAGCAGCAGGTGATGATGCATCTCGGATCGCAGTCTGGTCCTGTCGGGGGTGCGAATCGGGATGGCCATGAAGGACCCAGCAACGGTCAACCAGGTGGTCGAGCTTGCCATAGTGCCGACAGAGGGGGCGAGGTCGGCCGTCTCTACGGCCGCGTCCACAAGCACCGGTAGGGCGGCCACCGCCACGACCTAGGAGAGCAGTGTGGTCAGGGCTAGGGACGGGTGGGGCAAGGGCCCGATGAGCTTTCCCCAGGCGATGATAAACCTGTGGGATATCCAGCGTAGAAGGGCTGACAAGCATCTCGGTGGCCGTCGTTGCATAGTCCGGGGCGAGGCCATTAAGGAGATTGAAAATGCAGAGCTGGTCCCGTTGAGTCTGCGCTTCCGTCGGAGTCTGAGGAACGGGACATAGCTCTTGCAGTTCGTCCCGGAGTCCATTCCATTCCAAGAAATAGGCCGGAAAGGTCCGATCCTGCTGTCGGATGTGGGATAGACGTTGTAGAATGTCGGAGACCCGAGTCAAGTTGTTGGTCTCGGAATACATGACAGTCAACGAATCCCATAGCTCTTTGACAGTGTTGGCAGTCCGGGTAACATCTTTCACCGGTCTGTCCATGGAGTTGACCAGTAACGCGAATATTTTGCTATCCGCAAGTTGCCAAGAGTCGAATTTGTCGTCAGTCATGGCGGGTGGAGGATTCTCCAGATGAGAATGAAGGCCCATGCCGCGCAGAGACATCAAGATCGTCTTCCGCCAGACGGAGAAATTCGTTGCGTCCAGCCGGTCATCTACAAGTCGGGAGGAGGCGGTGATCCGGGACGGCAGAACCGAGGAAGCGTCCATGGTGGGCGATGAGAGGCGCGGGTGGCGCGGTCGTCGGGAACAGCCGGGAAGAGCCGGGGAAGGCGCGGCCGGTGCGGGGTTGCCGGGGCGAGCGCGCAAGGCAGGCGCAGCGGGAGCCGGGAGGTAGGAGCCGCGCCGGGAGGGAAGGCGCACCGGGGGGAAGCCGTGACGGGGAGGGGTCGTGCGCAGGAGGAGCGCGCGCCGGGAGGGAAGGCGCAGGGGAGCCGCACCGGGCAGGAGGCGCCGGGGCAGGAGGGTGCAAGTGGAGCCGGGAGTCGCGCGGGAGCCGGAAAGGGGGCCGCTGGGCGAGGGCGCCTCTGGGCTAGGGCGTCGGGGTGAGGGCGCCGGGGCGAGGGTGCCGCTAGGCGAGGGCGTCGGGGCGGGGAGCTGCGCCGGGAGAGAGGGCCGCCGGGAGAGAGGGCCGCCGCGTCGGGAGAGAGGGCCGCCGCGATGGGAGCCGCGCCGGGAGAGAGGGCCGCTGGGAGAGAGGGCTGCCGGGAATGGCTAGGGCAGAGGGGAGAGAGGCGGGGCCGGACAGAACCGGGAATCCGCAGGGGAGGGAGGGCTCAGGATTAATTTTTCTCTGATACCATGTTGTGGGTGAATTCCCCTTACCTCAATGAGAGGTGGAGACACTCTTTTATAGATGAGTAAAACAAAATACAAGGAGGGTAAGTCCGATGTGGGACTCAGAAATATCCATTAAACTGAAATGGGGTCCAACACTTGCCATTAAATTATGCTAAGGATATGGCTACATTGTTAATGAGAGAAATAGTACGGTTACATGGAATGCCGAGTGCTATAGTGAGTGATCAGGACCCACTGTTTACCAGCTTGTTTTGGAAGGAGTTATTCAAGTTGCATGGAACCAAATTGAAAATGAGTTCTTCCTATCATCCCCAAACCGACAGACAAACTGAAGCGGCGAACCGAAGCATCAAAACATATTTGAGGTGTTTTTCTTCGTCCAAGCCTATGCATTGGATTAGATTGTTGCCATGGGCTGAGTTTTCCAAAAACACTTCTTTTCATGTTTCATCTCTCAGAACCCTGTTTGAGGTAGTAGATGGAAGGAAAACTTCTTACTGTGACTCATTACCCCAAGGGAGAGACAACAGTGGAGGCACAGTGGCTGCAGCTTTAGTAGATCGAGATGAAGTTGATGCACGGGCTTTGTTCAAGCCTTCACGCAGCTCAACAATCTATGCAATGTGCAGCTAACAGGAAAAGGAGGGAAGTCACCTTTCAAGTAGGAGGCTCGGTTTTTGCCATCAACCTAGTTTTTCTTCTTCCAAAGTTTGTCCCAAGTTAGCGGCCTATTTCCTGTGGTGGAGAAGGCGAGCAAAGTTGCTTACCGGCTTGTTTTGCCCGAGGACAATAGAATTCATCCAGTTTTTCATGCTTCCCAACTTAAGTTGGCAGGAGACCAATTGGAAGACACATTGCCTTACTTCTTCTTCCTCTTTTTGTAATTCTCTAGAAGGTTTTTTTCAGCTGCTGCTATTACAAGAAACCAATCGATTCTCCTGTAAACTCTCATTCTAGCACCTGCGTTCCTATCACTACTGCTAACCTGCAATATCATGCTCAGTCTGGGATGATGATCTGCCGATCAAAGATGCCGGTGTCCGATTCATGAAGGCTCAACTACATCTTTCTTCTCAATTTGTTTGATGGTTTGACTCTCATCAAATATTGCATTCTTGCTACAGATCAATTTTTTTCTTATAGGATCATGCTAACCAATAGCCAATTCATCTGGGTCATACCCTTGGAATATACATTGCTTCATTTTTACCTCTAGTTAGACCTCTCATAATCTTATGATGGAGTCTTGCCTGTGCATGATCTCTCTGAACATCCAACTATAGTGGAATGCATGGTGTAACTTTGAGCATGTACCTGCTTTTGCTCAAGGGCTCCCCTAAAAATGTCTTGCACAAATGTGCTTGTAACAACTTTTATTTGAGCCTCTCCATTCAATCAAGATGTTTTCTGTTGTTTCTTTTGATGTTTTATTTTTTGTTGCATATAATGATTGTCAAATGAAGCGATACCACCATTATCAGTGCACATGCCCGTTAATTTTCTTTCAGTCCATCTTTCCGCCGTTACCTGAAATTGCTTCAATACATTAAACATGAGATCCTTAATTCTCGGATTGTAAATCGACGTCTCTTTGGATTGGTCATTAATAAAAGTAACAAAATAATGTACGCCTCCTAGAGTCATTGTTCTAGAGTTATTGATAGAACTCAGGCGTGAGAAAGAGAAACAGACATTTCTATTATTTCCAGCATCTACTGCAGAAGAAGAAGATAGGAGAAGGAATTGGAGAAGAAGAAGAAGTCTCTCTGAGGCCGCTTCCCGAAGCCAAGGCTAGGCCTCCCAATCTGCAAAACAGCAGACAACAAAATAACCAAAAACTCCCCTCACTCTACAGCCTTTCCCCCATTTAATATCCTCAACCACTCCAACAACTCAACCAGCAACGATATACAGGAATTACAATACCACCCCCAGCACAGGAGATGTCCCAAGCAGCTATTACCCCCTACCATACACTGATAGCCCACGGCACACGCTTCCCCCGGCTACCTATCATTTCCGCCCGCCTGAAAAAACACCCCCCAAGGCGGAACCTCCAGGAATGTTGGCACTGGATCCTATGTACGGGTCACAGGAGGGGCAGCATCAAGAGTGGAGTTTCTTTGTCCATCATTCTGCAGTATGTACTCCACATTTTGCAGTTGGAAGGAAATGGAAAATTTCTTTGAAGAAACCACATCCCTTTATGTACATCCCATACGGTCAGCCCCCCTGTGGTCGTAGAAAATTGTGTATTCACCATTTCTCCACTTGAGTACTTGCAGAAACACGATCCGGAGCACCTGAACTCTGTAACCCAAGTTGGAACTCTCCAAGTGTTTGCACGAAGGCAACAAACCAGCAAACATCAGAGAATGTAAGCTGCGACAACACTTGGATGTCGCAATCGCTTGAACTCCTACAACCAGCAACACAGTCTTTACGATAGATGCCTTTTCATCCGGTACCCTGTCCACCAATGCTTTTTGAATATAGCCCTTCGTTACTGTTTGTATTGAACAGAATCTTTTACAAATGTTTTATATGTACGTGTTTCCAGGTTATCCATGAGTGGTTGCAAGGGTGACTGCAAGAAGTCCCCATAACCATCCTCAAAAGTGTTCTTGTTCTGGAAGGGGTTCCATCCTTTGATAGAGATTCGCAATGTAATCGAAATACGTTTGTGTTGGACCCCATTTCAGTTTAATGGGTATTTCTGAGTCCCACATCGGACTTACCCTCTTTGTATTTTGTTTCACTCATCTATAAAAGAATGTCTCCACCTCTCATTGAGGTAAGGAGAATTCACCAACTACATGGTATCAGAGGGAATTTAATCCCGACCCCTCCCTCCCCTGCGGATTCCCGGTTCTGTCCGGCCTCGCCTCTCTCCCCTCTTCCCTAGTCTCCCGGCAGCCCTCTCTCCCGGCGGCCCTTTCTCCCGACGGCCCTCTCTCCCGACGACTCTCTTTCCAGGCGCGACTCCCCTCCCGGCGGCCCTCTCTCCCGGCGCGGCTCCCCTCGCTCAGCGGCGCCCTCGCCAGCGCCTCGCCCTCGGTCTCGCGCCGGCGCCCTCGCCCTCGGTCTCGCCCCGGCGCCCTCGCCCTCGCCCAGCGGCGCCTCGCCCTCGGCCTCGCCCCGGCGCTCTCGCCCAGCAGCTCCCCCCATCGCCCCGGCTACCGGCGCGGCTCCCGCCTCCCCGCGCGGCTCCCGGCGACCCAGCACCGGCCGCGCCTTCCGCGGCTCTTCCCGGCGGTTCCCGCTCCCGCCCGCCCTTCCAGCTGCTCCCAACGACCGCGCCACCCGCGCCTCTCGTCGCCCACTATGGAGGCTTCCTCGGTTCTTCCGTCTCTGATCACCGCATCTTCCCGGCTTGTAGATGACAAACTGGATGCCACAAATTTCTTCGTCTGGCGGAAGACGGTCTTGATGTCCCTGCGCGGCATGGGCCTTCATTCCCATCTTGAGAATCCTCCACCCGCCATGACTGACACCAAATTCGACTCTTGACAACTTGCGGATAGCAAAATATTCGCATTACTGGTCAACTCCATGGACCGATCAGTGAAAAATGTTACTCGCACTGCCACCACTGTCAAAGAACTTTGGGATTCATTGACTGTCATGTATTCTGAGACCAACAACTTGGCTCGGGTCTCTGACATTCTACAGCGTCTATCCCAAATCCGACAGCAGGATCGGACCTTTCCGGCCTATTTCCTGGAGTGGAAAGGTCTCCGGGACGAACTATAAGAACTATGGCCCGTTCCTCAGACTTCGACGGAAGCGCAGACTCAACGGGACCAGCTCTGCATTTTCAATCTCCTGAATGGCCTCGCCCCGGACTATGCCACGACGACCACCGAGATGCTTGCCAGCCCTTCTATGCTGGATATCCCACAGGTTTATCATCGCCTGGGGAAAGCTCATCGGGCCCTTGCCCCACCCGCCCCTCGCCCTGATCACACTGCTCTCTTGGGTCGTGGCGGTGGCCGCCCTATCGGCACTCGTGGACGCGGCCGTGGAGACGGCCGACCTCGCCCCCTCTGTCAGCACTGTGGCAAGCTCGTCCACCTGGTTGACCGTTGTTGGGTCCTTCATGGCCGTCCTGATTCACACCCCCGACAGGGCCAAACTACGTTCCGAGATGCATCATCACCTACTGCTGCTCTTCCGTCGTCTTTGGATCTCTCCACGGCTGAGATCCAGCTGATTCACGATCATAGGACCACCTCCATGCCGGACTCTTCATCAGCATCTCTTGCTCACTCCATTGGTCCCACTGCTTTTGTCAGTCATTGTTCCCCGGCCTGGATGCTTGACTCAGGTGCGTCCGACCATCTTACCGGGGATGCAGGTATGCTCTCCAACTATCGTCCCTATACTGGTTCCTCAGCCATCACTGTTGCTGATGGTTCCACTCTCCCCATTGCCGGCTTTGGTACATGCTCCCTCACCTCCTTCGTTCACCTATCCTCGGTGGCTCATGTACCACGCAGTCCGTTTAACCTGCTTTCCATCAGCAAGCTGACCAAGGATCTAAATTGTAATGCTATCTTTACCTCGTCTTCTGTTGTGTTTCAGGAGCGGACGACGAACCAGGAACTTGGTAGATGCCAGCTTCGAGATGGGGTGTACATGTTCGATGGTCCGACATCCGTCGCCTGCACGTCTGTCTCTGCTCGCGCCGTAGACCTCCATTCTCGGTTGGGCCACTCCTCCGCCTCCGCTCTTCATCAGCTCTACCCAGAAATTAGTCCATCTTTATCTTTTCATTGTGAGTCATGTACCTTTGCGAAACACCATCGCACATCTTATTATCCTCGACTTGACACACGGGCCGCCAAACCCTTTGATTTGGTTCATTCCGATGTATGGGGTCCTTGTGCCACCTCGAGTCAATCCGGGTATAAATATTACATCTCTTTCATTGATGATTTTTCCCGTATGACATGGCTTTACCTTCGAGATCGGACAGAAGTTTTTTCCACCTTTCAGACATTTTACCATGAGATCTAGACCTAGTTTTCTATCTCTGTAAAATGTCTGCGCTCCGACAATGGGCGGGAATACTTATCCACTCCCTTTCAGCAGTTTGTGCAGGCACACGACATCATACATCAGACCTCCTGTCCTGATACCCCTCAGCAGAATGGAGTGGCCAAGCGAAAACACCGGCATATTCTGGAAACTGCTGGTGCCCTCCTCTTCCACCGCCAGGTGCCTCTACACTTCTGGGGGGATGCCATCCTCACTGCCACATACCTCCTCAATCGTCTTCCTTCCTCCATCCTTCAGGGGGAGACTCCTTTTCATACCCTGTTCCCCTCTCTCCCCCCTCACTCCTTTCCCCTCCGTGTCTTCGGATGTCTCTGCTATGTTCGGGACACTCGCACCAATCTCTCAAAACTCTCTCCCAAATCCCTCCGGTGTATTTTTCTCGGCTATTCCTGCACTCAGCGTGGCTATCGGTGTTTCTCTCCAGACTTACGCCGCTACATCACCTCTGCCGATGTATCATTTGTCTAGAGCTCTTCTTTCCTTCCGCCCTCTCCTCATCTAGACACTACCATCGATGACTGCCTTCCTCTCCTGTTTCACCAGCCTCTAGTGTCTCCTCCTACAGGTTATCGCTTTGGACAGGTCTACTCTCGTCGTCCATCAACTGTACCCCCCATCCAAGCCGAGGACAACATTGTTCCCACTTCGTCGGATGCTCCTGTCACAGCACCAGAAAACTTGCCCATTGCACTCCGGAAAGGTACTCGAGCGTGTCAGACAACTCCTTTATTTATATCTTCTTACAAAGGTTTGTCACCACTGGAGGCGATCTCTATTCCCCGCACAGTTGGCGATGCCAAGTCACACCCGGGGTGGCTACAGGCTATGCGAGATGAACTGCAGGCTCTGGAGGACAATCATACATGGGATCTGGTCCCCCTCCCTGTGGGCAAACAGGCGGTCGGCTGCAAATGGATATTTACGATCCGTCTCAATCCCGATGGCTCTCTTTGTCGCCTCAAAGCCCGGCTTGTGGCGAAGGGCTTTGCTCAGACGTATGACATCGATTACTTTATGACCTTCTCTCTGGTAGCCAAGATGACCTCTGTCCGCTTGTTCATCTCTCTGGCTGCTCATCATCACTGACCGCTTTATCAACTGGATGTCAAGAATGTTTTTCTCCATGGCTTTCTTGATGAAGAGGTCTACCTGCGTCAGCCCCCTGGTTTTTCTGCATCTGGTGCCGACTCCCATGTCTGCCGCCTTCGTCACTCCCTCTATGGCCTCAAGCAGTCCCCTCGGGCTTGGTTCAGACGCTTCAGCACAGTCGTCATAGCCTTTGGCCTCTCTCGCAGTATGAAAGATCACACCGTCTTCTTCCGTACGACGACGCGTGACTGTATCTTGCTCGTGGTCTATGTTGATGATATCATCATCACAGGGAGCGTCTCCACCGGAATCGCCAACCTCAAGGTGCACCTCCACCACCACTTTCACACCAAGGATCTGGGTCCCCTTACCTACTTCCTTGGCATCGAGGTCTCCCGTTCTGAGGACATTATCTCTCTCTGCCAACGCAAATATGCTCTTGATATCTTGCAGGATGCGGGTTTGAGCACAGCGACTGTCGTTGACACTCCTCTTGAGCCTGGGGAACGATCTCTCCATACCGACTCGGAACCATTTCCTCATCCCGAGAGCTATCGACGTCTGGTGGGGAAACTTAACTAACTCACCATGACGCGACCTGACATTGCCTGCGCCGTTGGCAAAGTCAGCTAGTTCATGGAGCATCCAACCAGATCTCAGTGGGATGTCGTCCTCCACATTGCCAAATACATCAAGAAAGACCTTGCACATGGCCTTCGGTACTCACATCATGCTCATCTTGATGTTCAGGCCTTCTGTGATGCGGACTATGCCGGTTGCCTCGCTACCCGCAAGTCTACTTCGGGCTTCGCCGTGTTCTTCGCCGGTAACCTCATCTCCTGGCGAAGCAAGAAGCAGACTGTCGTCTCCAGATCGAGTGCCGAGGCCGAATACCGCGCCATGGCCACAGTCACCACTGAGATCCTCTGGCTTCGTCACCTCCTCCTAGAGCTCGGCTTCCCAGCATAGACTTCTGCTCATATCTGGTGTGACAATCAGGCAACCACAAAGATTGCCTGAAATCCCGTCTTCCATGAACGGACGAAGCATATCGAGGTGGACTGCCACTTTCTTTGACAACATCCGGAGCAGAACCATATCAGCTTTGGCCATATTCCGACAGCGGATCAGCGTGTTGACCTCTTCACCAAAGGTCTCCCCAGAGCTCGCCTTGACTCTCTCACTACCCGACTGGGTATTCACAGCCTACATGGCCCAGCTTGAGAGGGAGTATGAAATGGTCTTTGTGTTTTGTCTTCCTTTTTCTTTGTGGGACTCAATCCAATCTGGGCATGTCCAGCTTGAGGGGGAGTGTTGGACCCCATTTCAGTTTAATGGGTATTTCTGAGTCCCACATCGGACTTACCCTCCTTCTATTTTGTTTCACTCATCTATAAAAGAATGTCTCCACCTCTCATTGAGTTAAGGAGAATTCACCAACTATAGTTTGCAAGGGATGTTTAGAAGAACCATCGACAAGCGGACCAGTGTGATTAGAAGCAGCAAGTTGCTTCCCTGAGTCCTCAGCATAATGTGTAACAATGTTCCCATTTGAAGAGGAACTTCACAAACTAGCAGGTGTCATGTGCTGGGCAAAGACATGCCTAGGGTTCCATCCTTTGATAGAGATTTGCAATGTAATCGAAATACGTTTGCAAGGGATGTTTAGAAGAACCCTCGACATGCTGACCAGTGTGATTAGAAGCAGCGAGTTGCTTCCCTGAGTCCTCAGCATAATGTGTAACACTGTTCCCATTTGAAGAGGAACTTCACAAACTAGCAGGTGTCATGTGCTGGGCAAAGACATGCCCAGGGTTCAAAATCACACTAGGGTTCCCTCTATAAGCTAGCCAGCCATCGGCAACCAACTGCAAGAGGTCCATAGCCAACACCACCATAACCAGCACTACCAGAAACAATGGGACCCCACACTCCAGAAAGTGACCCATCTGTGCAGACTACCATCCAAGGGCGTTTGTCCGCGAACTTGTCCTCCAACCACTTAGACATTGTTGGCTTGTGTAATGTTGGAGTTTGCATCCCACATCGGACTAGTGGTCTCATGTGGTCTTTATTATTAATTCATTATAAAATAACCTTAAGGTTTCCCTTAAAAAAAAACCGTGGGTATTGGGTTCACCCCTTTTTATCATTCTACATGGTATCAAAGAAGGTTTTCTAATCCCGATCCCTCCCTCCCATTTTTTTCCTCTCCCGTCTAGGGTTTCCAGCAATTCCCCCCTGGTGGGGGGGGGGGCAGCCCTTGGCCCTAGGCAGCCATCCGCCCCCTCGCCGACCTCCTGCGCACGTTGGCCCCCGACGGCCCTCCTGTGCGCGTTGGCCCCCAGCGGCCCTCTCCCTGCGCGCTTTGGCGAGCCCGACCACGTCCGTCCCGCGTCGGCACCTCCCTAGTTTGCGACTCCCGTCGGATCCTGATCTGCCGCGTCGGCTCCTCCCAGTGTTGTCAAAGGCGCGCGGCGCAAAGGCCGCTTGGGGATGCGGCGTGAGGCGCAATTAAGGCAGATGCGCAATTAAGGCAGATGCGCACATAATTAAATATGTAAAGTTTTCAACGATATTTTAAATTAAAAAAACTTAAATTCAATCAAAATAATACAAATTAAAATACATACTGATAATTTTTAACCAAATCATAATCAATCATTGAGAACCTAAACATAAAAATCACAATCAATGGAAGTTTCATCATTAATTAAAAGCTTCATCATCACTGCGTGTTGTCGAATGCTTGCGGCTACGCGTCGTCGGATGCCTGCTGCTGATGCAGCGTGATTTGTATTTTGGACGCTGTGTATTTTGGATGCGATGATTCTAATTTTATAGAATTTGGTTCAATTATTTTATTAATATATTAAATAATATATTTAACGCTATATTATACCTGCTCATTTTGCAGAAAAAAATATACCTGATTTCGAGTGTACTTAGGATTTCTACTAGCACCCTCACCGTTGCACCCCGATTTCCGTTCTTCCTACTCATGATTTCCGCGATCGCCCTCTGCTACACTCCTGATTTTCATCCCTCCTACCCACGATCATAGTTATTAATGGCGCGCCATTGCTCCATGGCTAGCGCCAGGGAGTGGTGCGCCGTGCCATGGCTCATTTAAGATGGCTCACTGTGGCGTGCGCCATATTGCGCAATGGCGCGCGCCATGTTGCGCCAATGGTGCGCGCCATTGAGCCTTTTTGATTTTTTTTTGTATTTTTTTAACCGGCCAACTCTTACGCCCCGATTGAAAATACCTCTTTTGAGGTCAAACAACAACCTCCCCTTTCAACTCTACGCAACACTCTTCCCGTGAGCGTAGCGACCCAGCCGTTGTTGGACTACATTGACTGCCACGACCAAACCGAGATCCCTCGACCGCCGTGACCCAGTCGACCACGACTTAGCCGAGCTCCCTCAACCACCGCGACTTAGATACGCAATGTTGTCCAGAGCAGGCGCACCTTCTGTGCGAATCAATAACTTTTTTTTGTTTTTAATTCAATTTTATTTATGTTGCTCACCCCTTATTTTTTTTCGAATTACTCCTGTTGTTTTTTTGAGATATATGGTTTTTTACTCCCGTCTTGGTTTTTTGAGATATATGGTTTTTAATATATTTCAGGAATTGATATATATGATTTTTTGAGATATATAGTTTTTAATATTTAATTGTAGGTGTCATTGTTGGCTTCATTTGTTTTTTGATGTATGGAATATGAATTATTGACATAAATCTTTGTTTTTTATATATAAATTGTATAATTTATTATTTGTTATTGTTGATATATGTATACACCTCTTTTGTGCGCCGCAAGTTAATATTGCCACGCGCCGTGCGCTTTTGTGCCGGGGGCTCTTTTCGCCGTTGCGCGCCATGCGCCGTAAATAACTATGCCCACGATTTTCGCGATATCCCTCACTGCTGCACTGCACCCCGATTTCCATCTAGACGCCTACGATTTTCGCCCCACGATTTCCCTTTGTTTCCCTCGATTTCTGCAACCACAACAATTGGTTTCCCCTGATTTTTGTAGCAAAAGCAACTGGTGCGGCTCTACGGCGCCTTGCATTTCACCGCCTCATGGGTTGGCGCACGAGGCGCGCGCCTTTGGTGTGCCTCCTCGCCTCGCCTCACGCCAAGGCGCGTTGAGGCGCGTGCCTTTGACAACACTCCCATCCCACGCCCGGCTCCTTCGCTTCCGCTCTGGCCTTTTGCACAGGCCCTCTCGGCGCGATGCTCCTGCGCCGACTCCCTCCTTGCGTGTGACGCTCGGCGGAACCTTCCTTGCACCCGACACCTCTTGCGTCCCGTCCCTGCGCGTAGCCCTCCCACTTGCGCCGTTAGATCCATGTCGGATCGAGGGCTTCTCCCGCGCGCACCCTCTCTAACTGCGCCTGACGATTCCAGGCGTACCCTCTAGCGATCGACTCCCCTCTGCTCACCACGCCGTCCGCAGCTCCCTCCCATTCGGCCAAATCCAGTCGGTCGTGATTGGATCTCTCTGGATCTCCCTCGTCCGCTGCTCCTCTGCAAGCCAACCCTCCTCGCCGGTTTCATCGGTGTCCGACCTTTCTGGCCTCCTCTGCGGCAGCGGCTCGCCTGTGCGGCTTTCCCGGCACTCCGACGACTGACCCCGCCCGTGCGGCTTTCCCGGTGCTTCGACGACCAGCCTCCAGTGCGGCTTTTCCTGCGCTCCGAGGTCCGGCACCACCAGTGCGGCATTCTCGGCGCCTTTGATGACCGGCCCGCCTGTGAGGCTTTCCCGATGTTTTGTCGTCCGGTTCACTTGTCCGGCTTAGCAACCAATCTTTTTCAGCAGTATCATCCATCTTCTTGAGGGGGAGCAGCAGCCATGACGATTTATCTTTTCTTTGTTTTGTAATCAAGCTGGGTATGTCCAGCTTGAGGAGTGTTTGCAGCGTCTGTTGATTGTTTTGTTTTTCTTTATGTGTTCAATCTAGGTACACCTAGCTTGAGGGGGAGTGTTGGAGTCTGCATCCCACATCGGACTAGTGGTCTAATGTGGTCTTTATTATTCATTATAAAATAACCTCAAGGCCTCCCTTCGAGAAAAACTTTGGGTATTGGGTTCACCCCTTTTTATCGTTCTATAGGTAACATTTGCAGAAAAGAACCTGTGCCATCATATCTGGTAACTAGAAGACAGATATTAACCGCATTATCAACATCCCAAACTTGGAAACCGAAGCGGTATGTCAACGGAAAGTTGACCGAGATGTTCTCTGAGAAGACGGAATGTATTCCACTGCTCCAATCATAACATTGTCATCAGACATCTCCAATGGAATCCTGATCCACAACTGCATATTATTAAGGCTTCGCATCATCTGATTCACACACTTAGCGTAATTTGCACAAGAGGTTTGCCGCGGAGCAGGAAATACGCTAGCCTGGCTGCTCCATTGGGTAGAACTCAGCACCGAACCAGCAAGAGGAAGATCTAGAGAACCACATGCATCATTTTCTCCAAGGCTAAGCCGAGAAGCTGGATACATTCGAATGTATGCGACCGCGGCTTTCAGTTTTCCCCCGTTCCCCTTTCCCCTTTCAATGACATTAGAAGCTTGCACGTCCTCCATAGAATTCGTCTTAGGAGCACGACGATGCTCCTTTCGGTGCGGTGGCTCTCGATCCTCCGTGCCTTTCTTTCGGTTCCCAGCATCTGCAGCTTCTGCAAGCTGCTCTTTGTAGCTCCCTATTGCAGCTGGAAGAGCTGCTCCTGTATCCTTGCATTCTGCCTCAGACAAGTTAGAATTCGGACCAGAAATGTCCTCTGCTGCAGTTGCAGTGAATCTGGCCATTGTGCCTTGCAGCTGGAAGAGCTGCTCCTGTATCCTTGCATTCTGCCTCAGACAAGTTAGAATTCGGACCAGAAATGTCCTCTGCTGGTTGAATTGGTGGGCTGATAAAGTATGTGTGGATGGAAGGCACAATGGCCAGATTCACTGCAACTGCAGCAGCCACTTCCCTTTTGTGTTCCTTGCTCACCATAGGAAATGGAGCCGTTGCTCTCCTTGTTCCTGTATTTACCTCTTTAGGCCGCACCGGAGTGGATTCGAGTTGTTGCTCCTTGTCGTTCCGCTCCTGATCAGACCAGATAAATGGCGCGCCAGGTAGGGACCACATAACATTCAAACTTTCTACAGCTGCCTTCCTACTCTCAACATCATCTTCCGTTCGCTTCATCCATCCCAGTCCTTCCTGATGTTCCTTACCTCGCCAAACCTGTGCAGCCAGTGGTTCGCTGGGACTCGCTAGAACTGCAGTAGGAGGTTTCAAAGATTCGGAAGGCTGCTCTCTTTTCCGCTCCTGAACACGTAACTCAGCAAGTTCCCGTGACTGTTCCCACATGATCTGCAGGTGCTCACTGAACTGCCTCACGTTCTTTCGACCCTGCCTTGCAGACTCCGTCTGTTTTTTCGACCCTGCTTTGTATCTTCTGCAACTCGGTCAACTTTGCTTGAATCAACCGTTCAAACTAAGACCCACAGCAGTAGCTCTGGTCTCCATTCGAGTCTGCAAACAAGCAGATTTCCTGTTTCCAGATTCCACCTCACCTCAAATGTAGAACCACAATAAACCTTGCTGCAATTGAGTAGGCAGTGATCAACTTCCCTGCGAACGTCACTACGATTTGGCACTGCCTCTCTCAACGATTGTCCAACTCCAATCGTCTGCCAATCAACCTCACCGTGCGCATGTCCCCCTAGCAATTGCGGCTCACAGCTGCGGATGCGATTCTCTCTCTCTCGCTCTCTCTCTCTCTCTCTCTCTTAATGAAAGCACCAAATGATAGAACTCTGGTGCATCAGAAAGATGCAGGCATTTCTATTATTTCCAGCTTCTACTGCAGAAGAAGAAGAAGATTGGAGAAGGAATTGGAGAAGAAGTCTCTCTGAGGTCGCTCCCGAAGCCAAGGCTAGGCCTCCCAATCTGCTAAACAGAAGATAACGAAATAACAGACATATGAATGCATCAAACCAAGAATGTCTGACCCCTGATTGGCTATCAAGCTACTTAAGCAACTCATTTGGCTTGTTTCAAAGTGTTCTTTTACCATCATTACTAGGTATTTCTCATCAAGAAGAACTAACCTTTTGTGGCATAATTTGCAATTCCTTTTAATCATCCATGATTTTAACTTTGTCATTAAAAGCTTCTTCCATGCATCATTTACAAATTAGATTTCGATCAGTGTCAGATATATCAAATACTGCACTCTTCCTTCTCTTTTCTCACTTTTTTTTCTTCAGGAAAGCCTCCTGCGCGTGTTTTCTCAAGTCCAGGACACATTTTTTCTAGGGATCCAAAAAGAATATTTATTAGGGTTCTAAGAAAACCCTATAAATCAATTTTATCTCTTTTTCTTCCATGTAGGATTAACCTGCATACGCTTTTCTCCCAATAAACAGCAAACCAATAGCATACAATGACACCCTTAAAATGTCTGAAATACTTGGAACAAGACAGTATAGTTAATTAAGTTTTTCAATGTGAAAGAAGAATTGCTTGCAGCAGGGTGGTTCAGGATATAATAATAATATGAACTAAAGCTTCTTAACATGTTTGCAAACCGAATATTCCGCAGTGTTGATTTTTTTGCAAGCGCTTACTGTGAAAGAAGGTGAGGAAAAATCAGTTAAGCTGCGTTTGGTTTTGGAAAATGTTTTATGTTTTCATTTTTCAAAATTGTATTGGATTATGTAAATGGATTTTTTTTTTTAGAATTTGAAAATGAAAATGAAAATTTTTGGAAAATAAAGAACATGTTTTCATGTTTCTAGGAAGAGAAAACCCAAAGAAAAATGAGTCATATACTTGGATTTTTTTTTCTTGTTATCCAGATCATTTATAACAAGTTTTTAATTCATTTTTGGAAAATGAAAACGGGAAATGTTTTTCCAAAACCGAACGCAGCATTCAGTTTCGAGAAATACACCTTTTCCCTCATATTTGATGTTTTTAGAAATTACATTTGTTTTCATTTAAAAACTGGCGGAACTTTTTATTATTATCTACTGCTTGGGACAATAAAGATGCTTAATCATAGGCTTCTTTTTTTGACATTTTATACACTTGAAATGATCAGTGTGTTGCCCTCAGGGTGCACCTCAGTGGTAGCTGCCCCTGTGGGTCTCGGTGAGGTCTCGAGTTCGTGCCTCGTCGAGTACTTGCATTTGTGTGTTGCCTGCTTTTCTTTGTAATGTAACCCCTTTCCCCGCATCGATGTAAATAGACACTTGAAATGCTGGAGAAGAAAGAGAAAGTACTTGGAAAGAAGGCTGCTGCAGAGGTTGAAAAGGCCAAGGATTTCACCAAAGCAAAAAACAAGAGAGGCATGTTTCCAATTTATTGTTTTTTTTACCGAGAAAATTTTCATACCAATCCCCCAGATATAGCTGCACATGGGTTGGGCTGGGCTAGGTTTGGCCTGACCCAATTTACATGATATGAAACTGTTTTAAACAAAAATTTATTATATCATATTATCCCATAATCTGGCCATTTGGATCATGGACCGTTCTCCTTCCTATCACAAGTCTGGTATAATAATACGGAGGCTATAAATACGTTGTTACTGTTCTGAGTTCTTCTACAAAAATTCAATAGTTATCCTCATGCAACTTTGGTGTTGATATTCAAAAGTCAATATTTCTATCGGGGAATATGATTTTATTACCTAATTTTCTGTGGTGAACTACTCAATCATGCCCCAGAATCATCTATGTTTGTGCAATACTAATTTTAGCAATAATCTTTACCTTTGCAGCGGCTATACAATGTCTAAAGCGGAAGAGGCTATATGAGCAGCAGATCGAACAGCTTGGTAATTTTCAGTTGCGCATCCATGATCAGGTGATCTTATAATATTATATTCATGGATGGTTTGGGCCATGTTTGATAAACATGGTTAATTAGTTTCTACTGCAGAATTGATGTCTATTAATCTTTCAGATGATAATGTTAGAAGGTGCAAAAGCTACAACTGAGACTGTGGATGCATTGAGAACTGGTGCATCTGCAATGAAGGCAATGCAGAAGGCAACGTATGTTTTATTTTTGTCACATCACTTTATTTTAGTTTTAGTTATGTTGTTAAAACCTATCCCTGAGAGTCTGAACAGTAGTACGGGAATAGCTGCTAGGTTTTGTGGGAAAGAAAGAAGTTGCGTAGAAGAAAGACGGAATTGTAGGGAATCCACTGATTGTTTCAGGATTTTCTGGATTTTTTTTTTGTAGTGATGATTGGAGTGAAGAATTTAGCTGCATTAAAATTTTGGTATCATGATTTTATGATTTGTATAGCGTGACATATTCAAAATTTCATAAATTAAAACATGCCTTTGGTTTTGCAAGGGCACACAGCCTTTATAAAATAATTCGTTCTAAAAAATTCAATTGTCATTAAAATTCTGTATTTTAAACATCACCCAAATTACATGTTTGAAATTGCTATATTACAGGAACATTGATGATGTGGACAAGACAATGGATGAGATCAACGAGCAGACAGAGAACATGAAACAGATTCAAGAAGCCTTGTCGACCCCAATTGGAGCAGGAACTGAGTTTGATGATGTTAGTTTTACACAGAAAAATTCTTGGGCTGCGCTTGGTTTTGGAAAAAGTTTCCTATCATTTTCAAAAAATATATTAGAAAATGTATTATATTTTTTTTTGAATTTTTTAGAAAACACAAACAATTTTTTTTTTTTTTTTTTTTTTTTTTTTATGTTGCGAAAAATCTCCCATTTTCATTTTTTTTTTCCAATTCATTACATTTTCTAGTACATTTTGGAACAATGAAAACAAGAAACGTTTTTCAGAACAAAAACGTAACATTAATTCCCAGGAAGCTTCAAATTGTTGCTTGTGAGACATTGATTTAGTTATTTGGTGATGTTGTGAGCTCAATCTACTTTTAAAAATGTAATCATAGGACGAGTTAGAAGCAGAGCTGGAAGAACTTGAAGGCGCCGAGTTGGAGGAGCAACTTCTTCAGCCTGCAACAACTGCTCCTGCAGCTCCGGTGGCTGCTGCCCCTGCAGGCCGGCAGCCAGCTCGCACTGCACCTCAGAAGCGGACAGCTGAAGATGAGGAACTTGCTGCATTGCAAGCAGAGATGGCTCTATGAGCAGGTGTTCTTCTCATTAATAGTTCTGATTCATTTTGGCATTTCCCTTTAGGATCCGTTTGACAGAACTTATTGAAAACTGCTTAGAGCACTAAGCAGTTGCAAAAAACAAGCGGCGTTTGTTATATTTCTGAAGCACTACACTTAAATTCCAAAAGAAACCCACTTTCTTAATAAGCAATCTGGAAGTATTTGGTTTTCAAGTATTGTCAAACGGACCCAACAATTTGTTACTGTTGGAGCTTCTCAAGCTGCATCTATTTTAGCTTTAATGCGCATTTAGTTGTCTGCAGCAACCCTTCCGGGATGTATCAACAGTCAAATGCGTGCTTGAAGGGGACTGTATTTTGTGATATTATACCATGTACATATTTTATGATTATTACATTAGTTGTTTTATTTGGACTGGGCCCAATGCATTGGCTCGGCCCGGGTGTTTGATCGGGTCTGATGCGTTGAGCTGGGTACATGGCATTAGCCTAGCCTGGTGTTCACTTGTTTTGTTGGGTTGTTTCATGGATCTTCTGAGTTTGTGTTAGTTTGCCGAGTTATTTGTGTTCATTGTGGGAATCACGTCTTTCATCATTGTCTTCACTACTAGTCAAACAATATTATGACAAAACATTGTAACATGTTATTCGATTTCATTTGTTATTTTGATTTTGGCTGTATGTTAGGTGTGTGAATTTGGAATAGGAGTTTTATGTCAATTTTGGTGGTATGGTCACCTATTTGTTGAGGAGCTGTATCTCCTATCGTCCACCGAGCCGTAGGATTCTTAATTCGAATCTCGTAACTAATTCTCAGTGTTCTGATATGTTTATGCAACAACATATCCTTTTTAACACGCTCAACATTACTAGCAAATTAAGCAAACATATTATGCAACATGTTTAACAAATAAAGCATGTTGTATAATCTAAAAACATACTTAAAACCATAGAGGTCGGCAGAATACTAAGATGGTTGTACCTCTTATATAGCACTGGACATAAATAACATATTTATTATGCAAAACAAGGAAACAAGCAGGGTGCGGGACATATACTTGACATCTATGGCATGACATGAATCAATTTAACAAAAACTGACCACATCTTTTATAAAACAACTTAGAAACTTCATTAGTTGGAAACACGTTGTCGTTGAATTCACTCAGGCTCATAACGTTGCCAGACCAACCCTTGTTTAACTGTTATCAACGAAGGAAATAGATTTTAGAAAGCAAAACCAAAACAATAGCCTAGTTTCAGATAGGATGAAGGAATCAATGGTTTTTCCAAGGCCTATAATATGAGAATATGGATTTTAGGTCATTGCCATGGAGAAATGGAAAAAAAGAGAATTTTAGAAGACTTAACCATTACCAAGCCAAAGATGAGTATCATAGACCTCCTCTTGGAATTGATTGAGAAAGGGATTGAAGCAATGGTTTCTTGGAGAGGAAGGGAGAACCTTGAGAGCACGTAAGGGAGGGCGAACGATTCGAGTGAGGCAAAATCTTGAGCAAGGAGGTTTTAGGGCAAAACTTAAGGACTTGAAATGGTTAAATTACCATTCTTTTAACAAAAAACATTAAGAGGCTACTCGATACTTGGTATGTAGTGTCCTGCTCTGGAATCCACAGTGCGGTGCCCCAAGAAGATTGGTCACATGACCTTAAATGCGTCTATTTGTATGTCAAAGGGTGCTGACTAACAATGAGGGTCTAGGGTGTATCAGTGGGGAGACTGTTCTCATGAGTCAAAGTGTATCACAACAGTATATAATAAATGATAACAACGAAAGCAGTATTAACAAACAGTAGCAGAGTAATAATGATAAATCATCCAAGATAAATAAACAGGCGGAAGTTGAATAATAAGTAGATACAAAATGATGATGATCATGTCATGTAACGACACAAAATAAGGTACACGAGATACAGGGGAGCAAACATATACCACATGCCATAACAAAACACAAAAGGCAAAAAACTGCAACTACTAGCATCACGAGCATATGCTCAGTCCTCTCTTTCTGTACTCCATTCTAGTACTCAGTTTAACATTTCACGTTTTAAGAAAGAAACACTATGTTTAATAGCGTAAATGATATGCTACATCGAGTTTAAAAAAACTAAATATTATTATTTAAATTTTACCGTTATAACCTAGCCGTTGGAATGACGGGAATGAACAATATTAATTAATTTATGAAAATATTGTTTGCACATGTATATAATCAATTCTTTTGTGAACAATTATTTATAAATGAAAATAAAACCTTTTTTAAAAGGAAATGTTTTTCTGAAAAACTATTTAAATGCAAATAATCGAGTTTATAAAATAATAAAACCACTCTTGATGGATTTTATTAAGGACATATATATGTAATATATTCAATGTAATATTTTAAATTCATTTTATATGTTTTCTAGACATGATTTAAGAACAAATTCAATTTTTCGAATGAAAGAAGTATTTTAAAAAAAATGCAGTTTACCGCCTATTGATGGTAAATCCATTTTAAATATAGTTTTGACACTTATGTGTTATATTTGAAAAAATAAACTTATTCTTTGGAAATGAGACATAAAATTTTAATTTTACTGAATTTTTGGTATTTTTTCTAATTAAATCCATATTTTAATGAATAGTGAAAAATATTGCATTTTAATTCAAAACCGTATTTTCGCCTAATTTTTTATATAGTTAGATTGTCCTTTTAATTGGTTTTAAAGTGTAATTGGATTAACTTTTTATCATTTAATCCAATGTTGGTCATTGGAAGTAATTTCACATTTAAATTAGATATAAACACATTTCAATCTATTAATGATTTTTACTTTTTAAAAATCCGTTTTCTCGTTTTGACAATGAGAATTAATTTTAAATTAATTATTGCAATTTATGTATTTTGAATTTAGAAAAATAGATTCTATAATTGGAATCAGAAACTCCAAATTATGTAAATAGTTCCCTTTTATTTTTGGACATGACGAACAGTAACTTTAATAATTATTTTTATTTACCACGGTTAAATGGTAAATCAGGTAAATAAGAGAAAAAATAATATTATAATAATATAAAACTACACAAACATGTTTTCTAATCCTATTGGATGCGATATGACTGACCAAGACGACCCTTAGGACGAAAATTTGGCTTTTGGAAGCCCCTTAAGTGTGATTATGACACTTATAACTTTTAAAGTAAAGAAAAATATGTTATAAACATAAATCTTCTTAATAAAACAATTTAAATATGGGTTTATATAAGTGATCTCTTCGACTATAAATAGACATTAGAAACCTAAAAAGATTTCCTACATCATGATATTTTATTTATAATTTTTAGACATTAAATAATTAAATTTAATTATGGCACAATGAAGATGCATTAATTGCTTTATTAATGAAAGAATCAAATAAATGATATTATAAATATTAAAATAAATATTATTTGACATAATTTATGTCATCCATGATTTTTCTAGGTGAATATGACATGTTAGAAGACTATTCAATGCTTTGGTTTGAAGTTATCTCTTGGTTTGAATTTTATTTAAATTCAATAAAATGAAGTGTAAAAATTGTCATAATTGATGTTTTATAAAAATAGTAATTTATTAAATTATTTAAAATCTTAAAAATATTTTAAAATCACAAAGTAACCATGATAAGGTCAAAAAGTTCATTAAGTGTCCAATTATGGGAAATTGACCTCATATAAGTAAAATTAATAGCCTCTTAATAATTAAAATGTTATAACCACAATTAAAATTAAAAGAGAATAATTAAGGGTAAACCGAAAAGATAAGGTTTAAAATAAATTCAATACACATATAAAAATTATTAGATGAGAGGATTTTGATCTACCCTCATCTTATCTTCGACATATCTCAAGTTGGAGTCTTTTGAATTAAAAAATTAATTTATATTAACTTAATAATTTAAGAGTTTCCAAGGGCACCCCTTCCCTCTCCTATAAAAAGGTATCCTCTCCTCTAATACTCACACTTCAAGAACCCTTTGGTTCGAACAAGCCCTACCCAAACCTCTTCCTAGAATCCCTCCCCTCATCCTAGAAGCCTCCCTTAGGACAGAAAAGCATTGCAAGGAAGCCTTTTGGTATAAACCAAAGGAAGTTACCTGATTAAGAGGTAACGCCTCCTCTCATGATTTTTAGTTTCATTTCCATTATCCACTCCCTAAACTCTTCTTATTCTATGATTACATAACAACACCAGTATCCTAAATATATTATGATGTTTTTATGCTGAGGTTTCGATCTACACTTACACACACCTCCATTTAATGGGTAACAAACATACTATTTCTGTGTACGGCGAATTACTGCCTCACAAAACGATAATTGTTCAATTTTTTCCTACCACCTCTCATGGTGGTCATTATAATGGACACTATTTTACATATGATATATATTATATTTATATTGTATCTATGCTTCTGTAATTTTTCTTTAGAACATAGCTTTATGCTTTCCATGTTGTGTCAATACGATAATTTCGTTTGAGAAAGTGTGGACTACCGCCCCCTCAAAGCGATGTGAATCATTCCCGCTATACATGGAACGTATAAAGGATGATTTTATTAAATCTATGATACATACATGACATATATATTATACTAGTATTATAATATTCATTTATATCATTTTTTTTAATATGACAAAGAAATGAAAGTAACGTTCATGCGTACGTACGACCTACCGTCTCCATGAACGGTGCATTTCATTTCTGATCTCTAAATATCATGGATTATTCTAAATACATGTATACTGGATTTATATGATATTTAAATCATGAATACTATTCTAGAGATGATGGAATTTTGACCACAAGGAAAATTTACGTCAAAACAAGTTCATTTTTGACTTAAGTACCGAATATCGACAAAACGTCCGATATGAACTTAAATAGTTATGTAATTTTTATAACATGGTAATAAGTGACATAAAAAGAATAATAAAGTTGAAAAAGGTTCTCAATCAAGTATAAATTAACCTAAGTTTATTATTCAGGAAAATAAAGAACGTACGAGACAAGTCAGACTCAAGGTAAGAGAAATCTTAACTCAATTTCCATTCATTGAGTTAAATATCTATGTCATTGGTTTTGTTTTTTCAAGAATACGTGTGAATGAACTCTGATTGTTTTACACTAAATATCCACTTATATCGAGTGTATTTATATTTTTTACACATAATTACGTCATTGATTTATTTTTAATCTAATGATACGATCTTTGTAAGGGATTTCATCTCAATCTCCTTTTATTGAGGCATATCTTGATGTTATGCACCTTTATTATCCTATAATGCGTATATACAAACCTTTTTTCTCGTTATATCATGAATTAGTATATTCTCGTGATATTTAAAGTTTTGTTTAATGTTATTCCTTAATGATTTGTATTCAAGTGTTTCTCATGTGGTAAGAGAATCTTTAACTAAAACATCATTTTAAATGTTTTAAAGGTTTATTATTCTAAAAACCTATATTTCATGTACATTTTTTCAAAATGGTTTTAAAAAATGTATTTATATTGGAATGAATGTTTTAAAATGTTAATTTATTTCAAAAGTTTCAAAGTGGTATGAGACACTTTGATTCAAAAGTCTCTTTAGTAAATGTTTTAAATGGTTTTGGAAATGGGTTGAATATTTCAATATCTTGAAATGATTTCTTATGATTGCAAATGAAATTTTATGAGTGAATTGTTGATAATTGAAATCTTTTATGTGTTATAATTATATAACGATACTTGTATATTTGACGGGTGGTTACGTGATAAACCAAAGACGAGTGGTTACGTGATAAACCAAAGATGGGTGATTCTGTGATAAATCAAAGATGAGTGGTTACATTATAACCTCCAATGCATTGTGTATGGAAGTCGGTCATATGAATATTCTATTTAGTGATATGTGTGAAAGTCGACCGTATGGTTATTCAATTTAAGTACGATTACGTCCCAAATTATCTTTATATGTTATATGTGTTTTCTATGGGTTTTATGGTAATATTTCACTAATAGAAAAATACCCTATACCAACAGTTTGGAACCGTTGGTATAGGTCTCCAAACCGTTTGTATAGCATATACCAACGGTTTAGAGAACCGTTGGCTAGTTTGGTGTGGGGATAGGTCTATACCAACAGTTCTGGGAAAACCGTTGGTATATACCTATACCAAAGGTTTGACAAACCGTTGGTATAGGTTATATGAAAAACCTACACCAACGGTTTCATAAAACCTTTGTTATAGGTAATTTAAAAAAATAAACCTTGCTTGGTTTTAATCCCAGCACCTAATGTCTGTACCTATACCAATGGTTCTCAAAATCATTGGTATAGACCTATACCAACAGTTTTGAGAACCATTGGTATATGTGCTTTGATTTTTTGATCTATACCAACGGTTTTGGCCAAACCGTTGGTATTAGTCCAAATTAGTGACATATACCAACGGTTTGGCCAAAACCATTGGTATAAGTCCGTATAAGTGACCTATACAAATGGTTTTGCCCAAACCGTTGGTATAGGTCCAAATTAGTGACCTTTACCAACGGTTTGGACAAAACAGTTGGTATAGGTCCTATTTCTACTAGTGTTTTGATTACAAAAATTGGTAAACAATGAGATTATATTCAGTGAAGTGTATTTACTACTTTATAAAGGTGAAAAGTATTAATTTATGATAAAGTATTCACGTTTTACATGTTTTCTCAAATACTAATAGTTTTACTTCTTTGTGTATCCATTACTGAGCTTTTTATGCTCATCCCAAGTTTTTGAAACGTGGTTCACAGGATTTAATGAAGAATATATTCAAGGATGGGATCAAGAAAAAACTATGATGTTTAAATATGAAACGAAACCATGTTTTTTAATGTTCTTGTTTTATAATGGATAGTGATTAGAAGTGTCCACTTTGTAATATTTGAGTTATTATGTATTAGTTATAGAATAATTCTCTAAATCTCTAAATCTGAAAAGATCATCGATGTGAATTAAATTTAAATTAATGACTTTTCTCAATATTAAGTAATGTTTAAGGATGATGCCTTATAGTTGGTATCAAAGGTCGATTTAGATAACTTTAGGGATTATGATATATTATTAAGAGATAGAGATATCATATAAGTTTATAATTTTTAAGGCAGATCATAAGTTCAATATCTTAGAAACCCTTTCTAAGGCTTTACGATCTGAAATATTAAGGTGAATAATAGTATTTTTGGAGACAATCACCTTTGAGGAAATTATGAGTTATTAGTTTTTGGGATGAAAAAAGCAAGGTATGAAATAACCTTTAAGGTTAAAACATGTAAGGGTTATTTTTGAGGTCTTTATAATATTTTTGGGAATGATATTTGAATTATATAGTTTTCAAAAAAGGATAATCCATAGGAAGGGTGAAAACCCATCGTGTCGGACAAGGCCATGGGATAGAACCCACAACAGAAATGCGACAAGGATTTATCGCCTACCACTAACCTACAGGAAGTCCCTGGTTAGAAAAACTTTTTATTTTTAGTTAGACTAGTTTATAGAATAAGATGAAGTTAATTTTGGGAACCCTATATGCCTATGGAAAATAGAATACTATGGGATTTTATTTGAGTAGTAATGGTTGAATTTTATTTTGGGTGAATCTATGTTTTTATAGAGGACTTATGGAGATTCAGGTTATTTATGGAAGTGATTAATTTTTGGTACAAGACACTAAGAGTGTTTGATGTTATTTAGAGATAAATGTTAAAATTTATCTTGGAAGACTATGTTATCAAATCCTTCCATTGTTTGTCTTTCAATCTTAGTTTGGATTATTTTGAGGAATTTTAAGGATAATTATTTATCAAATGGTCTTTTTTAAACTTTGGATATTACTGTTGAATTTTGGAAATTAAAAGTAGTTTTTCTTCATACAATGGTTTATTCTTTTGGGGGAATTATCTGATTTTATCCTAACCTTTTTGGTTTTGGTTAATATTTCAAGACAAGATGAATAGATAGTTAATCTTTTGTGGATTATGTGTTTCTATAGAAGTTGATTCTAGTGCTTCATGTGTGAACAAGTCATTTTGAATACTCATAGTTTGGAGAAAAGATGAATTTGTGGTAGAAATTTATTAAAGGATGAAACCCTACGTGACAAGTAAGCATGTTTCCTTATGTTCTTAGTCAAGATCGTAAATAAATTCCTCAACTTTATGAAAAGGATCTTAAAACAAATTTTTTTCTGTTTACTTTTCCTTCTATGAAATCAACAACCTTTCAACCAATCACAAATTTATTGTTTTTTGATAGTTAACTTTCTCCTGATCATGTTTTTTATCACTCTCCATCAAAACTTGACAGTTAGTTTTTCTTCCATATCCATATTTTCCTACATGGAATCCTAGTATGTGTTATCTCAGGTGACCTTCGTACCTTCTTTTCTTTCTTTTAAAGTGGAAGTTTTATTAACCCTTTTTCCAATGTGAGTTTGCAATAAAGGTATTTTGAAAAGTCATAACCTAGTTACCAACCCCAAATTAAAATTGTGAGGATGAATTTTATTAAAGGGGGGGGGGGATGTAACATCCTGAGTTTTAAGAAAGAAACACTATGTTCAATATCATACATTATACACTACATCGAGCTTAAACGGACAACAAAATATTTTTATTTAAATGTTACCATTATAACCTAACTGTTGGAATGGTAAGAATGAACAATATTAATTAATTTATGATTTTTTTTACACATGTATATAATAAACTCTTTTGTGACCAATTATTTATAAATGAAAATAAAACCCTTTTTATAAGGAAATGTTTTTTTGATAAAACTATTTAAATGCAAATAAGCGAGTTTATAAAATAATAAAACCACTCTTGATAGATTTTATTAATGAAATATATATTTAATATATTTAATTTAATATTTATAATTCATATTATATGTTTTCTAGACATGATATAAGAACAAATTCAACTTTTCGAATAAAAACAAGTTTTTTTTCTTCAAAAAATGCAGTTTTACCGCCTATTGATGGAGAACCCATTGTAAATATAGTTTTTGACACTTTTATATGTTATATTTGACAAAATAAACTTATTATTTGGAATCAGGATATAAAATTTTACTTTGGTTTAATTTTTGGTATTTTTCTGATTAAATCCATATTTTAATGAATAGTGAAAAATACTGTATTTTAATTCAAAACTATCTTTTCGTTTAATTTTTTTATATAGTTATGTTTTCATTTTAATTGGTTTTAAAGTGTAATTGGATTAATTTTTTATCATTTAATACAATTTTGATCATTGGAAGTAATTTCACATTTAAATTAGATATTAACGCATGTCAATCTTTTGATGGTTTTTACTTTTTAAAAACCTGTTTTCTCGTTTTGACAATAAAAATTAATTTTAAATTAATTACTGTAAATAATTTGTTTTGAATTTTGAAAAATGGGTTTCATATTTGGAATCAAAGTTTCCAAATTATGTAAATAGACCCCTTTTATTTTTGGACATGATGAAGAGTAACTTTAGTAATTATTTTTATTTAGCACGATTAAAGGGTAAATCAGATAAATAAGGGTAAAAATAATATTATAATAATATAGAACTACAGTAAAATGTATCATAATCCTATTGGATGAGATATGACCGACCAAGAAAAACCTTGGGATGAAAATTTGGCATTTGGAAGCCACTTGAGTGTGATTATGACACTTATAACTTTTAATTTAAAGTAAAGGAAAATATGTTATAAACATAAATATTTTTAATAAAACAATTTAAATATGGGTTTATATAAGTGATGGGGAGGAGCAGTTCCAAGTAGTTAGTCTGGGTTGTATGTAATGTTTGAAGCCTACGAGCAATAAATTCCTCTAAGGTCTACGACTCATGTAATACTTACACCTACGGGCCTCGTATGGGTTCCACCTCACCCCTTGAAAGGTGGATTATCAAAATCAATAAAAAAATGAAGGTCTTCGGTCCATTGGAGGTTTATATAAGTGATCTATCAGACTATAAATAGTAATTATAAAGTTAAAAAGTATCTCTTACATCATGGTATTTTATTTATAATTTTTAGATATTAAATAACTTAATTTAATTATGGCACAATGATAATGCATTGATTGCTTTATTAATGAAGAAATCAAATAAATGATATTATAAATATTAAAATAAATATTATTTGACATAATTTATGTCATAAAATATTTTTCTAGGTGAATATTACATTTTATAAGACTATTCAATGCTTTTTTTCAAAGTTATCTCTCTTTTTGGATTTTATTTAAATTCAATAAAATGAAGTGTAAAAATTGACATAATTGATATTTTAAAATTGACATAATTGTATAAAATCCTAAAAATATTTTAAAATCACAAAGTGACTATGATAAGGTCAACAAGTTCATTAAGTGTCCAATTATGAGAAATTGACCTCATATAAGTAAAATTAATAGCCTCTTAATAATTAAAATTTTATTACCACAATTAAAATTAAAAGAGAATAATTAAAGGTAAACCAAAAAGATAATGTTTAAAATAAAATCAATACATGTCTAAAAATTATTGGATGAGAATATTTCGACCTATAATCATCTTATCTTCGACATATCTTAAGTTGGAACCTTTTAATTAAAAAATTAATTTATATTAATTTAATAATTTAAGAGTTTTCAAGGGTGCCCCTTCCCTCTCCTATAAAAAGGTACCCTCTCTTATCTAATAATCACACTTCAATAACTCTTTGGTTTGGCCAATCCCTAGCCAAAAATCTTCCTAGAATCCCTACCCCCATCCTAGAATCCTCCCTTTGGGTAAAAAATCCTCCCAAGTAAGTCTTTTGGTATAAACCAAAGTAAGTTACCCGATTAAGAGGTAATGCCTCCTCTCATTCTTTTTAGTTTCATTTCCATTATATACTCCTTAAACTCTTATTATTCTATGATTACATAAAAAAACCAGTATCATAAATATACTAGGATGTTTTTATGCTAATTTTTTGAACTACACTTATACACACCTCCATTTAATGGGTAACGAACATATTGTTTCTGTGTACGGTGAACTACTGCCTCATGAAATGATGATTGTTCAATTTTTTCCTACCACCTCTCATGGTGGCCATTTTAATGGAAAATATTTTAAATATGATATATATTATATTTATATTGTATCTATTATTCTTTAATTTTTATTTATAACATACCTTTTTTATTTCCATGTTGTGTAAATACAATAATTTCGTTTGAGGAGGTGTGGACTACCGCCCCCTCAAAGCGATGTGACTCATTCCCGCTATACATGGAATGTATAAAGGATGGTTTTATTAAAACTATGAGACATAAATTAAATTAATATAATAATATTATTATAGTATAAATTTATATAATTTAATTATTATTCTTTTAATATGACAGAGAAATAAAATTAGCGTTCATGCGTACGTACTACCTACCGTCTCTATGAACGGTGCATTTCATTTATTATCTCAAAATATTATGGATTATTCTAAATAAATATATAATGGATATGTATGATATTTAAATCATGAATAATATTGTAGATATGATGTAATTTTTACCACATGGACAATTTACATCAAAACAAGTTCATTTTTGACTCAAGTACCTAATATCAACAAAACGTTCGATATGAACTTAAATAGTTTTTTAATTTTTATCACATGGTAATAAGTGATATAAAAGTAATAATAAACTTGAAAAAGGTTCTCAAGAAATTATAACTTAACCTAAGTTTATTATTTAGGAAAATAAAGAACGTACGAGACAAGTCGAACTCAAGGTAAGAGAAATCTTAACTTAATTTCCATTCATTGAGTTAAATATCCATGTCACTAGTTTTGTTTTTACAAGAATATATGTGAATTACCTCTGATTATTTTACACTAATATCTAATTATATTTATTTTATTTATATTTTTCACACATAATTATGTCATTGATTTATCCTTAATCTAATGATATGATCTTTATAAGGGATTTCATCTCAATATCCTTTCATTGAGGCATATCTTGATGTTATGAACCTTTATTATCTTATAATTCATATATAAAAACCTTTTGTCTCATTATATCATGAATTATTATATTCTCATGATATTTAAAGTTTTTTAATGTTATTCCTTAATGATTTGTATTCAAGTGTATCTCATGTGGTAAGGGAATCTTTAACTAAAACATCATTTAAAATGTTTTAAAGATTTATTCTTCTAAAACCTTCTATTTAATGTACATGTTTTCAAAATGGTTTTTAAGAATTTATTTATATGGAAATTAATGTTTTAAAATGTTAATTAATTTAAAAGGTTTCAAATTAGTATGGGACACTTTGATTCAAAAGTCTCTTTAGCAAATGTTTTAAATGGTTTTGGAAATGGGTTGAATATTTCAATATCTTAAAGTGATTTCTTATGATTGAAAATGAGATCTTATGAGTAAATTGTTGATAATTGAAATATTTTATGTGTTATGATTATATAATGGTACTTGGACATTTGACGGGTGGTTACGTGATAAATGAAAGATGAGTGGTTATGTGATAAATAAAATATGAGTGGTTCCGTGATAAACCAAGGACGTGTGGTTACTTTATAACCTCCAATGCATTGGGTGTGGAAGTCGGCCATATGGCTATTCCATTTAGTGATATGTGTGGAATTCAACCATATGATTTTTACATTTATGTATGATTATGTCCCAAGTTACCTTTATAAGTTATATGTGTTTTCTATGGGTTTTATGGTAATATTTTGATTACAAAAATTGGTAAGAAATGAGGTTATATTCAGTGAAGTGTATTTACTACTTCATAAAGGTGAAAAGTATTACTTTATGATAAAGTATTCATGGTTTACATGTCTTCTCAAATACTGAAAATTTTAATTCTTTTTGTATCCCTTACTGATCTTTTTATTCTCATCCCAAGTTTTTGAAATGTCGTTCTCCAAATTTAATGAAGAATAGAGTCAAGGATGAGATCAAGGAAAAGCTATGATGTTTAAACATGAAACAAAACCTTATTTTTTTAAACTTCTTGTTTTATGAAAAAATTGAGAGTGAGTAGAAGTGTCCACTTTGTAATATTTGAGTTGTTATGTATGAGTTATGGCCCAATTCTCTAAATATATAAACATTAAAAGATCCTCGATGTTAATTAAAGTCAAATTATTGACTTATCTCAAGATTAAGTAATGTTCAAGGCTGAGGCCTTATATTTGGTATCAAAGGTCGGTTTAGATAACTTTAGGGATTAAGATGTCTTTTTAAGAGATAGGGATATCATATGAGTTTATAATTTTTAAGGAATATCATAAGTTTAATGTCTTAGAAACCCCTTTTTAGGATTTATGATATGAAATATTAAGGTGACTAATGGTATTTTTGGAGACATTCACATTTGAGGAAATTATGGGTTATTAATTTTTGGGATGAAAAATGTAAGATATGAAATAAACTTTGATGTTAAAAAAAGTTATGGTTATTTTTTAGGTCTTTATAATATTTTTGGGAATGATATTTGAATTATATAGTTTTCGAAAAAGGATAACCCGCATGAAGGGTGACAACCCGCTGTGTCGGACAAGTCTGTGGAATCGAACCCACAACCAAAATGCGACAAGGATTTATCTCCTACCACTATCCTACATGAAGTCCATGTCTAGAAGGACTTTTTATTTTTAGTTAAACTAGTTTATGGAATAAGATTAAGTTTATTTTGGGAACCCTATATACCTATGGAAAATAGAATACTATGGGATTTTATTTGAGCAGTAATGGTTGAATTTTATTTTGGGTGAATCTAAGTTTTTATAGAGGACTTATGGAGACTTGGGTTATTTATGGAAGTGATTAAACTATCTTAGAGAATATGTGATTAGGTTAATTAATTTTTGGTATGAGATATTAAGAGTGTTTGATGTTATTTGGAGATAAATGTTAAAATTTATCTTGGAAGACCATGTTATCAAATCCTTCTAATTTTTGGGTTTCAATCTTAGTTTGGATTATTTTTATGAATTTTAACGAAAATTATTTATCAAATGGGCTTTGCTGAACTTTGGATATTACTATTGAATTTGGGAAATTAAAAGTAGTTTTTCTTCATACAGTGGTTTATTATTTTTGGGGAATTATCTGATTTTATACTAAATTTTTTGGTTTTGGTTAATATTTAAAGAGAGGATGAATAGATAGTTAATATTTTGTGGATTATGTGTTTTTATAGAAGTTGATTCTAGTGCTTTAGGTGTGACCAAGTCTTCTTGAATATTCATCGTTTATAGAAAAGATGAGTTTTTGGTAGAAATTTATTAAAGGATGAAACTATACTTGACAAGTAAGCATGATTCCTTATATTCTTAGTCAATATTATAAATAAATTCCTCAACTTTATAAAAAGGATCTTAAAATAAAAATGTTTTATGTTTACTTTTCCTACTATGAAATCAATGACCTTTTAATCAATCATGAATTTATAGTTTTTTGATATTTAACTTTCTCCTGATCATGTTTTCTATTATTCTCCAGAAGAACTTGAATATTAGTTTTTCTTCCATATCCATGTTTTCCTACATGTAATCCTAGTATGTTTTATCTCAAGTGACCTTCGTACTTTTTTTTCTTTATTTTAAAGTGGAAGTTTTATTAACCCTTTTTTTCGATGTTGGTTTGCAATAAATATATTTTGAAAAGTCATACCCTAGTTACTAACCCCAAACTCAAATTGAAATGACGAAATTTATTAAATAAGGGGAGGATGTAACATCCCAAGTTTTAAGAGAGAAACAATATGTTCAATAGCGTACATGATACGCTACATCGAGCTTAAACGAACAACTAAATATTATTATTTAAATGTTACTGTTATAACCTAGCCGTTGGAATGGAGGGAATGAAAAGTATTAATTGATTTATGAAAATATTGTTTAAACATGTATTTAATTAATTTTTTGTGAACAATTATTTATAAATGAAAATAAAACCCTTTTTTAAAAGGAAACATTTTTGTGAAAACTATTTAAATGCAAATAAGCGAGTTTATAAAATTCTAAAACCACTCTAAATGGAATTTATTAATATATTATATATTTAATATATTCAATGTAATATTTAAAATTCATATTATATGTTTTCTAGATATTATATATGAATAAATTCAATTTTTCAAATAAAATAAGTATTTTTCAAAAAATACAGTTTTACCACCTATTAATGGAAAACCCAATTTAAATCTAATTTTTGACACTTTTATATGTTATATTTGAAAAAATAAACTTATTATTTAGAAAAGATACATAAAATTTTACTTTGGTTGAATTTTTGATATTTTTCTAATTAAATCCATATTTTAATGAATAATGAAAAATACTGCATTTTAATTCAAAAATGCCTTTTCCTCTATTTTTTATATAGTTATATTGTACTTTTAATTGATTTTAAATTTTAATTGGATTAAATTTTTATCATTTGATCCAATTTTGGTAATTGGAAGTAATTTCACATTTAAATTAGATATAAATGCACGTCAATCTTTTGATGGTTTTTACTTTTTAGAAACCCTTTTTCTCGTTTTGAAAATGAGAATTAATTTTAAATTAATTAATGAAACTTATGTGTTTTGAATTTGGGAAAATGTATTAAATATTTTTAATCATAATGTACAAATTATTTAAATAGGTTCCTTTTATTTTTAGACATGATGAATAGTAACTTTAGTAATTTTTTTACCACAGTTAAAGGGTAAATTAGGTAAATAAGGGTAAAAATAATATTATCATAATATAAAACCACACTAAAATATGTCCTAATCCTATTGGATAAGATAAGAACGACCAAGAAAACCCTTGGGAATAAATTTTTTCCTTTGTAATCCACTTGGGTGTGATTATGACATTTATAACTTTTAATTTAAAGTAAAGGAAAATATGTTATAAACATAAATCTTCTTAATAAAAAAATTTAAATATGGGTTTATATAAGTGATCTTTTTGAATATAAATAGTAATTCAAAAGATAAAAATATTTTCTACATCATGGTATTTTATTTATAATTTTTAGACTTTAAATAATTAAATTTAATTATGGAACAATGATGATGCAATGATTGCTTTACCAATGAAGGAATCAAATAAATGATATTATAAATATTAAAATAAATATTATTTGACATAATTTATGTCATCCAAAATTTTCTAGGTTAATATGACATGTTATAATACTATTCAATTCTTTGTTTTGAAGTTATCTTTCTTCTTGGATTTTATTTATATTTAATAAAATTAAGAGTGTAAAAATTGACATAATTGATGTTTTATAAAAATAGTAATTTATTAAATTATTTAAAATAATAAAAATATTTTAAAATTAAAAAGTGAAAATGATAAGATTTAAAAGTTCATTAAGTTCCCAATTATGAGAAATTTACCCCATATAAGAAAAATTAATAGCCTCTTAATAATTAAAATGTTATTACCAAAATTAAAATTAAAAGAGAATAATTAAGAGTAAACTGAAAAGATAAGGTTTAAAATAAAGTCAATACAAATATAAAAATTATTTGATGAGAGTATTTCAAACCATACTCATCTTATATTTTACATATCTCAATTTGGATCATTTTGAATTAAAAAATTAATTTATATTAATTTAATAATTTAAGAGTTTCCAATGGTGCCCCTTCCCTCTCCTATAAAAAGGTATCCTCTCTTCTCTAATACTCACACTTCAAGAACCCTTTGGTTCAGCAAATAACTACCCAAACCTATTCTTAGAATCCTTACACTCATCCTAGAAACCTCCCTTAGGACAGAAAATCCTCCTAAGGAATCCTTTTGGTATAAACTAAAGGAATTTACCCAATTAAGTGGTAACACCTCCTCTCATGATCTTTAGTTTCATTTCTATTATCCACTCCCTAAACTCTTATTATTATATGATCACATAAAAAAAACAGTATCCTAAATATACTAGGATGTTTTTATGATAAGGTTTTGATCTAAACTTACACACACCTCCATTTAATGGGTAAAGAAAATACTGTTTCTGTGTACGACGAACTACTGCCTCACGAAACGATGATTATTCAATTTTTCCCTACCACCTCTCATGGTGGCCATTATAATAGAAACTATTTTACATATTTTACATATTATATTTATATTGTATCTATTCTTATATAATTTTTATTTAGAACTGAAATCACGAATGATTTTCACCTATCGTCCGGTCAAGGTTCCGGTGCTCTGCTAATGTGTATATCAGCACTCAGGTCAAATCCTCGGCAATGATACTTTTTAATAGTCGATTGTTTTTAGTTGATTGTATTTTGATTAGGGGGGTTTGTTTGCAGAGCTTAATTGAAATGATTAATGATTGGTGTTTGATTTAACAATTTGATAAATATTGGGGTGAGTTTATCATTAGGTAGTTAATCTTGTGATATCCTTGAGCTTTGCTTTATATTGCATTAAATTAACACCCATGTCACAAGTTGATGTTGATTAGAATTCCTAAGTGTTAAGGCTTTAATAAAAGCCTTAACTTAACTTATGGTTCTAATATTAATCATATATTGTTTAGGGTAGTGTATTTATGGTTCCAATAATCCTTAAAAACCACTCATTAAACAAAACAAGTAATTAATCCATGACATGTTAAGTCCAACATACACAATGTTAATTCAAAGAATACTCATCGAGCAAAAGCTCTCAATCGCTTAACATCCCTAAATTAAAACTCACCCTAATGAGAGATTTAATCATCCATTTAAATGATTAGTAATCTGGTTATAATGATTATGATGATAAATTAAGAATATAAGAAAAATAAATGGATAATAAAAGAGTGGTGCGTCAAAATCACACACAAATGATGATAATAATTAAAAACGAACTTTAGATTGATTGAGAAAGCAAAATAAAATATAGGGATTCAACTTTATTTAAACTATTTTAAGAAAATTAATATTAAACTACAGAATGTGGATGAGAATAAGAGATACTTAAGAAGAAACATGCATTAAAATATAATTACAAATACAAACACTTACAAAATTACAATTGAAAATGAATGAAATAACATGAAATCAAAGAGAATAGGAAGGGTCTATCAAGTGAAAAATTGAGTTTGGAATGTCCTACTAGGAATTTGTCATAGGCTTGGTCATGCCAATTGATCCTCATCTATTCTGAATTTCCAACTCTTTTGAAAGGAGAGGAGGGGATGTATTTATAGCCCAATGTTGTGGGCTGTTTGCATTCCAAAACTACCCCTCCACTTGAATTGCCACTTTGATAAATTAGACAGATGAATATCGAGATATGATCTTCTTACAAGTTGTAGATAAATATCTTATTTGTCTACTCTAAATATTTGGCTACCATTGGACTTAAGGATCCAAAGTTATGGTAGTTGGATTAAACAATTTTAATCTGTCCATTTCAATACAAACTTTTTGAAGGCCAAAATGTGAATTGGTTTTTGAATAGTAAGATGCCTTCAAATATGAATGCTTTATTCCACAAAGTCGGCCAAATATATCTCATATTTCTCACTGAAAAATATCAGCTTTATTTGATGATTACTTCATGAGATATGTCATAAATACTGTACTGATTTTATTTTCCGTATAGAATGGTTGGGTGAGCCTAAATGGATCATTTGGGCCCCTTGTATTTGGATTTGGGCCTTGAAAGTTTTATCCAAGACTCATTACATTATCCCATGGACCTTTGAGTAGAATTAAGGAATTTTCACTTCTGTATTGAGCCCAGTAATTCAATCTTGATGGATGGACCAGTTTCATCACAGATTTTGTGGGCCTTATTGTGTGGTCCATAGGACCCTTCAAATGAACGAATTAGCCAATTATTCCTTCTAATGATATGTGGAAAATTGAATAAGGAATACTAAAAAATAAGAACCACACAATTTTTATCAGTATAGGGAGATTTATAAATAAAATAGTAAACTGAATCAATTGGACTACTTCTAAAAATGCTCAAGAATTATACTTATTTTTAAAACATTAATATTTCACACAAATTATGCACATTTCATATAAAATAAGTAAAGGAAGTATATAATAAGTCATGAAAATATTAATAACATCAACTCCCCAACACTTAGTCTTGTGAATGTCCTCATGTTCAACAAATATAAAAACATGACAAAATCATTTTCACTCACCATCAAATATTAAATTTTTTTCACTAATTAGGGAGGTTTAGATAATATCACTCATCCATATTGAATTCAACAAAAAGTTATTATAGAAACAAATTTCTAAAAATAATTCATTTTTTCCATGCTCAAATTTAGAAATGGAAAATTGTGGCACACAAAACTTACTCCTCTCAATATGTTAAAATTAATTTATGGAGCTTCACTCAGTCATCAACCAAAAGTGAAAATCTTAGAGTTTGAAAGAGCTCCCAGATTACACTCCCTATCCAAAGTGCACAAGAATCAAGAGGTATTTTTAAGGGGTTTTTTTGTGGCTATGGGATGGTAGGAATATAATGTCCAAGAGAGAGAAGAAGAGGGGTAAAACACCAACATGGAAAAAGCAATGCACATTTTTTTTAAAATGAGACATGAAAGGAAATGGAAAAACATATTTATGCAGGAATTAAAATGTTAAATAAAACACAAAAGTTGAAGGAAATATAAAGGGAATGAGAAGATTAAATATTTACAAAACAAAAAACTTCTCCCAATGACATAAGAATATAATGCAAGTGGTCTTTTTTCTTATTTTTTTTCTCTTTTTTTTGAAAGTTGAACTTGAAAAAGATCTAACACTCATATCCCAACCCACGATTGATCTCCTAATGACACTAATTTTAATAGTTATAACAAGATCAAAGGCCAAGAAATAGTGATTTTTGATCTACCCAAGACACAACCCAATTTTTTTTTTGATTTTTTTAATTATTTTTTTGAACACTTGTCATTAAAATTTGAACAATATGTCATAAGCACATATATATTCCCAAATACCACTGAAGGACAACCCCCCAAACTAAATTGGATGCTTTCACTCAAGCATATGATAACTTTTTGAAAATCAATAAAACGTCACCCAAACAATGAAATCCATTCCCCCCACACGTAAATTTCAAAAAATTATGCAATGAAAATCCATGTTGATATTGGGTGGGATAAGGTATTGGGATTGTAATGTGGATATCAAATAAAATGTTTTCATAGACTCAAAGGGGCTTTCAAAATGAGGATTAATGTATGGTTAATGGGAGGCTATTTGGATATTATAATTCTCATGCGGTTCGGAAAATGCATCTATCATATTAATGAACACTAAAGTAAGAAATTCATCTTGAAGGTCCAAAAACTAAAGATTCACAAATGGGGGTGAAAAAAATACTCATTTTGAAAAGATGCCCATAGGTGGCCTTGGCATGAAAGTTAATTTTGTTCCTCATGGTTTGGGAAAATCATTTTACAAATAAAAAATTGAGCATTCAAAATTGGTTGGTTTTGACATAATATTCTTTATCCAAATTTATGAATAAACCACAAAATTTTTGAGATGAAACCATGTCTTTTGACTCCAAAAAATGGTTGGACAAAATTTGAAAATTAGAAGGTGAGCAAGTATGACTCTTGTTTGTTCATTTTTTTAATTTTTTAGGTTTTTTTTGTGTTTTTAAATTACACACCCACACAAAAGAGAAATAGTAAATAAAAATGTGATGAGAAAAGTGGTAAAAAATGATAATGATAGAGGAAGAATAAGAAAGAGAGAGAGATAGAGAAGAGGAGTTAAAGGGAAAGAGGTGCCCCCTAGTTTAGATTTGGTGGGTTGTCATCTCCATCCAGTGGTGGGTCAACTGTAGAAGTTGGAGATCTGATGGAAGTTGATGTTGTTTCAGGATTGTGTGATGTTACCTAAAAAAGAAAAATCATTATTCATCTAACGAAAAACTAAAAAGAAATTAAAATTTCATAAAAGTAAAATAAAACACAGGTTGCCTCCCAAGAAGCGCTGTATTTATTTGTTTACAGCTGGACAATTGTAGTGGACTACCCATAGTCTAACAGTGGCCATCATATTTTCTCAACTCCAGTGTGCTTCCAGAAAAACTTTTCCTTTGGGAGGATCGATGATTCATTAGATAATTTCATCCCTTCCTTGTTGTTTTGCTTGCAATTAAACAGGGTTGGAAAGAGAATATGACTATCCTCCCTTTGTTCTTCAATGTGAGTAATGATTTTATCCAAAAAGTGATGATTTTCTATGATTGGAAATTCCGGAAGATGTCTCAATTTTGATGGTCCATTTATGTATGGTTCAGATAACACAAAACCAGAGTATGAGATCCCAATTGTTTTTGACTCATTTATTTCATCACTTACTAATGTAGAGTAATGAGGATTAATAGAGTCATAAGACTGAATAAAATTTTCAATATCCTTTATATCAATGTTGTTCACCAAAGAATGGTCAATTTTAATATCACCAGTGATCACTTTATTAATTATGGAACAAATATCACAATCTTCACTCCCATCAGGACAATATAAACACATTGGTTCAGGGTTTATCTCACATATAACAGAATTTTCAGAATCATGGATAGGAAATGATGAATGTTGGATAATTAGATTTGAATAAAAAAATCAACATGCTTGTTCGTTTTCCCCATTACCATCCAAGTTGGAGTAGTGGAGGCTAGAGGTGATATGGGATTTCAAAGAGTTTTCAAGATCCTTTAGATCAATGGAGTTTGCATTTGTAATGTCAACATCAACTTCTCCATTTATGACTTGGTTAATGAGGATGCAATATTGAAAAACTCCTCTATTAGTAGAACATAAAGAACATGATGGATTGGGATTCAAGACACTCTCAGAGATAATTTCAGAATCATGGATAGAGATATATATTTATTCTCTGATGGGTATCTCATGGATTGAAAAATACTGAACTTGACCAGTTGGTCACCAAATTCCATGGATAAGATGCCAGTATGGACATCAATTTTGGTTTTAGATGTCATAAGAAAAGGTCTTCCTAAAATCAGAGGAGATTATCAAGAATTTGTTTTACCTTCCATGTCAAGGACATAGAAGTCAGCTATAAAGATAAGATCATTGACTCAGACAAGGACATCCTTAATTATACCCTCAGTACTAGCAGTGCTTCGATTAGCCAATTGAATAACAACACCTGTTGGGTGCAAGAGACCTAGACCAAGGTTGGAGAAGATGGATTTGGGCATGACATTAATTGAGGATCCTAGGTCTATGAGTGCATCATCAAAGTTTGAATGTTCAATTTGGAATGGAACCGTAAAGGTACCTGGATCTTTGAACTTTATGGGAATAGACTGATGGGCGGAGACATTTTCAAAGGTCCTAAGTTGCCTCTTGTGGGTGCACAATTCCTTAAGAAACTTGGCATACTTAGGGATTTTTTATGGCATCTAAGAGGGGTATGTTGACTTCAACTTGTCTAAACATGTCGAGCATTTCAGGATCAGGTTCAAAGGACTTATTTGGCTTAGAAACGGCTTGAGGAAAAGGAATTGGGTTCCTAAGTGGAATGGAAGTAGGTGAGGGAATGACTTCAGATTCCTTTTAAAGTTTCTTTTTATTTTCATTTTCTATGTCAACATTTAAAGGGGGGTTGGAGGACTTATCTTGAGGCATATCAATTTTCTTTCCCGATCTAAGTGCAATTGCACATACATTACCCTTGGGGTTGGGTAATGGTTGAGTTAGGAGTTGAGAATAATTTGATTGTTGTTTCTTGCTCAGGTGGGATGCAAGTTGACCAATTTGGGTTTCAATGTTTTTGAGGATGGAATGGGTGAATGAGGAAAGATCTTCCACTGCACTTTCCCATGGTTTCTTGGAAGAAGAGGCTTGTCCAGGATTGGTATTACCTTGATTTTGGTTCTTGGGAAAGCGATTTTATTGGTTTTGGAATAGGGAAGGCTCACTAGGATAGTGGAATCTAGGAGGAGGATTGTTCCTTTGTTGTTGAGGAACAAAAGGATAAGGTTGTTGGAAGTTACCAACACCTTGAACATATTGAAACTGGTTTGGGTTTTGAGGAGGGAATTGAGGGGGATGAGAGATGGGATTACCATACCTCATGCCTTGGTTATATAAAGAAGAGAAGGGCTCAAAGTGAGGTTGGTTGAAGTTTCTAATAAACTGACCTGATTGTTGAGGGTTGGGGTTCCACTGAGCATATGCTGCATTGAGCTCCATTGGTACATATGAAACAGATTGATCCTCTTGAAGTTGTGGACATGTGTCAGTTGGATGAGCTGATGAGTTACAGATTCCACAGTTTTTGATAGGTCTAGGAAACATTGATTGTGGAGAAGATGAGGTTGGGGATTTGGATGCCATAACTAGTTGTTGCACAAGACCCATAAGTTCACTCATCCACTCGGTCATCTTGTTCGACTCTATGGATTGATTATCTTGGAATTGTTTTACTTGAGTATGTTCTCAAGTATGGAATTGTTGTGTGTTTGCATCCATGTTGCTTATAATATCTCTTACAGCTGCATGAGTTTTATCAACAAGAGCACCGCCACTTGCATCATTAATGAGAGTTCCCTCCATAGCCAATAACCCCTCATATAAGTATTGGATCAAGATTTGGTCAGTGATTTGGTGGTGTGGGCAAGTTTCAACAATATTTTTGAACCTCTACTAGTATTCATGGAGTGATTCACTTGGGAACTGACGAATACCACTTATTTCCTTTTCGATAGAAGCAGTACGAGAAGCAGGAAAGAATGTCTCTAAGAAGAGTCGCTTCATGTCATTCCATGTAGTTATGGAACCAGGAGGAAGGTAGTAGATCCATGACTTAGCAGTGTCATCTAGGGAGAAAGGGAATGCTCAGAGTTTGATTTGTTCCTCAGAAACCCCTTGAGGCTTCATGGTAGAGCACACCACTTGGAACTCTTTAAGATGAAGATGTGGATCCTCACCGGCTAGCCTGTGGAAACGAGGGAGAAGATGAATCAAACCCGATTTGAGTTCGAAGTCAGCCTCTATATTTGGATATTGAATACCAAGAGGTTGGTAATTAATATTAGGGGTAGTGACTTCTTCAAGTGTTTTTTCCTTAGGATTGGCCATATCTAATTCAATTGGTTGGACAAATACTAGTTCTTGAATTATTTGATTATCCCTAATGTTCCTCCTAAGATGGAAAAGTGTTCGCTCAATTTCAGGGTCAAAAAAATCCAAGGGATTGTTTGGGAGGCTACGGAGCATTCAGATAGATATTGGAGGAAAGGGGAAGATGGGTTTTTCTTTTTGTGTTTTCCGTTTATGTTTTTATGAGGAATGCGAGTTTTTCTTTGTGTTTTTTTTTTCAATTTTTTTTAAATTTTGTTTTTTTGGTTTTTTTACAATAAATAGAAACTAATGACTACATAAAGAACCATACCCAGAAAAAATTCCATTTGAAAGCATGGACGATTTTCACCTATCGTCCGATCAAGGTTCTGGTGCTATGCTAATGTGTATAATAGCACTCGAGTTGAATCCTCGGCAATGATACTTTTTAATAGTCGATTGTTTTTAGTTGATTATATTTTGATTAGGGGGGTTTGTTTGAAGAGCTTAATTAAAATGATTAATGATTGGTGTTTGATTTAAAATTTTTATAAATATTGGGGTGAGTTCATCATTAGGTAGTTAATCTTGTGATATCCTTGAGCTTTGCTTTATATTGCATTAAATTAACACCCATATCACAAGTTGATGTTGATTGGAATTCCCAATTGTTAAGGATTTAATAAAATCCTTAACTTAACTTAGGGTTCTAATATTAATCATATATTGTTTATGGTAGTGTATTTATGGTTCCAATAATCCATGTAAACCACTCGTTAAACAAAACAAGTCATTAATCCATGACATGTTAAGTCCAACATACACAATTTTAATTCAAAGAATACTCATCGAGCAAAAGCTCTCAATCGCTTAACAACCCTAAATTACAAATCACCCCAATGAGAGATTTACTCAGCCATTTAAATAATTATTAATCTGGTTATAATGATTATGATGATAAATTAAGAATATAAGAAAAGGAAATAGATAAGAAAAGAGTGGTGCGTCGAACACACACACAAATAGTGATGATAATTAAAAATGAACTTTAGATTGATTGAGAAAGCAAATGAAAAGAAGGGGATTCAACTATATTTAAAATATTTTAAGAAAATTAATATTAAACTACATAAGGTGTATGATAATAAGAGATACTTAAGAATAAACATGCATTAAAACGGAATTACAAATACAAACACTTACGAAATTACAATTGAAAATGAAACGAAAGAACATGAAATCAAAGAGAGGAGGAAGGGTCTATAAAGTGAAAAATTGAGTTTGGAATTTCCTCCCAGGCCTTTTTAATATCCTTGGTAGTTCCAATTTATCCTCTATTCTGAATTGCCAACTCTTTTGAAAGGAGAGGAGGGGGGATGTATTTATAGCCCAATGTTGTGGGCTGTTTGCATTCCAAAAATGCCACTCCACTTGCATCGCCACTTTTATAAATTATACAGCTGAATATCGAGATATGATATTCTTACAAGTTTTATACAAATATCTCCTCTGTCTACTCTGAAAATTTGGCGGCCATTGGACTTAAGGAACCAAAGTTATGACAGTTGGATTAAACAATTTTAATCTGTCCATTTCAATACAAACTTTTTGAAGGCCAAAATGTAAATGAATTTTTGAATAGGAAGATGCCTTAAAATATGAATTATTTATTCAAAAAATTCTTCATCATATATATCATATTTCACACTAAAAAATATAATCTTTATTTTATTATTACTTCATGAGATATGTCATGAATACTGTACTGATTTTATTTCCCGGCCAGAATGGTGGACTGAGTTTAAATGGATCATTTGGCCCCCTTGTATTTGGATTTGGGCCTTGAAATTTTTATCCAAGACTCATTACATTATCCCCCGAACCTTTTAGGAGAATGAAGGAATTTTAACTTCTTTATTGATCCCAGTAATTCAATCTTCATGGATGAGCCAGTTTCATCACAGATTCTGTGGGCCTTATTGTGTGGTCCATATGACCCTTCAAATGGTAGAATTGGCCAATGATTCCATCTAATGATTTGTGGAAAATTGAATAAGGAATCCTAAAAAACAACAAACACACAATTTTTATCATTAGGGGAGAGTTATAAATAAAATAGTAAACTGACTCAATTGGACTACTTCTAAAAAAGCTCAAAAATTATACTTAGTATTAAAACATTAATATTTCACACAAATTATGAACATTTCATATAAAATAAGTAAAGTAAGTATATAATAAGTCATGAAAATATTAATAACATCAAGAACACACCTTTATGCTTTCCATGTTGTGTAAATATGATAATTTCATTTGAAGAAGTGTGGACTACCGCCCCCTCAAAGCGATGTGACTCGTTCCTGCTATACATGAAACATATAAAGGATGGTTTTATTAAACATATGATACATAAATGTAATTAATATAATTATGTTATTATAATATACATTTATATCATTTAATTATTATTATTTTAATATTACAAAGAAATGAAAATAGTATTCATGCGTACGTACAACCTACCATCTCCATGAACGGTGCATTTCATTTCTTATCTCAATATATTATGGATTATTCTAAATAAATATATAATGGATATATATGATATTTAAATCATGAATACTATTCTTTAGATGTAATTTTTACCACATGGAAAATTTACATCGAAACAAATTCATTTTTGACTCAAGTACCGAATATTGACAAAACATCTGATATGAACTTAAATAGTTATGTAATTTTTATAACATGGTAATAAGTGATATAAAAGGAATAATAAACTTGAAAAATATTCTCAATAAATTATAAATTAACCTAATTTTATTATTCATGAAAATAAAGAATGTACGAGACTATCCAGACTCAAGGTAAGAGAAATCTTAACTCAATTTCCATTTATTGAGTTAAATATTCATGTCAATGGTTTTGTTTTTCCAAGAATTTGTGTGAATGAAATATGATTGTTTTACACTAAATATACAATTATATTGGGTGTATTTATATTTCTCACACATAATTATGTAATTGATTTATCCTTAATATAATGATACCATATTTGTAAGAGATTTCGTCTCAATCTCCTTTCATTGAGTCATATCTTGATGTTATGCACCTTTATTATCCTATAATGCATATATAAAAACATTTTGTCCTGTTATATCATGAATTATTTTTTTCTTATAATATTTAAAGTTTTGTTTAATTTTATTCCTTAATTATTTTTATTCAAGTGTTTCTCACGTGGTAAGGGAATCTTTTACTAAAGCATTGTTTTAAATGTTTTAAAGATTTATTATTTTAAAATCTTAATTTCATGTACATGTTTTCAAAACGGGGTTTAATAATTTATTTATATTGAAATGAATGTTTTAAAATGTTAATTTATTTCAAAAGTTTCAAAATGGTATGGGACACTTTGATTCAAAAGTCTATTTAGTAAATGTTTTAAATGGTTTTGGAAATGGGTTGAATATTTCAATATCTTGAAATGATTTATTATGATTACAAATGAAATTTTATGAGTGAATTGTTGATAATTGAAATATTTTATGTGTTATTATTATATAATGGTACTTGGATATTTGATGGGTGGTTACGTGATAAACCAAAGATGGGTGGTTATGTGATAAACCAAAGATGGGTGGTTCTGTGATAAACCAAGGATGGGTGGTTACGTTATAACCTCTAATGCATTGGGTATGGAAGTTGGTTGTATGACTATTCTATTTAGTGATATGTGTGGAAGTCGACCATATGTTTATTCTATTCAAATTTTATTATGTCCCAAGTTACCTTTATATGTTATATGTGTTTTCTATGGGTTTTATGGCAATATTTTGATTAAGAAAATTGGTAAGCAACGAGCTTATATTTAGTGAAGTGTATTTACTACTTCATAAAGGTGAAAAGTATTAATGGTTTACATTCTTCATAAAGGTAAAAAGTATTACTTTATGGTAAAGTATTCATGGTTTACATGTTTTCTCAAATACTAACAGTTTTACTTCTTTGTGTATCCCTTATTGTGCTTTTTATGCTAATCCCAAGTTTTTGAAATGTTGTTCACAGGATTTAATGAAGAATAGAGTCAAATATGAGATTAAGGAAAATATATGATGTTTAAACATGAAATGAAACCATGTTTTTTTAAAGTTATTGTTTTATAAAAAAAATGGATAGTGAGTAGAAGTGTCCACTTTGTAATATTTGAGTTGTTATGTATGAGTTATGGAATAATAATATAAAGTTATACACCCAAAAAGATACTCAATGTAAATTAAAGTGAAATTATTGACTTATCTCAAGATTAAGTAATGTTTAAGGCAGTGACCTTATACTCAGAATCAAAAATTGGAAGCTGGACGTTCTTCTTTATCTACACCTACAACCATGAAGTTTTCTTGGGTACCAAAGGCATCCCAAGCAGGGTGTGATATGTACTCAATAGTCCACCAACAACAATGTCTAGATAAAACTAATCTATTCATATAAAATGAGCAGTGTTTTAATAATAATAATGAAAGACAATAAATAAATAAATACATCGGATCAGGTTCCTCATGGGATACCTGACCGACTCTACCTACTTCGACCTAATCCGGATGTCTCTAAATCAAGGTGGTCTATACAAGTGTGATATAATGAATAAATGGGTCATTATGAATAACATATCAAAAGGTGGACCATCCCCAAGTAGGTGACTTGGCTTGGTGGACACATCCCTAGAATTTTAGTTACACTCCAATGGCCCAAAGGCGTTCACTTTTTATTGATTTGTGATAATACACCTTTCAAGGGGTGAGGTGGAACCCTTACAATTCCCATAGGCATAAGTATTACATGGCTTGTAAGCCTTAGAGTAATTCATTGCCTATAGGATTCAAACATTACATACAACCCAGACTAACTACTTGGAACTTATCCTACCCAACATCTTCATCGCGAAATCAGCTCTCCACCTTTGCATGACTGTTTGAATAGGCTTTCCCGTGCATGTACAGGCTTGTCCCGATGGCAGGTTCCATACCCTCTCATTCTTGAAATCCGTTTAGATTCTACTATGGTGAAAATATCCTTGATCATCCTCCTTCTGGAGCTTGTTCCTTGTAGGCTATCTGGTTGCATATGCATTTAAGGTGGCCTGAAGGCCTTACTGACCCGAAGGCCCAGGTGGCCCAAAGTCCTTAAAGGACTCAGGGACCAAATCGGTGGCCCGAAGGCCCAAATGAGTGAATATTCCTGACTGATACAGTGCCAAATAGTACCTGCTACAATACTTGATATAGTACCTACTACAATACTGCTACAATACTGCTATAGTGCCCCCGAAAATTATGCCTCTGCCTGGATTTGATCCCCAGTCTCCTGGATGCACTTAAGGAGTCCTCAAAAACTAGGATGAGGCTCATGTGCTGGAATTTCAGTTACACGTCCTTATTCTTTAATTTAAAATTTATCTTTAGAATTAAGAATAGGTACCCTGATCCCATCCAATGCAACCCATAGGGAATACAAATTATTGATCTAGGGGAACTTTAAATGGCCAATACCATAAGAGTCTGTCCAAGGTGATCCATAAATGGAATCCCTAGTATCACTCTCAGCATGACATGAAATAAACCCTCTGAGCCCGTCCCTAGTATATCACATAGGGGACCGAGTATCACTCATGACCTACTCTAACCATATTTCCATCGAGCCCATACATTTTTTCTCCCTGAAGAGACGCTATCGTGGGAGCCCTCAAATGATTAGTGTGATTTTGGGGTACTTAGGTGCAACAGAATGGCTGACCAAGGTTGTCTCTCAAAGGAGGAAGTAAATTAAAACAACTTTTTAGAGGTATTCAAAAAATAAAATAAAAGAGAATTAAAACACTACTTTAAAGGATGGGGGTTGGTTATATTTTATAAATCTAGAAGAAGTTTTCTGGAATAAGATTGTATTTTTTTTTAGTTTTGAAATGAATTTTGATTAAAATTACACAACAAGAGGATGTTTTTTTAGACAATATTTAAAATAAGTAATCAATATAACTCTAACTCTTAAATAAATTATTTATCATTATCATTTAAATTAACATCCACTTAATTATTATTCCTTAACTTGTTAACCCCTGAACCCTACGAGAATTAACCTTACCACAAAGATGAAGTGAATTTAACCCTAGGCTAACTTCGGAACATGCAATCGCAACACCCTGCTTTGATTGATGTTCTAAGATTAGATTATGGTCAGTGGTAAATTAAGTCACATTTCACCTCTGGAAATTAGAATTAATTGAGTTTAGGGATTATATTTTAACACTAAAAATTGATCTTGTATGGTTTTGTATAACCGATTAAGTTTGCACTCTCACAATTTACACAAAATCTCGTCCTTGCGTGTTTTTGTGTTAATTGTTCAATTGCTTGATTAGTTTCAATTAAATTAAAAACTCAATTAATTAATCATATTATGTGAATTAAATTATATCATTTATTCAAAATAAATGAATGTAGAAGGTAAGAGATAGATCTATTACTAAAAGACTACTCTTCCATGGGTGGCATAATCATCGTAGAAGCAAATTGCATTTGCAACGATTTATAATGGGTATAACCCAATAACGCTTCTACTCAAGAATTCCAGACCAAATAGGAAGATTAAGAGAAGAATAAATTTGAATAAAACAGAAGAAACGATAATAAATAAAAGAAGTACAAAGAAATTTATTACACAAACAAAAGCATTACAACACGAAGGAGAAGAAGGCTTCGTCGAAGGGATCCTTGCTTCAAGAGATACCCTTATTTAAATGGTTGGAGAATTGGAGTGGATCCACTTATCATCTGCCCTAAACTTCCCAATTCACGTCCCAACCCCACCAAATGAGAAAAACACCAATTTATAGAGTGGTGGGGAGGCTAGATTCAAAGTGGTTTCAAGTGTGAATAGGGAATCTCGGCCAAATATTTTATTCCAACTTGAACCACCCATTTGACCACCAAAACGCGTGAATCATCTGTCATTCCAGAAGGATGATCCGAGCTAAAATGATTTATGTATCACCTCTCAAAATTTAGTCCTTATCCAAGTACATATGAATACGTTATGGCCCAAATATAGAACCCATTTCCATTCTGCCGAGTCCATATCACCATTGACTTAATGACCCATTTAATCCATCCAAATGAACTCTTTAGCTCTAGTTTCCTGAATAAAAGTTATAGAAAATTAATTTAGGAACACTGTTACAAAATATTAAGTTCAAATAATAAATATTAAAATATTAATCTTCAAAATACTACAGTACATTTTAAAAGGGTAAAACTGGAATTTTCATCAAATTTTCAAATGAATGATCTAATCCCAAATATTTCATAAATGAATATATTTAGAACAATGTGAGGAAATTATATCATTTATCATCAATAAAATATCCAACAAAATAGTGTTTTATCAACTCCCCCACACTTACCCTTTTGCACTCCTGGGCAAAACACTCATATCGAGTAAACATCAATATCAAATCAAAACCAATTTTAAAACACATATCCTTGAGATTCAACAATTCCACACCAAGAAACAAAAGATATCATGACTCATAAAAAAAACATTATTTCAAGTTCTTTATTTATATAATTCAATATATTTCCACTTCATTTATCCTCCCATGAAAAAAACACTTACCTCACTTGAATTTTCTCTTATCACACAAATGTCAATTTTTTAGCAATGTCTTTCTCATCCAAACTCATACAAGGGTCACCATAGGGTTGATAAATTCCTACATCGCCACCCGATGTGAGTCAAGGAAATATGTTTATCATGAGGACTTTTCAGGGTTGTTTTGTGGCTTTTGGTTGGTAGGATTTAGATGTGAAAAACTCTGAGGCTGAATGAGGAGGTCTTGACTCTTTTTGAAGCAAAATTGCATTAATCTAATTTTCACTTAAATATGGTCTCCTCATTAATCCCCATAGTATAAATTCAGCTCCATCATCATGAAAAGTCATGGAAGGTTTTCACCATTCATCATTTCAGCAAAAAAATGTCAATCTTCTCAAACATGATTTTCTTGAAAGCTCCAGATAGGCACAACTTTTACTTCTATTAGAAGCTCCGGAAAAGGCACAACTTCACTTATCATGAAAGCTTCAGAAAAGGCAAAACTTTCAATATAATGATTTTCTTCAGCAGCAAAAACATCTCTCCGAAATTTAATTTTTCACCCAAAGTATCACAAAATGTGGTAGCACAACACATGACAGCTTCCCCCACACTTAAGATCAACTAGATTATGCAATTTCACTTCAAGAGTTGGTTGGATAGGGAAAATTGGCTTGTAATGTGGCTAACCTAACAGGCTGTGCATGGCTTCTAAGGGCTACAAGGATTAAATGTTCAAGGTAGGCCATTATAAAAAAGGATTATTTGAAATAGGGGCTTTAATACCAAAAAAATGCCTCAATCATTTAAACATAAGTACCTAAAACCCTCAAGTTTTGATAGGAATAAATAAAATTCTGGTTAAATCAAGCATGGTTTGGTTATCTCAAGAAGTGAAGTGAATGTAAAGAATATGAAAATAATGGTTCAGAAGCCTCATAGGAAAGTGATTTCAAATATAAAGACAGTGAGATGTGGCATGGGATTCAAAATTCGGTGTACTTTTCATGAAATTACTAAATATTTGAACGTGAAACAAAGTTATTTCAGCATTCATTTAAGCTTAGTTTCAAGGGATAAATTGTTTCACTCATTGATATGCATTTAAAAATCACTACAACACGAAGGAGAATAAGAAGGCTTCGTCCAAGGGATCCTTGCTTCAAGAGATACCCTTATTGAAATGGTTGGATAATTGGAGTGGATCCACTTCTCCTCTGCCCTAAACTTTCCAATTCATGTCCCAACCCCACCAAATGAGAAAAACACCAATTTATAGAGCGGTGGGGAGGCTAGGTTCAAAGTGGTTTCAAGTGTGAATGGGGAATCTCGGTCAAATAATTTATGCCAACTTGAACCGCCAATTTGACCACCAAAACGCATGAATCATCTGTTCTTCCTGAAGGATGATCCACTATAAAATGAGTCATGTATCTACTATAAAAATTTGGGCTTGATACAAGGATATATGAAAAAGTTATGGCCTAAATACAGAACCCATGTCCATTCTACTGAGTCCAGCCCACCATTGACTTAATGACCCATTTACTCCATCCAAATGCACTCTTTAGATCTAGTGTCCTGAATAAAAGTTGTAGAAAATTAAGTTATAAACACTATTAAAAAATATTAAGTTCAAATAATAAATATTAAAATATTTATCTTCAAAATACTACAGTATATTTTAAAAGGGTAAAAATGGAATTTTCATCAAATTTTCAAATGAATGATCTAATCCCAAATATTTCATAAATGAATATATTTAGCACAATGTGAGGAAATTATAACATTTATTATCAATAAAATATCCAAAAAAATAGTGTTTTATCACTCCCCTAGGGAACCAATATCTCTCACATGGAGGTAAGGTAAATTCATGGTGATCCCATCCCAGACAGACCTAGTATCACTCCCAGCATGTAAAGAAACCATTTACAATTCTAATTACAAAGATAAATGAGCCCATCAAATACATCCCATAATGATCCACATATAAATATTGGCTTGGATATAATTTATAGATTATCTATTATAATTCATTTAATTTATCACAGAATTTCACTTATAACAATTTAAATTAAACCGGCCAAATCATTTTAGACAAGAAATTCCACTAGGCATAGGGCATAGTGCCTAACTAATGGAATGATTCCAAAGGTATTTATTATATGAAAAACACCCCTCAAGGATGGTTTAACATTTTAAGGAAGAGGTAAAATAGGCTAATAAGGAAGGGTACACAAATAGAGATGGCCTATGTCAAGGCGAACAACCTAGGATGTGATTTTTCATTAGCTAGGATCACAATAAGCATGAGGAACCATTTAAAATAATTTACTAAGAATTTTGGAACTCATTGGAAAATTTTGTCATGTGTCACAACAATGCATAAGATAAATGTAACTAAACTTGAGGGAAAGAATCTAGACCACCAACCATAGGTTTGTAGTGATCTTCTTGTCCAGTTTTGGCCCATGAATTGAGCCAGAATGGGAGATATCAGGAGAAACACCAAATACCCTGAAAAATGGAGAAAATGAGATCATACCAAAATAGTAAAATAGGTGGGAAGATAAATTAATAATATAAATAAGAGGAGTGTAGAGATTACCAAGAGGGATCCAACACACTCGACGACAAAAGAAAAAAATATTGTATGAGAGAGATACCAAAATCCCTAAAAGAGGAGGAAGGAGGAGCTTTGGGTGAGGGAGAGGGGATGTTATGCTGGAGTAATTAGGGAGGAAGAAATATTAGGGATTTTAAAAAATTTAAGGGAAAAAATTTAATTTCACACCCCAAAACTGGGTTTCATGGTTTTGCCACACAATTGGCCAAATTGTGTGCCAAATGTGTGTCCTTCACTGCCTAGGGACACCCCTCACACGGGGTAGGTGCAGAGTTTGACTAATCATGCGTATCCCATAAAAAATAGATTTGTCAAGAGGGTCTACAATCTTGCATGGGTGTGGGGCCTGGCTTGCATGGTTGCAGACAAATCATGCGGTCTCCCCTGTGCACTGGGTGACTCTCACGGTTAGCACTAACCACACACTAACCATGCAGCCCAGTCCACCTCCTTGAATTCCAGAGATCTGAGCTCTAAACAAGCCCTAAACTCTCCCAAATCAATCCTTAGACTTTAGAGCACATTGTTATCATAAAACGAGAGTTTTTGAAAAGTAATCTAAAAGGTCATACCTCTCTAAAAATCCGAGACATTACAACCTCCCCTCCTTAAAACAACTCATCTATGAGATTCCCTTCTAAGGGTGGAAAGATGTTGTTTGAGAAAAGTTCTATCCATTGGGCATGTACATCATCTTCTCACTCTCAAGTCTCATACTGTACACAGTCATGCTACCATAGCTTCCAGACTAGGGGAACTGACCTACCTCAAAGAGCCTTTATGCTCCTGTAAATGATACGTATCAGATGCTCCTCGAAGTATGCATCTTAATCCATCTCTATATCATCAGGATCAAATGAATGAGATGGTTTAACATGATACCAACAAAGCTGCGATACATGGAAGACATCGTGCATGGCACAATACCTCTAAGGTAACTGCAACCAATAGGCTACCAACCCGACTCTCTCCATGATATAGAAAGTACCGATATAACAAGGTGATATATTTCCCTATCTTCGGATCCATCTATGATCCAATCTAGGAAAAATTCGCAGAAAGACCCAATGTATGATCAAATTTTCGAGTATGTCAAATTAGTTGTTTATTTTTTACTAGAATTTCTGTAGTATAGTAGGAACCCTATGCCATATCTCAACAAATCCTTAGATCATTAATTTAAAAAGAATGTTTTGATTAAGAAAAAGGGAATGGGGGTTTGTAAAACTTTGGGTTTGGTGATTTTAGAATCCAAAAGAAAATGAAAAGAGATAAAATAAAGAATAAATTAATATAATTAATTAAGTGTGATCAACCCGGGGAAATATCATGATGCTCATCCTTCATCCCTTCAAGATATAGGGTTATAATATTTTAATCCATAGTTTGTAACACCTAGAACAATAGTTTTACTGAGTTTATAATAGGATACCTCCTAGGGTTCAGTCGGAAACACATAATGATTCACTGGATACCGCCAATGATTGGGTGATTGTGTTCAACTTCATAACCAAAACTCACCAAGGAAACACACAAAAAACTCGATGTGCTATCCAGGTTTGTATGTTATTTATTTTTGATACCATGAAATAAATTTACATGGTCTTGATAGTGTTTATGATAGTTCAATTGACCAATATGAACCACACAAACACCATAATTTAAAGGGGGAAGAAGAAGTGGTGAACGATGTGTGAAACATCACATGAATGGGTACCCCTAAACATGATCATATGAGTTTAACATGACATACTAGTACATAAATAAATAAAATAAGAATTTATTATGATGAAAAACAACACAAAAAACTGTAATTAAAAATATCATTCAAATATTACAAACACGAATCTTGAGATTTACATCACATTGCCCTCGGGTGATCGCAAGGCATTTAGAACTCTATGGGAGGAGAGAAAGAAAATGATGATGAAGTAGAACATCCCATGGCCTCTAGAACTTCTAGGATTGAGTATAATAATACTTTGAGACTCCAAAATGGAAGCACATTTCCCCCTGGTCGAACTTACAAATGGGGTTCCCAAGGTACTCTTTTATAGGAAAAGTGGATGGTGGTTTTGGGCACCCAGATTTGGTAAAACAACTTGGAACATGGTTTTAGGCCACTAGACAGTCTTATATTGCGTTTTTCAAAACTAAAAACATGTTTTATCACCTATTTAATATCTCCACCAAAAATTTGGCATCATTATGAGGCCCAAATATCTAGATAAGTCTGAAATACAGAACAAAACTTTTGACTTTCTGCATATTTTATTCCTTAGACAGATCATTTCAGATGGGACTCTTAGAGGATGAATTGAGATTCAGTTCCTTAATAAGAGATGTATCCCACTAAGTTTTAAATCATCCCACAAAATCTATTCCCAATTTGATAAACCTATTAGTAGTAGTGTTCTGTTTAGTCCATTGCTATGCTTGGATACTACGTAGTTTAGCCCATTCCCCTTGAACTTCGTCATGGGCCCTCCAATTCATCTCCACCTAAAATGTAATTATCAAAACAAGTAACATTTCCATTTTTAAAAATGATAAATATGAAATAGTTTAATAAAAAATGAAGTTAAATTTGTTATTAATTTTATAATTTTCAATACAAAACTAGTTTAACACAATGGCGTAAGGTTGAAATAAAACAGCGAATCACGGTGCGATAACACCCCCACACATAAACATTTTCAATCCTGGGAAAAGTATTATATCCTAATAAAGTCCCATTACTAAATAAAAGGTGAGAAAACGTACAAGATTATTTGAAATGAAATCCATCATGTATCATTTATGAAATCAATTTTCCTATCATTTTTCTTCTCTCACATTCGAATTTGTTCAGCATAATTTGTTCACCCATGGAACAAGTCGCAACCTACCTCACCTAGAAATTTTCCCTATTAACTCAAGGAAAATATGAAAGCAGAGTTATTCTCTTTTCCCAATGTTCATGCGATCTTACCATATGATTTCCAAAATTCTCATTTCTCTACCAATAGAAACTAGCATGCTACTCAAGAGTACTTCCAACAGGCTGTTATAAGGTTCAAGGGTTGGTAGGATTTAATGTTTAAAAATATGAGATAAAAGAGGAGTGTTTAATCTCTTATATACAAAAAATTTCAAAATTCAGCAAGTTTTCACAATGAATGTACACACTCAACCCCTCACAAAGTGTATCACCTCTAACTCACTATCCCCATTGTCTATTTGTGTGGGTCACAACCAATCAGTGAATAATAATGAGTAAACATCCTCTTTTCTCCATTTTTTTATGTTTTTTTCTATTTACAAAACTATGTTTTTTAATATAATGTTTTTTGGAGATAAATAGGGAAACATGTGTAAAAAAATGATGCAATATGGCTTGTGAACTCACTGCCCAAGGAAAATGTAGAAATCCTTTATATCAACCCATAACAATGATTATCTCCCCATAATTCCCATAGAAACACCCTCTCAACCACACTTTATGAAAATAAAATAACAATATACATAATAGATGGGTAGGTAGGGATAAATTAGCTTGTAATGTGGCGACTTAATAGGAATTTCATGGTCTCTAAGGCTTTAAAAGGGTAAAATGTCAAGGTGGCTGAAAATAGAGGTTAATTGTACAAAGGGATTTTCAATGAACGATTACCTCTATCATGAATGTAGAATAATTGAATCTTGTGGATTAAAATAGAATCAAGGAAAGTTCTAGTTTCTCTACATGACCCGAGACTCTTAAGAAAGTGATTAAAAGGTAGAATATGTAAAAAAGGGCTTAGAATGTCTCTCAGGTAAGGGATTAAAATATTAGTTAGTGCTAATGAGACATGGGTTTCAAAAATCCATCAAACACCTAAGAATGATTTGAAAATACAAATTCTATAAAAGTACTCCATATCAAAATTCATTTTAAAAACATTTGTCCAAAAATAATGGAATTTCCCACACAATAGACTCAAGAATGAAAAATGATTTTGGAAATTCTTTTTAAGTTTAATGTTTGTCTAAAAACAAAAAATAAAGAAAAAGAAATCAAAAATGAAAACACATATTTTTTTTGTTTTTTTTGTTTTTTTATCCTAACTATGACATGTCACCCTTCCCCACACATAAAAATTACATTGTCCTCAATGAAATTATTTTAAATAAATAGAAAAGTAAATAAAGTTATGGAGAAGGGACAACTTTCTAATTAGTGCTATATTTGGAATTTATCAGTTGGATTTCCTCCATGAGATGCTTTAGAAAATACTCATAGAAGTGTTTGAGACTCTTCCCATTGACAATAAAACACGTTCCACTCTTCTCATGAAAAAATTGTATGACACCAAAAGGGTAAACATCAATAACAGTATAAGGACCAAGAAACCAAGAACAAAGCTTACCTGGGTGGAGCTTTAGCCTAAAATTGTACATTAGAACCTTCTCACCAATATGAAACTTTCGCTAATGAATCATCCCATCATGGATAAATTTTTTATTCTCTTTATAGATTCAGGATTCTCATATTCATCACGCCTAATTTCTTAAAACTCATAAATATGAAACTTCCTATGCTCACCTGTATCTGATAGATTCATATTACATTGTTTAACAGCCCAATATTTATGGTGCTATACCTCTATTGGGAGGTTACAAGCCTTTCTAAACACAATATTATATAGTGACATTCCGACTAGGGTTTTAAAACCTGTACGGTATGCCCAAAGTGCATCATCCAAGAACAAACTCCAATCTTTCCTATTGGGTTTTATCATTTTTCCAAGGTTCGCTTAACTTCCCGATTTTAGATTTCTACTTGTCTGTTATTTTGGGGGTGATATGCAGTGGAGACTTTATGAATAGCCCCATACTTACAAATTAAATTTTTCATGTTGCAATTGAAAAAATGTGAACCCTGATCACTAATGATGAATCTCAACAAACCAAACCTACTTAAAATTTGGGACCTCACAAAACCAACAACCAATCGAGAGTCATTAGCCCTGGTGGCCTTTTATTCCACCCATTTAGAGACATAGTCAATAGCCAATAAGATGTACAAAATTTCAAATTAATTTGGAAAAGTCCCCACGAATTCAATACCCCATACATCAAATATCTCACAAAATAACATGGGTTGTTGGGACATTTCATTCCTCTTAGAGATATTCCATGTGAATTAACATCGAGTAAACAACTTACAAAATCGATGGGCATCTCTATACAATGTTGGAAAATAAATTCCTAAGTCAAGGACCTTTTGAGTTGTACATTGAGAGCCAAAGTGACCCCCACAATCCAAAGTGTAACAGAAGGTCAAAACAGTGGTGAACTCATGGTCAGGGACACACTGAATGACAACTTGGTCACTAAAAATTCTCCAAAAATATGGATCATCCCAAATGTACCATCGATAATCATGCGTAAGTATCTAGGATTTGGAAGTGATGAAATCAGTGGGAACCCTAGATGTTGCTAGAAAATTTACAATGTTCGCATACCAGGGGTAAGGTTCACAACATCACAAAGGTTCTCATGATGGAAGAATTATCCAATGGGGAGGGGTGAGTTAACATGATGGTCTAGTGGTGGGGAAATACTACTAATGTGGCCATCTATCACATTTTCACTCCTCTATTATCTCTAATCTCAAGGTTAAACTCCTGGAGGAGTATCATCCACCGAATGAGGTGGGGATTGCTTTAGGTTTCTTTAGAAGAAAACAAAGGGCAACATGATCAGAAAAGAAAATGATTTTTGACCCGATAAGATATGAATGAAATTTTTCTAAGGAAAACACAATAGAAAGAAGTTCTTTTTTAGTGATTGTGTAGTTTTCCTGGGAAGGGTCAAGGGTACGTGAGTTATACATAATGACATGAGGAGCCTTATTAACCCTTTTTGATAAAACTACCCCAAATTCAAAGTTAGAGGCATCAAAAATAAGTTCAAAGGGGAGATCCCACCTTGGTGGTTGGATGATGGGAGGTTACATGAGACTAATTTTTAGTGAATTGAAAGAATCATCACATTTTTTTTATCCAACAGAAATTTAGAGTCCTTTTTCAACAATCAAGAAAAGGTAAGTGCAATCTTACTAAAATATTTAATGAATTGGTGGTAAAAACCAGCATAACCCAAGAAATATCACACCTCATAAACACATTTTAGATATGGAATGGTTTAAATTAATTCAATTTTTGATTTATCCACTTGAATTCCCTATTTTGAAATAACAATCCCAAGAACTATCCCCTGACCAACCATGAAATAGAATTTCTCATAATTTAATAAAAAATATTTTTCAATGTAATGACGGATGATAGAACTTAGTTGTGACAAACAGTCATCAAAGGAATTTCCATAAACTACGAAATCATCCATAAAAACTTTTATGCAATTCTCTAGGTACTCAGAAAAAATACTCAACATACATAACTGAAAAGTATTGGGAGCACTACATAGACCAAAAGGCATCCTTCTGTATGAAAATGTGACGAATAGATAGGTAAATGTTTTCTTTTATTTTTCCTTAGGGGCTATATGGATTTTAAAATAACACAGATATCCATCAAGGAAAAAATAATGGGACTTAACATCCAATCTTTCTATCATTTGGTCAATGAAAGGTACAATAAAGTGTTCCTTTCACATGGCTTGATTTAGACGATAGTAGTCAATACAGACTCACCAACTATTTTTCACACATGTTGGAACCAATTCATTCCCTTCATTAGGAACTACTGTTATTCTAGTTTTTTAGGCACAATTTGAACTGAGCTAACTCATTTACTATCAAATATAGGATAAATGATCCCATTAGAAAGTAATTTATTAACTTCCAATTTTACCACTTTAAGGATAGTGGGATTCAATCGGCATTGAGCTTGCCTTACAGGCTTAGCCTCATCATCTAAAAGTATATTATGGAATAATCCTAGGAATATCATCCAATGTTTATCCAATTGCCTTTTTACACTCTCTCAAAAGGTCGAGTAGTTTTTATTCTTTATATGGAGAGAGTTTATTAGAAATAATGATGGGAAATTGGTCAATACCCTCAAGATAGGTGTATTTTAAATTAGAAGGAAGTGGTTTTAATTCCAACACCGGTGTTTTTTGGATTGAAAGAGGGTATTTAGGGGGATTGAGGTCCATGAAACTATCTATTTGATCATGTTTTTTTAAGGAAAGAGAATCTATAGAAATGAGATTTGCAGAATCATCGATGGTTATAGATACCTCAAAATGAATATAATCATCAATTAAAGCACAAAATTTACAGTCTTCTAAACCCACACAACACTAAAAACACAAACCAAAACTCAAATCATCCAAGGGTGAAGAAGAGGAAAATGAATTAGAGTATGGGTTGGGGAGAGAATTTTGTGTGTGTGTGTGTTGTTAGAGATAACTTCCATTGAATAGACAGGAAGAGTGGAGTTCTCTTCAATTGGGTGTTTCATGGAATCAAGAATGTTAAATTTTAAATTTTATCCACCGAACTCCATGAAAATTATACCATTGCGGACATTGATGATTGTATTTTCTGTTTTCAAGAATTGACTTCCAAGTATGAGAGGGGAATTTCATTGGGTACGGGTATCCTCCATCTCAAGAATGTAGAAGTTGACAGGGAATATGAGATTCTTCACTTTTACAAGGACATCCTCGACCACTCCTAATGGGTGTGTTATACTCCGATTGGAAAATTACACTATGATTCCTGTCAGTTGAAGCTCTCTAACTTACAGATAAGTGTACACAGAGTAAGGAATTGCATTAATTGAAGCACCTAAATATAGAATAGCTTCTGAAAGGAATGTCTCCCCTATGGTTCAAGGTATCATGAAAGTTTTTGGATGCTTGAATTTGGTTGGAATTTCTTGTTTAATCAAGGCATATACATTCCTTACCAGGTTTACTCTTTCATTCCCCTTCAGTTGCCATTTATGGGTGAAAATATCTTTTAGAAATTTGGAATAATGTGGGATTTGTTTTACCACATCCAATAAAGGAATGTTAACTCGCACCTTTTTAAATGTATCTATTATTTCTTTATCAATATCATTATCAAAAAATTTCTTATATTTATATTGTATTTGAGGGAAAGGAAGAGGAATGGATTGTTCATGGGAATCCTCAATGACAAATTGATTACCCTTTTTGTATTATTTTTCTTTACTTGAAACATTTTAGGGTTGGGAAAGAGAGTTTTCAAGAGGTAGAAATACCTTTTGGTTAGAATAATTGCATGAAGAAACTTATTTACCACTATAAAGTGCAATTGAACAAACATTACCGTTTTCTTTTGGATTATCAACAGGTTGGGATGATAGTTTTCTAGAACCTTGCATCTTAATCTCACTAATGGTGTTTTACAATTGTCCTACTTGAGTTTGTAGGTCTCTAATGGCCGATTGTGTGGTCTGTTGGAATTGGAGGTTCTGGGTTTCCATTTGCTTCACTATGTCCTTAAGGCTTGGTTCAGATTTTGGAGGAGGATGAGGATTGTTTCATGAAGTTAAAGGATAATAAGGTTGCATACCTTGGATTTGTTGATACCAATTCTACTTAGGGTAGCTTGAGTTGCCTCCTTATCAGTATTGTGGTTGTTATTTCCACCTTGGGTTTGAATTTGGATTTAATGGTTCTTTCTTTAAGGGAGGTGCTTGTTGGAATGGAAACCCAGGGAATACTTCTTCACAAGACTCATATGAATCCTGAAGTTATGGGAACTGGTCAAAAAAATGATTGTTATCAGAATAAATACCACAATGTAATGGAATGGGAGGAGGGTTTGAATTACCTTGTGCTTGAGCTAATTAGATTTTAAGGGTATGAATCTCATCAAGTTTATTTTCTACCTTTTGTTCTTGGGATGAATAACTTATCTTATGAACTCCTTGGGTTTGTGTAATTGCTCGTGTACCAAATTGTTGTACATTTTGAGCCATGTTGGTTATTAATTCACAAGTGGTGGAAGGAGTTTTATCAACTAGGGCACCACCAGCTGCAACATCTATAATTCCATGATATATGGGGAAAGGTACCTCGTAGAAGTATTTAATTAGAAACTGTTCACTAATTTGGTGGTGGGGATAACTTGAGAAAAGTCTTTTGAATCTATCCTAATATTCATGAAGGGACTATCCTTATGATTTCCTAATGCCACAAATTTCTTTTCTAATTTATGTAGTTCAGGAGGAAGGGAATAAATTCTCTATAAAGAGTTGTTTAAGATCATTCTAGCCCCCAATTGTGGTAGGCAGATAGGCTACACCATCAATGGAGAAAGGGAAGGCCCTAAACTTAATGAGGTCCTTGAAAACATTTTGGGGTTTCATGGTGGATCACACTATGTGAAACTCCTTAAGATTCTTGTGAGGGTCCTCACCGGGAAGACCATAGAATTTAGAAATTAGGTGGATGCGGATTGATCTTAGTTCAAAGTTGGATACTTCCTCAGGATATTGGATGTACGCAGGTTGGTACTCCACATACAGGGTGGTCAGTTCTTTTAAAGTCTAGTTATTTGCTGCCATGTTTTCTGGGGTTTGATTTGGTTTAATTTTTTATTGGTTTAGGATCAATTGAGGTTCCAAAAGGTATTCCTCAACATTACTTGAATTTCCTACTCTAGATGACCTAATTTTTGAGTAAAGTGAATTTTAAATTTTAGGGTCAAATTCAAGTAGTGTATTTTCCAGATCTTGTTGTGCAACAACGATGTCCAATATAATTGTTTGTTTGTTTTATTGTCCTTTTTTTTGATTTTTTGAATTTTTTATGTAAGATGAATAAAATTAAAACACTTAATAATAAATAAAGGAGATAAGAGAAGATAATTTTATACTATATAATTAGATATAAAGATAGACAATAAGAAGAGAGTGAGAGAGAGAGAAAAAGAAACACACATAAATAAACAAAAGAAAAAATGAAAACAAAAATAGAAAAAAGGGATGGGGGATATTGAAAGAAGTAATAATTAAGAATTAAAATAAATAAATAAAAGGAAATAAAAATGATCCTATCACCCCAAAAATTGAGCTAAAATTTGATCGTGTTGTCGAGTGCGTCAAATTAGTTATTTAGTTTTTACTATAATTTCTATAGTATAGCAGGAACCCTAGGTTGTATCTAGACGGAGAATTAGATAATTAATTTAAAAATAATGTTTTGATTAAGAAAAAGGGAATTGAGTTTTGGAAAAATTTGGGTTTTTTTTATTTAATAATCCAAAAGAAAATGGAAAGTGATAAAATAAATAAGAAATTAATAGAATTAATTAAGTGTGATCAACCCGGGGAAATCTCAAGATTCTCATCCTTCATCACTTCAAGAGATAGGGTTATGATATTTTAATACCTATTTTTTAACACCTATAACCATAATTTTATTGAGTTTATACTAGGATACCTCCTAGGGTTCAGTCAGAAACACACAATGATTCACCGTATACTACCGATGATTGGGTGATTTGTGTTCGACTTCATAACCGAAACTCACTAAGGAAACACATGAAGAACTCGATGTGATGTAAAATTTTGTATTTTAATTATTTTTTATACCATAAAATAAATTTATATTTCCTTTAAAGTGTTTATGAGAGTTCAATTGACCAATATGAACCACACAAACACTGTAATTGAAAGGGGGAAGAAGAAGTGGTGAACAGTTTGTGAAACATCACATGAATAGGTACCCCCAAACATGATCATATGAGTTTAGCATGAAATAATATTACATAACTAAATAAAATAATAATATATTATGATTAAAAATAACATAAAAACCTATAACTAAAAATATCATTCAAATATTACAAACATGAAGCTTGGGATTTACATCACGTTCCCCCCAGTGATCACAAGGCATTTAGAACTCCACAGGAGGAGAGAAAGAAGATGATGATGAAGTAGAATGAACCATTCTCTCCAGAACTTCTAGGATTGATTATAAGACTCCTTTTAGACTCCAAAATGGCAGCACCTTTCCCCTGTCTTAATTTACAAATGGGGTGCCCAAGGCACTCTTTTATATGCTAAGTGGATGGTGGTTTTGGGAACCTAGATTTGCTAAAACAAATTGGAACATGGTTTGAGGCCAATATAAAGTCTTATATCGCTTTAAAAAAAATAAAAACATGTTGGAACACCTCTTTACAGTCTCCAATGAAAATTTGGAATCATTATGAGGCCCACATCTCTAGAAAAGTCCAAAATATAGAACACAACTTTTGACTTTCTGCAGATTTGATTCCCTGGAAAGATCAATTCTGATGGGCCCCTTAGTAGATTAATTGGGATTCAGTTCCTTAATAGGAGTTCTATCCCACTAAGTTTTGGATCATCCCACAAAATCTCAAACCAATTTTATGCACTTATTAGTATTAGTGTACAGTTTAGTCCACTACGGTGCTTGGATCCTGCGCAGTTTGGCCCATTCCTCTTGAACTTTGTTATGGGACCTCCAATTCATATCCACCTACAATATAATTATCAAAACAAGTAACATTGAACTTTTTAATAGTGATAAATAAAAAATAATTTATTAAAACATTAAGTTAAATTTGTTATTAATTTTATAATTTTCAATACAAAACTAGTTTAACACAATGGTGTAAGGGTGAAATAAAACAGTGAATCGTGGTGTGATCAATGTCCCACCTCAAACCCCAGTGGCCATAAGTTATGATTGATATAAGTATTATTCTTGGATTGAGCATTATCCATATGTTTTTTAATCAAATTTACCTTCTCTTAAGTCTCTTGAATGAGACAAGGACCCAGTAGTGCTGTCTCACCTGTCTCTAACTAGCACAAGGGTGAACGACATAACCTACTGTAAAGGGCCTCATAAGGACCCATCTAAATCATTACCTGAAATTTTTTTTGTAGGAAAATTCGATAAGAGGTATATTATCTTCCCATGAACCTCTAAAATCAAGGACACATGCCTAGATCATGTCCTCCAACACCCGTATCGTCTGCTCTATCTGCCCATCGGTCTGCAGGTGATATATTGTAGTCAAGAGAACCTGTGAACCTAGTGTTTTAGGCAGCCCTTTCTAGAACCATGATGTAAAATGGGAGTCTTGGTTTGATATGATAAAATTAGGAACACCATGAAGGTTCACAATCTCACAGATGTAAAGACTCCCAAGCTCATCAACTGAGAAGGTCTCCCAGATAGGTAGGAAGTGTGCAACCTTGGTATACCTATCGAAGATCACCCATACTACATCAATGGATCAAGGGGATATCAACAAACCCATCACTAAATCCATGGTGACATTTTTTCATTTCTATTTAGGGATGAATAGAGGATTTAGAAGTTTAAAAGGCCATTGGTGCTCCGTTTTCACCTGCTGATAGGTGGAATACCTCATGATGAAACCTGCAATCTGCTTATTCATGCCCATACAAAAATACTGGTGATGTACATCTTGGTACATCTTGGTAAGAACATGTTGAACTGTAGAAATAAAAACATGATATTCCTACATCAACACTTCCCATATATCAACAGACACCCATACATGCCCACAAAAGTACAGGATCTCATTCCCATCAACAACCCACCCAAGCATCAAGTTATCACCTGAGGACACTCTCCCTTAGGATGAGGCCCTTGAGATCTAATAGATATCTCATACACACCCACTCTAGGAGGGAGTATGTCACTACTAGAGATGCTAAAATAGGATGTTTGTGCTGCTCCTGAAATTCCAGGTTCATCTTAGAAAACAAGGCCACCAATTTCCACTCACTGTTGACCTCTTGGATGGCCTGTGCCTGAGTCTTTTAGCTCAAGGAATTAGCCACCACATTACCCTTTATGGATGTATAATCAATATCAAAATAAAAAAAAATGCTAGTACCCACCCTCACCATCTCAAATTCAAGCCACACTGTGTGGAGATGTATTTGAGACTTTTTTGAACCATGTAAACAATGAACTGCTCACCCAATAGATAATGCATTCAAAAATGTGAAACATGAACCAAAACTGCTAGCTCGAGGTCATGCATAGGGTAATTCCTCTCATGAGGTCTCAAATGGTGGGACACAGATACCAAAACTTGATCACCCTATATCATAACTAATCCTAGACCGATTCCCAAAGCATCATAGTAAATAGTATAGATTCTTCCCATCTTTGGCGGAATTAGGATCGATGTTGAAGTCAGTCTCCCCTTCAACTCTTGAAAGGCTGTCTCACAAGATTTTGACCATTTTAATTTCACCCCATTTTTAGTCAAACCTTTAAGATGCACAACTAGGCATGAGAAATCCTAAATGAATCTTCTATAATATCCATCTAGCCCCAAGAAACATTACATATCAAATACATTCTGGGGCTGCTCTCAGGAAACTACGATTCCCATCTTCTATGGGTCAAAAAATACCCCTACCTATGAAATGATATGACACAATAAGTGAACCTTATTGATCCAAAGAGGCATTTTATGAACTTAACATATAGTTAATGCTCTCCTAGTGTATTCATCACGATCTCAAGATGGTTATCATGGTCATGTCTGGAGAGACAATACACCAAGATATCATTAATGAATACTACCAAAAATGAATCCAAGTATGGGTGTATAACTCGAATCATCATAGCCATGAAGAATTCCAGCGTGTTTGTAAACCTGAAAAATATAACTAGATACTCGTACAAAATGTATCTACTTTGGAATGCAGTACGTGGTATGTCTGATAGTCTCACACACACCTGATGGTAGCCTGACCTCAAATCAATTTTAGAGAAAAATATCTCTCCTTAAAACTGGTCAAAGAGTTCATCTATATGAGGCAATGGATACCAATTATTTAGCATAAGCCAGTTAAACCATAGACAATACATGTACAACCTGAGAGTACCATTCACCTTCTTAGCGAAAAAGATAGGCGGACCCCATGGTGAAGTACTAGGTTATATGAAACCCTTTTCCTCTAAGTATTATAACTATTTCTTGAGTTACTAGAGCTCTGTAGGTTCTATCCTATAAGGAGGAATGGACACTGGTATCGCACTTGACACTAGATTGATAGTGAACTCCAACTCTCTTGTAGAAGGTAATCCAAAGAAATTATCAAGGAATACATCTTTGAAACGATCTAAAATAGGAGGGAATTCTATAAACCACATTCTCTAATTGCTCATGAAGAGCCTAGACATATGGGATGTCACTCTACCTAGCATGGTACGCTCAAGTCCAGATCGACTCACCTGGATATCCCATTCGCACTTATGTATATATGAGCTTCCCTCAGGTGATGTAAAAGACACTCACTGATGATAGAAATCAACATGGGCATGATAAGGCACTAGTAAAACTATACTGAGAATTACATTGAAGCCAATATTCTTGAGGATAAAGAAATTCCATAAGAAATGGTACCCATATATCTCAAGGGGGAACTCCTTACACTGGCGTATACTCTTTGACCGGACCCCTAGTGGTGTGTCTAGAGTTATCACACCACATAAGTACGCAATTTCTAGTCCCAAAATTTCCATAATTTTAGTAGATAATAAATAGTGAGATACACATATATCAAATAGGATAAAAACTAAAGTATAGGCTACCAGAATAACACCTCTAACCATAGAATGCCCTAAAATCTTCTCCTTAGGAGTAGGATACACTGCATATACATGGCCCGAACCACAACCCTGAGATGCAACCTGACTAGTCTAGGAAGTCCCATTCTATTGGAACTGAACCTCTGAGGTCTGACTACCTCAACCATGACCACCTCCTCGTCCTGATCAGATGGAATTAGACCAACTCTCAGCCTAATGTGGAATCTCTAATCTTGCACCTAAAAGCAATTTCTGTACAAATCCCATGTCACCTGATATAGGAGGGAAAGTTCGACAGAAACACTATAGGTGACCCATCCTTCCACAAGCTCGACACTCGACCGGGTTCCTCATACATTGGGTCTTCCTATGCCCTATCTTTCCACACTAGTGACAGACCACATAATACTCGGTGCATATCATATGGCTGGCACTGCCCCCACATGCACCCTTGAAAAATCACTTCCTACTACTAGATAAACTGTCTCCCAACCTGGAAGATGAACTACCTTGGATCACATTTCCACCTTCCCTTAGGTTCATCTATATGATGAGGGTCCAGTTCACTATTTATATAATGGTGCTAATTTGGAAAATGTTAATCTATGATTGGATGGCGTATGTAAGGCCATCTTTAAAACATATCACAGTCATTAGTTCATCACCAATCAAAGTCGATGAGAAACACTGAAGCTTGGTGAAATGAGTCGAGTACTCCATCACAGACATGGAACCCTACTGTAGGTGCATGAACTCCCAATCATGGTATACTTGAAACATATGGGGGATAAAGTAGTCATAGAAGGATATTTGGAAGCCTGCCCAGACCACACCCTGATGACGTCCAACTTGGGTAATGGAATCCCACCAATGTTTAGCAGAATCATGAAGAATATAGGTAGTGAGCTTGAATATCCACTCTAGAGAAATATCTAGATGCTCGAAGATTGATAACATGGCATCCATCCAAGATTCAGTAGCCTGAGGACCACCATCCCCTGAAAATATGGGAGAATGCTGCTGCTAGAATTCCTGCATCAACTCAGCCATAATAGGGGCAGGTCGGGGAGCACACTGTACAGACTGCATTAAGCGATAAAAACTATCTTGAAATAGAGCATAGAAGACCAATGAAAGATCAATGGGAGGTTCCTCATGTGTAACTATAGGAGGTACTACTGGTGGATCAGGGCCCACCACCTCTGGAGCATGGTTGTCGCCACCTTCTTGGCGTACGACCTGAGGACGTCGAGGTTGGATATGTAACGATCCAAAATTTTTATCAATGGAAATTCCCTTTTTATAATTATGTTATATAGTATAAATCACATAATATCACTTAGATAACACAATAAAAACTTTATAAATGAATAATTCATGGTATAAGAGGTATTTTTAGAAGTTAAGGAACCTATACCAATGAAATAGTAACTTGACCTTTGGAATAGTAATTTGACCCTTATGAATAGAAAACCAACCAATAAAATAGAAACCTCTTGAATGAAAGTATAAATAAAATTTAAGAATCTTATAAATGGTAATATGATATAATTATATCATAGTATAAGTAAATAAATGTTTTAGAAATTATTAATTAAGTGTTGGTATTTTTATAAGTCATAAATATTTAATTTTATAATTAATATAACGATTTAAAAGAAAATTAATTTTCATAAAATATATTTATAAATTAATATTTTGTTTTCTTATGATTATAATATAATTTTATGAGACCTTAATTAATTTTCAAAGTTTTATAAAATCAGTTATAATTTTAAAATTGATATTTTTCGAATAAATGATGATTTTAATTAAAAATTTAATTTCTCATATTTAAAAAATTATTTTCATAAAATGAAGTTCATTTTTTAATTCTATACATTGAAAAATGGTTAGGGTGAATTTTTAGGATTTTTTTTCTGAAATACTTGATTTTTTGGTGAATAGTAAAATATGACAATTTACGATAAAAGCTAAATATATGAATTATTGAGTCATAGATGACATATGGATAACATAAGACCAAAATATCAAACCCTAATTTATTATTTTAATATATTTAGTGATAATTCTAAAACTATTCATAGTATTAAGCCAAAATAATAAAATAATGAATAAAATAATGGGAAAACACCAATCTCATCCCCTATAAATATCAACCCTCACTGCCTCTTCTCCTAACACCTTAAAAGCTTTGATACTTGTCCAAATTCTACCTAAATCTCTTTTCAAGACCCTAACTCACGTATAGGAGGTTCTGGTCTCAACAAAAGACCAAACCTAGGTTCCTTAAGTAGGTTCTTAAAGAGGATAATTCAAGAGGTAAAATCCTTCTTCTTATTCTTTTAATCTCTTTTAATTTCCTTTTATTTTCTTCTTCTATCCTCACCCCTCTATCCAAATGTTTATGATAACTCCAGTATTTTTTATATACTGGAATTATATCATGTTAATGTAATATCCATCATCAAACTCCTTTCTCTCTCCCTTTTATTCTAAAAATGAAATCATCCTCTATGATGTGTCAATTTACCAACATCATGGATGATGCATTTTAATTTTCATTAATGCCTTAAAATATATTCATAAAACCACTATAATGGTTGGTAAATACTATAAAATATATGTAATAACCCTTTTTATGTTCCAAAACTAACTTATATACACAATAATAAATAATGGATCAAAACTAGTTTGTGATGTTTGAAAAGCTACCAAAAAAATCTAAATGATTATCACTAACATTTTATCTAATCATTCATCCTCATAACATTTAAAAAAATGATATATATAAAAATTTAAACCTATATTTTTTCATTAATAACATATAATTTTAATTCTGGATAATTATACCCATTCTATAGAAACTTCCATACTCATATTCAAGTGAACCGATCACAAAAGCCAAGAAAATGAACCCTCCCAAACAATGGAATTGAACTCTATAACTCATATAAAAGGTAATAAATGAAATTAATAAAACTATAATAAATCAAATACATGGAGAAGAGGTTATGGAATTTTTAATTAATTAATTTAATTTGATTATCTAGGATATGGAAGTAAAGAAAGCACTCAGTCATAAGGTAAGGGGAATTCTCAAACCCAACCCTCTTTCTTTAGGGTTTCTATCTTTAACTTCATTTTCTGTATGGATGTTATTTTTTTATATAAATATCACATATTTTCCTTCCCTTTTCTTTTTTGGGATATATATTTTTTCAATATGGTTATATGACAAATGAAATGATTTTTCCAAAAAGAACTCTTTAAAAAAAATATCATTTACTTCTCATGAGATTGTTTCTTCTTTACTTAAGATTTATAACAATAATATTATTCCATTTTTATCTTGGTAAATCCAAAGTTTATGAATGTATGATTTATGAAATGAAACCCATTACTTTCCATCAGTTATTTTATGTCCATGATTTATTTACGTTCTATGTGTCATGCATGATAATGTAAATGTTATGATGTGATGAGTGCACCTAGAATTATATAGCACACCAATGCATTGGGTAATGTGATGTATCACATGAGAAAAAGTGAAATATACATAAGAAAAATTCTAGTTTTTTTCACAACCATGTATGGTAGCTCACCAAAAAGACACGATGTTTTATTTTTTTTCATTTCCACATTCCATGCATTTATCTAATGCCTCCTCTTATGATTATGATTTTGATACCTTGATTATATTATGATGATGATTATGCTCACCCATGTTTTATGCCTCTTATTCATCCTATTACTAGGATTTTAACTCACCATTTTTTTATGTATATCCTTGGATCAATACTTGTACTAAGGAGAACATGAGGCCCAATAAGAATCTAGAGAAGAAGGAATTAAATAAATGTTTATGTTTTATTATGAAAAAGTTATGTATGATACTAATTTATCAAAGACACTAAAACTTTGGATTCTGGTTGTGTAATGTATTTATGTTTTTTATCTTTAAAATGATGTAATAATCATGTAAGAAAAAGTAGGGTTGCTATAGTTGGTATCAGAGCATAGTTTTGTTAATTTGACAATTAGGGTTAGAGAACCTTAGTGGAAACACTTAGAATGAGACTAATTATATGTAAGAATATAAGAATATTTTATAAACATAGGGATACCACAAGATATTCCTTTAGAGTTAATTGAAAAAAGGGATAAATTATTCATGATTTGTTGACTTATGTTTGGTTTTAACCATTTCTATTTTAGAAAATGGTGGGAACCAGGAGAAACTAGGCCAATAACCTGTTCCTGGGACAATAAAATGATTTACCAAACGATATCCCCAATGATTTGGGAAGTGGAGTTCAAAATTTAATGTAAATTATTACTCAGATGTCTCAGACTATGAAAAATAACCTGAATAATATGGAATGTCCACCTTCACCTCAGAGGGATAAACTAGATATCGAGTCCTTTATATGGCAATGACCACCGACATTTAGTGGATCTTATGATCCACTAGTCATGGAATATTGGGTCAACTGAATGTATAATATCTTTTCTGTGCTTCAATATTATGAGATAGAGAAGGTGACTCTATCCATTTATTATCTAGATGGAGAGGCCGACCAATGATGGGAATTGATTGAGAACACTAAGCCGAATGATGAAATTGAAAAGATGGAGTGGAGAGACTTTAAGATAATGTTTCTTAACAAGTATTTTCCTCTAACTCTTCATATAAAGATGAATATAGAATTAATATAGCTGAAGAAAATGTAAGGTGTATCTATAATTAATTACAAAACAAATTTCATAAGGCTTTCAAGGTATGCTTTGGGTTTTGTTATCAATAATGATAGAAAAATTGATGGATTCTTTAGTGGGTTAAAACCAAACCTTCAAAGGGATTTAGAAATACGAGACTTTGGGAGTTATGAAGATGTTGTTCGATGTTCTATAAAAGTTGAGATGGATTTTAGAGAATGGTCCCATGGCTATGGTGATAAGAAAATAAATATGAAGTTTCATGATGGAGGATCTCATGAAAAATGTGGGAAGAAATCTCAACCAATCACATATCAAAAATGTGGGAAGAAGCATCATGGGAACTACCTCAAAGGGACAGGTAAATGATATAATTGTGTGAGAGAAGGACACCAAGATCATGAATGTTGAAGAGACATAAAGAAGATGGCCGATACAATGGAGGAAAGGAGAGCACCGCCCATGGTCCAATGCTACAACTGTAGGGAGAAAGGACACTATGAAACATAGTACACTAAACCTCAGGCCCTCAAAGGCAATCAAAATCATCATCCATCAAAGAAAAAGGAGCAAGGGAAAGATTATTCCATCACTACTACTGAAGAGGAGCAAGAAAATGAAGTCATATGAGGTACAATTCCTATTCACTCAAGAATGGAAAAAGTCTTATTTGATTACAGTTCAACACACTCCTTTATATCTTCAAAGTTTTCTAGAACTATTGAATCAACTCCCTAAAACCTTAAAGTAGAGATATCTGTAAAAACACCTAGTGGTACAATCATTACAACCCAAGTGTTGGTCTCTTCTTCTAGTGGCGTATGTGGGAGTATTCTCCCAGTAAATCTCGTGATACTCCCCTTGGAGGAATTCGATGCTATACTGGGGGTGGATTGACTCTCGTTATATAGAGAACACATTAACTGTTGGGAAAAGGAAATATATTTTCATATTACGAACCATCCCATGCTCCCATACAAATTAAATGAAGATCATGAATATCATTTGAAAAATCCTTCAATGGTGTGGGTGTTAATTCCCTATGAATAAGCATACCTCACTTAAATGGATGAGTCAAAGGAAGGTATCAACTTAGGGGAAATGCCCATTGTGAGAGAATACAGTGATGTATTTACCGAAGAGTTACCTGGAATTCCCCCCAAATCATGAGGTAGAGTTATCAATAGAGCTCATACTTGGAGCAACTCATATCTCAAAATGTCCCTACAAGATGTCCCTGATTGAACTGGTGGAGTTAAAGAAGCAGATGCAAGATCATTTGGAAAAAGGGTACATACACCCTAGTGAATCACCTTGGGGCGCGCCAATGCTCTTTGTGAAGCAAAAAGATGGATCAATGCACCTATGTATCAATTATGAGGAACTCAACAAGATCACCATAAAGAAAAAGTATCCTCTTACAAGGATTGATTAATTATTTGATCAACTATGAGGATATTAGTACTTCTCAAATGTGTATCTTCATTCTAGATATCATCAAATAAAGGTGAAAAAGGAAGATATTCATAAGAATGCCTTATTTACATGGTATGGTCACTATGAGTTTCTAGTAATGACCTTCATACTTACTAATGCCCCTATGATATTCATGTATTTGATGAATAGATTCTTTAGAAACTACCTTGAAAATTTTTTGGTAGTATTTATCAATGATGTTCTTATTTACTCCAAAAGAAAGGAGGAACATGAAAAACATATATTGATTTTACTGGTGACATTAAGGAAGGAGGAATTGTATTCCAAGTTCAGAAAGTGTGATTTCTAGATACATAAAGTCACATTCTTGATACATGATCACAAGTGAGTGAATTTATGTGGACCCTTCAAAGATAAAGGCGATTGTGGAATGACCCAGACCCTCTAGTGTCACAGAAATCCACATCTTTCTTGGATTAGTAGGGTACTACTAACGTTTTATGAGAAATTTCTCATGATTTTCTATCCCTCTAACTAAGTTAAAAAGGAAAGGGGTAAATTATTTCTGGATGAAAGAATGTGAGGAAAGCTTTAAGGAGATAATGAATAGGTTGATCACTGCACCTACACTCACATTACCAAAAAGTGGAGAAAGTTTTGTGATATGAAATGATTCTTAAAAGAAAGTCTTGAGTTGTGTATTTATGAAAAATGATAAATTGATAGTCTACACCTCACAACAGTTGAAGATCCACGAGCAAAACTACCTGACACATGATATGGAGCTAGAAACTATGATCTTTCCTTGAAAATATGGTGTCACTACCTCTATGGTGATAAGTGTGACATATATACCAATCAGAAGAGCCTAAATTATATATTCACACAAAAGGAGCTCAACATGCATCAAAGGAGATGGTTAAAGTTAATAAAGGACTATGATTTCTCTATTCACTATCATCCTAGAAAGGAAAACAAGGTAGCTGACGATCTTAGAAGAAAAGAAACTTCTACTCTATACATGATGTGGATTGAGAAATACTTTATCTTTATGGATATTAAAAGTATGGATTTGGAAATCATAATAGTAGGGAATATATCCTACCTTTCCCAAATGATTTCCCAACCATCTATCCAAGAAAATATTAAGGAGGCACAAAGGGATGATATGAAGTTACAAAAGAAGGTGAATATAGTAAAGGAAGGAAAGCTGCAAGATTTACATATCGACAATGATGGTGTAATTTAGTTTAGAATAAGGATTAATGTGCCTTCATCACCTAATATAAAGAGGGAGCTATTGGATAATGCACTAGCTCACTTTCTCTATTCATTCTAGAAGTACCATGATGTACCATGATCTCCGAGAATACTTCTGGAGAGATAACATGAATAAGAATATTGTAGAGTATATCTCAAGGTTCTTGATATGTTAGAAAGTTAATGAAAAGTGATATAATTCCAAAGGGATTATGCAAAAATTACCTATAACCATGTGAAAATGGGATAGTTTCACTATGGACTTCATTACTAGTCTCTCAAAGACATCTAAAGGGAACAATGCGATATTGGTTGTGGTGGACTGACTCACCAAGACTGTGAACTTTATCTTTATTTAGGAAGATATATCACTTGAAAAATTTGCTAAGAAATATATGAAGTAAGTGGTGAGGTTGCATGGGGTTCAACTCTTGATTATCTCTGATCATGATCCAAGGTTCACATCTAAATTTTAGAGGATTCTTCAACATTCATTGAGCACTGAATTGAATTTCATCATGAAATATCACCCATAAACTGACAGCCAATATGAAAGGACTATTCAGGTGCTCAAAGTCATGCTAAGAACCTGATCAATGGAATTCAAAATTGGATGAGATCAGGATATCCCATTGGTTGAATTCTCATACAACTACAACTTCCACTTGAGAATTAAGATGAATTCATATGAAGCTCTGTATGGAAAGTGATGTAGAACTCAAACCTTTTTAGATGAAGTTAGAAAATGAAATCTACTTGGACCTGATCTTGAGAAAGAGACGATAAATAAGGTTCAAACCATCCAACAACATATCAAATATGCTCAGAGTCAGAAAAAATCTATATTAACAACTATCGAAGGGACTTGGAGTTTGACATTGGAGATAAAGTATTCCTTTGAATATCACCATGGAAGAGAGTCATGTAGTTTGGAAAGAAAGGGAAGTTTAGACCAAGGTACATTGACCCCTTTGAGATCCTTGATCGCATAAGATAAGTGACCTATCGACTAGCACTTCCACTAGGTATGGATAAAATTTATGATGTGTTCTATGTATCTCTCTTGATAAAGTACATACCAGATCCCTCACATGTACTAAACTCAGAGGTGGTACAACTGGAAGATGATCTCTCTTATATGGAGTAGCTGATAAAGATTTTGGATCCGAGAGATGAGGTTCTCCACAATAAGACAACCCACCTTTTCAAAGTGTTATGGAGGAACCATAAGTATGAAGAAGTGACTTGGGAATCGAAGGAGGTGATGAAGGAGAAGTACCCTAACCTATTTATGTAAAATGAAATTTCAATGGTGAAATTTCAAAAGGGGGGAAGAATGTAACGACCCAAAATTTTTATCAATTGAAATTACCTTCATATAATTATATCATATAGTATAAATCACATAATATCACTTATAGAACACAATACAAACTTTATAAATGAAAAATGAATGGTATAAGAGGTATTTCTAGAAGTTAAGGAACCTATACCAATAGAATAGTAACTTGACATTTGGAATAGTAATATGAACCTTATGAATAGTAAACCATCCAATAGAATAGTAACCTCACCCATGAAATTATAAATAAAATTTAAGAAAACATAGTATAAGTAAATAAATGTTTTAGAAATTATTAAGTGTTGGTATTTTTATAAGTCATAAATATTTAATTTTATAATTAATATAATGATTTAAAATAAATAAATTATAATAAAATGTATTTATAAATTAATAATTTTTTGTCTTATGATTATAAGATAATTTTATGAGACCTTAATTAATTTTTCAAAGTGTTATAAAATTAGTTATAATTTTAAAATTGACATCTCTCGAATAAATGATGATTTTAATTAAAAATTTAATTTCTCATATTTAGAAAATTATTTTCATAAAATATAGTTAATTTTTTAATTCTACACATTGAAAAATGGTTAATATGAATTTTTAGGATTTTTCTGAAATACTTGAATATTTGGTGAATAGTAAAATATGATAATTTACGATAAAAACTAAATACATAAATTATTGAGTCATAGATGACGTGTGGATAAATTAAGCCCAAAATACTAAACCCTACTTAAATATTTTAATATATTTAGTAATAAATCTCAAACTATTCATAGTTCTGAGCCAAAATAATAAACTAATGAATAAAATAATGGGAAAACACCCCTCTCCTCCCCTATAAATACCACCCTCACCACCTATTCTCCTCACACCTTAAAATATTTTATACTTGTACAAATTATACCTAAATCTCTTCCAAATCCCCTTACCCACATCCAGGAGGTTCTGGTCTCAACAAAAGACTAAACCTAGGTTCCTTAAGGAGGTTCTCAAAGAGGAAAATTCAAGAGGTAAAACCCTCTTTCTTATTCTTTTAATTTCCCTTTATTTTCTTCTTATCTCCTAAAATCATCTATCAAAATGTTCATGATAACTCTAATATATTTTATATATGATAATTATATAATGTTAATGGAATATCCACCATCAAACTCCTTTCTCTCTCTCTTATTCTAAAAATGAAATCAACACCCTTAATGTGTCAATTAACCGACATTGTGGACGATGCATTTTAATTTTCTATTAATTCCTTCAAGGATATTCATAAAACCACTATAATGGTTGGTAAATACTATAAAATTTATTTAATAACCCTTTTTATGTTTTTAATATTACTTATATACACAATAATAAATAATGGAACAAAACTAGTTTGTGATGTTCGAAAAGTCGTAAAAAATTCTAAATGATTAAAACTAACCTTTTATCTAACGATTAATCCTCATAACATTTAACCAAATGATATATATAACCATTTAAACCTATTTATATTCATTAATAATATATAATTTCAATTCTGGATAATTATACCCATTCTACCTACTCATATTCAAATGAACCGATCATAAAAACCATGAAAATGAACACTCCTGAAATATGGAATTGAACTATATAACTCACCAGAAAGATATAAATAAAATTAATAAAGAAATAATAAATAAAATATATACAGAATAGGTTCTTTAATTTCTAATTAATGAATTTAATTTTATTATACATGACATTAAAGTGAAGAAAGCATTCAAACATAAGGTAAGGGGAATTCTCAAAACCAACTCTCTTTCTTTTGGTTTTCTCTCTTTCACTCCATTTTTAGTATGTATGTTCCTTTTTTTTCTATAAATATCATAAAATTTTCATTTCCATTTATTTTCTGGGATATACATGTTTTCAATATGGCTATATGAAAAATGAAAAAAAATTTCCAAAATATATTTTTTTAAAAACCCATATTTTTCTTCTCATGAGATCGTTTCTTCTTCAATAAAGATTTATACCATGAATATTATTAAATTTTTATCTCATAAACTTCAAATTTTATGAATTTATTCTTTATTAAATGAAACCCATTAATTTCCATGGGTTATTTTATGTCCATGATTGATTTACGTTCTATGTGGCATGCATGATAAGGTAAATGTTATAATGTGACGAGTGAAATCAAAATTATATAGTGCTTCAATGAATTGATTAATGTAATGTATCTCATGATAAAAAGTGAAATATGTGTGAACATGATACTATATTTGTTCACAACTATGTTTGGTAGTTCATCACTTAGACATGATATTTCATTTTTATACATTTCCACATTCCATGCCTTTATCTAATGCCACCTATCATGATTATTATTATATTACTTTGCTTATATTATAACAATGATTATGATTACCCATGTTTCATGTATGTTATTCATCCTCTTACTGGAATTTTATCTCACCCCTTCTTTTGATGTATATCCTCATATGGATACTTTTACTAAGGAGAATATGTGGTCCAATAAGAAGCTAGAGAAGAAGGGATTAAATAAATGTTTATGTTTTATTATATAAAAGTCATGTATGGTCCTAATTTTTTCAAGACACTAAACATTTAGATCCTATTCGTGTAACGTTTTTATGTTTTTTATCTTTAAAATTATGTAATGTAAAAAAAAGTAGGGTCCCTATAGTTGGTATCAAATCATAGTTTAGTTAATTCGGGAATTAGGGTTAGAGAACCTTAGTGGAAACCCTTAGAATGAGACTAAGTATATGTAAGCACATAAGAATATTTTATAAACATAGGGATCCCACAAGATATTCCTTTAGAGTTAATTTCACAAAGGGATAAATTATTCATGACCAGTTGACTTATGTTTGGTATTAACCATTTCTATTTTAGAAAATGGCAGGAACCAGGAGAAACCAGGACAACAACTTGTGTGTGGGACAATAAAATGATTGCCCGAATGAAATCCAAAATGATTTGTGAGGTGGAGTTCAAAATTTCATAGAGATTATTATCCAGCTGTCTTAGGCTATGTAAAATAATCTGAACAATGTGGAACTTCCTCCTTCACCTTAGAGGGAGAAACTGGCTATTGAGTCCTTTATGTGGAAACGACCACCGATATTTAGTGGATATTATGATCCACTAGTCATGGAATAGTGGGTCAACTCAATGTAGAATATATTTTCTATGATTTTATGTTCTGAGATAGAGAAGGTGACTCTATCTATTTATCATCTAAATGGAGAGGCCGACCAATGGTGGGAATTTATTGAGAACACCAAGCCGAATGATGAAATTGAAGAGATGGAGTAGGGAGACTTTAAGATAATGTTTCTTAACAAGTATTTCCCTCGAACACTTTGTATAAATATGAAGATAAAATTCATACAGCTGAAGAAAAATTAAGGTGGATCTATCATGAATTATGAAAGAAATTTCATAAGGCTTTTAAGGTATGATTTGGGGTTTGTTATCAACAATGATAGAAAAATTTATGGATTCTTTAGTGGATTAAAACCACACCTTAAAAAGGATATAGAAATATGAGACTTTGGGAGTTATGAAGATATTGTTTGATGAGATATAAAAATGGATATGAAGTTTGGATAATGGTCCCATGGCTATGGTGATAAGAAAATAAAGATAAAGCTACAAGATGGAGGATCTCATGAAAAAGGTGAGAAGAAATCTCAACCACTCACATGTCAAAAATGCAGGAAGAAGCATCATGGGAACTACCTCAAAGGGATGGGGAAATGCTATAAGTGTGGGAGAGAAGGCCACCAATCTCATCAATGTTTAAGAGACATAAATAATCCAACCGATACAGTGGAGGAATGGAGAGCACCACCCATGATCCAATGTTACAACTGTAGGGAGCAAGGGCACTATGCAAGCTAGTGCACTAAACCTTGAGTCCTCAAGGGTAATCAGTGTCATCATCCACCAAAGACAAAGGAGAAAGGGAAAGATTATTCCATCACTACTGTTGAAGTGGAGCAATAAAATGAAGTCCTGTAAGGTACACTTCCTATTCACTCAATAATGGAAAAAGTTTTATTTTATTAGGGTTCAACGCACTCCTTTATATATTGAAAGTTTTCTAGAACTATTGAATCAAATCACTAAAACCTTAAAGTAGATATATCTGTAAAAACACCTAGTGGTGAGATCATTACAACCCAAGTGTTGGACTCTTATCCTATTGGTGTATGTGGGAGTATTCTCCCAGTAAATCTTGTAATACTTCCCTTGGAAGAATTAGATACTATACTGGGGATAGATTGAATCTTATTATATAGAGCACACATCAACTATTGGGAAAATGAAATATCTTTTTCATATTCCAAACCATCCCATTCTCCTTTACAAATTCAAGTAAGATCATGAATATCATTTGAAAAATCCTTCAATGGTGTGGGTGTTAATTCCCTAGGAAGAAGCATACCTCTCTCAAATGGTTGAGTCAATGGAAGGTATCAAATTAGGGGAAATGCCCATTGTGAGAGAATATAATGATGTATTTACTTAAGAGTTACCTCGAAATCCCATAGATCATGAGGTAGAGTTCTTAATAGAACTCATACCCAGAGTTACTCATATCTCAAAATGTCCCTATAGTATGGCCCTGATCGAACTGGAGGAGTTAGAGAAGTAGATGCAAGTGCATTTGTACAAAGGGTTCATACACCCTAGTGCATTGCCTTGGGGCACGCCAATTCTCTTTGTGAAGAAAAAGGATGGATCAATTCACCTATATATCAATTATGAGGAACTAAACAAGATCGCCATAAATAAAAAGTACCCTCTTCCAAGAATTGATTACTTGTTCGATCAACTTTGAGGAGCTTAGTACACTACAGGAAAACCGCCTATTAGCGGTAGTTTTTTTTTCATATAGCGGCGGCTTAAACCGCCGCTATATAGTTTGGCGGCGGTTTACAGAAACCACCGCTAAACTTGGCGTCGACAATCTATTAGCGGCAGTTTTATGCATTTCGCGGCGGTCAAAGAAAAGCGTCGTAGTACCTCATTTCACGGTGGTTTTTGGTAACTTTAGCGGCAGTTTTAAGGGCTATTTAATTAGTGGCGACTATAATCGCCGCAAAATTCAGGCATGTCAGGCGCCTGCTTAGCGTCGGTTAAAACCACCGCTAAGCAGTCTGCCGAATATAGTTCGGGGCGGTTTAAACCGCCGCTAAATGTATAAGTGGTAAAACATTAGCGGTGGTTAAAACCGCCGCAAAATGGTGACCAGGAAAAAAAATAGAATTTCTGTTTATACTCCACCACTGTCCTAGAAAACAAACCAAACAACACATACAACATATATATAATAAGGAGAAAATTTATGCACCACCTATGCAATATTCATAAACACCCTTTCATTTAATGTTGATGAAAAAGTTGATCCAATTCAATAAGAATACCTAAAGCATACAAAATACCTAAAATTATGGATTTAGAATGAAACACAAGATAACATCAAATGAAACAAGAGATTGGGGGTCACATGGATTTATACTTATAGTTTACAGATGATCAAAATTGAAAATATTTGATTCCATAAAGGATTAAAGTGTATGGATCAAAATGTGCCAAAGAAGATAGGGGAGGGATCACTACTAGTCGTTTGTCCTATAAGGACGAGGAATGAGGATTAAATGGGTTTATGTTCAGTTAGAATAAGAACCTTTAAAACATTATTGTTATAAAATACTTTATATCGATGATTGACATTATGGTTCCAGGAAATAAGGTCTCTCTAGTCTACCACATAATAAGACATTTGAGAAATAGAGGGCATATTTAAAGAGAATAGAGAATATATTAGAAGATATGTAACCATTAAGAGAGAATCAGTTGTGCTAATCAAACAAAATAAGTGCATAACATGGAAAACATTACGTGGACCACATGATCCATTCTAGGTCACGAAAATCACATAACCCATAAAACATATTTTGATCACATGATTTTTCTTAATACATATAATCATGTTACCATGTGAAGGTCACATGAATCACATAAAGATTAGTAGATCATGAAAAAATCCTCAAGAGACAACCGAATCACATAAGATAGACTAATGGCCAAGGGTGTGCATCAAAGTTCTAATAAATTACCATTGATTAGTTCATGGATTGATTAAGTGAGATATTTAGACAAGGTGATCACCCAAAGAGGTCAAGTGACATGATCACATGATTAGGTCTCTTGTATGGTTCTTGTGATGAGGTCATGCAAAGTTGTCTTGCAAAACAAACGCACGAGAGATAGGGTTTTGAGAGCTATGGAGCTTCATGTCACCAGTCAAATGACCAGCCTCTCACCCCCTATTTATAGGGAACCTCAAGGAATATGAATGGACTTATAGAAGACAAAAAGATGTTTTGAATTCCAACCAGAGAAAGCACAAGAGACTCATGAAGTCATTTCCTACCTCATAACTGAGTCCTCGTTCCTTCGAACATCACTTTTGTGGGGGGGGGGGGGCATTTTTTGACGCTAGCCAAATGAGCATTGTATATTTTAGGAACAAAGAAATACCCAAAGACTAGGTATTAATATATACCCAAAGAAAGAAAATTCTAGCATGTATACATATAGATTAATCACCTAGGTCACAAGGACCATGTGAACTTCAATGAGGCTCATGATCACATGACCCTAGGAACATCATGCAAAGGGGTTATGCAATTCATGTGATCTGTTCCTGATCATGTGAAGCCCCATAAAATAGCCTAATTAATCATGAAAAACCCCTATGATTATTCTTTTTTATCATATGACATGTCATCTAATAATCTCCCAATATGTTCATAAAATAAAATTTAGAAAAGAGGGAAGCTTCGTGGGAAGGGAGTTGCATTGGTTTTCATGTGATGTGGTTACGTGCCTCATAAAAACTATTAATGATCATGAAAATCACCTCAGAAAACCATCTTGATCTAGTGATATCCATTCAACATGGATGTTTGGACATGAAACACCCTAATGAGTCAAATTACCAATGCTGAATTTACAACAGAAACATCAAAGAGCCTATTACCATAGATCATCTAACCAATGAAACAAACACATCATTCTCTTTACCACCTGAGGTTATTGTGATCATTCAAGGTTATCCACTGAAGCTCCTCCAAGACCAATGGTTTTTTAAAGGTTCCATACACCACACATGTTATATATACAAACCAAAATTTCCCATATTTGTTCAACACATCAACAATACTACTCATGGTCCGATGATGCATCGTCACCCTCTCCACCTCCATCTACTGATGCCACCTGTAAGAATATTATATTGAAAATTAAATATTGTTGCATATTTATAATTAAACTTAAAACCAATAAAAGTTTTCAAACTAAATGATTGTGATTTTTTGTGATTTACCTGCTCACCACCACTCGGTGCACTACCACTGGGGGCATATATGCTCATCTGCTGATATAAATCAGTCAACGCTTTCTGCATAGCGGATTTCTGAGTCCCTTGGTCTTGAACTGTGGCTCGTAGAGAAGAAATCTCCCTCTGAGCATCTTCAGGTATGGGCTGACCATAACCAGAAGTATATGCGGCTGGAATCCCTGATGGCCTGCTAAAGACCTCAAATGGTACGGGTCCCAAACCCATCCCGCGTACTCTACCAGGATGCTCCTTCCCAAGGACTTGTGCAACCGGGTCATCCTGGGAGACTGAGTAGGACTGCCCAGGACTGACATCCCATAGTTCTTTAATTTTTACCTAGAAATAAAATATCAATACATATTAACACAGTAAAAACTGAAAATAAGTTATTATAATAAAAATTTGACTTCATACCCCAACTTATTTGGTAGGGTCATTAAAAAAAGTTCCATCTGATTTTCTGTGAACATCCAACCACAGTTTAGTCCGGGAGGCTTTGTGCCCTAAATTCTGTGACTGCATTAAGCAAAGATAAATAAAAATTCAATATATTAAATAGATAATATTGTATTATAAATATTTAAACTATTTAAAATATTACCAATGACATTCGGCTTCTAGAAAAGCTTTTTGAGCCCGCCGTGTGAGGGATGACTTGCTTCGCCTTGTTTGATGCATTCTGTCATGAGAGATCCTGAAATAAATAAAATGAAATTTAACAGTAATGTATCCAATGTCATCTCCTCTTCATATACATGTATTAATGTAAAATGAGGATAATATAATAATATATATTTCAATACCATCCGCTTCTCATCACGATGTCTGTCAACAAAAACTTTCCACTGCTCTTTCGGTACCCCACTGGGTAGCTTGTCATACATTTGTTCCAAGGTCAACGAAGTATCATTGACATCACACCACAATCTCCATTTGAAATCTTTCCATTTTTTACCGAGATTTTTCAAAGTCCACTTCCGTGCTTTAACATCAGCAACTGTGAAGTGGAAGAACATCTGTATACAGAAATTAATTTTGAACATATTAGTAACATGACATTCAATTAAACCATAATGTAATAAAATTACCTTTATTTGAGAATCGAAAACTTCATTTTTCAAGTTTGGAGGAATATGTCTCCAATCATCATATGAAATGGGAAGGGAAATGGGATCCGCTGCCAACTGACCTATAATCTGGCCAAGTAACCCCGCGACATCATCCGTAGGGACCCCATAAGAATCAAATGGCACGACTATCTTTTCTCCATTCAAGTTCCAAACATCTGAGATTTTTAAGTGTTTCTCCACGGTTTTATTTTTGTTATCTTCAATGAGCAAACAATTAGTATAAACAAAATGCAATAAATTTATTTAATTAAAATTTATACCTATGACTGTGACCCTCCAGTGTGTCCGGGATGAACTGGAAGGGGTCTGTCGCCGCCCAACTGATGAGGCACCTGTAGGGGGAGTCTACAACTCAGCCTCTAATGGGAGGCTCTCTGATGGTGTGAGAGATGGTGCAGGGGGAGATGGTGCAGGGGTGTAGGCAGCTGGTGCCTCAGATGTCGTGGGGAGTGACCCAGATGGATCGGCATCCATCGCAGAACTAGAAGAAATAGTATACCGCTTCCTCCTTGGCATTCCTGTCATTTAATCAAATAAAATTAAGTTCAGAATATATATTTCAAAAAAATTATGCAGAAGAAAAATTAAAAATGATAATAGATGCCCAGTACTAACAAACAAAATATATATAACAATGATAATGAATGACTGCAGAAATGAAACAAGTGGTTGCTGCATGAATGAATAATTGTACATACAATCATTTTCCCCTTCAATAATGTCGGTTTCCTGCTCCATTGCTTCATCCACTTCATTCATCCTTGCAAGACTAATATTTTCAATATCATGATGGAAAAATAATTCTGCTTCCTGTTGTTGATGACATTCAACTTCAGAGGTCAAATCTTCCACTTCATCACCCATATCATACAAATCTCTTTGTATTACATGAGTAACTACACTCCACCCTTCATCCACAACATCATTCACATAATATACCATTTTTTCTTGCGATTCTAAGATATATGGATCATGCATTTCACGATCACCAACATCTATCAAGCGAGAGAAGTTCATATAAGTAAATTGCAATGAATCTCTTTTAACACCTCTGATAATATCGACCCATTTTCATTTGAATAAAACAACAAAAAATGTCCATGGTAGTTTAATTCAATAATATCATGCATATTTCCATAGTATCCCACTTCAGAAAATGTAAATATACCACTATTTTGTGTTTTCAAACCCACTTCTCGATCAACTATACGAAATCTAAATCCATTCACATTATAAGCGTCGAACTTTCTAACTTGCTTTATAGGACCTCTAGCAAGAAACTTCAAATCTTCTGAAAATTCTGCTCGAGTATCAGTATTCATGATCTAAAAAAAGAAATATAATTTAATAGATTTACAAATTGTATGTGTCAAACTAATATTCTTATTTATTGCAATATTTATGAACTTACACGTTGTGCAAACCATTCTACAAGCTCTTTATTCACAACTTTCATTATATCTTTCTCATTTCGTGTTCGGACTCTCATTCGTCTCTTTGTTTGTATCCTCAACTCTTCAATAAATGGATCTGCAATTTCACTATTCAGCAGCACATATCTATGTGCCTGTAATAATTCCAATTCTGTCAGTGTCACATTTGAGGTCCTCCCAACTGATCGGCCAATAGTAGGAAATATTTTTGATTTCTGATGCATTTGAGATTGAGTTGATGTGTCGTCAACACGTCCAACTCGATTAAATCTTGTCTCAATATCATCTAAATACCTGGAACAAAAGGTAAGACATTCCTCGGCCAAATAGCCTTCAGCAATAGAGCCTTCTGGTTGAGCTTTATTTCTCACGTATGATTTCAAATTCCCAAGATATCTGTGAAATAAAATAATAATATTATGCATTTATTTAAATGTCAAAAATTGTTTACTTAACTGGAAAACATATAAATAAAATACCTCTCAATTGGATACATCCATCGATAATGAACGGGGCCTCCTAATTTAGCTTCTTCAACCAAATGCACAGTTAAATGCATCATGATAGTAAAAAACAATGGAGGAAAGATCATCTCCATTGCACAAAGATTCAATACAAACCTCTCTTCAAGGTTGTCAAGCTGAAATGGATGTACAACTTTTTCACATAATTGCCTGAAAAATGTGCAGAATTGGAGTACAATAGCAGTAACTTTTTCAGGTAATAATGTATGCAATGCCAATGGTAGTAACTGCTGTAACAAAATATGCGAATTGTGACTTTTCAATCCATGTAACTTATGATTCTTCAAGTAAACACACCTAGAGATGTTACTCGAATACCCATCAGATACCTTCACATTCTTTAAAATTCGAAGGAACGTATCTTTATCCCTATTTTTCATTGCGAAAATGGCCGGAGCATACTTTTCATTCTCATCTGGCCAGAGATCGCGTTTTATGTTCATTACTTGTAAGTCTTTGCGAGCATTAAGATGATCCTTCGACTTTCCATGCTCATTAAGTAATGTGAAAATAAAATTATCACAGAAATTCTTCTCAATATGAATCACATCAAGATTGTGGCACAACAAATTAAATTCCCAATATGAAAGTTTAAAGAATATACTTTTTTTCTTCCACTATTGCGTTCTGATTTCACTTGACGATGCACTTCAGACCCGTTTTCCGCTATCATTCAAATGATGAACCTTCCCAAATTCTGTTTCAACATTTTCAAGCTGTGCCAATATTTCAGAACCAGTTAACAACTTTGGAGGTGGTCTACGATCAATGAAACCATTAAATTTTGATTTGTTCAGCCAAAATCTATGAGATGCATCGAGAAATCTTCGATGGCATAAAAAGCACCATTTTCTACTGTGAGGTAGCCGTTTGGGCTCAAAATCAAAGTTACAAATGGGACAAGCCAAACCCGTATAAGTGTTCCAACCAGATAAATTCCCAAGCCCAGGGAAGTCACTAATGGTCCACAGTAAAGCATCATGCATTTTGAACATTGTTTTAGAAGAAACATCAAATGTCTCAACACCGTTACTCTATAACTCCTGCAATTCTTCAATCAAAGGCTGCAAGTATACATCAATATCATTTCCAGGCATTTTTTTTCCAGGAATAATCATTGATATGATAAAAGATGATTGTTGCATACACATCCACAGAGGCAAATTATAAGGGATCAAAAAAAGTGGCCAAATGCTATAACTTGTACTCAAAGTCCCAAATGGGTTGAATCCATCGGCAGCCAATCCCAATCAAACATTCCTAGGATCAACTGAGAAATATGGATGTAATTAATCAAATGTCTTCCATGATTGGGAATCTCGTGGATGTATCATTAACCCATCATTGTTATTATCTACAGAATGCCACTTCATGTGTTCGGCGGTTTTTGATGACATGAATAATCTTTGCAATCGCGGCTTCAAAGGAAAGTAACGCAAAATCTTTGCAGGTGTGTTCATTTTCTTCTTCTTCATGAAATAATGTTCAGTCAGACTTCCAACATCACCCTTTGACTGCCATCTATAAGAAGAACATTTATTGCAATTCTGTCTACTTGAATCCTCTCCCCAATAAAGCATACAATCATTAGGACACGCATGTATTTTTATATAATTCAGACCAAGCTTGTTAACAACTTTTTTCATATCATAAAAAGATTCTGGGATTTTTGCTTCAGGAAATGCATCACGAATCAATTCCAATATCATGGACATTGCCTTATTTGTAATTCCACATAGACATTTGATATGGTATAACTTCAGCAAAAATGAAAGCTTTGAATATTTCAAACACCCACTATACAACTCTTGATTTCCATTGTCAACTAAATCATGAAACACATTTTTCTCTGTGAAGTTTTCCGTTACATTTGGCTCTACAGAATCAAGAGGAGGATCCAATGATATGTTCCAATCTTGATATACATGTGTTACAGTCTCAAAAACATCCCTTGTCACGTTGCAATTTGTAGCACCCTCTTCTGGTTGTTCTGATATGTTTTGATGTTGATAGTGGTGTCTTGCATTTCCGAATGCATCATTTATGAGGTTTTGAATTTCATTTTCCATTGTCGATGAACTTGGGACCTCATTCTATGGATTAACATCAGTGCTCAATCTTTCTGTATTGTTCGATTCTCCATGCCAATTCCAACACAAATATTGACCAGGGAATTGCTTCAGTATTAAATGTTCATAAACTTCATCTCACTTCAACCATGTTCTAAATTTACATTTAGGACATGGACATCTTATTATCCCTTCAACGGATCGATTAGAAATCGAAAAATCTAAAAACTCATTCAAACCCTTAACATACTGAGGTGTGTTCCTCGGTAATGTGATCCAGCTTTTATCCATGTATATCACAATGTGCCTACACAAAATATATGATAGTGTAAGATTGCAGAATCATAATATAATAAAGATGACCCATTGATCATAAAGTATGCATAATATAATAAAGATGATTCATTGATCATAATATAATAAAGATGACCCATTGATCATAAAGTATGCATAATATAATAAAGATTACCCATTGATCATAAAGTATGCATAATATAATAAAGATGATTCATTGATCACATTTAAAATAGGCGAGTGGCTATTTTGGTTTCAGTTCTTTTCTCCAGGCCCTTGGATCCCTACCTAGAGATCTTCTCGGGTTTTTTTGGGAGACTATGCTCCATCTAGATTGATCCATTCAACATTGGATCTTTTATTATAGTTGTGGCACATCTCTCTGGGTAAGAAATATTTCTGATTCTTCATTTCTCTTGATAATGGTGGCACCCTAGGGTAACATTATCAGATCTGGTGGCCTAAGTTTTTGAATCTTTGTGTATTCTTCTAGATCCTTTGGGAGATCTCATTATGGAGGCCATTCCTTGGTTAGTTGTAGTGCGGAGGATGTCTTTTCTTGAGGTATTTGGTGTTTTCCATTTCCACCAACCCCTTATTTTCTAATTTATATCAATATTAATGTTTTTATTATATTCTAGGGCCTTCGTTTTCATCATTGGGTTTTCATTGTTGGTGGATCCCATTACGGGAATGTGTGACTTGAGCTTTGAGGTAGGTGGTTCCATCTCTATCCTATAAAAATTAGCCTAATTTCTCTTAATTTATAAGTTGATATATCAAATTGGAATGACTATTTTTATTTATTTAAGAAGGGGTTTTTGAGAGAAATGTTTTTCCATGATTTTTGATAAATGAAAATTAAATGGGTACGTTAACATAAATATGGGTTAGTGTTCAACCACTGATTGTGATCATAAATGTAAGAATAAAATTATGTATTTTTTTTAACCTTACCCATTTTTGGTAAATCTATTTTATTAGTTATGTAAATAGAGATAAATTTATAAAAAAATCCCTATAATATCTATTGTGTTTTAATAAGATCATGATATCAAATTCATGACTCAAATATTACCATAAATTCACTACCCTAATTTCCATTGGATCAATTGACACCCAATGATTCTATGCCAGATACAATATGAATTTGACTAATACTCATAAAATGTGTAGGTCCAATTTCTCTTATATTTAAAGGGATATATAGGAGTCTAACCCTGATGAGGGTATGGAGGCTGATATGGGGATAAAGCCTGATTAACTAGACTAGGTAGTAGTTCTTGAGGGGGTGGTGCTGACTCGTTCTACAGTGGTTGATGTATAGCCTGAGGCTGAGTAAGATGTTGATTCCTTAGTGAGGATATAAAGGCTGATCTACTGGTAAAAATTCTAGTAGACTAGGGGAATCAACCTGTGAAACAATATCAATCTAGAACATAGAGTCTCTTTTCATAGGATACCCGAGTGAAAAAATTAACACCTTCTTAGCATGTTGGATGGATTTATCCTGGCGATGAGTCCTATTAGAGAATTTTTTTAAACCACCTATAATGTTTGGAGTGATGGGGGAGGGAACCCGTTTAGCCTTACCATTCACCATGCACATCATCAGTAGATATTTGTGAGTTAATGACTTGTCAAGTGAATTCATGAGGCCCTTCCACCTAGCGACAATGTATATGACTCACTCATCTGGTCGTTGTTTTCAAATAAAGTAGTCAGATGTTCTGGAATTTCCCATGGTGGTGCTAAACTGAAAAATAAATTGATTATGATGGTCTTACCAACAAGCTATAGACCTAATGGATAACTAGATGTACCAGAAAAACTCTGGCCCTTCTAATGTTAGCACGAAACATAGTGCTTTGTGTATTCCTACTATGATAGAGTTCACAACATAGGGGCACACATTGAAATAAAATGGGTTAGGTGTTGTAGCAGATTACACATCCCATTGAAGGGGGGAATTTTTGGATTCTCAAATTCTATTGGTGCTGACATATCATAAACCGATACATGTTATGACATTCCATCAAGTGGTATTTCCACCTATCACTTCTCCAGGGCCTCAAAGGATACGATGAGGTTGTCCATTGTGTCCTCTAGGAAAGGATTCCATTCTGGGCCAGGATCAATGACAACTAATGAATTTCTAATATCATCAACATGGTAGGTTGGCTAAACCACCCATGAAGTGATAGGTATAACAACTGGGCGAATTCCATAAGATAATACTGGGGGAATTACTAGAGCCAGGTCTCAAGGAAGATTCTCATTCAATTTTGGTGGATTAGGAAATAAATAGTGTGATCACTTGTCATAGGCTCCCAAATTTACCGAATTGAGAGGAAATTGATTTTCCAGATTAAAGGGAATTATTTTCTTAATGAATTTTGGATTCCCCTAATTTTCTAGTGGATATAGGACAAGATTATATCATATATCTCCATATTGTAGAAACTAATTAGCATGGAGCTCATTAATGGAAATCTTCTATTCGGAAAGATGCTGAAACATAGAAGTCATACCAGGATCAACTATATTCTACATTGAACTAGACGGGTCATAGGGATTAGCAGTCCTGGTCGGTCCTTTACCCTGGTTGGGGTCTTGGTGTAAGGGTAATTACTTAGAGGAATCTGAAAGGCCATGCGTCTTTCTTTGATGGTGGGTGTCAACACTTGGGGTGTCCAGTAGATGTTGTGCTACCACAAAGGGTGGGTCCTCTTACTCAGAATTTAATTTAGTTTATCACTCCCTAACTGTAACAATCTCATCTATATTCAAGGTGACTATGCACAGAGGCACATTATTGACGTCATTGGGCAGATTTGGCTATCATAGGATGGGATTGAAGTGGAGAGAAACATAATTCCCTACGATGAAAATCTGTACTGGTGGGGACACTTCCTTAATAATTATATGGATTAGAAAAATGTTCTGCAGACATCATTGTAGATGGTACTGGTGGTATCCTGTTGATGTGGGTGGATATGACACGAGAATCCCTGCTAAATAAACCATGTAACGTTAATGGAAAATGTCATCCCAATGCTCTTGGATATTATATAATTCAAAATAAGGTTCAAGAGGCAGAAATGTGTCTCCCAAATGGTTTGAAAAAAAAACCCTATCATGATTGAGTGATCCCATAATTATGATGTTGGAAGTAGTGATCATCCTTAATATATCAGAAAACTGATCAGTGGTTATAGTTTCATATCATATTCTCCACTCAGAAGTGCAGTTTAACTCTTCATTTCCACATTCTTATACTTTGGGTGGCTCAGGAACTTGAAAAAATGGTTCTGTATACCATTGTGGTAGTGGACTATCTGGTGGGGATAATGTTGCATGAGATGATAGTCCACAATCTACTAGATTGTATCTCAAAGATGGTACATACTACTTCACAATTTTCTTATAGGACATAGTATATTCCACATATTCATGTGAAAGGGAAGAGGCTGTCAGTTGAGAATCTTGTGAGTGATATCCACCAATCATACCCAAAACAATAATTTCAATCAAGCCATATATCATTTGTTTGAATATGATTTTACATCCAAAAATAATCCTAGTAGTCTTGGATATATAAATATTTCAATTATAATTTTGTTCTATGGGATTATACAACTTTATAAAGACCCTTGATATATAATATTCCTTCAATAGTATGCAATGAAATTTTTCTTGATCATTTCAAATAAGGAATATTATTTTCATTTAAGTCCAAAAATAATTTAGATAAAATATTTTGAATAAAATTTTGTTCTCTATTTGGATCATAGTTCGTCAATGAAGATTAATGGAAACTATAGTTAACACATTGACATTCAAGCTAATATTTCCCTCATATGAATGTTATAGAGTTTATTATTTTGGTATTATTAATAAAATTTCATCAGTTATTTAATTGAAATTATTAATTCGAAAATATTCATAAATAAGAGGTATACTGAGATATGTGAGTGGATAATCTATTATCTTTAAATCAATTATTCCTTCAATAGGAGTAACATGACTTTGAGAAACATTCATGGAATCTATGATGTTGATTTAAAATTCATTATCCCTTTTCCTGTATCCGAAATATAATTATAATCTAATTTTTTGAAATATTCAATATATATTTTATATTAAATGAAAATATGAACATATCACCATTGAATAAGAGATGTGATACTCAAGGATATTCAAAAATTCCTTTAAACCATTACATTCTACCTCCCTAGTTTATGAAATTTGAAATCCTATAAATTTCAGTCGTATAAATAATTAAAAAGGAATATGATAATAGGTATACCTATATAATTTTCCTATAAAATCCAATTGGGAACCATTCTAAAGACTAGGTAAGAAATTCTTAGTAAACAGTTTCAGTTGAATCTCAAAATGTTAAAAAACACCAATTTACATTCCAGGAACTTATTAAAAATACTAAATATGGTTCTAAAAATCCCAAATCTGGTGAGAAACAAATGAAACATTTAACTAAAAAACCAGCATGTACAACTATAATCGGATAATACCATTTTCATAAAACAAGGCCTAAACCACCGATTTTTCAAACCCAATGAATTAACCAAATGGTGCAAAATAATAATTAACACCTAGAAAAAAGTATAACAACAAGAAATAGTTGAAAGTAATATTATAAATCCAAGCATAATAGGACCGACATTATGTGTGCAATATTTCACAAAACAAAGTCAAATATCATAAAACAAGATTAGACCAACGTTTGCGAATGAAATTAATTATATAAAAAGATTGAAATTAGATTATATAAATAAAATATGGTGATAAAAACACATATTTAATGATTTTAAAATTAAAAATTTAAATTTCATGTGAATCCTACCATAAATCTAGGGCGTGATAAAAAAGAAAACCCATAGATCACACCGTAAGGGTTATAATTCCCCTATCCTACCAAAAATTATCATTAACAATAAAAAAAAAACTAATTGAAGGAAAAATAAGAAGAATGAAAATGGGTTTACTGGGGAGAGTTGTGCTGCTTGATCGAGTAGGAGGTCGCGGATTGCCGGAGGTCGCGGGTCGCCGGAGGTCCCGGGTCGCCATAGGTCGCGGGTCGCCGGAGGTCGAGGGTCGCCGGAGGTGTGTGGGTCGCCGGGGGGTTAGAGGAAGAAGGGAGGGCGCGAGGGTTTGGGGAACAATTGAGGTGGGGGGAGAAGGGTTGGGATTGTGAAATGATTTTCGGTTTTAGCGGCGGTTTATTAAAAATTGCCGCGAAACCTTTCGGCGAAAACGTTTAGCGGCGGTTTTGTGAACCACCACCACAAAACCGCCGCTAAACACGGTTTTTGTTGTAGTGGTACTTCTCAAATATGTATCTTCATTATGGACATCATCAGCTAAAGGTGAAGAAATAAGATATTTAGAATAATTCATTCCATACAAGGTATGGTCACTATGAGTTTAGAGTAATGACCTTTGGACTTACTAATGCCCCTACGATATTCATGGATTTGTTGAATAGATTCTTTAGAAGTTACCTTGAAAAATTTGTGGTAGTGTTTATCAATGATATTATCATTTACTCCAAAATCAAGGAGGAACATGAAAAAAATCTACAGAATGTACTGGTGACATTAAGGAAGGAGGAATTATATTCCAAGTTTAGAAAGTGTGATTTCTAGGTACAACAAGTCACATTATTGGGACACATGATCACAAGTGAGTGAATTTATGTGGACCCATCAAAGACAAAGGTGATTGAGGAATGACTCAGACCCTCTGTAGTACCCCCGGTTTTTGGTATGTAACCCTTACTTGATGCTTTTATTTGTTTTAAAAGTTATGTCTGATGTATGGGAGAATCGGGAGATCCTAGAGTGAAGTTTGAAGCAAAGGGGAAGGCGCACGGGCGGCACACAGTTTTTCAAACCGTGTGGCCAAACCGTGCGTGTATGACTGAGGAGGAAGTGGCTTCCGCACTGTCAGCGCATGGTTAAGGGAAACCGTGTGATGAGGCTATGCTTGAAGGATGGCCGATGGAGAATCTAACACACGGTTAGCGCACGGTCTATCAAACCGTGCAGACTAACCGTGGGGTCACTTAAAGTTAGATCCTAAAATTGTGTATCTAACTTGTTTTGCCTTTAATTTACTTGTTTAAACCTCCTAAGCATCCCTAACCTGGGATTACTCTCCCTTGAAGGTTGGAAGACTTCTCCCAAGCATTCCGGAGGTGATCCTAAGGCTTCTCTTGGATAATCGAAGCCGGATTCTTAAGGTATGTGATCGTTATTGATCAGTTTCTTAGATCTACTTAGATCTACTCCTCCCCTTCTCTTGTTTTCTTAGATCTATGCCCATTATGGGTAGATATAAGGGTTTGGATGCCAAATATGACAAGATTTGGTCTTGGTTGTGTTAGGAGAAGAGATCTAAGGAGGGATTTTGGAGTTTTGACCCGGTGTTCTCGAGCGTTCTTCGTCCATGGCTTGGTTTTGCCCAATTTGTTGAGGTAGGTGGCTTCAATCTCGATTCATCTTTCTTAGAGATTTAAGGCTTAGTTCAAATCAATTTAATCACTTGGTTTTTATTGTGAAATTTTGGTGCAAATCATGTTATAAATTTTCTTTAGTGATGATTTATGGGTTTTGATGAAATTGTGGAAATTGAAAGAATGGTTTGCGAAAAGTGTTTTGGTGTCTTAATTTTAAAATAGTGATTTTAAAATATGGATTGGTGGGATTTTAAAAATGGTTTGTGGGAAAAAGGTTTTTAATAAAAGGGTGTTTTATTGAAATGGTTTTGGCATGGTTGAAATGGTGTGTTTTTTTGGGCATACTTGGTGTGTGTGTTCATATTGCATTTACGAGGTTTGGTTGAAATATGACCTTGTGCTTGGTGCCAAAGGTGTAATGGAACATGAGGAATAATTACCTTGTGACGAATTGGTAGATTTACGAGAGACCGCTCATGAGTATGGAACTGTCATAACGATGCATGCATAGTGGATTTCATGGGTTGTGAAATGGTTGGTTGTGTGGATTTGTGAAATGAAATGAGAGTGCCAAAATGGAAATGTGAATTTGATTGGGGAACTTTGCTTTGTTGCTTTTGTTAGAAAATGGTTTTGTGGGAAAATGGCTTAACATGGAATTTGCTATATTGTGAACTGTTTTGGAATGGTTTTATATAAATTGTTTTATATAAATGTGCTAACATGTTTTATCCTAGAGGAATGGGTTGGGAAGTCATCAGGGAAAACCTACTGAGTTTCATTACTCACCCCCTGCTTTGGTACGATGGTGCTTTTGCAGATGTCATATACTGGGATGTTGGAAAAGGTAAAGTGTCACATGTTTATAGTACTACTTCGTGACTCTTGGGACGGTTCGTGATGTTGGATCTTGGAGCTTGGGGAGCATGGAGTTGGGTTGTCATCTTGAAGTCTTGTAGTTGTCTTTCTGCTGTTTACTCTGATTTGGTTTTGTACTCCGTTGTTTCACTTAGTTGTTTTTTTATGAAAATAATAGTTGAGTTGTTATGGTTTTAAATCATGCATCATATATTGGTTTCTTGGAGATGCTTATCTAGTTTGCTCTGTTTGTTGGTTGTTTTCAGTTAAAGGGTAAATCGTCCCCCATGTATCTTGAAACCCTTCAGCATTTATTTCCAGCCTTTGGTGCCTTGGGGATGTCACTTAAGGCCTATTAATGACTCGTTGAGTTAATGACTCGTTGAGCTCTCAAGCCAATGAGAATGGGCAGGTCATTACAAATGGTATCAACTTGTTCGGTCCTTGCCTAACAAGTGGTCATCGATGTTCTTGATCTTGGAGTTGAAATTCCTTCTTGTCTATTCCTTGGGTGGTCATCTTAGACAAGAGTAGGATTGTCGGAACTTGAAATGTATAGCATAAAAGGACATAGCTAACCCGTTTATGCTGAACTTCAAGTTACCAGGGTGTTGGATACATAAGTGTTTTGGATACACTTCTAGAATATTGGAAATATCATTGTCATGGGTTTAGCCAATGAGATGAGCATGGAATGCATTATATAGGAATGAATTCCCACTAGGATTGTATAAATTATTTTGAGAAATGGATTATGGTTTGATGAAAAAGCATGATTTATGAAAATTTTAAGCATGTTTTCAAATGAAAGATTTTGAAAAGATAATGGTTGATGTATTTTGAAAATAGATTGATTTTCAAAAGAAAGAAAAGATCTGTTTTAGAAATGGTTGGAAATCGATGTTGTGATAGTGGTGTAATAGAGATTGAAATGCTAAGCCTTCAGTTGCTAGGAAGTGAGATTAACGTCATGCGTTGTTTGTATAGAAAATGGCACCCGTTAGACTTCGTAGAAACCAAACAGAAGAAGCTGTGGAGAATGTGGTTGCACTCGAACCACGTGTGAACCAAGAGTTGGTTCAGAGTATCATTCAAGCATTTCAGGAAGTGGACACGGGGAATCAGAGGGATGAGTCAAGGCATGTAGACCATTCTGTCCAGTTCCAGAAGCAGAATCCACCCATCTTTTGGGGTGATTATGAACCAGAAAGGGCGGAGGTGCGGCTAAGCAGGATGAATCGTATCTTCGATTTCATCAGCACACCAGTAGATATGAAATTAAAGTTGGCGACATATATGCTGGAGGATCTTTCATGACAGTGGTGGGAGCTGGTGGTGCTGGCTAAGCTGGATCAAGGCCTAGGCCGGGAGGAATTTGAGGAATTGTTTAATAAACAATTCTATCCTCATATGTTCAAGATCCAAAGGACAACTGACTTTTTCAGCCTGAAGTAGGAAAATCTCTCTATCACAGAGTATGCGGCTAAATTCATGAATTTAGTATGCTTTGCACCAGAATTTGCTGCAAGTGCGTCGCTGAAGGCACACATCTTTGAATCAGGATTATGACAGGAGATTCATTCGAAGATAGCTGTGCTCTGTATTATGGATTATACGGAGATGGTAAACAGAGCAAAAATAGCAGAAAGAGACATCTCAGGAGTTATGGGAGGAGGAAGTATGATGATACCCACAAGAACGGGTGGGAACTCTAATGTTGGGAACAAGTGGAAGAGGGACACCTACTTCCAAGGTGGGAGTGAAAATCATAATTAGACAGCTGGATCGATGAATCTTACTCCATGACCCATGATGAAAGCTGGGTGTTTTCAATGTGGCGCGATTGACCACATGAAACGAGAATGTACAGCACCACCAAGAGCATTCCACAATTGCAACAAGATGGGGTATCTTCAGTGATATTGTCGTAGTGCTCCGAGGTCGGGTGCGTGTGACACCTACCAAGAGTCGTAAGCATATTATGCTTCGACAGGGTGAGCACAGAAAAATCATCCTCGCCAGAAGAACATAGCCAGTTATGGTGATTTCAGGAATACCATGACACCTCAGGCAGGGCAATCTCTATAAGGAAATAAGGAGCAAAGTGCAGCAACAAAGCAATTGTATGGAGCGGAACAGGTGATTGTGGATGACCAGTCTGGACCGTATATGGTGAGAGGTACGATTCTTTTGAATTCTACCATCATGCATGTGTTTTTCGATACTGGTGAATCCCATTATTTTCTTCCTTCTCGGATTGCTGATTTTTTGAACTTAAAACTTGAAATGATGCCTTCTGTGTTAAAACTGCAAACTCCTCTGGGTGAAAGAGAATGTCAAGCCTTCGTGTGTAGAGCATGTGCTATAACAGTTGATGGAGTTGAGCTGAAATGGGACTTCTAAATGTTGGATATAGATGTCTATGATATAATCCTGGGTATGGATTGGTTGACAACGTTTAAGGCTCACATCGACTGTTATGGGAGAACAGTTAGTTTCACTACAGAGGACGGAATCGACTATATCTTCAGAGGAGAGAGGATGGTAAAGAAAGGTGAAAAGAGCTTTTTAGCACCAATGGTGGGAATGATCTCTAACCAATTGGCAGCGTTGACTTTGGCATCATTGTAAGAGATCGTGAAAAACAAATTTCCAGCTGTGGTGGATCAATTTCCTGATGTTTTTCCTGAAAACTTCTCAGGGTTATGACCTGTAAGAGAAGTGGAGTTTATGATTGATATCCTTCTAGGGACCAGTCCTATCTCACTTACATCTTATAGGATGACATCAATAGAGTTAAAGGAATTGAAAGTGCAGTTAGAAGAGTTGGAAAGCAAGGGTTTCATTCGACCAAGCATGTCTCCGTGGGCAGCACCAGTTTTGTTTGTAAAGAAAGCAGATGGAACTTTGAGGCTATGTTTGGATTATCGTAAACTTAACCAAGTTACGATAAATAATAGATATCCACTTCCACGCATTAATGACCTGTTTGATCAATTGAGGGGAGCTCAGTGGTTCTCCAAAATTGACTTACATTCAGGATATCACCAGTTGCGAGTTCGGAAGGAGGATATTCCGAAGACAGCCTTCAGAAGCAGATATGGCCACTACGAATATGTAGCCATGCCTTTTGGTCTTACAAATGCACCAACGGTCTTCATGGATTTGATGAATCGGATATTTCAGCCATATCTAGATTCTTTTGTTGTGGTGTTTGTGGATGACATATTGGTGTATTCAAGAACAAGGGCTGAGCATGAGCAACACTTAGCGATAGTGTTGGAAATCTTGAGGGACTATCAGTTGTATGCCAAATTATCAAAGTGCGATTTTTGGATACAAGAGGTAAATTTTCTAGGCCATGTCGTTTCTGAGAAAGGTGTTTCAGTGGATCCAGAAAAGATAGAAGCTGTTCTTACTTGGTAACTGCCGAAGAATGTCTTTGAAATACGAAGTTTTCTTGGTCTAGCTGGTTATTACCTATGCTTTGTCCGTGACTTCTCATGACTAGATTCTCCTATGACAGCATTGAAAAAGAAGAACAATTCATTTCAATGGACTGAGGAATGTCAGAGATCTTTTCAAGAGTTGAAAGTTTGCCTTACATCAACACCCATCTTGATTTTTTCGAAATCAGGACAGGGGTATGTGGTGTATTGTGACACTTCGGGAACAGGGTTGGGTTGTGTTCTCATGCAAGGAGACCATGTTGTTGCTTATGGTTCAAGGCAGTTGAGGGTGCTTGAGAAGAATTACCCAACACACGATTTGGAGTTAGCTGCAGTTTTCCATGCCTTGAAGACTTGGCGTCATTATCTCTTTGGTGAGAGGTTCACTATGTTTACAGATAAAAAAAGCTTGAAACACATTTTCTCACATCGAGATTTGAATCTAAGGCAGAGGATATGGATGGAGTACCTTCAAATGTTCGACTTTGACTTGTTGTATACACCAGGTAAGGGAAATTCGGTGGCCGATGCATTAAGCAGAAAGTCGTATGCTCAATTGGCGAAAGAAGCTTCAGATGAATGGAAGTTGATGTCGGTCTTAGTCGACATGCATGTAGAATGTGAAAATTGAGGTGATGTTGCAGTTTTCTTTTCAGCTATGCTTGTTTCTGAACTGGTAAAAGTGGTCAAAGAGGCACAAACATCTGATGCGGAATGTTTGATAATGAGTTCAAAATTCAATGGTGGAGAGACCATTGATGGAAGGAAACTAGAAGCAGGTTCATTTTTGTGTTTCAGAGATCGGATGGTTGTACCTATAGTTTGTCAGGAACAACTCCTTAATGTTTACCACCATTCAATATGGGCTGTACATCTAGGTACACAGAAGATGTATAAGCCGCTAAAGGTGCAGTTTTGGTGGAGTGGCATGAAAAGGAAGGTGGCCGAGTTCGTCTCACGATGCTTAACTTGTCAGCAGGTTAAAGCAGAGCATCAGAGACCAGCTGGTATGTTATAGTATTTACCTATCCTAGTGTGGAAATGAGAGAAGATAACAATGGATTTTGTTACAGGTATTCCATGAACGGTCCGGAAACACGATGCCATTTGGGTGATAGTGGATCGTCTAACCAAGTCGTCCCATTTCATCCCGATTCATGAAACTCATATAGTGGAAGATCTTTCAAAAATATATATATAAGAAGTGGTAAAGAGGCATGGGGTACCGGTTTCTATCATCTCAGATAGAGATCCGAGATTCACATCTCGTTTCTGGAAATCATTACAGCAAGCCCTGGGGACTCAATTGACGATGAGTACGGCGTATCATCCTCAGATGGATGGGAAATCCGAGTGGATGATACAAACATTGGAAGACATGTTGTGGGCTTGTGTAATGGATTTTGGTGGCTCATGGGAGGATTATATACCCTTAGTGGAGTTCTCATACAATAACAACTATCAAGCCTTGATACGCATGACTCCGTTCGAAGCATTGTATGGGCGTCCTTATCGTTCTCCACTATGCTGGGTGGAAACTAGTGAAACTTCACTAGTCGGGCTGAGCCTTGTCCAAGAAACAACAGAGAAGATTAAATTGATTAGAAATAGTATGGAGACGGCTCAAGGTCGTCAGAAATCTTATGAAGATCACCGTCGCAGACCGTTGGCGTTCGTTGTGGGCGATCATGTCTTCTTGAGGATCTCTCCAAGACTTGGACAACGTCGTTTTGGGAAGCAGGGAAAATTATCTCCTCGATATATAGGCCCTTTTGAGATATTGGAACGAGTTGGAGAGGTGGTTTATTGGTTGGAATTACCACCATGGTTCAGTGCAGTGCATAATGTGTTCCATGTATCTCAGTTGAAGAAGTATCAGCCTGATCCTGACCATGTGATCAGATGGGATCACATTGACCTAGAGCCGGATGCTTCATTGGTACATATCCCAGTGCAGATTTTGGATAGGTAGGATAAAGTCTTTCAGGGAAAAATCATCGGCCTAGTTTGGGTTTTGTGGCAACATGGTCAGATTCAGGAAGAGACTTGGGAACGCGAGAAATAAATGAAGGAGTAGTGGCCAAAAATATTTCACTCAAGAAATGGTTTTCTACTTTCCAGGGACAGAAATGCCAATGGTGGAAAGAATTTAGTACCCCCAGTTTCTGGTATGTAACCCTTAATTGATGATTTTCGTCGTTTTAAAAGTTATGGCAGATGTATGGGAGAATCGGGAGATCCTGGAGTGAAGTTTGAAGCAAAGGGGAAGGCGCACGGGCGGCACACGGTTTGTCAAACCGTGCGGCCAAACCGTGCGTGTCTGACTAAGGAGGCAGTGACTTCCGCATGGTCGATGCACAGTTAAGGGAAACTGTGTGATGAGGCCGTGCGTGAAGGATGGCCGAGGCAGAAGCTAACACACATTTAGCACATGGTCTATCAAACCGTGCGGACTAACCGTGTAGTCACTTAAAGTTAGATCCTAAAATTTTGGATCTAACTCATTTTTCCTTTAATTTCCTTGTTTAAAACTCCTAAGCGGACCTAACTTAGGATTAATCTCCCTTGAAGGTTGGAAGACTTCTCCCAAGTGTTCCAGAGGTGATCTGAAGGCTTCTCTTGGCGAATCGAATCCGGATTCTTAAGGTATGTGATCGTTCTTGATCAGTTTCTTAGATCTACTTAGATCTAATCCTCCTCTTCTATTGTTTTCTTAGATCTACGCCCATTATGGGTAGATCTAAGGGTTTGGATTCCAAATATGACAAGATTTTGTCTTGGTTGTGTTAGGAGAAGATATCTAAGGAGGGTTTTTGGAGTTTTGGCCTGGTGTTCTTGAGCATTCTTTGTTTGTGGCTTGGTTTTTCCCAATTTGTTGAGGTAGGTGGCTTCAATCTAGATTCCTCTTTCTTATAACTTGAAGTCTTAGTTAAAATCTATTTAATCGCTTGGTTTTGATTGTGAAATTGTGGTGCAAATCATTTTATAAATTTTCTTTAGTGATGATTTATGGGTTTAGATGAAATTGTGGAAATTGAAAGAATAGTTTGTGAAAATTGTTTTGGTTTCTTGATTTTAAAATAGTGATTTTAAAATATGGATTGGCGGGATTTGGAAAATGGTTTGTGGGAAAAAGGTTTTCAATAAAAGGGTGTTTTATTGAAATGGTTTTGGCATGGTTGAAATGGTGTGTTTTTTGGGCATACTTGGTGTGTGTGTTCATATTGCATTTACGAGGCTTGGTTGAAATATGAACTTGTTCTCGGTGCCAAAGGTGTAATGGCACACGGGGAATAATTACCTTGTGATGACTTGGTAGATCGATGAGAGACCGCTCATGAGTATGGAACTATCATAACGATTCATGCATAGTGGATTTCACGGGTTGTGAAATGGTTGGTTGTGTGGATTTGTGAAATGGAATGAGAGTGCCAAAATGGAAATGTGAATTTGATTGGGGAACTTTTCTTGGTTGCTTTTGTTGGAAAATGGTTTTTTTTGGAAAATGGATTGACATAGAATTTTCTATATTGTGAACTATTTTGGAATGTTTTTATATAAATGGTTTTATATAAATGTGCTAACATGTTTTATCCTAGAGGCATGGGTTGGGAAGTCATCGGGGAAAACCTACTGAGTTTCATTACTCACCCCCTGCTTTGGCACGATGGTGCTTTTGCAGATGTCATATACCGGGATGTTGGAAAAGGTAAAGTGTCACATGTTTATAGAACTACTTCGTGACTCTTGGGCTGGTTTGTGATGTTGGAGCTTGGAGCTTAGGGAGCATGGAGTTGGGTTTTCATCTTGAAGTCTTATAGTTTTCTTTCCGCTGTTTACTCTGATTTGGTTTTGTACTCCGTTGTTGCACTTAGTTATTTTTTTTATGAAAATAATAGTTGAGTTGTTCTGGTTTTAAATCATGCATCATATAGTGGTTTCTTGGAGAATTTTATCTAGTTTTCTTTGTTTGTTGGTTGTTTTAAGTTAAAGGGTAAATCGTCCCCCATGTATCTTGAAACACTTCGACATTTATTGCCAGCCTTTGGCACCTTGGGGATGTCGCTTAAGTCCTAGTAATGACTCGTTGAGCTCTCAAGACAATGAGAATGGGCGGGTCATTACACCCTATAGTGTCACAAAAATCCATAGTTTTATTGGATTAGCAGGGTGCTACTGAATTTTTTTGAGAAATTTCTCACGATTTTCTATCCCTATAACTAAGTTAATAAGGAGAGGGGTAAAGTATGTTGGGATGGAAGAATGTGAGGAAAGCTTTAAGGAGCTAAATAAGAGGTTGATCACTGCACTTGTACTCACATTACCAAAAAGTGGAGAAAGTTTTGTGATATACAGTGATGCTTCAAAGAAAGGATTGAGTTGTGTATTCATGAAAAATGATAAAGTGATAGTCTATACCTCATGACAGTTGATGATCCATGAGCAGAACTACCCAACACATGATCTGGAGCTAGCAGATATGATTTTTTCCTTGAAAATATGGCAGCGCTACCTCTATGGTGATAAGTGTGACATATATACCAATCACAAGAGACTAAATTATATATTAACACAAATGGAGCTCAACATTCATCAAAGGAGATGGTTAAAGTTAATAAAGGACTATGATTTCTCTATTAACTATCATCCTGACAAGGCAAACATGGTAGCTGATGCTCTTAGTAGAAAAGAACCTACTACTCTATCCATGATGTGGATTGAGAAATACCCTATCTTTATGTATATGAAAAGTATAGATTTATAAATCATAATATTAGGGAATAAATCCCACCTTTCACAAATTATTTCCTAACCATATATATAATAGAAGATTAATGAGGCACAAAGGGATGATTTGAAGTTACAAAAGAAGGTGAATGTAGTAAAGGAAGTTAAGCTATAAGAGTTCCATATCGATGATGATGGTGTGATTCAGTTTGGAATAAGGATTTGTGTGTCTTCATCACCTGAGATAAAGAGGAAGATATTGGATAATGCACATAACTCAACTTTCTCCATTCATCCTGGAAGTACCAAGATGTACCATGATCTCTGAGAGAACTTCTGGTAAGACAACATTTATAATGAGATTGTAGAGTATATCTCAAGGTGCTTGATATGTTAGAAAGTTAAAGCAGAGTGATAGAATTCCAAAGGGATGATGCAATTATTGCCTATACCCATGTGAAAATGGGATAATTTCACCATGGAATCCATCAATAGTCTCTCAAAGATATCTAAAGGGAACAATGCGATATGATTTTTGGTGGACCAACTCCCCAAGACTGTCAACTTTATCTCTATTCGAGAAGATCTCTCACTTGAAAAAATTTATAAGATATATATGAAGTGGTGTGGTTGCATCGGGTTCCACTCTTGATTATCTCTGATCATGATCCAAAGTTCACATCTAAATTTTAGAGGAGTCTTGAACATGATTTGAGTACTGAATTGAATTTCATCATGACCTATCACCCCCAAACTGACATCCAATCTAAAAGGACTATTTAGGTGCTCTAAGACATGCTAAGAGCCGACTCAATGGAATTAAAAAGTGGATGAGATCAGAATCTCCCATTGGTTGAGTTCTCATACAAAAATAGCTTCAACTCGAGAATTTATATGACTCCACATGAAGCTCTGTATGGAAAGTGATGTCGAACTCCAACCTTTTGAGATGAAGTTAGTGAACAAAATCTAATGGGACCTGATCTTGTGAAAGAGATGATAAAGAAGGTTCAAACCATCCAAAAACATATCAAAGATGCTCAGAGTTGAAAAAAAATATATGCTAACAACCATCTATGGTACTTGGAGTTAAATGTTGGAGATAAAGTGTAACACCCCAAGCTTCCATGGTATGCTTCCTTTTTAAATAATTCAATAGCATGCAATGTATGCAACACTGAGTTCAAACGCACCACGACCTATCAAACTAGCCATTTAAAAAGTGATTATGAATAGTATTAACCACATTTTGAAATTTATATATCCCATATAATTTTAACATTCATATTATGTGTTTCTTATACATAATAAAAGGACAAATTCAATTTTTCAGATAAAATAAGTATTTTTCAAAAAATGTAGTTTTCCACCTTTTAATGGTAAACCCTTTTTAAATCCAATATTTTACACTTTTATATATTAAATTTTAAAAAATTAAATTCTTATTTATAATCAGGACATATAAATTTATTTTGGATAAATTTTTGGCGTTTTTCTGATAACTTTCACATTTTAATGAATAGTGAAAAATACTGCATTTTAATTCAAAACCGCTTTTCCATCTAAATTATTTATATTGTTCAATTATATTTTTAATTGGTTTTAAAGTATAATTAGATTATATTTTTATAATTTAATACAATATAGGTCATTATAATTAATTTTATATTTAAATTGAACATAAATATATGTCAATCTTTTAATAGTTTTTACTTCTTAAAAACCCGCTTTCTAGTTTTGACAATGAGAATTAATTTTAAATTAATTTCTGCCAATTATGTGTTTTGAATTTGGTAAAATGGATTCCATATTTAGACTCCTAAGTTCCAAATTTTATAAATAGATAACTTTTATTTTTGGAAATTATGAATAGTTACTTCAGTAATTATTTTTACTTACCATGGTTAAAGGGTAAATCAAGTAAATATGGGTAACAAATAATATTATAATAATATAAAACTACCTTAACACATGTCCTAATCTTATTAGATGATATATGTCTGACCATGGACATTATTGGGTCAATTTTAGGACCCCATGGAGCCACTTGGGTGTGATAATGACCTTTTATAATGTTTAATTTAAAGAAAAGGGAAATATAACATAAACATGTATCTCTTAACTAATTTTTTTTAATTTTTTTTATATAAATGATCTATTCGACTATAAATAGTCATTTAAAATATAAAAATATTTCCTACATCATGATATTTTATTTGTAATTTTTAGACATTAAATAATTAAATTTATTTATGACACAATAATGATGCATTGTTTGCCTTATTAATGAAGGAATAAAATAAATGATATTATAAATATTAAAATAAATGTAATTTGAAAATTTTTATGCCATCCATGAATTTTATGGATGATTATGACATATTAGCTTTGAGTTAATGCCTTTGGTTTGAAGGAATAAAGTTGTTATAACTTTAACAAAAATCAATTACTAAATTGTGTCAAAATTGACATAAATGAGTTTTTAAAACAAATACTATTTTATTAAATGCTATAATAGTCCTAAAAATATAATATTTGGCCAACTAACTTATATATTATATTAGGTTCTTGGGGGTATAATTACATTAAACACACACACAAGCCTGAAAGGCAGGTCATAGCCCCCCCAAGGGATAACCCACCCAAATACCCACTTTATTACATCATATATATTTGGTCTAAAGAGACAGTGGGAACATAGCCCATTACATGGACCATAGACCCAAATTTTTGTCCTAAGGCCCATTTTATGAATAACACTTCTACAGTGCTTACCTGCTACAATACCCGCATAGTACTCGCCGCTTCTACAGTGCCCGCCACCGCTACATTGACACCATTGCTACAGTGCATCCACTGCTACAATACGCTATAACACCTGTACCCAATTATCCACTTTTTTTCTTTTTGAATTTTATAGTAATTATAGTAACCATATATTATGAAAATACAAGAAGATATGATAAGAGTTAATATTTTTAACTAAGGGTTAAATCCAAAAGATAAGGTTAAATTCATGACCTAAACTTCTATAAAACCTATTGGTTGAGAGGATTTAGGCCCATAATCATATTAAACTCTAAATAACTCACTTTTTATCCATTAGAAACCTAAAATAAATTTATAATAAATTAATATTTCAATTTTTTCCTGAAGTTCCCCTCACCTCTCTTATAAAAGGGCACTTCTCCTTCTCTTTTATTCACACCTCCAAATCCATTTGGCTCGAACAAAACCTACCCAAATATACTTCAAACTTCTCTAAATTAATCCTATAGTCCACCCTTTGGGAAGAAAACCAACTTAAGGAGTCCTTTTGTGCAAATCAAAAGCAGACACCTGAAGAAGAGGTAATTGTTTTATCCCTTCTTTCAAAGTTCTTTTCTTCTTCTATTTCCTCTTTCTATGTTGTTTCCATACCAAAGTAATAAAACCAGTATAATACATATATATAGATGTTATTATAATCCTGAGATAACTATATTAATCATTTTATTCATCCTACAAATAATAATATCACCATTCGTGCGTATGTACGACTTACCGTCTCCACACCATGGTGTAATTTGTTATTCCACATTACTTTATTTGGATGGATATAATGATGAGTATAATAGACATAAATATTTAATATGACAGTATTATGATTATATATAATTAATATACCATCCATTTTCATATCATTTAACCATTAAGAAAATGATATCGTCGCTCGTGTGTACGTACGACTTACCGTCTCCACGATGCGATGAGACTCATCTTCCACATCCACCATCCAAGAATTATTATAAAAGATATATATATTATGAATAATTATGATATATATGAAATAATAAATCTACTGGAATAATATATATATATATATATGTACATATATTTCATTCACTTACTTCCATTCGACAAGAAAACAAAAATAACGTTCATGCGTACGTACGACCTACCGTCTCCATGAGCAGTATATTACATTTCATATATCTATCTATAATATATATTTATATTATGAATATATATGATATATAAATCATATTATATATTCTTTAAGTAAGTAAATCATTATCTAAGTAATATGATCAAGAATAACAAGTCAAAACACGTATGATAAACAAAGCAATTATTACCCAAAATGTTGCATTAACTTGTAATTGTTAATAAATGGATAATATAAAGTCATAAAAGAATTATATATTATATAATAAATATTATTATGATTATAACATAAGTTAATAATATGTTTAAAAATATTATACAAGAGTTTCAGACATGTACATAGAGTATCAGTCCTAAGGTAAGGGTTAATTACTCAATCTCATTATTATCCGATATTTTTTATGTGTAAGTATTTACTAGGACATATTTATCATCCATGTCCATGTTCCATAAAAATGTTTTCAAAAGGAATATTTTAAGATTTTATGGAAGGGAATCTTTAACTATATCATCATTTTAAATGTTTTAAGGATTTATTTTTCTAAATTTGTTTAATTAATGTCTATTTTTTCAAAATTATTTTAAGGATTTGTTTATATAGACATGATTTTTTTAAAATGTTAATTATTTTAAAAAATTTCAAAGTGGTATGGGACACTTTTATTCAAAAATATCTTTTAAACAACTTCATTTATAAATTTCGTGAATTTTAAATGATTTCATGAAAAGGGATATTTCTCTCAGAGAGTTTTACTGATTATTTTCAACTATGTCAAAATAATTTATTGGATATTATTATTGATTGAGGTTGATTTATTATAATAAAATCTTCTATAATTTATTTAATGAGTTATGATATGTTTGAATATGGATGTTCTATTTTTATACCATTCATAGCTTATGGTTTAAGTATTGACATTCATATGCTAGTTTTAATATGAATGTTTATGTTGGTTATGTTTTACCCCTTTCACAAGAGGAATGAATTGGACTTTCTAAGTGTCAGGTGAGGCCTGATATAGCCCCTCAATGCATCGATAGTCTCATGAGACAATTATGTTTGGGTTTTTTCTAATGTCTTACCCAATTAGGTATAGTTTCTTGACCGAAGCCTTGACGGTATGTTTAAGATGTCCTGCATCATGTATTCCCTTGTTATGAGATTAATTATTTATTTTACATGTGATTATTTGAATAGTAGAATATCCATGTTAATGTTTAAATGAAATTATTTGATTTATTATTTCCATATTATTCTGAATAAAATGATTTAAAAGGATTATGTTTTAGTTTTGTAACTTGTATTAAAAGTTTATTTTTATTTGTGATAGCTTCCGCTATATTGTTTATCCTTACTGAGCATCTGAGCTCACTCATTTCTTATGTTTTATTTTCATAGGATTCCAAGAAGTGTTTTATGATTGATATAAATGGTTAATCTAAGGGAATAATGTCATTCTAAAAGGATTATCTATGTTGTGTTTTATGTTATAAATAGTGATGTAAAGTTCATGTATGTAATCTATTTTCTAAGACTGATAAAATGAACAGTCCTTCGGGAAATGATTCCTTTTTATCATGCCAATTTATTAAAATAATGCACTAGATCTAGTCTTCTGGGGCCAGGGCATTATAGTTGGTATCAAAGGAAGTTTAGAAACAACCTTGGAAATAGATTTAGAAAAATTAGATTAGGGATCATAACCCTAAGATAGACTTTGATGATAAATATAGAAGGACCCCCAAGGATTTTGGTAAAGTAGGTATTACATGGATATTACAATAAATACGTCCCTATATGGGTACTATAAGTGGACGTGGTTCTAGAATAGATGTACCTTGGGGTGAAAAATCCGACAAGGTGTTTCGATCTTGACTCGGGGTAACCTGGTATATGACAACGAGCTTTACTACGCACCAAGTTTGGCACTTCCAGGGGATATAGTTAGGATAATTAATATTTTATTTACAAAAAATTATAAAGTATTTATGAGTAAATATCTCCTCAAAGGAACCATATTTATGATTAAGGATTAGATATGCATAATTTTTTTTAATTTATGTTAATTATTTTATTAGTTTGGAATTATGCATTATGATTCATAACCTAATCTAGTGTATGCAATTGTTTAGAAATGGTGCCTAGTGGAAGGAATGGAAAATGTATCAATGTATGTAATCCATGTAGGGATTTCCCTCTTATGCAAGATAATTACAGTGGAGTTGGTGATTTAACTAATGCTGAACAACTTATAACTATATTGGGATAGTTGACTCAGGTTATGAATAACAACCTTACCCATATGGAGCACCCTTATCCATAATACATAGGATCAATGTTATACCGCTTCATGAGACAAAAACCTCTAACATTTAATGGGACTACAAATCCATTTTTGGTTGAGCAATGGAAAAGTTCCTCAAAGAAAATATTTCTTACTTTGGGAAGTAACGAAAGGGAGAAAGTTGTCATGGAAGTTTACCATCTCTCAGGAGATGTGAATCAATAGTGGTCATTAATTCAAAACACTAATAAGGATGAATAAGTAGAAAATATGGAATGGAGGGATTTTAAAGAAATTTTCCTAGAGAAATACTTTCCTCATGAACAACAAGCTGATATAGAAAGGAAATTTCTGAGTCTGAGGTAGAAGGAGGATGAGATTGTTGCAAAGTATGTGGCTAAATTCACAAGGTTAGAAAGGAATGCTGAAAACTACATATATAACCCAAGAAGTAAGATTTATATATTATTTTACGGGTTAAAACCATTCCTTTGACGATCACTAGTCTCACAATCTTTCTCAACGTACTAAGATATGGTCTCATGTGCTATCAAGACTGAAAATTACTTTTTTTATTATCATAATCCCCTTTTAAGGGGTAAGGGGGAAACCAAAATTACATCAAAGGAAAAACCAACAATCATGTATCCATGGAAAAAATTCAAAGAAAAACAAACCATTCAAAAATACAGAGAAAATCCCCTACCCAACATCAAAACCGTGAAGACCAGTTCCACTAACCCATCACTGCACAACTAACTGTCCTGTGAAAAAATGCACGGGCCCAGTACTGATGGAAAATCCATACCCTCTCGAACATCCAAATCCATATAGTAATGACCCGGTGAAACTCTCACTCTAACCTCATCTGGAGCAGTCCCAAGTAGATGAACAGGTTGCAAAAGGCCTTAAATCACGAACTGTAGGACCGTAAAAAAAACACCATAGAAAAAACATTTCAAGCAGACAAAAATTCATCACCATAAAGCATTAAACCTTAAAATCATCCATTAAACCTTCACAACCATTTGTGCCTCCACTATAGATACCACCAAACCCTGTGGTGCTCTCACTGCCACCGTTTCCACATAAGCAGTCAGAAGATGATCCAAAGAACGTGATGCTGATCCATCATCACCTAGGAATGGATGACCCAACACCACATCGAATTAACATCGCCAATGAATAACTCTGGGCCGATTTGAACCAGAAATTCCACTTTGGGCATGGATCTACTCAGATGTGAGATGTGAATGCATCCTCACCGGTTCTCCAAAGCAGGCAGACCAAATAGCAGGGAGAGGCCAACAGGGAGCAATACCAGCTATGAAACGCCGCAAAACACACCCAAAAAACCACCAGAATCATCACCAAATCATAAAATCACCAAATAACCTATACGAGAAGCATAGAAACCAGAGGTAAAGAGACCCTCCCCCCTTCGTACCACTAAGAAGCCGGCGGCAGACCACCTCAGAATACCACAACAAAGCCGTCACTGGTTCGAGCCGACACCCATCCTGATCCGCACCGGAAGCACACCGAGAACATCGATCCATGCTGAAGTCGCTGAGCCACATCGGATCTACACCATTGACACATCTAAGACAACCTGAGTTGCAACGGAATTCCAAGGTCAACGATCCCACCGAAGCTTTCAACGCCACTGAGCCTCCCCGAATCTACCATCGAGGCGCGCTGGATACCTGAGCCACACCACCTCTGAAGCAGGATCTGGGATAAGCCGCTGCTAAGCTATCGAGCAACGCCGAAGGGTGGGGGGGGAGAAGGGCACTGTGAAGAAAACCCTAGAATCGAGACGCTCAAAGAATCCCGCCTCTCAGAGGCTATTTTCCACCTTGTTCATTATGAATATGTCTCTCTTTTCTCATGTGCTATCAAGATGGAAAATAAATTCTCTAAGTATTACGAAATTAAAGTAAAGAAAGAGAATAATATAACAGTGGATAAAGAGATAGATAAAGTGAAAAGGGAAAGAATAATTTTCCCTTATGTGATAATTTTGGGAAGAAACACCCTAGTACTTGCCTAAAATAAACGAGATCTTGTTACAAATGTGGAGAAAAAGGTCACCAGGCTCGTGATTTTAAGGGAAATAAAGAAGCTATGCAATGAAATAATTTTAAAGATATGGGAAATTATGTAAATGATTTTCCAAATCTTCAAGGAAATATATCTTAGAAGAAGAAAATGGATCAAGGTCAATTTTATGTTGTTACAATGGTTGAAGTGGAATAATTAATGTATTTGTGTTTTTTGTATTCAAGAATTATATTCTGGTTATAAGAAGAATTTGATATATATAGGGATTGTACTGTAATACTTTTTTGTTTTCATTAAGGTTTTAATATGATAATATATTAAGTATGTGAAAATAAGAGCAATATTATGTTGTTTGTGTAATCTGATGTTACAATTAATTTTGGAAAATTAGAGACCTTTTAGATGGAGTTTGGACAGAACTATTTTGGATAACTCTAAAGGTTGTAATATATTAATTTGAAATTTGGATAGTATTTTTTAAGGTTAAAAATTTTCTTAAGGTTATTTCTGGAATATTATAATAATATAGTTTGAGAAAAAGGATAACCCATAGGCCAGGCAACAACCCGTCACGTCGGACAAGGTTGTAAGAATAAAACCCACATCCAAAGTGTGATAAAGATTTATCACTTACCATTGGACTACAGGAAGTACCTGGTTAGTATAACATAGTTTTATTTATTTAAATGGTATAATTTTATATTTGGAACCTTATATTATTAATATAAATATTTTTTTTGAGTTTTATTATCTTTTGAAGAGAAAGATGAGTTTGTGGTAGGAATTAGTTAATAGATGAAACTTTACATGTAAATTAAGCATGATTCCTCATGTTCTTAGTCTATTAAGTAATTCTTCAACTCTAGGGAAAATATCACAAAACCAAAAAAAATTTCCTAGTACATTCTTTTGTGATGAATCAAATGGTCCCATGGATCATCACAGATTTATGGATTTCAGATTGTTAACTTTCTCTTAATAATATTTTCTATCACTCTCCATCAGAACATGATGGTTATATTTTTATTTCATGTCCATGTTTTCCTACATGGAACCCTAATATGTATTATTTCCGGTAACCTTCATACTCACCTTTCTTTATTTTAAAATAGAGGTCTTATTAATCCATTTTTCGATGTGGGATTTCAACTAAGATATTCTAAAATGTAAATCCCCCAATTTTCAATCCTAATTTTAAATTTAAAGGATGAAATTTATTGAATTAAGGGATAATTTAACACCCCAAGCTTCCACGATACGCTTCCTTTTTAAATAATTCAATAGCGTGTGATATATGCAACACCGAGTTCAAGCGCACCACAAACTATCAAACTAGCTGTTTAAAAAGAGGTTATGAATAGTATTAACCAAATTTTAAATTTTATATATACCATATAATTTTAACATTAATATTATTTTTTTATTAGACATAATAAAAGGACAAATTCAATTTTTCAGATAAAAGAAGTATTTTTCAAAAAATGTTGTTTTTCCACCTTTTAATGGAGAACCCTTTTTAAATACAATATTCGACACATTTATATATTAAATTTGAAAAAATGAAATTATTATTTAGAATAGGGACATAAAAATTTATTTTGCATAAATTTTTTGTGTTTTTCTGATAACTTTTATATTTTAATGAATAGTGAAAAATGCTGCATTTTAATTCAAAATTGCCTTTTCATCTAAAATATTTATAAAGTTAGATTATATTTTTAATTGGATTTAAAGTATAATTAGAGTATATTTTCATCATTTAATATAATTTAGATCATTGGATGTGATTTTACATTTAAAATGAACATAAACATATGTCAATCTTTTGATAGTTTGTACTTTTTAAAAACATGCTTTCTAGTTTTGACAACATGAATTAATTTTAAATTAATTTCTTCCAATTTTGTTTTTTGAATTTGAAAAAATGGATTCCATATTTGGAATAATAAGTTCCAAATTGTGTAAATGGATAACTTTTATTTTTGGACATTATGAATAGTAACATTAGTAATTATTTTTATTTACCATGGTTAAAGGGTAAATCAGGTAAATAAGGGTAAAAAATAATATTATAATAAGATAAAAATACACTAACACGCATAATAATATTATTTTATGAGATATAACCGACCATGGGTATACTTGGGTAGATTTTAGGACCCCATAGAGCCACTTGTGTGTGATAATGACCTTTTATAATGTTTAATTTAAATAAAAGGGAAATATAACATAAATATGTATCTCTTAACTAAAACAATTTTAATTTGGTTTATATAAATGATATAATAGAATATAAATATTAATAAAAAAGATAAAAATACTTCCTAAATCATGGTATTTTATTTTTAATTTTTAGATATTAAATAATTAAATTTATTTATAACACAATAATGATGCAGTGTTTGCCTTATTAACGAAGGAATCTAATAAATGATATTATAAATATTAAAATAAATTTAATTTAAAATTTTTTATGCCATAAATGAATTTTATGGATGATTATGACATATTATATTTTATTTAATTCCTTTTTTTCGAAGGAATAAAGTTTTTATGACTTTTACAAAAATCAATTACTAAATAGTGTCAAATTGACATAAATGTGTTTAAAAAAAATACTATTTTATTAAATTATATAATAGTACTAAAAATATAATATTCATAAAATGAATTATATAATGTTAAAAATTTCATTAATTATCCACTTTTGGTTCTCTTGGATTTTTATAGTAACTATAGTAACCATATATTATGAAAATACAAGAAGACATGGCCAGAGTTAATGTTTTTAACTAAGGGTTAAAGCCAAAAGATAAGGTTAAATTCATGAACTAAACTTCTCTAAAACCTATTGTTTGAGAGGATTTAGACCCATACTCATCTTACCCTATAAATAATTCACTTTGGAGCATTAGAAACCGAAAACCAATTTATAATAAATTAATATTTCAAGCTTTTCCTAAAGTGCCCCTCACCTCTCTTATAAAAGGGCCCTTCTACTTCTCTTTTATTCAAACCTTCAAATACATTTGTATTGTACTAACCCTGACCAAATATCCTCCCCAATTCCCTAAATTCATCCTAGAGGACACCCTTTGGGTAGAAAACCAACTTAAGGACTCTTTTTGTGCAAATCGAAAGGAGATACCTGAAGAAGAGGTAATCGTTTTATCCCTTCTTTCAAAGTTCTTTTCTTCTTCTACTTCATCTTTCTATGTTATTTCCACAAAAAATTAATAAATAAAGTATCATAAATATAATTATATTTTATTATAATCATGGTACAACTATATTCATCATTTTATCCATCATACTAATAATAATATCACCATGCGTGCGTACGTACGACTTATCGTCTCCACGCCGTGGTGTAATTTGTTATTCCACATTAATTTATTTGGAATGGTATAATTATGAGTATAATAGACATAAATAATTAATATTAAATGATTATTATTTATTATAATTAATATACCATCCATTTCCATACCATTTAACCATTAATGAAATGATACCGTCGTTCGTGTGTACGTACGACTTATTGTCTCCACGACGTGATGAGACTCATATTCCAAATCCACCATACAAGAATGATTATAATATATATATATATATTATGAATAATTATGAAATATAATAAATAATAAAGATACTGGAATAATATATATGTACATATATGTCATTCACTTACTTCAATACGATAAGAAAACAAAAACAACGTTCATGCGTACGTACGACCTACCGTCTCCAGGAGCGGTGTATTCCCTTTCATATATATATCTATCATATATATTTATATTATGAATATATATGATATATAAATCACATTATATATTCTGGAAGTAAGTAAATCACGATCTAAGTAATATGATCAAGAATAAAAAGTCAAAACACGTATGATAAACAAAGCGGTTATTACCCAAAATATTGTATTAGCTTGGAATTGTTAATAAATAGGTAATATAAAGTCATAAAATAATGATATATGATATCATAAATATTATTATGATTATTATATAAGTTAATAACATGTTTAAAAACATTATACAGGAGTTTTGGACACATACAGAGAGTATTGGACCTAAGGTAAGGGTTAATTCCTCAATCTCATTATTATTTGAGATTGTTTATGTGTAAGTATTTACTGGGAAATATTTATCATCCATGTTCATGTTTCATAAAAATGTTTTCAAAAGGAATATTTTAAGGTTTTATATAAGGGACTATTTAACTAGATCATCATTTTAAATGTTTTAAGGATTTATTTTTCTAAATCTGTTTAATTAATGTACACGTTTTCAAAATGATTTTAAGGATTTATTTATATGGAAATGATTATTTTAAAATTTTAATTGATTTCAAAAGTTTCAAATTGGTTTGGGAAAATTTGATTCAAAAATATCTTTTAAATTAATTCCTTTATAAATTGTGCAACTTTTAAATGATTTCATGAAAAAGGGATATTTCTCTCAAAGAGTTTTACTGATTTTTTCAACTATGTCAACATCCTTTATTGGATATTATTATTGATTGGGGATGATTTATTATAATAAAATATTCCATAATGTATTTAATGAGTTATGATATGTTTGACTGTGTATATTATATTTTTATACCATTCATAGCTTATGGTTTAAGTATTGACATTCATATGCTAGTTTTAATACATCTGTTTATGTTGGTTATGTTTTACCCATTTTATAAGAGGAATGCATTGGAATTTGTAAGTGTTGGGAGGGGACCTCTATATCCCCTATATGAATCAGTAGTCTCATGAGACAATTATGTTTGGTTTTTGAATAATGTATTAACCAATTAGGTATGGTGTCTTAGCTGAAGCCTTGATGGTATGTTTAAGATGTCCTGCATTATGCATTCCCTCATTATGAAATTAGTTATTGATTTTACAGGTGATTATTCGACTAGTATAATATCCATGTGAATGTTTAAATGACATTATATAATTTATTCTTGACATATTATTCTGAATATAATGTTTTAAAAGTATTTTGTTTTAGTTTTGTACCTTTCCTTAAAAAGTTTATATTTATTTGTGATAGCTTCCACTATATTGTTTATCCTTATTGAGCATCTAAGATCACACTTTTCTTATGTTTTATTTTCATAGGATTCCAAGAAGTGTTTTAAGATTGATATGAAGGGTTAATCTAGAGGAATAATGGAATTCTCAAAGGATCATCTATGCTATGTTTTATGTTAGAAATTATGATGTAAAGTTCATGTATGTAATATATTTTCCAAAACTGTGAAACTGATCGGTCCTTTGGGACATGATTCCTTGTTATCATGCCAATGTATTAAAATAATTCACCATATATGGGCTTCTGGGGTTGGATAATTACATAAAGTATTTCTTCGAATATCATCATGGAAGAGAGTCATATGGTTTGGAAAGAAAGGGAAGCTTAAACCAAGGTACATTGACCCCTTTGAGATCCTTGATCTCATAGGATAAGTGGACTATTTACTAGAACTTCCACCAGGTATGGATAAAATTTATGATGTGTCTCATGTATGTCTCCTGATAAAGTACATACTAGATCCACCACATGTACTAAACTTAGAGGTGGTACAATTGGAAGATGATCTCTCTTATGAGGAGCAGCTGATAAAGATTATGGATCGGAGAGATAAGGTTCTCCACAATAATACAACCCACCTTTTCAAAGTGTTATGGAGGAACCATAAGTATGAATAAGTGAATTGGGAATCAGAGGAGGTGATGAAGGATAAGTACCCTAACCTGTTTATGTAAAATGAAATTTTGAGGGTGAAATTTCAAAAGGGGGGAAGAATGTAACAACCCAAAATTTCTATCAATAGAATTTCCCTTCATATAATTATATCATATAGTATAAATCACATAATATCACTTATAAAACACAATATAAACTTTATAAATGAAGAATGAATGGTATAAGAGGTATTTATAGAAGTTAAGGAACCTATACCAATGGAATACTAACTTGACATTTAGAATAGTAATATGACCCTTATGAATAGTAAACCAACCAATAGAATAGTAACCTCACCCATGAAAGTATAAATAAAATTTAATAATATTATAAATGGTAATATGATATAATTATATGATATTATAAGTAAATAAATGTTTTATAAAATTTTAAGTGTTAATATTTTTATAAGTTATAAATATTTAATTTTATAATTAATATAATGATTTAAAAGAAAATTAATTTTAATAAAATGTATTTATAAGTTAATATTTTATTTTCTTATGATTATAAGATAATTTTATGAGACCTTAATTAATTTTTCAAAGTGTTATAAAATCAGTTATAATTTTAAAGTTGACATTTTTTGAATAAATGATAATTTTGATTAAAAATTTAATTTCTCATATTTAGAAAATTATTTTCATAAAATAAAGTTAATTTTTAAATTCTACACATCGAAAAACAATTAGGGTAAATTTTTGGTATTTTTCTGAAATACTTGAATTTTTGGTGAATAGTAAAATATGATAATTTACGATAAAAGCTAAATACATGAATTATTGAGTCATAGATGATGTGTGGATGAATTAAGCCAAAAATATTGAACCCCGATTCATTATTTTAATATATTTAGTGACAATTTTCAATCTATTCATAGTCTTGAGCCAAAATAATAAACTAATGAATAAAATAATGGGAAAACACCCCTCTCCTCCCCTATAAATACCACCCCTCACTGCCTCTTATCCTCACACCTTAAAATATTTTAGACTTGTCCAAATTATACCTAAATCTCTTCCCAAGCCCCTTCCCCACATCCATGAGGTTCTGGTCTCAACCAAAGACCAAACCTAGGTTCCTTATGGAGGTTCTCAAAGAGGAGAATTCAAGAGGTAAAATACTCTCTCTTATTTTTTAATTTACTTTTAATTTTCTTCTTATATACTCAAATCATCTATCCAAATGTTCATGATAACTCCAATATATTTTATATAATGTAATTCTATAATTTTAATGGAATATCCATCATCAAACTCCTTTCTCTCTCTCTCTTATTCTAAAAATGAAATCAACGCCCTCGATGTGTCAATTTACTGACATCATGGACGATGCATTTTCATTTTCCTAATTCCTTTAATTTTATTCATAAAACCACTATAATGGTTGGTAAATACTATTAAATTTATTTAATAACCCTTTTTATGTTTTTAAGCTTACTTATATACACAATAATAAATAATGGAACAAAACTAGTTTGTGATGTTCCAAAATCTGTAAAAAAAATCTAAATGATTATCACTAACCATTTATCTAATGATTTATCCTCATAAAATTTAAAAAAATTATATATATAACCATTTAAACCTATGTATATTCATTAATAATATATAATTTCAATTTTGGATAATTATACCCATTCTACATACTCATATTCAAATGAACCGACCATAAAAACCAATAAAATGAACACTTATGAAAGATGGAATTGAACTCTATAGCTCATAAAAAAACCATAAATGAACTTAATAAAAATATAATAAATAAAATTCATGCAGAAGAGGTTCTATAATTTTTAATTAATTAATTTAATTTGATTATCCAGAACATTAAAGTGAAAAAAACACTCGAACATAAGGTAAGGGGAATTCTCTAACCCAACTCTCTTTATTTGGGTTTTCTATCTTTCACTCAATTTTTAGTATAGATGTTCCTTTTTTTTTCTATAAATATCATATATTTTTTCATTACCATTTCTTTTTCGGTATATACATGTTTCCAATATGGTTATAATAAAAATGAAAATATTATTCCAAAAGATTTTGTTTAAAAAACCCATCTTTTACTTCTCATGAGATTGTTTCTTCTTCAATAAAGATTTATACCATTCATATTATTCCTTTTTTATCTTGGTAACTTCAAATTTTATTAATTTATTCTTTATGAAATGAAACCCATTACTTTCCATGGGTTGTTTTATATCCATGGTTGATTTACGTTCTATATGGCATGTAAGATAATGTAAATGTTATGATGTGACAGGTGAGATAAAAAATTATATAGCACTCCAATGCATTGATTAATGTGATGTATCTCATGAGAAAAAGTGAAATTTGTGTGAAAATTATGCTATCTTTGTTCAAAACTATGTGTGATAGTTCATCACTTAGACATGATGCTTCATTTTTATACATTGCCACATTCCATGCCTTTATCTAATGTTTCCTATCATGATTATGATTATAATCCTTTGCTTATATTATAGTGTTGATTATGATCACCCATGTTTCATGTATTTTATTCATCCTATTACTAGGATTTTAGATCACCCCTTTTTTTGATGTATATCCTCAGGTTAATACTTTTACTAAGGAGAAAATGAGGTCCAATAAGAATCTAGAGAATAAGGAATTAAATAAATGTTTATGTTTTATTAAATAAAAGTCATGCATGGTCCTAATTTTCCCAAGACACTAAACCTTTGGATCCTAGTTGTGTAATGTTTTTATGTTTTTTATCTTTAAAATAATGTAATAATCATGTAATAAAAAGTAGGTCCGCTATAGGATAGGTATACAATTTCCAAGAACATGCTTCAGATAATATTTAATAGCAATTGGAAATAGGGAAATCTGGAAATGGTAGGTACAAATACTTCCTATACATGGGTCACACCTCTCTACCTGCTCCTTAAGCCAGGTCTAGATGATAAGGAAGATCATAAAAGACTATAAGAGACACAACCTAATACCCACTACTAAGTCGGGTTAGGGTCAAGGTCTCATACAACATAACAAAGGTTCCAATATATAGAGTGTTAATTGCAAGGTATAGAGGAAAAAACCCTTTAGTTTTCAATTGAAATCCCATTTAGTAGTAACCATTTCATTTTAAAACTTTTAATTTATTCAATTTCATTCTTATTTATATGGATATAGATATATTAATCCTATTTAAAAGCATCACCATTCCAAGTTTTACAATGGCCCATACTCTTTATAAATTGGAATCGGCACATCAAGTTACTGCGATCAGAACTTTACATCCAATATAAGGATATAACTAGTCATATATAGTGATTTGACTGAATGAACTACCATTCAAAATTTATGTAAGTACCCGCTTCATAAATTTTAATTGGTATTCATCAATAAAATCAACTCATATGTTAGCCCCTAGAACCAGTGGTTCTTGTCCCAACCGTGGCATGATTGGGATAATTAATGTGTCATCATCAATATATGAAGGAAAAACATTGTTTAGATTGATTTAGGCATGTTAATTACTCCAATTATGTTATCCCTACAAGAAATTTTAGCACATTTCAGTATATAAAAATAAAGAAATAAATAACATGCACATGAAATACAGACATTACATGTAAAAATATAAATATGGCATGACATAATGCATGATATTTATGTCTTAAGGTGCATAATATGATGCATGAGATTATACCTCCTTTCCATACCATACCAAGGAAAATAAAGTCCTTAATGATAATATATCAATAATAATAACATCACAAAACATGCGTGTCACCCAACAATGAAATCGATGCAACTGTAATAGGCACAAACTAGATCAGCAATACCCATCCCAGGTAATTTGGGTTTCCCCTATACATGGGTTAGCTACTCCTATGAACATGCTCATTACAAAATTTCGATAAATCATAGTCTCTTATCTAATACCCAAATAATTAAATAAAATGAAAATATGGCTTTGATACCACTTTGTAGCATCCTGCCCCAAAATTCACTGTGCGGTGCCCTGAGATGATTGGACACATGACCTCAAGTGCACCTCCTCGTATGCTAGAGGTGCCAAATAACGAGGGCCTAGGGTGTATCTATGGGGATATTATACCCTCAAGAGTCAGATTGCAGCACATTGGTATATAATAAATGATAACAACAAAAGTAGTAATAAAAAAGTAACAACAAAGTAATAATGATAAATCATCCAAGATAAATAAACAACATGTAGAAGAAGAATAATAGGTAGATACAAAATGATGATGATCATGTCATGAAGTGACACAAAATAAGGTACATGGGACACAAGGGAACATATATATACCACATGATATAACAAAACACAAAAGTCCAAAAGATTTAACTACTAGAATCATGATCATAAGCTCAATCCTCTACTCATATACTCCATCCTAGTACCCATAATAAAACATCAGAAGCTAAACACTTCTATTTATCTACACCAGCAACAATAAAGTCTTCTTGGGTACCAAGGGAATCCCAAGAATGGTGTGAGATATACTCATTAGTCCACCACCAATGGTGTCTACATCAAACCGATATGTGAATATAAAATTAATAATGTGCTAATAATAATAATGCAAGGAAATAAATAAATAAATACATCAGACCGGGTTCCTCATGGGATACCTGACCATTGCTACCTACTTCAACCTAAGGCGAATATCTATAAACCAAGGTGGCATGTACAATTGTGATATAATAAATAAATGATTCATTGTAAATAACACATCAAAAGGTGGACCATCCCCAATCATGTGATTTATCTTGGCATACATATCCATTGAATTTCAGTTACACATCCTTGTTCTTTAATTTAAAAGTAATATTTAGAATTAAGAAGAGGCACCCTAAGCTTGTATAAGGTGACTCATAAGGAATCCCAATTATAGATCCAGGGGAATTGTAAATGGCCAATATCGTAAGAGTCCATCCAAAGAGATCCATAAATGGAACCCTTAGCATCACTCTCATTATGGCGTGAAATCAAACCCTTGAGCCCATCCCCAATATCCCACATAGGAGACCGAGTATCACTCATGACCTGGTCTAACCATCTAGCCACTAATTCCATCCATGGTGTCTCCCCTAGGGAATCAGTATTTTTCACATGGTGTAAAGGTAAACACATGGTGAGTCCATCCTAGGAAGACCTAGTATCGCTCCCAACATGTATAAAACCATTTACAAATCTAATTACAAAGATAGAAGATCCCATCCAAGGAATCCCATAAGGATCCAAGTATAACTTTTGGGTTGGATATAATGTATATATTAGCTATTATAATTAATTTAATTTATAAAGGAATTTCACTTATAACAATTTAAATTAAGATGGCCAAATCATTTTAGACAAGCAATTCCACTAGGAATAGAACATAGTGCCTAACTCATGGACTCATATTCTTAATTAAATTCATGCTTCCAAAGGTATTTATTACACAATAACACACCCCTCAAGGATTAATTAACATTTTAAGGCAGTAGGCTAACAAGGCAGGGTGCACCCACAAGGGTGACCCTTGACAAGGAGAACAACCTAGGATGTGGTTTTCCATTAGCTAGTATCACAATAAGTATAAGGAACCATTAAAAAAAGTTAATAATCATTTTGGAAGAATCAATAGATAATTTTGATATGCGACATGACTACACATAATATAAATGCAACTAAACTCTAGAAAAAGAAGCCAGACCACCTACCTTAGGTTCATAACACTCTACTTATCTAGTGTCATCCCTTGAATCAAACTATAATGGGAGATATCATGAGAAATTTCAAATACCCTAAAAATGGAGAAAATTATCTTGCACTAAAATAGCACAATAGGGGGGAAGATAAATTAAGAATAGAAGGAATATGATTTGATTAACTATGTACATCCCATGAAAAATGGATCTATTGAGAGGGTCTGTAATCTCGCATGGGCATGAGACCTAGATCGCACGCTTGTAGAAAAATCATGTAGCCTCCCCTATAAACTAGGTGACTTGCACATTTGAGTTGCATAGTTAGCACTAACCATGCACTAACTATGCAGCTTAGTCCTCCTCCTTGAATTCTGTAGCTTCGGGCTTTGAAAAATCCCCAGACTCTCCCGAACCACTCCTTAGACTTTAGAGAACATTGTTAGCATAAAACAAGAGGTTTGTAAAAGTAAGATAAAAGTTAATACCTCTCTAAAAATTTAGGACATTACACAGTACATGGACATAGAGTATCCCATGGCTCTAACAAAGCTACCAGTAGTTCCCAGATGTCATCGAGTACCTGGTAAAAAGCCACTGGGTATCCGATGCTTATGCAGCAACAAAAACCTACTCAAACTCATACTCCTTCAATCCACCAACCTGCCTCACTATTTCAATTTTAATCTCCCCCAATTAAACATATAAATAACTATAAATAAAGATAAATTAATGACTCAAAGAACAAGGTTCATTACAATTTCCCTGTCATTAGGCTTCCTGTCCTCGAGAAGCTTCATAAAGAATTCAACTAGATAAAGGTTAAAAACCAAAGATACCATTTCAAACCAACTTAAGGGTTACTATGTTTATGAATAAAGGGTACGGTGACTCCCCACCATTTAAAACTCCTAGATATGGAATACCAAAGTAACCCTCATCAATTATATAAAGGGAGACAATAAAAAAAATAATTTATCCAAACAATAAATTGTCAGATTACCTGAAACCATAACCTTATAATATTAAAATTTTCAATGTCTATTAAGAATTCAAAGACAAAGATATGGAAAACATCTTTAATGTAATCATAACCATATTAACCAGCCATAATTCCACCCTTGATTCAACTTTTTAACCAACTATTAAATGTTTTTAGTGATTTATGACTCATTCAAGCTATAGGGTAGAATGAATAATTATTAGAAAGCAAGGAATCATAACATGATCAAAACATTCAACTTTATATTTCAAATCAAACAAGATTACATATTTAAATTTCACTTCATGAAACACACATGATATTAAGCTAAATTATTTGATTATAACACATTAATTGAGGCATATCACAAATAAGTATATCATGAATAAAATCAAATTATCAACATGAATGAAAATCAAAACAATCATATTATGATTATAATATAAACCACCTTACAAAAGGAAGAATATTGATTATACTATCAATTAAAAAGTTAAGACAACCACCATAACCCTAATTTTGACTAAGTACATTAATAAGCTATCTCATGATTTCAACAATAACATCCTTCAAAATATCTCAATGGTATTAAAATTTAGAATGTAAGAGATGTTTAATATTAATAGTATACCATGTTTGTAAATTTATAATTCTAGTTATACTCATTTAATTAAATTACTTCAAGTATTAATATATAATTTAAAGGGAAAACACAATCAAGTAAAATATTTTCATACATACTTTCTAATTAAGCTAATCATGTTATGGATATTGAAAACGTTCTTTATAATCTATTAAGAAAAACAATCTAGAACTACATATATTTCACTTCATGACTTAACACATGAAATTTAATAAAATCATGAAATTTATCAAAAAACCGCATTAATATTTCATAGGATTTAATATACTGAATCAATAAAAAAAATTAATCATACCTCAACTAAAAAAACTATATTTAATAAAAATTTAAGTTATAAGTAGTTATTGATTAAATCAATTAATGTTTTTAAAACATAAATACCACTAGTTTAAGCACAAGTTGACACTCACATTATAAAAAATCACCCATTTAACATGATTCCTTTATTCATATTCTAAGTATGATTAAAAAAACTATGTAAAATTCAGTCCCGACACGACTGTGTCTGCAATGAGAAATGTCACATGGTATTAAGTGTTCTTCCTAGTTACCAAAGACTGACAACCAATGTTTAGGATTTATGGATATCTCTTGAGGATTAATTTCCCTCTAATAGTTCATCACATAAAAATTCTAAAATAAGTGGTACAATAAAAATAGAAAGTGAGGAAAATAGTATAAAAAAGATCAATATGTTATAGAACCATCCTAATGATCATATATCCCATGCATAATAAATAAACCAAGTGGTTTATTGAGGTTGTGATGAAGTTAAATTTGTTTTCAAGCAGTAAAGATGAAAAGTCAATGTATTTTAATTGTGATGATTGTTTATCTATTTTTAATGTCTAGAATATGTGTCACTAGTTCTTTGAATTGAAACATTGTTTAGAATAATGAATAAGATGTAAAGATTTGATAAGATTATGGTGAAGAGCTTTTGAATTTATAATTGAATTCCAAAACAAAATAAAAAAGAGAATTATGAAGAGATTTGAGTATAAGTTTGAAGAGTGGAGGAAAAATTAAAAATAAGAAGGAAATTGAGATGGAATTTTTATTGTGATGTGGAATTATTTTTTGGTAACATTTTTGTTAGTAATTCATTAAAAAAATGGTATAACCATCCAAGTTGAGGAACCAAATCAATCCCACACATGTGGGAGGAGGTCTCAACCACATGGGAGAGACAACTCAAAAAACTTGTATAGTAGTAAGTGAGGGTTCATAGCACCCACAGGAGTGAAAAAAGGATTTCTTGAGCATGGTGGATGTATAGCGCCCGAAAGTTGCGCATGGGTGGTGTATAGGGGGGAAAGCAGGTGTGATCACCCCATGTGGCATGTGAAGTGTATCTGGGTGTTGACCCCAGTTTCAGCTTGAGTGTTCAATGGAACAGAGTCTGAAAGTGCCTAGTTAGGATGATTGCATCACTGGGAGGGGGAGGGGGTGAATTAGTGATACTTTTTCTTTATATTTCCTTAAAATTGAAACAACCTTCACCTCCTGTTAAATATTTCATTCTCTGCCAAAAAAAAATTCAAACATACATCCATAAAAACACAAGTATTTGCAAGGATCACTATTAAATATGAATAGATTCATCCTTAATATGGTTTATAGATAATCCAATATCACACAATACACTAGAAAACAATGTTTTGTGTGGAATACAATAATTAGGATATACCATTTCACCCATGTAGAACTTTGAAGACAATCCAATAGTGCATGTACATCCTCTAGAACAATTGGGGAAAAACAATATTTGTGTAACAAAACATGTTACTTGTGCTTGATTTTCAATTTACACAAATGTTTTCACTTAAAAAAATCTTCAATTTCTTACCCATAAGCTGGTAAGAACTTAAAGGACATTGATATAGAATTATAAACTGATTTCCCAGTCCAATCTTCCAAAATGATTCTCCCAGTCCAATTATTCAAATCTGATTTCCCAATATGATAAATACAACTCTACCAGAATATGATCAAGATAATCCAGAACTCCTTCTTCCTCAGTCTAAAAATCACAATACAGAAATCATGATTCGATTATCCATCCCAATATGATGATCAACCGAATACGATGACAAGAAGAATATGATAGTCAACTGAATATGATGATCACTGAATATGATGATCAGCTGAATAATATTGTGATATTATCTCTTCTACTTTCACTTCAATCCATAAAAAATTCTCCAACTTATATCAATATAGAAAACTTCTTTATCTCCCTAGAAAGTCAAAGCTTCTCTCTCTTCCCATGAATAGTACATACATTATATAAAGTACATAATATTTTTCACCTTTTATAGGTGAACCAAGAGTGGTTTTGGAGGGAATCCCCAAAAATTTCCAACTCAACCAAATTCACCAAAATCTCAATTTCCCTTGAATTTTGGATGCATTTATGAATTCATCAACTCTTCTCATCTCTTCTCAATTCTTCTCAAATATTCTCCACAACTTTTTCCCTTCTTCATACTTTCTTTTTAAAATGCCAGTCTGATTTCAATTCTCCATTCCGATTGCTGAATATGATACTACCTCAACAAAACTTCCAACTATCTTCTTCAACTCTTCTCAAGTTTGATTCTAATTCTGATTATGATTTTTCTCATTACAATGAAGACAAATGTAAATCAATAGATTCTTTTTTATCTCTTTTATTGACCCACTTGAATGAAAAAAAAGTAATTAAAACCATTTTAAATGGTTGACTACATTGTTTATTGAGCTTTAAATTTCTTCTAAATATGATACCACTGATTTCTCGTGAACAAAAAATTCTGCCTCTGGTAAATATGATGAAATACTGAATACGATGGACTAGTTTCAGTAGATTCGACTTTAGAAACTTCATTTAATCAAAAACTTGTGCTTGTATCATAACTTTTTTCATGAATTTGAATACATTTGAGAAGATATTCAACATCATCAGTCTTTCAAGGGAAATTATTGTAGCTTCCCAAAACTCTTGTAATTATATTTTTTTTCCAACTCAGCCTGAATATAGTTGTTCAGAATTTAATTGGCCTAAATATGATAAACATGAATAAGATCAGCATGATTACGATCAAGATGAATATGATCTACAACATTTTTTATATTTCTATCCATATAATATCAATCTGAATATGATTGAAAAAATTTATCTTACTCACCTTTCTTTTATCAAGATTGTATCACAATTTTTCCAAATACTCTTTATTTATGAGAACTTCAAGATAAAAAAACATCATAACATTTATTTATCATAGTCATGAAGACTCCAATTTGCCCATTACGATCAATTATCCCATACTGAATTTAGAGTGAATCCAATGGACATTTACTTCCAACAAGATATATTCTCAATAAAATCAAACTTTCTTCCAGCCATCTTCTTCTGAATACAATAGTCCATTTAAAGGATTTTGAGTCATATTATCCAAATAAGATGGTCAATATAATTCAAATACAAAGTGAGATTTTTTTATTTTCTTCTCAAACTTACTTTATTCTTTCTGAAACTTTCTTTAAAATAAAATACAACATCTGAAAACAATCACCTTCATTATCAGCTTGATCCTAACAACCCCCCCCTTTGGATTTTTTTGTCAACCAAGTTTCATAAATTACTTAACTTTGTATCCTCAAGCTATGGATTACTTATCAATAATTATAAGCCTATATGAGATAAATCATTATAGGAAATAAGAATCATTGACAACAAATCCATGCTATCCATAAGAAAGTTATTATGAAAACTTTCTTTATCTTTCTTCCTTATCTTTTTAAATTTCATAGAAAATAATTTGTTTCTTATAACCACTCCAAAATACAGTTAGAATATTTCACACACTTAAAATGATAAATTCACATCTTACACACAACTCACTCTTTTTCATACATTCAAAAAGATAGATTTATGAAATAATTCAATTGTCCCCCTTGACAACACTATCCAAAAGTAAGATAAGAGAGGGGACAAAAACACATACCTCCACCTTGATGGGAAAGAGGTTGGATGCCCATGGTCAACCTAAATTTAGAAAATGATTCCTTCGGTAAAGGTTTTGTGAAAATGTTAGCAACTTGTTCCATTGTTGGAACATAATCTAGATTTAATACATTCTTCTCCACATGTTCTTTGATGAAATGTTATTTGATATCAATATGTTTTGAAAGAGAATGTTTAATTGGATTCCTAGTGAGATTTATTTTACTTTGATCATCACAAACTAAGAGTAAGGGTAACTTCACTTTAACAAGTAAATATTCTAATTGAGTTTTTATCCACATAAGTTTTGTAGCGGCTTGAGTGGAAGAAACATACTCAACTTCAACCATACTGAGAGTTACTGAATTCCATTTCTTTGAATGCCAAATAACACAATTCTTACCCAGAAAGAATACTCCACCAGATGTGGATCCTCTATCATCAACATTTCCTAACCAATCAGTATCTGAATACCTAAACAAATAAATACTTTCTAAGATATCATATCTGATTCCAAAATTTGTTGTTCCTTTGATGTATCTGAGAATTCTTTTTCCATAAATTGAATGTGATTCTTTATGATCACTCTAAAATATGGAAAATAAATTAATAGAATAAAAAATGTTGAGTATTGTGGTAGTAAAATACAACAAAATTACAATCATATTCCTAAATTATTTATGATTAAATTTTTTTCCTTATCCATATTTTGTTGAATTTGTTCCCACTGAAATCGGCATGAAGACAGGTTTTGAGTTTTCCATGCTGAACCTCTTTAGAAGTTCCTTAAAATACTTTTCTTAAGAAAGAAAAATGTATTTATTCTTTTGAAAAATTTATAACCCAAAAAAGTATTTAATTTACCATAGCATAGTCATTTAAAATACCTTTTTTACCTCTTCAATAAATCTTTCACAACTTCTTTCATCATTTCCAGCAAAGATAATATCATCAACATAAACAATTATGATGAGGGAATACTATTGACTTTCTCTGATAAAAATATTGCTATCAACTCTTCCTTTCATGAAACTCATATTTCTTAATCAAGTATCCAATTTGGAATACCATTCTCTTGAAGAATTTTTTATCCCATACAAATCCTACTTCAATTTTCACACATAACTTTCATCTTTCCCAACAACAAAGCCACAAGGTTTTTCAATGTAAACCTCTTTATCAAGATCACCATTCAAGAATATGGATTTTACATCTATTTGAAAGATCATGTAACCTCATTGTGCAACAATATAAATAAAGATTCTAATTGTTTCTAATATTTTTACCGGAGCAAAGGTTTCATAAAAATAAATCCCTTCAATTTGTGAATACCCTTTTCACACCAATCTTACTTTTCTTCTTATCAATTCACCTTATTCATTCAGCTTATTTCAGAAAACCCACTTTGTGCCAATAATGTTTTTGTTTTATGGATTGGGTATGAGTTCCTATGTATCATTATTTTCAATTTTATCAAATTATTCATTCATGGCCTGAACCCATTCCAGATACTCAAAATCTTCTTTAACATCATTCGGCTCCACTTTTGAATATAAAGAAGTATGTGTACTAGCATTTGTTATTCTTCTTGTTTGAACCTTATGATGTTGATCAAAAATAATATTATGAGCTTCCAATTATTTCCTTATCCTAGGATGATATTTTAAATTATCTTCCTCATCACTGGAAATAACTAAGTTAGATTCTTCTTCTTGAGAAGGATTACAATTTTCTATATTCTTATCTGAATTGTTTTCCTTATCCTACTCAACTTCATTATCTTCCTGAGTATATTTTTATTCATCATCCCTTTCAATAACTTTCTCATAAATATAATAAATAATTATTCCTATTTATTCATTGAAACATCTATATCCTCTTCCTTCCTAAGCATAGATCGGAAATATTCCATCTTCACCTTTCTACTCACACTTTCCAAACTTTCCACATTTCTTATTTATAATACATGGACTCCTGAAAACTATTAAGTGTTTCAAACTTGGAGTTTTCCACAAAAAAATTCATATGGAGTCATATCTAAATTTTACCTATAGAAAAATTGGTTTTGAATATAAACAATAGTACTCATGGACTGCCTCCAATAATAACGAGAAATACCATATTCAAGTAACATAGTTATTTCTATGTTCACCAAGATTCTATTATTTCTTTAGGAAAAATAATTTTGTTTAGGATTGTATGGGGGAAATATAATCATTCCAAATTCCATGATTCTTAAGATAAATTTCAAATTATTAACTTCTGTATTCATCACCATTGTCTATTTTCAACTTATTCACTGAATACTCACATTCCTTCTCAACTTTCCTTCTAAAAATTTTAATTTTTTTCAAATCATATGACTTATGTTTCATATAAATAACACAGGTAAAGTGAATAAAATCATTAATTAAAGTGATGAAATAATTATCTCCTTTCATTTATTGTTTTCTCATTAGCCCACAAATATCAGAATAAATCTATTTCAGGGGCTTTTTTGAACAAATTTCAACTTTATTATATACTGAATTTGTAATCTTTCCTTTTAGGAAAACAGTGAAACACCAATCTATTCTTCTTGGAAAATAAGAAATTTCTCAAAAAATATTTCTTTTATATAACTTTCTTATGTTTATTTTACCCATGTGACCCAACCTTTTATGCCACAATTGATTCTCTTCCACCATACTCATGTAACAAGAGTTTTTGTATTTCACCAACCTGAAACAAGTTTCCTTTTGTGTGTTGTACTATTATAACTATCTTTAAATCATTATCACTCTTCAAAATAAATCCATCTTTCCTGAAATTAACTTTATTACCTTTATCACACAATTGTGAAACACTCAGCAGGTTATGTTTCATCCCATCAACATATAAAACTTTTTTGGATTCCTACTTTTCTTTCCCAATGATAGATGATCCAACACATTTCATTATTAGTGATTAATCATTGTAAAATTTCATAGTTATTTCTTTGAAATATTTTATATCCGTTAACAAATTTAGATCTCCTATCATATGAGAAGAACACCCACTATCAATAATCTAAGTTTGTTCTCCTTTTATAGCTTTCAAAACAGTTTCAACCAAAAGAGATTTTTCTTCTTCCTTTTATTTCTTTACCTTATACTTTTGAGAATTATTAATAAACTTTTGTTGTGCTGCTAACAAAACAAGACATCCTTTATCAAGGTTTCCAGGTTGTTCACATATTTCACAAATATTTTTCAAATTTTGAAATCTATTTTCAATATTTACTCTATCCTTTTCAGGTTTCTTCAAAATAATCTTATTAGATTTATTTCTTTGAGGAGATTGACTCCCCCACAACCTTTTCCTTCCACAAACTATGGAATAATAGTAATGTTATTGGTTGAACCAACACATATTTTCTATATGTATGAATCCACCACAATACGAACAGTATCCATAGAAAGAGAATTTTCCTTTAAAACTTCCATACTGACCAGAATTATAAATATGTTTCTCAATAACCTTCTTATATTTCTTATTCGAACCACCAACCTTTCTGTTATCAATCAGAGTCTTCTTTTTTCTTTTAAGCCTTAATTAAATAATAAGTATTTGAAACTTTTTTAGATAAAACATTTTCAAACTTAGAGTATTTTGAAACTTCATAATTCTTCTCTTTTTCAATCTTGGCCACATATATAACTTTCCCAGCTTTTTTATTTTCAGAAATAATTCCATTTTTATTCTCAACCTTTGAAGGTAACTTTTGTTGAACTTTCTTATGTTTCTATTTTAGAGAACTCTCACCAACTTTAGAAATAGAGTTTTTGAAACTTATATTTCTCTATTCAACTTTAGAAAGTTTTTTTTAACAAGTTCCAACTCTTCTTATTTTTCCTTCAACTTCACCTTTAGATGCGCATTACAATTCTTTTCTTCCTCAAGATATTTCTTAAAACAATAAATTTATTTCACCAACTTCACCTTCTCATAAGAAAAACATTATTGATTGCTTGTTGAGGAATATTCATCTTCTAACTTTTTCTTTTTATTTTCAAGCCTTTTTATATTTATCATAAATTATTTTAATTATTCTTTTAAATTAAATTCAAGTTGAGTTTATTCTTCTTCAAAAATACTTCTTCCTAATTATTCATCATTCAATTTTTCAATAAGCTTATTCTCAATACCACACTCAACTGATTTTTTGGATTCAGTATCACTGGCTTCTTCCTCTTCATCATTAGATAAGAAACCTCTTCTTTTGGATTTGAAGAATTTTCTTTCTTTCCATATGGAATACGATTTTTATTCATATCCCTGTTTCTTCCATGATCTTGTTGGATTTCTTTATTCTTCATCACTATATTCTTATTTATTTATTTGAGGAAAATTAGTCACAAAATTACCAATAGATCCACATTCAAAAAATTTCAAGGTAAGTTTCCCTTTGTATTTTTCTATAATTATTTTCACATTTTTAGAAGACAAGGATAAAATATCATTAAATTTTTTACATACCTCATTTTCAGAATTGGATTAATCAGCTTCATATTTAATAATAATCTTATTTGAATTTTATTTCTTAGAATCCTTGAAATACATTTATCTATCAACTTTTGTTTTTCTTCTCATATCTTTCTCCCTTCTCATTTCATAAGTAATGAGAGTTCTATGAAAATAGTCTAGAGATAATGTTTTAGGATCTCTGTCTTCTAGTGAAGAAAATTTTTCATCAAACTTGTCAGGAAGGATTCTCAAAATCTTTTAAACAACTGTAGAATCATCTAACTTTTCACCAAGACATATAATAGTGCTCTCAATTCCATTTACCATGGTAAAGAATTCCCCAACAGATTCATATTCACCCATCTTCAAATATTCATACTTCAATATCCAGATTTTTAATTTTTCCTTCTTCACTTTTGTATTGCCTTCATATATGCTTTTCATTTTTCCCATATACCTTTGGATGTGGAAACACCTTTCACCCTTAGGAATTCACTTTCAAAAAGTGATGATAATAAATAATTCTTGTCCCTTCCATCATTCTCAAGATTCTTCTTATCAACAGATGTAAGAGGGAATTATAATCAATAGAAGGAAACCCATTTGTTGCAGCTTCAAGAACATCATATACAATAGAAATAAGATAAGAAAATATTTTATATTTCTAGATATGATAATTCTTACAATCGAAGACTGGAATACCATTACTGTTCACAAAATTCAAATTCTCCATTAGTGAAGAATAAGAAAAAGTAATCTATGCTCTGATACCACTTGAAAGTGCCTAATCAGGATGATTGTATCACTGAGAGGGGGAGGGGGCAAATCAGTGATACTTTTTATTTTAGGTTTTCTTGAAATTGAAACAAAATTTTCCCCCTATTTAATATTTCATTCCCTACTAAAAGAAATTCAAACACATATCCACAAGAACATAAGTATTTACATGGTTCACTATTCAATATGAATAACAACGTCCTTGGTATGGTTTGGAGATAATCCAATACTAGATAATCCACTAGAAAATAATCCTTTATGTGGAATAAAATGAGCAGGATATACCCTTTCACTCATATAGCACTTTGAAGACAATCCAATAGTGTGTGTTCACCCTCTATCACAATTGGGGTAAAACAATGTTTGTGTAACAAAACATGTTACTTGTGCTTCCTTTTCAATTTCTACAAATGTTTTATTTTCAAAAAAAATCTTCAATTTCTTACCCAAAATCTGGTAAGAACTTCAAGGAAATTTATATAGAATTCCAATCCGATTGCTGAGTCTGATATTTCAAAATTATTCTCCCATTCCGATTCTTCAAATCCAATTTCTGAATATGATAATTATGACACTACCATAATACAATCAAGAAAATCCATAAATCCTTCTTCCTTAGTTCAAAAATACCAATATGGAAATAATGATATAATTATCTAGCCCAATACAATGATCAGTTGAATACGATGACAATAAAAATATGATAATCAGATGAATATGATGATCACTAAATATGATGATCATCTAAATAACGTTTCGATATTGTCTCTTCTCCTTTCACTTCATTACGTTGAAACTTATACAACTTAGCTCAATATGGAAAACGTATTTCTCTCCCTAGAAAATAAGATCTTATCTCTCTTCCAATGAACAACATATCCGTCAGATAAAGTACATAGTACTTTTCATCTTTTATAAGAAACCCAAGAGTGGTTTTGGTAGGAATCCAAAAAACGTTCCTGCTCAACCAAATTCACCAAAATATTTATTTCCCTTGAATTTAGGGTGAATTTATGACTTCATCAACTCTTCTCAATTCTTCTCAAATCTTATCCATAACTTCATCCCTTCTTCTGAATTTATTTTTCAAATTCCAGTTTTATTTCAATTCTCTATTTTGATTGATGAATATAATGATCCCCTATACAAAACTTCAAACTATATCATTTAACTCTTCTCAAGTTCGATTCCAATTCTGTTTACGATTTGTTTCATTATGATGAAGATAAATGTAAATCAACAGATTCTTCTTCATCTGTTCTCTTGACCCACTTGGATGAAAAACAAATTAATTCAACCTATTTCAAATGGTTGACTATATTGTTGATTAAGATTTTAATTTATTCTAAATATGACACCACTGATTTCTCCTGAATATTTTTTTGCATCTAGTGAATATGACGAAATACTAAATACGATGAACTAGTTTTAGCAATTTCGACTTCAACTTATTCCTTTAATCAAAAAATTGTGTTTGTATCATGAATTACTCCATGACTTTGAATACATTTGAGAATAGCTTTAGCAATGTCAGTATTTTAATGGAAAGTATTGCAACATCACAAAACTCCAGAAATCATATTTATTTCCAACTTAGCCTGAATACGGTTGTTCAGAATTCAATTGGCCTGAATATGATAGACATGAATATGATCATCATGATTATGATTAGGCTGAATACAATCTCTAACATCTTTTCTATTTCCATCAAGATACTATCAATCTGAATATGATTAACAACATCATTTTTACTCCCCCTTTATTTCATCAAGATTTCATCAAATGTTTTCTAAATACTAGTGATTTATGAGAACTCCAAGACTAATAAAACATCATCACATTTATTTATCATATTCATGCAGACTCTAATTGTACCATTACAATTAATTGTTCCATACTGAATTTAGAGTGAATCTAATGACCATTTACTTTCATCAAGATACATTCTCAATATGATTGAATTTTATTCCAGCCAACTTCTCCTAAATATGATGGACCATTTCAAGCATTTTGAGTCTGATTATCCGAATATGATGGTCATTATGATTCAAATACAAAGTGAAGTGATTTTCCTTTCTTCTCAAGCTTCCTTTATTCTTTTTAAAACTTTCTTGACAACAAAATACAAAATTTGAAAACAATCACCTTCATCACTAGCTTGGTCTTAACAGAGTCTATTATTAAAGAACATAACACAAAATGAAAATTAAACCTAGGACTCACTAATCACATACAATATTCCTTCATTAAAAACATATTCATAAAAGAAGTATTGTTCAATCTAATGTGCTAGATTCATCCGATTAGCACTATGAACATCTTCTATCTCTAGCCTTCACCCGAGGGTTTCACATGAATAATTCTTCATGGATAAAGATCCTGTGATCGAACCAAGATCATGATTATAATAGGGAAGATCGAATGAGATCATGAGATGTTAGAGATTCATAAACTGAATTCAGTGGTATGTTTTGTTATGAAAAATAACGATGAACTTGAATCCCATGAATATAATAAGAGTCACTGTGCATAGAGGGTGTGTATCACATTCAAATGAAGAATGAATGAAGTTCAAGATAAGATAAGATGAAATAAGTTTAATTGAGTTCATAAATTAAAAAGACAAAGAATAGTTTATGAAATGGGAAACATTTTGTGGAGATAGTGATTTAACAAGACACGTAGGTGAAGTGCATGAGCTATGGAGGTGAATGCATGAAGAAGTGATGTATTGCATGTACAATGTTGAGGCAATGAGTAATTTGGTGGGGGTTTTCTATAAATACCCCATAAATGAGATCATTTCTTGGTATGATCCGAATGAGAATCTAAGAGAAACTTGAGAGTAAAAAAAATAGAGACTTAAGAAAATATTTTTATTCACAAAGAGTGTTCCATGATATTATGATGAGAATTTATAAGCCTTCACATTTTCACGATGATGAACCGATTTCCAAGAATCTTTTATTCTACTACTTATATTTAAAGAATTTTATTGAATAAAAAGTGAAGCAATGTGAAAGGTTGAGGTTTTATAAAGGTATACTGGTTACTGTATACTCAAAGAATAGAGGCATAACATAATATTTATTATGTGAAGATCTCATGATGTAAATATTTTGAGAAGAAATTGTGAGTTTACAATGGCATTGAACTTGAGGTTGTTCGAAGGAAGATGAGAGTATGCTATGTGTTACATGATACATGTAATGAATGCATGAATAAAATATGATAAGAATATGTATTTTAAAAGGTCTTGTTCATGTAAAATAAACAATATATGGTTTTGTGAAGTTTTTATATAACAAATTAGTGTGATATTCTCACAAAAAAGGAGGTTTAAAAGTGAAAAATAAAGTGAAGTAGTTTAAGTGTGCTTATAGTTTTTCAATACTTTGATGCACATGAAATTAAAACTATATATAAAAAGTGTAAATAAAATGTATTTAAAGTTGAATACATAAATTACATTGAATAATATTTGAGAATACCATGCATTGTATCATACATGCATGATGTTTGAGGAATGCACATGCAATATACTTTGCATGAATAGTGTGTAGTGAAATATGAGACTGAAGCCGAGAGATATTTGAGAAGGAATTCATACCCAAGTACTAAGTGAATTCATAAGGTCTAGATCATTATAATATAAATGATAGTGAGAAATATCAGGCAGTTGATTATCAGTTTCCAAAGTTCTTGAAGTTATACATGAGTAGATCAGGTGATCTAGTTTTTTTGTGGAGAATGATTTTATCTCGAGGCAATGCATAAGAAATCAGAAGCTAACATAGATCTTTATTATTAGTGGATCATTCTTGAAGTGAAGTGTAAGTCTATAGTGGGACTCTAGTGTAGGAGTAGGTTAGTGGGATGTTGGAAACACTGTGGGATGTAGTATAAAGATCCTCACGTGGGACTTAGGAGTTAGAGGAAGACACAATGGGACTCTGTGTTAATCGATTGTGTAGGTGGAATCTTGTGACATATAGTAGAACTATAGAGTAGAACACTATGAGGATTAGTGTTTTTGGGAATGAGACTTTCCCTAGATGTAACCACCTATATATAGTGAAGAGTATGTAACCAGGTGGAATAACTGGTTGTAGTAAGGAGTAGGTATTTTGACCAAAACTTGTAAAAATATCATGTGATATGTTTCATTTACTTTCTACATTTCATATGGTATGAATGTGAATATTCACACCATAACCTGAAATTAATTATTATTTTATTCATTTCTAGTCTTGTTTTTATTTCTTGGTCTTCTCAGGTGTTTTCCCCAGAAAAAATTGGAGTTTTTGGAGAGGTAGGAGGGTGGTGCACGATTGGCACATATTTAAGGGAAACCATGTGATAGCCCCTAGAAACTATGGGGACTAGGAAGAGGAACTTGGTGGACCACATAGTAAGGTGAATAGGCATTAAGCCTCCCCCATGTGACTGTATAGCCTCCTCCCCTATTGGATAGAGGCCACCACACAGTTGGTGCACGATTTGGCAGACCATACGATCGTACTGTGCGGTCAACCATGTTAAAAAAAGTAAATGGGATTTCATATTTACCCCTATCCTCTTTCCCACTAAAATCAGCCTAATATCCATTCACTCTCCCATTTTCTCAACACGCCTCTCCAGGGGGGCTCCCGCACATGCATCACCCCTCCTCTTGGCTCATGTTCTTGACCAATTCTCCTCCCAATTTCTGGTGCGATCATCCCAAGTTATCCTCTCTCCACCCCATCCTCCCTTTATTTCTTGGATTATTTTCCTCCCTTGTGGTGCACACGACCTAGGGTAAACCCTTACCTAATTTTTGCATTTATTTTGGTTGTTTCTAGGTTCCTAGGGTTTGTAAGGACTGAGTTGAGTCCTGTTCTTATGATATTCATAAAAGGCGATGACTTATGGCTACTTGAATGATAATTACACACATATACATATATAGGCATATATATATACACCCTATTTATACATATTCACTCATAGTGATGTGGATATGTACATTTGGATAAGGTGTACTTATATATTTATGTATAGGTTCATATCTGTGTAAGTGTAAAAGGGGGGTTTTGCTTCACTAGGGTTCTTCTTGGTTTCTCTTGCTTCAATGGACCTCTTTGAAGTGGATTTGAGTGACCATAATCAAAGATGGCATGTTTTGAAGTAGGTTCCCTATATATAAGCCTTTAAATTGAATTCCTTGATTACATGGATGTTTTGAAGGAATTTTTCATTAGTATATAATTTTTATATGCTATGTAAAAATTTTGTGGCTCATATAAATGGTTTTCACTTATTCTCCACATTTTCCCTAAGATTCGAACTTGGGTTTCTTTTGTTAAGCATGTTTTGAAGCCTATTTTTAAATGAAAAGCATCTTAAATGTTCAAATGGTCTTAAAAATGGGTTCTACAATAAAAAGTGAAAATGAACATAGTTTATTTGGTCCTCTAACTAGTTTTTGAAAGGGACCAAAGGAATAATTTCACTTCTCTAGGAACCTTTGAGGGGGATTCCCAACCTTTTGGATTTTTGAATGTGACTTATATACATATACATATACAAGTATATATATGGGTTAATACTTTTCACATATTCACTCAGGGTGAGTGGAATATTTGAATCAAGCTAAAGGTTATTATATATATATTGATGTATATGTTGTAAGTGTGTACAATTATTTTAAAATTCAAAAGATTTTGGAAAAAAGTGTTTTTGAAAGGTACAATGTTTCTTTTAAATCAACGAGGATCTGTTAGCACTTTAAAATGTTTTAGGGAAATTGAAAATCCATATCAAGGCATACCCCCTATATTGGAAATGTGATGTATGCGCTAACTGCGTGGTTTGTGATATGTTCCCGGTAAAGAGGATTGTGCTTGGTTTGTGTCACTAGGAAAAGGGGTTGCGCTTAAGGAGGGAGGTTAGAGGTGAGAAAGTGGATTTTTTGTTTTTAAAAAATTATATGATATGTATTCATGTATTAGTTTATAAAAAATCACATCTTTTTGTATGTCATGGGAAGCATTAGGTAGTTAGGTGAGATCCTATGTACACATGCTACACTAGTTGATATTATACACTAGCTAGTGGCCCTGAGTATATAACCTTACTACCATGGGATGTTCCCCTCAGTTAGGAAAATGAGGGAAATTCAAAGTATTTGGGTGTTCATAGATGATATCTGGAATCCGTAAATATTGATGATGTGAGTATTATAGCTTTGTCCTAGGCCATCTCGACCAACACCCTAGATCCCATGACACCTGTTTTTCAGGTATTCTATTTTCCACTATTTCCTAGTTTCATTATAAAGAAATATATTGTAATTGTGTTCATAATAAGACAACTATTTTAGCACTGATCATCTTTTAAAAATAATTTATTGAAAGGACTTTTTTGTTTTGAATTTTTTTTGAAAAATCTGAGGGAAAGTAGTTTTTATTAAAATGGAATATTGTTACTTGTTTTTATTAAAAGAGTAGAAAACCCTATTTTTATATTTCTTATTTTCAAAATAGAATGATTTGAATTTATATTTAAAGGTAAGGTATTGGGTTTTTTGTCATTGGAATACCTATTGAGTATTTTAATGATCACACCTATATTCTATGTCATTTTTCAATTTTAGGATCTTCCCTAGTTTTGGCTACTCATGGAGAGATTATAGTTTCGTTATTGGTGGTGATTATCCAGGTCACATAGAGGTATGTCTAGATTTATTTATTTCCACTTCTAATGTTTATTTTATTCTTATTTTTAATGTTTAATTAACCATAATTTATGGGATAAATCAGTCCCAATCAAGTTATATTTGATGTCCGATACTATTTTCCAGCCCGAGAGTATCGAGAAGGCCTCTCAGGCCTTGTTTTAGGTTGAATCGGGTAACTGGTTCAGGGTTGACTCAGGTTGGTTCATGAAAAAATGATATCATAGGAATTCACCCTTGCTATTTAGGGTTGGTCGGTAGTTTGGTGCTAGGATTTTTAGAATTCAAGCATCCAGTTGTGGGTAGGTGCTTGATCACAACCTATTTGGAAGGACACTTGAGTTTATAGATTTGTCTGAGATGGTTTTTTCTACAAAATTTTAGCTTGGATATTTTGTGTTTTTGAGGTTTTGGTTTTCATTTGAGTGTTTGTGATTGTATTTGAGAATTGGTGTTTTTTTTGAGAAACTCCAAAGGTTGGTGTGGATTTTTTGTGGGACTTAGAGGGTGCACAATTACTGTACATGATATGGAAATCTATTCATAGACAATGTATTTATTTCTATTAAACTCTAGGGTGTTCACATAGTTGGTGTATGATTGGCTAAACTTAGCGACCTAGCCATGCATAGTAGTTGTTTCTTTCAAATTTTTAAGATTTTTGATTAGTTGGGTGTTGAGTTTATTTCATTTTTTCTTAGTTTGGGTTTGAGTTTATCTTAGAATTTTTCCCTTAGGTTTTAAAATGATGTTTGGTTTATCAAAATTATATTTCTAAAATGGAATAATTTGGGTTGTTTTGAAAATTTAATGGATTTTTTTAGAAATTTGAAAGAATTTATAAAATTATAAATGAGAAATAAATTGGGGATTTGGTAATGTTTGGTTTTGATAATAAATGGTGGTTTCAAAACTAGTTGGGGCATTTCAAGATTGGTTTATAAAGTGATCCCATTTCATTTATTTGACCATTGGTGTTCCTATGAATGCTTGCATATACATGGATGTATGTATGTGGTAAATGGATGGTTATTAGTATGTATATATGGATGATTGATATGGAACAAGAACATATATATATGAGGCTTTATGGAATACCATTCATAAGTGACCAACCTTTTAAGTTCATTTTTCTTTTTGGAAATATTTTCAAAAAAGGGGTTATGATGTTTTGATAAGTTGGAGTTTTTTGATGCTCCCTTGTGTGTTTTGGGATTTACTTTTTGGTTTTCTTATGATGGGAGAGTTTTTAAAGTGAAATTTTGAGTTTGGTTTAGTGACATATGATTGAAATATGGAGCTTTGGTTTATGAGGTGTTTTGGTTTGGTTTTGTGCATATTTTTTTTAGAGTATTCTCTAGAAAAGTCTCAGTGAGGAGTGGATGGTTGGTCTCTAGAGTGATTTATTTGGATTTTTAGGTGAAGGTAGGTTTTGTAAATAGGTGATGGTCTTCATTTAGTGGTTGATTCATATTATTTCTAGACATTTTACTACACCCAGGTTTTCTTGATTTTCTATACACCTTTATCAATTGATAAATAGGAGAATACCTCATTCATAGTTTTTTATGAGAAGATGTTCTATTCAGTGTGGGTGCTTGGGTCACCTAAAGAGGTTCAATAAGTTGTTCTACCAAAATAGAAAGTTTCATTCGAGGATTATACTCTCATGACTGTGGGGTAGAAGACTCTTCAAGATATTAGGGATCTAAACATAGGCCTAAGAGTGAATCTTTTCACATGGTGGAGGAGTTGTTGGGCGTAGTGGATGTTAAACCAACTAGTTATTTATGACATCAGAGTTGAAACTGTTTAAGTCTTACCTTATAATGGTTTTATGTTTTTGGAAACATTTTTGTTTTAGATATTTTAGTGTCTTGTTTTTGGTATCTTTATGTATGGTCTGTTATGGACCTCAGTGTGGTCATGATGATGGTTTTTTTCTTGAGATCTTGGTGTTCGTGCCTTTTATGGATGTGAACTACTGAATGGTTTTAGTTCCTTGAGGAATATTATTTGATAGGTCTTGAATCTTTAGAAGTAATTTTGAGGATGGTTGTATATTGGTGGTTTCTCTTAGGATACTTCTATTATTTTTCTTGTTTCTTATTCCTTTGGGTTTTCCTAGGTTCTCCATCTGAATTCTGACCCTATTCTAAGATAGATTGTGGAGTTTCTTTGTTTCAGTAGACTCAATTTTATTTACATTATTTTAGGGATTTAATTTCAATAGGAGTTTCCTTTTGGGAAATTTTGAATCTTTTGGGGATGCAATGGTGGTGTTTCTCATTATTTTCCTCATTTATTATGGCTCTGGTTCTTGTTAGGACTTGTGAGTATATTTTTGTTTGGAAAAGTGGTGTTCAAATAGATTCCTAAAATGGTGGGGAGACCACCATAGAAGGGGTCAAGGGGTTAATGATGATTTTTATTCAATACTTCTTGGAAGGACAATTCTTTGTTTCCACTATGCCTCATCCCAATGAGTTTCTTTGGTAATTTTTATGTTAGGGGTTAGGGTGTTCCTTGTTTTAAGGCTATGTTTGAATATATGAGTCTTTGAATTTTTTGTTCAATTATTGGGGTTGATATCTTTTGGATAATTTAGGATTTCAAAATTTTTGGTCTTGAATAGAATATGGGTGTTGGTTCTTAGTCTTTGAGTTTTGTTTCAAGTGGCTGTTCATTCTTTCCTGGTGTCATGATCACCTGAATCTTGTAGACTTTCTAGGGGATAAAAGTTTAAATGATGGGGAGAAATGTCACACCCGACATAAAGCTACTATATTATTTTATTCATTTTTTTCTTGTTCTTGTTTCTTGGTCTTCCCAGGTTCCCCCCTAAAAAATTAGAGTTTTTGGAGAGGCATGAGGGTGGCACACAGTTAAGGAAAACCATGTTCTAGCCCCCTAAAAATTGTGTATCCTAGGAAGAATCACTAGGTGGCCTACATAGTTAGAAGCATGGGTTTATGGCCTACCCCAGGTAACCATGTAACCTCTTACCCTCTTAGATAGAGGCCACTACATGATTTTTAATGGTCTAACAAACCGAGTGGCCATACAGGTTCTAAAAAAAGAAAAAAGAAAAAGGGATTTCTCATCCCCCCTCTCCTTCCCCCCTAAAATCGGCCTAATATCACTCTTTTATCCCATTTTCTTGACACACCTATCCAGGGGGCTCCCATGCACATGACACCCCTCCTCCTGGATCCTCTTCTTGGCCAATTATCCTCCTGATTTCTAATACGATAATCACAAGTGAGCATATCCTCCTCCTCCTCTCCTCCTCCTCCTCCTCCCTCTATTTCTTGGTATCTTTTCCTCCCTTGCAGTGAATGAGACCTAGGTAAACCCTAGCTTTATTTGGGTGTTTATTTTTTTTATAGGTTCCTAGGGTTCAAAGGGACTGAGTTATGGATTTTTCTTATGGCGTTCATCCAAAATTATGACTTGTGGCTCCTTGAAGGTGACTTACAAACATATAAATATATAGGCAGACACACACACACACACACACACACACAAACACAAACACACACACACACACACACACACACACCCATTTTTTACATATTCACTCATGAAAGTGTGAATATGTACATTCAGAAAATGGGTAATAATATATATATGTATGTATGTATGTATGTATGTATGTATGTGTGTATGTATAGGTGCATATGTGTGTAAGTGTAAAAGGGGGGGTTTTTCTACGATAGGGGGTTTTCTTGGTCTCTCTTTCTTCCGTGGATATCTTTGAAGTGGATTTGAGTGAACTTCATCAAAGGTGACATGTTTTGAGGTATGTTCCTTATGCACAAGCCTTTAAATTAAATTCCTTGATTTCTTGGGTGTTTTAAGGGTGATCTTATTACTATATAATGTGTATATACTATGTAAAATTGTTTTGGCTCTTGGAAATGGGTTTTGACATTTTGTCCATATTTTTCCTAAGATTACAACTTGGGTTTATTTTGTTAAGCATGTTTAAAGCCTACTTCTAAATAAAAAACATCTTAAATGTTCAAATATTATTCCAAATGGTTTCTATCATAAAAAGTGAAAATACCCAAAGGTAATTTGTTCTTTCTACCAACTTTTGAATGGGCCCAATGGAATAATTTGGCCTCTCTAGGAATCCTTGAGGCGTATTCCCTACCTCTTCTCTTGTTTAATGTGACTTACATACACATACATATATGGGTGCATAATTTGAACATATTCACTCATAAAGAGTGGAATATGTGCATCAGGATAAAGGGTGATTATATAAATAACTAGGTGTATATGTTGTAAGTGAAGAAAGTGATTTTGAAGCTCAAAATATTTGGAAAAAAAGTTTTTTCGAAAGGTATGGTGTTTCTTTTAAAGTGATGATGCTCTGTTGGAACTTTGAAATGTTTTATAGAAATGGAAAACCCCTCTTAATTCATGAACCTTGTATTGGAAATGTGATGTATGTGATAAATTTGTGGTATGTGATATGTACTTGGTGAAGAGACTTGTTCTTAGTTTGTGTGACTTAGAAAAGGGGCTATGCTCAAGGATGGAGGTCAAAGGTGATAAATTGTATTATTGTTTTATGTATTTGTATGATATGCATGTATATGTTAGTTTAATAAAACTCACCTCCATTTTTATGTCATGGAAAGCCTTGGTTAGTTAGGTGGGATACTAGGTACATATGTTGCACTAATTGAGATTACACATTAGTTAGTGGACCTGAGTAGATAACCTTACTTCCATGGGATGTGCCCCTTGGTTAGGCCAATTAGGGAAATATTGAGTGTTTGGGAAATTATTGATGATATATTATTCTAGTAGAGATTAATGATGTGAGTATTATATATTGGTGATAGGCTATCTCGACCAACATCCTAGAGCCCATGACACTGATTTTTCAAGTATGCTATTTTCCTATATTTCCTAGTTTCATTATAAAGTGACATCTCTACTTTGAGTTCATACAAAGACACCTGTTTTAGAACTATTAATATTTTAAAAATAATTTACTGAAAGGTCTTTCATATTTTGAAAACTATTTTGAAAATATGATAAAAAATAGTTTTTCTTAAAATGGAAGCTTGTTATTTTTTTAAAAGAGTAGAAAAAACTATTTTTATATGTATTATTTTCAAACTTTCATGATTTGGATTTATCTTTAAAGGTAAGTTATAGGTTTTTTTATCAGTGGAATCCCTACTGGGAATTTTAATGATTATACCTATACTCTCTATCAATTTTCAGTTTCAGGTTCTTCCCTAGTTTTGGATGCTCATGGAGCAAGCATAGTTCTATGATTGGTGGTTACCCATGAGGTCACATAGAGGTATTTTTAATTTTATTTATTTCTAATGATAGTTTTTATTTTATTATTTTTGTTCATGTTTACTTTAATTTAATTTATGGGCTAAATCATTCCCAATAAAGTTATATTTGATGCTATAAAATAGTTTCCAGCCCAAGAGGATCGGGAATGCATCTCGGGCCTTATTGCAGGCCGAATCAGGTGACCAATTTAGGGTTGACCTGGGTTGGTTCATGAAAAAATTATATCAACACAATTAGAATTTTTTATTTGGGGTTGGATGTTAGTTTGAATCTAATATTTTTAGAATTCAAGTAGTCAGTCACAGGTAGGTGCTTGATCACCACCTATTTAGATGGATGAATGAATTTATAGTGTGGTCCAGGATGGTTTTTCCCTAAATCTTGAGCCTGTATATTGTGTATTTTTTAGGTTTTGGTTTTCATTTTAGTTTTTGTGATTGGATTTGATAATTGGTGGGTTGTTTTGAGAAACTCTAAAGGCTATATTGGATTTTTGGAGGGATTCAGATGGTAAAAAATTACTGGTAATGGTATGGAAATCCATACATAGACCATGAAGCTCCCTCTATTGACCTCTAGGGCACTCACATGGTTGGTGCGTGGTCTTCCAAACCATGCATCCAAGCCATGAATAGTATCTATTTCTTTCAAAATTTTAGGATTTTTGATCAATTGGGTGTTGAGTTTATTTAATTTATTCTTGGTTTGGGTTTGAGTTGATCTTGGAATGTTTCCCTTGGGTTTTAAAAAGATGTTTGGTTTATCAAAATTGGATTTCTAAAATGGGAAAAATTTTGTTGTTTTTAAAATGAAAGGGAATTTTTTTTTGAATTTTTAAAGGCTTTATAAAATGTGAAATGAGAAATAAATTGGTATTTTGGGAATGTTTTGTTTTGATTATAAATTGTGGTTTCAAAACTAGTTGGGGAATTTTAAGAGTGGTTTGGAAAGTGATACCATTTCTTTTATTTGACCCTTGATGTTCCTATGAATTCTCATATATACATGGATGTATGTATATGGAAAATGGATGGTTATTGGTATGTGTGGATGGGTTATTGAGTTGGAATGAGAATGTATATATATGAGAATTCATGGAATACCATTGTTAAGTGTCGAATCTTTTAAGATTTTTTTTTCGTTTTGAAAATGTTTATGAAAAAGGGGTTGTAATGTTTTTATAATTGGGAGTTGTTTTATGTTCCATTGTGTGTTTTGGGATTTACTTTTTGGTTTTTTTATGCTGGGAGAGTCAATGAAGTGGATTTTTGAGTTTGGGTTATTGAATTATGATTAAAATTTAAAGTTTTTGGTTTATGAAGTTTTTTGGTTTGGTTTTGTGATTATTGTTTTTATAGTATTCCAAAAAAAATTATTTTTGAAGAGTGGATGATTGGTCTCCAGGGTGATTTTTTTTGGTTGTATAGGTGAAGGTCAGTTTTCAAAATTGGTGATGGTATTCGTTTAGTGGTGGATGTAGATCCTTTCTAGAAATTGGACTACACATAGGTATTCTTGAGTTCTCGTCCACCTTGAATAGTTAATAAAGATAAGAATACCTCATTCATAGTTGTCTTATAAGAATATTTTCTGTTTGGTGTGGCCACTTGGGTCACCTAAAGAAATTCAGTAAGTTGCAATACAAAAAGAGGAAGTTTTGGTTAGGTATTATCATCTCCTAACTACATGGTAGATGATGCTTCAATATATAAGGGCTCTAGCCACAGGACTTGGAGTGAAGCTTTTCACATAGTGGATGAGCTATAGGGTGTGGTGGATTTTTACCCAAATGGTTATTTCTAACTTTGGAGTGGAAACCATTTGAGTTTTCTATTACCGTGGTTTGATGTTTTTAGAAACCTTTTTGTTTCAGAGATCCTGGTGGATTATTTTTGGGATATTTTTTGATGGTCTCTTATGGACCTTGGTTGTGGTCATGATGATGGTTTCATTTTATTGATATCTTAGTGGTTGTGACTTATGGATGTGAACTCTTGAATGGTTAGACTTATTTATGAATTGTTTTAGTTCCTTGAGTAATATTGTGTGAGAGGTATTGAATCTTTTGGAGTAGTTTTTAGGATGGTTGGATGTCAGTGGTTTCTATTAATGTCCTTATGTTCTTTTTCCTATTTCTTATTCCTTTTGGTTTTCCTAGTCTCTCTATATGAATTCTGACCTGGTTCTGGGGTAGATTGTGGAGTTTATTTCTTTTGGTGCACTCCATTTTCTTTTAATTATTTTAGGGATTTAATTTCAATAGGATTATCCTTTTGGTAAATTCTGAATCTTTTTGTTTTGTAGTGATAGTGTTTCCCGTTCTTTTCATCTTTTCTTGTGGCCCTGGTTCTTGTTATGAATTGTGAGTTTATTCTAGTTTTGGAAAAGTGGTGTTTAACTAGAGTCATAAAATGGCGGGGAGGCCACTATAGAAGGGTCCCATGATGAATTTTTTCTTCAAGACTTATTGGAAGGACAATTATTTATTTATGATGTTCCTAACCCCGAGGAGTTTCTTTGGTGATTTCTATGTTAGGGGTTAGGGTGTTCATTATTTTGAGGTTGTGTTCAAAGATAAAATTATTTGGTTGTTTGGTTCAGTTCTTGAGGTTTATATATTTGGAATCATTTCTGTTTTTAGAATTTTTGGTATTGACAAGTTTATGGGTATTGGTTCTTGGTCTTTGGTTTTTGGGAGTTTCGTCTCGAGTGGTGGTTCGTTCCTACCTGGTGTCATGATCACCTGAATCTTTTGTACTTTATGGGGTTAGAAAGTGTAAATAGTGGGGAGAAATGTCACAATAAGACCCAATGCAAATTTATTATTTTTTTTTCTTTTTCTATTTCTTGGTCTTCCCAGGTGTTTTACCCTAAAATATTGAAGTATTTAGAGAGACAATAGGGTAGAGAATAGTTGACGCATGGTTAGATTAAATAATGTTCCACCCCATACAAACCATGCAGACTAGTAAAAAGAACTATGGTAGACTAAATGATTAGTTTCATAGGTTTTAGAACTACCCTAGGTGATAGTGGGTCCTCCTTCCCTCTTGGATAGAGGCAATCGCACGGTTGGCACATGGTATGGCAGACCATGTGGCCAAATCATGCGACCAACCAGGTTTAAAAAAAGAAAAAATAAAAAAATAAAATGGGATTTCCCATTTTTAACCTATCCTATTTCCCCCTAAAATTGGCCTAATCCCACTCCCCTCTCCCATTTTATATACATGCCTAGCTTGGGAGTCCCACTTGCACGAAAAACCTCCTCCCGAATCCTCTTCTTGACTGATTCCCCCCATTTTCTAGTGTGATCATCCTAGGGTATCCTCTCCTCTCTTCTCCTCATCCTCCTCATACCTTTATTTCTTGGTTTCTTTTCCTCCCTTGTGGTGAAAATGACCTAGGGTAAACCCTAACTTGATTTAGGTGTTTATTTTGGTTGTTTCTAGGTTCTTAGGGTTTGTGGGGATTGAGTTGAGGCTCGTTCTTGTAGTGTTCATCGAAGGCGATGACTTATGGATCCTTGAATATAATTTACACAAAAATAAATATACAAGCATATATATACCCTCTTTTTACCTATTCACTCATTTTCATGTGAATATGTATATTGGGACAAGGGGTACGTATATATATATATATATGTATAGGTGCATATATGTGTAAGTGTAAAAGGGGGTTTGGTTCACCATGGATCTTCTTGGTCTATCTTGCTTCCATTGACCACTTTGAAGTGGATTCAAGTGACTGTCATCAAAGGAAATATGTTTTGAGTTAGTTTATGTCCAAGCCTTTATGAATCCCTTGATTTCTTGGGTGTTTTTGAAGGTTGATTTCATTACTATATAATGTTTATATTCTTTGTAAAATTGTTGCGGCTCTTGGAAATGGTTTTTCACTTGTTGTATATATTTTTCCAAAGCTTCTGACTTGTGTTTATTTTTCTAAGAATGTTTTCAAGCCTATTTTTAAATATAAAGAATATTAAATGTTCAAATGGTCTTCCAAATGGTTTCTATCATAAAAAGTGAAAATTCCAAAAGGTGATTTTGTATTTCAACTGATTTTTAAAAGGGTCAAATGGAACAATTTATCTTATCTTGGAATCCTCATGGGGGATTACAAACCTTTTGGATTTTTGAATGTGACATACATACATATACATATAATATATTGGTATATATATGGGTGTCTCCTTTTCACATATTCTCTCATGTAAAGTGTAATATGTGAAATGGGATAAAGTGTTATTATATATTTATATATAGGTATATATGTTTTAAGTGTGGAAAGTGATTTTGAAACTCAAAATATTTGGGAAAAGAAAAGTTTGGTATTCCTTTTAAAGTGATGAGGCCTAGTTTTCATTTTATTTCTCTCTCGATCTCCTTTCCCTGCCTGTGCTAGTGGTCTGATCTTCTCATAGTCCACCTATCTGTGCTCTGATCTTGCATTCCTCAGCTTCTCTCCAGGTCAGATTTGGAGCATGGGATATACTGAGGTTTTGGGCGAGTAGTTTGGTAGAAAACAGAGTTACATGCACTACCGAAGTTGGTCCCTATTCCTAGGGTTTTAGTCCCTCTACCTTTCCGGTTTTGTCCTGCTTTCTTCTTTCTCCTGACGGAGACTTTCCTTCTCTCTCGATCGCCTTCCATGCTTTGTGTTAGTGTCCCGATTTTATCCCTATTCTCCTCTCTGCACTATGATCTTGCATTCCTAAGCTTCTCTCCAGTTCAGTTTTGGAGATCAAGATTTGTCGAGGTGTTGGGAATGCAGTTTGGTGGATGACAGATTTCCTGGCACTCTGGAGTTGGTCCTTCCTCCTAGGGTTTCAATCCCTTCCCCTTTTTTTGGTTTTGGTTCCACTTTTTTCTTTCTTGTTTAGGTGAGAGTTTCTAGTGGTGGTTTTCAATATTAGATACGACATTTTTTTCTATTGTATGTGATGAGGGTTACGTTGGATGATTTTCGACGGCGCGTTGATGGCCTCTATCATCGATGTATACTTTGAGTTTTGGTCCTGGTTTAGTGAATCGAAGATGGTGGTTTTCGATGGTTTTGTTTGTAGGTGTTTTGTATCTAGTATGTGGTAGGGTGATGAGAGATGACTAAATGTTTCTGTTGAGGCGATTAGACGTTCTGGTGTGGTATTGAATGATGACGATGATGACATGATGAGGGAGGCTCTGTGAGATGATGGTGATGGTGAGAAGGCGGTGGTCATCGGTGAAGAGGCCGGTGACTCTGGTAATGTGATGACACAATTAGGGTGATGGTGTTGTGATGATGAATTATGAGGTGATGATGGCAGTGAGCTATCTTCTTGATGGTGGGTTTCTCAGGATGCTCGCTTGCCCATGTTTTTTGGTGTTTCCTTGTATGAGTTTGAATTTTAAAATTTAAATGTTGCTTTTGGGATAGGTTTTTTGTGTAAGGCTTTATGTAGGTGACTTTGGAAATTATTTCTGGTTTTTGTGAGGTTCCCACTTACCAAAAAAGTGGAATTTTAAAATGACAAAAAAAGGATTTAGAGGAGGAGGTTGGAGGTGAGAATGTGAATTATTGTTTTTTTTGTAGTTGTATGATATTTATGTATATGTTAGTTTAAAAAAACTCACATCTATTTTTATGACATGGTAAGCCTTGGGTAGTTATGTGGGAGCCTAGGTACACATGCTCCACTCTAGTTGAGATCATGCACTGACTAGTAGTCCTGATTAGATAACCTTAACACCATGGGATGTGCCCCTCGGTTAGGCCAATGAGAGAAATATAGAGTTTTTGGGTGGTTATTGGTGATATACAACACAAATAGAGATTAATGATGTGGGAATTATATCTTTTTCCTAGGCTTTCTCAACCATCACCCAAGATCCCATGACACATGTTTTTCATATACACTATTTCCCTCTCTTTCCTAGTTTCATTATAAAGTGATATCTTTGTTTTTCATTCATACCGAGACATTGGTTTTAGTACTGTTCATATTTTAAAAATAATTTACTGAAAGGTCTTTCATGTTTTTAAATAGTTTTGAAAAATCTATTTGAAATTAATTTCTCTTAAAATGTAATCTTGTTACTTATTTTTCTTAAAAGAGTAGAAAACCCTATTTTTATATGTATTTTTCCAAACTAACATGATTTGGATTTCTCTTTAAAGGTAAAGTATAGGGTGTTGTTTATCCTTGTCATCCATATTAGTAATTTTAATGCTCATGCCTATATTTTCTATCATTTTTTAGTTTTTGGTTCTTCTGCAGTTTTGGCCACTCATGGAGTGAGCATAGTTCCGTGACTGGTGGTGACCCACGAGGCCACATGGAGGTATGTCTAGTTTTGTTTTTTATGCTACCAATGTTTATTTTATTCTTATTTTTCATGTTTAATTGAATATAATTTTTGGTCTAAATCATTCCTAATTGAGTTATATTTTATGATCGACATTATTTTCTATCTTGGAAGGATCAGGAATGCCTCTTGGGCCTTATTGAAGGCTAGATCAGGTGACCAGTTTGGGGTTGATTCGAGTTGGTTCATGACATGAATGTAAAGGATCCACTCATACTAATAGGTAAAAAAGGTTTTAATTAAAATGGAGTAAAATAAAATAAAGGAATTTAGTAAAACAAGTCACACCTAATTCACCTTCTCTCTCAGTGTGACTACACAATCCATTAAGCACTTCAATTAGCATCAGAGGGAAGGTTCCACTTCTGGTTAGATATACTTTACTTTCCCAATTGTTTATATCATAATTATATGAAGTGAATATTTAATTTTGAAGAATATCTAGAATAAATTAAGATGGAAAAGACTACCTCTACTCCTGATGTTATAAATATTGAAGTTCTAATCAAGACTTATAAAAATAGGAATAAAATAGTGGAAAAGAATATGAAGAATAACTCAAAGATGAAAGAATATCAACTACTACCTAAAGTCACTTAGAGTGGTAATTGTTCAATAAAGTCAATTTATTATAATTATAATGAATCAGCTTCAATTTGTGATGAATATGTGTTCAATTGTGAAATCATATATCATTTGAATAAAGTTTCCAAATAAGTGGTTACTTATGTAGTTAAATTTTTCAAGGAACTTCTTGATGAAAAATCACAACTGGAAGAGGAAGATGATGCAATGGAAGAAGCATTAACTAAGAATGTTCAGAACTACAACACTCTCTTAAAACTTGATAGAGTCAAGTAAGATAAAATGATGTTATATAATTAAAGAGTCACCATGGCTGAATAAGAAGAATAAAAATCCAAGACATTTTAAAATAGAAATATTTATTTTCTTGAATAAAAATTATAAAGCAATTTGTGTGAGATAGATTTAAAAGAAATGTTTTTTTATAGAAGTTATATATGCACTGGAGAAGCGATATAATACTTATATAAATGTTAAATATGCTCAATTTGAGGTTAAAGAAAAAATAATTAAGGAGCTTGAATTTTTTTTATTGAAGGCCAATAAGGTTCATGAAGATGAGATTCATAAGATGGAGATTTAGTGGGAAGAAAGACTAAAATCAATTGAAGCTGAAAATATTTCTATTAACTTAAAATATATTTAATTATAATTCAAACTAAGAAATATATAAGTGACACAAGTTGAGAATTACCAAGCTATTGAGAAAAGAAGTATTTCCAAGAATACTTATGATTAGAGTCCTATTTCTAAAAATACTTAATTTAGTGGAAAGAAAAGTTTGAGATTATCTAAGGATAAATCTACTACAGGCTCATTAAAAAAATTTAACACTTTTTCCTAATAAATCTATGTATATTAATTCTATTTTAATGAAGAGTTCATATTAAACTTTAAAATCTATAAAAAAATGGGCGAATAAAAATTCTAATGAATCCACTACATCCTCAAAGGTGGATGTAAATAAGTATATGAATTATTTCTCCCCAAAGAAATCACAAAATAAGAAATGTGTTATCTAAAAGAAACAAGGTGTCAAAGATAGTCCAAATATTTCATAAAAGAATAAATCAATATTTTTCAGGTATTTTTGGTGCTATTGAAAGTTTGGAATCAGTAAATAAATCATTGGCTCAATATTTCACTGTATAAAAATTGTATAATGACTATATTTAAGGGTATAAGAGCTAAATAAAGGAGGAATCATGCACAACATAAGAAGAATTTATAGAAAAGTAATCCATCCATAGAGAACAGATTTGAATGCTTTGATGATTTCTATGAGTACTGTAACAAAAGTGGTCATTGTTATGATGAGTGATAGTATGTATCACTCATGAAAAAAATGATCTCATGATGTGAAGAGAAGAACACAACAAAAATGAAGGCATTTAAGAAAATAAGATGACATATCATCCTTAAGATATTAACAAAAGAAGAAGAAAATTAAACAAAAAACTCTTGATAATTTTGAGAAGAATGATGTGAAGGGTGTAACAACAAAGAAAATATGATTCTATTATGTTAGAAAATTCTACATCATGGACCATTACAAGTTGACCATGAACATTATTACTAAGTAAAGAAAGTTGTAATATGAGAAATAATCAATCCAAAAAATAAACAACATGATTTATTTGGTGAAATACTTATATAATGAAGAATATGAAAAGATATCTAAAAAGGGTAACTTAAAGAATACTAAATATGTGTGTTGAAGGTGTAATATTTCTGGGTATTCAGCTAAAAATTTATTGACATGAATATCTAGATAGGAATAATTCTTGGAGAAGAAATAGAAAACACATGTGACTTATTGTGCTAAAAATATTATTGAAAAAATAAGTCTATACACAAATGAAGACTGAGCATGTTCCTAAACAATTCTTGGTTATATAACCAGAATAGTTGGAAGAGGATAGAAATATGGAGCAAGCATATAAAACTAAAACTATTTTGATATAAAATATAAAGAAGCCTAATCTATCTAAGAATATAATTGGTTTGAGAAGAAACTCTCAGCCTGATTTCTCTAAACGAGGAGCATTGAATAATCAACTTATTCCCATATATAAATTGTGTTTATTTTCTCATACAGGAACTGAATGTAAAGCATGTATTTAGGGGAGACCTTAATTTCACAAAAGGTTATGAACATCTTACAACCAGAAAGTTATCCATCTTATAGGACTATTGGAATCATGTTCCCTCTTTATAATATTTTAATGAATATCTGAAGTACCATTCAGGGATTCATTTGATAATTTTAGATACTAAAATTTTGGAGAATGTATCTTGTCACCATTGAGGGGGTTTTGATCATATTCTCTTATTTTCACATTGTAAATTCAACTTTAAAAGTGATATAATTATTACGTTATGAATAATGGGAAAATAAATTTGAAAATGGGAAATACATTCTTGCACTTTAATGTTTTTAATCTATTTGTTTAGATGTATCTAGGAGATCAGTTGAAAATATTTTGAACATCCCTAAAATAAGGTTTTGGTTTTGGTATCACATACGAAAAATTTATTGACAACATTGATAGTAAAATTGATCACTCTTGTTTTTCACATCGAGCATGATTCACATAAACTTAGAGATGGTTAATTTTATCTATTTGACAAGTTTTTTATTATTCCATCCTTCTCAAGATTAAATCAGACTATAAGTGTTAGAAGAGGATAATATTTTGTTATTAAAATTTGGATGATGGATATTAGAATTCATTCCTATTACTATATCTTTGGTTTCATTATCAATAAACGGGAGAAGAATACATTGAATTTAGAAAATTTTGAAATAAAATGAGTATTGAAAACAAATCCAAAGGGGGATATTGAAGAAACCAAGTGGTTTATTGAGGTTTTGTTGAAGTTGAATTTTTTTCCAGTAAGCAGTGAAGATGAAAAGTCAATGTTTTCTAATTGTGATGATTATTTATTTGTTCTTTGTGTCTAGAACATGTGTCACTAGTGCTTTGAATTGGAACATTATTTACAATAATGAAGAATATGTAAAGAATTGAGAATATTTTGGTGAAGAGATTTTGAATTTATAATTGAATTCAAAAACAAAATAAAAAGGATAATTATAAATATATTTGAGTATAAGTTTGAAGAGTTGAAGAAGAATTAAAAAGAATAAGGAAATTTTTATGGAATTTATATTGTGGCGTGGAATTATTTTTGGGTAACATTTTTGTTAGGACATTATTAAAAAATAGGCCAACAATCAAAGACGTGGAACTAGATGAATCCCAAACATGTGGGAGGAGGTCTCAACCATGTGGAAGAGCCAACTCACAGAGCTTACATGGAGGAAAGTGAGGATTCATAGCACCCATAGGAGCACATGGAGGATTTCTTGTGCATGGTGGATGCATAGTGTTAGTAGGATGTGTATGTGAAGTTTTTAGGGAGGAAAGTAGGTGTGCTCACCCCATGTGGTGTGTGGAGTGTATCTGGGTGCCGACCTTGATATTGACTCGAGTTTTCAATGGAATAGTGTCTATTATTAAGGAGTGTTAGACCTAAAAAAAGTTTATGTGGGAATCACCAATCACGGACATTACTCCTCCATTAAAAAACATATGCATAAAAGGAGGACCATTCGATCTGATGCACTGGAGAAGTCTGATCAATTCTACGATTGTATTATATATGCATCCTTCACCCAAGGGTTTCACATACACCTTTATTCATGAATAAATCTCTCATGATCAATCATAGATCATTATTGTCATGGAGATGATCAAATGGGATCATGAGATGTTCCAAATTCATAAAACAAAGGTAGTGGTATGTTTTGTTATAGGAAAAAATGATGAACTCGAAGACTATAATTGTAATGCGAGTCACTATGCATAGAGGGGTTTCATCGCATGAAAATGATGGATGGATGAAGTTCGATCCAAGATAATCTGAAATAAGTTTAAGTGATTTTATGCATTATAAAGACTAAGATAAGTTTACGAAACGTGATACATTTTGTAGATAAGGTGATTTACCAAGTTGCGTAAGTGAAGTGTGTGAGATATAGTGGCATACACATTAATAAGTGATCTAGTGAATGGACAATGTTGAGGTGGTGGACTAAGTCGGTGGGGGTTTTCTATAAATATCCCTAGACAAGCTCATTTTGTGGTATGAGTTAAATTATAATATGATAAAATATTGAGATTAAAAAAAGATACTTTAGAAAATCTCAGTATCCATGAAGAGTGTTCCACACTATCTTGCTAAGCATTTCCAAGCCTTAACATTCACATGATGGTGCATTGAGTTCCAAAAATATTTTCTTATGATACTTATATTCAAATTAGTTTCATGAATAAAATTTGAAATAGTATGAAATAATGAGGTTTTAAAAATGCATATTGGTTTCCATATACATGAATAATAGAGGTTTCATGTAACCTTTATTATTCGAATATATTGATATGTGAGGATTTTGAGAAGACAATGTGAGTTTGCAATGTCATTGAACTTGGTGTTTTTCGAAGGAAGATGAGAGTATGCTATGGGTTTCATGATACATGAAATGCATGCATGAATAAAATATTTCAAGCATAAGTTTTTGCAAAGGTCCTGTGAATTTCATCTATACAAGCTAGGGTTTCATGAAGTTATTATATAACAAAGTAGTAGGAGATTTTTTCAAAGAGGAGGTATACAAGTGAAAATAAAATTGAAGCAATGTAAGTGTACTTATATTTTTTCAAGAATTCCATGCTTATGAAATTAAAATTGCATATAAAAAGTGTTAATATTATTTATTTTGTGTTGATTGTACAAAGTATAGTTAAAAATATTTGAAAATACCATGCATTGTATCATACATGCATGAAGTTTGAGAAATGCACATGCAATATACTTTTCATGAATAGTGTGCAGGGAAATATGAGACTAAATCCCAGTAGTATTTTAGAAGGCATTTATACTTGAGTACTCAATGAATTGGTAAGGTCCATATAATTTTAATATCAGTGACAGTGAGTAATATTAGATAGTTGATTATCAATTTCTAATGTTCTTAAAGTTATACATGATAAGATCACGTGATCCAATTTGTTTATGGAGGAATATTTTATCTTGAGGTAGTGCAAAAGTAGTCAGAAGATGAAAAATATTTTTCTCTCAGTAGATTATACTTTCAGTGAAGTTGAAGTCTCCAATGAGACTCTAGAGAAAGAGAAGGCTAGTGGGATTCTAGTGACACTATGAGTTGTAGCATAAATATACACTTGTGGGACTCAGGAGATAGATTAAGACATAGTGGGACTCTGTGTTGATCTTTTTTGTAGGTGGGTGATTGTGATATCTAGTGGGAATCTAGAGTGAAACATTGTGGGACTAAATATTAATGGGAATGAGAGTTTCCCTGTACGTAAACACCTATATATAATGAATAATTTGTTACTAGGGGAATAATTAGTTGCAATAAGGAGTATGAATTTTGACCGAACCTTGTAGAAATACCATGTACTGTGTTTCATTTACTTTCTTTATTTCATGTGGTATGTATGTGAATGTGAATGTACATGACCCACTCATCCTAATAGGTGAAATATATTTGAATTAAAATTGGGTAAAAGAAATGAAAATAATTTAGTAAAACAAGTCACAACTGATTCACCCCTCTTAGTGTGACTACACGATCCATTGTGCACTTCACATCCAAACATAACTCAAAAGTAAAACTCAAGTACAGGAGTATGAACTTTACACCTGAAAATAAAAATATAAAAGGGCTAAAGACCCTTAAAATGACTCTATATGCGACCACAAACTTCTCCACGTTGTCTCCTGATATCATCTCCCATACTAGTGAGTCCTCTTTCCTTTATATGCAACATCATGCATATAGTTTGTATACACACAAGCTTTATACATACAAAATTTGAGAATAAAATCCTAGTAGAAACCACCATAACCCTAGTGAACCCTTAGAGTTTAATTATGATAATATATAGAAAATGAAAATCATTAAATGTCAGCATGAAAAATAATGTATTAGGTGTAAACCAAATCACTAAAATTATTATAACTACTTAGAAAAATTCTAGTATAACATATGATACCAACCATAGAACAAGTATCCAAACACATAGCTCATCATCATGTCATATTCCAAATGCACAGAATCACACAATTTCCTAGGATCAACTTAAAACCAAGCCAAATCCATGGTTCTCATATCAATATCTCATGTCATTGTCTAACCTAAGTTTTTATACAAGTTTCCAACTTCATGAAACTTCTAAAAAAATAAAAAGTTAGTGTAAAACATCCCAATAATAAATTTATTTCCAACTCAATACAATGAAATTCAGACCCAATTTATCCAATAAAAATGTCATAAATACTTCAACAAAATAAACACAAACACTTTAAAACTCAAACAAAATTTCCTATTCAAATAGAAAATTTCCATCAAGCAATTCACACATAAAAAATAAACATTTAAAAAATCATTTTAATTTAATTTTATCTTTTTTATAGGATCTATTCCAAAGAAAAACACACATAACATCAAACATTCAATTCTCAATAGATGTCTGAAATTCATATAAACACAACATGAATTTATATATTAGAAAAACACACTTAACACATAAAATTAATTACTAAAATACCAATTATAGATATTTTTTTACTTATTATTAATCATTACACTAGTTTTAACATCAATTCCCCATTAAATTAAAAATCATCCTTATTTAACCATATATTTAATCATGCATTCCTATAATTAAATCACTTGAACACATCATTTAAACAAAAACATGAATTAGCAATTTATAAAAAATTATTCTACAACATTAGAACTACTTTTCCACATAAAAACACTCTCAATAAATAATTAAATCACAAAACAATACAAAAATTATATAAAATCACAATATTAAACATTAAAAGAAGAAATATGCTTCCTACCTTGAACCAAAAACACAATTTGTAAAAAGAAAAAAGCCTCAACTTCACTAAGAGCACGAAGAATTAAGTAAATAATTAGAATAAAATAAAAGAGTGGGAATTGGAACATGATAGTGACCAAACCTCTTCAACTTTTCATAAAAAGAAAAGGTCCCTAAATATCTTACCATGATGAATTTGACTTTACCAATGAATCATGATTACAAGTTGAAATAAAGGATAAATCACTCCTTAATGTTTGGAAGAGAAGGAGAGAGACTAGGGTATGAAAAGTTCATAAAAAGTGACCCTTAGAATACAAAAAATCCAATTAAAGGTCAAATCTCATGACCATGAAAAGATATAAATGAATAATTTTAAAAAACCCCCTTTAGACCATCTAGTACCCAATCACCCACTATCGGGAACCTGATGGAAGCTTAAGAGATCCACCCTACTACCACCACCACCGGTTACCCGATGGAACATGTTGAATTTTTTTTTATTATGGTTCACCTATAAATTACATTCACTTATCCTCAATTAACCCATATACTTAAAAACCAACTCAAAATAAGTCCAAATTAAATCAAAAATATAAAAATTAAACCAACAACACACCTCAATGGTTGGGGTTATTAAAAACTTCCCAAGATAGGGCTTATCTTCCTTAAGAAGAATCATCAAGTGTCACTAATGAATAAATCCTTCCATTAGTACCTCACTTCCACTTATCATTCCCAAGTCTCCTCTTCCATGAATCCATGCATCTATAAAATACAGAAAAGTGGTATGACTCTACCTTGAAATATATTCTCACTGTGATAAAAAATATACACCCATATCTCGATAAAATATGCACACATCCTCACCTTGAAGCACATGAGATGGATTTTATTAACATTTTATTAGTTGTGACACATGAAAAACATCATGCATAAAACTATACTCCTGTAATGAACCATCATGGGCTGACTTGACACATCACATAATTTGGATTTCCACAAAGCCTCAAGTGTGCCTTCTCATACACTAGATGCTACTGAAAATTAGCGAGAGTCTAAAAGATACAATGGGGAGACTATACCCTCAGTCAAAGTAAGAAGATAAGAAATAACAAAAAACATATATAATGATTAACATCACAATAAACTTAAATAAAATAGAAGTAACAACATTCTATAATAAATTAAATACAACATACAATCATACAAACTCACAAGCATGATAAACAATAACCAATCACCCACCAGGATGGTAACATATAAAAAATAAAATAAATAGAAAAAAATACATAAGTCTCTACTACCAACACCAAGACGAGACGCATAATCGGTCTCCACAGTGGTTAAACTATTCCATTATTTTATTGATCATGCAACATCGGTCCTCGACCCTATCCATTGTGAATCTTATGATCAACCTAAAAATAGAACTAAGGTCTTTAAACACACCAAGGTTCATGTACAAGGGGGTGAGACATAAATCTCAGTAGGCCTCCCCCAATGGTGATCCTATAATCCATTGTCATAAAAAGTGCATGCACACATGATATTCCTAGCCTAGTTAAAAAAATAATAGTTGTCATAAAATAAACAACTATATAAAAATAAAGAGGTTAAAAATAACTAAAAAAAAGATAACATCGGGTTATAGTCTATCACCTGAGGTAAATCTACAACTTATTTGGACCACACTAGAGGACATATAGCATGTTAATCACCTAGACACATAACATCAGGTGAATCCACTCGATTAAAATGGAGCTCTGAAAAGTAAAATGTGAGGACATGCATGAATACTAAAACCTAGGATCATAACATAAGCATCCAAATGACAATTTGAAACTCTATCGAGATATAAGACTCTAATGGAACAATAAAAACTGGTGACAAGAGCTCTACTAACACTGATAGAAGCTATCCAATGCATGATAATCCTAAAAAACTAATCACATCTATAAAATATACAATTAGGGAAACGATCAACTAAAAACCTAGGTCCTCTAAACCATCCAAGACCATAGACACCCAAACCCTAGATAGGTAATAATTTGTCAGCCCAGGGGAGGGATTTAATCCTTTATATTGTCTATTAACTCTATATTACCATCTAAATAAATCCATACAATGAATTATAGAACAATTTAAATATCAGGGTCAATTCCCAACCTAAAGATATCCCACAGGAATCCTCCTATAGCTAATCCTGAGAAAAAATTGCCTTAAACATCCTAGAAAAAGGTCATAAAATAAATATTCAATCAACTCTCGAACTCATCATCCAAACTGATAAATCATTGGTATCAACCATCTTGAGTTTAATAATGTTTGGGTCTCCTAGGGTCCCATGAAACACCAAGAAAACCACTATGGGATCTCACCACTGATCTCTGGGTTATAGGGTGACACCCAAAGTCACTAACTATAAAATGACAACAACTCGTCTACTGGGTCAAACATAACATGGGGCTCCCTCAGTACCTTGTATCACATCCATCTCAAACCATAGGCCACACCCAACATAATTATCCTCTACTGGCAACTCAAAACTCAACCTAACCACTACTATCAACTCACCCACAAGGGAATCCATAAAGATGATAAAGGAAACCCTATGAGGGGATACCCTATCTCATCCAAACCACAAGACAAGCCCAATATGAGAAACATATCCAAGTGGCCCTCAACAACAAACCATTGATCCTCGATCAACAACGTACACTCAAGGGAATCCAAAAGTATCTCCTTTCACAAAAAGGAATTCCCAAAAACTGACTATGACATTCAATGATCATTAATTAAACACCTTCCCACAAGGGAATCCTCACCATTCCCTTTGACTCTTCTCAACTCTACTCAATGACATAAGGCTGCACCTACCACCCCATTATAGCAAACCAAACATTTCATACATATACATTACATCTAAGTAGATGAATATTATTTACATAACATAATTATTCATGCTAGAATCATATAGGTTTAGTATCTTTGGAAACTTGGAAACACAAACAACTGGTTAATAATAGTTCTACATCATCTCCCACTTAGATCCTCATAACTATCACCCTCCTTAGACATATTATACATAAAAAATTCCTTCATAACTTGGGAAAGGAAACATAATAAAGGTTGAGATGTAATGCTCAGTAAGAGTAAATAGGGATATATCAATGATCATATAAGAATAACATAAAAAAGGTATGATAACATGAGATTAACATTTGAAAACCATACCCTTCATATTATAGATCATAATATTGATTTATGACATAAATATTTTTAGTTTATAAGAGTTGTATCATAAAGTAATCAAATAACATGAACTATGAGAACATAATACATGCATAAGACATAGAATCATGGCATACACATAAGAATAGAAAATAATTTCCTTAGTAGTCAAGGATATTTTACAAGACCATTATAGTGGAATTGGTTTACTCCCCAAACCATCATAGTAGTCAAGGTTCACTCTGAAGACTATCATAGTGGATAAAGTCCCTTACTAAACTGAGTCCCTATTCTAGTCTTGTTTATATCATGAGATATAAATCTTTACCCAATGACTTTGAGGGAGATATAAGTTCCACCGATAACATAATGAAAATAATATATATGTGTTCCAAAAGATTATAAACCATTCTGTATATCATAACACATGAAAAGAAATGGGTTTCATAAACATTTCATTATAGAATAACCCATGTAAAAGAAACATGTTTCATAAGATTCATGACATAATAAATATAAACCATATAGAGAAATTATAAGGATACTAAAATTAGATCATATTCCCTATAAATCATTATTAATATTGAAGGTTTTTGTCATTTATTAATAAAAATACCATTAAAACATTTTTGAGGAAAATAATCTTTCCATTATGAAATCACTTCTTCAAAATATAAAAATTTAAAAAATATCATGGAAAATGTTTTAATTTAAAATATCCACGAGAAATTTTAATATAATATTAAAAACATTTAGTGTCCATAATGGTGTGAAATTCAATTCATTTCATATAAGTTAAGAAAACATTCCTTCCATACTTTTGACAGAAAAGTCACAAAGCACCTCATTTGGAAAATGACAAGAAGATTCATTTCAAAACATTTTTTAAAATGTAAAAAATGGGTAAAAATGACTTTAAACAATCATAGGATAATATTAAAAACTTTGTTTAAAATATTTTTAGAAAACATGGATATGGAAGAAAAAGGTTTTTCGACCGAAGAGAGAAATGCAGTTGCTTTTCCTTAAAAACATAATTTTGGTTTCTTGAGTACTTAAGGCGAGGGAAATGAAAGGAAATATATATTTTCAAGAAATAACCATAGTATAATAAAATTCATGAGTTTATTGAGATATATATCATAATAGTTTATCATTGGAAATATAATCATAAACAATCTCTATAAACAATGAGATTGTAACCTAAAATCCCTTACCACAGGTTTGAATTCCTTTGTACATTTTTAAACCTCATATATAATAAATATAGGTTTATTATAAATCTTATTAAAAAACAATACTCATATATATCCAACCATATATGATTTAATTTTAACCTTTTATCACCCTTTTATTAACAATTCTTTATTAAAAATCTCTATTCCAGGTGATAATTGCTTCGTTTTTCATGTAAGTTTTGGTTTGGTTGTTTCAGTCCTTGTACTTTGATCATAATTAAATTATTTAAAGAATGTTAATAATGGTATAAATATCATATATATTCATTATATATATATATATATTTATATTTATAGTCATACATAAAAGTTAGGGATGAAAAAATGAATTACACTCTTATTAGAGACGATAATCTGTACGTATGTATGAATGCTATTTTCATTTTTCAATGGATGGAATATAATAAAGGTAAATATTAATTAACCTTTAAAATATATTTATTATATCATATATATTAATCAAATTCATCTTCATTACCATCCAAGTAAAATATAAATGAAAAACGAATCACATCGCTTCGTGGAGGTGATAGTCCACACGTATGCATGGGCGGCATTATCATTTCCCAAAGGATTGGATGGTAAGAATTTGGAAATTATATTATCATTAAAGAAGTATAATTATATCATAAATATCATATATAAATATAAACCTATAATAATACACATCCATAAAATATAGTGATGAAAAATGAATTGTATTGCTACATGGAGATGGTAAGCCATACGTATGCACGAGCAATACTTTCACTTCCTATTTGATGGGAAAGAGGGTTTATAATTGTTTTTTAAAAATCATAACAATATTTTAGTATATTTAGGATAATTAATTTATTATTTTATTAATGATATAATAGATTTATAGAAGGTAAAAGAAAAATTTATAAGAAAGTGATCAGTTAAGGCGATTACCTATTATTTGAAATGACTCTATTATATCTCATCTAAATGGATCTAGGGATAGTATTTTGGAAATAAAAAAACCTCTATGATGTGCCTAGGGAATTTTATAAGAGAAATAAATAGATTTTGGTCAATATAGAAGGCTAAAAGTGGTGTGAATAAGATAAAGGAGGGTTCCCTTTTATAATTTAGGGGAGACACACTCTTGTAATTTCTTAAAATACTAAATTAATATAAATTAATTTTGATGAAAAAATGGATTAAAATTGATAATTTTATAATATAATATGTGGATTATTTGAAATTATCTCATAAAATAAAATTTGAACAACTTTGGATCACATCTTTACCCTTATTTTTAGTTTTAACCGCCGTTAACCCTTTTGACAATTACTGCAATATTAAAGTTTTCTAAATTTAAAGGTTAATAATGTTACTATAAAATGAAAAAATATCCATAAATGGACCATGTTTTATTTTTAAAACTATATCCCATTCATTTTTATGAATCTAATATTTTTATGAATTTTATATCATTTAATAAAATATTATTTATTATAAAATATCCTTAATGTTATTTTTAACACTATTCATTTAATTTAGATTTAAATATATCAAGATAAATGGGTAATTCAAATATAATGATTTAAAATCTCCCTAATATGTCTTATAGATCTATAAATTTCTCTTTAAACATCAAATCATTCAAGTTAAATCACTTTTAATATTTTTAAAATCATTTATTATATTTTTTATTAATTGAAGAAAAACTACATCGGTGTTCCATAAGTAATTAAGGTCTAAAAATTAAAAATAAATTTATATTCAGAAAATAATTTCATTAATATTAAAATAGAAACTTTTATTCTTTTATAACTTTCTTTTTTCCCTATGTGGACATATAAGATATATTAAAAATAAAGAGAGTGACATTTTGTAGCTTTATTTAATTTAAATATCATATAGGTAATGTTCATGGAAAAATGTCCATTAAACTAATAAATATTGAGAATAATGTTATAAGGGTTTAATTAAATTCATAAAATAATAATTAGGATGAAAAATTACAACCTTAGAATTTATTTTTAACCTAGATTGACCTGATTTACCCTTTATTAAGGTGATAAATTTTACCACGATTACTATTCATATTGACCAAAAATAAGAGGGGCCTATTTTCCAAATTTAAACATATTGATTTTAAATATGTAATTAATTTTATCTAATTAAATACCAATAAATTCAATAAATTAATTTTAAAGTGCGCAAAATGAGACAAAAACCACTTTAAAAAAATACATTTTTAAGCATAAAACTGGATCTATTATTATCCTATGCATTATAAAAAATATTTTATGAATGTTAAAATATTTTATTAAAAATAAAATATATAAATTTCATTATAATAATTCACCCATAGTTATTAATTTAATTTATTAGGATAAAAAAACATTGCACACATAAAATATTTTTTTCATAAAAACATATCCTTTATTTTCAAATGATTTTTATTTTCATTTATAATTAAATGATAAATAATATATTCATTTTATAAATGTTTAAACCATAAATTTTAATAATTTAGTTAGTCTTATTCAAACCTTCCAATACAATAACTAGTTGAAAATAATATTTTAATAGTATATCGAGATTCGTCTAAACTCAATGTTGCATGTAATGGAATCTATCAAAAAAATTAAATTTATTAGAAAAATAAATATTTATTCAAAATATTTGGGTGTTACATAGATGGAGTAAAACCATCCTAAATGATCCAATTGATCCAATCCTCAAACATAGGATCTAAACCTCACCAACTCTAACATCAAGAAACCAATCCTAATATCCAAAGACCATCCAAGATCTCCTTTGAGATACTATTCGATCCAGCCTTCAGGGATTTTTCCAAAATAACTTCAAACAAAATCAACATGGAATAAAAAATAAAATTAATATAATAAGCTTGAAACCCTTACTCAAACCTCACATCACACAACCAAATTCATAGGAGAATTCTAAATTAGAACCTCAAAGAAAACCTCACGATAAATCTAACCCAATCCAAAACACCATCCAGACGGCCTCTCCATGACAAAAATATTTTACCATTGTGATCTACATAGAAAAACACTCAGAATGGATATAACACCCTCACCTGATTTTCCACCCAAATAGTTCTTCGGGTCAGAGTGCCACTGGGCCTTAAGCACGCCTCCTTATACGCCAAAGGATACTGACTAGCAGTGAGGGTGTAAAAAGGCGATAGTGGAGAGAATAAACCCTCTAGTGATGATATTAGTAATGGTATATATAAATATTATACATTGGAAGAAAATACCATAAGACAACTAGACTAGTAACCCGTAATAGAGGAATCACAAATAAGTAGTAGCAGTACTAATCAATAAGCTCAAACATGCCATTTTTAGAATAAAACATCACATGATACAATTTATAGAGCATTCATGTAAGTTAGGTCATACAAGAAAATATATAATAAAGGTTCACCTGTGGATGACTACTAGTATACACATATAATAATTATTCTAATACAAAAAGGGATACTCAAATGGTAAACTCCAGCTGATGCAAGAACCCAAGTTCCCTTACCATTCATCCCATGCTAAGTAGTATGACATGATTACAAAGTTCCAACTCTTGATCCCAAACCCTTACCTGATCACAACAACATAAAATATACACATGTCCCGAAGGGCCTGTGTAGGGTGTGAGAATAAATCTTAGCATGCTACCACCAATGTGTGCCTAACTTACATTGATGATAAAGTAGGTGTATCTAAAAATAGATAAAATAGCACATGAACATCATATAAATAAACCTCCTTACCTTATTCTGAACAACCATAAGAAATAAATCACCAGCTTTGGCCATTGCTGGTATAAATATAGTGGAGAGGATCCTTAGCATAAATCCCAAGGCATCCTCCAATGAAAACCATCTTAGGTGAACCCTCAAGTTCCACCTCTAAAAATTTCACTTGAAACATCATGCTGTCAACCATGTATCGACATCCAAAAGGGAACACCCAATAATAAGTATCTGATCCATTAGACCCCTACTCAAAATATCCCATAGACTCTAAGCCTGACATCCTAAGGCACATCGATGTCTATCCTCCAAATAATAATCACCATCAGATCAACAACTAAAATCCCAAGGAATTACAATCTCCATCTTCTAAAATAATCCTAGACCAATGGAATCAATAACACAGTGAGCCTTAGCCCCCAAATAACTCTCTCATCACCATCAACCGATGGCTCCTCACCATCCACTTGTATTTCTATGACAAACACCTCCAACCTTACTGATGGTAAACACCATCCAAATCCACAACTAATTACGACCTCTACCCACATGAGTGGACAACACCACCCCATCATCTGATTTCTATCTATGTTAACATGACTCCAATGGTGCATTGACCAATCACGAGGAGCAGAAATCACCAACATAGTACCTAAGCCACATCATCCCAGCACCTTGTGCCCTTGCGGCCATATTTCTGAACCTGATGGTCAACACTATCTCAAATCACACAATCCATGACCATAAACTAATGACCTCGTCACCTTAATATGATGACCATGTGTACCAACCTATAAAAACATCACTCATAGAATTCATGCCTCTCCCAACCTGATAAACCATCTCACCTCATCTAGATGGTCAATACCATCTCAATACTTGGGCTACACCTATCACATTCCCATGTAACCATCAAAAGAAATATAAAAATTTAATTTAATAAATAAAAAACCCAACCTAATTTTCCCAAGGTCCAAAGCCTCATACTAGTTAAACCATTTTTATTCTGGTGGAAGCATTCCCATAAGCATCTCTAATGATCACTTAATTAATTTAAAATAAAGCATAAATTCTTATGGTATCTCTCAGAAAACCCAATTATGCACTCAATAAATCACCCCCAAAACATGAGAAAAATCAACGATAAATCTAGGAACCACCCAACTTGTGTTGGTAGATGCTCACTCATCTGATATCAACATCTAACTCAAGCTAGTTTAGAAGAAATTAGTATTTTATACGAACACCCTGAAAATTGAAAAAAAATGGATTGCATGGATTTAGAACACCGTATGGAGAGAGTAAAGGAAAAGAGAGGAAAGAGGACTCAAGGTATTACCGATATGGTTCCAATGAGACTAATGACTTAAATAATGGATCTCAGATGAAGGAGATAGTCTAAAGCCTAAGGGAGGAGAAAAAATCTCCCACGACTACCTAGAGGAGAGATCACATAAAGAAAGAAATGTGGGGGAGATCCTATTTAGTAAAATAGGGGAAAAATCATAATTTTTTACTTTTAAAGAGGCTACAAGTTTGGAAAACTGTGTGAAAACTGTGAGGTTCCCACTGTCCAAGAAAAAGACTCGCACGATTCATGAAAACAATTTTCTAACCCATATAAAAACCATGCGTGAAGCCTCTTTAAAAAACTACAGAATACCCCGCATGACCATGAACCCCCTATTTCATGGTTTTTCAAACCATGAAAAATGAATAAGGAGGCCCGCATGGTTAACCCTAGGAGGCTGCACGGTTTACCCAAACCTTGTTCCTTTTACCATGCCTTCTGAAAAGTTGGGTTTTTGGTGTTTGAAACTCCTTAAACCCTTTCTAAACCACAAGAAAATTGATAATCCTTGAGAAACATTTGAAAACAATTCTTTTGGTTAGAGGAACTCTCATAATTAGTTTTTTATGATCAAGAAAATAGTTGTTCTGAACACCAAACTCCAAAAATTTAAATGGGTTGATGATTTCTACCCACTCCAAAAATCCAAGACATTACAATCTCCCCACCTTAACGTATCTCATCCCAGAACTATAAATAATTAAATATATATGGTACTGAACATACCCATATTGTTTAAAATTAACCCAATCTACCCCAATCATCAATTCACAAGTCAACTCTCTCAAGGTGCTCCCCACCTTAGGTGTTACCTACCCTAGTCGCTTCTCGACCAAAAACTAAAAATTATGATGGTCCACTAACTATCCTTAGACTCAAAAGTTATCTCATGATGTATCGTCACTCCTAAACCTAATTAGGTTCTCACATCATACCCATGCCACATATGACACCCATCAAGTACCGCACCACATTAGATGCCCACCATGTGCCCATGTTGAACATGGGACTTATGAGGTCCCTCATCTCATCAGATGCCCATAAGAAGTCCTAGTACCTCTCACCTCACATAGAGAATGTACCATAGTGATTCTTATATGCACAAGCACCTCAAAAAAACCCCACATCGCATAGATTCCTAGATTCCTACACACCTCAGATAGACCCCACATCACATCAATGCCCACAATAAATCCTAATTCTATTCACCTTATATATATATATATATATATATAGATAACACATCTGAGCTGATCAAAACCTACCAACTAGTATCTAGTTAGTCCAAAAATACATCCTGTGTACCTCATGCACCAAAAACCAAACATACCTACAAAAAGGGGCCATGCCAAATCAAAAATGTACCTGGTCATTCCCATGGTGTACCTCTAACCATCTTCGGCCCACTAGCCTACTTTGAACCTGGAAGCTGAACAACATACACCTAGCCTGAAACCTGACTGCCTAAGACCTAACATACCTATGGTGGTGCACTGGCCACTAGCCACTGGCCACTGACCCCACAGATGGGTCCTACTATCTCTGCCATGACCTCGGCATGCAGCTGAATCCTAGATACCAGGTCCTGGTATTGCTCCCAATATGACCTAAGAACCCTGAGTATTCCCAGGTCCCTGGATGATGTCTATCTGAGAAGGTATCCTACATAACCTCTTGAGATTCCTAACCTATATGTATTCTCAAAACTTCTTCGATGTCTGATCGCACTATTTCCACACATTTCTTGGCTGCCCACACTGGAAGCACACCATCAAAGACCCACTCCTAGGTTTTCTACTCAAGTCTCTAGCCTAAACAACCTATTGAACTACTCTTGGCCTCACTTCCTACTACCTAAAGAATCACCACTATAATCACCTAACACCATCACCTGACTTGAATATGTCCAGTCCATCAGATTTCCCTCAACTATCAACATCTAATTTACAGCCTCCAAGAATGAGTATAACCTGAAGAGTATTACCTAAACATGAATGGAATTTCGTAAAACCATCCTCAAAATTCCTCACTCTTGAGGTTTCATCTCCCACCATACCAGGTATGAAATGAGACATGTTTTTGAAAGTATCTTCATAGTCCATGACAGACATGTCTCCCCACTGTAGGTTCAAGAACTCCCAAACTCTCTCTACCCTCAGCATCTTAGGAAATAAGTTCTCAAAGAACCTGGCCTCAAAGTCTTTTTAGACCAGTACCTCATGTTTTCCTACCTAAACCTATACATCCCACAACACTTTTCCTGTCCTATGAGAATGTATGTAGCTGGCTTCACCCTCTAGCATGGGGGTGTCTCAAACTGGTCGAAGATGGTCTGCACTAACTCTATCTAGTTCTCAAACATCTTCGGTCCTCCCTCACTATAAAATAGCAGTGGGTGTTGCGACTAGAACTCACATGTCATATTTTACATCAAAGAATCTGCTCCCTAGGCTCCCCTATCAATCCCCTGGATGTCATGTACTAGGTCCACCCTAAGCTGCTCGTTAAGCCATGGACCAAAAGCTTCCATATACTACAGATGACCTACCTATACCTGATCCTGTACCTATGCCTATACCTACAGCTCATAATCATCTTGACCCTTTGGGACCTCATCCCAACACTTAGATACCTCTACCAGTGCATGCTCAAGTGGCATAAAATCACTGCCCACCTGACACTTCATCGGAATCCGTCTTGGTGGAAAACCACTGAACACCAATACCATGTCCATACATCCATAATAATATATAAATAAATAACACATATAGGGAAATCTGTAATAAGATACGCAATCTCACTATCCTTACACTCCCCCATTGCAACCATGTCTTAAAACATATGGCCTCATGCCCCCTTACCCACCTGTATTCAATCTATGAATCACATATAAATCTAGCCTCATGGTCCCTCTCCTACCCACATCAGAGTTAGGTGTCACATATCAATCTGAGGTAGCTGAGTAAGATTCCACCAAAGAGGCTAATCGGGAAAACACTATTTAACTTCTTTGTTGACATTTTTAACTACCCATCCCTATAATCAACCCTACTTGATCCTATTATATCTAGGACCATATAAGCATATATCACATATAATATCATATAATATACATATCTCATTGGAACTACATGCCTGGGTTGGCTGAGTAGAATGATACCAAAGAGAGGATAAGCAAGAAAATACTATTTATATTCCTTTGTTGAAACTTTAAACTACCCAACCCCTCTTAGCACAATCCAAGTTCCCAATTAAAATCACAATAAATTTATCACATGCATATATATATATATATGGATCATCCTACGTGCCTATCAAGAAATAATAATAAAACTTCCCTTTCCATATTGGGCCAAGGGTCCAAAGAATTATCCCTTGCCACACTCGGCCATGGGTCACATATCATAATAGGTAATAATCACACCCAAGTGAACAAATCAAGGTGGAAATCATATCAACTATGAAAAAGCAAAGAAGAACAGAAATTTACCACCCCTCATAACTTGGTCCGTCCCCTGTGCATGGGGATACAATCACCCAAATATGAGCTCAAAACCTAGTTCCAACTAAATCCTAGTCTTTGGTATACCATTTCAAAAATAGTAAGACCCCAAAGGGTAAAATAAACTCTTTTGATACTATTTATAGTACCCTGACCTGATTTCCCACCTGAACAGTTCTTCGGGTTGGAGTTCCACTGGGCCTTAAGCGTGCCTCCCCATATGCCAAAGGTTTACGACTTGTAGTGAGGGTGTAAATAGGTGACAGTGGGGATAATATACCCTCTAGTGATGATATTGGTAATGGTATATATAAATATAACACAACGGAAGAAAATACCATAATTCAACTGGACCGATAACCTGTAACAGTGGATGCACAAATAAGCAGAAAAAATTATAATCATTAAGATAAAACATACCAGTTTTAGAATAAAAAATGCTAGTTTTAGAATAAAACATCACATGAGACCATTTATATAACATTCATACAAGTAAGGTCATATAAGACAATATATAATAAAGGGTTTCCCATGGCCGACGACCAGTACACACATATAATAAGAATGCTGATACAAAAAGGAAGACTCAAAAGGTAAAATCCACCTGATACAAGAACCCAAGGTCCCTTGACATCCATCCCATGATAAACAATATGAAATGATCATAAAGGTCTGAATCATGAGCCATAATCCTTACCTAATCACTACGTCATAAAATCTACATGCATCTCAAAGGTCCTATGTGGTGTGTGAGAATAAATCTCAGTAGGTCACCACCAACATGTGCCTAAATTTCATCGATGATAAAGCAGATGTATCTAAAAATAGATAAAACAACACATGTATGTCATATAAATAAACCTGCTTCCCTTGTGCTCAATATCCATAAGGAATCAATCACCTGATTCATCCATCACTACAACAACTAAATTAGAGTGTAACTTTAGCATAAATCACAAGGCATCATATGATGAATATAATCCCAATTGAACCCTTATTTTCCACCTCTAAAAACATCACCTGATACCTCGTTCAATAAATCATGTAATGATGTCCAAAAGGGAACACCCAACAATAAGTATATGATCCCTCAGACCCTTGCTCAAAATATCCCATCAACTCAAATCCTGACATCTTAAGGCACATCAGTGTCTATCCTCTAAATAATAATCACCATCGGCTCAACAACTAAAATACTTAGGAATGAAAATCTCCGTCCCCCAAATAATACTAGCTCAATGGCCTCAATAATATGGAAAGCCTCAACCCCCAACCGACGGTCCCGTCAGCATCAATTGATGGATCCTCACGATCCACATGGATTTCTATGGAAAGCACCTCAAAACTTAATTATAGTCAACACCATCCTAAGACACAACTAATGGAGGCCTCTACCCACACAAATGGTTAACACCACCTCATCATCTGAGTCCTATCTATGTGGAAACAAATCCAATGGTGCATTTTCTAATCTTGATGAGTGACAATCACCAACATAGTACCTAATACACATCATCTTATCACCACATTACCCTATGACCATGTTTCTCAAATTGATGGTCAAAATAATCTCAAATCACACGATGCATTCTCGTAACCTAATGACCTCATCTCCTCAATCCGATGATCATGTCAGCCAACCTATGATCAATATCACTCATAGAATCTAGGAATCACCCAACCTGATGAACCACATCACCTAATCTAGATGGTCAATACCATCTAAATACTCACCCCTCACTCATCATGTTCCCATGGAACCATCACAAGCAATATAATAGTTTAATTTAATAAATAAACACCCCCGGCCTAATCTACCCAAGGTCCGAAGCCTCACACCATCTCATACCATTTGTATTTTGGTGGAAGCATGCCCATAGGCATCTCCAATGACCACTTAATTAATTTAAAGGAAAGCATAAATTATTAGGTTCTCTCTCAAACATCCCAATGATGTGATCAATAACGAAACCAAAAAACATGAGAAAAATCAAAGAGAAATCTAGGTACCAACTTCCTTGTGTTGGTAGATTATTGTTTATCTGGTATCAGCCCATGAATCAATCCGGTTTGAAATAAATTAGTGTTTTAGATGAACACCCAAAAAATAGGGTAAAACAGATCACATGGATTTAGCACACTATATGGAGATAGAAAAGGAGAAGATAAGTAAGAGGACTTGAGGACTTACTGATATGGTTCTAATGAGACTGATGACTTAAAGAATGGAGTTCATAAGAAGGAGATAGGCCAAAGCCTATGGGAGGAAGAAAAGAGAACCCACAAATACCTAGAGGAGAGATCACATGAATGAAGAAAATAGAGGGAGACCCTCTTTAGGAAAAAGGTGAAAAATCACTATTTCACCCTTTTAAAGAGGTTGCACTATTTGGAAGACCATGCAAAAACCATGCAGTGCCCACTGTCTAAGCACCAGGCTTGAACGATTCATGCACACAGTTTTTCAAATTGTGTGAAAACCATGCACGTAACCTCTTCCAAAAACTATAGAAGACCTTACACAAATATGTGCACCCTCCTACAAGGTTTTTCAAACCATTCACAGTGAAGAAATAGGGCCTCAAAATTACCCCTAGGAGTCCTCACAGTTTACCCAAACTATGCGCCTTTACCTGTACCTTCTGAAAGGTTGGGTCTCTGACATCCGACACACCTGAAACACTTTCAAAACACCAAGGAAATTTCTGATCCTTGAAACATGTCTAAAAATGCCTTGGGTCAAAGGAAATCTTAGAATTAAGTTCCAAAGATCAATAAAAGAGTTGGTCTGACCACTTAACTCTAAAAAATTCAAATAGGCTGAAGATTTCAACCTAATCCAAAGACCCGAGATGTTACAATGGACTAATCATAGGTTTAGTTATTAACACAATGAGATAAAAAATTAAAAACCTCTAAGGGGGAGAGTACATGATGTGTACCTCATGTACACGACATGTACCTCTAACAATCCTCCCTCGCCATATACCCCAACCAAACTTGGCACATAAAACCCAAGTACATGGTGTACACCATCACCACATGACATGTATCTCAAATGAGGTTCCTGACTATATACCCTATATGAGGTATGGCCATATTTCATACATGACCACTAGCTGTGTACCCTACACGAGGTATGTCCATGTACCTTACACAACCATGTGTCCTGAAACGAGGTGTTTGGTCAAGTAACTGGCCATACCCTGAGTCACATCTACATGGAATGCCCCAAATACACTTGTAGTATAGTACCCATATTTAACTCCATTCCCAAAATGAAGAACACATGACATGCATTCTATGAACTACATTCTACGTAGAAGAGCAATTTCACCCCAAAAAGACATAGATCGACCCTCAAGTGATCCCTAGAAACACATACATGGATTTAAAAACTTAAAAAAACTAATCTATTTGGATTGGGGTGAAAATATACAAACAAGAACTACCTCTAGGCATAAAACACTAATGCATCGGTCCAAATCCACCACTTGCAACTACCCAATCCTACTCTCAGCTGCATGACACCCACAAAGGAGGGATCACGTATACAAGAATCCAAAGGGTAAAGGAGAAAAGAAAAAGGGAAAAAATAAATAGAAAAAGAAAAAGAAAAAGAAAAAGGAAAGGGTTTTGATCCCTATCTTGATGTCTGATGTGTGGTTATTATAAAACCTCTAGACTTTAAATTATATTTTCCTTTGAAACCTATTTTGTTTGACAACTTTCTTCACACACAACATTGAACCAAAATGAACCATGTAATGATATATAACTGTTAAAATGTAGATATAGAATTGGTGGGTAAAAATATTGGTAACCAAATTATGAAATATATATATAAATAAAAATAAAGGCCATTATTAATACCAATACATTTATAAAATTCAATTAGTGTAGATAAGTAACTAATAAGACCGATTTATACTCACTACAACAAAAATTGACTCAAGCGGCGGTTTTTTAGCGGCGGTTTTGGGAACTGCTGCTAAACCTTTTTTAAAAATGGTTTCACGACGGTTTATAAAAAACCATCATGAAACATTTTTTTTTACAACGCCGACCCTTACCACCACCCCGACCCCCCTTCTCACCCCGCAACCCCACTTCCCCCGCGACCCCGGTCCCCCGTGACCCCGGCGACTCGGCGACCCCGGCGAGCCCGATTCCCCCTGTGACCCCGCTTCCCCCGGCCCTCTACGACCCCGACGACCTATACGAACCCTAAGGTTTAAAATAAGTTTTTTTGAATATTTTTTAAACTCAATTTCATTGCCAATATAGGTTGGGTTCTTGAATAATCGAGTCATGATAGAGGTATTAGATTTAATTACTAATTATATTTTGGTTGTTTTATTAAAACTAGGGTAGCGGTGTTAGAGGTATTAGAGAGTTTAGCCTTATAGGCTAGATAATCTAGTATATGTTATGATAGTTGATTAATTCCTACGTAAGGACACTAATTATATATTTTATAACATGAGTACTTATATCATTAATTATAGAATACTATTGGATCAGTGAAAGCATTATATAGTGATCAAGATTTGATTTATGCGCTTGTTTTCATGTGATAAATGAACTACCACGGGATAGATAGTCTTGGAATTCCAATGATATATTCTAAATGATTTTCTTTATTCTATTTCGAACCTATTGAGATTTTATTCTTCATTTATATTTGATATTTTATCTTGTCGAAAACTTCTATGTGAATTTATGACATGAACATGACTAGGTTTACACCTATATAAGTGCCACTCTGGATTCACCATGAAGATGATGAGAAATATTTCTAGGTAAATGAGTATGAGGGGCCTCTACTTATTTCCAAGTTAGGAATTTATCTCTATGTAGATTCAATTTCCAAGACTTAGATGATAATTTAAGATTATTTTTTTACACATCATCATAATAAATTCATGTATTCTAAAACATTTCCTTATATAAGTGCTGGTTTGTTAAATCACACTAACTACTTTCCTATCGATCTATATTCATCAATTTTACTAAAAGGATATTTATTTTCTTACTCATTATAGGATAAAGATTTTAAGTGATGCCTTAATGATAAATAAATGTGATATTGAAAAAGTGTTTCAATATTATATTGGAATGTTGTGACTTTTCAGGGATCACATGGAGATGTTTTGAGTTGTGAATATGGTTGTGACTTTTTTTGGGAAATTTTATTGTGATATAGTTCAACTAGGTTTATTTTGTAATTAAATTTTATTTTTATTTTCTTTCTCTATATGTTATCCAAACTAGATGATCTTTCATTAATATTTACAGTCTTGGATGAAAGTAATCACTTTCATTGAATATGTATCTTTGTATTTTTCATTATTTTTTGAAATGGATAACCTATTTATTTATAAGGCCTACTTGACTATAATGAATTATGACACTTAGGTATGGAGTTCCTTATACTTTTGATACTCGATCATGGAGTCCATCAAACATGTGTTACTCAAGCATAACATCCCTTTACTTTGCATAAATTTCTTTTGTGTGTTGAAGTGAATGATATTGAATTCATTATAACTTATTGTAGTGGTTTAAATGAATATAATTCTTCCAAGTTCCCGAATATAATGTTTAGAGAGAATTCCTTCTAGGATCTATTTCCACCTATGTGATTCTGATTATATTATTATGTTGTCCTGGATGATAAAACCAACACCCCACATTTCATCTCCAAATTCCCAACATGATTCTACTATGAAACTCCAAACACCAAGCCCAAACACATCAACTATTCTTCAAATACCCTAGTTTGATCCCCAAACCACATCAGCCGCATCTTGAACACCATTTCTGATGTGGTCTCCACCTTACCACATCAATTTTTATGCAACAACACTAGTAAGTCCTTCTCTAGATGAATTATACCAAAGGCTCTCAATCCCACCCACCAATGCGCTATCATATCCCGACCACAATGCCTTAAAACTCAAAGAATAAAAAAAATGTTCAATGCCCACACCGAAGTCTGAATCTGACTCTTAGTTCAACTCCATGGTCATATCCTTGATCATCCAATTTAACCATAATTCTCCACTCATGAGCACTAACACATATATGATCCAAATCACCCTCAAGTCACACCACTACTCTTTTCTATGTGAATACACCAAATAGATGTCTAGGAATTTAATCCACATAAGGTTTATAGAACCTCAAAACCTAATCTCCCAAGTTATTTCATTATGAATTTGCATGAACACCACCACTTATCATGCCTCAAGACTACCATCCCTCACATGGTTCTTGTCACTCCAAATTAAAAATGTGTTGAGTTTTGTAAGCATCATAAGGCTTTCCTTAAAAATTATTTATAATATATTTATTCGATATTAGAGTTTTATATGAAGAATATATAGAGAACTTAGGTTGGGGTTATTCCAAATCAACAATGTGCTTTGGTTTTCATGGTAAAGTAGCTACCATGTTGTTATCACACTGTTTCTATTTACCAAAGAAACTTACCCTATCCCAAACAATAGATGGTTCATATCTAACTCATGGGATCATCTTTATTATATTATGTTTCTATAATCTTATACTATCGTATATATGAATCTATTTCTATATTTAGTAGTAACTATGAATTTTAATTTTTTTTTATTGTGTAGGAACATTGTGATATACATGGATAAAAGCTGGATCACATTATCGAGGAACACACCTCAGTATGTTAAGGGTTTGAATGAGTTTTTAGATTTTGCAATTTCTAATCGATCCGTTGAAGGGAGAATAAAATTTCCATGTCCTAAATGTAAATTTAGAACATGGTTGAAGAGAGATGAAGTTTATGAACATTTAATACTGAAGCAATTCTCTGGTCAATATTTGTGTTGGATTTGGAATGGAGAATCGAACGTTACATAAAGATTGAGCACTGATGTTAATCTACAAAAGAGGTCCCAAGTTCATCGATAAGGGATAATAAAATGAAAAACCTCATAAATGATGCATTCAGCACTGCAAGACACCACTATCAGCAACAAAACATATCAGAACAACTAGAAGAGGGTGATAAAAATTGAAATGTGGGAAGTGATGTTTTTGAGACTGTAACATTGGCAGATCAAGATTGTAACATATCATTGGATCCTCCTCTTAATTATGTGGAGACCAATGTAAGAGAAAACTTCACTGAGGAAAATGCATTTCATGATTTAGTTGAAAATGGAAATCAAGATTTGTATAGTGGGTGTTTGAAATATTCAAAGCTTTCATTTCTTCTGAAGTTGTACCATATCAAATGTCTATGTGGAATTAAAAATAAGGCAATTTCCATGATATTGGAATTGATTCGTGATACATTTCTTGAAGCAAAAATCCCAGAATATTTTTATGATATGAAAAAAGTTATTAACAAGCTTGGTCTGGATTATAAAAAAATACATGTGTGTCCCAATGATTGTATGCTTTATTGGGGAGAGGATTCAAGTAGACAGAATTGCAAGAAATATTCTTCTTCTAAATGGCAGGAAAAGGGTGATGTTGGAAGTCTGAATGAATATAATTTCATGGAGAAGAAGAAAAGGAACACACCTGCAAAGGTTTTTCATTAATTTCCTTTGAAGCCTCGATTGAAAAGATTATTCATGTCATTGAAAACCATTGAATACATGAAGTGGCATTCTGTAGATAATAACAATGATGGGTTAATGAGACATCCATGAGATTCCCAATCTTTCAAGACATTTGATTCATTACATCTAGATTTCTCAGCTAATCCTAGGAATGTTCGATTGGGATTGGCTGCCGATGGATTCAACCCATTTGGGACTTTGAGTACCAGTTATAACATTTGGCCAGTTGTTTTGATCCCTTATAATCTACCTCCATGGATGTGTATGCAGAAAAAATATTTTATCCTTTAGATGATTATTCCTGGAAAATAATGCCTGGAAATGTTATTGATGTATACTTGAAGCCTTTGATTGACGAATTTCAGGAGTTATGGAGCAACGGTGTTGAGACATTTGATGCTTCTTCTAAAACAATGTTCAAAATGCATGCTTCTTTAATGTGGGCCATTAGTGACTTCCCTGATCTTGTGAATTTATCTGGTTGTAAAAATTACATGGGTTTGTCTTGTCCCATTTGTAACTTTGATTTTGAGCCCAAACAGCTACCTCACAGTAGAAAATGGTGCTTCTTGTGTCATCGAAGATTTCTCAATGCATCTCATAGATTTCAGCTGAACATATCAAAATTTAATGGTTCCACTGATCATATACTACCTCCAAAGTTGTTAATTGGTTCTGAAATATTGACACAACTTGAAAATGTTGAAATAGAATTTGGTAAGGTTCATCATTTGAATGATAGTGGAAAACGGGTCCGAAGTGCATCGTCAAGAAAAATCAGAACGCAACAATGGAAGAAAAAAGTATATTCTTCAAACTTCCATATTGGGAATTTAATTTGTTGCAGCATAATCTTGATGTGATGAATATTGAGAAGAATGTCTATGAAAATTTGATTTTCACATTGCTTAATGATCATGGAAAGTCGAAGGATCATCTCAATGCTCGCAAAGACTTACAAGCAATGAACATAAAATGCGATCTCTGGCCAGATGAGAATGAAAAGTATCCTCCAATAATTTTTTCAATGAAAAATAGGGACAAATATATATTCCTTCGAATTTTAAAAAATGTTAAGGTATCTGATGGGTATTCAAGTAACATCTCAAGGTGTTTTGACTTGAAGTATCGTAATTTACATGTATTGAAAAGTCACGATTCACATATTTTGTTACAACAGTTACTACCATTGGCATTGCGTACATTATTACTTGAAAAAATTACTGCTATTGTACTCCAATTCTATACATTTTTCAGACAACTATGTGAGAAATCTTTACATCCATTTCAGCTTGACAACCTCCAGGAGAGATTTGTATTGACCCTTTATGCAATGGAGATGGTCTTTCCTCTATCATTTTTTACTGTAATGATGCATTTAACTGTGCATTTGGTTGAGGAAGCTGAATTAGGAGGCCCCGTTCATTATCGATGGATGTATCCAATTGAGAGGTACTTTACTTATATGTTTTTCAGTTAATTAAACAATTTTTGGTACTTAATTAAATGCATAATTATGTTTATTTTATTCCACAGATATCTTGGGATTTTGAAATCATACCTGAGAAATAAAGCTCAACCAGAAGGCTCTATTGCTGAAGGCTATTTGGCTGAGGAGTGTCTTACCTTTTGTTCTCGATACTTGGATGATATTGAGACAAGATTTAATTGAGTTGGACATGTTGACGACACATCGAATCAATCTCAAATACATCAAAAATCCAAAATATTTCCTGCTATTGGCTGATCAGTTGGGAGGACCTCAAATGCGACACTGACTGAATTGGAATTCTTACAGGCACATAGATATGTGATGATGAATAGTGAAATTGCAGATCCATTTATTCAAGAGTTGAGGATACAAACAAAGAGACGAATGAGAGGCCGAACATGAAATGAGAAAGATATAATGAAAGCTGTTAATAAAGAGCTTGTAGAATGTTTTGCACGATGTGTAAGTTCATAAATATTGCAATAAATATGAATATTAGTTTGACACACACATTTTGTAAATCTAATAAATTATATTTATTTTTTCAGATCATGAATACTGATACTCGAGAAGAGGTGTCAGAATATTTGAAGTTTCTTGCTAGAGGTCCTCTAAAACAAGTTAGAAAGTTCAACGCTTATAATGTGAATGGATTTATATTTCATACAGTCGATCAAGAAGTGGGTTTGAAAACACATAATAGTGGTATATTTACATTTTATGAAGTGGAATACTATGGAAATCTACATGATATTATTGAATTAAACTACCATGAAAATTTTTCTGTTGTTTTATTCAAATGCAAATGGGTCGATATTATCAGAGGTGTTAAAAGAGATTCCTTGCAATTTACTTATGTGAACTTCTCTCGCTTGATGGATGTTGGTGATCATGAACTGTATGATCCATATATATTAGAATCACAAGAAAAAATGGTATATTATGTGAATGATGTTGTCGATGAAGGGTGGAGTGTATTTACTCACGTAATACAAAGAGATTTGTATGATATGGGTGATGAAGTGGAAAATTTGACCTCTGAAATTGAATTTAATCAACAACAGGAAGCAGAATTATTTGTCCATCATGATATTGAAAATATTAGTCTAGCAAGGATTCATGAAGTGGATGAAGCAATGGAGTAGTAAACTGACATGATTGAAGGGGAAAATGATTTTATGTACAATTATTTATTTATTCATCAACCACTTGTTTCATTTCTGCAGTCATTCATTATCATTGTTATATATATTTTGTCTATTAGTACCGGGCATCTATTATCATTTTTAATTTTTTTTCTGCATAATTTTTTTGAAATATATATTCTGAACTTAATTTTATTTGATTAAATGACAGGAATGCCAAGGAGGAAATGGTACACTATTTTTTCTAGTTCTGCGACAGATAATGATCCATTTGGCTCCCTCCCCATGACATCTGAGGCACCAACTGCCGACACCCCTACACCATCTCCCCCTGCACCATCTCTTATACCATCTGTGGATGCCCCATTAGAGGCTGAGTCGTCGACTCCCCCTTTAGGAGCCTCAGTAGTGGGGCAGTGACACGCCCCTTCCAGTTTATCACAGGCATACTGGAGTGTCACTATAATAGGTAAAAATTTTAATTAAATAAATTTATTGAATTTTTTTTATACTAATTGTTTTCTTATTGAAGATGAAAAAATGAAACCATGGAGAAAAACATAAAAATTTCATATGTTTGGAATATTACTGACGAGAAGATAGTCGTGCCATTTGATTCTTATGAGGTCCCTACGGATGACGTCGCAGGGTTACTTGGCCAGATTCTAGGCTAGCTGGCAGTGGAGCCCATTTCCCTTCCTATTTCTTGTGATGATTGGAGACATATGCCTCCAAGCTAGAAAAATTAAGTTTTTGATTCTCAAATAAAGTTAAATTTATTACATTATCGTTTAATTGAATGTCATGTTACTAATATGTTCAAAATGAATTTCTGTATACAGATGTTCTTCCACTTTACAGTTGCTGATGTGATAACAAAAAAGTGGATGTTGAAAAATCTAGGTAATAAATAGAAAGATTTCAAATGGATATTGTGGTGTGATGTCAAAGATACTTCATTGACCGTGCAAAAAATGTACGAGAAGCTACCCAGTGGGGTACCGAAAGAACAGTGGAAAGTTTTTGTTGACAGACATCATGATGAGAAGCAGATGGTATTGAAATATATATTATTATATTATCATAATTTTACATTTATACATGTATATGAAGTTGACATGACATTGGATACATTACTATTAAATTTCATTTTATTTATTTCAAGATCTCTCATGACAGAATGCATCATACCGGTCTAAGAAAATCATCCCGCATACTGCGGTCTCAAAAAGCTTTTCTAGAAGCCGAACAACATTAGTAATCTTTTAATTAGTTTAAATATTTATAAGACAATATTATCTGTTTAATATATTGAATTGTTGATTTATCTTTGCTTAATGCAGTCACAAAGTTTAGGGCACGAAGCATCCCGAACTGAACTATGGTTGGATGTTCACAAGAAATCATATGGAAGTTTTGTTAATGAGCCTGCTAAAGAATTTGGGGTATGAAGTATTTTTTTTATTATAATAACTTATTATCAGTTTTTAATGTGTTAATATATATTGATATTTGATTTATAGGTAAAAATTAAAGAACTATGGGATGCCAATCCTACGCAGTCCTACTCAGTCTCCCAGGATGACCCGGTTGCTAAAGACCTTGGGAAGGAGCATCCTAGTAGAGTGCGCGGGATGGGTTTGGGACCCATACCATCTAAGGTTTTTAGCAGGCCACCGGGGATGGTAGCTACATCTACTCCTGGATTTAGTTAGCCCATACCTGGAGATTCTAAGAAAGAGATTATTTCTCTATGAAACACAGTTCACCAACAGGGGGATCAGATATCTTCTTTTCAGAAAGAGTTGACTGAAATACATCAGCATATGAGAAGATATGCCCCTGGTGGTAGTGCATCGATTGGTGGTATGCAGGTAAATCACAAAAAATAAAAATCATTTATTTTTCTAACTTTAATTGGTTTTAAGTTTTAATATTAATATGAAACCGTATTTAATTTTCAATATAATGTTCTTACAGGTGACAACAGAAAGTAGAGATGAAGGTGGAGAGGGTGGCGATGCATCATCGGACCATGAGTAGTTGTATTGCTGATGTGTTGAACAAATATGGGAACAATTTGTTTGTATATGTAACATTTGTGGCACATTGTTGCCACCAAACATTTCCATGTCCTAAAAATTCCTTGATTTATCATGTTTCCTTTTATGCATTTTATTGATTTCTGATGTTTCTTTTTATGTATTGATTTCTCGAGTGTGGTATACATCATTCCATTTAGGCCTATGTTTGAATTCGTAGTCGAGATTTTGGATGACTAGGAGTTAAACCCATTATTAATGTGTAGAACAAATTGGGTCATTTCATAGTGATCAAGGGGATAGTGTTGTGGACACTTTAGTGAGGCCCTTGTAATCTTTCTTACTAGGAGGCCCTTGTGAGTGGTAATTGACCTTCATGATAGGTTTTTTGTTTTTAATGTGTCTAGGTGTGACCTGTGGGTCATGCTAGTTTTATGGGTATGAACTATAGACCTAGGATGACTAGTAGTTTTGTGTAGCTATATATTATGTTAATGATTTTGGTTGATGAGATTTGTAAGGGTGGTTATTTTTTATTGTATCTGTTACCCTCTCGGAGAAAGCTAAGTTGGGATGTGGAATGTTTTATGGGATGAGACCTCACCCTAAGTGAGACCATGATAGTATGAGATATGGTTTTAGATGAGGTTTGTGATATAATGTAAGAAATAACCTTTAGTGGAGGTTAGAGCTGTGAGATGTAATACATTACTTGTTCTATGGCCCCATCCTAAGTGGCAAGGTAGAGGTATGAGATTTAGTTTGAGATATTGTATAGAACCTTACACTGAGTGAGACAATATTAGTATGAGACTTGATGTGAGATCATGATTTTGTATGAGAATGTACCCTAAGTGAGAGGGTAGAGGTTGAGACTCAGTTATGGGACCCTATACTAAGTTATGGGGTACCCATTTGGGTTTGTATAGTGGGATGCCTTCTCTTTCAATATTGGACGATGAATGTGAGGTCTAGAATCTTTGTGTTTTAGTTAGCACACAATAACCAAAAGTGATTGTTTTCATGCTATATATTGATGAATAATTTATATTATAATACATGTATACATTTTATAGGATGGTGATATGAGGTTCACTAGGTGATACCCAACTGTGTTTTACGCTCACTCCCTATATGGGAACACTGACACACATGTAGATCTAATGTTTCATTTTCAAGTGATATATATTATGGGGGATCAAGAAGGATCAACTAGATGTATGTTTGGAGAGTAGTCAAATAATGGACCTATGTTTTATAGTTGATTATATCATATATTTTTTTTCAATTTATTCTATACTGATTTCCTAGGTTAATGTTTCTTGTTGTATGTTGGTATGTACAATATGGTTCATTCTTATATAGCATGTCAACGTTTACTTATTTTTTTTCAATTTATTCTATACTAATTTCCTAGGTTGATGTTTCTTATTGTATGTTGGTATGTACAATATGGTATTTCTGGTTTGATTAGTTTTTCAGGGCAGTGGTGCAGTAGAAGAAATTTTTTTTTGGTCAGCTTTTAGTGGCAGTTTTAACCGCCGCAAAATGTACATTGGCGGCGGTTTAAACTGCCGCTAAACAGTGAAAACTGCCGCTAAACATAATTTTTTTTACATTTCGTGGCAGTTTTAACCGCCGCTACATAGTCACATCGTATATGCCTCATTCCGTGGCAGTTCTCGTGACTTCAGTGGTGGTTTTATGGCTGCTGGATTTGAGTTTATTCCTGACGGTTATAACCGCCGCGAATAAAGTGATATCAAGGGCTCGTAAAAAACTGCCGCTAATCTTAGTAAAACCGCCATGAAATGAGGCAGCTACGACGCTTTCCTTAAACCGCCGCAAAATGTAAATAACCGCCGCTAATAGATTGGCGACGCCATATTAGGCAGTGATTTACAAAAACCGCTGCCAAACCATGTAGTGGTGGTTTAAACCACCGCTACACACAAAAATAACCGCCGCTAAACAGCGTTTCCCTTGTAGTGACTTTAAAATACAACCCTTCTAAAATTGTCTTTTACATGATTTATTTTAACATACTAAATATCTTATGGATATAAGATATTATTGATATGAATATTATGTTAACTCCAAATTTTATTAGTAATTGATAGGAAGTAAGAATAGACACATTTAATATTTTAAAAAGTTATTTTTCTATAAAATCAGTTTTCAATATATATTTATATTTTTATTTAAAAGTTAATTTATTAAATTTTATAATTTTAATTTGACCAAATTTACTTTATTTTTATTTTTATAATAGTAATATTATCTTAAGATGTATTTTTGGGATATTTCTGAAATAATTTATTTTTAGGTGAATAATGAAAAATAGAGTTTTTTGCTAAATATGTAGCATATATGGATATATCAAGAAGTAAGTAAAACTTAAATAATTATTGAATATTTTACATGATAAAATATGTATTTAATTAGTAAAAATATACATTTAAAAATAATATTATGATTTATAAAACCTATGTTTAACATTTTATAAACTTGAGTAATATTTCCAAATAAAAGAAACTATAAATGAGGCGGTAGTCTGCACATACACACGATTAATGATTCCATTTCTCAAAAAATGATATGGAATAAAGGTATATGATTATTTATAATTTAATAATTATAATTGTGAAAAATTAAATATATTAATTCATCAAATCCATCCCTACCCCATCTATAGGAGGTGGTGATGAGAAATGAACCATATTGTTTAGTGGAGGTAGAAGTTCACATGTACACATGGTCGATGTTGTTTTGTTTTTCTTAGTAGATGGAAATTATTGAATTATGGTTGATACATTAATAGAATAACATTATAGTATATTAATAATATTGGTCTCATTATATTAGGGTGTATAAAATAAGTTTGGAATATAAATATTAATAAGAAAAGTATGAGGTGTAAGATATACTCATGTTGAAAACATAAGATTTCTCTTAGAACTCTCCTTGGAAATGGAATCCCTAGGATATATAATTGAGAATAGAGGATTATGAAATTTATATATACTTATATGAGTATAAAAGGGAATATTTTTATGATAAAATTAAAAATGATCGGTGTATCATGAAGTGTTGGAAGTGATCCCCTTTCATAATTGAATAGAAGGGTAATTCTGGAAGTACCCATTACATTTCAATAATGGTATATAACTATTCAAGGGTAAAAGGATCAAAAAGTGGGAAATAAAGAAGTTTAGGGTGAGATAAGTAATAATTGATTCTATCACTAGGATACTTATACAAAATAAACTGTTAAAATTTCCTTATACTCAATGATGAAAATAAACTATAAATGAGCAATATATTTGTAATATATGGTTATAAAATAAGATGTTCTTTTTCTTAAATTTAATTTCTTGTGACTTATTTCATATTATGCACCAAAATATCTTTGATATGGGGTTATTAATAAATAATTAATGTCTTTTACAATATTCATGCAATTCATGGGGTTTGAATAACCATATCATGTTCTTTCTTTAAATGGATTTAGATTAAAAGGATATCAGGGTTATAACAGTTTTTTCATATCAATTTTTCTTCATTGTGATATGATTCTTATTCACCACATGGTTCCTTTTTGTGGTGTATACATTTTCTAAACATTTATTTTTATAAAAATTTTCACAAAATCTAAGATATTTAAAAATCTAACTCACATTTTATCTTGCATGATATTTTGATTCAAAAGATACCATAGTTGTAAGGGTCTCTTTTTTTCTATTTTAAATTTCATGAGACATTCTTGATATCACACAATATATTTCCTTTTATATGGTGTAATCATTACCCCATTTCCTTCAAGTATAATTTTATTTCATGGTATCCCTCTCATTTTCTTTTTATTCTTATATTACCATTAATATAATGGTTTTCCATCATACATTCTTTTATTTAAAACATGTTTTGTATTAAACACTTAACTTCATTTAGATAACATGTATTCTACATATTTGATATATTATACCATGAAATAACTTTATTTATGGAATTTCAAGTTTAATTTAAATATCTATATTTCAAGGTGTTTTAATTGAAATTTTACCTAATTCTTAAGGGATTTTGATAACTCAAATATCCTTTATTTGAGTTATAATGCCTCTTCTTGAACTTGCTTTTTCCAAGAATTATTTATTATAACCTAAGATTTTAAGTCATAGATTACCTTATGAATCCTATCATACTTTTTATCTTGTGGTATTAGGCTCATAGAAAATCCATCACTATCCTTTTTTTTCAAACTAACCTTTGTTATGGGCATGATTTTTATTAAAATTCCTTTCATCTATGAATACCATGTTTTTCATTACTTTGTTTTCAGGTAATTCACCTAAATATTGATGGATTTATTGATTTGGAAAAATTATTGACTTAAAAATATACCATTAATTTATATGATGTTAGTTTGATGATGCTTTCATATAAATCTATCCTGGTTGTTGATTGGGGAAATATCAACAATCAGTATACTTATTATTTTGATACAAATATTTATTGATTATTTAGGAAAGTTGATTATGTATTGTTTAACCATCCACATTTTTTCTCTGGATGGATTATGTTAATTTATTTACTGGAAAATTATTTACATTCCATATATTTGTATCTCAATATGTATGATTATGGATTACTATGGCATATTGAAAATGCATTATATTATTATTCATATCATTTATATGTTGAATGAATTAAAATTAAAGAAGTGATAAATGGGGCCTGATATTATATACCCCCTTGATGAAATAGTTGGTATCATGAGACAAAAGTTTTGTATATTTGGTATATGCCTACCCAATGTAATCATGATGTCTTTGTTGTAACCTTGATGACACAAATGATTTCTTGGTTGTAGCCTTGATGACAAGAATGATGTATTGGCTGATTCCTTAATGGTAATTATCATAAATCATCTTGGATACCCTGGTACACTAATACCCAATCCATTCTTGACATATCTTGAAGGGCGTTTCCAATCCCCATGGGTTATATACTAGCACATGACATCATATAAGAATCACAAGGGAACAATTTTTCTAAAAAATATTGGAAGATAAAACATACAAGTCAGTATGCTCAACACTCCTCAAAGAGAAAGTCCTAGAATAAAATAGGTAAAGCAAACCCAAAATAGTACATCATTAAGTACACAACATCTGATAATATAAAATATCACACATCCCATGTAATAAGTGGATCACATCTACATTGATCACCACCATCACTATGGGTCCCAAAGATTAATAACATCCACCACCTCTAAGTGGCACTTTCCCTTTTCTTGGACCTGAAAAAAGATAATCTAAAAATTCCTAGGGCATGATCTAAATAGACCAATAGGGTATCACTAAGTTTCCCATAACAAATTCAATAATAACAAACCATTTATTATTTAAATTTAAATAAAACAAGAAATTACAAGAAATTTATATATTTTCAACAAAACACGATTTCAAATCAAAAAGGAGGTTGATACATCAAAACAGTATTAAAAGAACATTTTATATAAAGAATTTATATAAATTAGTTATCATGAAAAAAAAGTTCAAAATCAATGCCATGTAATCATAAAATTAAAACATATAATAGAACCATGTAATAAGACCCATAATATGTTAGTTTCTAGAAATAAGATCCTTACACTAATTAATTAGTAATTTTATCTCAATGTGTGCACGCGTCCCACAGCTTAGGCTAGTGGGACTCAACTCCCCATATGGGAAATCATTCCACAATAAGGTCATGCTAGTGTTGTCATTGTTAATCTATTTCTAGGGGGTTATATCCTAGTGTGATTGTACTAATTACCCATTAAATACCAAAAATCACATGTGCTTCAATTAATAAATCAATCAATATTGGGAAAATCAATCATTTAAAATCATTTCATTAATCATAGTTCAATTTCCCAATTTCAGTTTTCAACATGCCTTTTCATTTCAAAACCAAATCATAAGTTTTTATCAAATTCATCCCCTTTAAAATCATATTTAAATTTAATCCATTTTTCTTAATAATCAACATTCAATAATTTCAATTTTCAAATCAATCCATATTTCATAAATCCATCTCACAATTTCAATATCATTTAAATTGGGGGTTTTCTCAATTTCCATTCCATTTAAAATCACACAAAAAGGTATTTCAATTCCATATTTTTAAATCAATTTAAAACTCATTTCAAAGTAATAAATAAATTTAAGGTTTCAATTATAGGGAAAAATCATATGGAACCACCTACCTTTAATCACAAGATCAAATGAACAACAACCATAACAGGGAACATTAGTGAATAATGAAGGAAAATGAGATCAAAGAACCAAACCTAGAATTAATATCCATCACTCTCTAAATAGGATAGAAAAGGATACCAAGAGAAACTAATGGGAGAAATACACTTACCTGGAGGATATTGAACACAATCACCAGAGCTTCAATCCAAAAAAGGGGTTAGAGGATTAAATTTCACCTCTTGAGAGCCTTAAAGGATCATGGAATTAGATTAGGGTTGAATGAAGGTGATTAGAGGGTAAACTGAGGGGTCCTGGGATTTTAAAATATTTTTATGGGATTTAATTATCGCATGCACAATTTACTGGAGGGGGGAACATAGTTAAAAAAATTATGTACCCTAACCATGAACCCCTACTATTTGGGGAATACTGTTTCCCTCAGGTGGGTGAACGGTTTGGGAAACCATGTGCTAATCATTCACCCCCACTATTTGTTGTGTACATTTTGTACTAGGGGGTGTACATTTTGGGAAAAATATACACCAACCATGCAATGATAAAAAATTTCCCAAAATTTTCTAAATTTCACCCAAAACACCCTGAGATAAGACTCAACCAATGGGTAATCAAATTAAGGGTTAATAAGTAACTGAAAGAAGGTAACAGAATGTTACAACCTATCCACCATAAAAACTTTATCTCCCTAGAAATCCTATCAAGAAGACTTCATGTCAAAGATATGAGGCCACTACTCCCTCATCATTGACTCACACTCCCAAGTATCATGTGAATCAGAATCATGATTCTATAACACACAGACCAAAGATATCATTTTATTATAAATATCCTTTCTATCTCAGAATCAATAATCCTGATTGGATTCTTAGTCTTGGATGAATTAGGTTCAACATCAATATCTTCCCAAATTAGGACATGAGAAGGGCCATAAATATACTCCCTCAGTTGCAATACATGAAACACATTGTGGATCAATGTCAACTATGGTATAAGTTCCAAATGGTAAGACACATTCCGCACCCGCTCAATAATATCTAAGGAACCACAAACCTCTATGTAAGCTTTCCCTGTTTCCCATGCCATCGATGACCCAAACAAGGTGAAACTATCAAGAACACCTTATCCCTAACTAAAAACTCCAATGGTTTTCGATGATGATCAACATAAGATTTATAATGGCTATGTGACATTACCATTATCTAACAAATCAACTGAATCTTTTTCGTTATCTCTTGGACCAGACTCGGTCCAACCAAGGAAGATTCACCAATATCAAACCAATACAATAAAGATCTATAAGTTCACCCATACAGGGCCTCAAAAGGAACCATTATAATAGTAGATTGGTTGATTTTATTGTAATAAAACTCAAATAGTCCCAAATGGTCATCCCAAACTCCATAAAAGTCGAGAACACAAGCCCAAGTGGATAAAGCAAACCTAAAGGTATCTGTTACTCAGATTTGACATGTTGGTAGGTATAACAATGAGACACAAAGTCAGTAGTGTATAATCTCATACCCGTCTACTGAAATCATTATCTCATATCATAGAGAATATTTGTGGTACTTGGGTTCACTGCTCATTGGGAATTATTAAAATCTCATATCATAGCCTTTCTCATAGGAATAGGCACAACATACCAGTTCTAGAAACATATGAAACCATTATAATAGAATGACCACTCACCAATGGTCTACCCACTCTAAAGAGAGTCCCTAATACCAAATAATTATTTATCATTTTGATGATCTTATAGAATCATCTTGAGAAGAGTATAGATCAGCTGGATGATTATCAAAACAACTTCAGTCTCATAATATGGGAATCAAAAATGAAACTGAGTAAAGGGATCCATCATATTCCATTATTCTAATGATTCTTTCATGGAATTGATCAGAAATTTCCTAATCAATGCACTAGAGATGACATTCCCCTTACTTAGGGTGTAGGAAATGTAAATATCAAAATACTATAGGTACTCCACCCAACACATTAATCAAAGTTTCATATATTTTTTATAGAAGATATAAATCAAGATTTTACAGTTTAAATAAATAGAAAACATTTCTCTAAAAAGGTAATTATGACAACTCTAAGAGCTTTAATCATAGATGTGAGTTCTAGGTCATGGGTTGGATAATTATTTTCATGTATCCTAAGATTATTGGAACCATAAGAAACCTTGTGATCACTATGCATAAGGAAGAAACCCAAAATTGAACCTAATGCATCAAAAAAAGACCACATAGCCCTACCCAAACCCTAGAAGAGTCAACACCGACACAAAATTAAAAACTAATTTCAGATAATCAAAATATTTCTGAAATTTCCCATCCAAAAAAAAACTTTACCCCTTTTTGAGTGAGAGTAGTCATTAGAGAAGACAACTTTGAGAAATCTTTAATGAACCTATAGTAATAACTTACCAATCTCAAGAAGCTCCGTATCTCAAAAAAAATTCATGTTTTCTCCCATGTCATAACAACTTTTACCTTCTCAGGATCAATTTAAGTAACATATTATGAGACCACATGTCCCAAGAGCCTCACTTCTAAAATCCAAAAATTACACTTTGAAAGCTTCATGTAAAGTTTTAGATTTCCCAAAATCTCCAGAACTAATCTAAAATGTCACAAATGGTCTTCCTTAGACTTAGAGTAAACTAGAATGTCATCCACAAAGACTACCATGAATGTGTTGAGGTACTCATGGAATATCCTATTCATAAGTTTCATAAAAACTTCAGGATCATTGGTAAAAAAAATGATATAAAAATGTACTCATAATGGCTATACCAACTCTTGAAGGTAGTTTTTTGAATATCAAATTCTTTGATTCTCAACTGGTGATAACGAGATCAAAGAACAATCATAGAGAACCACTTCAACCCATTCAACTAAAAAAAATCATCAATCCATGGAAATGAATATTTGTTCTTTATTGCGACTTGATTGAGTTTCTAGTAATCAACACATAGTCAAAGTGTTCCATAAGTTTTCTTCACAAATAGAATAGATACTGCCCAAGGTTACACACTCATGCTTATAAATCCTTTCTATGTTAGATCATACAAATAAGACTTTAACTCTTTCAATCCATATAGTGCTATATTGTAAGAGGGAATTGATATTTTCTAAGCACCAGGTAGTAAATCAATAGATAAATCTACCTCTATTACCTGTGGAAAACTAGAATAGTTAGAAGGAAACACATTGGGAAACTCAATGAAAACAGGAGGGTGATAATCTATCAAATATTCTCACTCCAACTCAAAATAAAACACTGATATTACCCTGAACAACTCTAGAAGTGAAGGTTTGGCTCTGCCCAAACTCGGGTCCCATTCTCCCTAAAAAACACAACACACCCCATCAGGAATAGTAAAGGAGACCCATCGAAGATAACAGTAAATTTGGGCCTTATGATAAATCATCCAATGAATATTGAAAATTATATCAAGTGGTTTCATACCAAGAACCAAAAAAATTCTATTTTAGCTTAATTTCAGTAGATAGAAAACACAAGTAGGACACTGAAGACCCTACTCTCTCTTCGTTATGAGGGGAATAGTAATATCCATTACATAAGAAAAAAAATTCCATATGAATATTTGTAAAGTTCACTATATGAGTGAATATAAATGATTGAAATACACCAGTATCAAATAAAGTCATCACTAAAGAGGAGGATAAAGTGATGGTACCTCTCACAATCACTAGACCCACATCAACTTCCTCTAGAGACTCATCCACTGTATGAAGAAGATTTGTTTTGAATACCAATGACTAGAAACCCTTAGTTAATGAATTATCTGATTGAAGATTAGTAATTTTTGGTGTTGATTATCCTGTTCCACTGCATATAGAAAAGAATAAGTGATAGATCTTATTTAGCAGGCCTAAACATCTTCACAAACAACACATCTTTGGTGCCTAAGTGAAAAATTGTTTTGAATGCCCAAACTTTCCATAATGGAAGCAAGTCAAAGGGAATCTTCAAGGAACTAAATAAGGTCTAGATGATGCATGATATCCAAAACCAATATGTAAATCATAACTCTTTCTATTTCATTTAAAGGAACTCATAGAAATTCCACTATGAGAAAAGGGAACTCCTGTCAACCTTGACTTACCAACTAGGACAAGATCTACCTTCAATGCCCTATCCAGAATTCCATCAAAAGATACGAGTTTCAACATGAATACTTTAGATCAAATATCAAATCGAAGACCCATCTCAAAACTTTAAGCCTTTAGTTTCTCATTTTTCACCACTTCTACAGTAAACTGAAAAGATTAATTTTTTTTCATACCATGTTATGGTTTTGTCACCCTATTGGAGGTTAAGAAACTCTATGGATTTCACCAAGACCATTGAATATAGATAGAACTAATTAGTAAAAATAACTTTAAAGTATTTCCACTCCAAGACCTCATTCCTCTTCACCATCACCATCAAATCCCACCATCTCCTTCTAGGTCCCTCAAGTTTGAAGTCAACACACATCATTTTAGTAGTTTTTGGAATTTCTATGAACTCAAAATAATTCTATATTTTCAACCAATCCTTAGACTATTGAGGATCATTATATCCTTGGAGAGATGGTTATTTAAAATGAATAAAATATTGATAATTATATCTCGATTCATCCATTCAAGGTTCTATTACTGGAGCCTAAACGGGAATGAGTGCCGCTACCTGTTCTAGATCTTGGATAGAATGCACCACTATCTCAACAAGATTATAATCCATTAGAGGATTATCTCATTGTGTTTTACTAGAATATTCCTCCTATAGACTATTCAAACATATTCTCATATGCATAATACTAAAAAATCAATAGAAAGCACTAAAAAATTAGAAATGAAACTCAAATAAATAATTCAAACAAGAGTTACAAGGAATATACAATTACCCAAATCAACTAGGAAAATACTAGAATCAAATCAAACTTTCCTCAGGGATACTTCTCCTAAACACCCATGGTGGAGTTTTTCTCATTATGATGAGAGATGGCCATACAATGTCTTGTAACTACCTCATAAGCCCTGAATATTATACCTTCTATCTACCAGGACATCCGAACTACATAATGAATTCAAGGGAAGATGAAAAACATACAAATTTGATACAAATTTTTCATGAACCATCCAAGATGTCCTGGTACACAACTATCTGATCCAGTCCTAACATATCCCTAAGGGTGTTCCTGATCCCCATAGGTTAGTGAATAACAATTGGAATCATATAATAATGACAAGGGAATTATTTTTTCAAAAAATAGCAGGCAAAAAAAGATATAAGTTAGTATGTTCAACACACCTCAAGGAGAAAGTACCCAAATCAAACAGGTAAAAAAAAACCCAAAATAATACATCATCAAGGACACAACATATTCCAAAATAAAATTTTAGACATCCAATGTAATTGGAATATCACATCTCAATTGGTCACAACCATTACTTCGGGTCCCAAGGATCAAGAACATTCACCACCCCCAAGTGGTGCTTTCCATTTTCTTATACATGTCACAAGATAATCTAAAAAATCATGAAGGAAAAGGTAGGTTCTAATTTAAACAACCCAGTAGGGTTTCAGTAAGTATTCCATAAGAAATTAAATAACAATAAACTATTTATGAATTTAATTTAAATAAAAAAATTCATTTAAAGGAATTTACATATTTTCAACAAAGAATTCTTTCAAATAAAATGGAAACTGATACATCAAAATGATCTTAAATGAATATTTTATACAAATCATTTATATAAATCAATTGGCATGAAAAAAATAGTTCAAAATCAATGGAATGTAATAATAAAATCAAAACATATCATAGAACAATGTAATATTCCCTATGGTATATTAGATTCTGAAAATAGGATGATCACACTACTCAATGAGTGATCTCAACTCAATGTGTGCAGATTTCCCTCAAATCAGGCCGTCGAGACTCAAATCCCCATCAGGGAAATCATGTCACAAGTTAATGTCAGTGTTTTAATCATCAATAAATTTATAGGGTGTTAGATCCAAGAATTTTTTTACTAATTACACACTTTATACCTATGATCAGATGTGCTTCAATCAATCAATCAATCAATCTTGGGAAAATCAATCATTTAAAATCATTTCATTAATCAAAATTTATAGCACCCCCAGTTTTAGGTACTTGACCATTTATTTATGTGTTTTAAGTTTATATAATTTTATAGTTATTTTTAAAGAGTTTCAAATGTGTTTTGGAATATTTTAGAGGATTTTATAGAGGAGAACATTCTGATAACTGTTATTATAAACCATGTAACACCTCCAGGAAACTATGCAATTGAAAGAATGGGAACTGGGTAGGCACACAATTTGGTGCATGGTTTTTACAAACCATGAGGATATCTAGGAGAAACTATACAGTACTAGACTATGGTAAATTTCATGATTGGTTCACAATTTGTCTAACTATGTGAGCTGATTGTGTGAGGTGTGTTTGGAGACAATGGATTATGCACAATTAGCGCACGATTTTCCTACCCATGTCCCTTAACTACACACCATGAAAAATTAGATCTGAAAATCCGATTTACCACTTAAACCACTCATTTTATACTAAACATGACATAACACAAATTCCTCCCCCTTACAGGGTTGTGGAGACCATTCGTTTTGATCCTGGAGGGATTCCTAGGCGAATCTAAGTGCATTGGAGGCCCATATTCATCGATAAGTGATTGTTCTTCATCATTTTTCTTAGATATCTTCTTTTTACCTCTCTTGGAATCATTGATCTAGTTTTTTGGTGATAGATCCATTTTTTTATATCAATATTTATTCTATATGATTTTTTTTATTGAATTTAATGATATTTAAGTATGTTTTAGGCATTTAAAGATGTTTTTGGAGTTTTTCACCGTTCTTCATTTTCGCCATATTTTGAGAGGTAGGCGGCTTCTCTCTCGAATCCTCTTGATTAGAACGTGAAGGATTGGTTTGAAATTAATAACATTTCTTGAAATTTAATATGAATTTTATGTGTGATTATTAATGTAAAACCTCTTTAGTGATGGTATTATGAAATAGTGGAAATTGGATGGTTTTTTTGGGAAGCCTTATGATGTTAATTTTAAAATGTTGATTTTAAAATTATGGATTTTGGTTATTCCTCATGGAAATTGTTTTATAGAAATGGTTTCAATAAAATAAATGTTTTATTGAAATGTATTATAATGGTTAGTTTGGAATGGAATTTGGCTTACTTGGTTGGAGTGTGTTCATTTTCATTGACGTGACCCTATGGAAGGGGCGTGTTCCATTGGGGGAACTTGGTAATGATTACCTTGTGACATTTTTAGATAAATGAGAGACCACTCATGATTATAGATTTATCACCTAGTAATACACGTGTGGATGTGTGGAATTATTTATTAGGTACACCAAATGAAATTGTGAAATGTTTTAAATAATTATTTTGTTTATTTCCCTGGAAACTATTTTGGTTTGGAAAACTGTTTGGATTTGATATAAACTGATGTAAATTATTTTATACTATTTTATATAAATGTTATAACATTTTCTATCCTAGTGGCGTAATTTGGGAATTCATAGGGTAAATCATAATGAGTTTTATACTCACCCCTTCTTGGTAACTTTAGAGCATTTTCACATGTTATATAGTGAGACACATGTAAAGTCATGGTATCCCACTTCTTTAGTGAAGCATCGTGATACTTTGAGAATGGATTGTTTCATTCGATATTGGAGCATGTTGGGAGTTTATATTTGAATATCTTTATTTCCTTTGGGTTTTTAGGTCATTGGTGTCTTTTTGTTTTGTTGGTTTTAGTTTATACTTGTACTATAATATTGTAGTTGGTTTTGTTTCAGTTTTATTTTTGTACTCATGAATCATATATAGGTTTGATTGTTATGGTTATCACGTTTTTATCATTTTATTTTAAAAGGTAAAATCATCCCCAATTGTTCATGAATCCCATTCCATTTATTTCCAGCCTTTGGCATCTTGGGGATGTCACTTAAGGCTAGTAGCACACCCATCTCTTATCAAGCCAATGAGGAGGGGTGGGATGTTATAAATGGTATCAACTTATTCAATCCTTGACATTATATTAGTGTCATTATATCTTTTGGGATGGTAGTAAGGATTAGTATTGTCAGAACTTGAAATGTAAAGCATAAAATGGCATAACTAACCTATTTATGCTAAACTTCAAGTTACCAAGGATTTTGGGTACATGAGTGTTTTGAGAAACTTCTAGGAGTTGAAACTTCATCCTCATGGGGTTATCCAATGAGAAGAGGATAACATGCATTGATAGTAATGACTTCCCACTAGGAGTGCATAATTTATTTTGAATAATGATTTATGATTTAGGAAAAAAGTTTTGATTTTCGAAAATAGTTGAAAATGGTTTGATTTTGAAAAGAAACATGGTGAAATTTTCAAAAATGGTTTGAAAATGGAAATTGTTTAATTTTGGAAAGAATTGTTGTAATATGTGTATTGTGGTAAATTTTAAATTTATAAGTCTTTAATTACTAGATAGTGAGACAAAATGGAGTTTTCTTTTAGTTATAGAAAATGGAACTGGGTAGGTGCCGTAAGAACCAAATAGAGGAGGTTGCTGAAAATGTGGTTGCACTTGATCCACAGGTAAACCAACAATTAGTTTAGAGTATTGTCCAATATTTTCAGGCCATGGATAGATAAAATATAAATATTGAACCAAGGTACGTGTATCATTCTATTTAGTTCCAAAAGTAAAATCCACCCATATTTCAGGATGATTCAGAATCATAAAAAGAAGAAGTGTGGATAAGTAGGATGAATTGAATATTCAATTTCCTTAGCACACCATCTTTGTTGAAGGTGAAGTTGGCAACGTATATGCTAGAGGATGTAGCATGATAATGGTGAGATTTATCAGTTCAAGCTAAATAGGACCAACGAGTGGCATGAAAGGATTTTGAAGAATTGTTTAACAAAAGATTATATCATCACACATTTATAATTTCAATAACAATAGTCTTATTCAATTTGAATCAAGTGAACCTAAAATTGATAAACTATGTGGATAAATTTATGGATTTAGTCCTCTTTGAACCATAAGTTACTGGAAATTCATCCTTAAAGGCACACATTTTTGAATCAGGGTTGAGGTCAGATATCAACTCAAATATTTCTGTTCTTTGTATATCATATTATATAGAGATGGAAAATAGATAAATGGTGGTAGATAGGGATATGTTAGGAAATAAATATGGAGGAATCATATTGATACCCATGGGAACTGGTGTGAACTCTAATTCTAGGAATAAGTGGGAGAGAGACACCTATTTCCAAGGTGGTGGTATGAATCATAATCAGATAGTAGGATCCATGAATATTCCTACTTATTCAAAGAGTAATCTTGGGTACTTTAAGTTTGGTTATTTTGATCATATGAAATGAGATTTTATAGAACTACTTATATCATGTCATAATCACAACCATATGGGGTATCTTAAATGCTATTGTCATAGTGCTCCAAGGTCGGGTGCAAGGGACACATCCCATGGTTCTCAGACATCATATTCTTATATGGGATGAGTGCAATAGAATAATTCCCATCAAAATAGCTAATAAATTTGTGGCAATTCAATGAATACCATGAATCATAAACTAGTGAAATCTCAATAGGGTAATAGATAGAAAAGTTCAGTGAGTAAGCAATTGTATGGAGATGAGAAAATTATCATGGATGATCAATCAGGACCTTCAATGGAGACAGTTATGATTATTTTGAATTATAACCTCATGAAATATTTTTTTTGATATGGATTCATCCCATTTTTTATTTCTTCTCATGCTATTGATCTTCTAGGTTTTCATGTTGAGATGATGCCCTCTGTTTTGAAACTTCAAATTCATCTTGACCAAAAAGAATGTCGAGCCTTTATGTGAAAATCATGTTCTATAACTATCAATGGGGATGAATTGATTTTGGATTTATCTATACTTGATATGGATGTATATGAATTAATATTGGGTATGGATTGGTTGACAATGTTGAAATCTAACATTGAATGTTATACCTGAAGGGTTAGTTTTACAACTAATGATGACATTGAGAATCTCTTTAGAGGTGATAAAAATGTGAAATAAAGTGGAAAAGTATTTTCCAAACAAGTGGTTGGAACTATATTTTACCAGTTGGTAGTTTTGAAATTGAAATCAATAGATGATATCAGGAATAAAGATTTTCCAACCGTAGTGGACCAATTCCTTGATGTTTTTCCTGAATTTTTCTTAGGTTTTCCACCCACAAGATAAGTAGAGTTTATGATTTATCCCTTACCAAAGACCAATCCTATCTCACTTATATATTATTATATGTAACCAATATAATTAAGGTAATTTAAAGTATAGTTATAAGATTTGGAAAGAAAAGGGTTCATTCAGCCCAGTACTTCTTCACGAGTAGCATCGATTTTGTTTTTGAAAAAGGTGGATGGAACTCTTTGACTTTATGTGGATTATCATAAGCTTAATCAAGTTACCACAAATAATCAGTATCCTATTCCATGCATTGATGATCTATTTGATCAATTTATGGGAGTTAGTGGTTCTCTAAAATTGAATTATGTTTAGGATTTCACCAACTATAAGTTTATAAGGAGGACATTTCGAAGACAACTTGTAGAAGTAGATATGTCCATTATGAGTTCATTATTATGCCTTTTGGTCTAATGAATTCACTAGACATATTTATTTAATTGATGAATAAGATATTTAAAATGCATACGTATTAATTTTTGGTGGTGTTTATGGATGATATATTTGTGTATTTAAGAAAAAAGGTGGATCATGAGAAACACTTGGTTATAGTGTTGGGTATCTTCTAGGACCATCTTATGTATTCCAAACTTTCAAAGTGTGATTTTTTGGATATAATTGGTAAGTTTACTTTGAAATTTTATCACTTAAAAAGGGTTTTATGTGGATTTATAAAATATAGAGGCTATGATATCTCGGAAACTGTCAAATAATATCTTTGAGATATGTAGTTTTATTGTCTTTGCTGGTTATTAATGATGATTTATTCATGAATTTTCAAGAAAAACATCACTAATGACATATTTTAAAAGTAAAACTGTTCCATTTCAATAGAACAATTAATGGTTTAATTATTTTCAAGAGATTAATGTTCTCCTTACATCAATATCCATCTTGATATTTCCAGAATTATGAAAAGGTTATGTGGTGTATTGTGATGATTTGAGATTGGGGTTGGGATGTGTTCTCATACAAGGAGATCATGTTGTTGCTTATGGATCAAAATAGTTATATTTTCATGAGAAGAACTACCCAACACATGATTTGAAATTAGCTACCGTGGTCCATGATTTGAAGACTTGGTGGCATTATATTTTTGGTGAGAAATCCATGGTGTTTACAAGTCATAAGAGCTTAAAACACATTTTATCACAAAGATATTTGAACATAAGACAAAGAAGATAGATGGAGCATCTTAAAATGTTTAAATTTGACTTAATATATACACCAGGTAAAGGGAACTCTATGGTAGATTCATTAATTATAAAGTTATATAGTCATTTGGTGAAAGGGGTTTCAAATCAATTGTATTTGATATTAGTGATAGACGATATGCACTTGGATTGGGAAGATCAAGGTAGTGTTGTGGTTTTATTTTTGATTTATTTTATTCTTTATTTGTTTTAGAAGGATAAATAGTCACATACATCTGATTCTGAATGTGTCTCTATGGTGCTAAAACTGAATGGTGGGGAGACCATTGAGGGATGAAAGCATAATAGAAGTCCGGTTTTGTGGTTTTGACACTAGATGATAATACCTTTGGATTTCCAATAACAAATCCTTCATTATTACTACCATTCAAGATAGGTTATTCATCCTAGAATAAAAAAGTTGTATAAGACACTGAAATCAAAAATTTTGTGGGCTGGCATGAAAAGAAAATTGGATGAATTTTTTGTGAGATTCCTCACCCGTCAACTCATTAAAGTAGAGCATCAATATCCAATAGGAATGTTACAGTATTTAATGATTCCCATGTGGAAATGGGAGAAGATAACAATATATTTTTTAACAGGTCTACCAAGAATGGTTCGGAATCAAAATTCTCTATGTGTGATAGTGGATCGAATCACAAAGTTGACCCATTTTATTTGATGTTTATGTCTTGTTTTTGGAAATCCTTATAGAAAGAACTTGGGACTCAGTTGACTATGAGAATGATGCATCATACTCAAATTGATGGACAATTATAAAAGATGATACAGACATTGGAATACATTCTTAGGTATTGTGTATTGAATTTTGGTGGCTCATGGGAGGAGAACCTACCATCAGTGGATTTCACATACAATAACAGTTATCAAGCCTTGATACTTATGGATCCTTGTGAATAATTGTATGGGATTCCTTGTAAATCAATAATTTTTCAGTGGAAATAGGTGATAATTCATTGGTTGGACCACGCCTTGTGCAAGAGACAATAGAGAAGATTCAGTTGATCATAAAGAGAATGGATACATCTCATAGTCATCATAAATCGTATGAGGATCATTGTCAATGACCATTGTAATTTTAGTTAAGTGATCACGTGTTCTTGAGAATATATCTAAGGCTTGTGCATTGTCATTTTGGAAAGTAGAGATAGTTATATCCTCAATACATATACCCTTTTGAGATACTTTAATAGGTTTATAAGGTGGCATATCAGTTGGATTTTCCACTAAGGTTCAGTTTAGTGCATAATGTACTTTATGTATCTTAATTTAAGAAGTATCAACTTGATCCTGACTATGTGATTTAATGGGATCACGTTAACCTATAGAAAAATCTACATTGGTTCATGTTCTAGTGCCGATTGTGCATAGGCAAGAGAAAGTCTTTCATGGGAAAAGAATTGGTCTAATGAAGGTTTTATGGAAACATGGCCAGATTTAGGGGAAACATTGGAGAATGAGAAGGAAATTGTAGAGTAATGTCCCAAACTATTTTAGGATAATGATGGTTTTCTACATTTTGGTATGTAAATACTAATGGTGGGGAGAATGTAGCACCCCCATGACTTCAATTACTCGACCCTTTATTTATTTATTTATTTTAAGTATATATAATTTTTGGGTTAAGTTTTGGGAGGTTCAGAGGTCTTTTGGAATATTTTTAAGTGTTTTATAGAGGTGAATGGTTTGATAATGGTTTGTAGAAACCATAAAAACCTATAGAAAACCGTGCAACTCAAATAGTGGGCACTGGTTAGGTTCATGGTTAGGTCCACAGTTTGGAAAAACCTTGTAGCTTCTGAGGAAAAACTGTGAAATGATGGACAATGGGGAATTTCATGGTTTGTTCACGGTTTTTCTAACCATGTGAGACAACTATGCATGGTGTGTTTTGAGATGGTGGCTCATGCATGGTTAACACACATTTTTCCTAATAGTGCTCCCTAACCATGCACCATGAAAAATTAGATCATAAAATTATGGATCTAATCTGATTTTCCTTCTAAACCACTCATTTTTCCCTTAAACATGAAATAACATGAACTCCTATCCATCCAAAGGTTGAAGAGACCATTTCTTTTGATCTAGGGGTGATTCCTAGGAAAATCTAAGTGTGTTGGTGGCCCATATTCATTGATAAGTACTCATTATTCATTTTTTTCTTAGATATATTCTTCTTCCCTCTCTTGGAATCATGGATCTAGTCTGTTAGTTATAGATCCATATTGTGTGATTTTAATATTGATGGGATATGATTTTTTTGATTGAAGGGAAAAATATCTAAGGATGTTTTTAGGAGTTTTGAGACTGGTTTTTTGGAGTTTTGTGCCATTCTTCATTTTCACCAACGTTTGAGGGGTAGGTAGATTCTATCTCAATTCCACTGGATTATAACTTGAAGTATTTGTTTCAAATTGATTGGATTTCTTGAAACTGATGTGTGATTTTTAATGGAAAACCTCTTTAGTGATGGTTTTGTGAAATAATGTAAATTAGATGATTTTGTGGAAAACCATGCAATGTTAATTTTAAAATGATGAATTTAAAATTATGGATTTTGGTTTTGCCTCATGAAAATTTATTTATAGATTTTATTTTCAAAAAAAAAGAAATGTTTTATTGAAATGGATTAGCATGGTAGGTTTGGCATGGAATTTGGATTACTTGGTTGGCGTGTGTTTATTTTTATTGATATGACCCTGTGGAAGGGGTAGGTTCCATTATGGAACTTGGTAATAGTTACCTTGTGATGACTTGGTAGATCGAAGAAAGACTGATCATGAGCTTGGAACTTTCACTTGTGCATGAATGTGTGGATATACGGAATTATTTATTGGGTATTTCAAATGAAATTGTGAAATGTTTTAAAAAATTGTTTGGTTGCTTTCCATAGAAAAATTCTTTGGTTGGAAAACTATTTGGATTTGATTTAAACTGGTGTAAATTGTTTTTTATATAAATGTATTAATATATTCTATCCTAGTGGAGTGATTTGGGAAGTCATAGGGGAAATGAAGCTAAGTTTTATACTCACAACCTTCTTGGTAACTTTTGTGGGTTTGAAAATGTTATATATCAAGACATATGTAATGGAAAGGTATCCCAATTCTTTAATGATGTATCATGATACTTTGGGCATGGATTTTTGAGTTAGAGATTATAGCATGTTGGGAGTTACTTTCTGGATGTCTTTTTTCCTTTGAGTTTTGAGGTGTTTGGTGTTTTTGTGCTTTGTTGGATTTGGTTTATGCTTTTACTCTAATATTGTAGTTGGTTTTGTTTTAGTTGTATTTTTATACTCATTCATCACATAGAGGTTTGATTGTTATGGTCATCATGTTTTCTCATTTTATTTTCAAAGGGAAAATCATCCCCTAATTGTTCATAAAGCCCTTGGAATTTATTGCCAGCCTTTGGTGTCTTGGGGATGTCACCTAAGGCCAATAGTACACCCATCACTTCTCATGCTAATTAGGAGGGGAAGGATGTTACATAGTTAGATTTCCCAATATCACTTTTCAACATGTATTTTAATTTCAAAACTAAATCATAGGTTTTCATAAAATTCATGACCTTTTAAATCATCTTTAAATTTAATACATTTTTCTCAAGAATAAAAATTCCATTTTTCAATTTTCAAATCAATAAATCAAATTAATTTCTCAAATCAATCCATATTTCACAAATCCATCCCACAATTTCAGTATCATTAAAATTAGGGGTTTTCTCAATTTCTATTCTATTTCAAATCAAAAATAAAATCAATTTAATTATAGGTTTTTAAATCCATTAAAAACTCATTACAAAACAATCAATAAATTTAAGGTTTCAATTACCGGGAAAATCATATGGAACCACCTACCTTTAATCTTGAGACCAAATAAAAAAACACCCAATGAGGAACTCCAATAAAAAGTTAAGGAAAATTAGATCAAGTAATAAAACATAGAATCAAGATCCATCAAATTAGAGATTATATCCATTAATAACATGATGATATATTACTCTCTAAGGAGTATAGAAAAATATATTAGGATAAACCAAGGATATTATATGCACTTACCTAGAGGAGATTGAACACAATCACCAGATAATAAATCTGCAAAGAAAAGGGCTTGGAGGAGTAAATTTCACCTCTTGAGATCCTTCAAGGACCATATAATTAGATTAGGGTTGAATGGGGGTGATTGGAGATTAAATAGTGGGGTCTCGGGATTTTAAAATATTTTTCAGGGATTTAATTCCCATGTGCACTGTATTCTGGAGGGGCGCACGGGTAAACAAACCATGTTCCCTAACCATGCACCCCTACTATTTTGGGAACATGGTTTACCCTCCGTGGGAGCATGGTTTTGGAAACTGTGCACCAACTATGCAACCCCCACTATTTTTGGTACATAATTTTTTACTGGGGGTGCACGGTTTAGGAAAATTTTGTGCCAACTATGCACTTCCAACAAAGTTACAAATTTTTTCTAAATTTCACTCAAAAAACCCAAATGCAAGACCTAACTGAAGGGGAATAAAAAAAGGGTTAATAAGTACCTAAAATATGATAAATAAATGTTATAGTAATGATTAATATGTCCGATATTATTCTTTTCATCATCATGAAAACAATTATTATTATCTATACGCTTATTTATATTATTAACCATGAAATTGTTTCAAGATAATATGATCAGTCATATGGAATTATTTTATTATCATTTACTTCCTTCTATATTATTTGTTCCTTATTTATTCAATGATAGATTCTGGTATATGCTTTCCCTCACTGAATGTTTGAGATCACATTTCTTATGTTTTCATTTCACCAGGTTATAAAGAAAAGTATTATACATCATATGTCTAGAAGAATATAAAGTGTGGATAATTTATTATAGAAGCTAAAGATATATTATGTATTAATTAGTTTCTTATTTAGTGTAAAAAATATCCATTTGATGAGAAATAAATGACATTTTTAGTTAATTACTTATCTAAATTATCTAAATCTATTATCCTAAAAGTTTATGAGAATTTATGTAATGAAATATTTTCTATAAATCATGTAATTAATTGATGGTTATGTCTAGGATGTAATAGTTGGTATCAGAGTAGGGTTTGGATAAATTTATAGATTTGGATTTAATTTATTGAAGATAATTTAAGAGCTATAAATGTCATCAAGGGTTGATAAGTTAAGGTTTTTCATAATGTCAAAGGTATAGATAACACTTTAGGTTAATTTAGGTAATATAAAATATTTTATTGAATTATGATTAGATAACTTTAAGTAAAACCCCAGGGATGAGTCAAAGTATAGGTAAACATCCAAAATTTTGGAAAAGCATGGATTTTGTGTTCTTCTAAAAATTATATCCCCATTTGGATAATGGAAAGTGGATATGACTGTGGAATAGATGCACCTAGGTGTAATCACCTTAAAAAATGTTAGTTGGGTATTAAATTGATCTAAACCTGGTGCATGATGAGTTTTCCTAAGACTTCACACATTGATAAAAACTCCTAAGGGATATGATTTGGATGATTCATATACACTTTACAAACCATAAATGATTTAAATATATTGGTCAGATAACCTAATGAGGGAATGACCATGGATAACATAGATACATTTTTAGATATCAATAAGTTAGGTATATATTAATTAATATGTTATTTTATGTATAATGTGTGAGTTGGATTTTTGGATCATAGATTTCAAATATTTTTGGGTTTAGAAAATTGTATGAAATTCCATGGTTATTTGGGACTGGTATTTTTTAGGAATAGGAGTATTAAAGAACCAAACATAAAGTAACATAGGTTGAACCAAGAGTGATATATCTTAAATTGAAAATAAATTAAAGTGCATGATGGTTCCATAGAGTAGGACATCTTGATGTTGAATTTTTATAATTCTCTTATGATGATAATTTTTCATCACTCATGTTAACTATTTTGGTTTTAATATTGTCTAGTGCTATAAAGATCCATGTTAACAATGGATATAATGGACAATACAATGATGGTACTAATGTGAAACCAAATATTATAATAATTGAAATAAGAACTATTATGGTTATGCCTAATCAAATATCATGAATTATGATCAACAATGTGAACTTAGTTGAATTTACAAATACACCAAAGAAGAGAAGGATAAATTCTCATGGAAGTTTAGGTGATGAAGATGATGAAGTAAAGAAGATTCAATTTACTTCGTATAAAAAATGTGGTAAGAATCATCAAGGGGGATTTTACAAAGGAACTAGAAGATGCTTCATGTGTGGAAAAGGAGGGAATAGAGCAATAAGTTACAAAGAAAAGATGAATCAATTCTTTAACACGATGAGGGGGGAAAGAATTTTTTCCAAGTAATACCTATGATATTAAGGTGGAAACATCATTTGATATTATATACTGAGTTATGACTATATTTTATATTCCCTTAAATAATTTTATTATTAAGTGATAATTAAAATTAAGTGGACATAATTTATTTAATGGGGGAGAATGTTACACCTTCTAACCGAATGGCCCAAAGACCTTAATTTTTTATTGATTTTTGATAACACCAATTTTTCAAGGGATGAGGGGGAACCATTACAAGGCCCACAATCTTAGTGGTTACATGGAATATAGGATTAAGAGACATTATATGACCTGACGGTCTTAGGGAATTCAACTAGACTATAACTACAAGGAACTTCCGCTCCCCAACATCTGTATTGTGATGGTAGCTCTCTACCGTTGCATGGCCATCTAGCTAAGCTTCCCATGAAAGAACCAGATGGTCCTGATGGCATAGACATACCCTCTCATTCTTCCAAATCCATTGGTTCTACTATGGTGAGTGCGCATGCTCTAAATCCTCCTCTAGGGCTGCTCCTTTTTTATAGTTTGTCTGGGGAAACTGGCCCGAAGGCCTTAAAGGTGGCCCAAAATCCCTACTAACCCGAAGGCTTGGGTGGCCCAAAGGCCTTAAGGACTCCAAGCCCAAACTGGTGGCCCAAGATGAATAGTTTTGGCTGCTACAGTACCGAATGGTGCCTACTACAGTACCTGCATAGTGTGCAGTACTACTACAATGCCTGCTATAGTTCCTGCTATAGTACCTAGAAATATACCTCCATCTGGTTTTGAACATGGGTCTCATGGATGCACTTAAGGATACCTCACCAACTGGGCTGAGGCTCATGTGCGGGAGAATGTTAAACATAATATTTAAAATATATTTTCCTTTGAAACCTAATGTGTTCGATAGATTGCTTCACACACAACACTAAACCACAACAAACCACAAAAAAAATATAACCATTAAAATGTATCCATAAAATTAGTGGGTAAAAATATCAATAATTGAATTATGAAATATATATAGAAATAAAAATAGTGTTCATTATTAATACTAAGGCATTAATAAAATTTAACTAGAGTAGCTAAGTAATTAAAAAGATTGATTTATGATTTAAAATATGACCCTTCTAAAATTGGATTTTATGTGATTTATTTTAAGATACTAAATATATTATGGATAAAATATATTATGGATAAAATATATTATTGATATAAATAATAAGTTAACACCAAATTTTATTAGTAATTTATATGAAATAAGAATAATAATAGTTAATATTATAATAATTTATCTTCATATGAAAATGGTTTTCATTATATATTTATGTTTTATTCAAAAGTTAAATTATCAAATTTTAGAATTTTAATTTAAAACAAATTGAATTAATTTTTTTATTTATAATAATAATATTATCTTAAAATAAATTTGTATAATTTTTCTGTAATAATTTCTTTTTAGGTGGATAGTGAAAAATATAGTTTTTTATTAAAGCCATAACATTTATGAATATATCAAGAAGTAAGTATAAAATAAATAATTATAAAAAAATTACATGATAAAAGATGTATTTCAGGAGTAAAAAATACATTTCAAAATACTATTATAATTTATAAAACCCATGTTAAACATTTTATAAACTTGAGTAATATTTCCCAATAAAAGAAACTGCTTTTAGTCTTTTATTTTATTTAAATATTATTTTGATAAAAATTAAGTTTTGGATTACTTTGAAATACAATTTTTTTTTATTTTATAATAAAACTATTTTTATTATGAAAATATAAAATATTGATAATTTTATCTTACACATAAATTTTAAGCCTAAAAATATATTTTTTTATAAAAACATGATTTTTACTCCTGAAATTTGGTAATGTTAAAATTAATATTTATTATATATATAAATATTATTTGATAAAATTGATCTAATATTTAGAGTCCTTATTTTTGAATTATTTAATAATACCCATTTTAGTTTTAGGCATTAAATGTAAATTACTTAGGTAAATTAATTACCATGGTAAAAACAAAAAATAGTGAAAGTAAAAAATATAAGAGTAAAAAACTTGATACATGTTTAAAACATGTGTGAAAATTAATATTAAGGGATTTATAGACTTTATATAACCTCACACTTAATTATTTCTCACTTTTAGAGCCTTTAACCCATTTAATAGTGATATACAATTATTGAAATGTAATGAGTACTTCCAAAAATACCCTTCACTTATGAAAGGGGATCACTTACACCACTTCATGCTACCCTTATCACTTAAAATTTCATCCATAAACTCTACCATTTTTATTCTACTATAATCATATCACATCTTCATAATCCTTTTCCCTTAATTAGATATCCCAAGGCCTCTATTTCCAAAGAGAGTTCCAAGAGAAATATTAAGTTCTCAATGTGAATATTTCTTACTCCTTGGCCTTTTCTTATAAATATTTATCTACCAAAAATCTTTTAGACACCCTAATATATTTTAAAAAATATTATTAATATAATTTAATCTTATTATATTAATTTATAAACCATTATTCAATCCTTTCTATCCACTAAGGAAAACAAAATAACATTGATCTTGTGTACGTGCAAACTACCGTCTCCACAAAATAATTTGGTTAATTTATCATCACTTCCTCTCATGTATGGTGATAGAGATATATTTTATGAATTAATATGTTTTTTATTTCAAAATTATAATTATTAAATTATAATTTATCATATTCCTTCATTCCATCCCATTTTTTGGGAAATGAAATCGTTAATCATTAGGACGTGCATACTATCTCCTCCACAAAATAAAAACTTCATTTTTCATCACAACCCTTCATAAATGGTTCTAATAATTAATTTATTTAAGGTAAATTATATTTATGAAATTTTTAATCTTCTTTAAAATTTATATTGCATTATATAAAAACAATTCCTTACTCATTAAACCATTATAACACGCTCTAGTTTTAGTCAGTTTTACCACCCATGAGAAAGATGATATAATATTTATTTCTTGAATGATTTAGGAATATTATATAATTATAATATCATATAATAATAATTTATTTAATTTTTTTAATTATTCTATAAATGAGTAATTGATATATAATATATTTATTAATATATTACCTTTTGATCATTAAACAAACCAAAACTAGTTCTTTACAATTTATTTTTTACAAACCACACCTTTTTCATTCACAAAATAAAAATGGGAGATGAATAATAATTTAAAAAACATAATTATTGTATCTTGGATTATCTATTAATGATTAAACTTTAACCAATAAGTATTAATCAACCCCATCACTAAGATACTAGTACAAAACAAACAATTAAAATTTCCTAAGTCCTGATGATGGAAATAAATTATAAATCAGTAATATATTTGTAATATATGGTTATAAAATAATCATATAAAAGTTTATATATATGAATATGGTTTAAAAATATGTGATTATGATATATTTTTTTATACATGGGGTTAGAGTGCATTCAACTAAGCAAAAACACAAGGTAAGGTGTTATTTGTCTCAAATTTAATTTCTTGAGACATATTTAATATTGGGAACCATGTTATATTTGATATAGTATTATTAATAAATAATATATTTATTTTAATATATTCATATAATTAATTGGGTTTGAAGATCCATATTTTTTTCTTTATTTAAATGATTCTTCATTCAAAGAATACCAAGGTTGTAAGGGGTTTTATATCTCAATTTTTCTTTGTTGAGATATGATTTTTATTCACTACTTGTTTAATTTTTGTGGTGTATATATTGGTCATAGATTTATTTTTATATAAATTATAATAAAATATAAGGGATTTAAAAATCCACCCCACATTTTATCTTTCAAGATCTCATGATTCAAAAGATACCAAAGTTTTAAGGTTCTCTTTGTCTCTATTTTCAATTCTATGAGACATGATTGATATTCCATACTATATTTAATTTTATATGGGGAATTTATTTACCTATTGACTTAAAGTTTAATGAATTTTTTTAATTTCATTATATTTCAATTTCATGATATTCCTCTCATGTTTTTGGATTCATACATTACCATTATCATAAAGGTTTTCCATATAATTTTTTTTATTTGAGATATGTTTTGTATTATACAATCAATTTCATTTACATAGTGTGTATAATGCCTATTTTATATATTATATCGTGGAATAAATTTAGTCAATTTATTTGAATTTAAATTTCAATATCTCTCTTTCAAGGTGTTCTGATCGAAATTTTACCTAATTTATTAGGAATTTTGATAACTCAAATATCCTTTTTTGAGTTATAATGCCTCTTCTTGAACTTCTTTCTTCCAAGAATTGTTTATTTCAACTTAAGATTTTATTTCATGGATTAACTTATAAATCCTTTTATAATATTTTCTATTAGGGGAATAATCTCATAGTAAATCCATCACTACCTTTTTCATACCAAATAATCCTCTTTTTTTAGAAATGTTTTTTTCTATTGCCTTTCATATGTGAATATCCTATTTTTCATTAATTTCTTTGATTTTAATTCACCTAAATACCCATGTATTGATCAATTTGAGAAAATTATTGACTTAACTATATAATATTAATTTATACAGTGTTAGTTTGATGATTCTTACATAGAAAACTATTCCACTTATTGATTGGGGAAATATTGATAATAGATATACTTATTATTCTAATATAGATATTTATTGATTACTCAATAACATTAATTATATATTGTTTAAAAATCCACCTTATTTTTATGGATGTATTATGTTCATTTATTATCTGGAAATATATTGAAATTCCATATGTATATATATTAATATGGATGATTATGGATTACTAAGTCATGATGATTATGCATAGTTTTATTATTCATATATTTCATATGGTGAAAAAATTGGATTTAAAGAAGTGATGGGTGAAACCCTGTATTATATATCCCTTGATGCATCGGTTGGTCTCATGAGAAAAAAGTTTGAGTACTTGGTTTATGCCTACCCAATACAAGCATATTTTATTTTTTGTGACCTTAATGATAAGAATGATGTCTTAACTCTGGACTTGATGATAATAATAATGTATTTTCTAATTCCTTGATGGTAACGATCAAGATTCCTAACATTATGCATTCAATCACCATGAAAACAATTATTATTATCCACGTGTTTATTTATATTGTTAATAATGGAATTTTTTTAAGATCATGTGATCAATTATATGAAATTATTTTATTATCATTCACATCTAACCATATTATTCATGCTTTGTTTATTCTATGATAGCTTCTGGTATACACTTTTACTTACCAAGAATTTGAGATCACACTTCTTATGTTTCCTTTTTCCCATGTTAGGGAGAAAAGTATTACACATGATATGTCTAGAAAAATAACATTTGTGGATAATTTTTGGGAGATGTTGAAGATATATTATGGATTAATTAGTTTCTTATTTAGAATAAAAAAATATCCACTAGAGGAGAAATACATGGTCTTTCTTAGTTAATGAGTTTTCCTCATTTTCTAAAGTTCTAAACCAAAAAGGTCATGGGAATATATGTAATGAGATATTTACTATAAATCATGCAATTATGTGATGGTTACATACAATATGTCATAGTTATACCTTATCTAGGAAAAACCTTATGCTAGACTCAACCATAAAGTCCAAATTTCAATATGACATGCTAAACAAAAAATATCACCATTCAAACATGCGTGAATAAATTAATATTTAGTTAATTAAATATTAAATATTAAATATTAAATATTCTTCCAAAATTTGAATAACCTAGAATTAAAGAAAAATCTTATCCTAGGGTAAACAATATATTTTGAGATGAAAAAAGTGGTTAGAAAAATTATTCAAGATCAAAAATAGGAAAAATTACCATTTCCATTGATATACTCTTAGGAACAAAAATTTAAAATGTATTCTGATTTTCACAACTCATAACGACATGGGTCATTACAAACTCACTATCATAAATGATTCTTACCCTTGAGAAGCCCTGATGGTCAACCAGTTTCCATGATTTCACCCAAAGAACTAGAAAAAATGAAGCTATCTCGACTACCCATCAACTAGTCCTACAATAAATAGAACTCTCCCAACATGAGATATATGTAACCATGACCAATATGATTTTCCCCACCAAAAGAGTATCCTTATAATTTCCCCATAATAAAAACACCAATATTCAACAACCATGATCCATACATCACCAAATTCAAGGATTGGATGTGACCTCCTTGCTCACACCTGAGCATCAACATGAAAACACCAACCACTTACAATGGGGATCACATCCTCCAATAGCCTATGATGGACTCCCTAACATAAGGATTTCCTAACATTGTTCCTTGAGTGTCAAACTCAATAGGTCCGCCATGACTACACCAATTAGTTTTCCTCAAGACTTAAACAACTCTCAATTGGCCCAAACATGACCCATTCAACCAAGCCATGGATCAAACAACACTATATAGAACCCACATGAATGTACCTTTACACAACAAAATCTTTATACCAAATAAACATGAAAACCACCACTCTCCTTCTCAATGAAAAGTGATTTTACAAGAACCTCTCACATTCTCTCTCACTCACATGATCTACGATCCTACTAACCCATGTTAACACATTTAAAACCACTAACCATGCCCCACACACAGTTCTGCTCAAATAAGATAGAGAAAACTTGATGATCCTCTTCAAAATCAAAGAATCTCTCTCATTAAAAGATCAAAAAATTTACCATTCTCCACTCATAAATTGATCTAAAACCACGAGCATATAACCATGCTCTCACCGTACCACTGGAAGTGAAACCATAAAAAAACATGGCTAGGCATCCAATACAACCTAACCTCTCAAGAAAAAACTGAAATTGGGATCACTCCTAGTTCTCCACTTCTCAAACACAAGTTATATTCATGAATTATACCCCTTGATAATCTAATACCACTCTAGGAAACGCCAAAATGAAGATAAACCATGCCCACCCAAGCCACCGGTGATAGTAGGCACACAAGTTTCCACCACATGACTGGGTAGAACACATGTTGCAAGAACCGCTCCCTCTCTAGAAACTTGAACTAGGGAATTTAGGGAAACCATAACCCTATGGAAACTCAAGTCCAATATAAAAATAACTTATTCATCCTTTCCCTTATCAAGATATTAATAGGGAACTCAGAGCCCACACTGACCCACTAGGGTCTCCATGCATCCCTTGATGAAGGGATTTCATCTTCATCACCATCAAACATCTTACCATTAGAACCACATGGCCTATCATTAGAAGAAAGTTTAATGTAGTTAGGTTGTGTAGAATTCAACCAAAGATCTATATTTTCGAAAATACCATATAGTTCATTACAGAAAATTTGAACAACTAAACCTCCATCATTAATTAAATCACATAGAAACATGCATATTCCATGTAAACCTTACATGACTAGTATGATTAATGAACACATACCTATTTCTACAATAGACTAAGATCAAAAAACCAAACCAAACTATAAATCCACAAACTTAAGTGTATCATTCTAGGTGAAATAAAACAACTGTAAAAATAGAAAATAAGAAAAATAATACCATTCCCTAGAAACTTGAACTTCATATTGACAAAGGTGTTTTTGAAACAAAATTCTTATATCCATCACAAGTTATGACACATTTTGATACCACATGTTTACCCACTCCCCAAATCATAAAACCAAAAACTTTTGATACCAATTTGTAATGAACTATCCCGAGTTGAACTAACACATCCCCTAATATGGATCTCCATAAGGCATCAAGAGATCCTCCCTATACACCAGAGGCTGTTGACTAGTGGAAAGGGTCTAAAAGATATAATTGGGATACTATACCCTCATTTAGAGTATAATAAGAGTGAAAATAACCAAAAAATACACAACAATATATATCAGAGTACAAATAAATAAAACAGGATAAAAACATTCTATAATAAATGAAACACAATATATAGTCATACAAACCCACAAGAAAGCTAAAAAACAATCGATTGCTCACTATATCAATCAAATATAGAGAGTAAAATAAAATGAAAACAAATACATAAGGATATATTTCCAACACAAGGATGAACCACATACCTAGTCTCTACAACGGTTGAAATACTCAACTAAAACCTCAAACTCCACATGAGAAACTCCACTTGATCATAAAACATTGGGTATCAACCCTATGCACTATAAATCCCATGATCAACCTAAATTAAAACATAAGGTCTACATGTACACCAAGGTGCACATATAGGGGTTGAGAAATAAATATCAGTAGGGAACCCCTACGGTGAACCTATAATCTACTATCATAACAAGTGAACGCACATGTAAAGTTCCTAAACAAGTTGAAAACTGAGAACAACTAACATAAAATAAAAAAATACATAAAAATAAAAGGGTCAAAAAAAAAAACAAAATATCCAACCTTAGGTGTTAGTTTTCCACTTAAGGTAAATATACCCTTTTATTAGACCACACTAGAGGACTTATAGAATGTGAATCACCCAACCACATAACATCAGATACATCATCTATATAAAAAAGATCCTTGAAACATCCAATGTAGTGAAAAGAATGAATTCCATACCCTAGAATCATACCATAGGAATCCAAAAAACAATGTAAAAATATACTAGTATTTAGGACCCTAATGGCATGATCTGAATTGGAGAAATGAGCTCTATTAACATCAATAGAATCCATCCAATGAACAATATTCCTAAAAAATTAATAAACTCTATAAAATATACAATTAGGGTAAGGATCAACCTATAACCTGAATCCTACAAACCATTTGGGAACATAGACACCCAACCCTTAGCTGGGAAAGAATCAATTGACTTAGGAGAGGGATGAACTCCTCCATAACATCCATTAGATCTCTATGTCCATATAAACATAGAAAAATAATAGAGGAGATAACCAGATACATCTCAGATCCAATTCCTAGTCCAATGAAATCCCAAAGGTTTCCTAATACATCTAGTCCCAAGCATAAAATACCTCAAACATCCCAGAAAAAGGCCACAAAAGAAAGGGTCAATAAAATCTTGAACCCATTATCTACATTTATAAATAATAAGCACTGAGAATCTCATAGTCAACAAATATTGGGTCTCCTATGATCCTCTAAAACACCAAAACAACCACTATAGGATCTCACTTCTAGTCCATGTATTATAGGGTTGAACTTGAAGTCACCAACACTAAAACAACAGTCACCCCTCCACCAAGTCAAACAAAACATGGCACCACTCAATCCCTGGGATCACATCCATATCAACGCATGGGCCACACTCGATGCAAGGATCCTCAACTAGAAACTCAATACCCAACCCAAAAACAACCATCAACTCACCCATAAGAGAATACAAAATGATAAAACATGACACCCTATGAGGGGATCCTCCATCACATCAAAACCATGGGATATGTACAACATTAGAAAAATCTCAAAGAAACCCTAAATGACCAACTAATGATTCTTGATAAGCAGTACAACTACAAGGGCATCTAATAGAATTACCTAACCTAAAAGGGTTTTCTAAATAGTATATTATGACATTAATTGATCATCGATCAGATAATCGAACACAAGGTCATCCTCAAGAGTCCTTGAGACTCTTATCAATATCTACTCAATGACACTCAACCATACCCACCATCCCATGGTTTTGAACCAACCTGAAGGCTCTGACCAATTTGATCTTTAAAGATAATATCTAAACCTTAACTACTCTAACCTCAAGAAACCGATTATGATATCCAAGGGCCAACCAAGGTATCTTAGAGATAATACTTGCTCCTTTCTTCCAAGATCCATCCAAAATAACCACCAAAAAATAACTTGGAATCCATAATAAAATTCATCTAATAAGATCATGTCCCTCATTCAGGACTCAAATCACACAACCCAACCCACCTATGGATTCTGAATCAGAACCTTGAATAAAACCTCCTTCCAAATATCACCCAATAAAAAAGACCATATAGGAATCCTCTCCATGCCAAAAGTATTCAACCATTGAGATCTATGTATAAAAACACATATAATGGACTACTCAAAGGTCTAATTCTGACTATAGTGAGAAAATATGAAAAAAACCTCCAAAGATGGAGTACAGTGACAATCATCCCTAATTATGTACCCCATTCATACTTGGTGTGTAAAACCCAAGTGAATAATGTATAACATCTCCACATGGTGTGTCATCAACACGAGGTGCCTGGATATGTACCTATCTATGTGCCCCACATGGGTTCTGACCATATGTCATATATGTTCATTAGTCACGTACCTCACATAGGGTATGTTCGTGTACCCTACATAACCATGTTCCCCAACATGGAGTGTATGGTTGAGTACCTAGCCACACTTTGAGTCACCTCTACATGAAATGTCTTGAACACACACACAAACTATGAAACCCTCATATTCAAATCTACACCCAAAAGTAAGAACACATGGTGTGCGTTCTATGAACTACATTTCGTGTAGATGGTTTTTCCTTGAAAAGGCCTCGATAACTTTGTTTCTCCCCAAAAATCCAAAGATCGGCCCTCAAGGGGTCCCCAAGAATACAGACATGGATTTAAAATCTTTTAAAAACTAATCTATGAGGATTTGGGTGAATAAATGAAAATAAATTCCTACCTCTAGGTGTAAAGTGACAATGCTTTGGTCTCAATCTACCACCCATTGGCATCGCATCCCGCACCAGATCTGATCAGACTCACTGGAGACACCTACTACCACCCTTATCCATATTATCTATCTATCAAAAAACACCCATAGTGGTGGGGAGGGGGGTGAATACATATATGATAATACAAAGGGGAAATAATAAAAAAAAAAAGAAAAAAAAAGAAAATAAAAATAAAAATAAAAAGAAAAGAATAAGGGCCTAGTCCCAAACCCATCGCCTGACATAAGGCTATGCCTTACCTAGGAAAAAAACCTATCCCAAAATCAACTAAAGATTCAAAATATCAATCATACACTCTGAATAGAAGATATCACCATTCAAATATAAGTAGATAAATTAATATTTAATTAATAAAATATAAAATATTCCACCAAAATTAGAATGACTCAGAATTCCAACAAACTACTTTATTAGGGTAACCAACCTATTTTAGGTACAACATAGTGGTAAAAAAATAGTTGAGATAAATAGATAGGATAAATTACTCTTTGAACCTGATACACTCTTGGGAATAAAAATTTCAAATTTCTCATATTTTCAACAACTCATAATGATGAGGGTTGTTCAAACTTTTGAGAAAAAACCAAATAATAATATAGTTCCTTGATCATATATAGAATTTTAAATAGTCCCATGAACCATGTATCCATCTTCCCTTGTTTACCAATTCTATGATGTCATAATTTAGGTGAGACAAGAAGAAAGAAATTATCTCTAACATTAAATTCAATAGGGTGAAACCTATGATTAACATACGACTTCTTTTTTACTATAAGTTGTATCCAACCTAATCATAATAATTTAAACTAAATCTAAAGAATCCCAAAAAAAGTTAGGTCTAAATAAATATGACTCATCAACCTCTATCAATTATAAATGCAATTAACATGACCTTTCATACAAGGCCAAAAATTGTTCCATTTTAATAGATGTTTGGTAGCTATTATTATAAATAAACTCCACCAAATCCACATAATATTACCCAAAACATCTAAAATACAAAATAAATCTTAAAAAAAATACTTAATAATCAAAATTATATGCTTAGAATATCCATACACATGTGGGTGAAAAGTTGTACTCAACTTTTCCTAAGAGCCTAAATCCTAATGTAAGACTTTATAGAATGATGACCTGAATCTCACATCATGATCAGATGCAATGCTATTGGGTATCTCATGAAAATGAAAAATTTCATTGATATAAAGAGTTCCAAATCCTCAATAATACGAGTCTCTTTGATCGAAATAAAATATGCTACTTTAGTCAAACAGTCAACATTGACCTAAACCACATTTTTTCTTTTCTGAGATCTCAAGAAACCAGACATGAAATCCATAGTTACATCAGTCCATTTACATTTTGGAATTGGTAACAATTAACTATTACTAGTTGGAATTTTATATTCATCATTCAATTGATTATAGATAAATAATCATGAACCAAAACAATCCATGTCTTTTTTCATACCTAGCCACAAAATGTGTCACAAAACAATGTGGAATATTATGGTTAAAGTTATATTAACTTCCTATTGAGAAATGTGAAAATATTTTATTACTTCCTCTCACCAAGTTATTGAAAGAAAAGAGATAATATAAAAAAATTACCCATTTGAGTATCTTCTCTCCACTATATATTTTTTTACAATAAACTTTACACTCAAAATATGAACATTGGCCTTCTTTCACCCACTCCATGAAAGATTATCTGATGGTCAACGGAACTAAAAAAATGTAATTTCCCCAGTGTATAGTGTCAGTTCATTGAGGCGGGGGGGGGGGGGTATCAGTGAAAAATACCCCATTATTAAATTTTTTATTAATTATTAAATTAACCTCCATAACTTTTTAGAGTTAATGGTGTTATTGTTGATCTTCTCACACATCAAGGGAAGAAAAACAAATAGGGAACACATGATCTAAAAGGTTCACTACTCAAGACGAGTAGCTACATACTTGATATGATTTGAAAAAACTCAAGATCACATAGCCCACTATAATCACCATTTTAGATTAATGATAAAGGTTTTCCCTTGAAATCATGTTATAATAATACAACATAGTAGTATATTGACATAAGAATAAAATATTCTACCTTGATCAATATTTTTAGCAATGTTGACTTTTCTTCACCGAGGTAGGGATTATCCTTTACTTATAAACGATTTATTGCTGATAGTGTATAATTATTTTCCTCTTACTCACAATCTAAGATAAGTTTTAACTTCCTTCTTCCTCAGTACACAATACAAGTGTGATGATTATACACAAAACCAAGCATCTACTCTTGTTCTTCTTTTTATTCTTCTCTTATTCTTCTTATTATCTTTATCTTCATATCACTCTATCCTAATTCATGTAAGACCCATTCCAATGCAATCTTTACACAACAAGATATTATTCTTCTAGTTTAAATTTGAACTTAAAATTTAAATTTAAACTAACAACTTCCTTTAACTTCTCTTTAATTACTCTTGATATTTAGTAATTGGATCTTTCCAAGAATTATATCCATCCTTGGATATAATAATAAAGATTAATTATTCAAGTAGAATTATCCCATAAATCACCAAATGACTTACATCATCAACATTTAAAATTATGGACTCCTTCATAAATCACATCATGACTTCATACATTGTGGCATGATCAAACAATTTTCATTAACTACTTCTTTTTTGTGCAGTGTAAAGAATATCTTCACAGTGTAATACATCTTTATACCTCAAAATAGTGTGAATATAAGCTCACAAAACTTCTCATCACAACATTACTTTATACACTGTGTCATGATCAACTAGTTTTATCCAAATACTTCTTAAACTGCTTCTTCATTTGTAGTAGGAAAAACTTATTTATGGAACAATTCATCTTTACTCCTCAAAATAACACGAACCTCATCTCTCATCACTTCTCATCATGGTGAAACTATAACCCACAAGACACACTTCATCCTATACTATAGTGTGTCCTTATTAATATAACATGAATTCTTATTAATTAATACATTTAGCTGTAAGAATTTATCCATCCATTGATTTCATTGTGGTGTGATAATCGAATTCATGGACTGATTCCATTGAATTACCTAAAACAACGAAATCATGAAAGATCATGGTTATAAATCCTGGTGTGATTTCCATGTCATGATATAATAATTTATAACATAATCATATTCAATTCATAAATACCATCATGAACCATTCATTTATAGTGCGAGTCATCCATACACTAGAATATTTACTCTTTACACAACATTCAATCCAACACGGATTAATCTCATTAATTTTCACTTTTAGCATGATCAAAGAACCCATGATGTGACTAGAATCAGTCTATAATCATATATATTCTATCTCAATATAATTAATCTTACATGGTATTAATTATTATCTGAATTAATCAAATGTATACTTTATTATGGTGTAATCAAATTTTTTGAAACATGATTTAATATGAAGCTCTAGAATCTATTATAAACTTAAATAAATAAACTCTAAAAAATATTCCATCAATCTTCATACATCCAAATAGCCATCACCTCACATTAAACTCTAGTTTATATGAGTTTGAACATGATTTATGTATTGAAAATAAAATCAAACAAAATAACCATATTATAATGCTCCATATTTTAAAAACCTTTCCTTTATGTTTTTCCTAAGTCCTATAGGGAGTTAAAGGTATTTTTCCCTTTGAAATTTCAAAGTCTCCTCTCACAGTCACTCATCTGGCCATGTTACTTGAGTTTGTTCTTGTGTTTGATTCGTTTGATCTTTCAATCAGTTGGTTTCTTTTTGTGGTCACTTGGTTTGGTCATACAGTTGGTTGGATTCTTCTTTCAGTCACTTGGTTTAGTTGTGTGTTTAGTTAGTTTATACTTGAATTCACTTGGTTTGGTCGTGCAGTCAGTTTATTTATTCTTATAGTCACTTGGTTTGGTCATGTGGTTGGTTAGTTTCTTCTTATAGTCGATTTGTTTAGTTGTGTGGCTGAGTGGTTCATTTTTTCTGTCACTTAACTCCATGAGGTCAATCAATTCATGTTATTTCTTTAAAAGTTTTCAAAAATCATTTTTTTTTCAAAATACACACCTTTACCTATAATGATAAAAATGAATTTTTGACATAAAAAAGGAATTTAGGGATTAAATAAATATTTTTAAATCTATTAACCTGGGATATAGTTATACCATTTAATTCATTCACTTATAGGGTTTTTAGTGGGAATTAAATGGGTAGTTTTATGGTATTTTAATGAAACCAAATTAAAATAGAAATAAAAGGAAAGTTGAATGAATTATCTTTTAAAGATCTACGGGGATCCGTATCTTCCCTTCTAAAATTTAGGATTTCTTCCATTTGAGTTATTAATTATTTAATTTGAGTATGTATGATCTAGAAATCTATTATTGAGTATTGGGAGTCATCGGCCTTGGTTGGGACTCTCCATGTTCATGATTCCAATATTTTTACCCATTCCTCCCCCCCTATTTTTTTCACCACTATATGGAATTTGAGGTTGGTGTTTGTCCTTATGTATTATTATTATTTCTATTTAAGTGTAGTATAGATGATAAATATCATACCTTTACAATATCCAAGCCATGACATATCTTTCTCTTCCATCTACTTTTTTCTATTACATGAAATACATATGACCTGAAGAGATGGGATTTTGTCTTGATACATTTGGTTGGTGGTACAACACATTGTGAAAATGATGTTGGGTAGGAGACCTTGAAAGTGGGATGGGTGTGATGACATCCATCATTTATCCATATATCTTGAGGGATGAATGGGTAAGCAGTCTCATGGATTTTCGTACATTCTTTCATTAAGATGTTGTGGAGAATCAGTGTAATGGCCTGGGGTTTTGGGGTCCATTACATGGTGAAAATATGATGTTTGAGGTGTTCTAGGTGGTCTGGAAGGCCATCCCAACTTCTTGGTGAAGATGGCCTCAGCCTACCGGTAGCCTCGGCCTACCGGTAGCTCGGCCTACCGGTGGCCTCGGCCTACCGGTAGCTCAGCCTACTAGTAGCCTCGGCCTACCGGTGGCCTCGGCCTACAGGTAGCTCGGCCTACCGATAGCTCAGCCTACCTGTAGCTCGGCCTACCGGTAGCCTCGGCCTACTGGTGGTCTCGGCCTACCGGTGGCCTCGGCCTACCGGTATCCTGGGCCTATCGGTAGCTCAGTCTACCCCTATCGGTAGCTCGACCTACCAGTAGCTCGGCCTACCGGTAGCCTCGGCCTACCGGTAGCCTCAGCCTACCGGTATCCTCATCCTACCGGTAGCCTCGGCCTAACGGTAGCCTCAAACAACCGGTAACTTGGTCTACCGGTAGACCTAGCCTACCAGTGACCTCTCCACGGGTTTTCCAGTAGTTCCTCCTTTTTGCACAAATTGTTTTGTAAACCATATTTTGACCCCTTTAACCTATTTTAAATCCCATTAATGGTGTTTAATTAAATGATTGGTGAGGTACACTCCTTAAATGAAAAACCATGCGTTTTTCTCATGCCTTTAACTGCGTTTTCAGAAATGCCTCTACCGTATCCAGTGAGGAGTCCTTCCTTGGTTAAGGAGGTGTGCATCCATTTTAACCACCCCGAAGGGTAGGGACCTTTTAAGTTGGACGTGTGGGGTGGCCCAACCACGTGGTCAACCCACAATCCTGCTTCTTCTGCGGTTTCGAGTCTTTCTCCATATCTTAACCGTCCTGGGGATGCTGAATCTCATCCCTTATAACCTATAGGATTCTCTTCTCCCTATACTTGTTTTTTTTCTATCACCCTGCGCTCGGAATACCCTTCCTCTGGAGGAGTTGTACCCTCGCAAATTTTTCCTTGATCGCGTTCTGTGGAGTTCCTGCTACTCCTGATTCCCAGTTTCCATGCGAGGACTTAACGTCGATCTTTGACCAATCAAGTAGGGATCTTACCTTTATCTCTCCTCCTTGTGTATCATGCGGGGTGGGTGTTCTATGGTTCCCATGAGACAGTTAATCATTTCTATAATGAATATAATAACCGGTTAAATAACGGGGGTGAGGAAGTTTGTTAATGTTGTTACATGTTTTTACCCATGCTTTCCCTATGATGTTGTTATGAATTGAATGGGATTAGGCCCACTAAAAATCACAGTTGTTTGGGTCCTTTGTTTGCGCATCTATGCTATGATCTATTTTTATGCATCGTCTGGTGAATGGGAATCATGTATGAATCTGTTAAACACTTAAACTCGGTTGTTGAATATGAATTCCCATAACCTTGTGTGATCACCCAAGTTGAACTAAATGATATAAAATAATGAATTATGAACGCTGGTATGGTTAAGTTATGAAATGGGTGAAGGGCTGAATGTGTTTTGTTTTGGATGGGTGAACAGTGGGGCTGTGAATGGTGTGGTTGGAATGGCATGAGTTGTTGTGTGGTTATGGTGGTGTTTTCCAGTAGGGCTGCAGGTTGGGTTGTGAACATTAATAAAAGTGGAAAGTAAATAATGAGTTGGTTTGGATGGTAATGAATTAATGTGGGGATAACCAATGGTTTGTTGGGCTTTTCTTTCGATCCAGTTCTTCGAGGGTTTCCACTGATCCCACTTTGATGTTATTATTTACAAGAGAACCGGGTGTGAATGCTTAAATTACCTGATGGTTTTCCTTATTGATTTATTGTTGTTTCATCTGTGATTGTGCCTATTAGTTTCCCTGTAGTGAAGGGATTAAATCATACTAAACTGTTATAAAATGATAACTTGAATAGGGAAACTGGGAAGTATTTGTTGTGTGCCTGTTTTCTAAGGCAGCAGTGCTTGGGAACCTTCTTTTATCTATTTAGGAGCCATAGGTTGGGCTGTGTGTGTTGGTATATATATTTGTAACTGTATGTTTTGTGTTTAGTCGCACCCCAACCGCGTTGGGCACTTAGTGTCGGACACCCCATCTCATGGGGAAGGGTGTTTCCCCCTAGTTACTCTCACTCATGCTCCCTCTTCCCTAGGCTGTGATGTCTGGAGGCGACCTTACACCCAAGGCTCTTCGGGTAGGTTTTGTTTGGTGTGTTGTTAGCCCTGGACTCTTCGGGCAGGTTGTTTTCCCAAGAATCTTCGGGATGAGGCCCAGGTGTTTTCGGGCAGGGGTTCTGGTTACAGTTTGTTTTTCCCAGGTGTTTTTGGGATGAGTCCCAGGTGTGTGTGGGTAGGGATGTGTGGTTGTGAGGCCCAGGTGTGTGCAGGCAGGGATGTGGATGGTTGTGAGGCCTAGGTGTGTGCGGGAAGGAAGAGCGTGGTAGCGTCAGGACGTTTTCCGTTAGGGATGATCAGCTAGCTAGTGGGGGAAATGGTGGTGCGGGGTACCGAAATCTTTTGTTCTTTACTATTATCTTACTACTTTTGTTATTTGGTGAGCATGGACAGTGAGGTGGGATGGATAGATTCCTTGACAGACGATGTTTCTTATGCTTCTCACGGGACTTTAGGACGTCTCCCCACTTGTTCATGAGAGCTTTAGGTTTTTCTACTGAGTATACTTTTTATGCTCACCCTATGTTTACTTTCAGATTTCTATGAGGGATTTGGAGGCCGTGTGGGACCTTACTAGTCTGGACGTTGGAGTTGATGTTGGTCGATATTGGATTCTTCTTATCCTTTTTCCTTTCTTGTTGGGTATTTTACTTTGGAGTCCTTGTACTTTGTTCAGTTTTATTATTAAAACATGCATGTATTTTGGTTTTTACCTTGAGTTTTCTATACTTGGTGGTGTTTGGTGTTTACTCATTCTTTCTCCCAATCTTGGTTAACTAAAAAGGGTAATGCCTCCCATATTGTGAAAATGTTATACCCTTGGTGCTAGTCGCCACTCCGGGGCCTACTGGAGGTGGGACTCGGGGGTCATTATCTCCCCTTCAACTAAAAGAAAGAAGGGCTTGGAAATATGCCATCCCTTCCATCCTTTCGGTGAAAGCGGGTCGTGACAGAATGGTATCAAAGGAGGTTAAGGGATAGGATGGAGTCTGGAGTTAGGCATAATGAGGATTTCATGGGATGGTAGGGCAACAATGTTAGGTGATCTTGGTTTGTGAAATAGACCAGAGAGGACCGGCTAGGACACGAGACTTTAGCCCCCCCCCCCCCCCCCCCGTGATCCGATGCAAGTACTATGAGCCTATCAAACAACCAAGTGAGACTACATTTATTGCAAGGTAGAGACCCTAGGGAAGGTACATGCATCATACTGATTGTGTTTTTAATTGATTTGGGGAACCTTGGGGAGAAAATTTCAATAATAATAATAATTACCTTGCTACTCGGGCTTAAGAATTCTTTGTTTACCTTGCAGCTATGGCACCCAGACGTTATCCATGAGTGAATCGGGCAGTTGAGGCCCAGCGGATCAAGGTAGTTGACCAGTAGAGGGTTGACCGAGATGAGGAGGACGACTTGTGGTAGAGGACTCTGCGCTCCTTCCAGCGACAAACCCTCGAGAAGTATGAGGGAAGCGTTTCTGACTCAGTAATGGAGGGATGGCTCGAGGAGCTATCCATCACCTTATCTTTGATCCGTGCTCTGAGGGAGTACTGGGTTCCGTTGGCCGTCAGTCAGCTGAGAGGAGCAGCGCGTCAGTGGTGGATGCTTTTCCTTGGAGAGAAGACAGAGGCAGAGGTTTCATGGGCCAGTTTCGAGAAGGAATTTCATGGGGAGTTCCTCTCCTCTACAACGAAAGATGAGAAGAGATAGGAGTTTCTCTCCCTTCAGCAGGGAAGCATGTCAGTGAGGGAGCTGGGGATCAAGTTCAAAGATCTCTTGCGCATTTCCCCGGATCTCTTTCCGGATGAGGAGTCTCGGGAAAGACAGTTAGAGGAGGCACTCCGTCCTTCTCTTCGGTACGCTGTCACTCCCTTCACTGTTCTGACATACCTAGCAGTACAGAAGAAGGCCGAGATAGTAGAGAGTATGCACTCGAAGGGAGGCACACCACGAGAAGGGAACCAGCTGAGTTCATCAAAGGGGAAGGCGGTCAGCAGCAGGTCTCTAACGACAGGGCCTTCTAGGTTTCAACAAGCAACGATTAGGCCTCATCAGTTCTAGTCCCGAGCTTCTGGCCCTCACCCCTTTTTGACAGGTCCAGGACCAAAGTGTTTCTCTTGCGGAGTTTTCGGGCACGTCCAGAGTAGGTGTCCGACTCGAGCTCCACATGGTGGAGGTGGGAAGTTTCAGCACCCACCTCAGCAGCATCCATTCCCAGTGAGGCCTTTCCAGTAGTAGAAGCAGGCCCCTGGACCTCCGAGGGACGACCTTGCGGGAGGAGACCGACACCAGGGTGCTCCTCAGGGACCTCGACCAGGGCGTGGTCGGGGAGGTGGTCGACAGTAGCGAGGCAGAGGAGATGGGTGTGGACAGTTACATGCCGCAGAGTTAGTAGCTTCGGCGGGACCAGAGGTCATTCGAGGTACGATCAGTTTATTCAACACTCTTGTTTCTGCCTTGTTTGATTCAAGAGCTTCACACTCATTTGTTACGCCCGAATTAGCCCATGCTCTAGGTCTGGATGTAGAGATACATTTTGTGCCCTAGTGTTGAGAACACCAGTTGGGGGCCAGACCAGCGTATCTTACTTTTTTCGGGGATGTAGACTGATGTTGGGACCGTATCAGTCCAGTGGAGACCTTCTTTCATTACAGATGCAGCAATACGATGTCATTCTAGGCATCGACTGGTTATTCTCCGTGCATGACATCATCGACTGCTATTGGAGAAGGATCGAATTCTACAACAAGGATGGACATCGTGTGTCTTTTTTTGGGGAGTGGAGTTATCAGGTGGGGATTCGACACGTGGATCCACTCCTTTCTATATTGGACAGGGTGTCAGTGGAGTCAGTGGACGCAGGAATGATGGATGTCTCAGAGGTCGTAAGATAATTCCTTGATGTCTTTCCCGATGAGGTTGTGAATCTACCCCCTCAACGTGTCGTTGAGTTTGGGATAGACTTACAGCCTGGTGCCTGCCCGATCTTGATGTCTCTTTATCGGATGACACCTTCTGAGTTGCGGGAGTTACATATTTAGATTGACGATCTGATGGAGAAGGTATTTTTTCGACCTAGAGTGTTGCCGTGGGGTGCTCCAATTTTGTTTGTAAAGAAGGAAGATGGTAGTCTACGACTGTGCATAGACTACCGGAGGTTGAATCAGGTGACGATCAAGAATCGTTACCCCCTCCCAAGGATAGATGATCTTTTCGACCAACTGAGGGGAGCAGGTTGGTTATCTAAGATCGATCTGCGGTCTGGATACTACCATTTGAGAGTGAAGTAAGGTGATATCTTTAAGACAGCTTTCAGATGCAGATATGGCCACTTTGAGTTCGTGGTCATGCCATTTGGCGTTACGAACGCACCAGCTATGTTCATGAACCTCATGAACTCTGTATTCCAAGAGTTTCTGGACCAGTTCATTGTGGTGTTCATCGACGCCATCCTTATCTACTCTAGATCATAGGAAGAGAATGTTGAGCATCTTAGGTTAGTTTTGGGAGTCCTTCAACACCACCATCTTTATGGGAAACTGTCTAAGTGCAAGTTCTTAATGCGAGAAGTACATTTCCTTGGGAACATAGTGTCTCAGAAGGGAATAGTAGTAGACCTGTCGAATGTCGAGGAAGTAGTTTCATGGGAATCACCCAAGAATGTTGCGGAAGTTCGTAGTTTCTTGGGTTTGGAAGGCTATTACTAGAGGTTTGTGCCTGACTTCTCTCGAGTTGCAGCTCCGTTGATAGCTTTGACTAGGAAGGACCAGGCCTTTGTGTGGAGCGACCAGTTCCAGACAGCTTTTGGCTACCTAAAGGAGAAGCTGGTTAGTGCTCCAGTGCTCAGATTAACTGAGGAAGGGGTGTTGTTTGAAGTGTTCTGTGATGATTTTGGCCTTGGGTTGGGATGCGTGCTGATGTAGTAGCGAGGAGTGATCTCTTATGGGTCTAGACAGTTACGTCCTCATGAACATAACTATGCCACCCATGATTTGGAGCTTGCGGTCGTGGTGTTCACATTGAAGTTATGGCAGCATTATCTCATTGGAGAGCACTTTGTGGTCTTCTCAGATCACACGAGCTTATGTTATGTCTTTTCCCAGTGGGATCTGAACTTACGACAACAGAGATGGGTTGAGTTCCTCCAAGACTACGACTTCGAGATCTCTTATACCGAGGGCAAGGGTAATGTTGTGGCTGATGCCCTGGGTAGGAAATCGTAGAAGGAAGTAGTTTGGGAATCTGCAGATGCTTGGAGAGAGATGGAAGAGTTAGCGGCCTTGCATTTGGATGCAAGGGTGGAAGATGGAAGAGGATTTCTGTTTTAGATGACTGTAGTTTCCTCTTTAGTGGTGCAGGTGGAAGAGTATCAGTGGGGGGACTCAGAGGTGGAAGTGATGTGAGATCGTGTTTATCAGGGAAATGCTCCTGAGGGATGGTCGGAGGATGGTCAACATCAGATGTTTTTCCATGGAAGGATTTTTGTTCCGGCGATGATGCGTAAAGGTGTTCTCCATGAGTTCCATGGATCGGCTTTAGCGGTACATTTTGGGGTCTCAAAGATGTACCAAGTCCTGAGGGGACAGTTTTGGTGGCCCGGGGTGAAGCGGGTGGTGGCATAGTTTTTGGCTAAGTGCCTAGTGTGTCAGCAAGTGAAGGCTGAACACCATTTTCCGGGAGGGTTGCTACAGCCTTTAGATGTTCCCGAGTGGAAGTGGGATGCCATCTCGATGGAATTTGTCACAGGGCTACCTAGGGCCTAGGGAGTCTATGATTCCATCTGGGTAGTGGTGGATCGGTTGAAAAAATCAGCTCACTTCTTAGATATTAAGGAGTAGAGCCCGGTGAGCACCTTAGCCCAGAGGTACGTCGATGAGGTTGTGCGGTTGCACGAGATTCCAAGATCTATTATCTCCAATAGATACACGTGGTTTACCTCATGAGTCTGGAGGGGATTACAACATGCCTTTGGCACCCAGCTATGCCTTAGCACTGCTTTCCACCCTCAGACGGATGGGAAAACGGAACGAATGATCCAGACGTTGGAAGAAATGCTGCGAGCATGTGTTCTGAATTTTGGGGGATAATGGGAATGATAATTGACTCTAGTGGAGTTTTCTTATAACAATAGCTTCCACTCCACTATCGGCATGACACCATTTGAGGCCTTGTATGGAAGGCCATTTCATTCACCCGTTTGCTGGACAGAGATTGGGGAAGCAGCTTTTCTTGGGATAGAAGTGGTGCAGGGCACCACTGAGAAGGTTCATCTTGTACGTGAGAGGATGAAGGCAGCCCAGGACTGGCAGAAGTCTTATGATGATCGTAAGAGGAGGCCCTTGGAGTTCGAGGTTGGAAATCATGTGTTCTTGAAGGTTTCCCCTCAACAAGGGCAGTGAAGGTTTGGGAAGGGGAGTAAGCTCTCCCCTAGGTTCATCAGACCATTCAAGGTGCTGGGACGAGTTGGTGAGGTGGCATATCAACTGGAGTTGCCACCTCAGTTGGAGAAAGTTCACAACGTCTTTCACATCTCCCAGCTTCATCTATATCTACACGACGACTCCCATGTCATCGATTGGGGAGAGTTAGATGTTGAAAATGATGCGACCTTCATAGAACGGCTGATCAGGATCGAGGATCGTAAAGAGAAAGTGCTTCGTGGACGAACCATCCCCTTGGTTCATGTGTTGTGGAGGCATGGTGGCATGGAGGAGGGAACTTGGGAGTGGGAGGCCCAGTTACGCATTTAGTACCCAGAGTTGTTTTGAATTCCTTGTTGTTTTTGTTCTAAGTTTTGTTGAGATGTTTTACCTTGTGCTGTAATATAAGAAATGCTTATTCTGCTCGTTTTGTGTCTGAATGTGTGATGATGGGAAACCTGACTGCTAATCAAGGCGCATTAATGTGGATGCGATTAAACCCGTGTGGGCGAGTCAGTGCTTCCCAAATCGGATAATACCCTGACATGTAGGAAGGGACTCCCTGACTCAGGTGTTGGACAGTGTAATCCTTATGCTTGTTGTGAATGTTTGTGGTTGATAACTCTTGGGAGAGTATTCCTGGATGTAGGGGGGGTTCTATTCCAGCTTTCGAAAAACATAGGGGTTTTCCCCTGAGAAGTATCTTTAGAGGGTGGTTGTTTGGACCCCACTTTTCTCCTTTCTGGTTTGTTCTTATATTCTCAGGGATGATAATAGTTTGATAAGTATCTGATGTAATGGCCCGGGGTTTTGGGGTCCATTAAATGGTGAAAATATGATGTTTGGTGTGTTCTGGGTGGTCTGAAAGTCCCTCCCAACTTCTCGGTGAAGATGGCTTCGGCCTACCAGTAGCCTCGACCTACCAGTAGCTCGACCTACCGGTAGCCTCAGCCTATCGGTAGCTCAGCCTACCGCTGTCCTTGGCCTACCGGTAGCCTCAGCCGACAGGTAGCTCGGCCTACCGGTGGCCTCAGCCTACCAGTAGCTCGGCCTACCGCTAGCCTTGGCCTACCACTATCCTCGGCCTACCGGTAGCTCGGCCTACCAGTAGCCTCGGCCTACTGGTAGCTCAGCCTACCACTGGCCTCAGCCTACTGGTAGCTCGGCCTACCGAGAGCTCGACCTACTGGTACCCTCGGCCTACCGGTGGCCCCAGCCTACCGGTAGCCTCAGCCTACCGGTAGCCTCATCCAACCAGTAGCTTGGTCTACCGGTAGACCTAGCCTACCAGTGACCTCTCCACTGGTTTTCCAGTAGCGCCTCCTTTTTGTGCAAATTGGTTTGTAAACCATGTTTTGACCCCTTTAACCTGTTTTAAAGCCCATTAATGGTGTTTAATTAAATGATTGGTGAGGTACCCTCCTTAAATGGAAAACCATGCATTTTGGTCATGCCTTTAACCACATTTTCAAAAACACATCTACCGCATCCGGTGAGGAGTCCTTCCTTGGTTAAGGATGTGTGAATCGGTTTTAACTGTCCTTAAGGGAGGGGACCTTTTAAGTTGGACGTGTGGGGTGATCCAGCTACTTGGTCTACCCACGATCCCACTTCTTCCATGGTTTCGAGTTTTTCTACATATCTTAACCATCCTGGGGATGCTATATCTCAGCCCTTATAACCCATAGGCTTCTCGTCTCCCTAGGTTTCTTTTTCTCTATCACCCTGCGCTCGGAATACCCTTCCTCCGGACGAGTTGTACCCCCATGAAGTTTTCCTTGATCGCGTTCTGTGGAGTTCCTGCTACTCCTGATTCCCAGTTTCCACGCGAGGACTTAACGTCGATCCTTGATCAATCAAGTAGGGATATTACCTTTGTCTCTCCTCATTGTGTATCATGCGGGGTGGGTGTTCTATGGTTCCCACTAGGCAGTTAATCATTTCTTTAATGAAGATAATAACCAGTTAAATAACGGGGGAGAGGAAGTTTGTTAATGTTGTTACATGTTTTTACCCATGATTTCCCTATGATGTTGTTATTAATTTAATGGGATTAGGCCTACTGAAAATCATGGCCGTTGGGATCCTTTGTTTGCACATCTATGCTATGCTCTATTTTTAATCATCGTCTGGTGAATGGGAATCATGTATGAATCTGTTAAACACTTAAACTCGTCTGTTGAATATGAATGACCATAACGTTGTGTGATCACCCAAGTTGAACTAAATAATATAAAATAATGAATTATGAACGCTGGGATGGTTCAGTTATGAAATGGTTGAAGGGGTGAATGTGTTTTGTTTTGGATGGGTGAACAACGGGGCTGTGAATGGTGTGGTTGGAATGACATGAGTTATTGTGTGGATGTGGTGGTGTTTGGCAGCAGGGCTGCAGGTTGGGTTGTGAACATGAATAAAAGTGGAAAGTAAATAATGAGCTGGGTGGAATGGTAATGAATTAATGTGGGGATAACTGATGGTTTGTTGGGCTTTTCTTTTGTTCCAGTTCTTTGAGGGTTTCCACTAATCCCACTTTGATGTTATTATTTACAAGAGAACCGGGTGTGAATGCTTAAATTACCTAATGTTTTTCCTTCCTTATTTATTTTTGTTTCATCTGTGATTGTACCTATTATTTTCCCAGTAGTGAAGGGATTAACTCATACTGAACCGTTATGAAATGATAACTTGAATAGGGAAATTGGGAACTGTTTGTTGTGTGCCTGTTTTTTAAGGAAGTAGTGCTTGGGCAACTGCTTGTATCTGTTGAAGATCCATAGGTTGGGCTATGTGTGTTGGTATATATATGTGTAACTATATGTTTTGTGTTTAGACACACCCCACCCACGTTGGGAACTTAGTTTCGAACACCCCATCTCATGGGGAAGAGTGTTTTCCCCTAGTTACTCTCATTCCTGCTCCCTCTTCCCTAGGCTTTGATGGCTGGAGGCGACCTTACACCCAAGTCTCTTCAGGTAGGTTTCATTTGGTGTGTTGTTATCCCAAGACTCTTTGGGAAGGTTGTTTTCCCAAGAATCTTTGGGATGAGGCCCAGGTGTTTTCGGGCAGGGGTTCTGGTTACGGTTTGTTTTTCCTAGGTCTCTTCGGGATGAGGCCCAGGTGTGTGCGGGCAGGGATGCGTGGTTGTGAGGCCCAGGTGTGTGCGGGTAGGGATGTGGATGGTTTTGAGGCCTAGGTGTGTGCGGGCAGGAAGAGCGTGGTAGCGTCAGGACATTTTCCATTAGGGATGATAAGCTAGCTAGTGGGGGAAATGGTGGTGCAGGGTACCCAAATGTTTTTTTATTTACTATTATCTTACTGCTTGTGTTATTTGGTGAGCGTGGATGGTGAGGTGGGATGGATAAATTCCTTGATAGATGATGTTTCATCTGCTTCTCATGGGACTTTAGGACGTATCCCCATTTGTGCACGAGAGCTTTAGGTTTTCTTACTAAGTATACTTTTTATGCTCACCCTATGTTTACTTTCAGGTTTCTTGGAGGGCTTCGGAGGCCGTGCGGGACCTTACTAGTCTGGACGTTAGAGTTACTGTTGGTTGATGTTGGATTCTTCTTAGCCTTTTTCCTTTATTTTTGGGTATTTTACTTTGGATTCCTTGTACTTTGTTCAGTTTTATTATTAAAACATGCATGTAGTTTGGTTTTTACCTTGAGTTTTCTATACTTGGTGGTGTTTGGTGTTGACTCATTTTTTCTCCCAATCTTGGTTAACTAAAAAGGGTAATGCCTCCCATATTTTGAAAATGTTATACCCTTGGTGCTAGTCGCTACTCTGGGGCCTACTGGAGGTGGGACACGGGGGTCATTATCTCTCATTCAACTTAAAGAAGGAAGGGCTTGACAATCTGATGTCCTTTCCCTCCTTTCGGTGAAGGTAGGTCGTGGCAATCAGGTTGATGATATAGTGTGGTCCATGTAAGAATCATTGAGTGGGAGGATCAAAATATTGATGAGTGTAATGGAACCTATTGTATTGTGCTCCCACACACTACAATGTGGGATAGAGGTGTTCCCTTTTATATTGTTTCAAGCCAGCATGACACATATTTTGGTTGGGGTGACACAATATCCTTGACTAGAATCTTTAGTGTAGTCGATCTAGATGAGTGGTAGTGAGATCTCTAAATGGTGATCATCATGAATCTTTATAACTATTGACCCATTAGGATATCTCCTTTATGAGTTTATTTTCTAGTCCTATAGTTTATTGGGTCCTTCAGAACATGTAAGGGCCTTTGGTACAAGTTTTTCTCAAGCTTAAGTGCCTTTAGTCCTACATTAAATGTATTGGGTTCCCCTTAATCCAATTTAAATAGGTATTTCCTTTCTTTATATAATAAAAGAGGGAAAATACCTAAACCTTTAAAAAAAATTACAAATACAACTAACTAAATTTCAACCACAACCAAAAGAGAATATGAACAAAGTAAAAAGATCCACTAAAATGCATGATTTTGAATAAAGGTCTTTCAAAACACATGTAAGATTTATGGATTAAGGAATAAGGTTTTTATAATAATGTTTCAAGGTTAAATAGTAGAAAGATATTTAATATTTTTATTTTAGCTTTAGTAGATCATTATTTATGATTTTTAATAAAAGATTGAGGTTTTATATGTAAAATTTCAAGATTTAGTGTTTAATAAAATTGAAATTAAATATCTATAGTTCAACATTTTCAATAGTATATCTATGATTTATAATTTAAATGAATAAATTAATAATATAGTATTTTGAAATTTTATTATCTTATAATTAAGAAAATCTAGAAGAGTTTTTTGTTTATAGATTAATGAATAATCTAGTTCTTTTACAAAATTTTATGATTGAAATGTAAAATAAAATTCTAAAATAATTTTTTATTGTTTTCATTTTTATAAAAATTGATGAAAAATGTTACTCATATTTTTGAAAAAAAATCAAACAATACCTATTTTATAACATTCTTTCAACACAAGCAATAGAGGTAGTAAGAATATATATCTGTGGGAGTAAGAATCTTCTTCTCACATATCCAATAATATTCCTTCTTTTTTTATAGTGGATCTTAATCCTTTCTAAGGTAAGTTGTAAAGAGAACAAAAGAAACAATTCCAAATAGGTCTAAGGAAAAACAAGGAATATTAAAAAGATATCAGACCCAATTTGGTTGTAGAAAGTAAATTTATTAAAAGGAAAAGAGAGAAACAGAAAGAAAAAGAAAAAGAAAAAAATTAAAATATGATGTTTGATTTGAAATGGAAATTTGTAAGAACCTGGATCTTCTTTTCAGGTATGGATCTTCATTTCGGGTTGTTTTTGAGGAAAAAGGAATAATTTTGAAATTTACTAAGTACACGCTGTGTACTCTTGAGTACATGCCATGTTCAAGGTTGCCGCACATAGCTAGGTACTGGCTATGTAACAACCGAGTACATGGCCATGTGGACCACCTAAAGTAGGGGCCAGTTGAGGCTAGTACATGGAATTTACATTAAATGAACACACCCTGTACTTTTTTATTTATTTTATTAATCAGATTGGGGTCACGTCTAATCTCTATAAGCATCTTCTTCTTCCCGTGTCTCGTATAGGAGAGTGATGTATGACTAAAAATATTCAATCTCCTCATGTTCCTCCATCTGATCTCTGATTGAGACGTCGCTGGGTGCGTTGGATTCCCACCGATGACTTATCTCTTTCCCTAGAGTCTCTCTTCCTGATTTCTCCTCTACTTTGAGCTATCCAAGGTTGAAAGATTTTGAACTTTTTTACAGATCTATGATGTTCTAGGCCGATTCAAGGGCCAACATTCGAGAGTGTTCTTCATACAACATTGAGGTAGGTGGTTTGTGCCTTTCTTTGACAGTCTTTGGATTATATATGCTTAAATTGACGAGTAACAATGTTTGGGGTATTGCGTGTTTTTTATTTAGTCCTATTATCAACCTGCCATGGTTTAATTGATGAAAAAGGGGTTATAACATATGCATAAGGTTTTATTACTTGTTTATGGAAACCCCATGGGCGAGTTCCCTTGTTCGACTGTTATTGGCCTTCTGGACTAGGTTGCCTATGAGGCATACCGTATTTTACATGCCTTGGGTTGTTTAGTATGGAGTTGTTTAGTTATATATGATGTCTGTTTTATGCTTTGATTAAAGTTGATGTAACACTCTGAGATTTTATGAAAAATATTCTTAATGTCTTGTGTTATACGCTACACCAAAAGGAGCTTTCACAACACACATCTCTAACCTGGCTTGAATTACACCCAATCGCGACCTTCCACGATAGTCTGTGTTGTACGCAACACCAAGTTTCGCTAAACAACGATATGCTATTAAAATATTATTAAAACTAGCCGTTATGAATAGTAATAACCACTTTTTGAAATTTTGTAAATTTTATTTTTCAAAATGGACTTCATTTTTGGATTCGGAATATCGAAATTAGCCTAGGGTGAAATTTTGGTATTTTTCTGAAAACTTTCAATTTTTGATGAATAGTGAAACCACTAAGTGGTAGTTAAAAAACTGAATTTTTCATAAAAATTAATTTTACCGCTTCTGTGAGTGGAATTTCAAAAATCCGAGACACACGGTTGATGTCAGTAAGTAAAATGTGGTTCAATGAGATGAAAATAATTTTTTGGTGAATAATAACTTTTTACTTTTTTTTACCACGGTTAAAAGTAAATAGGGTAATTAAGGGTAAAGATGATATTATTATTACCATAACACATGTACTAATTCTATTGGATAAGTGTAATTCGACCAATAACAAACTTAGGAATAAAATATGACCATTTAGGCCCACTTGGATTAGATTAGGACATTTATTATTAATTTATTTAAAGAAGGGTTAAAATAGTTAAAATCAAAGTTTAATAAGTAGATAATTTTTAATATGGGGTTATACATAAGATAAATTCGACTATAAATATTAATTATAAAGATAAAAATATTTCCTACATAATGGTATTTTATTTGTAATTTTTAGACATTAAATAATTTAATTTATTTATGACACAACGATGATGCAGTAATTATCTTATTAATGAAATATTGACATAATTGATGTTATAAATACCCAAATAAATATAATTTGAGACTTTTTATGAATTCCACTAATTTTATAGGTTAATATGACATGTTAGTATTTATTTAATTAACTTTTTTAGAACTTATAATTATGTTATGATTTTCAAAAAAATCAATTACTAAATAGTGTCAAAATTGACATAAAATAGTTTTTAAAACAAATATTATATTATTAATTGTTATTTTATTCCTAAAAATCTAAGGTTAGGCCAAATGAATTAGATAAGGTTATATATATTAATAATAAACAACTTGGGGTTCGTTTGGCTGCTTATAGTAAGTTTATTAACCTTATAGTATAAGAACACAAGAAGACACGGTAAAAGTAAACTTATTTAACTTAATGTTAAATATAAATGATAAGGTTAAAATAGGAACTTAAACTTGTCTAAATTTTATTGGATGAGAGGATTTCGACCCATCCCCACCTTAGCCTCTAAATAAATCAATTTGGATCTATTTAAAACCGAACTTGACTTTATAATAAAATAATATTTTTAGTTATTCCAAAGGTGCCCCTCTCCTCCCTTATAAAAGGGCACCTCCTCCCTCTGTTCCTCACACCACTTTGAGCCTTCAAGCTTGGCCAACACCTGCCAATTTATTCTCTCCACTTCCCTAGAAACATCCTAGAGGTTTTTTTCTTCTTCAAAGACCCATTTTAGTGCCCTAAAAGGAGGTCTCAAAGAAGCACTTCAAATAAGAGGAGGTTCGGACACTTACGAGGCAAATCAGACCTAAGGTAAGGGAAATATCACAATCTCATTTTTATTCGAGATTGCTTATACGTTGGTATTTACTGCGGTATATTTTATCATCCACATCCATGTTTCCTAAATATTTAATATTATTTCCATCCACCTACAATTATTTAAATCCAATTTTACCCTTCGGTGAGTTTTTAGTAAAAGATATGAAGGGAATCTTTTGTCGTTTTTCGTATGAGGTACTTTTTGAATTTTCCGACAAAAGTACGTGAAGAATGTTTTTTTAACTTATACGCCATGAATGGATTTTTAAAACATTATTTACAAGAAGCTTCCTTTACAAGTTTTCAAGTTTATTTTTAATCAACTTCTTTTAGTTTAAAATTGTATGACATGTTAAGAAAGGAAAACCGTTTTTTAAGTAGAAAGGATATTTTCCTCAAGAATGGAGTTCAAGGGTTTTATCAAAATTATTTTCCATCTAAGATAATATAGGGTTATGTTTCTATCCCTATTATTACATTGATTTGATTATGTTGTGATGAAATTATTTTTATGAATTCCTTTATCTTATATGAATTGTTTGATGATGTCACGATGTTTAAGATTCCCATTTTTATTACATGGGTTATGCAATGATGTATGATTTATGATTTTGTGGAACACATAAGAATGGTATCATTATGAGATGGGTGGGACCTATATCTTCCTCCAATGCATTGGGTAAAGATTTTATATCTCATGAGATAGACATGGCTGGAATGGTAGGTTATACCGGTTCAGTGAAACAGGACTGTAACGAGGGTGACTCGGTTCAGAAATGGACTTTGTCCACTAAGATAGTCTTGGAAATGAGTCTTGACTAATAAGATATGATTCTCTATGATTATGTGTGTATGCCACAAAGTTTCATGTTTTAAGTTATGATTATTGGGATTTCATTTCACTACTATGATTTATCCCATGTTATGAAATTATGCCCTCTTTTGCAGGTTAAGATTTCCAAAATGTTATGTTCTTATGAATATGATGTGATTGATATTTCTTTTGTTTACCCTTACTAAGCATTTGAGCTCACCCTTTTATGTTTTCTTTTCCCCAGGATATAAAGAAAGGTTTTCGGTAAAAAAAGGGAAGATCTTTATGGGAGATGTTGAAGATATTTCACCAAGATTAGAAGATTATATTCTGAGTTTCCAAATACACTAAACTACTATGATCCTTGTGTGTGTGTTTGTTATGTACTAAGTATTCCGCAAAAGTAATGTAATGTCCATGTACGTCAGGCTTCGGGTTTCTACAGTTGGTATCAGAGGAAAGGTTTAGTCAACCTTTGGAAACTAGGATGCGAAAACGTTAGTGAGATCCCTAGAGATATTTCTAAGGTATGTCTAGGGATGTCCCTAAGGATAAGTATACATATAGGATACAGTCCTAGAACTACTGTAACGATCATAGAATTTAACCTAAGATGTTAGATATTGAGGATACTCCCCCTTTATTATGTTGTTTTCCCTAGCATGATTTTTTGCCTCTCACACTATTCTTTTTGGGTTTTAGACGATGGTTGGAACCTAAAGGAACTGTGTTGATCAATGCAATGGAAATTGCAATGATTGTCCTCCTGAAAAAACAAATGTTATGGGAGATGGAGTGCAAAATCTTATTGCTATACTTACACAAGCTATGAATCATTCGGGACTTCCAAATGAGCAGAGAAGGGAACAATATTCTATTGAGTCCTTCATGAGGCAGCGTCCACCTTCTTTCAGCAGGTCAATGATCCATTAGTTGCTGAAAAATGGATTAGTACTACTAAAAAGATATTTTCAGTTCTTCAATGTTCTGAACATGATAAAGTCATCTTAGCAGTATATCGTTTGGAAGGTGAAGCTGATCAATGGTGGAATATTATCAAGAATACGAGGCCAAGAGATGAAATTGAGTCCATGGAATGGGACGAGTTCAAGAAATTATTTTTCAATAAGTACTTCCCTCACATTCTTCGAACAAATATGGAGAAGGAGTTTATTGAACTAAAGCAAAAGGATGATGAATCTGTTGGTATATACGAAGCGAATTTTACAAGGTTTTCTAGGTATGCATCTGGATTTATCATCCAACCTGAAAGTAAAGTTGATCGATTCTTCAGTGGCTTAAAACCAAATCTTCTAAGGGCATTAGCTATAAGAGACATCAGTAGCTATGAAGAAATTGTGCGTTGTGCTATCAATGTAGAAATGGAAGTTTGTGTTACTTATCCATCTCATAGTTTTGACAAGAAACGAAAGATGGAGTTCAAGGAGAAATCTCAGAATAATGGTGAAAAGAAGATGAATGTTTCCTTATGCTCAAAGTGTGGAAAGAAGCATGGTGGAGATTGTCTTAAAGGGACTAGAAAATGTTTTAAGTGTGGAAAAGAAGGTCATCGAGCAGCTGAGTGTCAAAGTAATGGAAAAAGGGTTTCTAATGATGTGAATAAAGAAAACACTGCAGAGAACGCACCACCAACACTTCAATGCTTCAAGTGCAAGGAAATGGGGAATTATGCTAATAAATTCCCTAATCCAAGGGTTAGTGATGATTGACATGAGCAACCACTTAAGGCAAAGGACAAAGGGAAGTCACATGCGATCACTATTGGCGATGTTGAATATGACAACAATGTGGTGGAATGATTAAGTGTTTATGTAATGGGATTCCAAAATAATGTTGTATATAGTATCGTGGAATATTGGAATATTTATGTATTGGTATATTGTGGTTTTCAATGGTACCGGTAACCATGGAATGTGATTGAGATATTTTTGGAAAAAAATATGATATGGGCATAATGAAAGGAAAACGAGAAAATGAAATGTTTGACCGTATTCATGAGCTCATGACTGATATAAGGGGAAGGTTATATCATGATTTGAGTATATAGAATTTTTGGATTTTGGTATGTGGAAAGTGTTAACTTTTAACTGCATTCATGTTTTCACTAAGGTTCAATGGGTATTCAAGAGAATACATGATTAAGGCCTTTGAATGTTTGGAATGTGACCAACAAGACATATCTTATGATATATGGGGATCAACGATGGTATTAAATCTTTGGTAATCATTTTCACTATATTATGAGAATGGACTGCAGTATTATGGATAAGCCTAATGATTGGAATGGATTATGTTGGACATAAGTTAGTATTTTTTAAGGATAGAAGTTTTTTTCGATATTATTTATGGGACGTTATAGTAATATAGTTTTAGAAAAAGGACAACCTGCAGGACGGGCGACAACCCATCGCTTCGGACAAGGCTGTGGGAATCGAACCCACAACCGAAGTGCGACTGACCTTTATCACCTACCACTGGCCTACAGGAAGTCCCTGTTTAGTAGAAACTAGTTTTATTATATTAAGCAATATGATATATGAAGTATAAGTCCATTTTAGGAACCATATATGATTAATCTCACTATAGATTGACTTATGTATATTTAATAACTTTTGCTAACCTTTTGTTTGAGATATATGGAATGACCCGTCATTCTATCACATGATCTGCTAACACTTCACGAATAACAAATTCAACTTCAGTTATTTAAGAGATGAAGTGGAAATTGTTCAAGGCACGAACAATAGTGAGATTGTACCAAAATAAGGTAAGTATTTATTCTAATTCAAATTCTTCAAATGATCTTGAAAACCAAAAATGTTGTCCTAGTTCCCTTATATCCGATGAATCAGATGGTACCCTAGATCGTCACAAATTTATGGCTTTGTGATTGCTGGCTTTTCCATAGCCATGTTCTCTACCACTCTCCATCAGAACATGATGGTTAGATTTCTCTTCCATATCCATATTTTCTCCTATGTGGAAACCCAGTGATTAGTTTATTTGGGTAACCATTACGTTTCATACTTTTGTTTTTAAAGATTGGTTTTGGTATTACTTTTTACGATGTGGGTTTCTATTAAAGAAACTTTCGAGTAGTAAACCATTTATAACCTCGATGAATTTCGAGGGCGAAATTCATTTTAAGGGGGGTAGAATGTAACACCCCGAGATTTTATGAAAAATATTCTTAATGTCTTGTGTTATACGCTACACCAAAAGGAGCTTTCACAACACACATCTCTGACCTGGCTTGAATTACACGCAATCGCGACCTTCCACGATAGCGTGTGTTGTACGCAACACCAAGTTTCGCTAAACAACGATATGCTATTAAAATATTATTAAAACTAGCCGTTATGAATAGTAATAACCACTTTTTGAAATTTTGTAAATTTTATTTTTCAAAATGGACTTCATTTTTGGATTCGGAATATCGAAATTAGCCTAGGGTGAAATTTTGGTATTTTTCTGAAAACTTTCAATTTTTGATGAATAGTGAAACCACTAAATTGTAGTTAAAAAACTGAATTTTTCATAAAACTTAATTTTACCGCTTATGTGATTGGAATTTCAAAAATCCGAGAGACACGGTTGATGTCAGTAAGTAAAATGTGGTTCAATGAGATGAAAATAATTTTTTGGTGAATAGTAACTTTTTACTTTTTTTTACCACAGTTAAAAGTAAATAGGGTAATTAAGGGTAAATATGATATTATTATTACCCTAACACATGTACTAATTCTATTGGATAAGTGTAATTCAACCAAAAACAAACTTAGGAATAAAATATGACCATTTAGGCCCACTTGGATTAGATTAGGACATTTATTATTAATTTATTTAAAGAAGGGTTAAAATAGTTAAAATCAAAGTTTAATAAGTAGATAATTTTTAATATGGGGTTATACATAAGATAAATTCTACTATAAATATTCATTAGAAATATAAAAAGATTTCCTACATAATGGTATTTTATTTGTAATTTTTAGACATTAAATAATTTAATTTATTTATGACACAACGATGATGCAGTAATTATCTTATTAATGAAATATTGGAATAATTGATGTTATAAATACCCAAATAAATATAATTTGAGACTTTTTATGAATTCCACTAATTTTATAGGTTAATATGAAATGTTATTATTTATTTAATTAACTTTGTTCGAACTTATAATTCTGTTATGATTTTCAGAAAAATCAATTACTAAATAGTGTCAAAATTGACATAAAATAGTTTTTAAAACAAATATTAAATTATTAATTTTTATTTTATTCCTAAAAATCTAAGGTTCAGCCAAATGACTTAGATAAGGTTATATATATTAATAATAAACAACTTGGGGTTCGTTTGACTGCTTATAGTAAGTTTATTAATCTTATAGTATAAGAACACAAGAAGACACGGTAAAAGTAAACTTATTTAACTTAATGCTAAATCTAAATGATAAGGTTAAAATAGGAACCTAAACTTGTCTAAATTCTATTGGATGAGAGGATTTCTACCCATCCCCACCTTAGCCTCGAAATAAATCAATTTGGAGCTATTTAAAACCGAACTTGACTTTATAATAAAATAATATTTTTAGTTATTCCAAAGGTGCCCCTCTCCTCCCTTATAAAAGGGCACCTCCTCCCTCTCTTCCTCACACCACTTTGAGCCTTCAACCTCGGCCAAACCCTGCCAATTTCTTCTCTCCACTTCCATAGAAACATCCTAGAGGTTCTGGTCTTCTTCAAAGACCCATTTTAGTGCCCTAAAAGGAGGTCTCAAAGAAGCACTTCGAAGAAGAGGAGGTTCGGACACATACGAGGCAAATCAGACCTAAGGTAAGGGAAATATCACAATCTCATTTTTATCCGAGATTGCTTATACGTTGGTATTTACTGGGGTGTATTTTATCATCTACATCCATGTTCCCTAAATATTTAATATTATTTCCATCCACCTACAATTTTTTAAATCCAATTTTACCCTTCGGTGAGTTTTTAGTAAAAGATATGAAAGGAATCTTTTGTCGTTTTTCGTACGAGGTACTTTTTGACTTTTCCGACAAAAGTACGTGAAGAATGTTTTTTCTAACTTATACGGAATGAATGGATTTTTAAAACATTATTTCCAAGAAGCTTCCTTTACAAGTTTTCAGGTTTATTTTTAATCAACTTCTTTTAGTTTAAAATTGTATGACATGTTAAGAAAGGAAAAATGTTTTTGAAGTAGAAAAGTTATTTTCCTCAAGAATGGAGTTCAAGGGTTTTATAAAAATTATTTTCCATCTAAGATAATATAGGGTTATGTTTCTATTCCTATTATTACATTGATTTGATTATGTTGTGATGGAATTATTTTTATGAATTCCTTTATCTTATATGAATTGTTTGATGATGTCGCGATGTTTAAGATTCCCATTTTTATTACATGGGTTATGAAATGATGTATGATTTATGATTTTGTGGAACACATAAGAATGGTATAATTATGATATGGGTGGGACCTATATCTCCCTCCAATGCATTGGGTAAAGATTTTATATCTCATGAGATAGACATGGCTGGAATGGTAGGTTATACCGGTTTAGTGAAACAGGACTGAAATAAGGGTGACTCGGTTCAGAAATGGAATTTGTCCACTAAGATAGTCTTGGCAATGAGTCTTCACTAATAAGATATGATTCTCTATGATTATGTGTGTATGACACAAAGTTTCATGTTTTAATTTATGATTATTGGGATTTCATTTCACTACTATGATTTATCCCATGTTATGAAATTATGCTATCTTTTGCAGGTTAAGATTTCCAAAATATTATGTTCTTATGAATATGATGTGATTGATATTTATTTTTTTTACCCTTACTGAGCATTTGAGCTCACCCTTTTATGTTTTCTTTTACCCAGGATATAAAGAAAGGTTTTCGGTAAAAAAAAGGGAAGATATTTATGGGAGATGTTGAAGATCTTTCACCACGATTAGAAGATTATATTCCGAGTTTCCAAAGACACTAAACTATTACGATCCTTGTGTGTGTGTTTGTTATGTACTAAGTATTCCGCAAAAGTAATGTAATGTCCATGTACGTCAGGCTTCGGGTTTCTACATTTGAGCCATGTAATAGTTTTAATTTCATATAGAGCCTTTAATGAATGTTGTATGTGCACTGATCTTCCTTGGATCGTGAGAGCCTTGGACCAGAAAAAATGTGGGGGTTTCCATGTTTATTTACATAGGACCATGAGAGCCTTCGTGTAGTTTTTGACCCAGGGGTATTGACCGTGAGAGCTACCCAGAGGTCGTGTATAATTTTTTATGACATGTGGACGCAAGGGTATTGACCGTGAGAGATTCCCTGGTGGTCGTTTGAAATTTATTAGTGCTATGTTAAACCAAAAGGGTTATACCACGAGATCTTTCCAAAAGGGTTTCTTTTGAATGTTTGATTGATTGTGATGGGTTTGCCAATCCAAATTAAAAGCTTGGACATGGTCTTAATTGTTAGTTTAGATGGTATTATGAGATTTCTGTTTGTTATTATTATACAAGGGGATAAATATCTTAGTCTAGATCCCAAGGTTACATTATTCAATGGATTGAATAATTAATAAATTTAAATTAATTTAATTGGAAACTGTAGGATTGTTTACTTTTGAGTACTTCCTAGTTTATTGATTCATTTCTACTTATTACCTTATATATATATATATATTCACTGACAGTTAGGCATAGATCTTTTGGTGTTTTCCTACTGGAATTCATCTAACACCCTGGTTGGGTCATGATTTTGGGCCCAAACAGATTATATGGTTGTAGGTATAGAAAAGGGCAAGCAACCTTCTTCATTAGGTACTTGAGAACTGTTGGAGTTGGAGATCATGGGACCAAGATGAGGCTTGAGATGCTGTTGGAGTTTACCATTTTCTGTAATTTGGTCTCAATATTGTATTTACAACATTGTGACTTGTTTGGATGCTTTCCTAGATACATGTGACATGTATCATTTATTTAATATATACTACAGTTGTTTATACTATAGGTCTTTTTCTATTTATTTCTATTGTATGGTATTACTACTTCCACTAATATTTACTATTTGTTTCCATTGTGTTACTTTTCCAATGAGGGAATAGTTTCCCCACTATCACACCCAAGGCCCTCGCTGCTATTGAGTAGCCTCTGACATTTAGGGAAATTCCCTTGAGGCCATGTGACCAATTGGGTATAGGGCGCCTTTGGGGGGTACATGGAACTAGGACATTACAAAGTGGTATCAGAGGGATTTATTTTCTGGTTTGTCTTACTTTTTGGATCCTATAGACAGGGATAGGAAGGAATGATTAGTTGGTAATAAGTTTTTCCCGGGAGTAGCTAACCCATATACAGGGAAAAACCAAGTTACCTCGAATATTGCAATTTTTCTGGTTTTGAAATTGTTATAGTTGATTTGATTTCACCATTGGGTGACACAATTGTTTTGTGTTATTATTGTTGATATCATTGTGGTTCTATTTCTATTGCAACCCGATGAGATGAGGGTATGCCATCTCATGCATCATATAGGCACTTACTAGAGATCACATGTCATGCATTCTTGTCATGCTATTTAGGGTGAATTACTGATTGTATTTTGTTGAGATAGATTTTGTGCTAGATATGGATGATGTTGTGATAAATTCTATGATAGAATATCTTCTATTTTGATAGGGTATCAGTATGTGTAAAGTTTCATTTGGATGGATGCCAAAATTTGGTCCGTGAGGTGTTATTAGCTCTCCTGGATCGGAATTTGGTGGATCATGTATGAAATTTAGTTTAATTTTTTCAAGTTATGATATGAACAACGATGTAAAACTTTGATTCTGGGGAGTATAGGCTCTCAAGGTTTGGAATTTTTCATGCCTTGGACAAAAGTTTAAGTTTTTAAGGGTTCTGGAGAAGTTTCATAGGCCCACTGTCTACAAACCTAGACAACATGATGTGTGGTGTTATGAAAAAACACCACGTGTTCTTTTGTTCTGGAAGAAACAACTTTTCTTAAGTACACTCAGTGTTCCATATGTACATGTCGTATAGTTCTTGACCGTGTGACTGACTATGTGATCAAAGACATGATATTGGGAAACTTTTAGTAAAACACACTGTGTTTAGCTTACACACACCATGTAGTATTCAATCGTGTATCCAACTGTGTGACTAACGACATGGGTGGATAGAACCTTGTGGTACACGCCATGTCTTGGGTGAACACGCTGTATAGTATTACAACAGGAGAGAAACCATGTGGTTTCAGCCGTGTTGGGAAAAAACTTGGGTTATTGATCCTTGTTAAGGACATGCCGTGTAGATTAAGTAAACCCCATGTAGTTTTCCCTAGACAGAACTCGTGTGAGGCTGGCCGTGTAGATGGACATGGCTAGGAGAGGGACTTGAGTACACATTGTGTTTCGGGATGGCACGTCGTGTACCTATGATGTTTACATGCCTAGGCAGGCGGGGGTACATGCCTATGTAAGAGCGTGAGTGTCCACACCACATAGTCATCTTTCATACCCTTTGAGGGTATATTCCTTTTTTATCCCCCGATGTTAGTTTTGGACCAGTGAGTAGTCCTTTCTAAGTATATTTCAGAATATATCATGATGGTGGAACCTGTGGAGCATTATGAGGAGTTCTAATAGTGTTTTTGGGATTTCTTTTCTAAATTTAGGTTCTTACTCTAGTTACCATTTTCAATTGTCTCTTGGGAGTGAGACTAATGATTGAATGATCTGTTGGGTGTTCAGACCAACCTAGTTGAGACATTTGATTAGAGATGAGCTATGAGATATCTCTCTTGAAGTTTTTCTTTTGAGGAAATTTTCTATGTGAGATGTGCCTTCTTTCCCATGTGGTCGTAAGACCTATTGTTTCTAGGGAGTCCCTAGTAAGATCCCTCATGTGTGTACTATTTCGAGGATCCCTATCATGGGATGACTTTTTTTTTTATCATTTGAAGATCTCTTCTAAGATTCCTCTATTTTCATGCTTTGGAAGGGGATTTTAATAGAATGAACAACTTATGTGTTCATGATTTGTGTGTTTAAACAAATGCTATTAGATTTTTTTTGAGGACCCAGGTTGGTTTAATAAGAACCTTATAGGTTTCCTTGGTTGTTAAAAAGGATATTACTTTCTAACTTGTCGTTCGTGATATAATGTTAGAGTTTTTAAGTGTTTTAAAAAAAATTTGGTGAGAATTTATTATTTTACTTTGAGATTTTGAGAAAAAGTAGTTTCCCAGGGGATTTTTGATCCCAGTGAATCCGTTTTTTGTAACCTAGGAGTGGAAGTTGATGCTTATGATTCGTAAGATGCTAGCCCGTAATAGGTAGCACTTTTAGAGCTGGTTGTCTTGTTTTCTGTTGAAATATTTTGACATTGGTGTGATCTAGGTGTTGTTTTCCCTGTTAGAACTTCTGGTTTTAAATGACATCCTTCTTCAGAGGAGTGGTCATTGTTCCTTGATTTTGATGTGGGAACAAGATTGAGGATCACTTGGTTTTCTGGGTTAGACATGCCTCGGGTATGGTCGGCTATTAAGAGGTCACGTAAACCTCCCTTTTTCTTTAGTGATGGATGGATTTGTATGTTGTCACCCAAGTTAATGGTTGTGTAAATGGTGTTCTTTTGATCCAGTTCTTGTGTGATCCATATAGTACTATGATGCATAGGGCAGACATCCTATGCATAGTTCCCTAGAATGTGTCATTGATCTTGTAAACTTGGGGCAGTTAATGTCAAAATACATGATAACCATTGAGTGTTAAATGTTTAAATGATCCGTTGAGTTTGGTTATATTGTTGAGATTTTGAGCTGTAGTTTATGTTCTTGGGTTATCTCTGATGTAGAGTGACCTAAGAGTTATGAAACCTTTTCATCCCACTACTTGGGAGGACTTTCTGGGACACATGTGTTTTGATATGCCAGTCAGTTTATCTTTTCAGCTTCATGCCAAGTGATGTGACATGGTGATCATGGTTCATGGAATGACACACATGCATTTAATTTTCCTTTGAACTAGATCATTTGGTAGTGGCTATTACTTCTCGATATATAAGACACTCCTAGGTAGGGAGAATCATGTCAGTTTTGTTTCAAATGTGTTCTTCCTAGGTAGAAGGATCACAATAAAGGACCATTTGGAAAGGGTTGTTTTCACTTGAATTCTTTTGAGACTTGTGAGTCTTGTTTAATGTTGGTGCTTTCTAGGCAGCACAATGTTGTTGTGATCGGTTAAATGACGATGTGTCAGCTTGTAAAGCCGAGTTTTCTTTAGGAGGTCGACTAGTAGTGGTTCAACTATCCTTTTTTGGTAATATTTTAAGTCCTCTTAGTGCACTATTTCCTAATAAGAGAGCATGTACCCTATCTTGACGTCTTCTTGGGTACACTAAGAGAGTGTCAGTTATATGTTGTGATACAGTTGGAAATCATTGCACTGGTTTGTGATCTCTTTCCATGTTGTACACTAGACGTGTGGTTTCAATAGAGTCTTGGTTAATCTTTAGTGATACTTAAGTTCCCATGTAATAACACCTTGGAAAGACTCTTGATTCCTACCATTTCCTTGACATGACCTCCAGGCAGATGTTGTTCGGGGTTCAGTCAGTTTTCTTATGTGGAATTTCGGGTTTCATACCAAAGTCTCACTTGTACGGGGAGTATGGAAAAACTTGGAGAGTTCCTTAGACTACGGGTTGATTAATCTGTGGTTATATCATACTTTTTGTTGGTCTCAGATGTAATTATTAAAGAAGAAATAATTCCAGTGCACTGGATCTAGAATTACATTTTGGTTCATGCTGTGGCATGAACTTTTTATTGATCAAGGGATTGTGTAACATAAGAGAATTACCGAGATACAAATATAGGCTTCAGTGAATGGGTTCATTGGGAGCATGTGGTGCCTTAGGAAAAGGAATTCTATTTTTGTTGCAATACATCAACTTTCTAAGACATTTGTTTCTAAGGTAAGTAATCCAGTGATGGTTTGACTCATTATCATTCTTATTCTGTGAGTATGGTTTGAGTGAGACAGTTTGAACACCCCGCTAATTAAGGGTGGGTGTTCTGTGAAAATATGTAATATCTTTTGAGGAAAGATTGTGTGACCAGTTTTTCTGATGTCATTTTGGGTTTGACCTTTCCTTGCTATGAGTCCGCAGTTATGACCTCAGTTGTGTTCAAGTTTGCCCAGTTTAAGGAAAACATGCCAGTAGCATCGTTGGAATGCTTAAGGGAATGATTTTTAGAGTTTTCCAAATGTTATAGGTATCATGGTAATGATATAGTGTGAGTTGATATTGACAGAATCACGAAGGTTTCACCCTTCCTACCGATTAAGGAAACCTTCAGTGTTTATGGGCATAAAAAGTTGTACATCCAAGATATTGTACGTTTTCATGGGGTTCCACACTCTATCGTTTTAGAAAGGGATGCATGTTTTACTTATAATGTTTGGAAGGGACTATAGAGGGATTTGGGTACACAGGTATTTCTAGGTATAACTTACCATCCCTAGACATATAGACATTCTGAGTGCACGATACAAGTTTTTGAGGACATGATCCGAGCATGCGTCCTAGATTTTGGGGGGTCTTGGGAGAGACATATACCCCCAATGGATTTTTCCTACAAAAATTGTTTTCAGGTGACGATTCAAATGGAACCTTATGAGGCTTTTTATGGTAGGCCATGCCGATCAACCCTATGTTGACTGGAGGTAGGAGAGGCAACTATGTTGTGACCTCGTCTTGTCCAGGAGAACAATGAGAAGGTTGAATTAATTTAGAAGAGGATGTATACTACACATTCTCAGTAGAAATCTTATATTGATCGATAGAGATGACCTCTAAAATTTGAGGTCGGGGATTAGGGTTTCTTACATGTCACACCGAGGTTGGGACACAAGTGGATTAGGAGACAGAGGAAGCTTTCACTGAGATACGTCGAGCCGTTTGAGGTTTTTGGAGAGAGTCGGGCCGGTTTCCTATCAGTTGCAGTTACCTCAGAGGTACTGAGCTATGAACAACATCTTTTATGTTTCTCAGCTATGACATTACTTTTCAGACCCGTCTCACATTTTTCAACCCAAGGAGGTTGATTTGGAGGTGGATTCATCATTTTAGGAGCACCCTATTTGGATTGTGGATCACAACATGAAGTTTCTCCGTGGCTGGTATGTTCCTCTAGTATGGGTGCTATGACAGCATGGGCGAGTACAGGACGAGACTTGGGAGAGGGAGGTCGACGTTCGATCACAACAGCCATAGTTGTTTGAAGTTTCCTCCTTTCCACCCTTGGAAGAAAAATTTGTGGAAAAATGCCTTTAAGGGGGGATGTTTGTAAGAACTCGGATCTTATTTTTAGGTATGAATCTTGATTTCAGGTTGTTTTTGAGGAATAAGGAAGAATTTGGAAAGTTCCTAAGTACACATCGTGTACTAGGCTGCCATGCATAGCCGTGTACTAGCTGTGTAACAACCAATTACATGGCTATGTGGACCACCTAAAGTGGGGGTTAGTTGAGTCTAGTACATGGCATTTAAATTAAATGAACACACAATGTACTTTTATTTTTATTTGATTAATCGGACTAGGGTCGCGTCTAATACCCAGAAGCATATTCTTCTCCATGTGTCTCGTATAGGAGAGTGATGTATGATGGAAAATATTCGATCTCCTCAAATTCCTCCATCCAAGATCTGATTGATACACTTCTGGGTGCATTGGATTCCCACCAGTGATTTCTCTCTTTCCCCAGAGTCTCTCTTCCTGATTTCTCTTCTCCTTTGATTTATCCAAGGTTTAACAATTTTGAACTTTTTGAATATTTATGATGTTCTAGGCTGATTAAAAAGTCGACGTTCGAGAGTGTTCTTCATATGATATCAAGGTAGGTGGTTTGTGCCTTTCTTTGATAATATTTGGCTTATATATACTTAAAGTTATTAATACCCATGCTTGGGGTATTGCTTATTTTGGATTTATCCCTATTATCTACCTTCCATGGTTTAATTGATGAAAAAGGGGTTATATCATATGCATAAGGTTTGATTCCTTGTTTATGGGACACCCTAACGAAGCATTGTTGTGCACGCTCTCAAAATTATTTATAGCTAAGTGCAGCACAGGGGCTGACCTAGGTCATTCTCTTGAGGAGCTTTTGTGGTTAATAAATCACTACTTATATTCCACCTAATCTAATTCTTTTTTGTTGTTTAATATTTTATGAAATAAATTTAATTTAATAAAATAAATTAAATTCATAAATCATAAGAAACTAAAATTTAATTATAAATTACCATGCAATGCTAAACAGAATGTAATTAGGGAAGACAGGAAGTTCTCCCGAGAGAATATTCAGGGAGCACCTTCATTGGCCAGCTTCAAATATTCTTAGTGTACACACTCCATAGTATGTGTGCACACCTTATTCTACCCCAGTTGTGAATGAAAAGCCTACTTAGTGATCGCCAAGAACACCCTCCATCCACCTCCTCAATCGAGGGAAAATGGTTGTAGATTAAGAAGTTAACCTTTAGACAACCACAGTGAGGATTACACCCACTATAAATTATCCTTAGAATTAACTCAAATAATATCAAGAAGATGGTCTTGGGTTCAAGAACCTTATTACTCCCTTGGGATATTCCTCTTATTAGTTACTCATGATCATGAGTATTATAGTTCACGATGGTAAGATGAGAGGAAGAAAAGAGGGTGAATCGGTGGACACAAAAATAAAAACAATGCATGAATTTATTAGAAATATAAATTACAATTAAAAACTAAAAATAAAGAAAATATATAAAATAAAAATAATGGTGGAAGATTTGTGGCTGGCCTCCCTCGGTGGAGATCTCCTCCTTGGTGCCTTGATGGAATGGATGAAAAAATGGGATGCTTTGAGGAGGAGGTGATGACCTCCTTTTATAGGCAGAATTCGACCCCCAAAGGTTTGAGCGTTTTAGACCCCATTAATTACCTCTTCACGCGTTCAACCTTTCATGAATGATGTTCATAAATATCTTGTACGTCTCCTCTCAACATTTCAGCTAATTTGGAAACCGTATGTAGGAGTTATGAATTTTTCATTCTCGGTTGCTGTTTCTGGACGAAGCATCCCGGAAGGTTCCTCCACAATAATGTCATTCAATAGCCTTCTTAATGACCTCCAAAAGCCTCCAAATTTATTTTAGAGACTGAACTATCTGTCCTAGAGGTATCTCAGGTGGAAAAACATCATTTGGATATGTGTAGGCCGCGTTTGATATCCGTTATGTTGTGTGGGTCCATGCTGTCCGCCCGGAAAAATTCCAATCTTCAATGATTTTTAGACCCTTTAGATGACCGAATAAGCTCCTGGTCCAGAAGACAAAAATTAAGGAAATAAAATAAGTATTATAAAAAAATTTGAATCAGAAAATTTGGAATTTTATTTTCCCTGAAATGGCCAAACTACCCCTGATGTAAAATTCCGTCAAAGATCCAGAATTAGTCGTTTTTCACATTTGGGTTCAAAATAACACTAAAACCTAAAAAAATGATAATTACCCATTAAATAACACTTTTGTGGGATTATAAACAATGTTTTACAGTATAAAATATATGAAAATGTGAGCTTAATCACTCCCCCACACTTAAACATTTCACTCCTGGGCAATCATCTTACATCCAAATCAAAATCCACACAATAATCAAAAATGAGAAAATATCAATGATTTTATCCAAAATAGAATTCCATCATGTCTCATTTATGAATAATAATTCTCTCATTTTCATTTCAATCATTAAAATTTGTTCAACCTCATAAATCAATCCATGGCCCAATCACAACCTACCTCACATTGAATTTTATGTCACTCTTCACTCAAGAGAAATTGAATCTAGAGTTATACTCATACTTGAAAATTGCATGTATCACCATAGGTTTGTGAAAATTATCATTTCTCCACAGCGTGAAACATGAAAATGAATTTAATCATGAGGGATTTAATTAAAGGTTTAAATGATTCTGTGTCTTAGGGTCGGTGGTAAAATGATTGAAAAATGTTCCAAGCTAGAAAGAGGAGGTTGAACTTTTAAGTACAATGCATGATTAAATCAAGTGAAAACACAAGAAATTACTCACTCAATACTACTTGTAAATGTGAAAAACAATCCCACCCCTCTTTATGATGTGGTATATGAGCCAATAAGTGATGATATCATCTAATTTCTCCTCCTTTTTTTTCAAAGCTCCAGAAAGGCACAACTTTATTTTTTTTTCTTTTTTTTATGGAGGATGAGCTGAAAATTGAATACAATGAATGAATGAAAATTCATGCCCTTGATTTTTTTGGGAGGGAAATTAGTCATAAAAGAATGTACAATGAGGAATTCAAGCTCATCTCTATTTTTTTGTTTTCTTTTTTAGGAGAAATGGATGAAATAAATAAAGCACAATGAAATGACGACACATGCCCAATTATCTTGTTATCCACTGCCCAAAGTATTGAAACACACCTCACACCACCCATAAATGATACACATACCAATGAACGCACATGAAAGGCCCTTACCCCACACTCAAACTTGAAATATCCATTCAAAAATACTAAAAGTGCGGGGTAGGTAAGGAAAAATTGGCTTGTGATGTGGCTTAAACCTATAAGGCAATTCATGGCATCTAAGGGCTTAAAAAGGATAAATGTAAAGGTGGGTCTTAAGATAAAATGTGGCTAGCCAAAGAGATGCCTCAATCATTTCAAATACATTCCATAAATCCAAAGCTTCGAAAGAGAATATTCACAAATTCTGGTTCTCACACTAAATTCAAGTTTCCCTCAAGAAAGTGTGGGTATTAGGAAGAATATGTAAAAGTGGTTTAGAATAACTCACAAGATTGGAAAAAATATTTTGAGTCAGTTGTTTCATGGTCATGCATTTCAAAAACCAGTCAAACTCATACAAATGATTGATAATCTAATTCAAGAAAATGTTTTCACATCAACAATCATTTAAAATCCATTATTTCAAAAATCATTTCAACTCTTTCAAAATAAATTGTTGTGTGAAAAGTGATAAGAATATTTATTAAAGCTCAAAAATCCTAAAAATATAATAATAAAAAAATGAAAATCACATGAGAAGAACTAAGAAGGTTGACACTCCCCCACACTTAAATTTAACTACCCCTTATTTCAACTCAACAAAATATAAATATAAAGGTAGAAAATCAAAGGGAAGGAATGATACAACCTGACATTATTTTAGAAGTGGATGCCTTGAGTTAAGCTCCTAGAAGAAGGCACTTTAATACTACAAGAAAGTAATAAAAATAAATAATAAAAATAAATAAAAAGCATGAGAAAAGTAAAAGAAAAGAGATAATGCTTGGTTTAGACCCCCAAGCGGGTGCTAGGTTTTTACTGCCCCTAGTCAGGCAGTTTCAGTGGTTTATCCCCAATCAGAAGGTGGGTGTGGTTTCTTTGAGATGAACCACCACATGTGAGTTTTCCCGATGTCCATGATTAAACATTGAAAGTAGAGAACCCCAAATAAGATAAGAATGTTCCCAACCCCATAGAAATATTAAAGAAGAAATTTGATTTTTGAAGTGGGAGGGAATAAAAGATAAGGGTGCACCCTGTTAACTTTGGTGGTGTCCTCCTCCATGTGATATAAAAGTTGATGCAGAGGATGTAGTCGCACCACCACCAGCTTCTCCGGATCTTCTTCCTTGATTACCACCACTTGGGTGGTCTCATCATCAACATCCAAGGCCCGATCCATTTGTGCTATATCCGAAATTTCAGGAAAGGAGAAGTCAGAAAACAATTCAGTTTGAATAAAATTAAAACATGACGAATCAATAAAGAAATCTTCCCTTTCAAGTAAGTCAGCTTGGAAATTGATTTCTTCTGACAGGACCATTGGAAACTTCATCTCAGCAAGTGCATCTTCTTCTTTATCTTCCAAAGTAATATTGAGTTCAAAAGGTACATATTGTTCAATATCAAGAATGGGAGGATCATGTTTCAAGTTATCTTCAACAAAGTTATTCCAAGATTCTTCCAAAAAATGTTGACCTCCCATTAGTGCATCAGTTGGAATGTGTACTTCTGGGACCCCCTCGAGCAATGGTTGAGTGCGGGATGATGTGATAAGTTCCTTTAGAAGTTCTTTCTCACCCACCTTAGGTTCTTTAACATAAAAAATTATTAGTGAAATCAATTCCACCACTCGTTCAGGTTCAAGTTCTGGCTCATGTTCGGATTGCCCTTGGGATGTGTGTACATATTCAGCAATCCATTCTATTTGTCTCTCCAGTTTTTGAACTTTATCACTAATCATATGAAATTGAGCATCAAGTTCATTGAAAACATTTTCTGGCACATGAGATTGTTCAGTCCATGAATAAAAATTTGAATTGAAAGACATCATGAACAAAGAATATTTTTTTTTAGTTTTTGAAATTTTTGATTTTTTTGTTCTTTTTTTAAATGAAAGGAAAATTATTTACACAATGTGAATAATAAATAGTGAATTAAAACCACTTGGCTCCCCGAAAACGGCGCTAATTTGACGAAGCGTTGTCGTGCACGCTCTCAAAAATATTTATAGCTAAGTGCAGCACAGGGGCTGACCTAGGTCTTTCTCTTGAGGAGCTTTTGTGGTTAATAAATCACTACTTCTATTCCACCTAATCTAATTATTTTTTGTTGTTTAATATTTTATGAAATAAATGTAATTTAATAAAATAAATGAAATTCATAAATCAGAAGAAACTAAAATTTAATTATAAATTACCATGCAATGCTAAACAGAATGTAATTAGGGAAGAAAGGAAGTTCTCCCGAGAGAATATTTAGGGAGCACCTTCATTGGCCAGCCTCAAATATTCTTAGTGTACACACTCCATATTATGTGTGCACACCTTATTCTACCCCAGTTGTGAATGAAAAGCATACTTAGCGATCACCAAGAACACCCTCCATCCACCTCCTCAATCGAGGGAAAATGGTTGTAGATTAAGAAGTTAACCTTTAGACAACCACAGTGAGGATTACACCCACTATAAATTATCCTTAGAATTAACTCAAAGAATATTAATAAGATGGTCTTGGGTTCAAGAAACTTATTACTCACTTGGGATATTCCTCTTATTAGTTACTCATGATCATGAGTATTATAGTTCACAATGGTAAGATGAGAGAAAGAAAAGAGGGTGAATCGGTGGACACAAAAATAAAAACAATGCATGAATTTATTAGAAATCTAAATTACAATTAAAAACTAAAAATAAAGAAAATATATAAAATAAAAATAATGGTGGAAGATTTGTGGATGGCCTCCCTCGGTGGAGATCTCCTCCTTGGTGCCTTGAAGGAATGGATGAAAAATGGGATGCTTTGAGGAGGAGGTGATGGCCTCCTTTTATAGGCAGAATTCGACCCCCGAAAGTTTGAGCGTTTTAGACCCCATTAATGACCTCTTCATGCGTTCAACACTTCATGAATGATGTTCATAAATATCTTTTACGTCTCCTCTAAAAATTTCAGCTAATTTTGAAACCTTATGTAGGAGTTATGAATTTTTCATTCTCGGTTGCTGTTTCTGGACGAAGCATCCAGGAAGGTTCCTACACAATAATATCATTCAATAGCCTCCTTAATGACCTCCAAAATCCTCCAAATTTATTTTATAGACGGAACTATCTGTCCTAGAGGTATCCCAGGTGGAAACACATCATTTGGATATGTGTAGGTCGCGTTTGATGTCCGTTATGTTGGGTGGGTCCATGCTGTCCGCCCGAAAAAATTCCAATCTTTAATGATTTTTAGACCCTTTAGATGACCGAATAAGCTCCTGGTCCAGAAGAAAAAAATTAAGGAAATAAAATAAGGATTATAAAAAAATTTGAATCAGAAAATTTTGAATTTAATTTTTCCTGAAATGACCAAACTACCCCTGACGTAAAATTATGTCAAAAATCCAGAATTAGTCATTTTTCACATTTGGGTTCAAAATAACACTAAAACCTAAAAACATGATAATTACCCATTAAATAAAACTTTTGTGGGATTATAAACAATGTTTTATAGTATAAAATATATGAAAATGTGAGCTTCATCACACCCCATGGCTGATTTCCCTTGTTTGAATATTATTGGCCATTTGGCCAAGGTTTCCCATGAGGCATACCATATTTTCCATTCCTTGGGTTGTTTGGGATAAAGTTGTTTGGTCATATATGATGTATATTTTATTATTCGATTAAAGTTGAGCCATGTAATATTTTGAATTTCATGTAGAGCCTTTAAATAATGTTGTATGCGTGCTGATCTTCCTTGAACTGTGAGAGCCTTGGACCAGGAAAACAATGAGGCTTTCCATGATTATTTAAACAGGACCATGAGTGCCTTGGTTTAGATTTTGACCTAGGGGGTATTGACTGCGAGAGCTACTCGGAGGTCATTTATAATTTTTGATACCATGTGGACCCAAGGGTATTGACCGTGAGAGCCGCCCTAGTGGTCGTTTGAAATTGATTAGTGCTATGTTAAACCAAAGGGGTTAGATTGTGAGAGATTTCCCAGAGGGTTGCTTTTGAATGTTTGATTGATTGTGAAGAGTTTTCCATGACAAATCACAATATTGGACTCGGTCTTACTTGTTTGTTTTGATGGTCTTATGAGATGTCTCTTTGTTATTATTATACAAGGGGATACATAGCTTCGGATAGATCCTGAGGTTACATTATTCAATTGATTGAATAATTAATAAATATAAATGAATGTAATTGGAAACTATATGATTGTTTACTTTTGAGTACTTTATAATTTATTACTTCACTTTTTCTTATTACCTGATATATATATTCACTGACAGTTAGGTACAGATCTTTTAGTGGTTGCCTACAGGGATTGATCTCACACCCTGTTTGGGTCATGTTTTTGGGCCCAAACATATTATATGGTTGAAGGTATAGAAAATGGAAAGTGCCCTTCTTCATTAGGTACTTGAGTTCTATTGGATCTAGAGAGCATGGGACCAAGATGAGGCCTGCGATGCTATTGGATTTTACTATTTTCTGTAATTTGGTCTGAGTATTATATTTCCAACATTGTGACTTGTTTGGATGCTTTTCTAGATACATGTGACATGCATCATTTATTTTATATATGCTGTAGTTGTTTATAATATCAGTCTTCCACTGTTTATTTCTATTGTATGGTATTACTACTTCCGCTACTATTTATTATATTTTTTCCACTGTGCTACTCTACCAATGGGGGCATAGTTTCCCTACTATCGCACCCAAGGCCCTCACTGCTAGTCGTCATCCTTTGGCATTCAGGGAAATGTGCTTTATTCCATGTGACCAATCGGGTACGAGGCACCTTTGGGCGTCACCCAGATCCGAGACATTACAAAAGTAATACTATGTAATTTAAATAATATTATAGTAATAAAAAATGGATCATAATCAATAAAAATCTCATTTTCCTTCCTTTATCCCTTATAATGGAGGTAGTAAAACAAGGTCTTGGATCAAATGAACAACCTTCCCCTTATAAACCATGTAAGAACATAAACAAGAGAAAAAATATTCAACTGCATGCTGAGAATGAAAATAAAATAATCTTAGCAATGGACAATAGAAATAAAAAAATTACAAGAATTCACTCTATCATGAACCTCCAATCCCAAAGGCATTTTTTTGTTAATTTTGGATAACCCCACGTTTTTTATTCGATTGGGAGGGAACCCTAATACATGGAATTGAAGGACCATTGGAACAAGGCCTTAAAATGTCCTGAGGGACCAAAGAACCGACACACAACACAACCTATCCCCTAAAAAATTTCCATCTTAACTCCAAAGCCCCATTCCACGCAAAGATGAATGGAAAGAAATTTCCCATGCAGAACTGTATAGAACCCGATACCAATAGAAAATTACATACCCTCTAATTATTACAACTCGGTTAGCCCTATGGGTGGATTCATTCATGATCTGAAATCCTCATCTAGAGTTTTGATTCTAGATCTTTAGTTAGTCATCTAAGAGGGTCTACACCCCCTCTTCCAAAGTCCGCAATGTCTTACCACTAGTGCTGCTAAGCCACCTAACACCATCCAATTTATATAGTTGTTGATGTTGAGGATGCCTTGCAGATCCATCGAGTCACCAAGATTCCATACTCACTGCTGATGCCACACTGCTGCCAACATAGACACCTTTCTGTCATCGTGGTCCTGCCAAGATGCCTTCCTCACCGCTGAAGCCACACGACCACCATTGTGGAAACCTACACATCATCATGGTCACCCGACACCGAACCCCTATCGACACCGAGGACCGAACTACCTCCACCATGATCAATGTTGCCCCTACCACCGCCGATGGCTCCCGCCAATCCCATCCTCTATGGCCCATCATCCTTCAGAATGAAACCTCAAGAATTTGGGGTCTTCCAGGGTTTGATCCAAGGCTTGATGCTGATTTACAGGGTTCCTTTTTCCCTAGGATAGACCGCAACTGCCTCTATCATGAACCTCATAGACTTAATTTCAATCACTCTAGGCATGATGTTATCTCAAACCAAATGGCTAACATTAAGACAAAAAAAAACCCACCAGTAGTGGAAATAGGAAACCTAAAACACAACACCCCAACAAGGAACAACATGCCACATTACGCCAAAAAATTAATTTAGCAATTATTTTTTGGCATTTAGTAGTGGTTTTTAGTGCTTTTCTAAAATAATCACAAGATGCAGTGTCAGGAATATTTTTGTAATGCTTTTGAAAAAACATTACAGAAGCATTTCAGGATGATTTTTTCATCATTTCACGAATACAAAATAGGCCTTTAACAATGCCTGCCTTTATTTGTGTTAGCAAAAGGCACTGATAATGGAAACCTTTATCAATACTAAAAAAATAACTAATAAATTATACTTTTTATCAGTTCTTTTCTTTAGCACTGATAATAGGTAAACTTTATTAGCATTTTTTTTGAGCTGATAAAGGGTACCCTTTATCAAAGCTTTATTTTTAGTGCTGATAAATGGTACCCATTATTAGCACTTTATTTTTAGCACTGATAAAGAGTACCCTTTATCAGTTCTTTATTTTTATCATTCATAAAGGGATCCTTTATCTTCACTTTTTATAACTGATAAAGGTCTGGATAAAATGAAAAAATGAAATAAATAATAAATAAAAAATTATTTTATTAAAAAAAATATTAAAATTTTTGTTTATTAAATAATTATTGATAAAAATGAATAAATTGATTATACTATATATAAATTATAAATACTAATAAATAGTATATATTAAATATATAGATATATGAAAAATAAAAATCAAACAAATAAAAATTAAAAATAATTAAATTGAGAAAAATATTAAACATTTTATTAATTAGATGATTATTGATAATGTTAATAAATAGTATATTATATATATATATATATAAATGTTTATAAATATGATTTATATAATAAAAAATATTTATGATTTACATTAAATAGTCATATATTTAGTGAATAATAGTTTATAATTAAAAATTTATATGAATTAAAAATACAGAATAATTACATAGAGTAATAGAAATAATTGAATGCCATTTTATTTTTAAATTTAACATAGATCAAATATGTGTTACATTGATTTCACACACATTTAATTAATGCATTTTAATATACAACACACACACACAAAAACTTATCCATTTTTTTAATATTGTCAGTGTACTTAATTTTAATTTATTTAAATTCACTCATTTTTAACATGCTTGCACTTAAGATTAAATATTCAATAATAATGTTAAAAAAATATTTGTAAAAAAATATTTACAAATAAAAATATTTATAAAGGAACATTTATTATATTTAAACATTTATAATTATAAATAAATAAATATTATTTTTTTTAAAATATTTATATAATTAAAAGTAAATAATTATATATATTTAAATAATTATTAAATTTATAATAAAATTATTTAAATAATGAATATATTTACTATATTTATATTTATATATATCTATTAAATATATATATATATAATTATATAATTATATATAATGATATAATTTTTTTAAAAATATCAATAAACTTATAAATAAATAATTATATATTTAAATAATTATAAAATTATAAGAAATATATATAAATAAAGAATATATTTACTATATTTATATTTATATATATTTATTATATATATATATATACACACACACAATTTTTTATTTCTAATTATAATTATAAATCCTTTATCAGTGCTTAAGTAATAAGCACTGATAAAAGGAATCCTTATATGTTATTTTTTGGAAGTAGTGATAAATGTGTCCTGATCTATTTAAAAAACCCCAACCAGTCACGAACCCTTCGCGATATTCGAAACTTTTCATGGAAGCCACCTTTTTTCGGCACTCCTCCTAGGTGAATTGAAGCTCAAATCAAGTCTTGAACAAATCCAAGGCTCGAACAATTCAAGGGTCAAATTAATTCAAGGTTAAAACATAAGTATTTCTCTACTTTCTCTCAACCTTAAGTATTTCTCTAATTTTTATTGGGGAACTCGAGGTGTAAAACATCAATGGTTCTGGCTGCAGTGGAGGGTTTTTTATAGCTATGAGTGTGGTGAGTTAGCCATTTTAGAGATTTGGTCATGGGGATTGTCTATTTTGATACTTGTAATTTTTAGATCATCAAACACTTATATTGTGAACCTTCCCAGCTTCACTCTCATTCCATATGAGCATCTCCTTCCTTCTCAATTGGAGTTGTAAATTAATGTAGGGGATTTGTGAGATACCCTTTTATTTATATGAAAGTGTGGATGAATTATTCTTTATCTTCATTGGATAAATAGTGGAATTTACCTTCTGGTAAAAGTCACATACCATTTTACATCATCTATATAATTTGGTATGTGTTAATTTCAATGATGGTGGTTGGGTATCCTTTGAGACTGCTTCCTGGCATATTAAACTGACTAGTTATTTTCATATTTGTATAGAAGAGACTTTATATGGGGAGTGATGTTTTATAGATATGTTAAATTTTTTATTCGACTTATATTTCTGAGTGAATTTAGGTTAGTCCACTTAGAAAATGTGACATCATGGGATTCATTCCATCTTGGTAGAGGCTAGTGTGTATGGGATAGATGTTGTAAGGGTTGGTGTGTTTTCTCCCTTGTTTTTCATATATCTTGTTGATGTGTATTATTGATTTATGCCAACTTCTTTATGGACCTCCATAGAATCTCAAGGATGGGTCAATGTGTATTAGATGGCCTCCCTATAATCCCTTAGATGGGTAGATATGATGTGATGACCTCCCTAGAATCCTTGCGATAGGTCAGTGTGGTGATATGAAATCCCAAGAGTCTTGATATGTTTTCAAATATATGATATACCATTAATATTAAATGTAATAATTCCTTAGGTTATTACATCAATTGCTCCAAAAAATAGAATGGAGATTATCAAATTCTATATATTAGAAATTATTTTTAGGTATTGATCATTTAAGGTATACATGTATTGGTTCCACCCCTAGGAATATATGATTACCATCCATGTATATGAAATAACTTTTTATTTATTAAAATGTTTTATCAATATATTTTTATATATTCTAATTGATTGAATGAGAGTTTATTATTCTTGTTTATCATATTTGGGTTTATTATTACTATTTATTTCCCATATTATATTCTCATTTGTTTAGGGGAATTAAGAAAAAATTTATGTGTGTCAAAAAACACTTATTATTGAAATTGTTTTCTTAAGACTCACCCCCATATATTTTATAGATAATTGTCATTATCATCAATTTAATCTCCTGAATAGTTATTAAATTATATTGATTGAGACTTATCCCCCATCTCTTTTATGTTTCATGTACTACTCTAAGAATTATTCACCCCATGTATTACTACCGCTTAGATTATTTCAAGCAACATAGGTTCATGTTGACAAGATATGAAGGATGTGTGTCAAACAACAAAATGAAATGATAAATGTTCAGGAGATGATCAGATGAGCTTGAAAGTTGTCTAACTTTCACCTTTGAATGAATTCAAAGGATAACACCTACCCTAGTGGAGTAATTATTTTATTAAATTCAATTACCCATTTTCTTCAAAGCATAATAAAATTATTTGAAACATTCAAATATTGGGTTTCCCTTGTTATATTTGTTTATAACTTTCACATTTGATAATGAATATTTTATGTGTATTTATTTACTTATTTTAAAAAATGAATATTTTATGAACTCAATAGGATAGATATGAATAAAAAATTGATGCACACTAATAATTTGAAAAAAGATTATGAATATGGAGTTAAATATTTCACCAAGTTTGAAATAGAGCATGCATATGACCCTTCTCAAATCATTTTCAGTGTTTAAATAGTTTTTATTCAAGAAAAATTAGTTCGGAAGAGTTGGAAGAACATTTGATTTGTCATGGAATAGATCAGATCTATAAATTTTCGACTAAACATGGGGAAGTACTGAACATGCACATTTATTGGGTTGATACTGCGGTTTATGGATCATCTGATATGAATACCAGTGTAAATGATGATAGAGATTTCATAGAAGAAATGACAATGGAAATTAAATATGAACTTCGTGATTGTTGAAAGTAGTTTGAGAAATTAAATAGTTATTAATAGAGAAAACTGTATACCAGCTATAATAAATACACAACGTTGTCAGTTGTATTGAATTTATATAATTTTAAAGCTGGAAGTGGATGGAGTGACACCAGCTTTATAGAACTACTTGGTATCTTGAATGATATGCTACTAGAAGAAAATAAACTACCATATCAAACATATGATACTAAATGAATGCTATGTTCAATAGGAATGATATCTAAAAAAATACATGCTTTTCAAAATGATTTCATATTGTTTCACAAGGACCATGAATCAATCATAAAATTCCCTAAGTGTGGTGAAAATTGATAAAAGAAAAATTAATCAAGTACTTCAAAATTTATATGGTAATTTCTTATCATTTCATGGTTTAGAAGACTATATGGATGCCAAGAAACTCTGAGACAATTGAAATGACATGAAGATATAATAATTAAAGATGGGAACATACATCATCCATTAGATTCTCCTTAGTGGAAGAAAATTGATATGAGTATCCTAAATTTGGAAATGTTCCAATAAACTATCATCTTACATTATTTACAGATGGAATAAATATTTTTTTATATATATTAGTACTCACAGTACATGGCTCACCATGTTGGTAAATTATAAGTTTCCTCTATGGTTATGTGTGAAGTGAAAACACATTATGTTCTCTCTGCCTATATTTGGACCAAAGAAACCCGATAATGTTATTGATGTCTATTTGGATCCATTGATTGAAGATATAAAATTGATGTGGGATACAAGTGTTACAATGTATGATTATAATATAAGTGAAGAATTCACATTGAAGGCCATGTTGTACGAGACAATAAATGATTTACCCACTTATGGAAACTTATCAGGCTATAACATTAAAGAAATATTGGGGGTGTCTCATTTGTGAAAAACACACATACTCAGTTTGGTTGAAACATTCCTTGAAGACTATGTTTTTATGACATAATTTTTTTACCTTGATGACATAAATAGAGATACTGGATGACAACATTAAATGAGAATATCGAATAAGGTACAACACTATATACAGTAACGGGTGATCAACTATAAAATAAATTAAAATATATTGACACTTTTTTCAGTAAACCATTTTAAAAAAACCTTACAATATTAGTTTGTAAGAAGTGATCAATTTTCATTGAATTACCATATTGGATTTTTTTTGTATGTCAAAAATTTTCTTGATGTCATGCATGTTGAAAAAAATGCATTTGATAGTGTTATTATCACATTACTAAATGTTCATGAAAAATGAAATATGGAATCAAATCTAGGATGGACTTGATTGAAATGTGGAGAATGGAAGAGTTTGCATTAGTGAAGGGAAAAAGGAATAATTTTCTTCCTCTAGTAGCTTAAAATCTATACAGATAGGAAAAATTATAATTTTTCCTTTTCCTTATTAGTGTAAAAGTACCACAGGGGTATTCATAAAATATCAAGAATGTCGTTTCAATGACTAATTTGAATTTACAAGGATTAAAATTACATCACTGTCATGTTTTGATGTAATATTTGATGCCTATTTATTTTAATTGCATTATTCCTTAAAATTCATGACATACATTAACTAGACTATGCTTCCTTTTCAAAGCCATATTAAGTAAAGTTATAGACCAGGTGAAGTTTCCAATTAGGAATAAAGAGGTTGCAGTCAAATTATGTGAATTAGAGATGTTATTAACACCATTATTCTTTGATATAATGGTCCACCTAATGGTTCACTTAGTTAGAGAGGTTCAACTATGTGGTCCTGTCCATTAGATATTGACGCACCCCATTGAACAATATATGAATATTTTTAATGTGTATGCCAAGAATTGATGTTTTCCAGATGGTTGTATTGTAGAACGATATATTGTTGAAGAAATTCTTGAATTCTGTATTGATTACCTATCATATGTTGACAACATCAGTCTCCCAAAGTCTCTTCACAAAAAACGCCTCATAGGTGATGGTATTTTCGGAAGAGATGTTGTTACAATTACCTTGATAGAGCAGGAGTAAGTGAACGTTTACATTTTACATAATAGTGAAGATATTGATCCATACATTGAATCCCATAAAGAAATTTTTAGATATTTTAATCCACCAAGGGATGAAGGATGGATACCAAATACACATTATCAATAATTTATAGAATGGTTTTGATATTAAATTTATAAGAAGTTATATGAAAATAAAAATTCAATTTCTGAATGACTTTAATTGATATCCAAGGGACAAAATTAAAATTTTATATCTAACACTAGTTTTGTAATAAATGGTTATACATTCTATACAAAATAACACAATGAATGAACTAAGATACAAAATAGTGGTGTTACTATTGTGGTTGAAGTGATTCACATATCTGGTTCCAAGGATAGAAATCAAATTTATTCAAATATGTAATATTTTGGAATTATCTAATAGATATAAGAGTTGTAATATACAACATTTCAAATGAAGATTCTTAATTTCAAATGGGTTGATAATATGAGTGTAGTGAAAGTTGATAAAATGGGATTTGTAAAGGTGAATCTTAGTGTGGAAGGGGAAAAATAAAATTTGTTCATAATGGAATCATAAATAGTGCAATTATTTTATTTCTTAGATCTAGTAAACAATAATTGGTCGATTGTCCTGCTAGTGACCAAAAAAATTGTCAAGTTTGATGAAAATTCAATTGCGGATAACCCTTTCATTGGAAGATCACAATCAGTTTATGGATGTCCCATTGTAGACAATGTCTTGTATGCTAAAGGGGAACATAAAGAGGGGATTTGGACTTGATAGAGGAACCAACTCAATAAAACCTTTAAAAAAAATAAAGAGAGTTCAATGAGAAGGTAAAAGTGTTTTTTTAATATACTATGTTTTTCCTCATAATATTATATATTCTATAATACATTAATAGAATCTAAATTTAATATTTTACTACTATGTAGACAATGTATTCTACACATGATGATGTTACCAATCCCTTATAAGAACAAACTATAATGAAGCAAAACCTTTGGGAAGATGTAAAGGTAATGTTTTGATATACTTTCTCAATTTTACTAAAAAATTATATAATGTAACGTTGATTTAATTTTCATTATTCATTGTAGAGTTTATTTATTTTAGAATATTTCGGTCTATATTTCCTGACTTTTTAGGAAGATCAATGACACTATCTTTTCTCAATCATAGAGGTAATCTTGATGTTTTCATAGTAAAATCATTGTCCATAGAATTAATGTATTGTTTCATATTTATGTTTTCTTTATTCCTTTTTATTATTACTCATATAATAATTATTTTCTTATATAGGTGGATTCTTTTGTTCGAATTGGGGTGGTTTGTTCAAAGCTACTCATGATTGTGAGAGATTGTAATTTGATCCTACAATTGAGATAATGAAAATAAGGATCTATATCAAGAATTCATACAACCATCATAGAAAGGTGAATACCTAATAATTATTTAATTAATTTTTTCATCACTTTATCTACTATTTGTAAGTTAATTTCCTTATCATTTTTATCTAATACTTATTTAGTTTTTTTTCACAGATAATTTGGAAAGTTATATTTATTCGATGTTCTTAACTAAAAAACCTTTCTCATTGAAATATAGAAGAGTAAAATAATCTCATGTGGTTATTATAGTGACTTATCATGATATAATGTGCACATGAGCTTCCTCTACTCTTCTATATTTTAGGAATGAGAAAGGGTTTTCCACTAAGAACATTGGTTCAATATATAGTTTTGGTTTTTCAACAAATAAATTTAATGGACATCATTGTAACATTGTAATTTAAGATTTTTTTAGACTTTAGGATGTGTAGGAATCATTCACACCTCAATCCGACCCATAGTGTGACCGATATGACTCCAAGTGCTTCTTTCTATTTGAAATTGACATTAATTTTAGTAAAAAGGACAACTGACATACAAAAAAACAAAAAAAACATATTTATATTATTTTTATACTTTATTACAACAATCTATAAGTCATTTTAATGTGTAATAATCACCTGCACGTCAATCCGATACACGATGTGCCCGATATGACTAAAAGTGCCCGTTATCAGTTTAAAATTGGTATTTTAGTTAAAAAAGTTACACTCATTTGAAAACCAATCAAACACCCTCATATTTTCTTTATAATTTATTAAAATTATTCATAATTAATTTCTAACATAAAGTAATTGGTCTCATGTCAGACTGATAGACGATGTGATCAGTATGAGTCAAACTACATGTTTCCAGTTTAAAATGACATTTTAGTAAAAAATAAAAGTTTTACACTCAAAACCAAGAAAACACAATCATATTGTTTTAATACTTTTGGAAAATTATGCATAAGTCATTTAAGATGTGTATAAATCAGTCGAACCTCAATCTGACACACGGTGTGACCTGTATGACTCCAAGTGCATATTTTTATTTAAAATTAAAACTAATTTTAGTAAAATCAAAACTAGCCTACTCAAAATTGATGAAATTCATTAAAATTGTTTTGATACTTTACAATAATGATCTATAAGTCATTTTTTACATATAGGAATCAACCTCATCTCAATACAATACACGATGTTCCCAGTATGACTCAAAGTGTCCGTTATTAGTTTAAAATCAACATTTTAGTTCAAAAATTATCACTCATTGAAAAATGATCAAATGCACTCTAATTTTATTGATAATATAGGAAAATGATTCATAATTCATTTTTGATGTGTAGGAATCAATCTCATGTCAAACCCATGATGTGATCGTTATGAGTCAAAGTGTGTGTTTCCAATTTAAAATGGCATTTTAGTAAAAAAGAAAAGTGATGTGCTAAAAAATGATAAAACTAATTTATATTGTTTTTATAATTTAGGAAAATAATCCATAAGTCATTTGAGACATGTAGGAATCAGCCACACCCCAATCTGATGCACAGTGTGACTGGTATGACTCCAAGTGCATCTTTTTATTTAAAATTGACAACAATTTTAGTAAAATGGACAACTAAACTACTAAAAACTAATCAAACACATTAGTATTATTTTGATACTTTACAAAAAAATCCATAAGTCATTATTTATGTATAGGAATCAGCTGTACCTCAATCTGATACACTATGTGCCAGATATAACTCAAAGTGTTGGTTATCAGTTTAAAATTGACATTTTTGTTCAAAAAGTACCACTCACTGAAAACCAATAAAACATGCTCAAATTTTATTTATAATTTAGGAAAATGATTCATAAGTCATTTGTTATATATATGAATCAGTCTCATGCCAAACCAATACAATATGTGATCGGTATGATTCAAAGTGCGTGTTTCCATTAAAAAAATGGTATTTTAGTAAAAAAGACAAGTGACACACTCAAAACTAAGAAAAAACATTCAGATTATTTTGATACTTTAGGAAAATGATTCATAAGTAATTTGAGATGTATATTAATTAGACATACCTCAATAATATATGAAGTGTGACTGGTATGACTCCAAGTGCATCTTTTTATTTAAAATTGACATCAATTTTAGTAAAATGGACAATTGAACCACTCAAAACCAATAAAAAACATTCATATTGTTTTTATAATTTACAGAAATTATCCATAAGTCATTTTTGACATGTAGGAATCATCCTCACCTTAATCTAATACACAATGTTCTCAGTATGACTCAAAGTATCCATTATCAGTTTAAAATTGATATTTTAGTTCAAAAAGTGTCACTCATTGAAAACTGATCAAGCACGCTCATATTTAATTGATAATTTAGGAAAAATATTCATAATTCATTTTAAAGTGCATGAATTGGTCTCACATAAAACTGATACACGATGTGATCAACACGAGTCAAAGTCTATATTTCCAGTTTAAAATGACATTTTAGTAAAAAAGAAGACATAGTCAAAACCAATAAAACACATTTTTATTATTTTAATACTTTATTAAAATGATCCATATATTATTTGAGATGTGTATGAATCATCCACACCTCAATCTGACGCACAGTGTGACCAGTATGACTCCAACTGCATCTTTTTATTTAAAATTGACATCAATTTTAGTAAAATGGACAACTAACCTACTCAAAACTGAGAAAACACATTCAAATTGTTTTGATAATTTATGAAAAATATCTATAAGTCATTTTTTATTTGTAGGAATTAGCCTCACATTAATCTAATACACAATGTGATAGGTATGACTCAAAGTGTCCGTTATCAGTTTAAAATCGATATTTTAGTTCAAAAAGTGAAACTCACTAAAAACCAACCAATGCACTTGGATTTTCATGATAATTTTTGAAAATAGTTTATAAGTTATATGTGAAGTTTATGAATTTTTCTCACATCAAACTGATACATGATGTGATCAATATGAGTCAAAGTGTGTGTTTTCTGTTTAAAATGACATTTTAGTAAAAAAGACAAGTGACATACTCAAAACCAAGAAAACACATTCAAATTGTTTTGATACTTTATAAAAATTATCCATAAATAATTTGAGACATGTATTAATCATACAAACCTCAATCTTATGCGTGGTGTGATAGGTATGACTCCAAATGCATTTTTTATTTAAAATTGACATCAATTTTAATAAAAAGAACAAATGACGTACTCAAAACAGAGAAAAAGCATTTGAATTATTTTGATACTTTAATAAAATGATCTGAAAGTAATTTGGGACATATATAAATCATACTAACCTCAATTTGATACAATATGTGACCAGTATGACTCAAAATGTATGTTATCAGTTTAAAATTTAAACTTTAGTTCAAAAAGTGTCACTCACTAAAAACCAATCAAACGTGCTCAAATTTTATTATTAATTTAGGAAAATGATTCATCAATCATTTTTGATGTGTAATAATTGGTCTCACATAAAATCGATACCTTATGTGATTAATTTGAGTTAAAGTGCATGTTTCCAGTTTAAAACAACATTTTAGTAAAAAAGACAAGTGACATACTCAAAACTGAGAAAACACATTCATATTATTTTGATAAATTAATAAAATGATCTATAAATAATTTGAGACATGTAAGAATCATCCACACCTGATCCTGATGTTTGGTGTGATTGATATGACTCTAAGTGCATCTTTTTATTTAAAATTGACATCAATTTTAGTAAAAAGGACAACTGACCTACTCAAAATGGAGAAAAAGCATTCATATTGTTTTGATACATTAAGAAAATGATCCCTAAGTCATTTAGGACATATAAGAATCATCTAAACCTCAGTATGACACATGGTGTGACTGATATGACTCAAAGTGCCCATTATCAGTTTAAAAATGAGATTTTACTTCAAAAAGTGTCCCTCATGCAAAACTGAGAAAACACACTCAGATTTTCATGATAATTTAGGAAATAAATTCATAAATCATTTGTGATGTGTATGGATCGATCTCATATAAAACCGACACATGATGTGATTGATATGAGTCAAAGTTCATGTTTCATGTTTAAAATGAAAATTTAGTAAAAAAGACAAGTGACGTACTCAAAACCAAGAAAAAATATTCAGATTGTTTTGATACTTTAAGAAACAATCCATAAGAAATTTGAGATGTGTAAGAATAATCCTCACCTCAATCTGATGCATGGTGTGATCAATATTAATCCAAGTGCATCTTTTCAATATATAAGTGTTATTTTAGTTTAAAACGCACATCACATCGCCAAACACCACCACATGACACAACCACTCAAATTATCCCATGAGAATTTATCTTATACTTATTTAATTAATTTTCATAGAAATAATTCTTGAATATGAACAAGAAATGGTGTGATGTGTAAGAATCAACCATAACTGAATTTGATACACAATGTTCCTGGTTTGACTCAAAGTTTAGTTTAAAATTATCATTTTCTGTTAATTTATTTCTTTATATTATTACTAACATAAGAATTGTTTTATTATATAGGTGTATTATTTTTCTTGAGTAAGGTTGGTTTGTTTGAAAATAGAATGATTTAGGGTCAGGATCAAAATACAAAGGAACATTGATGTTTTTGAATGTATGTAATAATTTTTACTTATGGAATTGTATAAACCAATGTTTGAAATTTTTATAATATAGTGTTTTTTTCTTGTATTTGCGTTTCAAATTTAATCTCATTTAAATTCTATATTAGTACTTGATTTTGTTGATATCTGGTGGTGCTTATAGGGATGCAGTGTGATGTTATAGCACATTGCACTGGTGCTGTTACAACACACTATAGTGTTCCCCCTTATCAATTCTTTTTAAAGCACTGATAAATGGGTCATTTATCAGTGCTTTTAAAAGTGTTGATAAATGGGTCCTTTATTAGTGCTGATAAATTGGTCCTTTATGAGTGCTTTTAAAAACACTGATAAAGGTACCCTTTATCAGTGATAAATAAAAGTACTGATAAAGGACCACTTTATCAGCATTTTTTAGCACTGATAAAAGACAAGGGCTTTTAATCTTTCTCTGGTAGTCAGCGATTCCCTAGAAATGATAAAGGTCATTTTTAGTGTTGTAAAAGGCCTATTTTGTATTAGTGTTTAGTGGAGGTTTAAATCTCCGCTAAACGCTTAACATAATTTTTTTTAAATATTATTTATTATTTACTTATTATCTATTTATTATCTACTTATTACACCCAATAGAAATTAAGAATATATATATATCTCTCTGTGTGTGTGTGTGTGTGTCTCCTGAGAGTCAAACCTCTTACCTCTTTATTAACTTTACCACTCTAGAAATCTCTTTATGTGGTGACTAGACAGACATTAATATACTTACATATATATAGGTTAAAATATAAATATATATATGAAAACATTTATATTATATATTATATATTATATATTATATATTATATATTATTATCATTTTAAAATTTATTATTATTTATTATTTATTATGTGTACATATATATAATATATAATAAATAATTGACAAATAAATATTAAATAAATAATAAATAATAAATAATAAATAATAAATAATAAATAATAAATAATAAATAATAAATAATAAATAATAAATAATAAATAATAAATAATAAATAATAAATAATAAATAATAAATTTGTAAAAAATAAATAGTAAATAGATAATAAATAAATAATACATAATAAATAATAAAAAAAAGTAAAAAAAATAAAAAATAAATAAAAAATAAAAAATAAAAAATAAAATACAATGAAAATAATAAATAATAAATAAATAAAAAATTAAAAAATAAATAATAAATAAATAATAAATAAATAATAAATAAATAATAAAAAATAATAAAAAATAATAAAAATAAACAAATTTAAAAATAAAATAAATAAATAAATAAATAAATAACAAAGATGTTAATGATGATGATGATAATGAATGACTTGAACCAAGGATTTGGATACCCAAATCCATTATATTGAAAAATTTATTAAAAGAAAACACACACACAAACACAGTTGCATGGAGATGGAAGCTCAAGAAAAGTGGTGACTCAACACCACCCAAAATCAACAAATGAAAACATGACGATAATCACCATTGAAAAATCCCACATCCTTAACATTAGACAAAAAATCAAAGCAATATTTATTTCCTTTTTATACGGGAAAGCCTGACTTCGAGATCCACCCCATTAGCCAGGTGTCACCCTCTCTATTAGGGAGTATATTGTGAGGCGAGTTCCTTATCCCCCAAAGTCTCCCATATTAAAATTATGGTTTCTTCTACCCGCATTATTCCTTCAGTTGTCACATCCTACTTAAAATGGTCAGTCAACACTTTCTGTTCATTCTCTTTATGAAGTGAATTATCAACCTACTCATATGGTAATTAATGATCCTTTTCATTCAGGGTCCTCCCCTTTAGAGAAGCAAGAGTTCCCCTAGTGGCTGGAGATGTGGTATCTAAATGAATCACATCCTTACTTCCATGGTCATTATTCCTTTTCTATGCAAGAATATGTGGATGATTACAATCATCTTTAGATGAAGACATTAGGGGAGGAGTGTTCCCCCAGTTTTTACATCCATCCTTCTCCTTCCTTTAAGCTAAATCAAGTCAAAATTAGGTGTGTTAATATAGTCTAGCAAAGAGAATAAGCCATTTCCTAATCAGAAATGGGAAAGCCTCAATAGGTTCTCATTTCTAAGGACTTCTTCTGATGCATCATTCCTAATTAATCATTTGGTAGTCCAAATAGAGTAACCATGCCCCTTGGATATCTAAGTTTGAGTCTCTCATGTTGATCTAGGTGAGTCCTATATGTCTATATCAGTGTCTCCAGTTATGATTATTTTATCAGTAGTATCCCCATATAATTTAATCCCCCCAGTATCTAGGTAATGCCAGCTAATAGTGAGGTTTTTAGGGCCTTATCAGTATCATTACTTACATTACCCTAGTTGGAGACATGATCAAGAACAAGACTAGGCTATTTATATTGATTACCTTGAGTATTTTCAACCACATTTAGTCAAGGAGGGTCTTCCTCATTATTTTCCAATGTGGACTCCACCTAAGATTTGAGAGACATGACAAGATCTAAGACAAGCCGTATAACCACCTTGACAATACTTGCATCATCAATCCTCCATCCCAGTTGGTTGGGATTAATAGGCTTCAAACCAGTGAGCTTTAATCTAGAGCCATCTGAATTCAAGGAGGAGATCCTAGAAGGTGTTTTAATAATTTCTTTATAAGTAGGTTGAGCCTTCCTACCCTGGAGTTGAATAGATCCAACATAGTCAATTTTCTTCTTCTCTTTGTGAGATCTTGCTGGGATGAAATATTCTTCCTACACATCAGCTAGATCAGATTCATGTTTAGTATATGAATACCACAAATTACCATTCCCAACACTCATATCATGTGTCTCATGGAGAGTGAAGGTACCTTCCTTTAGTTCCCTTTCATAACTTTAAGAAATCTTTTCATTTGAACCAGGTTCCACTTATTTAATATCATCAAGACCAAGCATTCCAAATTGTACAATTTCTTTATTATTCCTTAATTGAGTATACCCACCATGTTTTAAGTAATAAAAGGTATTTATACTATTCTATTACCTCCATCAATATGAAGTTGTGATTATTATTGGTCATAAAGGCCCTACTGGTAGGTCTTATCAACATCACCAACCCCCTGTAGCTTTCCAACACCTCCTTTTTCTTAGTTGACAGGAAACCACCATCCAAAGGCCTATATTTACTAGTTCCATTCATAATTTCATGTATTCCAGTAAAAAAATATATGACCCTACTGATACTATTCCATAGCCACATGATCACTATTTCATCAATATTCTTTCCAAGCCCCTATATCTCAGTATTTCCAGCTTTCAGTAGAGGCAAATTACACTTACAATGCTCAACTAGGTGTCCATTTTTCTTAAATATGGATCATTTTATACCCCTAAGACATTTTTTCCTTACATACCCAATACATAATAAATTGAATCAAAATTCGGTAACATGCTAATATTCAATAAAAATTTCAAATACGAATTCATGATACACTAAAAATATAGTTTCAATGAGAGGGGAGTAAAGATAAGATTCAACAAGAACTTGGGAAAAATGAACAAATCTGGAAAGATAAGTATCTTTTTAAAACTTAATGAGAGTTACCACAATAGATAAAATATCCCAAAGTATATTTGGGTGATGAAGAAACCAATCTAGTCCTATGACCATGATCCATGATTGGGCAGTTGAATTCTTAACCTGATTCGGATGAAACCATTGATACAAGTCTTGAAATCTCAAGGTCCCTAGATTAAGGGAGATAAAGCCAAAGACCTAGGATTTTTAATTTTAGTTTACATGAAGGTAATATGATATGAAAAAAACCCATAACAATTGATATGATAGGATGGTCATCAAAAATCCAAACCTAAAGAAGTCAAGTTTTTAAATCTTTAAGCTTCCATGAATTAGAGCTCTTTTGTGGAGAAAACCATGCAATAATAGAGCATTTATAACCTTTAATTCAATCCCTAAAAAATTTATTCTTATATTCTATAAATTACAAAGTACCATTCTTCATAATCTTATGCAAGGGTTATAAATATGAATGGTAATCAGATAAAAATCTATAAATAAGATGTGTCTCAGCTGAGGGAGGCTGATTGAACTTTAGATCAAGTGATTATTTTAATTGGATAGTAGACATAAGATCATGATTAAATTTCCCAAAAGGTAGATTTTCTAATGCCAAACCTTCTTCCACGGCTTCCTTAGGGTCTTCAATATTCTTTGAGGGATAAACAAACACATCACATGTATAAAAATAATAGTTCAGATAAAAAGCCACCGAGAAAGAATCCTAATCACCATGAATTAGTATAGAGAGAAACTTTCAAATCACATCCATCTCCTAGTATAATAATAATAATAGTAATAATATAATAATAATAAGATAATAAAAATAATGATAATAATAATAATAATAATGGAAATAATATTGATAATTATGATGATGATGATGATGATGATGATGTTGATGATAATAATAATGATAATAATGATGATGGTAATAATGATAATAATCATAATAATAATAATGATGATAATGATAATAATAATGATAATAATAATGATAATAATAATGATAATAATGAAAAATAGGTAGGTATAGACCTAATGGACAATACCATTTATTGAAAAATAAAAAAGGGTAAAAAGGTAAAGATGTGGGAAGACAAGGTCGAACCATCCTCTTTAAAAAAATAAAAACAAAGATGAAAATATAACTAATGAAGGCATCTCCCAACATAAACTTGTTAATTTCCTCTACCATGAAAGTGTTGGCCTTACCACAATGTATTTTTCCTCTGCCAAGGTTTATGTTCTTCCTTTGTGGATGAAGAAAATAGCCCACTGTTATCACCTTTACTTATAATCCATGATCCATTATTCCATGAGAGGTCACAAATACCCAACTTAGGGTTGTATCCAGTTTTATCCTCTATATTTATTGATAAAATTCAGAAAAATTTCAAGATAAAATTAGATACTAAAGAAGGAATGATCCAATTTTTCAAAAATGATCTCAACTTGAAAGTCGAACCAATCCTCCATAAACATTCTAAGAACATTAAGTAAACACTCATCCTCAATCTTTTATGGGATTATTTTTATTTCTAAATTAATCCCATTTTCTTTCTTGAATTCTTCAACTATGTCCTTGTAGAAAGTTTCAAAAATATCTTTCATTAAATATGAAAAATATTGGGGGTATAGTGTCAATTTACATTGATAATCACCTAAAGATGTATTACCATTTTTTATAGTCTCAATAAACATGTCAGCAACATGATCAGGGTTGGAATGGTTAGGAAAATGATCCTCCATATCGGCAGAGACTGAACAGACTAAGAATCAAGAGGGAGGTGGGGTGAATTGAGTTCTTATTCCCATATTAGAAAACCACCCTCTTTTAGATATGAATACATATAATATTTTCTTAATACAAGAACACAAAAAAATAAAATAAAAATAGAAAGATATCATACATAGATATTTATAGTGATTCAATGAATAAAAATAACCTAGTACACCCCACAAACACCCTTCTCCAAGAGTTTTATGATTTTCACTAGACTAGTCCTTTTACTGGGGAATTCCAGTCCTTTTTCCAGGGATTGAATGATTGAATGCAAGTACTCAACACTTGGTATAATAGCATCAACATGAGATTTCAATGGGGTTCTAGAAGGGCTTTATAACTAATAGCTTCAAGGTTATTTTACCATGAACCTGTACAATAAAATAAATAATAAATATAATTTTTACAAGTTTATATCATAGTTATAAAATAAAACTAAAAGAAGATAAGAAATATCCAAGAGAGATGATAATAATAAAATGCATCTCTAGGAGAGTCTTATAAAACTATAAATAAATGATCAATATAGCACAAATATAGTTCTTGAAGCTTCCCTTTCTTATTTTCAAGTAAAATAGAGCATCACCCAAGAGGGAAAGTTCTTGGATAATTGAATAGGGGATTCTATTATTCTATGTATTTATTTTCTTCTCACTTTATTCCACATAAAAAATCATGAAAAACTACTATTTTAAACTTAAAAAAATAGATCCTTAAAAAAATACAGGGTTGGTATTTAAATTCCATACATATTTTTCTTGGAAATACCTCACAAACAAAATTGTCTATTAAATTATCCTTGTATTTTTTCCATTCTCTATACTTCCCTATTATTATAATCATTTTGACTATAAAGTGGTAAATCAATAATTAATGAATGCATAAAAGCATTAAAAACTCACTTAAGTAATTCAAAAGTAATAAATACCAAGTTGCAGAATGATGTAAATGATTGTAGATCACTATGTAGCCAAATTATACACATTTAAATTCATATAGACCAATTGATCCACATAGATATTCTTCACGTAGACAATTTATCTATGCAGCTGAATTTATATAGTCATTCTTTACATAGATAATTTACTTCACATAGATAATTTCTAACGTAGCCAAAAGAATCACATATTCATTTGGATCTATGTAGATGATTTCACCACGTATCCAAATCATGCATCCAATTAACCCATATAACCGATTCACATAGAAGATTGATCTATGAAGTTGATTGATCACATAACTGAATTCTCAATGTATCTAATTTCTACATAGTTGATTTCATGATGTAGCCATTTCACAAATCCAATTATCCAGACTTAAGAGTAATTCATCAAAATTATAGAACTTATAAATTTAATAGCTGGACAAATTCGATAATAATAATACCTGACGAACACACTTAAAAATAAAATTATCAATAATATATAAAGGGTATTTAAGATCATCAAAACCTAAAATACAAGGTATATGTTGGAACAACATTAGTAGTCCAACAATCCCTATTCTCATAAAGTAATTAAAAGGAGTTATAGTTCACTATAATAGTTGGTGGAAAATATAAAATAGAAGGGGTGTGCTACATGACTTTCTTTAAGATAGTATTACACCCCCTGTTAGATTTAATACCCTTATTTGGTTTTTTAATTCAATGAAGTAACCTAACCAAGTATCCTTTATTCCTTTCTGATCAAATGAGACAAAAATATTCCTCTCAAGAAGCAACTGATTGTCAAATAAAAGTTGAATATCCATTTCACCAGCAGAATCTTTAGAGTCCTCCTCATACCATTCCTCTTAGAGTTACCAATAAGAGTGAAGGTACCGGGGTCATAGCTGAAGCCAGTGGGCCAGGGATTTTAAACCATTTCATCATTGGGATGATGAGAATAGTCATCCATGATGATCTGAGCCCCAGTATAGTGTGAGGATCTCACATAAATTAAGCATAACACAAAATTTAAAATGAACTCATACCTTGTTTGAAACTGAAGCGCACATGACTGTAGTTTGTCTCCAATGATCATTGCTCAAAGGATCTGAATTCAAACCCCTCTATATTTTCCACACATTCTCCATGAATCCTTTCACTCACTATTCGTCATAATCCATGTGCTAGTGTAGAGTTCCAATGAGTCCTACAACATCGCGACAACCACCATGATCCATTGCCTTCAGTCCATCGAAGGCGTGCTTGGATCTACACTTAGAGAGAGAATTTCTCTCTATAAGAGGTAGGAGGAGAGATATGCTCTCACCTTTTTGGAATGAATAGTGTAATATTGAGATTATCCTCTCTTGTTTATATAGAAAGTTGAGTAAATACCCGTAAAGGGTTCCAGACCCCCCAGAAATAAAACACCCACTAAATAATTAATAAATAATTAATTATGATGAACTAAAATACATCATAAATATTATTTATATTTTATCACATACCTAATATATATATATATATAAATATATATTAAATATATCACGTGATAAAACCGATTCATTTAACTCAACTCGTAATTCACGCTTAATATTAAACAAACCTAGAATATTAAAATAATATTTATTAGAATAATATTTTCTCATATTTACTTAAATTGTAAATAATTTAATAAATAAATTCAACCTAATTATTCTTCACTCGAATAATAATGATTTTTTTTATTTATCAACGATCAATGACTTGAAAAACACTCGAGCCCTATGGTGGGGCCTACTATGTCCAATATACCTATTTAACTGAATATGGAAGATTCTTGAACGAGCTATTATGTGTGACCCTATATGACCTTATCTCGATAGTAGTGAATAATATTCATAGAATAAGAGAGGATTCTAGATACCCATAAAGGCCTCTAAATAGACAAGGATAATCATAACAAAAAAAAATCAACATATGGACACACACTGTGTAATATAATCTCTTTGTCCTTAAATATCTAAAAAAGGACACACACTTGTGTCATAACACTTTTCTTTATTTATTATTTGTTGATATAAATGGATAGATTTTCCCTTGTCTTCCCTGTCCAAGGACTTATGAAGGTACTACCATCCTGATCAACATGGACTGAGATATATTACTTTCTCAACTCAAAAGTGACAAATCCTTTCTTGACCATTCAACCAATGCCATACCACCAATGATGCACCAAACACAAGCTAACTTGACATGATTTCATTATCATGGTTTTTTCCTTGCATCAAAGTACATGATCAAATGGAACACATTGATAATGATCTCAAGTCACGATACCAATACACATGTCTGTAGATAGTAACAACCAATGACACTGAAAACATTTAGTGTTCCTATTGGAAATTCTGTTATCATGATCACACTACTAGAGATCACCAAGTGTGAACTTCATGAGAATAAGTATCAATGATTATGATCCCCCAAAACCTAATAGTCAAAAATGTACTATTCCCAGTCAGTAAGATATATTTAGACTATAATACCTTTGTTTAATATTAATTTCATAGTATCTTGATGTTTTCATTATAGATTGGGATCTTCTATAACCTTTTGACATGATAATTAATCTATGGACATTACCATTTCAATAGTGGATGCAGAAAAGTATAAACTATAAGGATAAGAGTAAATCATGTTTATCAAACCATACACATGATATGGTAATCAAAATTACCGTTCAATTTGGGTCTAGGGAACCCACTATTACAATAGTCCCACTTGCACTAGAGCTAACTTGCTAATGAACCTTATTATCTCTCACATGATAAAGATCATGTTTCTACTAAGTACAAACTTTAGTTACTAGGTCTTCCATGTTTCCACTGCATGTCTATTCTGCTATGTGTGACCTCACCTCATTGAGTAAAACTTATCAAGAGATGATATCCCTAAGTATATCCCTTTTTTACACTATAATGACTTTCAATCTTGGCTAGTACCAGTAAGTTAATTATTATAATGATAAAAATTTACTTACTAGGTGTGAATACAAGATCTAGAAAAAATAATTGCATTTAATAACTACTTCTTTGCTAACTTAGAAGCTGAAAAAACTCATTATTTATAGGATTGGTTACCACTAGCTTATATGAGCTTGACTAACTCATCACCTTAGCCTAACTATGATATCAGATCACACTGATATAAGGAAGAATAGTTTGTTTCCCCTCAAAAATAGTATCCCTTCTTCTCCACAGACTTAGTACACATATTTTGTACCTTCCCAAATAGAATTATATATCATAGAATACACGATTGATCCACTACTGAAGCGTGTGAAATTTAACTCAACACTAAATCTACTTCTATTCCTTTTCATGTCTACTAAGAGGGATTTAATCCATGTGAAATTGGTAACAATTATCTCTTGAATTGTTCCATCTTGTATTTTTTAATACCATGTCACTATATGTATGATTGACCAGGTCTAAGAAATTGTTAGAAATACCTCAGTAGATCATGTTTCCTATAACTTAGGTTTCTAATTTAATATAATCTCTAGAGATATATATTCTTTCATTATGGTCTTAACTAACTGTAAGACCAATATCTATTTTCTATATGTTTATGAACATATTTTACTTGGAAAATAATGGCACTCCCTCTAACCTTTGGTAGAAACATGGAAAAGATTCATTCTAAAAAAATATTCCATGATCTAGTTTCTTACTTCAATCCTAAAATGAATTTTAGTAACTTACAACCCTATTGAAATTCTATGATGTGACCATCCCTTTTTGGTTGCATCGTATTGACAAATTCTCCGATTGGTGGTCATGAAATCCAATTCTCAATGATCATAGATAGTAGATATGATAATTAAAATTCTATTTGATTTAGGCACAAAAACTTGGTATAACTAATAGGGCCTTATTGGTACCAATATTGTGCCACCCATGATCATCTCACTTGAATACCTACCACATTATTCAAAAAAACAACCCCTTTTGCACTTTGATAAATGGAATCCATTATTTAATTTTAATTTACCTTGTCAATATTAGATTATTTCCAAATACTTCCTACTTTTAGGAATTATTTTTCAAAATGAATATGTTATCACCATCCATGGTGAATATAAAACCATAAAAATGGTTTTAACCTCCCTATATAGCATTTTTCTCTGGAACATTCCTATTCTAGATGCACTTGTGGAACTAGTTCCTATGCCAACTATTTGTGCATCTATAGTAGTGACTCAACCCAAGTCAATATTTCTCCCACTATCTCAAGTAGATATGTACACCCTTATATATAAATTTAGTTTATCACTTGAATACAACTCTTCTATATTAGGTATTTATGTAATATCCTAATAAACTATTAGAATAATTACTTAAATTCACAATGCGTTTAGCTTGATGAAAATTTATTTATATATTTGACAAATTATTTTCATCTAAACACATGTATTTATGACATAATGAATTTCCATTATACTATGAATCATATGATATCCATTTATCATTATAGTTGGCATATGGTTATGGGATATCATCTCTATTTGCAAAGAATGTCTTGAAATATAATGGAAGTTTCTAGAAGTTTCAACGTTGATAATATATTCATAATGAATCTGATGTATAAAATGTGAATTTAGGAATTAATCCAAGCTACATTTTATTGATCAATTATAAAATGTAGTAATTATCATCGATCCTACTTATAAACATCATTATCATGACGTGGATAAAATAACACGATTTTAGGAATTACTCCACCCTATGTTATATTGATCAATGTTTGCTGACCTGAAGTAACCTAGATGTTTATATCCCAAGCTCCCTTGAGGAGTTTTGGGACTTTAATAAGGAATTATATGGACATGAGTTTTCTATTTCTTGCATTTTCAAACATTTTCAATCTTCTTTAATTTGATGTCTCATAAAAGAGCTCAAATTATGCAACATTTTCTATAGAAAACATTTCCCAAGAAATTCACAACTAGGGAATTGAGGTCCATCCCACTTCTTTTGTTGGGGGAATGATGGAAGTGGGTCCTAGAGTGGGAGATTATCAAGAGATTTCCATTTTGGGACCTAAGAAAACTCATGTAAATGATCCTCAGTAGAAAATACAGCACCAATGTGTTAGGTCCAAGGGTGATAAGGAGGTATTTGAGAAATAAAAAAATCTATCAATTGGTGAGTGCTGTCAAATTCTGTGATACTCCTTATTTTCTATGTCAATTGGTAATATCAATAACTAATTTCATTCGTCTTTCAATGTAAACTGTTTCAGCATCTAAATGAAAATGCATGGCCTTCCTCCAATTAATTTATCACACAAGGAGGGGAATATATTTCTCAAGGAAGGAAAATTCAAGTCACTTCCATAAGAGGACTAATTCTAGAGTATACCCCTCCACTTATTACTAGCTCCATAGAGAGTCAAGAGTCTAAGGACACTCTCCAAGAATTTATCTAGATTGTATGACTGGATATATGGAATATGGTTTTGAGGAAACCCATTATATATTTACCTTTGTGACTTCCTCATCTACAAAACATGTTTTTCATACTAGGGTATGATGGGTTTGACTACCGCATGGTTTTCATTATCGTGAAGAAAATAATTTTCTGCAAGGAGTAAGAGAATGCGTCAGAAAAAAACCTTATCAAATATAGAATACTCATTAGAACTGATGAACTCTGAGCTTCACTATTCTTAGAGGAGCACAATCATGATTTTAAATTGATGGAGTGCAGGCAGTGGGTTGATGAGAAATATTCTCAAATATCTCATTTCTAATAAGAGATGGGTGCTACCAAAGGGGATATCATAAAACATCATCATCCGATGAATGGAGTTCAAAATGAAGGGGTGACTATGATTGTGACTATGGTAGTGGAACTCCTCCTAGATGAGGGGACTAAGGCTTTCTGACTGGATTGTTTTTGTCAATACATTTATGGGGCCTAATATATACTTTAACAACTAAATATTTACATTTATGGCCTTTTGTAGAACATTGTAGATAGAATTTTATTTTTTGGATGTTCATTTGATTTATTCTCTATAAATGAAAAGGATTTTGTATGAAAATCGTCTCTTTTTTCATCCATATTCTCCTCTGTAATTATAACATAACATTAAAATTGGTTTGTGTGAAAAACATCCCTGTGTTAATGAGCTATAATTATAATAATATGAAAGGGGAGGTGCTCTAATTTTTACCTAGGTATTTAAAACTAGTGAGCATAATTAAACTATTGATTCATTCATATAAAAGACCCTAATTTTTTTTTATCTTTTGTTTCATTTCCCTAATTTTTTCCTAATTCAAATATGAATAAGAATTAGCAATGAAGCTTTGGATTTTTCTTAGGCCTCCCTTTGAAGGTTTTCAACCTAACTAGTTTTGTTCCTTTTTCTTTCATTGGATTATTTTTTACTAAACCATGCAGAGTGAAGGTCTAGTGATTTGAGAATCAACTTTTACCCAAGGTCCTATTTTTTGGATTTTCAATATGTTGAGTACTATGTCTCTTTTGGGAGTAGTTTAGAGTCTTGAAGGTGAGACTAATGCGATTGGTGTTTTAGATCAAACAACTTTTACCATGAGTTATGGAATGATAAACCAATAAGGGATTACTGGAAAATAATTTTATGGTATTATTCAGATACCCAAAGGAGAATTTTGAGTCTTTAATTTTTTATTTCTATATCTAAAACATGAGGTGAGACAAATATATAAGGAAATACCTTGGACCATATTTGAAAAGCAGTTTCTGACATAATATTTTTGTAGGGGATTATGGAGATAGAAGATGTCTCTCCTGAGGATGTATATGACTCTGGATGACGGAATCTCTTGGTGGGAAACCTATGAAAAGATAACTAGGGAATTTTATTGCATATTCATACAAATGTGTCTTTAGGAATCTGACATTACATTACTGATGGATGGGTAGTTTGTGAAGACCCCGATTTATCATGACCATGAAGGGTGGGTTTTCAAGGGAAGATATCTGATAATAAAGAAAGAATATCTATTCTAACTATCCATAAATGGTAAACCATATCTATATGAATTTTGATTGTATAAATATGTTAAAATTTATTATATGACCAACATCAGGGGAAAGGACCTTCCCTAACAAGGGTTGAAGCATTGTGCAGTTTAATGTCATACAACCATGACATAGACCGTTTAGTTTAACATCTTATGGTAATGATGCCGAGGGATATGGTTTAAGTCCATTTATCTTTGACCATAATTTTAGTGATTTTACCTTTCATAGTAATCTATCCCAGAATGTTATATAATTTTTAGGTATAAAAGAGGGAAGGCTGTAAGATGTAATTTGGGGGTTTCTAGATCCGAAGAGTGATATGGGACAAAAATTTCATTAGGGATTATAGAGATAGAAGATTTATCTCCTGAGGATGAATGTGCCTCTTCTTGAAATTCCCTTTTAGTGGGAGACTTATGAAAAGCCAATTGGGGTATATCAATGCATATTTAAACAACAACATCCTCTGACTGAATGACCCTTTTGGTGGGAAACCTATGAAAATCCAACTGGGGAATATTAATGTACATTCAGAAAAAGTTATCCTTATAAATATGAAATTCCACTACTGATGGTAGGGGAAAGATTATGGAGATTCCGATTTTCCCAGACACAGAGTTTGGTTTGTGAAAGGAAAGTTCCTGAATATGGAAGGAGAATTTCATAACAAAATTACCTAAGAATAGGGAGATATGTTTCACTACATAGGTATGAACCACACATAGTAAAGAGGGATTTCTTTATTGTTTATGGGAATAATACATAGAATCTGGACATCTCTATATATCCCATCAAAGTAATGATCAAGAAACACATAGTTCTATAATTTTTTCCTACACAGAGTGAATTATTCTGTGGAGAAGAGGATTTTTTATACAAGCTTATGTAGATCTAACTCATATGTATGAGAGTGGAGGAATTTTCATTTTTTAGCTAAACTAAGATGTAGGATCTGGGTATCACTATGTATCACATCAAACCAAGAATCAAACCACATGTAGTTATTGAATTTTCATCCTGAAAGAGATGTTGACCATGCAGTTTAACATCATGTGTTAAGGACTTCTAGTGTACCTTTTATAGTCTTGTGACTAAGTACATAGTAACCTTGATGTAAGCTTATATTCATTGATCATTTATGAAAACTCTTAAGCCCACATGAGCTATCTTTAGTGTGAGAAACAATGGGTGGCAAAGGTTCATTCCACCACACAAAGGTGATAAAAAGGAAGGACAGGGGAATTTTGATTTCATGATGGATGCACTGTATATAGGATCTAGGAATAATTATGTATCTAATGGGAATGATAATCAATCCATACATAGTTCTCAAATTTATGTCATGTAAGAGACATCAACTGTGTTGTTTAACATCACACGGAAAGGATGTCAGCCATGCACTTTAACATCATGTTGTAAAGAAGAAGGTGACCCAATGTAAAAAAGGAGGTAATGAATCCTTATGAGAGAATTTAAAAAGATACATCCTTTATTTGTGATATGAGGCTTCCTGATCTAGTTACCCAAGACATATTATGCTTAGTACATAGGGTAATACTAAATTTTAACATCATGTGCTAAAGATTTTGGTGTATAGTTTAATGTCAAGTGACTAGGATGACATGGTGTCTTGTAGTTTTATGTCTTATGGATAGGAACATATATCATGTAAATGGTTATTTATGTAAGGATTAGTGATATAAGGGTGATCCAACATGCTTTAGATGTAAAGAAGGAAATTTTAAACCATGATCATAGGGGTTCTCAGACCAGGAAAAGTGGTGTGGGATAAACTTAAGGAATGATCGCAGAACAATGTTTGAAAAGAAGGTTCCTAGTGAAATGTTGTTGATTCTTATAGAGATATTGGAGGTCTATCCTAAGGGATAATGCGACTTTGATAGACATGCCATTTTTGTGGGTGACTCATGCAAAGCCAACTGGGGCGTATTACAACATAATAAAAAAAAAGAATCTTCAAGAATTTGATATTATATTAATAATGTTCAGGTAAATCTTATGGAGATCCAAAATTTACCTGGAAAATGAGTATGATGTGTGGAAGGAATATTACCAAGTATAATGAATTTATTTTTACTAGAATTGTCCATGAAGTATGATGTCCCCTGTATGTTTATATGCAGGATACGAATCTTTCTATTTATATGATGGGATCTTAGATGAGGGAACATGAGTTAAGGTATCTTTCATAGATATATATTTGTTTGTAGGATGGGGGAATTTATTTTTTTATTTTTATACGTCCTTAGGACATAGGGTCTAGGAATCACTACGTATCCCATTTGAATATATAATCAAGTCACACATAGTTCTTGTAAATCTCCCTATGTAGGTCTAACCCATACATAGGTAAGTGGAATTTTTATGTTTTAGATGGACCTAGGATTGTAGATCTAGGAATATCTATATATACCATGATCATAGGAATCAGGACACACATAGTTCTTTAATGGAGGTGTGGTGGGAGACCAACACCATGGACCATGATCCTCTTGAACACAGATTGAAATGTTATACAGTTTTACATCATGCAATGAGGATGTGAACCATGAAGTTTAACATAATTTAGAAAGGAAGTTCTCTTATAGTTTATCATCTTGTGACTAGGATATTAGGCTATTTAGTTTATAGTCTTATAGATCAGACTATGGTATAGTGTAGTTTTAGTTCATACAACCAGGACTATTCAGTGTGCCTTTTAAGGCCGGTCATACATGGACATGATGTTATGCAATTTAACATAATATAACTAGTATGATGGTGTCATTTTGTTTACCATATTATGACATGGATAACATGTCATTATTTTTAGGTTCATAAGATAAAGGATGACTATTCCATTTAACATCATGCAATATAGAAGATATTCTATTTTATCACATGAAGTATTTATTGATAAACCTTTCATTGCTAGGAGAGATAATGAGCTTTCCATACATCAATGTTATATAATAAGTTCTATTATATTGGACCTTGTATATGAAATAAGGTCCTTCCCACTTCAGATCAAGCATTGTAGTCTTCTTCCCTAGTATCATTGGATTCCTGAGGACCAGTACCAGTTCTCCTTAGAGAAATAAGCAGAGGTGGACTTTCTTGTTAAAAGACTGTGCTATCTGATTTTAATTGACATCTAATTGATGAAAGGTATGTAGTATTTTCTCATAAAGTTACTCTAATTCATCCATTCATTTTTTGGATTTCTTATATATGGATAGTTGATCACAAATTGAAATGAGGAATGAGGGAAATTGGACCTAAATGGGTAGGATTACTTCTTCCCCATATACAAGTGAATAATTGGTTGCTCATGTGGTGGTACAGGTTTTAGTCTAGTATGTCCACAAGGAATGTAAGTTATTTTCAGTCATGTAATGTTTATTTTTATCCACCATTTTATAGATTATGTTTGATAGGGTCTTGTTGAAGGCCTCGATCTATCTATTGGATGCTGCATGATAGCATGATGAATGGTTGGATTTGATATTATAATCATGTTATAGCTTCTATAACCTAGTAGACTTGAAATTGGTGCTGTTGTCTATTAGTATTGTACAGGGGAAACTAAATATGGTAAATATGTTGTCTTTCATTAAGATAACAATGATTATGGACCCAAATTATTTTAGGGGTATTGCTTCGACCTAATTGGAGATGAAGTTGGTTGTAGTTAGGATATATTTGAAATAATTTCCCGTAGCTGAAGGATATGGATCCACAATATCCATTCCCTAAACATAAAATGGCCAAGAGTATTTGGATATGTGTAGAAACTCTGAGGGTTGATTGATGAAGTTGGAATGCACTTGGAAGGAATGGAACTTCTTAGTTAATTTCATAGAATCCTACATCATTGAAGTATATAAGTATCTAATTCTTCATATTTGATTAGAAATCCTAAACCATGACTGGTGGGCACAACAAACTCCCATGTGTACTTATTTAATGATGGAAGTTATCTTTTATCCATTGATTCACCTGGGAAGGACTCCGTAAAATCCTTATTTATAGAGAACTTTATAATTATTTGAGCTATCATAAAGAGTGAAGTTGGTCACTCATTGTTAGATTTTATCTTTTATTTCTCTTTTTGATGACAATACCCCATTTTGGAGATAATCCACAATGGGTATCATACAAATAGTGGTAGGACCTTCTAGTTTGGGGATGGAGTTTACCTCATTGATTTCTTCCATGATTACATGAACAAAAGCTGATACCATTCAGTGATGCACAATGTTAATGACTATTTCATCCCAATCTGGATCTTCTAGAGCTGTGACTGTATTTTCCAATGCATCTTCTCGAGTATTCCGTGATCATGGGATGTGATTTAATGTTGGATATGAGGGTAATTTTATCTTTATCCCCTAGATATAGTCAAGAATGGGGATCAGTTATTATTTTATGATAGCATGATATCCATTGATTTGTTTGATTACATACTCTGAATCACCTTTCACCTTTAAGTGTTCCACTGGAATTTAAAGTGCTAGTTCTAGCCCTGAAATGATGGCCTTATATTTTACCTCATTTTTCTTACATAATTTTAATAATAGGAAGGATTAAGGTAATATAGACTATGTTGGAGAGATTAAATGACTCCCAATGTAACTTTATTGAGTTTGGGGTCTTCCATTATCTTCCCTGTTGGGATTCTGGATACGACGTCGAAATACATCCCCCGCACCTGGGGGACCTCTTGAATAGAGAAGATATCTTCATTGGGAAATTTGTTATTCAAAAGTGTTGTTTCTATAGATGGATGTTATGAAAGGAAGAATTCAAAATCCTGGTCTTTTACTACTTTTCGAGGCATAAACTGAATGTCAAACTACTGTAGTATAACTGCCCACTATGAAAAATATACAATCATCATAAGATTGATGAGGTTATATTTGAGTGGGTTATTGTGAGAGACCAAATGTACCTCGTGGTTCTGTAGTTAGTGCCTAAGTTTCTAAACTAAGAAGATTAATGCTAGGAATCTCTTCTCAATATCTGAAAAACAAGTATCAGTGTCAAGCATGGTTTTAATGAGATAATAAATGTTTCTTTTATTCCAACATCATTATTTTTTGCAAGGAATGAACCCAATGATCATTCTAGGGATATTGCGTATAGAATGATAGGTTTCCCCTCAATAGTTGGCATTAAAACTAGTGGAATCAAGAGATATTTCTTGAGGTTTTCAAATGCTTTTTGTAAGTCATCAATCCACTAATAAGTGACCCCCTTATACATTAACCCAGTGAAGGGAAAACACTTTCCTGTGAGGTTTTCTATAAAGAACCGAATATAGGATAGGTTTACCAATAAACCCCTAAAATATTTGAGGTTTTTAGGAGGTTACATATTGAGGAAAAAAGTTTTCTTCTTAGGGTTGACTTTGACGCCATGACGATATTTGAAAAGATGATAAATTTCCCTAAGGCAACTCTGAAGGTAAATTTAAAGGGGTTCATCATCAGGCTATGCTATCAAAATTTGTTGAATATGGTCCCAAGATTATCCAGGTGTTCAAAATGATGTTGAGACTTAACCACTAGTTCATCATCATAGAATTTGATGAACCTTACCATGAAGGGTTTAAATATGTAATGCATGACACCTTAATATGTGGTGCTAGTGTTCTTTAAGCCAATGTGAATTAACCGATAGAAAAATATTCCTCGAGGGGCCATGAAAGTGGAAGATTATGAATCTTCTTAGGATTAAAATTTTATTATACCCAGAATAGATATCCATGAAGTAGAGGGATTGATATCCATCTGTAGAATCAATCAGAAGTTCTGTAATTGGAACCGAGAAGTCATATTTCAGATAGTGTCAATTGAGATCTCTGAAGTTGATGCATAACTTAATTTTCCCATTATTATTCCTCAATAGAATGATATTTAATATAATTTTATTATAATGGAATACCTAAATGAAATAGGATATGATAATATTTCCAAATTTAGCCTCAATTTTGGTAGCGTGAGTTGGGTGTGTCCTTCTGGATGCCTATTTGTATCCCCAATTGTTTTTTGGAAAGCCCAGGCGGTGAGTGACCACCTCAAGATCGAGTATTGGAAGTTTTGTGTAATTAAAGGAAAAAATTCCTGATGATACTTCATAAAGGAGGTATATACCTCTTTTTCTTCAGAAGACATGGCCACACTAATCAATGTGGGTCATGGGTCTTCCTATGTACTTAGATTTAATTCTATGAGTTCATCAATGGTGGTAGAAATGACTTATTCAAATTATGGAGGGGTATCACTGAGATAATCCTCATACTCTTACTCATATTACTCTTATTACTTACTCTAAGGGGATTTAGGTAATGAAGGAATCCCTTCAGAGTTAGGGGAGAAATTGACATTTTGACATCCCAAAAATGAAGTGACTTCCTCTAACCAAGCTGACAGTGTGGAGTCTCTATTAATCTTAATATGGGATAGTGATAAGGATAGATAAGGAGTATCTTGATCCTCTCTACATTACACATCAACCTCTTATAACTTAGTTGATAAGTCATGGATCTGTTAAAGGTTAGGGTATGAAGTGAGAGTATCTTCATCCAAGATTCTACTACTACCTGGAGAGTTAGTGTCCTTTTCATCACTACCAGACTCAGTTTACATGACTTATATCATAAAGTTTATTGAATACACACCCAAATTTGGTACCATCACTTCAATATAAGGGATATAAATTACATATTCTTCACTGAGTAACTTGAAGTGGTTGGACAAGGTCATTTCTAGACCATTCTGGACCATTACCTAAGAAACAATGTCAATCATGGGTTGTTTCCTCTCCCTCTGATAGAATCCTGCATCAATATATTGAGTTTCACTGGATTAAGTTGATAATTTATCACCATAAAATGTATAAATTTTACCATCAATGAAATATTTTAGGATTGGTGGTATGATAAGGTAATTTCCACATGATGATGTAACTAAGGCCTTCCCAACAGAATGTTAAAATCCATGTCTTTCTGAACAACCAAAAATTCTGTATAAGATATGAGGTCCTTGAATCAATCCCTGAGCATGATTCTTCCATGTGTATTTTTTTTATCTATTTTCATAACCCTATAGAGTTTGATCATAAAGGGATAAGTGGTCCTCATTGTAACCCATTTGAAATAGTTTCTGGATTGGAAGGAGTTTGAATCCTATGTTTTTTTGATGAAGGCCCATCATACATCAACATAATTTATCCTTCCAGATGCATACAAGGGTCTAATGTCTTCTTGTATAAAATAAAAGTTTTCCTACTCTTTGAAAGGGATTATCATGTGGCATTCAGTAGGATAAATATATGCGCAATATACTTAACCATTGGAAACATAAACATAAAATTATTAAGGGATGAATAAAGACTTTATAAGTTCTTCCCAAAGGTCTTTTGATAGACTTATAGTATCTAGGATTGAAAAATTGGCTAGAACAAAGGTTAGTTGCTCTAGAATGTTGTACTTCTAGGCTAGAGGTCTATTCTTCCCAGTGTTAGGCTACTCTTTCACTGGCACTTTAGGGGCTCAAGAACTTGACATAGGTAGACCAGTTCTTAGGATTGGAGTTGAAGGTGCTACTATCCTTAGTGTGTTAGGTCAAATAGGTCAACATGTACACTGATGTTGATTTGGTGATGATGTCCCCTCTAGTTGATCTTCTAGGATGATCAAGTCAGGGAAACCCCTAGAATATGTTAGGGAACTCTCCTACCCTTGCTAAAATCATTGGGGGTCTCTCCCATGACTTTTGGCTATGTAGATAGCCCGGGAAGGGATATGGATGAAGCATTAACTTCTATTGTTACCATGACTTCCCCTATTTCCTTAGTTCTTGTGGCATCTTCCTCTAATTCCCCAATCATATGCAAGGGAATCAGGTTCATAGCCATACTCATCATCAAAAAGGGATCCATTAAGTGAATAAAATTAATAGAACCAAAGACCAAAATGTTATTGGATGAGGATTCTATTTCATGGGTCAAATACCATTATAATGTTTGGCAGGGAAGTGATCGTTCTTTTGGGACTAAAGTCATGAAGTCCGATAAAGTCAAACCCAACTTCATACTCTGTACAGGTTCATATTCCTATGTTTTCTTCTTTCCCTTCTAGACATTTCGTCTCTTGGATGACAAGATTTTGTAGGACTACAGTGCTTATGGGGTAGGCTATGCCACAATGATAGTGGATGGAGACATAATTGGTTACTTAAACTATGCTCGGAGGACAGAATGAGTCTAGTCAATCATCTTTCTGATGATCCAATAACTGAACTTCTGCATACCTTTGTTAGTAACTTCCTACCATTCACCCCATTCTTCTGTATTGGTCATAGAACCACATGCTACCTGTGTGGGTGGTTTTCCCATCTTTACTTATCTAGATTCTACCATTTTTTTATGATGTCTTTAAAGAAAAAATATTCCTGGATAGTGAACCCCAATGTTCAGTGGAAGGGAAAACAATTTGGGAGATCTTTCATATCATCCTGATCTATCCTCTTGGGTTTTTTAAATTTGAGAAAGTTGTTTTCCAAGGCCTCTATGAAGTATCCATAGAATTATTCATCTCAAAAAGAAAAGAATTTATTATTTAGTTCCTCAAACTAGTTTTCCCTTTTATCCTTCCACTCATCCTGGTGAGGTGGGCATTGTAGTTGATGCTCCGGAGGAGGTTCTACCCAATATGATGTGGTATTTGGAGTTAGATAAGGTACAAGGGATGGATTAAGAATAATTTCCACAACCTATACTTTCCCTATTATCTTCCCTTGATTTGATGGAATTACTTGAGATTTGGATTTGGTTCACAAGATGGAGTCTTCCATTTTTTTTGAGAAACTCTAAAAGGCTATCAAAACCCTCTTATATATTTCAGAGGGATGAGTGGTGTACACAACTTTTCATAGAGATTATCTGTACAGATAGAAAAAAAATCTTCTTAGGGAAGCTATAGGTTCATATAGTAGGTCAACCCTTTCCATTGACCAATGAAATAAAATACCTTCTCATTCTACCACTATTTTCAGTTCTGGAGGTTGAGGACTGTCGTCTTCTGCAGCATTGAGATTAATTTAAAGAGAAACTACCGATATAGATATTCCCATCCTAGGATTGATTGAGCTATAAAATTGGTATACTATACTAAGGATAACCCTTATAGTGTTTGAATAAAGCATCTGAATTTAACTAATTCTTATTGTGAAGGGGTTCCCTTCATGGGATCATAGCGAGACGCAAAACACGTCAAATGCTGCTTCAGATCCCCCGAGCCATTAAAAATTGGGAATGTAGGGTTCCCAAAATTTGGTAGGGGAGGGGTCGAAACTACCCTTTTAGGTTAAGTCTCCCTTTCTAGTTGTGCTGGTGCATATATTTCCTCCATAACTTCCAATATATCTATTAATTACTTAATTGTATTGATGATCCCTTTAGAGACGTTTGGTTGAACAAGAGATTGATCAGAAGAAGAAATAACCATAACTATCAATGATGACTATACATGTACCAATAGTTGGTATCGTTCAGGGGCCAGTCCATGAGGATTTTTCTGACCCATCCCTGGTTGTGTTCCCAAGGGAGGTAACTCCTATTATCTCACTACTGTGGGGTCCAAATATATTGTTCATCTGTCTTGAATGTTGACCAGATGTTTTGGCTCTACTTCAATTGATGGGGTAAACCCTCTTTGTTGAGGTACAATAGTTTAGAGTGCGATTTGAGGATCTTCTTATAGAACATATTTAGTAAGAATATTTCCTCAGAGTAATTATGCATCATGTATTCTAAAATCTTTCATCTCTTCCACATGAAAAGTGAATTTTTCATTGAGTGTAAGGGGTTTAACCTCTTTGAGAGGGGGTTGAGGCACAACATTTCCTTTACCATTTTCTTTAGTAGATGATCGTTGGGGAGGTAGTATTGAGTGGTTGAAGGAATCCTAAATTTAGAGAAAGCCACTAGTTTTAGGTATGCACACCACCTTCAATCATTTCTATTTGGACCATATTATGAACTAGATCTTCCTCCTCCTAATCCCCTGTATTGACCTTGTGTTTTGTTGAATTTTCCAGGGTGGTGTTAATGAATTCTAATGATGCATAATTCTTTTTATGAATTTCATCAACCTCTTTGGGATATCACTTTTGTTTTTACTCTCCATGAGGTCTCATCCTTTACTTTTGCTGGTCTTCCAAGAATCATTTAATGAATGATAATATAAAGGGAATACCCTCCCAATTTTGTTATGAGTGTTTTGATAGAGGAAACTGGGTCATGAGATGGGATGAATTAGGAGGATCCATTCTGTGGAATTCCCTATAGTCAGTAAAATGATGACTTCCATTAAGGAGGAAGAGGTTGTGGTAAAAAATATCCCAACCCTATGGGATGAGGCTATTACTATTACCTTACCATAAAATTTTGATATTTTTTTTATGATCTCAAAGGTTGTGGTAAAAATTATCTAACCTTATGGGATGGGGTTTCTCTAGGATTACTGTGGATACTACTGCCAAAATTTCTTTCTTGATTGTATGGATCCTTTTTAAAACATGGGAAGGATTCATGGTATTACTTGCACCTAAGATACCTACAGCCGAAGACATTTGTGACATTTTTTCTATTTGATGGTTAACTTCCCAAGCAGGAGGATTTCTTGATATTTTCAGATGCACAATGAAAAATTCTTTCTATGGATCACTCTATTTTGGACCAAATTATATGAGAGTTGGTTAGGAACAGTTTCAGCTGGGCATACCTTCTATCACAAATATAGTCTGTTTGTTGAAGTTTCCATAAAGCTATGACATTTCATGGTGTCACTTTTGAAAATATTTGCTAATCTGGAATTTTATTGAAATGAAATGATCCATGTTCCCCAATCCTCTAATATGAATGTTGGCTATGGATTCTGTGATCATATGATGAACCCCTTTCAATGCATCGAGAAATGCACATTGAAGGTATCCTTGCAGCTTTCCCACTTTTGGGTGCTATGCATATAGGAGAATTTCTAAGTCCATTTGGTGGTGTATCCCTTCTATTACCTAGACTTGGCCCAAATATCCACCATAAGGTAATAATTTTTCTTTTAAATTATGAATATTATTCCACATATTGAGGCAGATTACGTGCACACAATCTTCTGACAATGCCTATGGAATTTTGTATTAGGGAGTGGATAAAGGTCAAAACATGATTAGTATTTCACCTTTAGACAACTATTTCCTCATGTTAAACATGTTTTATTAATCTTTCACCAGAGGATACTCAACCTAGTTTAACCAAAGTGGATACTTCCCTATTGATTTATTATAAACAACGAGATTGGTAGGGACTTCCACTGTCATATTGGAAGGTAGATGATCCAAGGGTGGTTCATAGAATGACCATTTCCTTAGGATGTCTTCTAGATGATATAGGATGTCACTTGTTAATGATGAGGAATCCAATATGAATAATCTCATTTTCCCAACTTCCACATGGTAGGAGGGATTTCTCATCATTAAATTTCCAAGTGGAGGACCTTCTTTACGAAATGAATTACCATTATGAGGAGGACTGCCATCACGACTTGACATCTGACTGAAAGGAGAGTTCATATAGTGTATACCCTAGGGAGGAACTTCAGGGTGGATGATAAAAAGGGTAGGAACTCCTTATTGTTTTATCTTTTTTCCACATGTAGGGATTCTGTGGAACTCATCAGTATATTGGTTCTCGAGATCGATTAAATTCCGAACATGATGTTAGCCTTCAGGAAAAGACATCCAGGGAGGACCTCTGGAACTACTGTTACTATTTTTGTAATTTTTTAATAGAAGAGTAGAATCTTGATCCACCATAGATAAACATACAAGTACTTCAAAAACTCTAAAGTTATTTACAGTGGGATAGTAGATCAATTATTCATTTTCTAGTCTCCTTTGATGAGGATTATTTTTGGATGTATTCTTGCAGATGACTAGGACCACTTGCTGGGGATACATATTTTCACATATGGAAGCTTGTTTGATTATATCTAGTATAGCTAATCAAATTTTTTGATAGGATTATGGATTTTTTGTAGGGGATTGTGCCTGCCTTGGAGTGTCAATTGGGATAGGCCGATTACCTCCAGTTGGAACAAGAGTATGAACTTGATCTGGTTGTCTATATATCATAGGGGTAATTTTTACCATGAACCTTATGAAAATGATAAGAGATATGTGTCTACTCAGTATTGACCCTTAATTTGTGTTTGTTATTCTACCCAATTTTTGGGATAGAGTTATGTGTCCACCCCTCCATCACTTCCACTACCATTATAATATTCAAGCTAGTTTTTAGGGGGTGGGAAGGAATTTGTGTCTGCCATTTCACCATTTTCAAGATGTGATGGGTAACTTCAGTAGCTATAATGGGGTTATATGCCAATTATATGGTTTTAGAAGGGGTGTGTGCTTAATATTGACTTCCATTTCTTATTGGTGTACACCTACATTACTCAGGTGCAGTGGAAGAGATATAAGTATGCCTCCTATTTGTTGGTGGGACATACCATCTAGTTTCTCCAACTATTGCCAAGTTAAACTGATAATATTGATATATATATATATAATTGTGTGCACCTTTCATGGTTTTCCACCATATTTGATTGGAGAGATTAGTTTATTTAGGTAGGTATTTGTTTCTACTCACATTTTGCTGCTGAATTTGACTGGAGGGATTATTTGGATGATGTCAAACTGTGTTGGGATTCTTGGATGGTGCTTATAGGTGTTTTTTCAAGCTTTTGTTTTGCCTACAAATTTGACTATAAGACTTATTGAGAGGGAACATAGGCGTGATCCTACTTCCTATTGCTTAGTCACTTCCCTTTTCATACCATCTTGCATGTTTGGGTTTTTTTGACCTGGGACAAACTTTTGAGGACAACACCCCCATTTTGCTGAGGGATTTTCACTGTTTGATGTTGTTGGATAATAATTCTTATAGGATAAAATTATAGGGACCCTTGTTATATCTATATGGGGCCTTTAATGTCCTCTTTATCAGCCTCCCTAAGACAAGGGAGGATCATATTGTCATATTCAAGGGATATTCTCCCAAAATGGTTCAATATGGAAGTTGGTTCTATATGATTTTGGGCTTCTAACCATAATTTTATGGATGACCGGAGAGTCTTCATAAGTTGGAGTGATTTTCAATAATCCTCTAGAGTCAATAATATAACATTTATGTAGTACTCCATGACTATTTAATTTGAAACCCGATGTTGGAGATGCTGAGATGGTGATGGAATCCTCTATTTGGTTGAGGACTTAGCTAGTCTTGTAGCCAAATCATATGTCTGTTGAAACTAGAATGTCTCCATTTGTATTGAAGGTAGATCTGGTTGAAAGTAAATAAAATATATTTAAAAAACACAAACAAGAAAACGTCATCAAATAAGTATCTCAATAAATGATCACATTCATAATCGATTATTTTGTTTAGCCCTCTCCAATTTTGGGTAGGTAAGGGACTTGGAATGTGGGAAACACCATCATCATTTTTAATTAATCACATTAGTATCACCATTTTTCTTTCCGAAGAATTTTTTTTCATGTTTTGTTCGATAGTTTGATTATGGGGGTTTGAATGGTTGCACAATCATTCACATCGGTTTCACCATTTTCAAATGGCTTCCAAAGTATTTTTTATATGGATAGATGATAACACCCAACAATTCCCTTATTAAAGATGTTTCACGAACCTACATTCCAATGGAATGAAATTATTGGGAAATGAGACAAAAATGCTTATAGAATAACATTGGTCAATAGGATGGGAGTTCAGGATCATTACACCCTTTTGGGGGGAATTATTTCATACTCTGGGAATCTCTTAATGATTTAAGACATATTCACTAATTCTTAATTAAATACCAATTATGAAAATGGACACCCTTAAATAAAAAATAAATTATTAGAATGAATTAATTTAGAATAATCTATATGTATCAGAGGTTCTTCATAGATGGAGAATTCTATATGTATCTTTGGTTATCCATTTATGGTCTCCTTTTGCACACAGGTTAGATATTATTTGGTTGTTTATTATTATGATGCTGGTTTTATGATAGATAGTGGGGAACCCTAGAATTTATTCTCATCTATGGAGATATAATCTATTTTAATATTAGGATAAGGCCCATAAGATGGGCTTACTACATATCCTTGTGAAAGGAATTAGAACCCATATAGTTTGATTCCATTTAACAGGACACATCATACCTTTTAAGGTCATATAATGAGTACCAAACTGTTTAGTTTAATGTCATGTAGCAAGGACATATAGACAAAAGATGCTTGACCAAAGTTTGGTTTAGGTCTTAGTCCAAAGTGGCCTAAGGGACCTAGAAACGATGTGGGCTACTAGGTTAGATATGACCGTACCAGTAATTTGGCCTAGAGAGAATTAGGGTTGATTTGAGGTGTTGGGTTTGAACCATAAGGAGGCTTCCTACGTATCCCATTTGGAAGGGAACCAAAGCCCACATAGTTTAGTTGTGAGGACCCATTCCTACATAGGTCCTTTAAAGGTTTTTATTATAGGGGATATATCCATTTGAGATTATTCATGTCTGGTTCTTGGAATTATACTGAATAAGAGGATTCTATTTCATTTAGATCCAGGATGAGTATCCTGAATCATGGTGATTTAGGGTGTGTGGTTGGGGATTATACCATATAGGAGGCCAATTTGAGTTGGATCATGAGTAATGTATTGACTAATGGTGATTTGGAGGTTTGGTTGGGGATTAAATCATATAGGAGGATGCCCACTAGGTTGGATACACGTATTTGAGGACCCATTCCTTTAGAGACTCTCTAAAGGAAGGTGAGAGGAAGATCTAGAAAAGGATTCTATACTGATACATCATCTAATAGTCTGTATTTAATGATCATAACTAGCCTCTAAAACCATGTGATTCATGATTGGTGTGAGAAAAAAGAATAATTCAAAGATCTAGAAAATTGAAAAATCCTTCTTCCACTGGTGGAAGAGGTATATAATATGGGAGAAGAAGAACTGGTTTTGATGTGCCTATCTCCTCTCCCAATATCATAGTCAGGATAGTCACATCTAACTACCTGTATGGCTATGGATAATAATAAAGACTAATGGATTACTCTAGGAGGGATTCCTTTCTCTTGGTTCCATATATGATGAGAGAAGGATCCATCACTAACCCTCATTAAAGGGAAAGGAATGAAGCTCCACCATTATATGAAACAAGAGGTCCCTAGTCATAGAGATGAGAAGGGAAGGGAATGAACCTAGCCACCATGTCTGAAATTGGGAGGTCCCTGTAACTTCCACTAGGGTTGGGGTACTCTTGACTAAAGGGATGCATAACTGCACACACAATGAGGACCCTACCTATTAGGTAGGACAAGTGTATGACACCTTTAACCAAAAGAATTCATAACTGAATGGGAGAAACACTAGTGTGTCTTTCCCCGTGGTTGTGTAAGTTTGGAGGATTCATTGGATGATTTGATTTGGTCTCCCTTATACAAGATTCCTAAAGAAGTAGGTTCCCTGCTATTGGTGTCATGAAGAGAGGGCTCAAAGGAGGCTCACACAGATGAGGGTTGGGTGATCTATAGGGGTCTCATGCAGGGTAAGGCCTGGGCAGACTAGAAGTACTTCACATAGGGTAGGTCTGCGTGATCTATAGATAACATATGGATGATAAACAACATGGGTGACAAAACTTGGGTGTGGCCTTACTCTTGGCTCTAAGGGTATCCTAAAGTATTCATGGATGGGTCTCAAATAGGTCATGGGTTGGGGAAGATACCTTTGTGATAGTTATTCTTGATAAGGCAGGGTGTGTCTCCTCCATTAGGTGTTTTTTATTTCATACCATGGAGGGACTTAAATCATAATATCCTTATCAATTCCCTACTCTATTGGGGTTTGGAGAGCTACCTAGGTGGTTTAGAGGGTCTATGCAAAGGACTATTGCAATAAAACATTTTAGGATTATTCAAGTTTTTTTATCATGTTAAATGAGGATCGCTAGGGTCCTATTTATTGGAAATTTCAGAGTCCTGGGTGAAAGAGGTGACTCATACAAGTGCTTCACATTGGTCAACATAGAGGTGTGCCATGAGCGGTTCTCCCGGGAACACCTATCTGGGGCTTGGGCGCTACCGCTGGGGTGCATGTGTGACCTAAGAAGCAACACTGATTTGGGCCCCACCTGATATTCCCTTAGAGAAGTGTACAACCGTTGGAATTATTCCCTTATAATTTCCTTAATGTATTCCCCTTTGAAACTTTTAGTTTTCATGAAAAAAAGGGAATCAATAGAGAATTATGAAAAATTCTCCATTTTATAATTTAGATTTGATGATTATAAATTTAAATTTCTTTTTATGAAAATAATTATATATATATTTTAAAATTTATTATCAAATAAAAACACTTGTGTATTTCAAAATCACACATTTGACACCTAAAATTCAAAAACTCTTATTATTTTAATTCTGATACACACATGTATAATTATATTATTATTCATTGATCTAAATATATTATAATTATTAATTATATTATTACCAAATTATTTTATGGTACTAGTTTCATCTTTTATTATAAATTTATTTTCCTAGTTTTCTATTGTATTAAATTGTGTTTTACAATTATAATAAAATAACAAAATTTTCATTATGCTACAATTTTTTGGGATGAAATTATTATTTACTATAGTAAAATCTCATCTATTACATAACCCCATTAAGTAAAATTTTCCTCAAAATTTTGGGTGTCCATTAATCAAAGAACAAATGTGGGAAGTTATTCCTTATTTCTTTCTTAGGATCTCATGTTGCTTCTTCCAATGAGTGATCCCTCCAAAAAACTTTCAGCTATCAGGTTATTTGTTTCTTTAACACTTTATATATATTTTTAAAGAATTAGGATATGTAATTCATTATATTATGGATCAATTTTGAGCTGTAATTCATCAGTGGTCAGTAAATGTTCAAGTTTTGGAATGTAATTCCTTAACATTAATACATGAAAGTCTCTATGCACTTTAGATAGGCTGGGTGATAAAACTAAATGATAAGACAAAAATATTATTCACTCTAAAGTTGAGAAAGGTATAATATACCTTATAATTTTCTTACCTTTCATACCAAACCTTATAACTCCATTTCATGGTGACACTTTTAAGAAGACATAATATCCTACATAGAAACCCAAGTCTTTCCTCTAATTATTTGTATAGATGTTTTATTTACTTTGAGTTTTATTGATATAATTATAGATGGATCACACTATCCTAGTTTTTTCCTTATTGATTTTGGACCAACTAGCCACCTTTCCCCAAATTCATCCCAATAGTTAAGAGTATGATTTTTTTTCACACAAGGCCTTGTATGGTGCCATTTTAATTCTTGAATGATAGATATTGTTTCATGTGAATTTCAATAGATGTTTGTATTGGTCCCATGTTCCTTAGAAGTCATGTGAGCATGAACTCATCATGTACTCTATGGTTTGTATGGTTATTTTAGTCTTTCCATTACTTTGAGTATGATAGTAAATTCTCAAATGTTTCTTGATTTAAAATTATATTTGAAGAGTTATCTAAAATTTTAATGTGATTTGAGTGTCATGATCAAATACAATTGAAAAAGGTGAACTGTGAAGTTTTAAAACTTCATTGAAATATATCTTTACAATATATTCAATGGGTAGATCATCCCTTATTTCTAGGAAATTTTTATATTTGGTAATTTGATCCAAAATGAACTATATAAATTCAATATTTTTTATGTATTAACTAGACTAGTAACAAAGTATATTGTGATGTTATCACACTTCCACATTGGTATAAAGAGAGGTTTCATGGAACCATTTAGAAGTTATCTCTTAGCCTTTAATTATTAATATACCAAGCATCTTGATGTATATTCTATAATTTATCACTTAATTTTTATCCATTATTAGTGATATTTTAGATCCTTATACATATTGGTACTATGGAGGTTTATAAATAAGTTTGGTCTATGAGGCACATATAGAAATTCCCTCTTTATCTCTAGTACTGATGAAACAAATTATCTATTTACAAACATCAATATACCATCTTCATAGTTTAATTATATAGATTTACCATATTCCATGATTTTAATCTTCTTTTATAAACCCTTTTCATATTGTTAACACATCTTTATCTTCTCCATTAAAGATACATGGGAACTTACTTATAAAAGGAACTATTCTTCACTTTCTTAATAATTTTCATATCCAACTTTAATAAATCCATGAATTTAGGATCCTAGTATATTCACATCATGGATAGAACTCCATGATCCTTCTTATTAAATACATCTTCCACATTGTTTTATTTACAAGGGTGGATTTATTTTATATTAATATCCTTGAGTAGTTCAATTTATATCATTTTTATCATATTGAGATATTTATGGTTAAATATATAATTCAAACTTTTACAATCAGTATATATGTCAAATATTTCTCCATAAATACAGTGCCTCTATATTTTCAATGAAAATATTATAATTTCTAGCTCCAGATCACGATTTAGATAGTTTTTTCATGGGACATTAATTTACTTGATGCATAAACAACTACACTATCATATTTCATATAGAAACAACCTAATCTCTTAGATGATGAATCACTATATTTATAAAATCCTTTCTTTCCATATCTTATGGTTAATATTGGTGCATTGACCAATATTTTCTTTAATTCCTCAAAGATTTCTTCACACTCCTTATGACACATGAATTTGAACCCTTTATGTGTCAACTTAGTTAATAGTAACACCCCATAAAGATAAAGGATTAAAAGACTAAATGTTACTTCCCATGTCAATAAGGTGAACCATTATTTTCAGGACCCTTCCTAATTATAACTATATAATTAAGCATGTTTGGACTCGAGTAGTGTTAGGATGGGTGACTTCTTGGAAAGGTCTCAGGGTGTGCGTGAGTGATGAAAAAACACACTTAAATAACATTTTTGTCTTGTGTGGACAATTATTAGTCTAATTATCTATTTAGGAATGTGGATGGGCTCTAGATAGGGGAAAACATATGTATATAGAATAACTTGTGGCACTTGGTGGTCCAAGATTTAATGACCGTATTAAATGGTCGGTGGGGTGTTCTTGTGCTGTCAGTGTAATGAATTTGTTATAGTGGTATTATAAGGGTATCCAATAATAATTTTAGTGAAACTAAATGGGTTAAAATATAGGGTTCATAATGTGGATATTTGTCTCTAAAGGTGGATAACACAACACCTTAGAAAGATAAAGGGTTAAAAGACTAAATTTCACTACCCATGTCCACAAGGTTTACCTTTAATTTTGAGAGCCTTTCTGATTATAAATACATAGTTAATAATTCTTGTCCTAGACTATTTTTAGGATGGGTGACCTATTGGGAAATTTCCTAGGGTGTGTGTGAGTGAGGATAAATCAATCTGAAAGAACTTATGTTGGCATGTGGGGAAAATCATTAGTCTGATGATCCATTAATGAATTTGGCTGGTCCCTTGGGAGGGGAAACTACATTTTTGTATGAAAATTCATGGTTCCTGGAACTTTAGGATTTAATGACCATATTAAAAAGGTGGGGTGTCTATGCCATCATTGGGGCCCAGTTGTTACATCAATATTTTAGTTAATCATGAATTTTTAAATAAATATCCTATAATAACTATCTAATCTAAAGAAAATATGAACCTCAGTTATATTCATTGGTGTAGTATATTCTTTAATAACATTTTTCTTTGTGGGGTCAACTGATATTCCATCCTTGGAGACAATATAGTTAAGAAAAGAAACCCAGTAACACCAAAATTCATACTTACTAAATTTCTTATATAGACCCTTATATATTAGAGTCTTGTGGAAAATCCATAAACATTATTCATGATCTCCATATAACTTAGAATATGTAACTATATAATTAATAAAAACCACAAAATATTTATAAATATAATCCTTTAATACTATATTAATTATATTTATAAACATATATGGTTCATTTGTTAACTCAAAGGGAATTACTATGAACTCATAATTCCAATACCTTATAAAAAAATCCATATTTGATATATCATCATTATTAAATTTTAATTATTGATAAATATAATAAATATTAATCTTTGAGAAGTATTTATATCCTTGAAGTTGATGAACCATATCATTAATTCAAGGTAAAGGATACTTTTTTTATAGTAATGACATCAATTTCTCTGCAATCTATGCACAACCTCATAGAACCGTCCTCTTTTTCCACAAATAAGATAGGTTCTACCCAAGGTGAAACACTAGGATGTATGAATACCTTATCACACAACTATTATTATTGTTTTTATATTCCACTAATTCAACTAAATACATTCTATGGGGAGGCTTAGATATGGGGTTTTCATTAGGTTTGTGATCAATAGAGAATTAAACTTCATGATTAAGTGGATTTATATGTATTTACTTAGATATAAAATCAATATAATCCATCAAAATAGATATATCCTTTATTCTAAGGATATCATTCTCATTAATTGATTCATCCTATCCAAGAATTTCATTTCTAGAGGTGTTTTGGAATAACACTTAGACATGTATGTATCTCCTTTGAAAATAAGGAATTCTATTCCATCCATTGAGATTGAAATATATTTCTCATGAAAATATATTATTGAATTATAAATTAAGAGTGAATATATCCTAAGGATTATATCAAAGTCGACAACTGGTATAACAACCTAGTTTGTAACTAAAGAACTTTTATGCATCTTAATAGAGACAAAATAATATACTTTCATTGTTAAAAGATTTCCACTAGGAGTATTACCTAAAAATTCCTTTTTTAATCCATCTGGAGGAAAATAATTGTTATTAAAAAACTTTCAAGATATAAAATAGTTCATATATCTAGAATCAAATAATGCATTATCTAAATTTGAATTTATAATCAAATTACCTGCAACAACATCACTTGGAACCTCAAATTATTCTATTGTGATTTCATGAGCTCAAAATTTGTCCCTTGGACTCTTCTATGGTGGATTATCTTGATGTTTGGGGAATTAATTTGAATAGTGTCCCATATCATTGAAATTTAAGCATTGGGCATTATTGACCTCTTTTTTTTTAATTTTTTATTCAAGATCTTGATGGACTTTATCCCTACACTTGTTAAAAACTTCCATTCCCTTCAATAAATACTTGGGGTGTTTCTTCCCATATTTATTACATGTTGGGAATTACAACCTACCTTTATTTTCCTTTGTTAAATTTATATCTACTTGGTTCCTACCTATCATATTCTTATATTTCTTCAATTTGGAAATAAAAGACTTGGATAATTCCTTCTCTGTCTTGATATAACCCGTCCCTATCTCCTTAGAAGAGGAAAATGGTTCAGAGACTGATACCCTTCAAAGACTTGGATTCATCCCATAAAATAAGTTATCATGCATTCTTTATGTATTATGTACACAATTTGTAACATGTATTGAGAGTATTTTAAATTTATCATAATAACTAGTACAAAATTCCTCTTACTTTGGTCTTAACATCAGTAAATTCCTTTCTATGCCATTTCACTACTGATGAGGAAAATAATTTTCAAGGAATATCACCTTAAAAGGCTTTTATTCCATATTTTCTATCTCCTATAAATTCTTAGTGTTTTGAATCAATGAACACCATTGATCAAAATATCCCCTTAAATGATATACCACTATGATGAACTTATCATTCTCACTACATCCCAAGGTAAGGAATATCTTTTCTAAGGACTTTATTCATTGTTCAACTACTAATAGTTTTGTGGTTTTATAGAAGGATGTAGGTTTTTTCCTCATGAATAATTCCAACATTATTTCACCGTGAAATGGAGAAAAATTTTGTTCCATACATGCAAGGTTATTGGTTATAACCTTAATTAACTACCCTAATATAGTTATAATCTACTCCACTCCAATATTTACCTCACTAACTTGATCTATAAGGAAATCCATACATTTATAATGAGTGTTGACACATTTTCTATTCCTTAAATTATGTGATATTTCTAAATAATTTCATATAGTTAATTATTTATTGAATAAAACTATGAATTATAAATCAAAATTTATAATTCATATGCATTTATTATGAATTCATATCACATAATATATAAATATTTCTATAATATTCTAGGAATTCATCATAATTTTTATTCCATCTAACTACATTATTATAAATCTAGTTCCTAAGGTTTCTAATAAAACTAGATCTGATACCAATTATAACACGCTGAATCCAGTAACCCATAGTCGGTGGTTATTTTGTTACAATGGGATATAATACATAGATTAAATTATAAAATATTGTGTAGTTTAGAGGTCTTAGGAAACTAGATACATAAATAAACATGACGTTACATTGAAAACTTAAGATATATCAATTGAATACATGTAAATTTATTATTCCTCATTGAAAATCTATAAGTCACATGTAGTAATATTCATGGTTTCCTAAAGAAATATGAAACAATATTAAGGGGAGAGCTCCAATACTTAGTAAGGGGTAGTGTACATAGGAAGTTATCATGCATAAGGATAGAATCAATTATATGACATGAATAAATAAATTCCATAAAAAATGGACCCATGAGAATAATGTATCTATAAATTACATAAAAATAAAAAAAATCATGGATAAGAACAACTGATCTCATAGTGATAAAATTCATAACGTTGGACATAATAAACATACCATCAATGCCTCATGCAAAGATATCATACATAAATAGGCAAGAATTACAAAAACTACCCAACTAGTTTGTGTTATGAAAACTATCGATGCATCAAAGGGTATATATTTTGAGCCCCACCCATCACATAATAAGTCCAATACATCTATCATAATAAGAGAATGAATAAATAATATAAATCATAACATTCCCTCATACATAGTCTTTAATAAGTAATAAATAGTTATATATATATATAATGGATATTTGAAATATCAATATTTCCCTATTCAATAGAACAATGTGGATATCTAGTTGAATATCCAACAATAAAATTAGAAACTATAGGATATTCACAATAAAATAGAAAGTAACCTTATCAAAGTATTGATAAAAAGGTAGTATAGAAGGGTACTTTCATGTTGTAGAGATATAAATATGAATTAGTCATTAAGTTAAATAGTTTTCAATGGTGGGAGACAAAAGGAATGATATAAAAACAATGCCTAGACCCATACATATGAATTTAGTTTAAAACCTACACACTTTAGATACATAAATAGAAAATTTATTTCAATAGTATAACAATATATTCAAATACTTTATTATGGTTTGTAAAGATCTTATGAATCTTCCAAATCATATAACCCTTTGAGTATCGAACCAGGCATACAATTTGTCCCATTTATTGCGCATCGAGTGAAGAATGAGTTAATAACCAAACAACCTTTTCAAGGTTATTAGCCGTAGGTGCATCTAAGCTAGAGCCTACATCCACTTTTAGAATCCAAACATGGATTTCATTGTTAGGATACCATACACTCTTTAACAAAATTTTAATATGTCTTAATCTATTTAAATTTAACTATGGAGTTTTTACTAATGTTTGAGCATTATAATGGCTTATGAAGTTAGTATAATGAGAGTGAATGATGATAAGGAATATATAAATATCAAGAATAATAATATTTTACATTGAAATTAAAATGATTTGGAAAGGATTACACAAATAAAGGATAATAATGGATTATAGACCTCTATATTGGAATAATAACAGCTTAGGAAAAGGATATAATGAGAGGGAATAAGCAATATCTCATTAATAATATATAAAATGGATGATAATACCATCGAACTACAAGAAGTTTCATATATGGAAAACAATTTTAAATGATATTATAACAAAAGGATTACAATTGAAGATGAAAGAGGAGGATTATGAACCATTACCTTGAAAAGAAGCTTATTAAAGCTTGATAAAAACACCTTAAAACCATTAAAACTCCTTAAATAGATTCCTGAGAGAGAAAAAGAGAGGTGAAACATGATATTTTATTTTTAAATGAAGTGGAGTGCGAGTATGGGCGAGTATTTATAGAAAATAATGGGAAGTTGTTTATTAATTTCTAAACATAGGTCTTAGAATCTTGGTTAATAAAAATGGGAAACCATTGGCCTTATCATGGTTTTAGCCCATGGAATTTTATATTTAAGACATTTTTTTTAGATTTTAAATTCTTATGAACCAAAATATTTTAAAATATATTATTTTGGATGTATACAAGATTCATATTTATAAAAAATTGTTTTTGAAGTATTTAAAATATACTTTAGGCTTTAGAAGATTATTTATAGGTTTGGAAAAATTAATTTATTACTTTTAAATACATTATTTTCAAGAATAAACCCATTTATGGCTGAAAAATACTTTGTGTTACTTAAAACAAATTTTTAAGTCATCAAAATGTCATAATACTTAATGTATATTAATAGAATATTTTCATTTTTAAGTAAACATTCACCTGTCTCATAAAATTATGAAAAATTCACCATTAAATAATTTCAATGTGTTGATTCCAGATTTAATTTTTTTTACGAAAATAATTTTTTATCTTTATGAAATTTAATTATTAAATAAATGCACTTATGCATTTAAAAATCACGTATTTGGCACCTAAGATATGAAAAATATTATTAATTTTATTCTGAGGCACATGTTTGTAATTGTATTATTATTCATTGATCAATATATATTTTTAATTTTTAATTATTAATTATATTATTTTAAAATTCCTTTATGGTACCAATTTTAGTGTTTATTATAAATGTAATTTCTTATTTTTCTATTGTATTATATTGTATTGTACTATTATGATGAAATAATAGAATTTACATGATGATATGATTTTTTTGGCGAAATATTTATTTACTATAGTAAAATATTTGATATTATAGAACACATACACTCTTTAATCCTTTATTATAACAAAATCCCGCTTAAATACTTATTTTTTAACAAGCACCTTGATGAAGTAATATTTGATATCAATGCGTTTCAATAAAAAATTCTATACCATATTCCTTGATAGATTGATTGAACTTTGATTATCATAATTCCAATTGATTTTTTTATCCATATAAATTGGGTTATTTAATGTGTTGAAACAACATAATACACATTGAAAGTACTAAAGGTCACTAAAATTTTATTCTTTGTGTGACATACCGCACATCTTTATCCTATAAAGAAAACTCCACCAGATATAGGCCTTTTATCATCAATACTTATAGCCCAATCTAAATCAGTATACCCAAATAGATAAATACCTCTATTATTATCATATTTCAACCCATAAATCACCATGAATTTGATATATCATATTATACTATTTGAAATTTTATTCCTTTAGTTCACTCTGAAATATGGCACAAAGTGTAACAACATACATAGGATTCAATAATTATGTTTTTAAGTAGATGAAACTCCTAATTATTTTTTTGAACTCCCTTGAATCAAATTCCTTTTTTATAAAAGGTTCATACTAAAATTGGGGTATAAACCTTCTTTAAATCCTCCATCCTAAAATTTTCATAAGTTCTTAGACATATTTTTATTAAGACAAGAAAATGTGATTCTACATTTGAGATATTTTTAATCCTAATAAATGATCCATCTCAGAAAACATAGTCACATTAGACATCTTATTGATCACCAAATAAAATTCCTCACAAGTATCTTTTTTCTTTCTAGAAAAGAATATATCATCTAAATAGAAAATATAAATCAAAGACACCTCTTTATCTTCTTTGATGTGGATGTTGTTGTCCATTCTTACTTTATTTAACTTCAGTTGCTTTAAGCATGAATCCAGCTTTGAATACCATAAACCAAAATCTCTTTTTAAGATATATAGTAGATCCTTCAACCTATAACAATATCCTTTATTTTTTATATGTAATTTGAGTTTCTCAATACACACCTTCTCTTCCAATTATCCAGTGATGAAAGATAAATTTATTTGGAAGATCTTGTATCATATTTACACTATCATCATAATAAAATTCATAGTTTTTGAATTATAGAAACTACTGTAAAATCCTCATAAAAATCATTTCCTTCAACCTATAACTATAATTTACACACGATTATTTCATTATTTCTCATCACTTATACTTTCACATTTAACTTGTTATGAAATACCCACTTTATCTGATAAAATTATTATTTTTTGGGTTAGGTACCAAATCCCAAGAGTCATTATTCTCAATATGATATCTTTCCTTATTTATATCATTGATCAACTCTTAAGTCTATAAATATTATTTAATATCTATTGGTTCAATCTGAGATAACAATGAGTTATCTATAATTAAACTAAAAGTTCTCCTAGTTTGAATCAACTGTCCTTGTTCTCTAATTATGTTTTAGATCTCCACTCTCTTTTTAAGTATTGGATGAGTTTAACAAGATTGTTCTCTATCACTATAAATTTATAAATCATCATCATATAGATTCACATTGTCTTTAAAACCTTTACCTTTCTTCTTAATATTTTTTACTTCATAAGAATCACTTATAGAACTTTCTTCTTAATATAGGATTCCATTCCTAACATGTTGAAATAATTTCATATTAGAACTATAAATAATATTTTCTATTTATTTTTTTGTATCAATGGTATCCCCTTAAAAATAAAGGATAACATAAGAATACACCATCAACTCCTCTTTCTTTAAACTTCCTTTTTTTCACCCTTTACCTTGATAATATAAGGGCTTCCAAATACCTAAAAAAATTTCAAGATTGGGATATTCCTATAAGATATCTTGTATGGTGTTAAGTTATAATTGGATCATAAAAAATGGTTTTATATCTGAATCTATGTACTTACTACTTACATCTAGAAAAATCGAGAATTATTATACTCAACCAACATTGTATGATCCATTTACAACAATATTCAATTATTTTTTTTCAATAACTCCATTTTATTATAGAGCATATAGTGTACTAAATTTTTGACCAATACCATTATTTTTAAGGTAATATTCAATGTTTTCACTTGTATATTTACCAACATTGTCCATCTAAAATTTATTTAAGGAGAAATTAAACTCCTTTCTACACTTCTTTTGAAAATTTTAAACATCTTCAAGGCCACTGACTTGTATTTCATAAACATAATAAAAGTAACATGAGTGAATTAATTAATAAAGTAAATAAATTAATTATCTATGCTTATTGCTTTCTACATTATATGATCATAGATATCTATATCGATGAGATATAATTTACAAGACATCTAAATATCCACTATCTTATTTAAAGTATTAACTATATTCCTATTTTGTAATGTATATCACATACAATCCCTTTATCTCTTTAGAATTAGAACATCATGAACATTATTTTTTTGGATCATCTTATTTATATTATTTTGAATAATGTGTGAAAGAATTTTATATAAAAATTGATTTCCTTTATTTCACGCACAAGTATCATGAATTTTTAGCTTCAAAAAAACTAAAACAAGTTACCTTGTGTTCACTATAAACTTATCAAAACACATATATCTTTCAACCTCTTAAAAAAAATTCATTCTTGTGAAACACCAATTTATTGCTTTCATCAGAGAGCAAATAAACACTTAGTAAATTGTTTTTTAACCCATTAAAACTATATGTTATTCAATTCCATATTTTATTTACCAATGATTATTGAATCAATTTATCTAATTTTGAGTGACATATTATTTTCAAAGTTCACCAAACATTATTAAACCTCTCGAAAATACTTTAAAAGATTCAAATATCCTATAATATTAGTGTAACACCCACTATCTAAGATCCACAAACATCCATTTTGTAATGATTTGAGTCCCAACTCAATAATCAAAACCTTATCCTTTCCTTTATCTTTATTCTTATAATAATTTTGAGTATTATGATTCATACCCTTTTGGGTAAGTAAAATTGAGAGAAAATCATTAGCAGAGTGAATCACCTGATCACATCTTCCACAAACCTAATCCAATGTTTGTAACTTATTCTAAATCCCCTATATAGAATTTCTATATTGAATATAATATTTTATTCTTTGAGTGATTTGAATCCCCCTCAATATTTATCTCCTATAACATATGGATTCATAGTTTCATTAGTAATTGCATCAATATCTTCTTTTAATGTGACCAAAGATGCCACAATACCAATAGTAACTATAAAAACATACTTTAATTTTTAGAATGCCTACTGTCTAGAAGAATAATCCTACCTTTATTTATCTATTTGAACGTTAAACATGACTCCTTTATCTGAACCAAAATTATGGTATACTATAAGCACTTATTTATTCACTCTATAATTTCTTTTGAATCTTTATGAATACCATTTATAATAGATATTTTTTACCCCCACTATCTGTCATGATGTTTTCATGATAAAAAACAATCTATTGTGTATCTAATTTTTTCATTTCAGTGATTTTCAGAATCCTCAATTTGACTTTAAATCATGTTATTAATGGTTATAATGGGTATATTAAATTCAATTCAAATGAAACTTATTGATCTTGTTGATGTATTGAAATTATCACTTTTATTATTTAAAGTCTATAGAATCAAATAGTAATAAAATTAGAAGTACTTTGAAGTAAGTAGAGGAGTCTCTTGTTGAAGGTGATGTTTTGAAGGCTGCATCGGCTAGCCATTATAGGGAATCGTCTAGCTAGTGACTTGTGGTTGTACCTTTTGATGTGTAGAAGACCCACTAGAAAGATTATAGTGAATGTAAAAGCATACTCATCAAGTAGGTATCCAACGATTACTTGGTGGAATTGTAATAGATTGATGGTGGGGGGAATTATAGTATTATTTATATCAATGTGGTCCACTGGATACATGGTGAATGTTATAGGGTATCTGGTAGTGTCATGATAGGCCTTCTAGGAGTGCATTTAATGATGATAAAAAATGATTTAAATCTAATATTCTCTATGCATAATGGACCTGAGAAATTCTATAATGTTACAAACTATTTTGAATCATATAAATAAAGGCCTTGGGTGCTTGGATCTAAACAACATCATTATGAAAAACCTCTATGATTGAATTGATAATTAATCTCTAGTGATCTCCAAGCCCTCTCTCAAAGATCCATCCTTCATTTATAATATCTAAGGCTCTCAACCATTTGTCTCTATAAATACCCCTCTTCTATTTTTATCAATATTTATAGAGAGATAGAAGATCATATTTTAAAGTATTTGTGCAAAAAAACTCTATTTTATCACCTAATACTCTCAAGGTTCTCACAACCACTATTGAGGGATATGTGCTAAAAACTAGAAAAGCGAGGGATCTTCATTAGCAGGATTCTTATCACAACCATAGAAAGGTAAGGTAAGTATTTATTGGTTTCAATTAAAACCAAGGGAAGTTAGTTCTTGGTTTTACATTAAAACAAAGGGAAGTTGGTCTTAGGTTTCTATTAAAACCAATGGAAGGTAAAATAATACATATATATCAAATTTAGGGGTGGAGACGTAGGGGCGAGTTGTGTTCTATTTCCCAAATCATTATCAAACAATTTTTGTTCTCTATTTTATTTCTACATTGCATAATATAATCTTGATATGAATAAAGTGAATAAATTTGATACATTATCTATCTTTTATGCTTAAATAATTAGTTTATTTTGATATTATCTTAAATATAGATTGAATTTATCATTTTATTGTTTCATCATATCAAAATTGTTTTTTTGAATTTTCTATTTTCTCTTAATTCTTTAATATTTAAATGGAAATTCAACCCTATTTCTATTTATACCCTAACCAACAGTTGGTATCAAAGGAGATATTTCTTTTTATAAAAAATATTAGTTTTTAAAAATTGAATCTAATTTTCAAAATCTTAACCAATTTCAAAGTTCAATTTTTTTAAATGGAATCTTATTTTCAAAATCCCATGTAAAGGACTTTCATTGAGATGAGCTCCTTTCTTTAATGGTTCTAAGTATTTTTTTTGAAAAATCACATGTCTATATTTATTTTTATCATAGTTCATCCTATTTGGAAAGTAGTTATGTAGGGTTATACACTAACTAAATAATCATATGATAAATGAATTCTTCAATATATTTATTCATTTGAAATTAATGGAAAAGAAATCAATTCTCTCTATTGTGGGCTTGACCATAATGAATTTAATCATATTTCTTCATGAAAAACCACATATAAAATCTATAAACTCGTATAATTTATAGATTAAGGCATGAATAAAGTTAAATACATTAGACTGGATATTATTAGACAATACTTTGAAAGATTTTATATGCATTCAAATTAATATATTACTGGTACATTTATGAGTTTTACTAACATTTTTAATGACATAAGTATCTCAGTGATTATTTGTCTACAAAAATGATCATAAATAAAATTCTCCAGGATATTCCAAGATCCTGGGATCTAATGGTTATGGATATACAAGAAGTCAAATACATAACAAATATTACACTTAATGAATTCGTTGAATACCTTATGACATATGAAATAATGATGCAGAGACAAGGTAATAAATAAGCGAAGAATGATAAGGAATCCAAAATAATTTTTTTTTTATAATGGAATCAAAGATAATGATTCTTCTGAAAGTGATACTAATGATGAACGTGAAATTAAATGATTAAAAATAAGATTAAAAAAATGAACAAAAATAAGAAAACTTTTCAATGATCCAAAAAGAAAAATAAAATTTATGTTTCAAATGTTACTTGATCTGGTTAGAAAAAGAAGGGTTACATCCATATAGATTATCCCTCAAAAGAAAATTCTAAAGATAATAATAAAGGTAATAAGGATATAAAAGATTAAACATGGAGTACTAGAAAGAATTATCTTTTAACATATAAATCAAGTGAAAATTCCTCATGGATTATACCAATCTAGATGAAGAGGTTAATTCTCACTATCCTTCTCATTCCTCTTCTTCATCTCATTCACCCTCTTCTTCTTACTCTTCTTATCAAGAAAATTAAATTAGAATTTTTTATAAATAACTTATTTCAAAATATGAGGATCATTCAAATAAATATAAACTATTTCATATTGATAAAAATATGTTTCCTATCGAAAAATATATTCTTTCAAAAGAAAAATATGATTTTGTTTTTCAATTAAAATATCAATCCGATATTTAAGTTTTCAAATCTGAATTCATGGATCTCAAAATGCCTCTTTCATAATTCAAAAAATTTGAATAAAATATCAACATGATCCTTGTTTCTCAATTTTAAAAATAATAATAATGGTTTTGGTTTTCCAAATAAATAAAGAACTTTGAAAAATACAACATTTATAAAAGTTTTTTCTCAAAATAAAATTTTCAAATTTTTTTATAAAAATGGGAATCATATATATTAATGTGATTATAAAAATGCTAGATATGGAACACCAAATATCGTTCATATTTATTCTAAAATTTTAAAAAGAAATTATCATTTTAGATATATTTGGGTTCCTAAATATTTATTATCCAATATTAGTGGACCCATGATTGTTTTTCCATCTTAATATTTATTATCTAACATAAACAAACCATCAAGGGTACCAGAAAGGCATTTTATTTTGATATTTTGTTGGAATATGCCACTAAAATTTATTTTTTATTATATAGTGAATTCCAAATAAAATGGTGTTTCAACCATTTAAATTATTTATCAACACTTTTCCATTTTTATGCTCATTGTTTAATGCTAAAATTTTGGGGAATCTTAATTTTTCTTTTTTTTTTCAGTAGAGTTATGGGATGATATACCTTGTATTTGTTTTCAATTTATTTAGTATCATTTCTCTCTTGAACTTAATTTCAAGATCTATCTCCACACACACACACACACACACTCTCTCTCTCTCATCTATGATTTATTAAAATAGAAGATATCATCTTTTTAATCTTTTAATTTTTTCTTTTTCTTTTCCTCTATTTATTTCTCTAAAAATTGTTTTTAAAAATCAATATTTTTATCTATTTTTTATTTTTTCTTTTTATTTATCTTTAATTTAATTAATTTAATTTTTAAGATGATCCAAACCTTAATGTTTTATCTTTAATATATATTATATGATTTAAATTCCCTATTCTTTAATCATGTTTTTTTAATCTTTTTTATAATATTTAAGGGTGAGTTAGTATTTCATGTTATAATTATTTTACATTTTGTGAAATTAAACTCTTATTATAGTCTTATCTTTTCCCTTATTTCCTTTTTGATAACCACAGTTGGGGTTATTGGGATAGAATTTTGGGTAAAAGGGGGAATAATATGTTTTATTTCAAATAGGGAGATATTTCTTGGTTTTTGGGGAGAAGTTGGTTTAATTATTGAGTATGTTGAATTTATTATTAAATAATGAGCATATTAAATATATTTATTTTAATATATTAATCAAGTTTTATTTCTTAATTACAATATCTTAAATTACTTTTAATTCTTATATTCATCTCTTTATTTATGTTTAATTTATTTTTTATGTTAAGTGTTTGTGATCAACAAAAGGGGCATATCGTTGTACCTCTCTATCTCTCTCTCATGTCATTTTCATGATAAAAATAGTATATTTTGTATTTAATGTTTTCATTTAAGTGATTTTTAGACTCCTTAATTTGAATTTAATTCATTCCATTAATGGTTCTAAAATAGATCTTAAATTCAATTCAAAGGTAATTTTTTGATCTTATTTAAGGATTGGACTTATCTATTTTTATGTGAAAAGTTCATAGAACCAAGTTAGAAGAAAATTATAAGGGCTGTGAAGGAAATGGATGAGTCCCTTATTAAAGGTGAATCTATAAATTCTTCACCAATATGCTTTTGTATAGAATCAGTTAGTCTGTGTTATGATGTAGTACCTGATGATGTGCAGAAGACCTAAAAAACCATCCGATGGTGAAGGCAGAAGCTCTCTCGCCCAAAAGGTTTCCACAAAATACCTAGTGGAGGTACACAAACTAGCTAGTGGGGGTAGTCTTGTAGTAGTGTTGTCCATGTGGTCCACTGATAACCCAATAGAGGCTATCAGGTATCTGGTGGCATCAGGACATGCCTTATGAGAGTGAATTTAATGATGAATGCAGTATTATCCACTCTTAATAGACCTGATGAATTATAGAAGGTTCCTAGATATTTTCAAGCCTATAAATATATCCCATTGGGATCTTGGATCTAAAAAATTACCATGCGAAATAACTCTCCGATCGAATCGAAGATGAATCTATGGTGATCACTAAACCCTCGATCAAAGATCCATTCTTAATTTCCAATCTCCAAGGCCCTCAACCCTTTATCTCTCTATCTATCTCTGCTATTTGTATCAATATTTCTAGATAAATATAAGAATGATTATTTAAAGGATTTTTGATAAGAAAATATACCTTTTTTCACCTCATCTTCTTAATGTGCTCACAACCATAAGTGAGGGATAGGTGCTCAAAACTGGAAAAGCGAGGGATCTTCATCAGTGGGTTTCTTGTTATTACTATGAAAAAAATGGAAGTGGTTCTTGGGATTTCATTAAAACCAAGGGAAGTTGGTTCTTAGGTTTCTATTAAAACTAAGGGAAGGTGGTTCTTGGGTTTCTGTTAAAACTAGGGGAAGGTCTAATAAGACATATCTCTCGAATTGAGGGGTGTAGATATAGGGCCACCTTGTGTGATATTGGGAAACACCTTATCAAATTGATTTTCTATCTATATTATTTTAACATTGCTTAATATAATCTTGATATGTATAAAGTGAATCAATTTGATACATTCACTATCTGTTGTATTTAAATTCTTAATTAACTTTGATATTATCTTTAATATGGATTGAATTTACCACATTATCGTTTTTTTGTATTGAAATCATTTTATTTAAAAACTTTTATTTCCTTTTATCACTTTAAATTTTAAAAGGAAATACACCCCCTATTTATATTTCTAGTTTGACAAAAAAAAAATTCACTTTCAAATTAGTATTCCAAGAATTTTTATATTTATGATATTTGGTTTTCGTTTCCATCAATTTGAAATTATATACTTACATCTCCACAAAAACCATTTCAAAAAATTTCTTATTTGATATATATTTATCTTATTGAATTAAAAAAAAGGTAAAATTTGAATTTTTCTAAATATATTTTTTATTCCAATAATTTCTATTGAACAACTTCTAGCTCTTTATACTCTTTTTAGACCTTAATTTCTATGTAAATATTTAAAATATTTCTCAACATCAAGTAGATTATTCATGTTTATATCTCATTTTTTAAATTTGACTCATTTTCATCCTATAAGTTTTGATTATTTATAGATAATTTATAATGCATTTTCAAGACTTTGTTCTCATTTTTCTAATCATTAGATATTTAAGAGATACTTTTTAAGTTCCCTTTTAAGAATAAACACCATTTGTGTTTCTTCATAACTTCCATCATTGATGCTTTCATTGCTAGATAATTTTTAATTATTCACTTTAGTAATCAAACATTTTTCACCAAATTCACTAAAATTCTATTCTATAACTTCATCCTTATAGCCATCATTGTCTTAAAGCTTAGATAAGAAATTTATCTTCTTAAATTTAAAGAAATTATTACATTTTACTTTAGAATAATATTTTGGTTATTTATTATTTTAGGAAATTATTGGATTCTCATACTCATCATAAAAAACTTCCTATTATTTCAATTTAGAAAAATTTACTACAAAAGTTTCAATATATCAACACCTGAAGCATTTTAGTGTAAGAATCCTTAAAAACATTGTCTCTTATCACACTTTATGAAATTAATGAAACGTGTTTGTTGAATTTCATTTCCAAATTTTCTTCATCAAATGATTCTATCCCACATTCATCAATTTACTTCCTTCTCTTTTCTTACCTAAAGGATTTAAAGAAAATTTACACATTAAACTTACTCTTCTTCTTGAATGCATTTATTTTCTAAATTTCATAAGTGATTTAAATGACATGAAAATCATCCTAAGGAAGTGTACCTAGATCACTGTTGTAAAGTGTCAAAACCTTTTCATTAATTTTATTTAGAAAGATATGTATTATCTTCTCAACAACCATAAAATATTCCAGCTTTTCACTAGAATATACAATGGTAATTATAAATTCATTAACTCTAATAAAGAATTTATGTACTATTTCATCACCATTCTAAGGTCTACATACTTAAATTTACAAACATTTAGCTTTTATTTTTTCACCTTATCATTTCCTTAATAAATATTTTCCAACTTATCCCAAATTCCTTTTGCTGTCTTGGTCCCATTAACCTTGAGAAACTCATTTTCCAAAATAGATAACAATATTTCATTTTGATCATGACCATAATTATCTAAATTCATTCTATATAATATCATCATTATAATACCTTTAATATTATGGAAGAAAACCATCTTTAGAAGCCTCTAATTCTTCCATAATGATTGACAGAAGATATGATATAATTTAATCTTTATAAACATAATAATTCATCCCTTTGAAAGTGAGAATCTTCTTATTATTCACTAAATTAATTTTTTCCATGATCACAATATAAATTTAAATTCCAAATCTTAAAACACAGAGAAAAAATTTATCTCAAATAGTCAATCATCTATGAAGGAAATATAGGATGCTATGATACCACTTGTAATGGCCCCAATGTACCATGTCAATTCCTTGGGGTGGGGGGGGGGTGAATCAGTGAATAATACTTTATTGTTACTTTTATGATTTCTTATTAAATCAACCTTTATCACTCGTTAGAGTGAACAAAATTACTTCTGAACTTCTAACACAATAAGGAAATTAAAACAAATGAGGAACACTTTATGTATAATGTATATTACTCAAGATGAGTCGCTACATCCTTGGTATGATCTAGAAAGATCCAAGACCACACAGTTCACTAGAATATCCATTGTGGATATAGTGTGTGTAACACCACATTATTTTAAAAATAATTCTATGTTTGATAGAATAAAAGATACTTAACACTGAGATTTAACCACTATGAAATATTTTTATTTAAAATATAAACTTAATAAATATATATTCAAAAATAAATGGGTTAAATATGGAGATAGGAACAAAAATTTCTACAAATATCTACAAAGATCTAGGAAATATTATAGGCCTCTTACCTTTTTAATGGACGATGATAATATAATTTATAATGATGAAAGACTTGCTGATCATATTGTCTCTTATTTTAGAAATATTTTCAATGGACCGAAGCTTAATAACAATTTACAGTCTGGTATCATTATGGTCATTATTATAAATGATGAAAAAAATTTACTCACTTGTGTCCCCCTTGATTATGAGATCAAAGATTCATTTTTTAGTCTTAATCCAGCTAGTGCTGCTGGGCCTAATGGTTTTACTAACTCATTTTTTAGCAATACTTGGATGTTATTCACTTGGATATTTGTAAATTGGTTAAATCATTATTTTATAATAGAACTCTTCCCCATGGTCTTAATTCCTAATTTTTATCTTTGATTCCCGAAGTGGAAAATGCCTCTAAGATTCACCTTTTTAGATCTATAGACCTTATTAACATGATCTAAAATATCATTTCCAAGATTTTTGTAAATATAATTCATAAAATTTCAAATAAAAATGTTTCTTGGAATCGGTTTGGTTTGGAAAAGGGTAGAACAATTCAATATTGTATCTTATTTTCATATGAATGCACCAATATTATAAAGAAATATAATAAATGAGGAAAATTTTCTATTAAACTTGACATTAGAAATGCCTTTGATACTATTTATTAGAGTTTAATATATAAGTTTCTTCAAAATTTTGGTTTCAATGATCTTTTTGTTAACAGAATTAAAACCCTTTTTAGCTCTGCTCTCATCTATGATCTTGTTAATGGCCCTTCCAAGGGTTATTTTAATTGAAAAAAAGGTGTTAGATAGGGTGACCCCATTTTTTCTATCCTCTTTTCTATTATTGAGGATTATTTAAGTAGGATTATCACTCTTTTAGTTAATCAAGGTAAACTTAATCCCTTCCTGGCCTCAAGAAATTTGGCTGTCACTTATCACCTCCTTTATTCAGATGAAATTATCTTATTTTTAAAAGGGAGAAAAAGAAATATCCAAAATATTAAGGTAGATCTCTCACATTATGAAGCTGTTTTAGGACAATCTATAAATTGGATTAAATCCTTTATTTCCTTTTTAAAAAGGTTTCATGTTGCTATAAAAATTAACATCATGAATGACATGGGTATCAAGGAGGGGTCCCTTCTATTCACCTATCTTGGAGTCCCTATTTTTCAGGGAATTCCTAAAAGTAGTTACTTTTCTAAAATAGTAGATCAAATATAAAATCAGATTTCCCCATGGAAAGGGAAATATTTATCTATGTTTGTAAGAATTTTCCTTGTGAAATACACCATTATTTATAAAATGGTTTACTCTTTGATGGTTTAAAAATGGCCTATTGGACTCCTTAAAAAGATAAATGCCTCCATTATTTTTTTTAAAGTTGGATCAATCTTGAAATGAAGTTAATTATTATCCCTTAATCAATTACTACAAACCTCTTGCTAATGGTGGACTTGTAATAAAGAATCTCAAGTTATTTAATGATTCTTTACATGATAGGTTCACTTGGAATCTCGTAAATAATAATTATACAACTCTTAATTTTCTTATAGGTAGATTTATTGAAAAATTGAAGAAAGGAATCTTGAATTATATGAACTCTAATATTTATCCAGCCATCAAATATTCTCTTTCCAATATTACGTCTCAATCCAGATGGATGGTTATCATGGAGTATTATCTCAATTTTTGGTTGGATATTTGGACTAGCTATCCCCTTATATCCATGGTGTACCCCATACATTTATCTATGGATACTATTGTTTATATAAATTATTTTTTGAACTCTATGAGTTAGGAATTACCTGATTATATTAGTAGTATAGTCAAAAATTACTCTTTTTCTAATATTGATGATTTTTTAATATGGGAACCCACTCAAAATGGAATTTTTCATTCTAAACTTTTCTATATTCAGAATATTATTGGAAAAAATATTTATTTTTCTTATATGAAAAGCTTTCATAAGACATGGATTAGGCCATCCGGATTTACTCTTGTTTGAAAGATTGCTCATTACTGAATGCCCACTAATAATTTTTTACAATTTTTTTGTGTTCAATTATATTCCAAAATTTTATTTGTGAAACCAGTGTAGATAAGATACTAACAAAATTGTCTTTATCTATACTACAGCTTCTTATTTATAGAAATACATATGTGATATTTTTGAATTCATATGTCTGGAAATAGACTCCATCCAACCTCATTTACAGTGTTGTACTACTACGAACACCTTTCCACAGATTAAAAAACTCTTTATTACTATATTGGGTGAACTATTTAACATTATATTGTATGATATTAATTCATTTATACATCATAATAATATTTTCAACCCCCACATAGTGCAAGTGAAGATACATACTGCTGTCAAAGAAGATGGCTCGAGTCAGCTGGGTCTCTTCCATTAATCCATTAGAGAATTCACTGTCTTGCATTGAATTATATTTTCTAGAAAATACAGCCATCCTAGGGGTACCCTTGAAGTATTCTAGAAATCCCCTCATCCTGGATGGATTAAAGTCAATGTATATGGTGCTTCAAAGGGAAACCCAAGTCCCTTAGGTTTTGGAGTGGTCTATAAGAACTATAATGGGTAGATTCTTGGATACTTTGGTAACTCTGGTATTGCATCTTCATTGGAAGATGAAAATTTTAATGTTATCACGTTATTTATTTTTCAAGTATTTTTTTTGTAACTACATATGTCTTGAAAGTGATTCAACCACCATTGTGTAAGCAGACTTGAATAGTGTTACACATCTTTCATAGCCTCTTACAACTAGATGGATGGACTGTTTTCTATCACTTTCAATGATCAACCATATTATCACTTATGTATTTCTTGAGGAGAAATCAGTGGTGGATGTGCTTACTAACAAAATGATTAAACACTGACATCACTTGGCATGGTGACCTTTCTATACAATTGATTCCTTTTTTTGAAAAATATTATAAAAAAATTCCTTCTTTTAGACTTTTGTAATGTTTATCTTTCAATAAACGTGCCTTAGTAATTTAGACTAAACATTTCTATCTTTTTTTTGTAATTATGAGGTTAAAATTTGGAAAATAGGCCCCTTTTATTTTTGTTCATTATTAATAGTAACTATGATACATATTTGTCACCTTAGTAAGGGTAAAATAGGTAAAACATTTTTAAAACTATGAGATACGGTTTTAAAATCAACCTAAAACTTGTATTTATTTTATTGTATAAGTTATTTATATGATGAATATAAAAGGTTCGAAAATTTGACAATTTATTTTCACTTTCCTTTGAAAATGATCTTAATATTGTTTTTAATAAATAATAACAACAAAATGTCACTGTCTTTTAATATCTCTATGATTTTTCATAAGGATAAAAAAATATTTTTTTTATTTATAAATAGTTATTTGAAATATAATTTTTTATCATGTTAATTTATATTTATTTTTTAGTGATGATATAATTACCTTAAATGCTTACACAACACCAATAAAGTGTTTGTGCAAGCAATAGAAACATTAAAGTAAATGATATTATAAACAACACAAATAATATTTTTTGGTTGAATTATGGTTTTAAATGAATTTTATGGCTAATAATAATGTACAATTTATGTTTAAAGAGTTTATATTCTAATTCCATACTTGTATTTATTCTTTTAAAGTCAAAAATATGTGAATAGTTCTTAAATTGACATTAATGATATTTTATGTTATATAATATTTTATTAAATGATTTAAAAATCATAAAAATATTGAAATAGGACAATAGGAATGATAAATTGTCTAAAGTTTCATCCATGGAACATTTATGAATAATTTTTTACCTTATAATTAAATTTATAATCCTTAATTATTGAAAAATGTGTTACTGTAGTTAAGGATAAAAAGGGTTATTGATGTGTGGAGGGGGGGGGGGGGTTAAACAAAATAGATATGGGTTAAAATGATATAAAAACCTATATAAATAATATTTTATGAGTTTATTGAGATAATATGTCATATTTAATTCTAAATTAATCTAATTTGAAACAACTCTTCCCTGAATGTGACTTTATAATATTTTATAGTTTTGAAAAATTACAAGAGTGCCCCTCCCCTCACTTATAAATATCACTTCCTATCCTATCTTCCTCCCTCATTTTGCGAACTATAAATCAGAAAATATCAAAAATAATACATTATTAAAATACCTAAAAATTTCCTTGATTTAGTATCTTGGGATGAATACCAACCTTTAGAGGGGTTAAGTTTCAAAGAAAAGGAAGTTTTCTGAAGAAGAGGTATAAATTTTGACTAAATGTTTTAGTTTTATTTCTTATTATACCTCATTAAAAACTATCACAACCATTTTGATGTAATAAAATAAGTATATCAAATAAATGATATTTTATTATATTTACTTTTTAACATTAATACACATCCTTCCATCAAATGGGAAATGAAACCATCATTTGTGTGTGCAACAGACTATTGCCTCACGAACCAATGCAATTTTTTTCCCTCACAACCTCTTATGGATGATTATAATGAAAGATTTAATGAAAATATATGATATTAATGAGATAATTATCATTATTTAATGATAATATATAATATATTTTCTTAACTTTCCATCCATTGAAAAATGATAACATTGTTCATGTGTACGTGTGGATTACCACCTCCAGGAAGCGATGTGATTCATTTTTCATCACCACATCACATGAATGGTATATATAAGTTTATTTGAAGATTAAATATGATATTTATGATTTAATAATCATTATTGAAATATAAAATAATACTTACCTTTTTTTAATCATGTTTATTGAAAAATAGAAATGTTACTCATGCATACGTATGACCTACATTCTCCAAGATTGTAATGTAATTCATTTTCATAACCATATTTCATGGTTGGTTTTAAAATTATAATTAATGTATAAAAATGATAATTATTTCATGATAATTATTATTATTTATATAATTTAATAATTACCATTTTTACCATGTTCAACTTACTGAAGGAGTTTTGAAATTATGAACCCAACATCCTCAAAAAACCTGATGTGAACTTAACAGATTAAGTAATTAAATATTTAATTGAAATAAATGAATTAAATTTCGTAATTATAAGGGAATAAATATATAAAATTTTATTAAACAATTAAAAAATTAATATAATTTTAATATTCAAGAGTTAAATAACCTACATAATGAGCTGGGACACTAGGTAAGGGATTCTATCTCAAATTTTCTTCATTGAGACATATTTTAATGATATACACCTAATTTATTTTATATGGTGTATATAATTACCTTTTAAATTTTATATAATGAATAATTAATAATTCATGGTATTTTACATTACAATTCATGTTAATTATTCTAAGGGTTTTTTATTCAAAAGTTACGAAAGTGGTAAGGGCTTTCATTGTAAGGGTTATTCATCTCAAATTTTTCGTTTTTAGGACTTATCTTTATTTTATTAACCTATATTATTTTATAAGGTGTTTATAATAAAATTTTAAATTTTATATCATGTATATTCATATATTAATGATATTTAAATATTTATTTTAATTTACTTCTTTCACGGGCTTAGGATTCAAAAAGTTACCAAAATGGTAAGGATTTTTTATGATAAAAAATCATCTTATTTAAATATTTCCTATGTTTAAAGTTCCCCTGAGAGGGATCATATGATCTTATTTTCTTAATTTTTTTTCATTATTATCCTCTATTCATTAATGCATTATACATCTTTAATTTCCATTTCCTCCCTTACTTATTAAATAAACACAATGAAAGTTTCTTGTAAGTGATACCGATCTTGTATGTTCTTTTAGATTGGAGATATTTTTCTTCCATATATATGTATTCTAAAATTTTTCAAGGATTTTATTATTTAAAACTCTTTGATTTATTATTTTCATTTTCAATTTTTTTTAATTTATTTACAAAGTTTTTTAAAAGGAATATTTTTAACATTGTTTTTATGACATAATTTGAATTTATTTACCAAATTGTGAAAGGAATGTTTTATTTTAACATACATAGATTAAAATATTTTTTAAAACAACATGAATATTTTTTATTTGAAGCTAACTTTGAAAGTTTCCATTGTTATTTTAAATAAAAACATATTTCCTAATATTTTATAAATTTTAGTTTTTAAAAGTGATTTTCAAAGTGGAAAGGGTATTTTCCATAAGAAAGTTTTAATGATATTTTAATTGTATTTATATTCATCAATAAAATAAACCATTTATGTTACATATGATCTAATGAGGATATGTTGTAATGATTCTATCCTTATTATTTCTCTGGATGTATTATGTTCACTTCAAAAATATTTTCATGGAACCTATTTCTTTTGCACAAGTACATAAAGTTATAAAAGAACAATGGTTATTATTATATTTAATAGTGAAAGATTTTAATTGTTTTTATAATTATATGGTACTTAGACATATATATGGATGATTTATGGGTGGTTCCATTATAAAATAAGGAAGGTTTATTTAGTTATAAACTAAGGAAAATTAAGAAAAATATAGCTCTTCAATGTATTGGGTAAAGAGACAAAGTTAACCAATTATTGTTTTCTCCTAAGAGATTATTAGAATTTACCTTGTTGGTTATTTCATTTATAAGAGTGATATAAAAATGATGTTCCATGTTACCAATATGTTTTATTTATTCTTGTATCAATTTTAAATGTATCCTTTTTTCCAAGTATTGTTTTCACATGTCTCATTATTATTGAATTATATTACTCTTGTATTATATTAATTATTTATTCCATGTTTAATGATTTATGATTCAGTTTTTGATGGGTATGAATTATATTATGTTATGATAATGCACTTTGATTATGTTATAATACCTAAAAGGACCCTAACCCTACTTTCCAAGAGTCGGTGGTTACTTTATTACATTTGAACTAAATAAAATTAATCACATCACAAAAGAATGAACGGTTTATTAGTCTGGGTAAACATGATACATACATGATTCCCATATTACATTTTAAAACATAAAATGAAAAATGGAATTATATTTGGGATCATCTCTGTTCCATATATAATATAACTTGATATCAATAATAAAACACTTCCTACCATCCTAGGGAAATGAAACATAATAAAGGGGTGAGCTCAGATGATCAGTAAGGGAATGCATACAACATAAGATAAATAAGGCATGAATAATACAGAATGAATAAATGATGATCAAATAATGATATATAGATAATCATCTGAGTTTGAAAATTACCAATGGATATAAAAAGTATTCAAATAATCTAATGGAAATAAATAATTGATTTCATAATGATGAAATTCATAATGTGTAAAGACCCAGAAATTTCAAGGAAATTTTTTTCTTAATTTTCTTTGGGATTTTACAAGAACGTAGTTTCTGACGGCGCCTGATTCCGAGGCCCGGTGTGCCCGAAATCATTTTCTGAAGTTTGGCTCGGCTACGTTCAGTGAACGAACGAGCGGGAATTTCTATCTTTTGAACCGGTGCTCGGAATCAAATTATGAGGGCACCGATGGAACCACAACGCCAGTTTTTTCTTAGGAACACCTATTCCTCAGTTGCATTTTATCGAGTTTGGAAGTTAGTTTTTGGGGGTTTTTAATTAAACTGAATAAAAATATGTGTTTGCCATATTTTTATTTGAAGTGGTAGTTAGAACCTCCAAGGGGAGGTTAGTGGAGGGGCCCACCTGCACATAACCTCCCTTGGGTGGATGTTATAAGGTGGGGCCCACATGAGTATCAAACCCCCTTAACCCCCCTTAACTCTTGAACTCTTCATTTATGTGGATGAAACTCTCTCACATTAAATGAGTCTCTCCACCTCCCTCTCATTAATTTGACAACATGAGATATTTAATTATGTGAGTTAAGTTAAATTTTAAACTCTTGAAATTCATAAGCTTTTTTGTGTTAATAAAACTAGTTAAAAACTTATTTTATTTGGGTTGGAGTTTAGTTGATTGGGAGCCTTTGGAGAAAAAGCTTAGGAAATCCTGAGTTTCTTCTTTCTCTACGACGAAGAACACGAAGAACGTCTCTTCCGCCACTGAAGCACGACGACGCCATCTTCTTCATCGTTCTTCAACCGAGGCAAGGAAAGGGAAGCGACGCCCACGACATCTCCAACGACTTTCATCCGCGTCAAAGGAGAAGACGTCGCCCGCGAAGAACGTCGTCAACGACGACGTCACCTCCGAACGCTCGTCCACCAATGACGAGTGCCCTTCTTCCTTTCCGACGCATGAGCGTGAGAATTGGGAGTGTGTGACGAACACGACAATCGAGGAATCGATATCCGCCCTTTTTCCGAGATCTTCAACGAACGACAATTACGAGGTAGGGAATTTAAATTGTGATTGTTGGCGAACCCTCGTTTACTCCCTTGATTTTTATTCTTCGTGAATATGTCCAACTGCTATTGTTAACAAGAGGGGGCTGGTCCGCACAAACACGGCTGACCCACTTCCTTTTTCCATGTTGGATTTCTTGGTGGTTTGGTACGGGAAGGCGTGGTGCCGTCGCACCACGCGGAATCATGAGACAAGGAAATGCGCGGCGCCGTCGCGCCGCATCGTGAAAAAAAAATGAGGGCGTGACACCGTCGCGCCACGTCGGAGAAACCCGAAGACATCCGCAGACGGAGTCGGGCCATGGCGAATGGGCGCGGCACCAACACGTCGCACCAGAGAACCACGAAGACGACGCATTTTTTTAATTGACGTGTGGATTGACGAGCGACGACATAACGAGGCTGCAAAGTATTTTTGAAGCTTGCGCAGTAAAGTACGAGACCCGAGATGAACACCGGCTCAGATGGTTTTGAAAACGGACCACCGGAGCAACTCCGGTGGCCCGCAGAAACACCGGAGGTGCGGGTCACTGGCGCGGCGCCGCAGGCGACCGGAGGCGGCAGCGGCGCCCAAGCGCGCCGCCGCCCTCAATTAACGGCGAGGGGCAGGCCGCGCGCACCCCCCGCTCCCGACTTCGACTCGGCCACGCCGAGCCGCGGATGGCCGGTCGGGCAGGACTGAGCCGGCCGGGCCGGGCCACGCCGGCCGGGCCGGGCCGGGTCCAGTCTGGTCGAACCCAGTTTGAGCCGACCCAGGGGGGGTCGGGCCGGGTCGGTCCAGGCCCAGACCCCCCGATTTCGGACCACTTTCAGTCAAATGCCCATATCTTGGGATACGGACCTCCGATCGACACACCGTCAGTTGCGTAGTTATTCTTGGAATGACACGGTCGTTTCGGTATATTACACTCAAGGTTTTGGAGAACTTTCGGTTCGGCCGGGTTGGTTCGTACACGAAACCAACCGGGCCCTCGGAACGGAAACACTTATATCTTGAGCTCCGGATGTCCGATTGACGTGCCATGGACTTTGATGGATTCTTCTAAGTGAGATGGATCTTTTGGATTACTCCGCTCGAGGTTTGGATGCCGTCGGAGTGCGGTCGGGTTGGTTCGCTCACGAAATCCAACCGGGCCCCTGGAACGAAAAAGCCAATAACTCACAGACCGGGCGTCCGATTGACGCGCCGTCTGTCTTGTTGATTTCCTCTTGTTGAGACGGAACTTTTGGCATACTTCGCCCAAGTTTTGGATATAGTTGGATAGTGGCCCGGTTGGATTGTACCCGAAATCCAACCGGGCCCCTGGATCAGGAAAGCTGATATCTTTCAGACTGGACGTCCGTTTGACGAACCATCAGCGGTGTTGGAGATCACGTTGAGAAACGGTCCCTATGAGTATACCCTATGAGAGTTTGGGGTACAGTTGAGATACCGCTTGGTTGGTTTGCTCACGAAACCAACCGGGCCCCTGGGACAGAAAGGCAAATAACTCACAGACCGGGTGTCCGATTGACGCGTCGTCTATTGCGTTGAGACCCCTATGACGAGGCGGTCCTTTGAGATACTTCTTCATGGGACTTTGAGATACTTGGAGTATCAACCTGTAGCTCGTGGAGCGGACCCTCCCGGAGACGAGCGTGCGGAGTACGGAGACCGTGTAGCCGACTGAGACCTGATGACTGCTTGACCGACTCGACTTGGAGTGAGTCGACTAGCCCAGTGGACGGAGCACTACTTTGTGAGGTGCAGACCCATGGCGGATGGAGCACTACCTGTGTGACAGTGCAGACCCGCGGTACTCGTCCGGAGAGTACCTCAGCAGGCTACTAGGGGGTGTGCACTACTGTGTTTGGGTCACATACCTCGGTGGGAAGCACTACTGTGTCTGGGTGGCTGACCCGCGGTACTCGAAAAGAGGAGTACCTCAGCAGTCTTAGGTTAGTGAGCAGTACCTCAGAGTCGTGACAGGACCACTGTACACTCCAGAGATGGAGCTCTTCAGTAGTTACGGTTTCGATAATGAAAATCCTGGTTTGAGCTGAGACTTTTGACCTTTATGTTTACCTCTTGATTGAGATGGGTCACTTGATAACTTAGGTATATGTATAGGCATATACCTGGGTAGTGGTTATCCGTTGATGTGTTTCCCTCATGATTGAGATGGGTTACTTGATAACTTAGATATATGTATGGGCATATACCTAAGTAGAGGTTATCTGTTGAGATCTTCTTGTGGATATCCATGTTGGTTTTAGTGAGATCTTGAGGGTCTCGGGGTCCCTATTGAGTATCGTTATACTCACCCCTGCACGGGCTATTCCCGCACCTTGTTGTGTTGGTTGCAGATGACGAACAGTGCTGACGGAGACCGAGTGTTCGAAGATTGGACGGTACCCGGAGGTGGACTACACGACGACTCAATATCTGGAGGTGGACTTCATGGTAAGACGACACTCGGAGGAGGTTGATGGGAGAGAGCGTTGTGGAGTCTATCTGTACCTACACTTCAGGTAGGATCCGTGGTGGACGATCCAGGAGCTGCGCCATCTGTACCTACCCTTTAGGTAGGATCCGAGGAGGATGACCCAGGATCCGCTTCCGTTCTTCCAGCTGTTGTCTTTTTCTATTGTACTTTATTCAGTTGTAGTTGTACTTCCTTTTGGGTTTGTATTCTGGCCCATTTACTTTTCATCACTTTCTTTGTACTTAGTGTTTTGCTTCCGCTTGTACTCTGTGGTGTTTTGTTTACTTTAACAAAGGCAATGCCTTCCCAGTTATCTGGATTTACGCCTTTGGTGCTAGTCACTAGCTACTGGCCTATGGAAGGCGGGCTTGGGGTAGTCACGGCACGGGCCCCGAGGACGGGTCGTGACAAATTGGTATCAAAGGAGTCGGTTCTACCGTAGAACTTATAACTCTGATGTTTTCTTTTTGTGAAGCAATAGTGTTAAGAGTACCGAGTGTGGTTTTCAGTTCAGGGAGTCCAGTGTTGGTGCAGGCGGCCGACGTATCCATACACCAGGACCCTGACAGCTGACTTCCGACTTTGTGCACAAAAACCCTGATTGCGTGTGTGTTTTCAAAGGTTTTTCCTTTAAATATTAGCTCAAACCAGGTCAGCTCACCAGGTATAATCGTTTGACCGTGTCACGTTGTTTCTTTCAGGATGCCTTTTCTCGGACGACCAGCTAGAGCTCAGAGGGATGTGCGTACTGACAGCCTGTCAAGCGACAAGGCTTCGGTATAGGGCCCTCTTGCAGTTGAGGCACCAGCGGAGGCACCAGCGGTACTACCATACGTTGGGCCACCGATGCCACCAGCCCCAGAAGTAGGCGATGCACGCCACTTGAGTGCGCTGCACGAGTTTCAGCGCCAGAGGCCACCCAGGTTCTAGGGAGAGACGGACCCGCAGGCGGCTGAGGTTTGGCTGGAGGCTGTGGTGAGAGTGTTCAGGCTAGTGGAGATGTCGACAGACTTCATGGTGATCTTTGCTGCCAGCCTTCTTCAGGCAGCAGCAGGCAGGTGGTGGAGCCACTTGTTTCAGTTTTGCGATGGGATGACCTTCGCATGGGAAGACTTAGAGACCTTCTTCAGGGTGGAGTTTGTGCCAGTATCTCTACACCCCGAGCGTGTACAGGAGCTGCTGCCTTTGCCGCATGTTTTTCGATCAGTAGCCGAGTCATCTGTGGGTAGTAGACAGATGATGCAGAGGTCCAGGAGGACCAGACCAGTGGTTGGATGATCTCGGGTTTTAGGACCGGTGGTGCGGGGCACCTGGGGTGGGGTTAGAGCTAGGCGTTCCAGAAACAGACAATGTTACTCATGCGGCGGGAAGGGTCACCTGGCACGTGACTGTCCGACTCCTCGTACAGTTGATCCGAAGGCTTTGGAGGAGCCACCGAGGCAGAAGCAGCGGCGAGTGCTTGAGCAACAGCTGAGCAGTAGAAAAGGTAGTAGAGCTCCGGGAGCAGGTGGACAGGAGCAGAACTAGTGGATACGCCCCTTGTACTTCTAGTTCCATGTTGCTGTTGTATTCGTGTCTTTGTACTATGAGCTGCAATAATAAAAAGACACTTATCTTTGTTTTCTTTCCTGTCCTTTTGTTTGGTTGATACTGAGTGGTCCCGGTTAAAACTGTTGACTTGACCCTCACTTTCGAGATTTCTACTGTAGGAGACCCAGTGACCTCACACTGATGCCGACAGTGTGACTCGACCCTTGGAGGTGAGAGTGACAGTTGGATCTCTTGGTAGTTACATCGAGGCCTTACGACGTCATCCATGGCATGAATACATCATTCATGTCAGGATTGACTATATTAGGCAATGGGTGTGGTTCATCCAAGGGATGAGACCAAGTTTCTCTTTTTGGAAAAGGAGAAATTTTAGCAGCTCTTCCAGATCGTAGGCAAAGAAGGTGCAGATCATCCAGGAGCGGATGAAGACTGCACAGTGCAGTAAGAAACAGGAAACCGGCGCCAGTCTTAGAGACCCGAGCATGTTAAATGTTTCAAGAAGAGGAAGCTTTAAGGAGAGATGAGTCTACGAAGCAGCAGACGTGGAGGCAGAGCTATGAGAGCAGCATTAGGTGGTGTACATCTTATCATAATACAACCACCCGCCTTAGTTATCCCCGCCAGGCTCAGGGAGCTAGAGGGCGGAGGAAGAGTGCGACTGCATGTGGTCAAGGAGTGTGACCCAATGGCTCTAGAAATGATTCAAGGGACAGTCTGTGTCTACTACTAGCTACTGTAGTAATAGACGTCGATATGAATCATTCCTTGCTTTCACAAATCTTGTTCCAGACCTAGAGTTTCCGGTAAGCCGTGAACTTGACCCTCACGTCTGGAGATACCTTGGGAGGAGACTCGATAATCACACTTACACCGACTGTGTGGTCAGACCCTCGAGGTGAGAGTTTTGGTTGGAATCTCTTGGTGGCAGCGTCGAGGCCTGACGACGTTAGTTTGAGTATGGAATGGGCAATAACTGTTCATACTCAAATTAACGGTTTTAGGCAAATGTCGGGATGGGTTTTCCTTGTTCGGTGAAAAGGAAACCCCAGGCAACATAGGATAAACTCTTTCACAGGAGGGTGTGACCGATCACACTTGAGTTGGTCAACCATAACCTCGTGGCAGCAGTCGTTTGAGTTCTAGTTCTAACAGGAATTGGAGACCTCTAGAGTTCAATGATGATGATCACGTCCTTATACGGGTCTCACCTCGACGAGGTTTACGGAGATGTGGCCAAGGCGGAAAGTTATCTCCGAGGTTCAACGGACCTTTCTAGGTCCTCAGTTGGGTAGGCGGGTTGGTTTATCACTTGACCCATCCACCTCAGTTGCACCAGGTGCACGACGACTTCCACGTATCTCAACTGAGGAGATACGTGCTCGACCCTTCGCATATTATCGACCATGAGGAGCTGGACGATGGCGATGGGGTGTCTTTCACGGAGGTTCTAGTGGGGACTGAGGATCGACAGGATCGGATCCTACGAGGACGATCGATTCCTCGGGTGTGCTTTCTTTGGCAGTACGGAACCTCCAGGTAAGCACATGGGAGCGGAAGGCTCAGGTGTGTGTTCAATACCACTTTTGTGACCCTAGTTTGTGTTGAAGCTTTACGGGGACGTAAAGCCCTGAGGTGGGAGTAATTTAAAGACCCAGAAATTTCAAGGAAATTTTTTTCTTAATTTTCTTTGAGATTTTAAAAGAACGCAGTTTCTGACGGCGCCTGATTCCGAGGCCCGGTGTGCCCCGAATCATTTTCCGAAGTTTGGCTCGGGTACGTTCAGTGAACGAATGAGCAGGAATTTCTATCTTTTGAGCCGGTGCTCAGAATCAAATTCTGAGGGCACTGATGGAACCGCATCGCCGGTTTTTGCTTAGGAACACCTATTCCGCAGTTGTGTTTTATCGAGTTTGGAAGTTAGTTTTTGGGGGTTTTTAATTAAACTGAATAAAAATATGTGTTTTCCAAATTTTTATTTGAAGTGGTAGTTAGAACCTCCAAGGGGAGGTTAGTGGAGGGGCCCACCCACACATAACCTCCCTTGGGTGGATGTTATAAGGTGGGGCCCACATGAGTATCAAACCCCCTTAACCCCCTTAACTCTTTAACTCTTCATTTATGTGGATGAAACTCTCTCACATTAAATGAGTCTCTCCACCTCCCTCTCATTAATTTGACAACTTGAGATATTTAATTATGTGAGTTAATTTAAATTTAAAACACTTGAAATTCATAAGCTTTGTTGTGTTAATAAAACAAGTTAAGAACTTATTTTATTTGGGTTGGAGTTTAGTTGATTGGGAGCCTTTGGAGAAAAAGCTTAGGAAATCCTGAGTTTCTTCTTTCTCTACGACGAAGAACACGAAGAATGTCTCTTCCACCACTGAAGCACGAAGACGCCATCTTCTTCATCGTTCTTCAACCAAGGCAAGGAAAGGGAAGCGACACCCACGACATCTCCAACGACTTTCATCCGCATCAAAGGAGAAGACGTCGCCCGCGAAGAACGTCGTCAATGATGATGTCACCTCTGAACGCTCGTCCACCAACGACGAGTACCCTTCTTACTTTCCGACGCATGAGCATGAGAATTGGGAGTGTGTGAAGAACACGACAATCGAGGAATCGATATCCGCCCTTTTTCCGAGATCATCAACGAATGACAATTACGAGGTAGGGAATTTAAATTGTGATTGTTGGTGAACCCTCGTTTACTCCCTTGATTTTTATTCTTCGTGAGTATGTCCAACTGCTATCGTTAACGAGAGGGGGCCGGTCCGCACAAACATGGCCGACCCGCCTCCTTTTTCCATGTTGGATTTCTTGGTGGTTTGGTACGGGAAGGCGTGGTGCCGTCGCACCATGCGGAATCATGCGACAAGGAAATGCGCAGCGCCGTCGTGCCGCGTCGTGAAAAACAAACGAGGGCGCGACACCGTCGCGCCGCGTCGGAGAAACCCGAAGACATCCGCGGACGGAGTCGGGCCACGGCATAGGGGCGCGACGCCAACGCGTCGCGCCGGTGAACCACGAAGATGGTGCGTTTTGTTAATTGACGTGTGGATTGACGAGCGACGACATAACGGGGCCACAAAGTATTTTTGAAGCTTGCGTAGTAAAGCACGAGACCCGAGATGAACATCGGCTCAGACGGTTTTGAAAACAGACCACCGGAGCAACTCCGGTGGCCCGCGAAAACACCGGAGGCACGGGTCGCCGGCGCAGTGCCGCCGGCGACCGGAGGCAGCGGCCGGAGCCGTCTGGCCGCCAGGCGGCGGCGGCGCCCGAGCGCGCCGCCGGAAGGATTGGCGGCGACGGTTGCGCCGCCGCCCTCAATTAACGGCGAGGGGCGGGCCGCACGCACCCCCCACTCCCGACATCGGCTCGGCCACGCCGAGCCGCGGCTGGATGGTCGGGCCAGATTGAGCCGGCTGGGCTGGGCCGGGTCCAGTCGGGTCGGACCCGGTTCGGGCCGACCCAGGGGGGGTCGGGCCGGGTCGGTCCGGGCCCAGACCCCCCGATTTCGGACCACTTTCAGTCAAATGCCCATATCTTGGGATACAGACCTCCGATCGATGCACCGTCAGTTGCGTAGCGATCCTTGGAACAAGAAGGTCGTTTCGGTATATTACACTCAAGGTTTCGGAGAACTTTGGGTTCGGCCAGGTTGGTTCGTACACGAAACCAACCGGGCCCTCGGAGCGGAAACACTTATATCTTGAGCTCCGGATGTCCAATTGACATGCCGTCGACTTTGATGGATTCTTCTAAGTGAGACAGATCTTTTGGATTACTTCGCTCGAGGTTTGGATGCCGTCGGAGTGCGGTCGGGTTGGTTCGCTCACGAAATCCAACCGGGCCCCTGGAACGAAAAAGCCAATAACTCACAGACCGGGCGTCCGATTGACTCGCCGTCTGTCTCGTTGATTTCCTCTTGTTGAGACAGAACTTTTGGCATACTTCGCCCGAGTTTTGGATACAGTTGGATAGTGGCCGGGTTGGATTGTACTCGAAATCCAACCGGGCCCCTGGATCGGGAAAGCTGATATCTTTCAGACTGGACATCTGTTTGAAGAACCATCAGCGACGTTGGTGATCACGTTGAGAAATGGTCCCTATGAGTATACACTATGAGAGTTCGGGGTACAGTTGAGATACGGCCGGGTTGGTTCGCTCACGAAACCAACCGGGCCCCTGGGACGGAAAGGCAAATAACTCACAGACCGGGCGTCTGATTGACGCACCGTCTGTTGCGTTGAGACCCCTATGACGAGGCGGTCCTTTGAGATACTTCTTCGCGGGACTTTGAGATACTTGGAGTATCGACCTGTAGCTCGTGGAGCGGACCCTCCCGGAGACGAGCGTGCGGAGTATGGAGACCGTGTAGCCGACTGAGACCTGACGACTGCTTGACCGACTCGACTTGGAGTGAGTTGACTAGCCCAGTGGAAGGAGCACTACTTTGTGAGGTGTAGACCCATGGAAGACGGAACACTACCTGTGTGATAGTGCAGACCCGCGGTACTCGTCTGGAGAGTACCTCAGCAAGCTACTAGGGGGTGTGCACTACTGTGTTTGGGTGACATATCTCGGCGGGAAGCACTACTGTGTCTGGGTGGCTGACCCGCAGTACTCGACAGGAGGAGTACCTCAGCAGTCTTAGGTTAGTGAGCAGTACCTTGGAGTCGTGACAGGACCACTGTACACTCCAGAGACGGAGCTCTTCAGTATTTACGGTTTCGATAATGAAAATCCTGGTTTGATCTGAGACTTTTGACCTTTGTGTTTACCTCTTGATTGAGATGGGTCACTTGATAACTTAGGTATATGTATGGGCATATACCTGGGTAGTGGTTATCCATTGATGTGTTTCCCTCATGATTGAGATGGGTTACTTGATAACTTAGATATATGTATGGGCATATACCTAAGTAGAGGTTATCTGTTGAGATCTTCTTGTGGATATCCATGTTGTTTTTAGTGAGACCTTGAGGGTCTCAGGGTCCCTACTGAGTATCGTTATACTCACCCCTGCACGGGCTATGCCTGCACCTTGTTGTGTTGGTTGCAGACGATGGACAGTGCTGACGGAGGCCGAGTGTTCGAAGACTGGACAGTACCCGGAGGTGGACTTCACGGTGAGACGACACTTGGAGGAGGTTGACGAGAGAGAGCGTTGTGGAGGCTATATGTAACTACCCTTCAGGTAGGATCCGTGGTGGACGATCCAGGAGCTGCACCATCTGTACCTACCCTTTAGGTAGGATCCAAGGAGGACGACCTAGGAGCTGCTTCCATTCTTCCAGCTGTTGCCTTTTTCTGTTGTACTTTGTTCAGTTGTAGTTGTACTTCTATTTGGGTTTGTATTCTAGCCCATTTACTTTTCAGCACTTTCTTTGTACTTAGTGTTTTGCTTCCTCTTGTACTCTGTGGTGTTTTTTTTACTTTAATAAAGGCAATTCCTTCCCAGTTATCGGGATTTACGCCTTTGGTGCTAGTCGCCAGCCCCTGGCCTATGGAAGACGGTCTTGGGGTAGTCACGACACGGGCCCCGAGGACGGGTCGTGACATAATGATAGACATCTAAATCATACTATTGAGGCCTTATACAAATTCATCTAAAAATACCATTAAGGAATCATGCCAAGACATCTACATAAATGGGTATGGCCTTATAAAAATACCTAATCTATTTTTTCTTCTGATACCTAATAATTCATTGAGGGGATATGTAATTATAGGCCCACCCATCACTTGATAAGTCCAATGCATTCATAAAATGAATAAACAACATAACTTAATCAATATGTATTAAAAATCAATAACAGTAAAGATTTGAAGAACTAAAATGTGAAATATTAATAATTTCTTGATCCAAACTAATCATAAACCATATAGAGAAATATGGTGGATGGTATCATAATATTATAATCTTATTAAAGTATAATATTCAACAAATTATATCAACACATATGAAAATAATTTCAAAAGATCACTTGATAATTTCTTGAGGAAAATACCCTTTTTCACATTGAAAATGCTTACTTAAAAATTTCCAAAATATTAAGGAAGAACTTTTTTTTGAAAATGACATTATAAACTTGTAAATTAATCTTTAAATAAATTATTATTCATGATAGTGGTAAATTTTATTCATGCCGTATAAGTTAAAAAAACATTCCTTTCACACTTTTGTAAAAAGGTCAAAAAGTACCTCATTTAGAAAATGATAAGAAGATTCATTTTAAAAAATTATGTAAAAAAGTAAAACATGGGTAAAAATGTTTCTACTAAATAAATGGATAATGTTAAAAATATCCTTTTATACATTTTAAGGAAAATATAGACATGTAAGATAAAGATTCCTAACTAAGTATAAAAAACAAAGTCAATTTTATTTAAAAAAATTATTTCGGTATCTTGAGTACTTAAAGAGATTAAAATGACATGAAAACTTGTTATTTATAGAAATAAATAGATGTTAATAAAGTAAATTTATTTTAAGATAAAAATATCAAGTAATTATCCTATTGAGACTTAAACACAAACAATCCCAAATAATGACGTGATTTTGAAATAAATCCTTATATCAGGTTCTACTTCCTTCATACTACTGGAAAGATAACCTATCCCAATAATTTAAAAATGTCGAGATAGCCCTAGAAACTATTGGTATAGCCTATACCAACAATTTCAACAACCATTGGCTCATGGGTTGTTGGGATATCTGTCACGACCCGTCCTCGGGGCCCGTGCCGTGACTACCCCAAGCCCGCCTTCCATAGGCCAGGGGATGGCGACTAGCACCAAGGCGTAAAATCCCAGTAAACAGGGAAGGCATTGCCTTTATAAGTAACAACCACACAGAGTCAGCAAGCGGAAAGTAAAGTGCAGAAAAGTAAAGGGGCCGGAAATACAAGCCCAACTGTAAAGTACAACTGAAAAGTAAAGTACAGCAACTGAAGAAAAGACGGCGGCCTCGTGTCGTCCACTGGCAATCCCACCTGAAGGGTGGGTACAGATAGCCTCCAGGCTCCTCGGGTCCCACGTCCGCTCCGAGTACGTCCCGCCCAGTGGTCCACCTCCAGGTACCGTCCTGCTCCACGCCCCAACCGTGATCAGCGCTGTCCGTCGTCTGCAACCAACACAACAAGGTGCGGGCATAGCCCGTGCAGGGGTGAGTACAAGCTACTCAGTAAGGACCCCGAGACCCCCGAAGGTCTCCCGAAATCCACAAAGGATATAGCACAAAAGAAAGATGCAATCACGAAGTAACATCTGACTCGACTTAGGTATATGCCCATACATATACCTAAGTCCCCATTTCTAGATCTGCTCACGAGCTCGAGAACAATTCAATCCACAAAGGAAAGCAAGACTCAAATCCACAAGGAGAGTAAACAGTAAATCCACAAAGGATAGTTCAACACAATCCACAAAGGAGAGTAACATAAGATTCAGCTCAACCAGGTATACTTTTTCAGATGACGTCAAAGACGATCACTGATCCGTCTAAGTCGTCGGACCCACGAAGGATCGATAGGTACTAACCCCCGCAAAAGACCCACGTAGGATCGGGCTCACACAGAACCTGTAGGCAGTGGCTCACACAGAACCGGTAGTAAGGACCCACGTAGGATCGGGCTCACACAGAACCTGTAGGCACTGATCCACATGGGATCGCTGAGTGCAGCAGTCGACGCAGTCCACTGAGGATCTCTGCACAGTCGTCGCCGCAGTCCACGAAGGATCTCTGCTCTGCCGTCGTCGCAGTCCACGGAGGATCCCTGCTCTGTCGTCGTCGCAGTCCACGAAGGATCTCTGCTCTGCCGTCGTCGCAGTCCACGGAGGATCCCTGCTCTGTCGTCGTCGCAGTCCACGAAGGATCTCTGCTCTGTCGTCGAAGTCACAGCCAGCGCTAGGGTTCCCGCACATAGCGAGCTCGTTTAGGAGGGTCCGCTCCACGAGCCGAGAGGCTGATACATCAACTGACACGTAGTCCGAAGTTGATGTATCCAAAAGTTCCGTATCGACAACAGGATCTCAACGCAACAGACGGCGCGTCAATCGGACGCCCGGTCTGAGAGTTATTGGCATTTTCGTCCCAGGGGCCCGGTTGGTTTTTAGGGAAAAACCGACCCGACCGTACTCCGCCTGTATCCGATCCTCGGGCGGAGTATGCCAAAAGTTCCGTCTCACTTAGAGGAAACTACCACAGCTGACGGTACGTCGTTCGGACGTCCGTAGCTCATGTTATGAGCGTTTCTGCTCCGAGGGCCCGGTTGGTTTCGTGTACGAACCAACCCGGCCGAACCCAAAGTCTTCCGAAACCTTGAGTATAATATACCGAAACGACCGTCTCGATCCAAGGATCGCGTAGCCGCTGACGGTTCGTCAATCGGAGGTCCCAGGCCCAAGATATGGGCGAAGGACCGAAGAGGGCCCGAAACGGGGGTTCTGGGCCCGGGGCGACCCGGCCCGAAACCCCCCCTGGGGTCGGCCGAACCGGGTCGGCCCGAACCGGGCTGACCCGAACCGGCCCGAACCGGCTCGGCCGGGTCCGGTCCGGCCTGGGCGCGGCCCGGCCGACCGGACCGGCCGGCTCGGCTTCGGCCGAGCGGCCGAACAGGCTGCCGCCGCGGGTTTGACCCGCGGCATTTGGAGAAACGCGGCCCCCGCGGGGGGGGGGGGGGGGACCGCCTGTCACGCGGACGCGGCCGGGCCGCCGCGTCCGTTCCCGGTTCCGCGCGGCCGGGCCGCCGCGTCCGTTCCCGGTTCCGCGCGGCCGCGGAACCGGCCGCCGCCGCCGCGGCTTCAGCCGCGGCGGGCTTCCTCCATGGCGGCGCGCCGGGCGCCGCCGCCTCCGGTCGCCGGCGCCGCCGCGCCGCCGCCGCCTTCCGCGGGCCTCCGGAGATGCTCCGGTGGCCCGATTCCTTTCCCGTCTGCGCCGTTGCTCCTCTCGGGGGACGATCTTCACTGCGGAAACAACGGATTGCCCTTGCCGCACGGTTCGTCGTCGTCCACCAAATCCGCACAAAAAGGGAAGATCGGCGGAGGGTTGCCGGGTCTTGTTCGTTAGACCCGCTCCCTCCGCGTTAATCATAAACAACGGGAGAAAAGAATAAGATGATCAACACATGATCCAACAATTTTATTTAAAGATAAAATTGTTCGCTTGAAACCGGCTTTTTAAATTTTCAAGAACGTTCACGAGAAAATTTAAAAGGGGTAACTTTTCCAAAATAAATCCCTACCTCGAAGTCGTCGTCGGACGAGAGGTCGTCGCAGAATCGCTCGTCGCGAAAGAAGGAGATCGTCGCGTCGTCGCGGTATCCGGCTTCGCGTCGCCAATCTCCGGATCAAGAACAAACGGATTTAATTAATTAAATCCGTTGTTATTGAAATTAAGAAGGGAGAATTTAGAAGTTTCGATTCTCACCTTTAACCGCCGATCGCAGGTTCGCCGCGGAAGAAGAGGCACCGAAGAAGAAGAAGAAGAAGAAGGTCGCGGAAAAGCTGTTGACGTCGCGGATCGTGCGTCGTCGGATTCCGGTTCCGGCGTTCTTCGCGTTCTTCGCGTTCTTCGCGTTCTTCGCGGAGAGGGTGGAGGCTCAGAGGAATTGCACAACGATAGCAATCCTCCAAAATAGACAAGTTTGTCTATTTTATTATTTTGCCAACAAACGTAAAACGCATAAGTAACGACCCAATTAATTCACGAAGAAACAGTCCATTTAATTCACGAAATAAACCGCCCAATTAAATGGTCTGTTAAGAATTAAAGAAAACGCGTCGGTTGACTTTTCAGTTACTTTGACGGGTTTTCGCGGGTGCGTTACTTAGCGAAAGAAACGGCGGGGCTCGTGCGGGCCCTGCCTCACAAATATCCTACCAAGAGGGTAGGATATTTCTGGATAGCATCCTATCCAGTTCAACTCAGTTCAAGCCGTCTTTAAGTGGCTTCAAGTGGCTTCCAACAGCTTAAGTGAAATAAAATAAAGTTGTCGCACAAACTTTATTTTATTTCTGACTTAAAGCCGCAAAATTTAAAAACCACGTCTGAGCAAACGCAACTCCGGAAGAGGCGTTTCTAAGGAAATACCGGCGCTGCGATTTCATCGGTGCCCTCAGAATTTGATTCCGGGCACCGGTTCAAAAGATAGAAAAACCCGCTCGTCCGTTCACTGAACGTACCCGAGCCAAACTTCGGAAATTGATTCCGGGCACACCGGGCCTCGGAATCAGGTGCCGTCTGAAGCTGCGCTCTTGTAAAATTCCAAAGAAAATTAAGAAGAAAAAAAATTTCCTTGAAATTTGCGGGTCTTTACATTACTCCCACCTCAGGGCTTTACGTCCCCGTAAAGATACATCAAAAACTAGGGGAACAAATGGGGGTACTGAGCACGCATCTGAGCCTCCCGCTCCCAAGTGCTCTCCTGGAGGTTCCCGTGCTGCCATCTGACGCGCACAAGAGGAATCGACCGCCCACGTAGGACCCGCTCCTGTCGATCCTCGATCTCCACTGGGACCTCTGCAAAAGTCGCCCCATCGTCCACGTCCAGCTCCCCAAAGTCGATGATGTGCGTCGGGTCGTGCACGTATCTCCTCAGCTGAGACACGTGGAAGACGTCGTGCACCCGGTGCAACTGAGGTGGTAGAGCCAGGCGATAAGCCACCTCTCCTATCCTGCTGAGGACCTGGAAAGGCCCGATGAAGCGTGGAGACAACTTGCCGCCTCAGCCAAATCTCCGAAAACCACGTCGAGGTGAGACACGCAAAAAGACGTGGTCGCCATCCTCGAACTCCAGTGGCCTCCGCCTCCTGTCAGCATATGACTTCTGCCGGCTCTGAGCTGTCCTCATCCTCTCCTGGATGATCTGGACCTTCTCTGTCATGGCTCAGACCATCTCTGGTCCCACGAGTGCTGACTCCCCAGGGTCTGTCCAGCACAACGGTGATCTGCAGGGTCTGCCGTACAACGCCTCGTATGGTGCCATCCCGATGGTGGAGTGGTAGCTGTTGTTGTACGCGAACTACACCAAGGGTAGGTGGTCCTCCCAGCTGCGACCAAAGTCGAGAACACATGCACGGAGCATGTCCTCGAGTGTCTGTATGGTCCTCTCCGTCTGACCATCCGTCTGAGGGTGGAAGGCTGTGCTCAGATGGAGCCGCGTCCCGAACGCCTCCTGCAACCCCTTCCAGAGCCGGGAAGTGAAACGAGCATCTCGATCGGAGACGATAGATGATGGCACACCGTGAAGCCGTACGATCTCCTGGACGTAAAGACGTCCCAAGCTCTCCACTGAGCCCTGCTCTCTGATGGGTAAGAAGTGTGCCGACTTGGTGAGTCGGTCGACAATCACCCAAATGGAGTCGTGACCTCTGGAAGTACGTGGAAGTCCAGTCACGAAGTCCATAGATATGCTATCCCACTTCCACTCTGGGACCTCCAAGGGCTGTACCAAACCTGCTGGTACCTGATGCTCTGCCTTCACCTGCTGGCAGGTGAGGCATCGTGAAACGAACTCTGCCACAGCTTTCTTCATGCCCGGCCACCAGTGCTGTCGTCTGAGATCCTGGTACATCTTCGCTACTCCGGGATGTACCGCCAAGGGAGAAGTGTGAAACTCTCTCAGCACCTCCTCTCGTAAAGCAACTGGTACGAAGGTACGCCCTCTGAAAAGGATGTCGTGCTCTGCTCCAAGGGAGAAACCATCAGGCGCCTGACCTGAGGATATCAGTGCACGCCGGGTCTCACAGTCAGCGTCCCCACGCTGAGCCTCTCTGACCCGCTGTAGAAGTGGAGGAGAGACTGTGAGAGACTGAAGAAAGGCTGCTCCGTCTCTATCCACGAAGGATATCTGCAAGGAGGCTAGTTGCTCCGTCGCCTCCTCAAGCAGCTGAATGCCCGTCCTCCTGCTGAGGGCATCGGCTACCACGTTCCCCTTCCCAGGAGTATAGACTATCTCAAAGTCATAGTCCTGGAGGAACTCAAGCCATCTCCGCTGTCTCAGGTTCAGGTCCTTCTGAGAGAAGATATACCTGAGACTCTGGTGGTCAGAAAAGACCGTGAAGCGCTCGCCCATCAGATAGTGCCGCCAAGTCTTCAGAGCGAAGACCACTGCTGCTAACTCCAGGTCATGAGTGGCGTAGTTCTGCTCATGCGGCCTCAACTGACGTGATCCGTAGGCGATCACGGCCCGCTCCTGCATCAGGACGCACCCGAGTCCAGTCCCTGATGCGTCGCAGTAAACTACGTATCCAACTCCCTTCTCAGGCAACCTCAAGATAGGTGCGCTGGTCAATCTTTGTCTCAGCTCCTGGAAGCTCTGTTGACATCTGTCTGACCACACAAAGGGTTTCCCCTTCTTCGTCAAGGCTGAGAGTGGTGCCGCAACCCTGGAGAAGTCTGGCACGAATCTCCGATAGTATCCCGCTAGGCCCAAGAAGCTCCGCACCTCTGTCACGCTCCTGGGTGGCTCCCAAGCTAGCACTGCCTCGATCTTCGCGGGATCCACTGCAACTCCCGCCTCAGAAATGACGTGCCCCAAGAAATGGACCTCACGTAACCAGAACTGGCATTTTGAGAGCTTGCCATAAAGATGGTGCTCTCGGAGTGTGTCTAGCACAACTCGCAGGTGGTAGGCATGCTCCTCCTCAGTCGTCGAGTATACCAAAATGTCGTCAATGAAGACAACGACAAATCGGTCGAGGTATGGCTGGAAGATCCTGTTCATGAGGCTCATGAACACTGCTGGAGCATTGGTTACGCCGAACGGCATAACCAAGAACTCATAATGGCCATACCGACACCTGAAGGCCGTCTTCTGTACGTCCTCGTCTCGAACTCTGAGCTGATGATAGCCTGACCGGAGGTCTATCTTCGAGAACCACCGCGCTCCCTTGAGCTGATCGAAGAGGTCATCAATCCGTGGCAGCGGATACTTGTTCCTCACTGTCACCTGGTTCAGGCGACGATAGTCGACACACAGTCGCAAGCTCCCGTCCGCCTTCTTGGCGAACAATATCGGGGAAGCCCAGGGTGAAACACTGGGTCGGATAAACCCCTTGCTCTGCAAGTCCTCCAACTGTACCCGCAGCTCTCGAAGCTCAGCGGGGGCCATCCGATATGCTGGAGTACATATCGGGGCTGTCCCGGGGTACAAGTCGATGTAAAAGTCTACCTCTCTACGAGGAGGTAGCCCTGGAACGTCGTCGGGAAAGACGTCCACGTACTGGTCCACCACTGCAGGAAAAGCCGGACTCCGCACGTCCTCTGCTCCTAGGATGAGGCTAGCCAACTGATGAGAGATAGGCTGCACTCTCCTCCGCGGAAGTCCATCCTGTGCTGCAAAGGTTCCCTTCTCGCCGGTGAAGGTAAACCTGCTCCCGTCGGTACGAACACATCGCACCTTGCGCCTAAAACAGTCGATCTGGGCATGAACCGTGGATAGCCAATCCATGCCCAAGATGACGTCGTAAGGCCTCGACGCCGCTACAAGGAGATCCCAGCCGAAGCTCTCGCCTCCTAGAGTAAGCTCACACTACCGGCACCAGTGCGTAATCGTCGAGTCTGCTCCCGTAGGAGTCTCTAGCCGTAAGGATCGAGCCAACGGCTCAGTCAGAATCTCCGAGCTCCGAACAAGGGCAGAGGCTATGAAAGAGTGACTCGCTCCTGTGTCTATAAGTACTGCAGCAAGGGTGGAATAGACACAGATCGTACCTCGAATCATCTCTGGCATGTCGGGGTCGTAGGCCTCCACTGCCTGGAGCTGGGCCTGTCCCTGCCCGCCAGCTCCCTGTGGTCGAGGTGGCCCTCCTGGTGGTGGTGGGGGTAGAGCCTGGAAGCGTCGCCCACCACCCGCTGCTCGGCCAGCTCCTCTGCCTCGTCCGCCTCCTCCCTGCGGACCGCCACGGTCGACCCTCTGCCTCTGCCTGGGTGGCCCCTCCACCGTCTGCTACTCCTCTGATCGGCGAGTCGGGCAGTCACGAGCCATGTGACCCTGCCCGCCGCAAGAGTAGCACAACCTGCCTCTCGAAAGGCTGGCACTCCGCTGTGTGCCTCGTACTGCTGAGCCGGTGTCCTGAGGCCGTCTGCGTGGGGGTCTGGTCTGCCTGGACCCGTGAGTCATCCGTCGGCTACCTGCTGCCGAAGACTCAGCTACCTGCCGCCCTGCGCTAGGTCTCGCCGCTGAAAAGGCTCTGCCAGGAAGCTCTCGATCAGGAGGGCTCGCTCCAGCACTCCCGCCTGGGTCGGAATGCTGAGGGAGATCAGCGACGCCCGAATCTCCTGTCGCAAGCCCTGCTCGAAGGTCCGGGCCCGGAAGAAGGGGTCCCGTACCATGTCGGTCGAGTAGCGAGATAGGTCCGTGAACCTCGCCGCGTACTGAGCGACCGTCATGCTGCCCTGGCGCAGCTGGAGAAGCTCCTGGATGCGCACCGCTCGGAGGGTGGCCGAGACGAACTCAGAGCGGAAGAGGCTCTCGAAGTCCGCCCAGAGCAGGGATGCATCATCGTGAACCTGGAGCATCAGGCTCCACCATCGTCCTGCCGCCGCCTGCAGGAGGCTCGCTGCGAGAATCACCATGAGATCCGCTGGTGTCCTCACTAGCCGAAAGATCCGTACCACCGCCTCTAGCCAGTCCTCGGCGGCCTGGGGGTCCGCCTCACCGCGAAACCTGGGCGGTCGCTGGCTCTGAAACTCATGCAGTGCCCTGAGGCGACGTGCATCGTCAGCGTCTGGTACTGGAAGCATCGGTGGCTCGGCGGGTAAGGCTACCGCCGGTGCCACTGCTGGCAAAGGGCCCTGCACCGAGGCCTCGTCGCTCGGTGGGCTGCCGTCGCGCCCTACACTCGGAACCCTAGCTGGCAGTCGTCGCGGGGCCATCCTGAAAAGGAGAACAAGAGCACCACAGTCAGAACAGTATACCTGGTGAGCTGGCACAAGTAATCGCAAGGAAAACTTGAGACTTTCATAAAGCAGATCAGTATACCCGGTGAGCTGACACAAGTAATCACAAAGAAAACATGAAACACACACGCAATCAATGTTTTCATGCATTAAGTCGGAAATCAGGAGTCAGGGTCCTGGTGTACGGATACGTCGGCCGCCGCACCAACACTGGGCTCCCTGAACTGATAACCACACTCAATACACTAAACACTATTTCTTCACATAGAAAGAAAGGACGATCAGAGTCCGCGGTAGAACCGACCACCTCTGATACCAATTTGTCACGACCCGTCCTCGGGGCCCGTGCCGTGACTACCCCAAGCCCGCCTTCCATAGGCCAGGGGCTGGCGACTAGCACCAAGGCGTAAAATCCCAGTAAACAGGGAAGACATTGCCTTTATAAGTAACAACCACACAGAGTCAGCAAGCGGAAAGTAAAGTGCAGAAAAGTAAAGGGGCCGGAAATACAAGCCCAACTGTAAAGTACAACTGAAAAGTAAAGTACAACAACTGAAGAAAAGACGGCGGCCTCGTGTCGTCCACTGGCAATCCCACCTGAAGGGTGGGTACAGATAGCCTCCAGGCTCCTCGGGTCCCACGTCCGCTCCGAGTACGTCCCGCCCAGTGGTCCACCTCCAGGTACCGTCCTGCTCCACGCCCCAACCGTGATCAGCGCTGTCCGTCGTCTGCAACCAACACAACAAGGTGCGGGCATAGCCCGTGCAGGGGTGAGTACAAGCTACTCAGTAAGGACCCCGAGACCCCCAAAGGTCTCCCGAAATCCACAAAGGATATAGCACAAAAGAAAGATGCAATCACGAAGTAACATCTGACTCGACTTAGGTATATGCCCATACATATACCTAAGTCCCCATTTCTAGCTCTGCTCACGAGCTCGAGAACAATTCAATCCACAAAGGAAAGCAAGACTCAAATCCACAAGGAGAGTAAACAGTAAATCCACAAAGGATAGTTCAACACAATCCACAAAGGAGAGTAACATAAGATTCAGCTCAACCAGGTATACTTTTTCAGATGACGTCAAAGACGATCACTGATCCGTCTAAGTCGTCGGACCCACGAAGGATCGATAGGTACTAACCCCCGCAAAAGACCCACGTAGGATCGGGCTCACACAGAACCTGTAGGCAGTGGCTCACACAGAACCGGTAGTAAGGACCCACGTAGGATCGGGCTCACACAGAACCTGTAGGCACTGATCCACATGGGATCGCTGAGTGCAGTAGTCGACGCGGTCCACTGAGGATCTCTGCACAGTCGTCGCCGCAGTCCACGAAGGATCTCTGCTCTGCCGTCGTCGCAGTCCACGGAGGATCCCTGCTCTGTCGTCGTCGCAGTCCACGAAGGATCTCTGCTCTGCCGTCGTCGCAGTCCACGGAGGATCCCTGCTCTGTCGTCGTCGCAGTCCACGAAGGATCTCTGCTCTGTCGTCGAAGTCACAGCCAGCGCTAGGGTTCCCGCACATAGCGAGCTCGTTTAGGAGGGTCCGCTCCACGAGCCGAGAGGCTGATACATCAACTGACACGTAGTCCGAAGTTGATGTATCCAAAAGTTCCGTATCGACAACAGGATCTCAACGCAACAGACGGCGCGTCAATCGGACGCCCGGTCTGAGAGTTATTGGCATTTTCGTCCCAGGGGCCCGGTTGGTTTTTAGGGCAAAACCGACCCGACCGTACTCCACCTATATCCGATCCTCGGGAGGAGTATGCCAAAAGTTCCGTCTCACTTAGAGGAAACTACCACAGCTGACGGTACGTCGTTCGGACGTCCGTAGCTCAAGTTATGAGCGTTTCTGCTCCGAGGGCCCGGTTGGTTTCGTGTACGAACCAACCCGGCCGAACCCAAAGTCTTCCGAAACCTTGAGTATAATATACCGAAACGACCGTCTCGATCCAAGGATCGCGTAGCCGCTGACGGTTCGTCAATCGGAGGTCCCAGGCCCAAGATATGGGCGAAGGACCGAAGAGGGCCCGAAACGGGGGTTCTGGGCCCGGGGCGACCCGGCCCGAAACCCCCCCTGGGGTCGGCCGAACCGGGTCGGCCCGAACCGGGCCGACCCGAACCGGCCCGAACCGGCTTGGCCGGGTCCGGTCCGGCCTGGGCGCGGCCCGGCCGACCGGACCGGCCGGTTCGGCTTCGGCCGAGCGGCCGAACAGGCTGTCGCCGCGGGTTTGACCCGCGGCATTTGGAGAAACGCGGCCCCCGCGGGGGGGGGGGGGACCGCCTGTCACGCGGACGCGGCCGGGCCGCCGCGTCCGTTCCCGGTTCCGCGCGGCCGCGGAACCGGCCGCTGCCGCCGCGGCTTCAGCCGCGGCGGGCTTCCTCCACGGCGGCGCGCCGGGCGCCGCCGCCTCCGGTCGCCGGCGCCGCCGCGCCGGCGACCCGCGCCGCCGCCGCCTTCCGCGGGCCGCCGGAGATGCTCCGGTGGCCCGATTCCTTTCCCGTCTGCGCCGTTGCTCCTCCCGGGGGACGATATTCACTGCGGAAACAACGGATTGCCCTTGCCGCACGGTTCGTCGTCGTCCGCCAAAGCCGCACAAAAAGGGAAGATCGGCGGAGGGTTGCCGGGTCTTGTTCGTTAGACCCGCTCCCTCCGCGTTAATCATAAACAACGGGAGAAAAGAATAAGATGATCAACACATGATCCAACAATTTTATTTAAAGATAAAATTGTTCGCTTGAAACCGGCTTTTTAAATTTTCAAGAACGTTCACGAGAAAATTTAAAAGGGGTAACTTTTCCAAAATAAATCCCTACCTCGAAGTCGTCGTCGGACGAGAGGTCGTCGCGGAATCGCTCGTCGCGGAAGAAGGAGATCGTCGCGTCGTCGCGGTATCCGGCGTCGCGTCACCAATCTCCGGATCAAGAACAAACGGATTTAATTAATTAAATCCGTTGTTATTGAAATTAAGAAGGGAGAATTTAGAAGTTTCGATTCTCACCTTTAACTGCCGATCGCAGGTTCGCCACGGAAGAAGAGGCACCGAAGAAGAAGAAGAAGAAGAAGGTCGCGGAAAATCTGTTGACGTCGCGGATCGTGCGTCGTCGGATTCCGGTTCCGGCGTTCTTCGCGTTCTTCGCGTTCTTCGCGTTCTTCGCGGAGAGGGTGGAGGCTCAGAGGAATTGCACAACGATAGCAATCCTCCAAAATAGACAAGTTTGTCTATTTTATTATTTTGCCAACAAACGTAAAACGCATAAGTAACGACCCAATTAATTCACGAAGAAACAGTCCATTTAATTCACGAAATAAACCGCCCAATTAAATGGTCTGTTAAGAATTAAAGAAAACGCGTCGGTTGACTTTTCAGTTACTTTGACGGGTTTTCGCGGGTGCGTTACTTAGCGAAAGAAACGGCGAGGCTCGTGCGGGCCCTGCCTCACAAATATCCTACCAAGAGGGTAGGATATTTCTGGATAGCATCCTATCCAGTTCAACTCAGTTCAAGCCGTCTTTAAGTGGCTTCAAGTGGCTTCCAACAACTTAAGTGAAATAAAATAAAGTTGTCGCACAAACTTTATTTTATTTCTGACTTAAAGCCGCAAAATTTAAAAACCACGTCTGAGCAAACGCAACTCCGGAAGAGGCGTTTCTAAGCAAATACCGGCGCTGCGATTTCATCGGTGCCCTCAGAATTTGATTCCGGGCACCGGTTCAAAAGATAGAAAAACCCGCTCGTCCGTTCACTGAACGTACCCGAGCCAAACTTCGGAAATTGATTCCGGGCACACCGGGCCTCGGAATCAGGTGCCGTCTGAAGCTGCGCTCTTGTAAAATTCCAAAGAAAATTAAGAAGAAGAAAAATTTCCTTGAAATTTGCGGGTCTTTACAATATCCCTATACCAATGGTTTAGGGAAAATTATTGGGATTGGGTGGGAAAGATATCAATTTACCAACGATTACATTAGAATCATTGGAATAAGGAAATACCAATGGTTATGGGCCATTGGTATATGGCTATCCCAATAGTTTAAACCATTGGTAAATACCTATACCAATGGTTCCGATGGAACTATTGGTATAAGGTGATGCACTGTTATTTTACCAATGGTTCAATTACTATTGGCATAGGGATTGTCTAACAGTTCAAATAGAACCATTGGTATAGGATGCTGCAATGTTATTTTACCAATGGTTCAAACTAAAGCATTTGAATATATAGATACCAACAATTTTAGAACTGTTGGTATTGACCCATCCAACACAACCGCTATAATCATCCCCTGTCCTGTACCTACAACATCAAAATTGAATAACCTAATACCCCACTGCATCCCCCCTTTCCAGAACCTGCAACTTCAACATTGAATTACCTAATACCCCATTGTATCCCCCTTTCCCTACACCTGCAACTTCAACATTGAATCACCTAATAACCCACTACACCCCACCTTACCTGGCCTTGTAACTTAAACATTGAATAACATAATACCCCAATATATCCCCTACCTTTCACCTGCAAATTCAATATTGAATCACCTAATACCCCACTGCACCCCCTTCCCAACACCTACAACTTTAGTATTGAATCAACTAGTACCCCACTACATCCTCCTTCCCTACACCTGAAACTTCAAAATTAAATCATCTAATACCCTAATACATCCCCCACTACATCCAACACACAGAATATGTCTAAATCACAATTCTTAGATCCCCCATGCCCACTCACTGCATATGCATCTTCTCCATATGAATCCAATACACAGAACATAACATATGCATCCCCCACTCCATAAGTCTTATATTGCCAAAGTTGAGAAATTTTTAGTGAAGTTGGAAATCATATGTAATATATATATTTTGTGTTATAAAATTTCCAAAGTGTTCATTATCACTAAGATATGAGATATTCTTCAGATGGTTATAAAAATATATTAAAGAATTAGAAAACTACCTAAAAGGTTACACTATGATACATAACATATTTTATATGGTATATAAGGTTTTTTATGTTATATAATGTATTTTAGTGCATACATAAGATATATGAAGGATGTGTCACTTTAATGCAGTAAATAAAAAAAAGTACTCTAATATTCTATCATAGTGAGAATTAGAAAAGTGATAGAGTTCAAAAGTGATACATATGATATTGTGGTAGATATGTAATATATTTCAGATAACTTTTAAGATACTTCAGTTGATAAATAATATATTCTATTTTTATGTAATATTTTTTAGTGAATTTGGAAAATGTTTGATCAATATTTATACTTAATAGTGAATGTCATAGTGAAGTATATTTAAAAGGCTTTATTTGAAATTAAACATGATACATAAAGGTTGATCAAAGGATAGATACTATGTAAGACTCTACCAATTGCGAGATATGGAAAAGTATATATTCTTGATGAATTAGTATTTGTATTTTTAGAAAGACTGGTTTATTCTGAATCTGATGTAGAGAGAAAGTCAGTGCTTTCATGTAACATACTCAATGCTAGGATAATAGGTTGAAGGATATACCCTTGTCTATGACACTTCATGATAATAAAAGGGAAGACATTTTCCTATTGTATAATAACCACTATACACCTGATTCATAGACTTCCATATAATAGGTGAACCCCATGATCAAATCATAACATTCCTTATTGTTTTACATTTCTACTTATGTTATCTGAATGAAAACCAAAGGCTAGGAGAGGTAGAGAGACTCAATAATTGAATAGGTTTATATGAAAAATAAAGGTTTCAATTAATGATAACTAAACAAAATTATTCACCCACATCTCTATGTGGTTACACTAATTCTTGTGGAACAACACATCTCAATTCCCATCATTGATTGGATGAGTTATTTGAGACTATTTTCTTTTCCTATGTTATTATTTTGGGAAATGAGGTCACCAAGAGATCACCATAGTGAACACATGTAGAGAATAAGAGGCTCTCTTTCTATAGGTAGTATCAAAATTAGAGGTTGTGAGATATATTTATTGAGTATATTTAATGTTCTCTATAAATCATCATCATACTATAATTTTATTCATTTTCTCATTAATTTCATGAATGACATAAACATTAAATTTTTTTATTAGTGGTTAGAAAAATATCATTGGTTAAGAAAATAATGTGGTATCATTATTCCCATATCTTATAAAATACTAGTGAATTTTATTCTTTTTATAGGTAGTTTGAATATTTTGGTTCTCAATATAGATATATTGTTGGGTTTACCTAGAAATTCATATATCTGTATAGTCTGGAAAAAACATATGACACTGATGAAATCCTTTTTGGTACATGTGTCATTGTAGTATAGGTGGGACCATAATGAGTCTTAGGTTGGGTATACCATTATGTTAGACAAGTGACATAATCATAAATCTAGATTCGTCAAACCTCCATCTTTCTAAGAATATAAATCCTAATGGTGGGGAGAATGTGACACCCCTGATTTGTGATATCCCTTGGCTTACTATGTATTTAATAAAGAGTACTTGGAGTGTGGTTGGATAAGATATTTTTAGGCTCACTGTGGTTCACTATGATATGGTGAAGACCATAATATAGGCCATGGTTCCGTACATGGGGATGCTGTGTACATGGATAAGGAATTTTCCCAATGTAATGGTGGATTCCCATGGTGGTTTTTCATGATTTTACTTAAGGGGTTTATTCAAAACTCATTGGGAGAACACACCATATCATGGTCCAAGGAATGGTTTTGGCTATTTTTTTTGAAAATATTAGAATCAACCACTGTATATTGGGTGGACTTATAAAATTTTAGGGATAAAGTGTGTCATTATATTGGAGTATCATGACTTGGTTTTCACTCAGTTACTAAAATGGTTTCTTCTGGTTTATTTATTATACAATGTTTCTATCTTATATATAAAATATTGGTAACTTGTTATTGTTTAAGTGGTGTGTGTGGGAAGTTTTTGGTGGGGTCGCATCATGAATTTGGGTATAACTTTTTTTTGTCTTACACCTTTTTTTAATATTTTATTACTAGTTTTTTGTCAGGATAGAAGGCGGTATGGTGTTTTTGATATGGTGTGTACCTAAACACGTAGATAAAGATGCTATAAGTGGTTCACCGAGTTACTGTTCAGTGCCATCATCCATTCAGCTAGCTTGGCAGTGGCTACACCAATTATTCTATAGCCATCATACCATTGGAGGGTCTCCATCGGCTAGATAGTGGTCATGTAAGTAAAATAAATTAAAACATTTGTATCTAACATCTAGCTCATGGGTCACCCATACTATCCCCTAGGTCACCCTTGACCGATGAATGGTCTACCGACTAGATGGTGGAGGCCTCTAGTAGGATAATGGAATCTTTGGACATGATTTTAGTAATACGATTATAATAATTTTTTACTATAACCCACATTTTTTTCTTCCTTATCCCATATTCTAAAATCAACCTGTACAAAACTATGAGGCATTCTATAACATTTTTTCCTCTCAAAACTTGAATCCTTAGTGGATCAGAGTTATTATTAGAAAAAAAAATTTAAAACCACCATAGTTTATGTTATAGGTATAACTACCCATTGGGATTTAATTTCAAGAAAGTGGGACCAAGAAATTTGAAGGAGAATAAATTTAATTGGTCACATGAAGTAAAACCCCAATCTGGCTCAAAATTCTAGACTACATGGTCTAGTTGGGAAGACCTTATGAAGTGTACATTGAAGGATGTAGTGGATACGGTTTATAGAATATTTAATATCACTAAATTTTAAATATTATAACACACATTGTGTACCTGTAGTTGAAATCCTGGCATGAATAGGGAGTTTACTCCCAGATGATCATTTTTATGTAAAAACCATGTTGTACATGACCAAACTGCGTGTACCATGGGTGGAAAATGACTTTGGTTCCTCTTGAAGTACTCATGGACTAACCATATAGAGTTATGGGTCATGTGTTATAGAGGTATACATCATGTACATAAGTTTACATTATATGATAAGATAAGGTACATTCAAATTACCTCTCTTGGTTCTACACACCTTGTATATAATATTACACGTTTTTTACTTCTTCCAAATTCATGCACATGAAATATCTCTTTTTCCAAAGTCTAATCGTGACATGTAGGTAGTCTATAATGTGTAATATTTTCACATAGATTTTACATGAACTGATATTCAAATTCTTGTCCCATTTAGATTGGATATCAGACAACATATATCAATCATGTCATTCTGGTAATTCTTTAGGATATAGAAAAACTTTTTTGTATGTGAAGATATGTTATAATGTGGGTCCCTCTCATAATCCTAATAAAGTGTTGTTATTCCAATCCTACTACATATAGAACAAGAGTCCTCAATATGTGGATCAGATATGTACTGTATTCTTCCCAGTTACATGATCCTTGGATCTTATTTCAATAGGGTTTTTATTTGGACTAACTAAGTGATAAAAAGGGCATGGGATTCTCTAATGGAGTTAATATTAAGACAAACTAATAGATATATCATATTATTCATGTAAAATATGTTTAAGTCCCGATGTTAGAAAGTGTAAATAAGAGTATGATTATTGTTTATTCTTTATGGAGACACATTCTTGTTAGATTGGATTAGATTTATTAAATGGGATGATTTATATTATCCTTTCAGCTTAATTATTACCCTTCTCTCTTATATTGACAATTTCTAAGAGATAAGGGTTTTCCTACCTTGTGTATCAACTATCTACACTCATGTCACAAAAAATGCATCATTTTGGGCTCACAATGTCTAAACATGGTTCTAAAATACAATCTATAAACTATATTATGAACTTATAAGGGAAGATAGGTTTTATAAAATATAGGTTGATCACTATAATAGGAGTATCACCATAGTTTGGTTCTGACATAATTTGAATTAAAATCCCAACACATATCCCTCACTAAGTGCATAAACCTAAAACTACAAAATCATGGTACACTCATCTCATTTTTCTAAAAACCAAAATAAATTCATTATTTAGTAATCTTTATGGTTTTTAAAAAATTTAATTCATTTCTATACCATTACTAGTGCATGAACCTTGACTTCCACTTAAAATTATTTTAAATTAGTTAGAGTTTCTTAAAGTTATAAATTTTTTTCTTCAATTTCTTTGAGGGATTTAATGATGTCTTTCAGGCATGTAAATTTTTTTTTGTCATTGACGGGGAGTGGTGAAATGAAATATTTATGTTTTATAGGAATTTTAAATTTATATATTTTTTACTTTACCACTTTTTTACATTTAATCTTACCCAGTTTTAGTTTGATAATCCACTTTAGTACACATGTATTCAAAAAGGGGAAAAAGGAAGTGGAACACACTTTTTATCATGAGATTGAAAGGAATATAATAAGACTAAATAGTAACATACCAGAAGAGGAAATCATGACTGGAAGATAACTAGGAAAAGAAACAAATAGGTTGTAGGATAGGGAGATGAATGATATTTCTCAGTAAGAATCCTAAATATGCAAGATATCATCACCTATAGATGATGATAAAAATTGTGGGGGGTTGATCCATGTATCCTCATACCTCTAGTTATTTCTAAGCAATTAGATATGAAGATTAAAATAATAAAAATTATTACTCATTCCATCCAATTCACTAGGATACCTCATCCAAAACCTTATTCTCACATTGATATGTTTTTAGAATTGTGTGACACCATCCATTGCAACAATGTAACAAGAGATGTGGTGAGGTTGTGTTTATTCTACTTCTCTCTCAAGGGAAAATCTTGGTAGGGGATCTAGATTGTACCCCCACAATCAGTCATAAGTTGGGAGGATCTGCTAATTTTTTTGAAAATATTCCTCCATCCTTCTAGGGTCCTCCTATTATCATTATACCTTATGTAATTTAACCTTTTCAAGGGTCCTACCAATATTTTTCTTACCAATTCCAAGTTATCGAATGCATCTTCAAAGTATAATTTTCAGTGATGGAAAATGATTTTTTCCTAGTTTTCTATTTTTATGGATCATGCTACATGTATATTAATCTTCCAAGTTCTTTTTATTTGCGATAGTTTATACTAATAAACTAAAAGTGATTGATGCTGATTAACAAAGAATTTATTTTAGTAGAATCACTATTGATCTATTTTTTATATTCATATGATATATTTAATGGTTTATAATTAATTTATATTATAGTAGAGGATATTGAATGATAATATGTTAAATGTTATGTATAGATGGAATTTCTCCAATAATTTTAGTGGATACCTCAAGACTTAGACCTTGGCATATTAAATATGAACATAGTGAGTTTTATTACATGAAATTTAGGATGTGACATTTTTTTAATTTTTTAGGATAGAGTTTGGGGTTAGAAACATTTGAGTATTTTTTTTGGATAGTTATAATAAATATTATTATACATGTATAGTATATAAATTCAAAATAAATAACTATGAAAATATTGTTGGGGGAAAAAGTATTATTGAGAAAATATATAGTTGATAGCATATGAATCATTGGATATAAAATAGGAGAACATTAATTAACTAGATTTAGTTCATTATTCTATGATCCTAGGATTTCATCTTTTGTTTTATTTTTTAGATAGTATATATAAACCAGACTGATGGAGGTTTAAAATTGTGATGATGTTACTAATACCTCCTTGGATATTCATTGTTTCCTAGGACCTCCCATGGTTCATACATAGTATTGACCTAGTTGGAATCTAATATAGAAATTACTTGGATGGAGTAAGGTGGATGGGCTATGCCCACAGGCTAACACAAGTGTCTGAGAATCAAGGAATCTCCACTTGGGAACAATTTATCTCAGAAACAATTAATTAAAAAAATATTGGAATATAAATAAAATTTTTGTAAGACCCATAAGTATTTCAAATTCCCACACCGAAGGAAAAAAATAAATAGAAGCAACATAGTATAAATGAAGATAAAAATGAAACACATTAATTAATCTTTCCACTACCCCGATATCCTTCCCCTATAAAGAAAACTGTGTAGCTACCTCTAGTGCCCTTCTTCCCCCTTCATAGAATATAACTACCCTCCATTTATAGAAATAGATAAAAGGCCTAAGTGGACAATGCAATAAAGAAAATAAAATAAAAAATAAACTACAATATACCTATCTCTTGCGACTATACAAGTCACCGCCCAATATATAAGAACCACAACACCCCATGGGTCAAATCATGTTCCTACAATCAAGGGGGAAACAAATACAAGTTTCAAAATGATTGTATAAAATAGTATATTTATATTAATTAACAATTACTCTTCCTATTAATGATATATACTAATTTTGGATCAAGTTTCGGCTTAGTTTGGTTTTGTTCGATACAAGTGAGTTTAAGACATTTTCATTAAATTTAGTTCATCTTGCTTTTTGTTTATATTATCCTAGAAAATTTCATTCATTTGGGTTATAATCGATTATGTTTGATTATATTAAGTTCATATTAGTTTGGTTTAGTTCATTTTATTTCATGTAAGTTGTGATCATATAGGTTTGAATTCATTATATTTTGTCCAATTTGATTCATCATTTGTAATATCAGATTAATTCAAGTTAGATTAGTTTGAATTGGTCCAATTTATTTTCATTTATTTTTTTATATATGAATTATATTTTCTTTATTTTGATCATTATAGATCTATTTTGGTTGATCATATTTACATTTATACCAGTAAGGTTCAGTTAGTTTGTGAATGTTTTTTTAAATGTTTCATTCTATTTTTTATTTGGTTTTATTCAATCCATTGTTGGTTTGTATGGTATCACTTTATTTAGTTCAATTTTTTTGTGTTTAATCTTCATAATATTATTTGGTTTGGTTTCCTATGGTTCATCTCGATTTGTTAGGTTTGAGGCAATCCTAATTGATGTAGGTTATAAGAGGTCTAATTGAGGCAGGACAGGGGTTATTTTACATTGTTATGACCTAAGAAGAAACGACATGTAGATTTTTTCCCATATAGAAGGATGTATAATGTTCCCTTTCATTATATGGGTGAACAAAATAAACAAATCACCTTTTGTGGGATGAAGTATCTATTGAGGTATTATAGAAATGTTCACATGAAAATATAGATTCAAGAGTGAGCTTAAACATTGACATCATGTTGTATAATATAAAGGATAATAATTTTGAGGTATGATTGGTTTTTTATATATGATTGGGATATATTATGACTATGGAAACCAAGTTTAGGTTGAAATATATTTTTTGTGTAGTGAATTCCTATTCCCTTAAATCCTTGAGTGAGTTTCATGGGATGGTTTTTTAGGTTATGTCGAGATAGGCTAATATGTAGTGGTTTTCATGTAATGTTGGAATTTTGGTGCATTAGTACCGATAAAACAATAATATGGGAAGTATTATGGTGAAGAAAAATCCTTTAGTACCATTATAGTATAATTACTATGATTGGTAAATTATAATGAATGTAGTGGGTGGCATGTGTAACAAGCTCAGAAAGTTGGCAACTGTAGTGACGATTTGAATATCAGAATAGAATAAAGTGAGTGATATATTGTTCCTAAGAATACATTATATTTTTAAGTTGGTCAATGGCATTTAGACAAAGTCATTTCCTAGGGTAATCTATGAAAGGCAGTTTTAGTGAACAATCCATGTACACCCCAAAATTTAAAAAATGTTAAATGTCATGAATGGAGTGAGATATCCATTGCACTGAATGATATTTTTTCACAATAGATAGGGTCTTGATCAAGAGACTATAGATCAGGTTTAGATAATCAAGAGATTCTTGGGTGTAGTTTTGATAAGATGGATGATTTTCATAGACCACAGAAGTCATCTCTTAAATATTGATGTGATCGATCAAGAAATTCTATGGATGTTAACTCATTTAATAAATCATTTCTTAAGGATAAATGAAAAGAATAATTCTTTAGTGCATAGTACTATCAAGGTTTCATGGGAAGAAGGTATAGTTATATGTTTACAAATTCTTTTCAAGTGTAATTGATTGCGTCGAGGTATATTTGGAACTGAATGAAATGTTTGGGATGTGATTAGTGTATATTTTATATTAGAGATATATATATTTAAAATAAAATATAGTATATCTAGATCAAGAAAAATTTTATCATGGTTTTATCTAGTATAGTATTGAGAAAAAATAGCAGCATCAGATCCTAGTGGAGAATTGGGTCACTAGAGATGTGCAATAGTGTTTATTGAGAAAAAATAACTTCTTTTTTTAGAAATCATGTATTAAAAATCATCCCAAAATTACCTATTTTTTAATTTAAAAAATGGGCTCTTAATCATATATCTTACAAGATAAAAGAGAATACCAGTTGTGATTTTCCTAAATCACTCCTGACTAGTAGGATCCCAAATTTGGAGTTTAATCCATTTTCCATCCAGGTCAATGGTTCTTATCATGAAATCTAAGTTGTATTAGTAAGTATTATATTATTAGGTATAAAAATAAACAAAAGAATAAAAAATCTAGATAAGATTAATATGCTATACTGAATTGTAGTGATAAAACTAGTAGTAAAGGAGCCATTAGAGAAACACAAAATAAGGTAGCTCTTACCCACACCTGCAAGGGAAAAAAATGCACATACAAAATTAATTCATCTGCAACAATGACAACAAAAAATAATTCCTAAACCCATTAAAATGGGGTTAACAACATGGATCAAACATTTAGAATTAGTGAAGTGTTAAGAAAGTACATAAGAGTTGTTCGTGACCCATCAAATTTAGTTATTCCAATTAAGAATTTTGAATTAAATAATTTTTTATTTAAAAAAATTAATAATGGTAAACAACCTCAATGGCATGACCAAGCATCCACAAGAATCATAAAAAAAGTAAATTCCATAAGGAAAGTATGAAAGGTAACCTAACTTTTACCAATGATTTTCCACTTTGATTCCATGGGACGACATTAGCTGCCAAGGCCCCCTAAGCTCATCCAGCCTCTCCCTTGATCAACCAGGATCAATGCATCACACCGAGATTCAAATTTAAATCAATAAATAATTATTCATTAATTATAATTATTTAATTAAATAAATTGAACCCATTTATATTATCGGTTAACTCACCAGGTCATTCTACTATGAAAAAAGCATCAGTAACAATGTGCATTCCACTCCCGATGCATCACTAAATATAGGATAAAAAAATACCCAATTAAAAATACCTATTCAATAGCTAATAAAATCGATTTTTGGGAAAAACCCCTTGGAAGAAATGAAACATTGACATACCTCAAGGGACCGATGCACAAAAATAGGAAGACATAATCTTAGGTTCCCCTATTCCTAATCATAGAAAAAGATATATTATAAATGATTTATTTCACCATAATTCAATGAAATTGATGAATAAACCTAAAACATAAACTTTTGAAATCATAAATGTCATAAGGGAAACAATGCGGGAGGGGGTGAAATATCTTACCAGCTGATGCTGTCAAATTTTGCCGAAGATCACCATAAAAGGAGAAGATCTAGTGGAGAGGGGGATTGAATTGATCCTTCTATGCACGTTTTTTAGTTGATATTCTAAGATTAGATTTTATAGAGGTGGGGTGAATGGCGGTTTCTTGGGCTTGGGATGGGAGGATGAGAGCAGTAGTGAGCGGTGAGGGGGAGTCGAGATGGGAGGAGGAGAGAATAAGGGGGATGAGAGCGGTGGTGAGGGGGAGTCAGGATGGGAGGAGGGGAGAATGAGGGATATGGGAGTGGTGGTGAGGGGGAGTTAGGATGTGAGGAGGGGAGTACGAGAGGGATGGGAGCAGCGGTGAGGGGGAGTCGGGATGGGAGCGACGATGATGAGGGGGGGGGGGGGGGGGAGGGGAGCGGTGCTATCAGGATGTGAGAAGCAGAGCATGAAGGGGAGTCAGGATGGGAGAAGGTGAGATTCATGGATATCAGGTGTTTTAGTGGATTTAGGGAGGTTTATCCCAATTTTTTTATCCAACTATTGGTATATCCTATATTATATTTTCCTATCCCAACGGTTATGGAAAACCGTTGGTATATGGGTGTGGGGATAACCCCTATTTCTAGTAATGATACGTGTACGAACCTATTATATAATAAATATATATTTATTATAAATATATTCTATAACCACAAGCATATATATCATACCATAAAATATTTACTTATAATATTTTATCAATTTTTGTTAATATTTCTTTGTTAAAATCATTATCCTGGGTAATAATTGGTTCATTTTTGCTTGTATGTTTTAGTTTGGTAGTTTTAGTAATTTTAAATTTTATCATGGTTCCATAATATCTAAAATTTTAAAAATAATATAAATATCATATATATTCATTATATATGAATTTAAAGTAATCCATAAAATATATACACTGAAAAATTAATTACATCGTTCATGGAGACTGTAGACTATACGTACTCATGAACACTATTTTCATTTTTTGAAAGATGGAATGAAAGAAAGGTAAATAATAATCCACATTTATGTAATAATTATTATAAAATATACATCACATATATTAATTAAATATATCCTCATTACCATCCATGTAAAATAGGAATGAAAAAAGGATCACATTGTTTTGTGGAGGTTGTAAAGACCCCTAAATTTCAAGGAAATTTTTTTCTTAAATACTTTGGAATTTTATGAGTATGTGGCTTCTGATAGAACTTAATTCCGAGGCCCGGTGTGCCTGAAATAAATTTCCGAAGTTTAGCTCGGGTACGTTCAGTAAACAAATGAGTAGGTTTTTCAATCTTTTGAACTAGTGCTCGGAATTGAAATCTGAGGGGACTTATGAACTCACAACGCCAGTAATTGCTTAAGGGGACCTTTAACATAGTTGCATTTGCACAGAAGGAGAAGTTATTTATTGGGGTTTAATTAAGAAGTAAATAAAATTCTTTGTACAATTTTATTTTATATCTAAGGAGGTTAATTCCTCCCATGGGAAGTTGTTTGTGGGGCCCACACCCACCCAACTTCCCATGAGTGGATATAAGAGAGGTGGGGCCCAGATGAGCCCCAACCTTTCACCTCCCCCCTAAACCCCTAAAACCCCCTTCATTAATATGTTAACTCCTCTTAAATGTGAAACCTCTCACCTCCTCCCCTCCCCCTCTTTAACTCTTGCCAACACTTTAATTTAATGAATTCAACCACATCAATTAATTAATGAAGTGTTTTGAATTCGAATTTTAAATTGCATGTGATAATAAAATAATAGGAGAACCCTATTATTTTATTTTTGGGGGAGGTTTTTCATTGTGCTAAGGAATATTGGGAGAGAACTCTTGTGAAAAATAAGAGAGCTCCTCTCTCGACGAAGAACGACGCCTCTTCAACGAAGAATGCCGGTTCTGCGAAGAATGACGACGAACACCGACGTCGTCTACAAATTATTTCCCTGCAACGCATTCTTCTGCGACGCCTGATGTGCCACATTAACTATCGAGGTAGGTGTTAAGTTCAATTTTAAATGGATTAAAATTGTGCCTTGGTTCGTTGTTGTATAATTTTGTTTGTCCGACCTATTGCTATCGCTTAACGCAGAGGGTGCGGGCCGAAAAAACACGGCCCAACGACCCTTTGTTTGATCCTATTTACTGATGGAATTGGTGATCAGAGCCGGAATGCGGAAGTGGATGGTGGCGCAAGGGCCTCCGTCGCACACTCTAAGGAAATCCGCGGCCAAGAGAGCTGCGGCGGAGGAAGCACGACGCCATCACGTCGTGCTGGGAATGCGGAGCCGCGACCAGTGTAGGCCGCGGCGGAGGGAGCCAGCGCCATCACACCGTCTGTGCAGCGAGAACCGCAGCCCTCTTTACGGGATGCTTCAGCGGAAGAACCGGCTGGCCCGTCAGCTGGTCGGGCGAATGGGAGCCGCGACGCCAGGAGGGCGCCACGCTGGAGAACTGGTCGGCCCGTCGGCTGGCTGGGCAGAGCCGAACCGCGGTGCCAGGAGGGCGCCGCGCTGAAGAAACTCGCGGCATTCCGTGAGGGCCACGTGTTCCAGAAGGCTGGCCATTTTGGGAGGGCGGCGCCACTTGGAGCCGCCGGTTCGGGCAGCCGGGGGCCGCGCCCCTGCCTTGTACCGCTCGGCCTTCGGGCCGAGCCGTGCCAGGCCGGGCCGCACCACGCCCCTTCGGGCCAGGCCGCATCCTTTGGGTCGAGTTTCATTTTCCTTTGGACCGGTCTGACACCCCTGCCGGGTCGCACCCGTCAAACTGGGTTAACCCAACCCGTGGGTCCACTGGGCTAAATGGGTCGGGCCCATTATTCACTTAAATATGAATGACTTAAAGACCGCGCGTCTGATCGACGCGCCGTCTGTGGCAAGGGACCCTTTCAATGAGACAGTCCTTTTGAAATACTCTAAGTGAGTTTTGGACAACTTTGGTAAATGATCAGGTTTGGAATGAGCATATTTCCAACCGGGCCCCTCAAACGAAAAAGCCAATATCTCACAGATCGGGCGTCCGTTTGACGCGCCGTCCATCGTGTTGGGTTCCTTTCGACGAGATGAAACATTAGGATACATAAATTATGGACTTCATGAGAATTGATATATCGACCCCTTTTACTCGTGGAGCGGACCCTCCCAGAATCGAGTACGCTGTGTGTGGGAACCCTAGAGCTGGCTGCGACTGCGATGGCGATGACAACTATACTTGCATCCTATGTGGGTTTGACAACGAGGACGACTGTACTTGGATCCTCCATGGGTTCGACAGCGATGACGATTGTACTTGGATCCTACGTGGGTTTGGCAGTGATGGTTATTGGACTTGGATCCTACGTGGGTTCGGCAGTGACGACTTCAGTACTTGGATCCTACGTGGGTTTGGCAGAGGAGATGATTCAGAGGCTATATCTAGTCATCTCTACACCTCTTTGTGAGAAGTATACCTGTGTGAGCTGAGTCTTGACTATTCAATCATTAAAATTGGTGTGATTGACTTCTTTCTTGTGTGGACTGGGATGTGCGTGGGCTTGAGAATTGGAGCTTTACTGGAATTGATGACTTAGGTATATGTATGGGCATATACCTAAGTAGAGTTGGTTGATTCTTCGTGTTTTTTTCCTTTCCTTTGTGGATTCTTGGAGACCTTCGGGGGTCTCGGGGTCCCTACTGAGTATCGTATACTCACCCATGTACGGGCATTGCCCGCACAACTTTGTGTTGGTTGCAGACGAAGGACAGCACTGAACGTGGTTGAGGCTTGTGGAGCTGGATGGTATCAAGAGGTGGACCACCTGGCGGGATGTACAAGGAGCAGACGGATGGACCCGAGGCACCGACGAGACTATATGTACCCACCCTTCAGGTGGGATTCCCGGAGGACGACTTAGTGGTAGCCTCTTTACTTTACAGCTACTGTACCTTCCTTTTTAATTGTACTGTACCTTCAGTTGGGTTTGTATACTGGCCCATTTACTTTTCAGGACTTACTTTTGTACTCAGTTTTACTTAGTACTTACTTCACTTGGGTACTCTATTGTGTTTGTTTACTTATATAAAGTCAATGCCTTCCCTTTTTATCGGGATTTACGCCTTTGGTGCTAGTCTCCAGCCCCTGGCCTATGGAAGGCGGGCTTGGTGTAGTCACGACACGGGCCCCGAGGACGGGTTGTGACAAATTGGTATCAGAGTAGTCGGTTCTACCGCAGAACTCAGGACTCTGATAATTTCTTCTCTATGAAGCAATAGTGTTAAGAGTATTGAGTGTGGTTTTTGGTCTAGGGAGCCCAGTGTTGGTGCGGTGGCCGACGTATCCATACACCAGGACCTTGACTTCTGATTTCCTACTAAGTGCTCGAAAACACTAATTGTATGTGTGTTTCAAAAGTTTTATTTATGATTACTTTGTGTCAGCTCACTAGGTATAATGTTTGACCATAGAGCAACTATTTCTTTTCAGGATGGACCCACGAAGGCAACCATCCAGGGTTCCTAGTTACGTGCGAGATGACAACCCACCGAGCGACGAGGCCTCGGTGTAGGGCCCCATTACAGCGGAGGCACCAATGGTACCACTACCCACTGGACCACCGATACCACCAGCCCCAATAGCAGAGAGTTCACGGCGCCTGAGTGCATTTCACGAGTTTCAGCGATAGAGGACGCCCAGGTTCCATGTAAAGACAGACCCTCAGGCAACCGAGGATTGGCTGGAGGCGATCGTCAGAGTCTTCAGATTGGTAGGGACACCAGCTGACCTAATGGTGATCCTTGCCGCGAGTCTCCAACATGCAGTAGCAGGTATATGGTGGATCCTGATGCTCCAGGTGCACGATGAGGCATCTCTACTTTGGACAGACTTAGATAGACTCTTCTACTCGGAGTTTGTTCCAACCACCCTCTGTGCGCTGCACATCCAGGAGTTACTACAGCTGCGGTAGGGCAACATGACAGTAGCCCAGTACTCGGCGAGGTTTACCGACCTCTCACGCTACTCCACAGACATGGTACGAGACCCATTCTTCTGGGTCCAGACCTTTGAGCAGGTACTGAGGCATGAGATCAGGGCTTCGATGATCTCCCTCAGCATTCTGACGCAGGCAGGAGTACTGGAGCGAGCCCTTCTTGTAGAGAGCTTCTTTGCTGAGCCTACGCCAGCCGCAAGACCCACCACAGGGTGACACATAACAGAGTCTTCTATAGCCAGCAGTATACCGATGTCGTAGAGGACCAAGCGAACCAGTCCATCAGGTGGGTGACATCAGGATACTGGTTCGGATGTGCGGGGCACACGGAGCAGAGCTAGCCATACGAGGGGCTGGCAGTGAGATGCATGCGGCGGGCAGGGCCACATGGCTTGTGACAGCCCGACCTGCTATGCAGAGGAGCAACATATAGTAGAGGGACATCCCAGGTAGAGGCAGAGGTTCGACCATGGTGGTCCACATGGAGAAGACGGACGAGGCAGAGGAGCTGGCCGAGCAGCAGGTGGTGGACGACGCTTTAAGGCTCTACCACCACCACCACCAGGAGGACCACCCCGACCCCAGGGAGCTGGAAGACAGGGGCAGGCTCAGCTCCAGGCAGTCGAGAGCTACGTCCACGACGCACCTGAGATTATTCGAGGTACTATCTATGTCTACTCCACCCTTGCTGCAGTTATTATAGACACTAGATAAATTCATTCTTTTATTGTTGCTTCCCTTGTTCGGAGCTCAGAGATTCTGACAGAGCCGTTGGCTCGATCCTTACGACTAGAGACTCCTACGAGAGCAGACTCGATGATTACACACTGGTGCCAGAAGTGTGAGCTTACTCTAGGAGGCGAGAGATTTGGATGGGATCTTCTTGTAGTAGCGTTGAGGACTTATGACGTTATCTTGGGTATGGATTGGTTATCTACATTCCATGCTCAGATCAACTGTATTTTGCACAAAGTATGGTGTGTCCACACAGATGGGAGCAGGTTCACCTTTACCGGTGAGAAGGGAGCCTTTGCAGCGCAGGATGGACTTATGCAGAGGAGAGGGCAACTGATCACCCATCAGTTGGATAGTCTTATCCTAGGAGCGATTGATGTGCAGAGTTCGAGTTTTCCTATTGTGATGGATCAGTATGCGGACGTTTTTCCTAACAATGATCCAGGACTACCTCCTCACAGAGAGGTAGACTTCTACATTGACCTGTACCTTGGGACAACACCGATATCTACTCCAGCATATCGGATGGCTCCCGCCGAGCTTCGTGAGCTGTGGGTACAACTGGATGATTTACAGGGATATGGATTCATCCGACCCAGTGTTTTACCCTGGGCTTCTCCGATTTTATTCGCCAAGAAGGCGGATGAGAGCTTATGACTATGTATCGACTACCGTCACCTGAATCAAGTGACCGTAAAGAACAAGTACCCACTCTCGAGGATTTATTAACTCATTGATCATCTCAAGGGAGCACGATGATTCTCAAAGATAGACCTCAGGTCAGGCTATCATCAGCTCAGAGTTCAAGACAAGGATGTGCAGAAGACGGCCTTCAGGTGTCGGTATGGCCACTACAAGTTCTTGGTTATGCCCTTCGGCATAACCAACACACCAGCAGTGTTCATGAGTCTCATGAATAGGATCTTCAAGCCTTACCTTGATCGTTTTGTCATAGTATTCATCGAAGGCATACTGATTTACTCGATTATTAAGGAGTAGCATGCCTACCACTTGTGGGTTGTACTGGAAACACTTCGAGAGCACCCGCTTTATGGTAAGCTCTCGAAGTGCCAGTTCTAGATTCTAGAGTTTCACTTCATGGGGCACGTCATCTCAGAGGTGGGAGTTGCTGCGGATCCTACAAAGATCGATGTAGTACTTTCTTGGGATCCACCCAGGAGCGTGATGGAGGTGCAGAGTTTCCTAGGTCTGGTTGGTTACTATAGGAGATTTGTGCTAGACTTCTCCAGAGTTGCAGCACCGGTTTCAGCTTTTATGAAGAAGGGGAAACCCTTTATGTGTTCAAATAGATGCCAGCAGATCTTCCAGGAGCTGAGACAGATATTTACCAGTGCGACCATATTGAGGCTACTGGAGGAGGGCGTTGGGTATTTGGTTTACTACGACGCATCAGAGATCGGACTCAGGTGTGTCCTGATGCAAGAGCGGGAAGTGACCGCCTATGGTTCACGAAAGTTGATGCAACACGAGAAGAACTACGCTACCCATGACCTAGAGGTAGTAGCAGTCATCTTCGCCCTGAAGATGTGGCGGCACTACCTGAAGGGCAAGCGCTTTAGAGTCTACTCTAACCACCAGAGTCTCAGGTACATTTTCTCGCAGAAGGACCTGAACCTGAGACAACAATGATGGATTGAGTTTCTCCAAGACTATGACTTTGAGATAGTCTATACTCCTTGGAAGGGGAACGTTGTGGCTGATGCTCTCAGCAAGAGATCAGACATTCAGCTACTTGGAGAGGTGACTAAGCAGTTTGCCGCTTTGCAGACATCCTTCGTGGATAGAGATGGGGCGGCCTTTCTACAGTCCCTCATAGTCACTCCTCCACTACTTCAGCAGGTCATAGAGGCACAATGTGGGGACATTTACTGTGAGACGCGACATGCTTAGATTTCCACAGGGCAGGCGCCTGATGGATTTTCTGAAGGAGGAGAGAACGTCATCCTCTTTAGGGGATGTACCATGGTACCAGTGGCACTACTGGAGGAAGTTCTGAGGGAGTTTCACACTTCCCCTATAGTGGTACACCCTTGAGTGGTGAAGATGTAACCGGACCTTAGACGACAACACTGGTGTCCGGGTATGAAGAAGGCTGTAGCAGAGTTCGTTTCACGATGCCTTGCTTCCCAGCAAGTGAAGGAAGAGCACCAGGTACCAGAAGGCTTGGTACAACCCTTAGAGGTTCCGGAGTGGAAGTGGGATAGGATATCCATGGATTTCGTGATGGGGGATTCCCCATACATCCAGGGGACACGACTATATATGGGTGATCGTCGACCGACTCCCCATGTCAGCCCACTTCCTTCCGATCAGAGAGTAGGGCTCAGTAGAGAGCTTGGGACGCCTCTACATTCAGAAGATCGTACGGATTCATGGTGTGCTATCGTCTATCATCTCCGATTGAGATGCTCACTTTACTTCCCGGCTTTAGAAGGGGTTTCAGGAGGCATTTGGGACGCAGTTACACTTGATCACCACCTTTCATCCTCAGACAGATGGCCAGATGGAGAGGACCATTCAGACACTCGAGGACATGCTTCGTGCATGTGTCCTTGACTTTGGTTGCAGATCGGAGGGTCACCTACCCTTGGTGGAGTTTGCGTACAACAACAGATACCAATCCACCATTGGGATGACACCTTACGAGGCACTGTACTTCCGACCTTGCAGATCACCTCTGTGCTGGACTGAACCTGGGGAGTCAGCACTCATAGGACCAGAGATGGTTCAGGCTACAACGAAGAAGGTGCAGATCATCCAAAAGTGGATGAGGACTGTACAGAGCAGACAGAAGTTCTATGCTGATAGGAGGCAGAGACCACTGGAGTTCGAGGATGGCGACCACGTTTTCTTATGGGTCTCACATCGACGTGGATTACGGAGATTTGTCCAGGGTGGCAAGTTTTCTCTGCCCTTCATCAGACCATTGCAGGTCCTCAGTAGGGTAGGTGAGGTGGCTTACCGCCTGGCCCTTCTACATCAGTTGCACTGGGTGCACGACGTCTTCCACCTATCTCAGCTGAGGAGATACGTGCACAATCTGACTCACATCATTGATAATGGGGAGCTGGACATCGATGATGGGGTGACATTTGTAGAGGTCCCGGTGGAGATCAAGGATCGACAAGAGCGGATCCTACATGGATGGTCGATTCCTCTTGTGCGCATTCGTTGGCAGCACGAGAACCTCCAGGAGAGCACATGGGAGCGGGAGGCTCAGATGCGTATATAGTACCCTCATTTGTTTCCCTAGTTTATGATGTAGCTTTATGGGGACGTAAAGCCCTAAGGTGGGAGTAATGTAGAGACCTAGAAATTTCAAGGAAATTTTTTTCTTAAATACTTTGGAATTTTACGAGTCTTTGGCTTCTGACGACACTTGATTCCGAGGCCCGGTGTGCCCAGAATCAATTTCCGAAGTTTAGCTTGGGTACATTCAGTAAACGAACGAGCGAGTTTTTATATCTTTTGAACCGGTGATCAGAATTGAAATCCGAGGGGAACGATGAACTCACAACACCGGTAATTGCTTAAGGGGACCTTTACCGTAGTCGCTTTTTCACAGAAGGAGAAGTTATTTACTGGGGTTTAATTAAGAAGTAAATAAAATTGTTTGTAAAATTTTATTTTATATCTAAGGAGGTTAATTCCTCCCATGGGAAGTTGTTGGTGGGGCCCACACCCACCCAACTTTCCATGAGTGGATATATGATAGGTGGGGCCCACATGATCCCCAACCTTTCACCTCCCCCCTAAACCCCCAAAACCCCCCTTCATTAATTTGTTAACTCTTCTTAAATTTGAAACCTCTCACCTCCTCCTCTCTCTATCTTTAACTCTTTCCAACACTTTAATTTAATGAATTCAACCACATCAATTAATTAATGAAGTGGTTTTAATTTTAATTTTAAATTTCATTTGATAATAAAATAATAGGAGATACCTATTATTTTATTTTTGGGGGAGGGTTTTCGTTGTGCTAAGGAAGATTGGGAGAGAACTCTTGTGAAGAAGAAGAGAGATCCTCTCTCGACAAAGAAAAACGTCTCTTCAACGAAGAACTTCAGTTCTGCGAAGAACGATGAAGGACACCGACATCGTCTACGAATTCTTTCCCCACAACGTCGTCATCCGCGATGCCCGACGTGCGACATCAACTATAGAGGTAGGGGTTAAGTTCAATTTTAAATGGATTAAAATTGTGCCTTGGTTTATTGTTGTATAATTTTGTTTGTCTGACCTATTGCTATCGCTTAACGCGGAGGGCACAGGCCGGACAAACATGGCCCAGAAACCCTCTTTTTGATCCTATTTATTGATGGAATTGGCAATCAGATGTGGAACATGAAAGAGGCCGGTGGTGCAAGGGCCGCTGTCGCACATGCTAAGAATGGAAGTGGCCAAGCGAGCCGTGGCGGAAGAAGCAGGGCGCTGTCGCGCCGTGCTGGGAATGCGGATCCGCAGCCAGTGTAGGTCACAAAGGAGAGAGTTGGCGCCATTGCGCCGGCTGTGCAGCGAAAACCACAACCCGCTTTGCGTGCCGCTTCAGCGGAAGAACCGGCCAGCCCGTTGGCCGACTGGGTGGAGCCGAACCGCGGCGCCAAGAGGGCGCCCCACTGAAGAAATCCGCGGCCCGCCGTGCGGGCCGCTTGCGCCAGAAGAATAACCAGTTTGGGAGGGAGGCATCGCCAGTTCGGGCAGCCGGGGGCCATGCCCCCACCTCAGACCGCTCGACCAGCTGGCCGGGCTGTGTGCCCTGCCAGGCCGTGCCCAGCCGGGCCGCGTGCCCTGCCAGGCCGTGCCCAGCCGGGCTGCGCCACTTCGGGCCAGGACGCGCCCCTTCGAGCCAAGACGCATCCTTTGGGCCGAGCTGCATTTTCCTTCGGACCAGTCTGACACCCCTTCCGAGTCGCACCCGTCAAGCTTGGTTAACCCGACCCGTGGGCCCACTGGGCTAAACGGGTCGGGCCTGTTATTCACTTAAACATGAATAACTTAAAGACCGTGTGTCTGATCGACACACCATCTATGGAACTGGGACCCTTTCGACGAGATGGTCCTTTTTGAATACTCTAAGTGAGTTTTGGAAAAATTTGGTAAACAACCGGGTTTGGAACGAGCAGATTTCCAACCCCTGGAACGAAAGAGCCAATATCTCATAGACCGGGCATCCGTTTGACGCGATGTCTATCGCGTTGGCTTCCTTTCGACGAGACAGAACTTCAGGATACATCAACTATGGAATTCGTGACATTTTATGTATCGACCCCTTTTACTCGTGGAGCGGACCCTCCCGCAATCGAGTACGCTGTGTGCGGGAACCCTAGAGCTGGCTGTGACTGCGACGACGATGGTGATTGTACTTGGATCCTACGTGGGTTCAACAGCGAGGAAAACTATACTTGGATCCTACGTGGGTTCGGCAGTGATGATGACTGTACTTAGATCCTACGTGGGTTCGGCAACGATGGTTACAGTACTTGGATCATACGTGGGTTCGTCAGCGACGACTTCAGTACTTGGATCCTATGTGGGTTCGATAGAGGATATGATTCAGAGGCTACATCTAATCATCTCCACCCCTCTTAGTGAGAAGTATACCTGTGTGAGTTGAGTCTTGACTATTCAATCATTACCATTGGTGTGATTTACTTCTTTTCTGTGTGGACTAGGATGTGCGTGGGATTGATAATTGGAACGGACGGACGGACCTGAGGCACCGATAAGACTATCTGTACCCACCCTTCAGGTGGGATTCCCGGAGGATGACTCAGTGGTTTCCGCTTTACTTTAATGCTATTGTACTTTTCTTTTTAGTTATACTATACCTTCAGTTGGGTTTGTATACTGACCCATTTAATTTTTAGCACTTACTTTTGTACTCAATTTTACTTGGTGCTTACTTCACTTGCATACTCTATTGCGTTTGTTTACTTATATAAAGGTAATTCCTTCCCTTTTTATTTTGATTTATTCCTTTAGTGCTAGTCTCCAGCCCGTGGCCTATGGAAGGCAGGCTTGGGGTAGTCACGACATGGGCCCCGAGGATGGGTCGTGACAGAGGTGGTTGTCCACACGTATACACGAGCAACATTATCATTTTCCAAAGGATTGAAAGGTAAGAAGGAATATATGATATTATAATTACAGAATAATTATTATGTAATAAAAATAATATACAAATATTAAATCTATAATAGTACCCATCCATAAAATATGGTGATGAAAATTGAATTGTATCGCTACATGGAGATGGTAAGTCATTCATACGCATGAACAATGCTTTCACATTCTATTTGATGGAAAATAGGGCCGATAATTGTGGTTTCATAATCATAATAAAATTAAAGTATATTTAGGATACATAATTTGATATTTCATGATAAATACATTAAATTTACAGGTGGTAAAAGAAGAAATAAATTTAAAGAGGTGGGGTAAGACAATTACCTCTTCTAAGGTAGACTTGCTTTAGATCCTTTCTTATGGAACCTAGGGTTGATATTTTTAGGATAAAAGAACCTAAAAAATTTCTAACGATGTTTATAATTTAAATTTTGAGGAATTGGTTAATCTAGGTTACTAAAATTGTTGTAAAAAAGAGAATGAATGGGTTTCATTTTATAAGGAAGGGAAAATAAACATTTGGAATTACCAAAAAGATTAAAATAAATAATTCATTCTCAAGATATATGGTTCCAAATGGACATATATTCAAATACAAGGTAGATTAGGGTTAAAATATAATCAAAAAATAAAATATTAATATTTTTAAGTGTTATTATAGACCTTATATTTTAGTTTAACCCTTTAGATAACCTATTTTAACCTTAACCATGATAATGACTTTTTAACTCTTAAGGGGTTATAATTTTACTTATATGGTGAAAATTGTATTCAAAATAGAAAATGGATGAAATTTTTTACCATATATTATCCCATTTACCAATTTAAATATTTTAATGGGTTTTAAATAATTTAAGAAATTATTATTTTAATAAAATATCATTATTGTCATTTTTCACGCTATTCATCTAATTTGACATCAAATACATCAATAATTTTTTTAATTATAATTTAAACCTCTAAAATATCCATAATATGTTATATGTTTCTAAAAAATTCTTTTATTATAATAACTCACCAATATTTCATTAATTTTAATATTCTTAAAATCATTTATTTTATTTTTTTCTTTAATTGAATAAATGTTATGTCAGTGTAGCGTAAGAAATTAAGATAATTATAAAACCTTAAAATTATATATAAATTATAATCATTAAAATAATATTATTATTCTCCAAATTATAATTTATATTGATTCAATGCTTCATTTTTTCTCTATGTAAGCACATAAGATATATTTGAAAGTAATAGAGTGACATTTTTTATTTTTCTTTCACTTAAATATTATATATGTCATTTTCATGTACACATGCCCATTAAAAAAACAAATTTAGATACTAAGGTGATAAATTTAAAATTAAGTTCAACTAATAGGAATTAAGATGGAAAATGGAAACCTTAACACATAGTTTTAACCTAGATTAACCCGATTTACCCTTTACTTATGTGATAAATTTTACCATGATTAATATTCATAATCAATAAAAATAAAAGGGACCTATTTAAAAATTTTTAACCTACTAAATATAAATAAATAATCCATTTTATAAATACTTATAATTAGAAAAAATTAATTTTAAAATAATTGCGCAAAACACAATGGAAACCACATTTGGAAAAAATGTTGTTTTAAGCATAAAACTGGAATTATTATTATCCCATACATAGTAGAAATATTAGATAAATGTTAAAATATTTTACTGAATATATAATATTTTAATTTTATTAAAATCATTCACCAATAGTGATTAATTCAAGTTTTTAAGATAAAAACACTCTGTGTGCATACAAATATTTTTTTAGAAAAACCATTCCTTTACTTTTAAATGATTTTTATTTCTATTTTCAATAAATTAATAATCAGTGAATATATTTTATGAAATTTTTTTCATAAATTATTTAATCTTATTCATACTAATCAATTTAATGTCTAGGTTGTAATGATACACTATATTATAGTTCATTTAGACTCAGGGGTTCATGTATCACAAGCTATCTAAAAACAATTATTTGAAGAGAAATATTTCATAAAATATCAAGGTGTTACAATAACCTTATTCTCATCTTATACTCATTGATGAAATTAAATTTTTAATTATTATGTTTACAATTACTGGGTGTTTTAGCTCACCCTTCATATATTTTCCTTTTCCCTAGGTTATAATGAATGGTTTTAAATTAATTATGTCTAGAAAAGTGTAATGTGTGAAGAACTTTATAGGAGATATTGAAGAAATATTATGAAATAAGAAAAGGTAGGTATAGTAAGAAAAATGATCACTTGAAGGAATTGATATTTTTATTTAATAGTTTAGCCTAACTATCTAAAACTCTAAATCTAAAATATCATTTGGTATATAAGTGACACAATATTTCCTTTTCATGTGTAATTATAGATGGTTTAAATTAGTTCATGTTTTTTGGTGTCAAAGTCAAAATGTAATGATCATGTTTTAAGCACTAGATTCCAGGAATGCCACTTCGAGGCTGTTATAATGAGAAATTTTTTTCCTTGAATATGTGTTACAAGAATACAACAAATAAGACACCAATATAAAAATAAAGTATTCCACCTTGATCAATATTATTGAAAATGTTATCTTATCTTTACCAATATAGGTATTATACTATTATTATAAATTATTGTCTCCAAAAATTTAGATTCCCCCCCACTTCTTCATAACGTAGGATAGGTGTGGACTACATTCTTCACCAAAAGACAATAAAAGTGTGATGATTACACATAAAACCAAGTTTTATTCAACTTATTATTATTCTTGATTCTCATCTTCCTCTCAATATCTCTTACTTCACGAAAGACACATTTTCACATAGTCATTACACAATAATAGATTCTTCTTCTAGTTCAAATTCAAACTTCAAATTTAAATTCAAACTAAAAACTTCATTCAAATTACCTTTAACCACTCTCACTTATTCCTCATTAATTGGATATGTGCAAGCCTTCTATTTATAATTATAAATAAAAACATAATTATTCTAGAAGGATCATCCCATAAATAAAAAAAATGATCTATATCATCCACATTTTTAATTTTAGAGTCTATCACCAATCATGGGGTGAACATACACATTTCAGTGTGATTAATAAGTTTTCTTTAACTGCTTTTCAAACCACGTCTTCATTTAGGGTGTGAAAACTTCTTCATGGTTTAATTCATCTTTCCACCTCAAAATACAGTTAATATAAACTCTCATAACTTCTCATTGTGGTGTAAATACATACATTACTTTAGGATCAACCATTTTTCTCTAACTACTTATCAAATTTATTCTTCTTTTATAGAATTAAAAACATATTTATGGAACAATTCATCTTTCCACCTCAAAATAACATGAATATAATCTATCATTTATTATCATCAAAGTAAAACTCCATAAAAAGTACACACTTCATCCTTTAAAATGACACGACCTTCTCAATATAAAATTATTGTCACTCAATTTATAGATTCAAATTTGATGTCTTTATCCATCTATAGATTGAATTGTGGTGTGATAATAACCTTCACAAAATGACTCCATAGAAACTCTTAAAATAGTGAAATCATGAAAACTCATGGTTATACGTTGGGTCTGGACATTCATGTTGTGATAGATCGATTCATAAAATCATTAGATTCAGTTTTTAAATCACATCATGAACTATTTGGTTATGGTATCGGTCATCCATATATTGAAATAATCAATCCTCAAGTATAATTAATGTAAAAATAACTTAATATCATGAAAATCCACTCATGACATGATTAAATAACTCATGGTGTTTCTAGAATCACTCAATCATTGTATAGAGTCTATTTTAATAGAATTAATATAATAAAGTGTTCAATTTTATATGAATTAATAACATGTGTAATTTATCATGGAATGACTACATCAATTATAACGTCAAGATTCTCTTCCAAATTTTAATATCTTAACTCTAAAATTCTTCTATTCACCTCTCGATATCCAAATAACCTTTACCTCACACTAAAATCATTGTTTTTAGTTTTAACATTACTTATGTATTAAAAAAAATCCAATACATGACCCATGTCCAATTAATCTTTCCTCCAACTCATCTTCCCTTAGACAAACTTCATAGTGCTAAAGATTTTTATTCAACTTATAATATCAACAAAATTTTTCTATGCCAAAAATATTTATACCTCAAAATATTACTAAATAAAATCTTTGTCTCAATAAAAAACCTGAACTTCATCTTTATATACTCAAGATAAAACTCTAAAAAAATTACAAAAACTACCACTACTCTTTTGACTCCCAAACCACATTCACCCAAGACTTCATACTCAAAGCATTGAAAACTGCATTCAAGTTTCCAAGAGTATATTTCATCTAAAAATTGAATGAATAAAAATATTCAACTCATATCACTTGTATTAAATTTTAGTCCCTCTAAACAAATATATACTTCGGGCTCTTATGGTTGGTGAATACCATAAACTTCTCATAGAACACATAATGCTGCTACCTTTTGAGAGAATACACAACCACTGCTAACTCAAGATCATGAGTATGATAATTATTCTTATGTGACCTAATATTTTGAGAAATATATACCACTACTTTACCATAACACATCAGAACACAACCTAACCCCAAAATTAGGGTTGCACAGTACACCTCATAACACTTTCTTAGATATGGTAAGGAAAGAATAAGTTACAAAATAAATCTCTGCTTTGGATCATGAAATATATACATTCAATTATCACAAAAAAACACCACTTCCTTTCTAGTCTGGGATGATATCAGAAAAAATATGTGATCGAATTATTGGATAAATGATTTATAATAATTTATAAGGATCAATAAATTCTAAATATTGAAAACAATAATGTGAATCTCCCATGAAATAAAAACTACCAATTTATCAGGGCTTAATGATATTCCCATTTTATAGTTAACATGACCAAGAAACTTTACCTCAAAAATCTAAAACTGAAACTTCTACTTCTTGGTATACAAATTATGAGCCGTAAATATGTTCAAGATAATATCTAAGTTCTCTCTATATTCCTTATAAGATCATGATTATATCAATATATTATTGAAAAACATGACCATGAAAGAATCTAAATATGGATAGAAAACATGGTTCATCAATTCTATGATCATAGATAGTGAATTCCCACCAATGGAATCACCAATAATTCAAATGGCTATACCATGTTCAAAAGGCCATATTTGAAACATCTTTAGCTTGCATCCTCAACCGATGATATCACACTCAATGATCCATATTCGAAAACCAATAATATCTTCTAAACTAATCAAATAAATCATTTATCAATGGAAAAGGATATAAATTTTTCATGGAAACCTGATTTAGAATATGATAGTCAACATAAAATTTTAATCTTCCATCCTCCTTAGGAAAAAGAAAATGTTCTCCACATAGAGACACACTTTTCCGAATTAATACCTTGGATTAAATATCTTTCAATTGAGTATTTAACTCTTTGATATTAATTGGATCTATATGAAAAGGATTTATAGCTATAAGCTGAGTACTTGGTACTAAATTAATCATAAACTCCAAGTATCTCTCTAGTGGAAACCCTAAAAATACTCAGTAAACACATTCTAATACCAATAAACCATAAGAAGAAAATAATTACAAAAAATTTCATTAGAAAAATACAAAATCGTATCCTTTTTTGATATGTAATTATCATCATCTTCCCCATTCATAATTTATTTTTCTGGAATAATATTCCAATTCCCCTAGAAATTTATACAATTCACCATGACATATAATGAATGATATGCATCTCTAATATAAATAAATATAAGATTGAAAATAAAAAAACCAGTCCATCATAATAAAAAAATAAAATACTTTCATCCCCAAAATTAATAAACACCAAATATGAACTTATTTATATATATATATATCAATAGTACAAGCTAGGCATCTTTTGATAGCCTTCTCTCCTCTTCCCAATGGGATATTTATTGATAGAACACTTGATAAAAACTCATCTTACAAACCTAGGTAAGAAACTAAATAAGTATATAAAAAATAATGGGAATCAATATAATCGAATAAAAAACTGACCAAGGTAGAGATAACCAAGATCATACCTATGATCATGGAAGAACCCTAACCAAGATCCACTAATGCCTTCTTAACATTGAATAATAGATTAGATATTATACCTTGATCTTGACCTTGGGCCACTTAACTACCCCACATAGAATCACATCATTGAACTTATATTCAAGAACCATTTCCACCTTTGTTACCAAACCTTATAGATGATATGCAACTTATAAACTATTATGGTTCACTAACCCATGAAAAAGATACCCACGTGGAAGTTGAATCATGAACCCATAACCATTGTGATCCATTCTAACCTAAAATATGGGGATATCCTATATTACCATAAGAGTTAAACCTTTTGGACTCATTGGGACAAAAATATTGGTTATGGTATATTTTTACATAGTGATAACACTTTTATGGTTCCCTGCCTCTCGAATAAGGAGATGAAAAATTCTTCCTATATCCACCCGATTTCTCACCATCCTTGTGATAATAAACTTTCTTTCTCTTCTTTCTACTACTATATCTACTTTCTCCCACTAATTCCCTCTTATATTCCTCAAGGAATTTATCTACTATGAGATCCTTGTTTACCACTTTTGTAAGAGTAGGTGAAAAAATTACAAACCTTTGATCGAATTTACAGCTTCAGTCCATACTTCAAACAACAAGCCTTATAATCTCCTTCACTTACTAAGGTTAGAGAAAAAGGGAGCAATTTTTTAAACCTGGGGGAATAATCAAGAACAAATATATTTCCTTAATTCATCTTTATAAACAATTGTCCTCAATACATCATCAATGCCTACAAGTAGAATTTATTGAAAGATATTACATAAAAATCTTTCCATAACCACCCCTTTAGTCTTATTTTCTAGGGCCAAGATATTCCACTAGTATCGTGATTATCCATTAATCATGAAAATAATATAATATACATTCTTTCCTTTAAAATAATAAATTAAATATAAGATCTAATACATCCCCTCAAACCACTCATTACCTCCTTGAGGCCAAAAATTTTCTCTAAAGATAGGAGGTTGTTGTTCTAAACAATCTCTAATCAAATTAGACCCCACCAACACTTCTTGAGGTGGTATTCCTTTCATATCATGTATTAAATTTAACAGAATCTTAATGGAATTATTTTAAACTAGAGTATTAGGTTCACCCAACAAGGGACATGAAAAATTTCCCCTTCCATATACCCCTCATCATAATGCTCTTACTCAACCACTTTTCCATGAGGTTTATCAACTAGGTTATTAGTTTCTATAATTCTAAAAAACTGAACACACTTGTAAACAATCAATAATAAAATTTTCAACAAAAAATCACATCATTAATCTACTTTTATACATAATCATAATGAAATTAGTAAAAGTCAACTAATAATATTACATCACCCATGTTATTAGAAAAACTTTAGTTAATTAATAATTTATTAATAAGCTACCTAGGAAACAATAATTAGTTTATTAATAATTAAATTATTTAAGTTGAATTTAAATAACTATTAAATAAAAAAACATGCTCACACACAAATTTTATACTCTTATATGTCTAAATGATGTATGAATGTCCCAAGACTCACCCTCAACCTAGTGAGTATCATATACCAAATCTCTTTTAGTAAACTAAGTAGATATATTACAATACGCTTAGGTAACTTGGACTTATACTGTGGGCGTACTAGCCAAAAACTCACACATAGATTCTCAACCAGGTATTGAATCATAATCCCCAACATACCATCCTCCTAAAAATCAAAATCTATAAAATGAAACTATTTGATACCATTTTTCAATATCTTACCACATCATCACTGTTCTATTACAGTGAAATGTCCCATAGCCTTAAGTGTGATATTTGATCACTTAAGGCTAGAAATTAGTTTCATAGGTTTATGAATATCACTCGGGGAGATATTTTTTATCTAATGGTATATCAGATAAAAATTCAAAATAATTGGTAAAATAACAATACAAAGAAGGTAAAATAGTATAAAAAATATTGATATTCCATAAAAACATACCATAAATTTCCACATGGATCTTACATCCAAATATAATTCAAAATTAAAATAAAGGTATAAAAGTAAGAATAATATAACTAAAAATTAAAATATAAAAAATCTTGTACAACCCTCCAAATGACTCCATATGCAACCACAAACTTCTCCATGATGTCTACTAACATTGTATCCCATGATTATGAGTCCTATTTCCTTTACCTGAAATATCATGCACATTGTCTGTATTTAAGAAAGGTGTGTATATATGGTGAGAATAATTTTATTATAGAAACAATTTCATCTCCATATAACCCTTTTAGTTTAATTGTGATAATATATAAATATTTTAAATATTTAAATTACTTAACAAATTCATTTTTATCATGAAAATAAAGCATCAGGAATAAACCAAATCACCTAAATGTCTTATACCTGCTTTGGTCAGTTCCAGTATAACCTATGATTCCAACTATAACATAAGTAGCTAAACACATAGACCATAATAAAATCATATTACAAATGAATATAATCACATATTTTCCTGGTTCAAATTCAATTCCAATCTAAAACCATGGTTCTCACATTAATATCTCATGTCTTAGCCTAACCCCAGGCTCTCTAAAATTGTCCAACTCCATGAAACTTTCCAAAAACAATTTTTTTGAGTAAAACATCAAAATAATCACTTTATTTAATCCTGAATAAAATGATATTCATCCCTAATTTATACAGAAAAAATGTGATAAAAAAATTATAAAAATATATGAAAACACTTTTGAAACCAAACACACTTTCATACTCAAATGGACAATTTCCATCAAGAATTTCACACATCAAAATCTATATTTAAACAATAATTTTTATCTAATTTCATATTTTTATTAAATACATTACTAAAAAACACATATAACATCATGAATTAAATTCTTAACACATTACTAAAATTTATATAAACAAAATATGAATTTAGATTGCAACAAAACACACACAACACATCAAATTCATCACTAAAACAAAAATTTTATCCCTCATTTACTCAAAAATAATTATTCCATTAGTGTTCACATAAATTCCACCATTATATTAACCATTACTTCATTTAATAATCTCTTTAATCAATTATTCATACAATTATATCACTTAGACACATTATTGAATCACAAAAATCACTCAAGAATTTTTGAAAAATTATTCTATAAAATTTGACTAATCTTCCATATGAAATTACTCTAAAGTAATACTTACATAAAAAGTCAAATAAAAAATTATATATAATCATAATATTAAACATTAAAAGAAGAAATAGGTCACCTAAATCGAATATGAAGACAAATTCATTCATGGAATAAAACCTCATCTTCACAAATAGCACTTGGAACCAAGGAAATCATCAAACAATAATAAAAGAGATGGAATTAAAACATGAAAATGACCGAACTGGTCCACCATCATAAAAAAATAGGGTTCCGATGCTTTTAAATTGATGGATCTAACACCAACACTGAATTTAAAATTTTAGATGAAATGAATAAAAAATCACTCCTTGATGTTTATGATAGAAAGAGAGAGACTTATGTTTGTCAAAAAATGACCCATATAATAAGAAAATGTATATTAAAGGTAAAATTCTATTACCATGAAAAGATTAAAATTCCTATTTTTAAAGAAACCCCCCAGCAGACTATTGGGTACTGAATCACCCACCATTGGGTACCTAGTGCTATCCCAAGTGATCCACCCCATTACTACCTTCATTGTGTACTCGGTAAGCTACAACGGGTACCTGGGGCACCTACTCGATATATTCTAGTAGGGTATTCCACTAAAATCCCTTTCCTCCCCCTCCTTCACTGAAATCCTAAAAAATGAACTCAAAATATAACCAAATTCAATCCAAAAACATAAAAATTAAACTATCAAAGAACCTTGATGACTAGGGTCATTACAATTGTTACTTTAACTATAATATACATTAAATAAAATTACCATGAACTAAATAAATAAACTTAAGGAGCTAAAAATAAATAGAATTATTTCTAAAGTAGATTGAAATATTATGAGGAGTTTGAACATTACAAATGATTATAATAGTTCTATATCACATCATTCAATACTTCAAAGATGACATTAAATCAAACATTATTTCAAAAAGAATGGAAAAATTAACGAACTTATATGGGTTTGACTATTCTAAAAGAAATTTTGGTTAAATTGACCAAACATAACTCAAATTAAATCCTCAAATAAAATTGGTAAACTTAAAATTACCTTTATTTAAATCAAATTAAATTTACTGAGATAAAACCTAAATTATTGAAATATTATCATGGTATTTCAAAATTAACTTTGATTTTACAAAAATTATAATTTGACTCTCATAAAATAAAATTAAAACATTAACAAAAAACTCAATTGTATAGAAAATTACTTTGAAACTACCTTTATAACTCTACCCCAAATCACATAAAACTTTACTAACATTTAAATATTATTGATCCATTAACCAAGTAGTTTATTAAATGTTTTTAAAACATACAATAACTTCCAAGATTACATTACCAAAAACACTTCACACTAATAATACAAGTTTTAACAACCTATTTTTAAATTCCATAACCAAACACTTAATCATCATTTTGAAAAAGTAAGTGAATATTCCCTCACTAAAAAATCTATTAATAATTTTAGAAGAAAGATAATAAATACCCAAAAAGAATATTTTGAAAATACCACATAAATATTTCACACGATTTAACTAAAAATAAAAACATATCTTTATAAAAATTTAAATTTAGTTTAGAAAAATAAAAACCATTAACATTAAAATTAAATCAAAGAAACATTTTATACAAAATACCCTTAAAATAACTATTACTGATATAACTATTTCCAAGATGGTAAGAGATTAATTTAAATAATAATAAAAAGTCTAATATCTCATGTATAATATAAAAAATATATTAGTTTTTATAAGAATATATATTACACAATAGATAATTTAAAACTTTAAATGAAACTTAAAAAGTATAAGTACAGTTAATCAATGTGATAAAATTTCAAGACTACATGACACTAAAAAAATTATTTCATTTTAACTTTCTTTTTAGTAAAATTATTCAGTATAGAGTTATTAAGATCCCATTAAATAACCATAATCTTAAGTATGTAAAAATTAAAATTTGGTACTCCATATCACTTTTATTATATCCAAGCTTATAAATACATGATTTCATTCCAAAATAAATAATGTAAAATTTCACATGATTTATTTCAAGATAACCTACCTAAAATAAAACTGTATAAAATAAGTATGAAAATCCAAAAAATCCAAAATGAAACCCTAGAAAACTGATAAATCAATTCAATTTTATTTATTTCAAAAGAATATTTCTTTTTTAAAACTATTTGTAAAATATCAATTCAAAAGATGCTCCCGATAGATACACCAATTTTTTAAAAAAAATCACAATCCATTTTTAAAAATAATCGTTAACATCTCATTTATATTAATTTAGTTTAAGTTAAATATATTTGGAAAATGATATTTAAATTTTTATTAATTTATCTCAATTTCATTAATCATTATTTAATTCCAACATCTAAAACCAGAATAAACAATATACCAAAATATCAACCACTAATTTAAAAATCGATTAAATATTCAAGACAACACAATGTATTTTAATTACTTATTTTATTTCAACATGTTAAGACTATATAACAACAACTTAAATGTAATTTAAGTTATATTTTCAAAATAATTCTCACACAAAAAAATCTATAAAGAAAAACCATTAATTTCTACTATATTATAGTCTATAACAATCATAGAGTCATATCCAATACTATATTTATAATCAATTAAAAACTAATATATCATTAGAATACAATAGATTTTAATATTTCATGTTTTATAACTTAGAAACCTAAAAATGGAATAAATTATTTATTTTTATTAACCTAGTATTCACTAATTAATATATAGGAAAATATTATTTTTTTATCATTGATATTTTAGTTAATATGAATCATAAATTAGTTCCAATAATAAAATAAGTAGTCAAACATAAGTAGGAATATAAAAAGACATTATATCCTACTTATGAATACCTATTGATTCTTATCCTTGATACATGAGACTCAAGAACTATAATTAAATTAAAGGAAAATTTTAAAAATATCTCGGAATACCCTTGGTAACTCATGATTTCACCATAACTATGATGACCAATCATATTTATGGTTGACGTCCTGAGTCCTGATAATACAATCTCTTAGATACTATCAAATCTCATACCCAAGAGACCTTAGTGTGCTTTGATACCATTTTTTACTGACCATGAACTAGATACACAAAAAATACTTGACTAGGTTACCAAAACACCTCAAACACACCCCTAATCACTAGAGGATGGCGTAAACACCAAGGGTTAAATTATAAAAAAATGGGAGGTGGTTTTCTATTAAAGAATAATATAAAAAAATATATAATATTCAAACCAATATATGTCAAAATCCATCTTAACACTAATTATACCACATGTATAATTTTTTAATCCACAAAATAAAATGAATAATAAAACAACACTTGGTGCAAGGAATGATATAAACATGAAACTTCCTATAACCATGGTCCAAACATCTATAAAATATAAAAAATTAGTGTATTTAGGAAAAACTAATTATACACATATTACGCATGCCAAAAATTCCCTAAGATAAAAAATATAAAACCCAAAATCCCATAAAAATGTGTTTGAACAACCCTAATATCTTAAGTTGATTTTTCCATCAAAGGATAAAAAAGAGGCCACTCAAATTTTGTACTATATGAGAAATTAGATCCCATAACCTGGGGATTTTCCCTTTCCTAGTTTACTTACATGCATCCAATAAGTACATGTCTAGGGAGTGATTATGTAATACCTTGTAGGATGTCACCACTCCACCCCTTTCATCTAGTGTGTTTGATAAGAGTGAAATGTGAGAGGAATAAAAGTAGTCATTAGTTTATAGGATTTATCATAGACATTCAACAATAATAATAGTTATGATGTACTATAAGAACCTGGATTTTCTTTTTCACGTATGTTTTTTTTCTGGTCATTTTTGAGAAAAAGTGGAATTTCTGGAAATTTCCAAAGTACACGCCGTGTACTTTCTGAGTACACACTGTGTACTCAGTTACCGCAGGTAGCCGCGTGCTATCCGTGTAGCGGCCATTCACATGACCATGTGGGGGTTACCTGGATACTACCAAAAGTAGAGTACAGAAATGGAAAGTACATGCCGTGTATTTTATTTTTTTTCATTAAACGTACCGTGGTTGCGTCTAATCAACAAAAACGTCTTCTTCTCCACCGAACTCGACCAAGAGCATCCATATGATGTGGATCTTTATCTATCCCCTGATATAACAACCATTCTCCGAATCTAACTCCGTCAATTGCATTTGAATCGCCTCGGTAAGCTCTTCCTTCAGCTGGAGCTTCATTTCATGATTCCTCCTCTTTCTCAAGTTATCCTTGGTAGAATTTTTTGAGAATTTTTTGTAGATCTACAGTGTTCTTGGGTGATTCAAGGCTTGAGGTTCACGTATTGTGATCTCCCAACACCGAGGTAGGTGGTTTGTGCCTTTACATTAAAATTCTTTGATTTATATGTGCAATTTTCCCCAATACCCATGAATGGGGTATTGCGCGTTTACCGTTTTAGCCTTATTTTTTGGATGCTATGCTTGTATGCTTTAGTAAAGGTTAATTGAATGTGAATAGGTTTAATTTCTATGCTTTGAAAGTTTTTTCGCATGCACAATTTCTTGTTTTTACCATTGGGTCTAGTTTTCCTGTTAGGCTACTGTTTACTTTTCTATGCCAAGTTGTAGGACAATGTGTTTGTTCTGATATGATGATATGTTGTAGACTTCTAGCCAAGTAGTTCTTGAGGTTTAATTTGGCCTATACGCATTGCTATACCTACTTGACTTACATAGGGCCATGAGAACCTGGTGTAGTGGACTATAGGGAGAATGGACATAAGGGCTTCTCCAGAGTATCTGTTTTACTTACGATGCGAGACCATAGGAGGAATTGACGTAAGTGATTCCTCAAAGTGTCTGTAGTTCTTCGACGCGGGCCACCGAGGAAATGTGATGCAAGTGATTCCCTAGAGCACCTTTAGTTACCGATATGAGACTATATGAGGAATTGAAGGCGGGTGCTTCCTCATAGAGTCTATACATAAGCTGAACCAGAGAGGTTAGACTGAGTGTACTGCCCATAAGGTTGCTTGTACTTGTTAGGTAGGACCAGAGGGGATAGGCTGTGAGTACTTTCCATAGGGTTACCTTTTGTGTTATCCTATTTCTTGTATTGCTAAGTAGGAACAGAGGGGATAGGCTGTGAGTACTTCCCAGAGGGTTACCTTTTGTGACTATCTGTTTTGATTAGATACTGCTTGATATAGGAATCTGAATTCATTGAAACTGTGGATTGTTTACTATCGAGTGCTTCGTTGTTTGCTGATTTATGTACTTATTACTCACCATATATTCACTGACTGTTAGGCACAAATATTTTGGTGGTTTCCTACTGGGATTTAGTCTCACACCCTATTTGGTCCATGCTTTTGGGCCCAAACAGATTATATTTCTGCAGGTATAGATAAGGGAATGTTCCCTTCTATTTCAGGTTCTTGATTTGATATGGAGCTGGTGAGCATGGGACCAAGCTATAGATTGCGATTCTGAGGAGTTGTTTACTTTCTTTCTTTGTACTTGGGATTAGTACTGTTGTATTTCAGCATTTTGATTTGTTTGGCTGCTTTCCTAGACATATGTATCATGCATCAATCATATATATATTTGTGCTCCAATTTATTATTTTCTCGTCTTCTGATGTTTACTTTTTTGTGGATTATTCCTGATTCTGCAATTGATATTGATTTCATTCGCTGTGTTACTCTACCAATGAGGGCATAATTTCCCCACTATCACACCCAAGCCCCTCGTTGGTAGTCAAAAACCTCTAGCAGTTGGGGAAATGCACTTGAGTCCATGTAACCAACCAGGTATGGGGCACCTCTGGGTGGCTTCTGGAACCAGGACTTTACATAGTGGTATCAGAGAGATTATTTTCTCTTGACTTTCTGTTTGGAGCCTATAGACATGGATAGGAAGGAATATGTACTTTTTAATAAGATGTGGTCGAGAGTAGCTAACCCGTATACAGGGAAAATACAATCTACCACATTATTGTAATTTTTCTAGTTTCACAATTAGTACAATTGATTTGATTTCACCTTGAGTGATTCAGATGTTTTGTGCTGTTATTTTTGATTTTATTGAGTTTCTATTTATATTTCAACCCAATGAGATGAGGGTATTCCATGTCATGAATCATATTGTCACTTACTAAAAATCACATGTCATGAATTATTTCCATGCCATTTAGGGTGCATTAGCGATTGCATGTTGTTGTGATAGATGTTGTGCTAGAGATGCATGTTGTTGTGATAGTTTCCTTGATAAAATACCTACTATTTGATAGGGTATCATTTGTGTAAGGTTTTATTTGAATGAATGCAAAACTTTGGTTCTTGAGGTGTTATGGGCCCTCATGAATCAGAATTTGGTGGATCTTTGACTTGTTTACCTTGTTATGACTTGTGTAAAATTCCAAGCTTTGATTTGCTGGGAGTATGGACCCTCAAAGATCAGAATTTGGCACTTTAATGTTCGTTTCAGTGTTTTTCTGGGCTCCGGAGTAGTTTTTGAGGCTTACTATCTGAAAAAACCCAGAATACACGCCGTGTAGTTTTGACTACAATCCATGTTTTCTTCTATTTGGGAAGAAACTGTTTTTCTTAAGTACACGCCGTGTACTGTATGTACACACTATGTAGTCTCTAACTGTGTCTCAGACTATATGGGTGGGGACACGGGGTTTGGAATCTTGGGTAAGACACACCATGTAGAGGATGTACACGCCATGTTTTAGAACCATGTAACTGGTCGTGTCACTAATAACACAGCTCGACAAAATCTTCCTAGTACACGCCATGTCTGTCATGAACATGCCGTGTAGTCTTCCTCAAGGAGAACCGTGTGTCTTATCCATGTAAAGGGTACCTGAGCATGGGAAGAGGATTCAAGTACACGCTGTGTGTTATGACAACATGCCGTGTGTTTGGGGTGTTACATGACCAGTTTTGGTAGGAGTACACGCCCATGTGTTTGGATCATGGGAACACGCCGTGTAGGGGACATACACGCCATGTAGTCATGTTCTAAAAAACTTAAATGTTTTCTTTCTCCTATTCCCTTCTTATACTTTCGGTCCCCAGTCCTTGATAATCTTGATCTAAGGTGTGCATTTGACCTTGCAGAGTCATGCCACCGAGACATCCTCTGGTTGTATGCCAGTTGTAGGGTAGTGATCAGACACCAGATATGGCTGATTAGGGACTACCTATAGATCCTCCCATTGTGATAGTTTTGGAACTAGCCATTATACTGGATGCAGGTACTGATTCACAGTTCAGGGAAGGATTTATGAGGATGATGCAGACCTTTCAGGGAGTGCCACCTCCTGCCTCGTCGATGGAAGAATTGACATTGGTGTTTTACTAGCAGCATCCTCCCACTTTCTCAGAGAATAGAGGACCCCAAGATGTAGAGTCCCGGATGGAAGCCATGCTGATGATATTCGAGTATCTGGAGATACCTCCAAAGAGGAGGGTGAAGCTCACTACGTACATGTGTCAGGATTCCACCCAGAGACGGTGGGGTGTGATCTCACAGGCAGGATGCCAGTAGGTAATGGTGTGGGATGAGTTCCAATGTATCTTCTATGACTACTTCTACCCTGAGACTTTGAGGGCTGATCGAGCCTGAGAGTTTATGAGTCTAGAGGAGGGTACTCTTTTGGTTTGGAGTATTCCTCTCGCTTTACCGAGCTTCAGTGTTTCACGCCTATTATAGGAGGTGATCAATTATTCCTGGCTAGGAAGTTCAAGGATGGTTTGATGCACGACATCCGATTGCAGGTGAACATATTCAGGTTGACTTCTATCACTTCTATTGTAAACCAGGCACTGATTACAGAGCGCAATATGAGATATTCTGGAGTTTTGAGCCAGGGAGGATCGACATATGGAGTTAGTATTCCTCCCACTGATAGCAGGAAGCACTATAGGGAGTCTATGTGCAGAGATCCAAGGAGGCGAGATACTTCTTCTGGTAGTCAGGTGGTGTGTACCAGTGTGGGAAGAGCAGGCATACGAAGCCACACTACCTGAGAGACCCAGTGGAGTTCCGGTCTTGCGACAAGATGGGTCATCTTCAGCGCTTCTGTCAGATCTTCTCACCAGCAGTTGGTGAAAAGAATTCTTCTATGACTCCTTGTTCAAGAGCAGCACCACCAGTTTCTCACTAGTCTAGGAACTAGAGTTCTTCCGACTGTTTAGGCTGAGGTGGAGGTCGTGGCCATGGCAACCAGTCGCCCAGTTTTCAGCGACAATAGGGTGGATTAACTCAGGGTGGTCAGACAGGGTCACAGGGGCATGATGCAGGTTAGAATTTTGCAGTGGAGTAGACCCAACATGAGAAAGATCTCAAACCCTCTATAGTTCGAGGTACGATCTTAGTATCCTCAATTTTAGCTTCTGCTCTTTTTGATATAGGGGCTTCCCATAGCTTTATATTTTTTGTGATTGTGGAGAGCCTTGGGCTTCAAATCATTTCTTCTGCTGATATCTTGAAACTAGAAACTCTATTGGGGAATAGAGAGATGAGTGTACGTCATTGAAAGGAGTGACCTTTAGAGGTTGGTGGGTGTCACTTTTTATGGGACCTCTATGTCCTAAAGATGACAAGATATGATTTCATTCTAAGAATGGACTGACTGTTATCGCCGCAAGGTGAGTTTCATGTCAATAGAGGGTAGATATTTTCTTCATAAGGGAGAATGGGATGTCCAGGAAAGCAGAGCGAGACCTGAGAATCATGGGTTAGGAGGAGTTACAACCAAGTTTGATAGTCTATATCTGGATGACCAAGGGATTTCACAGATGGAATTTCCTCCAGTGGTGGATCGTTTCAGAGATGTCTTTCCAGAATAATTTTCAGGTTTGCTTCCAGAGTGTGAGGTAGACTTTTATATTGATCTTGTGCTAGGGGCGACAACGGTGTCTATTCCTCCTCATAGGATGGATACACCGGAGTTTCAAGAGCTCAAGAAGCAGTTGGAGGAGTTTTAGGCAAAAGGTTTCATCCGACCCAATACTTCTCCTTGGGGTTCACCTGTCCTATTTGCAAAGAAGGCATATGGTACCCTTAGACTTTGTGTGGACTATAAAAAGTTGAACTAGTTGACAGTCAAGAACCAATATCCTTTACCAAGGATTGATGATCTCTTTGATCAACTTCGAGGAGCCCAGATGTTCTCAAAGATTGACTTGAGGTCCAGTTACTGTCAGTTTCATGTTAGACCATCATATATACCTCTTACAGCCTTTCAGAGCATGTATGGTCTATATGAGTATTTGGTTATACTGTTCGATCTCACGAACACACCTGCAGTTTTCATGGCATCGATGAACTGAGTGTTCCATCCACACTTGGATTCCTTTGTGGTGGTTTTTGTGGATTATATCTTAGTGTACTCTCACACTCAACATGACCATGCCACATACCTTGAGATCATTTTGAGTACACTGAGAGAGAATCAGTTATATGCTAAGCCCTCAAAATTCCACTTTTGGATGGATCATATTCACTTCTTTGGTCATGTTATCTCTGAGACAGGAGTGTTAGTAGTCCTAGAAAAAGTGAGAGAATTAGTTTCCTGGGAGCAGTCGAAGAACTTCTTTGATATATAGAGTTTTCTAGGGCTATATGGATACTACAGACGCTTCATTCAGGACTTTTCATGCTTAGAAGCACCTCTGATGGGTCTGACTAAGAAGGGTGTAAAGTTCTTGTGCCCAGATTCTTGTGTTTTATCCTTTCAGGAACTGAAAGGAAGGTTGACTTCAACACCAATACTAGTGTTTTCAGAGCCAGGAAAGAGCTATATTGTGTACTGTGATGCTTCATATATCGGGCTGGGAGCTGTTCTTATGCAGGGAGAAGGAGTCATTGCATATGGGTCTCGACAGTTGCGGCCACATGAGAAGAATTACCTAACACATGATCTCGATTTGGCTGCAGTTGTTAATGACTTACACTGTTGGAGGCATTACCTTTTGGGAGATCATTTTGTGGTTTTCACTGACCACAAGAGTCTCAAGTACATCTTCACTCAGTGTGATCTGAATTTGAGACAGTGAAGGTGGGTTGAGTACCTTCAGTCTTTTGACTTTGAGCTTGCCTATACGCCTAGGAAAGGCAACGCAGTGGATGATGAATTGAGCAGGAGGACTTAGATACCGGCAGTTCAGGAGGCCAACAGTGAGTGGCTGGTTGTGGCTATGTTCTCTGAGATGCATTTGGAGGTGCACAGTAGACAGGGGCAGACATTTTTTTCTTATATAGACGTTACCTCTACTCTACTTGATTGAGTGAGAATGAGGTAGCTACCAGATTCAGAAGGACTAGTCCTATGGGAAAGTGTGTTAGGATAGGACCCTATTCTGAGATGGACCATAGGCGAGGATGAGATCTTGCGTTTCCATGGGAACATATGGGTGACATCGGACATACGCGAGGAGCTGATGCGGGACTTTCATTCTTTAGTTTGGGAAGTTCATCCTGGTGTCACCAAGATATATCGTGATCTACATCATCAGTATTGGTGGCCAAGTATGAAGAGAGGGGTTTCTATTTTCATCATGAGTTGTTCCACCTATCAGTAGGTAAAGGTAGAGAATCAACGACCAGAAGGGATTTTACAACAGTTACCCATTCCCGTGTGGAAGTGGAATGATGTCATGATGGATTTTTTGACAGGTTTACCGAGGTCTCCTTAAGGGAATGATGAAGTTTGGGTTGTCATTTATAGACTCACGAAGGTTTCTCACTTCTTTCCGATCAAGGAGACCTTTAGTGTTGATGAGATGGGGTGGTTGTACATACGAGAGATTGTGTGCTTACCTGGAGTTCCACACTTCATTGTTTTAGACAGAGATGCACATTTTACTTCTTAGTTCTAGCAGGGGATGCAAAAGGCTTTGGGTACACAGGTAATTTTGAGTATAGCTTACCTCTCCTAGACAGATGGCCAGTCCGAGTGTATGATACAGGTTCTTGAGGACATGCTTTGAGCATGTATTCTGGATGTTGGAGTTTCTTGGGAGAAGCACATACCTCTTGTGGAGTTTTCATACAACAATAGTTTTCAAGAAACTATTCATATGGAACCTTATGAGGCTTTGTATGGTAGTCCATGCCGATCAACCTTATGTTGGCTGGAGGCAGGAGAGACAGCTTTGATGGGACCTCGTCTTGTTCAAGAGACCTCAGAGCAGATAGAGTTGATTCAGAAGAGGATGGCTACTACACAGTCTCGATAGAAGTATTATGCTGATCAACGGAGACAACCTCCGGAGTTCGAGTTCGGGGATCGGGTTTTTTTACGTTTCACACCGATGTTGGGACACAAGAGGATAAAGAGACAGTTTAAGCTTTCAATGAGGTATGTCGGACCGTTTGAGGTGTTGGAGAGAGTTGGGACGATTTCCTATCGGTTGCAGTTACCTTAGAGGTACATGGCTATGCATGACGTTCTCCACATTTCTCAGCTTCAACGTTACTTCTCAGACCCGTATCATGTTTTCCAACCCGATGAGGTTGAGTTAGAAGTCAATGAATCATTCAAGGAGTATCATATCTGGATTTTTTTATCGAAGTACGATGGTTCTCTGTGGCTGGTCTGTCCCTCTAATATGAGTGCTATGGCGGCACAGGCGAGTACAGGATGAGACTTGGGAGAGGGAGGCCAATGTATGAGCACAATGGCTGGATATATTCAGGGTTTCTTCTTCTACGCCGCCTTGCTATGGAAATTCAGGGGAAAATTTATTTAAGGGGGGAAGTTTTTAAGAACCTATATTTTCTTTTTTTGGTATGTTTTCTCTATTTTATGGTCGTTTTTTAGAAAAAGATGAATTTCTAGAAATTTTTGAAGTACATTCCCTGTACTTTCTGAGTACACGCCGTGTACTCAGTTACCGCGGGTAGCCATGTGCTGGGCATGTAGCGGCCATGCACACAGCCATGTGGGGGTGACCTGGAGACCTCCTAAAGCGGTGTACGGAAACAACAAGTACATGCCATGTAATTCCAAAGTACACGCTGTGTATTTTTTTTTCATTAAATAGACCAGGGTCACGTCTAATCAACAGAAACGTCTTCTTCTCCGCCAAACTCGACCGAGAGTGTCTATACGACATAGATCTTCACCGAGACCCCGATCGAGCATCCATTCTCTGAATTAAACTCCGCCGATTGCATTGTAATTGCCTCTGTAAGCTCTTCCTTCTACTGGAGATTCTTTTTATGATTCCTCCTCTTTCTCAAGTTATCCTCAGTTGAATTTTTTGAGCATTTTTGTAGATCTATCATTATCTTGTGTGATTAAAGGCTTGAGGTTCATGTATTACGATCTCCCAACATCGAGGTTGGTGGATTATGCCTTTCCATTAAAAGTATTTGAGTTATATGTGCAATTTTTCCCAATACCCATGAATAGGGTATTGCACGTTTATCGTTTTATCCCTATTGTATGCCTGTTATTCTTGTATTCTTGATTAGAGGTTAATTTAATGTGAATAGGGTTAATTGAAATGCTTTGGAAGTTTTTTCCCATGCATGATTGCCTCTTTTGACCGTTGGGTCTTGTTTTCCTGTTAGGCTGCTGTTTACTTTCCCATGCCTAGTTGTATGATGGTGTGATTGTTATGATATGATGATATGTTGTATACTACTAGCCAAGTAGTTCTTGAGGTTTAATTTGGCCGATACGTGTTGTTATACCTACTGGACTTACACAGGGCTGTGAGATCCTGGTGTAGTAGACCATAGGGAGAATGGATGTAAGGGCTTCTCCAAAGTGTCTATTTTACTTACGATGCAATACCATAGGAGGAATTGACATAAGTGCTTCCTCAGAGTGTCTGTAGTTCTCCAATGTAGGCCATAGAGAGAATGTGATGTAAGTGCTTCTCTTGAGCGCCCTTAGTTACCGATATGAGACTATAGAAGGAATTGATGGCGAGTGCTTCCTCGGAGAGTCTATGCATAAGTTAAACCAGAGGGGTTAGACTGAGTGTACTGCCCAGAGGGTTTCTTGTACTTGTTAGGTAGGACAAGAGGGGATAGCCTGTGAGTAATTCCCAGAGGGTTACCTGTTGTGTTATCCGATTTCTTGTGTTTCTAGGTAGGACCAGAGGTGATAGGCTATGAGTACTTCCTTGAGGGTTACCTTTTGTGATTATCTATTTTTATTACTTGTTTCTTGATATAATAAACTGAATGCATTGAAAATGTGTATTGTTTACTACTGAGTACTTCCTTGTTTGCTGCTTTCTATACTTATTACCTGCCAGATATTCACTGACTGTTAGGCACCGAACTTTTGGTGGTTGCCTACTAGGATTTAGTCTCACACCCTATTTGGGCCATGCTTTGGGGCCCAAATAGATTATATTGCTGCAGGTATAGATATGGGAAAGTGCCCTTTTACTTCAGGTACTTTATTTTCTATGGATCTGGAGATCATGGTACCAATATATGGCTTGTGATGTTGAGGAGTTATTTACTTGCTTTCTTTAGTGAATAATTCTTTCAATATCCAATTTTCACTAAATCCACACATTCTTATTGCATTTTTACCTTAGGGAACATCAAATTTAAAAATTTGTGAAATCATATCCAAAAAAAAAATATAGATATCATGTAATACACATTTTAGAAAATATTTCATTATTTTTCATCATATGTCACATCATATATAATAAATTATGAAAATAAATAAAAACGTTTTTTGGACATTATCCAAAACAATTTTAGAGTATGTATTAATGTTTAATAAAAAATTCATCCTTATTCATATAAAAACACTAAGTAACCACATAGGACTTTCTAATAGTAAAAAAAATTATGAATTCTATAATCCATAACTTTAAGAAATAATTAATTCTAGAAAAAAAATTAGTACTACTTAAGATAAAAATATAGACAACATGATCTTCATCAAACACATGTATATCCATATGTGTGATCACTAACTATATCATATAAAAATGAATAATCATATAATACCTTTTTCCAAGACATAAATTTATCATGAGATATATATTATACCATTTTAATATAGATAAATCATATGTTATTGATTCTATGAGTATAGAATAACCAAAAAGATGATATTATATATTGTATATATTTTATTATAATACATTATGATTATTTTTTATTTTAACTAGGCCCAATACATTGGCCCAACCTAGATGTTTAATCCAGTGATTACCTGATCTATAGAGTTATGCCCATGGAAATATCCTAGCTTGGTTGCATACTCCCATGTTAGCTTGATTTTTTTGGTCATTTATATCACTCATTTCACTAGATCATAATTTTAATGGGTTTTTATCTCTCCTGGACCATCCAATTAACCGATCCATTTTATTTACTTCCATGTGTATATAACAACTCTAGATACACTATGCCATTCATGAGTCTTTTGGATTTCTATTATTTATTTGAGCCTTTTGTGTTATTTTTAGGAATAACATTTCCCCAATTATTTTATTCATCACTAGATAAATAAATAGTGACATGCTATATATTTGAAGAATGGATGATATGACTGTGACTGCTCACTATCTATCACCATGGTTTATCCTCTGGAAAGACATATTGGTTAGGTAATTCAAATTCTTTAGTGGTGGTTAGGATTATATAGAGATAAATGGAAAAGAATTAAAAATATAGAAAACTAAATGAGGCCAAGAATAAAGAAGATTAAGGAAGAATTTAAGGTGGAATAAATATTCATTTTTTGTTTCTTTCAGAGAAAAAGGGTTCATAAATTCCATTATGGATTTAATTTTTTTTGAAATGTATCTATAACAAATTGTAAAATTTAATTTTTATAATTAGGGTTTTTTATGTATATCTGGTGTTTGAATTTGAAATGGGTTTTTATGTCAACTTTTATTTTTGAGGTGATTATGTTCATTTATCATCTAAAGAGATATATCTCCTCTTGTCTTCCAAATAGTAGGGATATTAATAAAATTATTGTTAATTTTTTTTTTCATATTTTTAATATTTTTTTCTAATGATTTGTTTTTTGAGCCCATTTTAGTTATTTTAGGTATTAAGAGACTCTTAAAAATTCTAAAGGTGGGTGATATCAAGTGGCATTGACAACCCTTTTTATTCATCAAGATGATGGGTAGCGAACTCATACCACAAGGGCTCTTGTTTTATAGTATGAGTATCTCTTAAATATTTAAGACATGTATATAAAATCCATTATAGTAAAAATAATTGTCACTATTTTATCGAAAGTGATTGACCAATAACATTCATATAATATGTACAATAGTTTAGGATTATACTATATATCATTTGATCTATGTATTAGATTAATCTATAGTTAAAATTCATATAGGAAGTAACTCCAGAGTTTATCATCATCCATAGAGGTTAAAGATTTTTTTTATGGTATGATTTTGCCTATGGAATATTCTCTCTACGTATCCTTATGTAGGGAATAAAAACTAATATAGTTTGGTTCAATTTAACCTAATATATAAGTCATGCAAATGATTTTTTGGGGAAACTAAGAAGAAAATCTTAACTCAAGGCATTTGGGAAATCCAAGAGAATAATATGGACTCATTGAATTTGAGAAAATAATGGGTAAACACAATGCAAGGTGTTTTGAGAGACTAAGAGGAGAATCTTGACTCAAGGTATTTCTAGGATCAAGAACATGAGCCTCAACCCAGTTGGTGAGGTCTCCCTAAGTGCATCCATGAGACCCAGGTTCAAAACCAGGCGGAGGCATAATTTTTGGGGGACACTGTAGCAGGCACTATAGTAGTTACTGTTCGTTACTATAGCAGTTGGAACTATTCACCTTGGGCCACTGGTTTGGGCTTGGAGTACTTAAAGCCTTCAGGCCACCCAAGGCCTTCGGGTCATTAAGGATTTCGGGCCACCTCATGGCCTTAGTACCACCTCAAGGCCCTTAGGGCCACCTGATTTGTAGTTGAACAGAAAAATTCTACAAGGAACCACTCTAGTAGAGGAAAGAGTAGGGCACATCCACCAGAGCAGGGATAAATAGACTTTGGAAGAATGAGCGGCTATGGAATTTTCTATCGGTACCGTGCCTGTGCACCCCTACACCTGGACATGCTAGCCGAACAGTCATGCAAAGTTGGAGAGCTGATCACGATGCAGATTCTGGGGAGGAGTAGTTTCAAGTAGTTATAGTTTGTATGATTTCCTTAAGACCTACGAGTCATGTAATGTCTCCAAGCCTAAGGGAAATGTAATTCATAATCCTACGAGCCTTGTAAGGGTTCCCCCTCATCCCTTGAAAGGGGGGTTATAAGAAAATAAATAAAAAGAAGGCCTTCGGGCCATTCAGTCAATGTAAGTATTTTTGGTATCATGTTTTGAATCCTTTTTGACTTAGCCTGAAAAATTTATAGTACGACTTATGAAATATCCCAGGGTTCAACAATAGAAGTAAAGGGTTTGATATAAAGTCCTAAGACCATTTTGTATCTTTGATCTTAATAGAGGTGTATAGGATTAGATTACCTCTGGTTTGAATTGGTTTGGTTTGATTGGGTTTTGAAGGATCCTTGGAACCATGATGGTTCAATATATTTAAGGGTTGGGTGCTGTTATGAGTTGAGGGGATAAAGGATCCATGATGTTTCCATTTATTAGAGCATTAGTTCCAATATGAGTTTAAGGGAAAAGGTTTCCATGATGTTTTATCCTATTTCAGGCTTGGGGATGCTATTATTTAAATATCAGGCAACCATCAATCAATAGTAGTGTAAATAGTAAAAATAAATAAAGAAAATTTAATGGGATCACAACAATAATCCAATGAATAGAAAATATCATATGTGATAATAAGATTGATATAGTTATTCATACAATATTAATGAAATTGTATCTCCTCAAGTTGAAGATCAATACATATTCTATACAAAAACAATAAAATAATACATATGAATAATTTAAAAAAGAACCTAGTATGTTAAAAAATATCCTATATCCCCATCTAACTCTACCTACTTAATATCCTTTATAGGGTCCTTTCATTTAGCTAGAACCATGACCAAAAAGTGTACATCTGCACTAGGGTGCTCCTGTAGTATGTGAGTAATAAACCTAGTAAGACACCACCAAAACGTATTTAACATAAATTTTATAGATATATTAGAGTGTATGAACTAATTAAAAATAAATAAACAAGAAAAAATATGCCTATATTGGCTCATTGTGCACTAAATAGGAATATAAAAATCCCAACCATACATGATTTGTATCTATTGTAGAAGAAGATTCATATCATTCCATAAGTACATCAAAATAAATAATTAGATCCTTATCACTCAAGGAGCGGTCCTAAATTGAGCCCTAGACCAACACCATCTCACTTAGGGGAAGCCACATGTCATCATATCCAAGTCAACACTATCTTACATAGGAAAAAATTAAAATCACAATCACATTCCATTACAATCTCACTCTAGGTGCTGTTACATTATTACATGAAAAAAATATACCCTATATCTCATAATATGAAAAATAACAATATCATGGGCCACCATCCTATGACTTGGGATGTTATCACTACTTGAAATGCTCAATAAAAAATATATCAGGCACCAGGTTTATTAAGACATTAAATATTTTTTTGTAGATCCTAGGTCTAATGATATTATTGATAGGGTAGGGGGTGAATCAGTGATCCCATTTTACTTTTATGAATTAATCCTTTAATTCAACCTCTATGTCAAGTTAAATCCTTTGTCCACTATTATTATGTATCATAGACTAACCTAAATGGAAATGTAATTAAAATACATGTAACATAGGGTTTTACAATGTTAGACCATGAAATCCTACTCCTTTCTATGATTGGTTCATCTCTCTAATCATGGATTCTTCCACTATTAATATAAATGGTTAGAAAACATTGTAACTCACCATGATTATATAACATCTCATCAAGTCATATTCTACTATCTCACATAGCTTGGTTCTCCTAACCAGATCAACCTCCCACTGATCTTGTTACCAACTCTCATTTCTTATAACTCATAATTGGATTGACTTCCTCACATAGTTAGTGTTCTTCAAGGTCTTTGACAAACTCATTTGAATTGTTCTTCAAATTAGGTCTCTTCTTATAGATGAATATCAACCATGTTCTCTTCAATTCATTTCACCAAATTCAACTATATAAATAAGATCACCAAAAATTCTCACTCCATTACATTAGTTATAGTAATGGTTATATTCTCAAACTTCTTCAAAGCATAATAAATCCTAGATACAGTCAGAATATTTTATAGTTATTCAATCCATAGGTTCTCTCAGATGCTCTAAAGTTCACTTCTTTAATACAAAATAATTTTATTCTTCAAAATTTTTTATATCAGGCTCTCCCTCATAATCTACCATTTTATTATTATCCTTTATAATATATATTCATAGAATAATATCATAAATTTTCCATATCAGATATATGAAAACACCATGATTTATAATAAAAACTTAACATATTTTAACTCATTTAAATTGATTCAAGGTAATTATTTTAAATCTTCTTAATACTATTCTTTTTTTATTCTTATTAATATAATATTAAAATATCACAATCTTATTTCTCCATAAAATCCAATCATTTATTCTCCTTTGAAAATATTCACATATGAATGGCACTCTGACGTGGAATTGTAGCTTGCAACATAGAACTCATTTCTCTCCATTAGAATCAACTTAAACTTGATTTATTTAATCATCAAAAGTCATAGTTCCCATGAATGAATATGATATATTAATATTAAAGAGAAACACTTTTTCATAATCCAATTTAAATATACTTTTCAATATATTTTATTCTTATGAAATTAGGTGATAGTTTCATCATGAAATTTAATATTTTTTTTCTAAAAGAAACTTTACAAAATTATAAATTAAAATTTTAATATTATTTTCATCATATATATGCTGTTATATTTTTTAAACCTTATGAAGTCTACATATTTTATCTGATCCCACTATGATAAGAAGTCACCACATATTATGAAAAATATCATCTTACATGGTGGAAATCTTACCTGAGTCGCATATCTTATGAGATTAAAACAACTTACATGATTTCATCATCTTACAAAGAGTATAAATATTATGAAATCCAAAATTATATCATACAATCTTAACCATTTTTTATTTATATGGGAAACACTATTTTCATATGAAAGGATTCCACTATTTATTAAAGAGTTCCTTTATTATATGAAATGGTACTCAATTCATATAAAGGGTATTTGGAATCTTATATAAGATTTACAGATTTTTATAAAACAATTATTTAATAAGAAATTAACCCTTTTCCATAAATCTAATATACCTCAATATTATTTCGTATATAATTATTTATTTTAAAATTTCTACCTATATACTACAATTATAGTTTATTAAAAACAAAATCATAACCATTTCAATTTAACTTTTTGAATTTTTAATCTCATCAAATTAGAAATCTTATATAACCTTAACTAGATCCACATTTCTTTTTACTCCTTTAATTAATTTCATGTTAGAATAATCATGAAAAAGTTAAGGTAATAAGGAGGGTATATACTTAATCTTACATTATAGTAGTAATATTTTGAGTTTTCTCTCAAATAGTTTCCTTTAGTTATTCCAACTCAAGCTCTTGAAGAGTTCTTCATACCTCCTTTACTAAATTATTTACCATAGGTTTATATGGACTCTATGGATGCTTATTTTTTTCAAAAACAACCTTATAAGGGTACTTATTATTAATATAATATATAAATTTACATTATTACCCATACACTTTCCTATTGTCCCCACATAACAATTTCTTTTGTGATCCTTCTTTTCCTCCTCCAGCATAAACATTTTCTTATTCCCTATCAATATTTTCCTTTTGATAAAATCTATTTTGACTATAATGGTTATATTTTACCTTCTTTATTAGACATTTATTGGTTAAGATGGTTTTTAGAGTCTATCACAGAATTATTTTCATGCACAATTCAATATAGTGACCTATTTGGTCAAATATTCCATAAGTTTATTTAAGATTTTTCAATTTTTTTGATAGAAATACTTGCTAATTTATCAGAAATACACTTCTTCTTCCTGGGAATATTCCTCTTCCTCATATATTTTATTATATTTGTTTCTAAATAACTCCCCTTTATTAATTTAACTTTCATTGGAATGAAATATTATTCAAAAAATTATAGGCTTTGTTCCCAAATGTCATACAACACTAGCTATAACCTTTGATGCTTGATCCTCTATAATAATGGTGTGTTTGTTTGGGAAATTAAACTTACTATATAGAAGAATTAAATATTTTATTTTTTCATTTATGTGATATTTTTTACCTTTTATTATCAGCTATATTTTTTCTTAATGCTGAATATAATTTTTAGAACCTCCTTCGGCCCCAAAACCTCCAATCTTGACATCATACTCTACAGAATTGAATAAAACAAATTTAGTACCATTTGAAAAATTAGGAATATTTTGTTCCTATTCTTTAGGATAGACTTATATAAAAATTTCTATGAATCATATTGAATATTTTTTTTTCATAACTTTATCTCATACACTATAAGGTGTTTTTAGATTTTATGTTTGATTTTATTCTAGAGTTGAGTGTTTTTGTCATGAAAAACTTCAAGTTGTGTTATCAACATATATTCATGGTAGGTATCTTCTTATTCCTTCTCACTAATTCATGAAGATAATTTACCTTCATTAAATTATTCAACGAATATTTTTTTGAGAGATACCATTAACCACATATTCACTATAAGTAGAGTAATATTTTAACACTTCTTTAATCATCATACATTTCTTAAATTTTCATATGGATATACAATTATTTCTAGGGTCACCATTTTTAATAATCTATATTTATTTTAGTTAAGTCATCACTTATATAGGTTTCTTTAAATTTCTCTTATATATCATATTCATCATTCTACTTTTTAGGTAGATTTCTATAAATTTCTTAATACTTCAACACTTATAACACATAAGTAGGTTTATTACTTTGTAGTTTCCTTTTCTATTTTTAATTATTTTTTGTATATGATCTATAAAAATTTTATAGTATCCATCCCCTTCTTCACTTTTATATTTAACACCATTAATTTTTTTTCTTCTCTAGATTTATATCTCTTCATGGACTGAAATTGAATTTATTCCTTAGCTTTATTCTTGAATATTAGAGATTTCCTCATTTCCTAATTGAGGAGTGTGTTGTGAAGTTCATCAAGTGATAAACCTTTAATTTATTTAATGGTAAATATCATTGGATAAAATATATCATGTCAATTTCTCATAATATTCTTTATAATTATTAAATCCTTCATATTGTCTCCAAATCCTCTAATATGGATGACTATCTCATTGACCCTTATAAACCCGTCACACACAGTTTCATCATCATATATCCAAATGTCTTAAAACTTGGATATACAAATATTAAAATTTTACTCTTTAATCTTCACATTGCCTTTATAAATTTTCACAAGATTCCCCTATATCTACTTTCTTATTTCAAGTCCCATTATATTGGTGTAGAATTTATTAGATAAAGATGATATGATAGATATTATAGCTTTCCCATCCACTTCAATATTTATATTTTCATTATAAGTCCTGAGAAAATCTATTATAGATGGAGTAAATCCCTATATAATATCATCACTCACCTTAATACCATGTGATAAATTTTTGAAATCATCCTATTATTCCATATATGGAAATGTTTTTCATAAAAATGATTACTCCATTGCTATTGATAGAATTGGTTTTCTCTATGCTTCTCATTTAATAAAGATTTTATCTTTTAGAGAAGATTGTATTTTATTTAATACCACTTGTATATCCTAGGACCGATGATATCACTAAGAGAGGAAGGAGGAATCATTAATCCATTTTTTTTATAAATATCCCCTTTAATTTAACCACTATGTCTATTTGAAGACTCTATCTACTCTTATGGTATCTTACAGCCTCACCTGAATGATATAGTAATTAAAAGGTATAGAAAAAACGATTTAATAGGTTCATACTTGAAATACTACTCCTTTCCATGATTAGTTAGTCTCCCTAATAATAAATTCTCACACTATTCATTTAATTAGCTACATGGAATAGTCTTGTACGATGATTATATGAAATCCCATTAGGTTATCTTCTATTGTATCACATAGATTTGTCCTCCCAACTAGATCAACCTCCCACAAATTATGTTTCTATATCATAAAATTAGTCCTTGTAACTAGATTTACTACCTCACATAGTCATAGTTCTTCAAGGAATTTTAAAACCACCTTTGAATAGGTCTTAGATTTATGAATCTTCCTGTATCAGACTACCATCCTTTCTCTTTTCAAGTACTCACACATAGTTCTTCTATAAGACTAAGATCATTGGAATTGTTCTCTCTAGCGCATCTGTTACTGTGTCAATTATCTTTTAAAAATCATTTTTTGCACAAGAACTCTTAGATTTAGTTGGAGTATTCCTTAGTTTTTTAATCCACATATTATTTTGGATGTGATTGGGTTTACTTCTTCAATATGCAATATGTTTCATCTTTCAAGTTTATTGTATTAGTTTCTTCTTCTCAATATACCACTTTCTTTTTCTATTGAAGAATATATATTCATATAATAATGTCATGAGTTTTCCATATTCAATATATAATAATACCATGATTTATGATAAGATATTCTCATATTTAATCTCATTCAAAACTCATTCAAAATGAGTTAAGGTATTCTTTTTAAATATCCATAAGCCTTGGATTTTTTTATTCTTATTCATGGGATATTAAAATATCATTGTAGTTAAGAAAAATGAATTTTAACCCTTAGAAGGTGGGGTTTTTCTACAAAAAGACATACATCAGGCTAAGGGACCATTCTGGAGCCAAGGGGTTAAGTGAGTGTAACTTTATGGTGATTTGTGAAACTTTCCATTTTGGAAAGTAATTGATTTGAATAAAAAAGGTGAAGAAGAATGGAAAAGATGCACTGGAAATTTCTTAATCTCCAAAATATAGAATATTATAGTAGCACACAACATTGATCCAATACAAACAACCCTAATATTGGTGCACAACCTATATACATGATAAAGGTGATGGTAAGCATCTTCCTTATGCAACCTCCCATAGGTAGTAAAGGCATGAGAATAGTGAAACCACTTTCTGAAACACAAACATAGTTGTTCACCTAAATATGACCATTTTGGATATAAATAGATCATACCAATCCACTTTGAGGATGTACTCCTAGAAGTTCAAGCATCATATCCCATTCATGAAACCTACCCTTTCATGATGTCATGAAACTCTAGCATCCCCATAGCTCCCAAAATGTACATAATTTGTGTGACTAACCTCACATGGGTTTCAAATTGTCTTGGATTGTTCTTGTGATGTCCTCACACAACTTTCTATAAAGTATAGGTGGATGTATGAAAGATGATATACCTTTATGAAACCCCAATATTCGTGCGACTTCAGAAGTTTTATGCACCTATGACCCTAATATCCATTTCCTATCATTGTTCTAGAGCCTACGATTCACAAAACCCCACTAATATTCACAACCCCACTTTCTCAAACAACTATAGATTTTCACATTAAAATCTATGAGTACCTGACCCGATGCCTCGTTTTATGAAACATATTTGTGAACAAGTTGAGTTCTTAGGTTCCCTGTACCTACTCCGACCAGGTTCACCTGCACCTCAATCACCCACATGACATGTATCATTAACCCTCATGGCTATGCTCTTTGATTCAACAATGGGCTAGATAGTTGCATTTCCTATTTCTCTTAATCATAGTCACTGTAATGTTGGGACCCCCATGTTCCACCTCACCATGACTATGTCCATGCCTCGTTCCATCCAAAAACACCTAGGTAGTGGGCACATAATCCCCAAAGGTGGCATAATTGTGGGGAACCTCCCACCTTTCACTATAGGGAGTTTTAATGTCATATCATCCTATATTACTTGGAAATGGTCTCCCTAGTCATAATCCACACCAAAATTTGAGCTTTATGATATAAACATTCGTATCATAACATCCTAGTCATACTACATTAAATTGCACAACAACATCCTCAACATATGATTTTTAATTGTATCCCTACCTTGTACAATGAACATAGGATTCCCCAGGTATGATTGTAATGGGATGAAACCCATCCTATAACACCATAGAATTATCCACCTAACCTGAATTATGAACACAAAACTCCCCATGTGTGACTTGAATGGGATCATACCTCAACTTCAGGGTAGTTCATATGTGTAAGATCCACACTATATCTTGTTATCATGCCTTCTGTGACCAGATCGTTCTTACCTCATGATGTTAAAATGCAAGGAATAGTCCTATAACATGACCTTAAACTATGCACTCAAACTTTGTGGGGTTTTATCCCTATCTCTTGACAGGGTATGTTGGATGCCCCTTGAGGTCTAATACTGAAACACTCGGGATGCCTCTATAAGGTCCAGTCCTGATACCCTAACACCACCATCAAATCTTCATGCCTTCCCTATGGAATGTGGTAACTAAAAATTGTGATAATCACCCCATGGGGGAATACTCAACCCATCACCACCACAAATCTGTCTGTCTTCTCCCTCAGAGGCAGCAACCCTAAAGTTTGATCATCTTCCCCATGGGAACATACTGAAACCCCACCTCTCAAACTTAAAGTCCCCAAAAGACATTGAACTTATGAATAACATTTCCCAACAAGATGTTAAAAATGTTACCAAAATGTCTTCAAGAGATGTTAAACCTATGACCAACCTATACCCATAATATGTTAAACCTATGACCAACTTTTCCCCATAAGAAATTAAACTTTTGACCAAATTGTCTCCACAAGATATTAATCCTACGACTAATCTATCCCCACAAGACATTAAAACTATTTACAACCTATCCCAACAAGTTGTTAAAATTATGAAAAAATATCCCCATAATATTATAAACTTGTGATCTTGTATCCATAAGAACTTAAATCTGTATCCCTACAATATGCACAAAAACCTTTGCCTCATGCGATGAACATGGGCTGCCCCAGGTAAAAATCCTTAGAAATATTACATCCCTAGTAAAAATTAACCTTTGGTTAATATGGGATTACTTGTGTTCTATAACTAAGATGTATCATACATGGGATTCCATTAAATTTTAAATATGAGTACTTTACAATTTCCCAATGAAACCATCATCCATAGATATCTAGATGCGTCTAATGTTACCATAAACTTCGACTGTGGGTAGTTGTCCTGCCATGATATAAGAATTTTAATTAACTGGAGTCCACATTGAGATAACACTAGGAATGAGATTCATGAACATGTATAAAATATATGAGGGATACCCAGACTAGGCAACAAGATCTAAGGAGTAACCCATGGAAGGGGGAATCATTATCCCATCATCCTGTTTTGATCAAGGATATGATATCACTAACCATGGTAGTAGAGGCCACCTACCTTTCGAAATCTAGAATGCGGGACCAGTAACCAACAAAACAAGATAATTAATGACCATTATCTGGAAGAAAACCACTTTAGGTGAGGCTAGGAATGAAAAATAACATCACCACACCCAATGTGAAACCCCAGTGAAAAGATTTAGAAACAACTGTGAACCCGACATGTCCAAATGGGAGTGTATAATTAATGTGGGACAAAAAAATATTTGGGAATCAAAATATCTATAAGTTTAGTGTCAAGACTCAAGAAACAAAATAGTGGGCCTAACATGAAACTATTCACCAATAATTGGGGGAAAATAAATAATGTTGAGAATCTATGATTTGAATCATCATTGATGTGGATCATTTCTCCATATTGGATAGAATGGATAATGTTGATATGAAACTTAACTGTATTAGAGTTTGAAAAAAAAAATATTTCCTAAGTTAAAATTTAGTGTAGTGGTTAACCTAGGCTTTCTCTAGAGAGGAGCGCACAAAAATCAATCTATCACCTTTAACTTAAAGGAAAAAGTGGTTGTTTTTGAATATTTTTGATTTTAAAAATAAATGAATGAAATGAAAAAAAGAAATCAATTAAGAAAAATGTTGAAAAAATTGGAAACACAAGTGATTGAAAACTATTATATGAGAATAATGACCTGGTCAGGGTCGATTTTCCAATTGCAAAGCTATCTTAGTTCTAATTTATCCAATCCTCTTTTACTAAATTGATTAAAGTGAGATTCCACGATCACTTCCTCTCAATCCCTTGGTAAAATGGTGTTGGTGAGATTAAAATTTTACAAGATCCCATATCAGTCTACTATACTTTATATGGGTGATAGAGTTGTAGTTAATACCCTTAATTGACTTAGGAAACTCCCAATCAGGTCTTTTTTATCCCAAACAATCAAGAATATGCACTGCCCCTCCCACATGTTCTGACGACCGCCAATTACTTTACCACTAAGACCTAGTATATTAAATCGTATATAAACCAGAACCTAGAAGAATGAAGAAATGATCATTGACTAATGAAAAATCAAAAACATAATCTAAAACCAAATATAATCTTACTTGATAATAAAAACTGCTTTTAGAAATTAAAACCGACCTCATACAAGAGATAAATAATTTCATACCATTAAGTGTAATAACTCTAGCATTAAAAAAGGAAACCCCCTTCCTAGATCACTCATAATATTACCCCTATATTTGAAAGGTATCTATGAAGAAGAGGTAAAATAAGGTATTACCAAACTAATAATAAGAAAAGAGAGAAAATAAAGAACAAACAATTTTATCCTCCAGAATATGTCTGACAACTGTTTTATCTTGTTATGCCAAATTGAAATAAAAAAATTGCCAAGATACCTTCTTAAAAGTTTTTATAAATTGTCTTGTATTTTGAAAATAATAATCTTAAATTCCGTGGACATGTTTAGAATAAGTAATGGATACAATCACAGATGTCATTTTTTATGGAAAAGGATACTTTCCACTTCCCTCAAAATAGATCCATGAAAAGATTGAATTAATGACATAATTTTTTATGAAATTTAATTTTCAAATTATTATTCAAGTATTCATTCGTTTACATCTAGAATTAACTCATTTGAAGGTCAGTAGGATGAGATATTCATCATTTACTAAGGTGGGGTCCATTCTACTGGCCAGAAGAATGTTTCAAATTGATTGATTTTTTTGGGCCTCTAGAAGTTCGAATGGGATCTTGGTCCAAAATAAAAAGTTAAATCCCACAAAAAAACGAATCCTACAAAAAAATAACTCTATTTGGATAAAGATTATAAATTTTATGATTGAGAAATAGAAGTGATAGAAAACCGTTATAATTTCTGAAATAATTTTTTTAACATTTTAGACCAAAATTAATAAAAAATAAATAAATTATATAAATCATCTCAAATTGTTAAATTGGAAGGGATTAAATCATTTAAATACACATGAGATAAAAAATAAAAATATTATTTCTATCAATTCCCGCACACTTAGCACTTTGAAACCTGGAAAAGCAAGCCTAAAATCAAATCAAAGTGAATTCAAAACACATGAACATGACATCCAACAATTCAATACAAAGAAAAAAAATATATCATTACACCTCAAAGAAAATTATTTCAATTTCTCAATTTAGATCATTCAATCTACTTCCACTTCATTTATCCTCTATTTCACACAAAATACTTACCTCACTTGCATTTTCTCTCATCACACAAATGTAAATTATCACCAAATATTCTCTCATCCAAACTCATGAAAGTGTCACCCTAAGATTGATAAATTACTAAATATCCAAACTATGTGATTTAAGGAATTTTTTTTATCATGATTACTTTTTAGGGGTTTTAGTGGATTTTGGCTTGTAGTATTTTGATGTGAAAAATTCTAAGGCAGAATATAGAGGGTTTGGATCTTTTTAAAGAAAAACTCTACGATTCCAATTTTCACTCAAGCATAGTCTTTTACTCACTCCCCTTTGTTTCAAATAAGCTCTATAATCATGAAAATATCATGTAAATCCCACACCATAAAAATTTTAGATCAAAAAATAACATTTTTTTCTTGAAATCTCTTGATAAGCACAACTTTATTTCTCCTTTGGAAGCTCTATAAAGGAAGAACTTATTTTATCATGAAATATCCAAAAAGGAAAGGATTTTAACATAATTATTTTTTAGTATAAAACACATATCTTAATCATTTTTTTCATCAAAATTATCTCTAAACGGGGTAGGAAAACATAATACAGATTTCACCTAAATCTTAAGTTCAACTAGATCATGTAATTTCACTTAAAGAGTAGGTTGAATGGGGAAAATTGGATTGTAATGTGGATAACATAACTATATGTTCATGGATTATAAGGGATGAAATGATTAAAATTTCAATTCATGCTAGAATAAAAAGGATTCTCTTGAAAAAGGGTTATTAAACCAATGAAATGAATTAATAATTTAAAACAATATTATATCAAACCCTTCTGTTTTTCTTTGAATAAATCAAATTATTGTTAAATAAATCATGGTTTGGTTCTCTCATAAAATTAAGTGAATGTAAAGAATTTGAAAAATATGGTTTAAAATCTTTAAGAGCAAGTGATTACAAAGTTAAAGACAATGATATGTGGACTATGATTCTTAAATCAGAGCACTTTTATTAAAATACTTAAATATTCAAACATAAAACAAAGTCATTTTAATAATTCAATTAATCTCAATTTCATCGGATAAATTTGTTAACTTATTTACATAGGTTAAAAAATTGTAAAATATAATTATTTGAGCCCACATGATTAAAAAACACCAATTTTTTTAGAAAATAAAAACATAAAAATTTAAATAAACGCACATTTTTTTGAAAAATAGAAAAAATAGAAAACACAAAACTAAATAATTTCACTTATTCCACCAAAGATAAATTTTGTAGTGTGTAAATACATTCAAGTAGATATAAAATTTAATAATTATTTTAATTTAATCCCAAAAAACAAGTATTAAGGAGAGGTACAACCTGGCTTAAAGACAGTGCAATGTTGAGTTAAGATCCCAAGTTCTTTTCACTAAAAACTAACTAGAAATATAAGAAAATAAAAAATAATAAATTTATTGAATGAAAAAATATATAAATATAATGATAAAAGTAGGGTAGAGATTTATTTAACACCCAAGAGGTCCCTGGGTTTTGACCGCCTCTATAAGGGTAGTTCTAGTTGGTTATCCCCAATCTGGCGGTGGGTAGAGTTTCTTTGAGATGAACCACCAATACTTCATATTTCTATCACGAATTATTTTTAGGACTCTATGGATATAGTACGCCAAATACAACCCTATGAAAATTATATTAATCTTTCATGGTGGGGGTAGGAAAAATAATGAGTCCTCCTCTTTCATGGTTTCTATGTGCAAAACCTCCTATTCATTCTACAATACTTGCATTAGGTAAGATGCATCAATGGAATAATCATAATGAAAGTTAGAGTGTAATTATATTTGAAACAAATTAAATCATTAATATACAATATCAAATTATTAACCTTTAATGTAATCATAATGTGTATATCCTTCCCTAGGACAATCCATTTTGATCTCCACATGTATTCCCTTAAATAAATGTTCAAATTCTTTGGGTAGCTCTAAATGTTCCTCTTTAAGTGAATCATCTTTTTCTTCTTCTTTAGCCTCTAAGGAAATACATGTGTTAATCGAATCTAAAAATTTAAAACACGGTGAATTAATAATTCCAATAAAATTAGAAGATAATTAATTCATTAAAATATCTTCTCCAAGAGTTTGTTCAGCTTCATTTGCTTCTTTAGTGGAAAGTTTCTCTTGGAGTTTAATTTCACTAGATAGAGGTAGGTATTCGAGGTCCTCCATATTATCTTAAAATTCCACCAATTGGGTGGTTTCATCATCTTCTAATTCTAGGGAGAGATATAAAGGTGATGGGTCTTATATATTTCCAAGAATTGGGAGATCATATTGAACCTCATATTCATTGCAGAAGTCATCCAAATCTTGTTGATATTCTGTATGTACTTTAACAAGAAAATATTTTTCATAAATATCCTCTAACATTGATCGATTTAGGATAAATGGATCTTAGTTTAATTACATAAAAGTCTCCTCAGGCTCTTCAACTTGAAATATTAGTGGAACTAATTCTTCAACCACTCATTCAGGTTTTGGTTCTTGTTTTAGATCCAGCTACTACTCCTGGGATGCATGTAAATATTCATCTATCCAATTTATTTTACTCTACAAGTTTTTCATTGTTTGACTAATCCTTTCCAATCAAGCTTCAGGAACCATGTAAACTTATTATTATTGATGTGAACCTATGAGTAATCAATCCATGCATAATAATCTCATTTTTAATACACCATGTAAAAATATTTTTTAGTTTTCTTTTAAATGAAAGAAAAGAATTTTTTTTACAAGATCTGAGAATTAGGATGTTGGAAATGCCTCCCCAGAAATGACACTAAATTTGGAAACATTCCTATCATAGGTTGGGGTAAAAATAGTTATTTACTAAGTTAAAATTCAGTGTAGTGGTTAACCTAGTTTTTCTCTAAAGAGGAATGCACAAAAATCAAGTTGTCACCTTTAAATTAGATAGAAAAGTGGATGTTTTCGAAATTGTTTGATTTTGAAAACAAAAAAATAAATGAAACAAAATAAATCAATTATGTAAAATATTTAAAAAAAACTGGGAATGCAAGTGATTTTAAACTATTATATGAGAAAGGTGATCAGGTCGGTGTTGGTTTTCCAATTTCAATGTTATCATAGTTCCAATTTATCCAATCCTCTTATAATAACCTAATTATAATGAGATTCCACGATCTCTTAACATCAATACCTTGGTCAAATGGTGATGGTGAGAGTAAAATTTTCTAGGATATCATCTTAGTATACTCTTCTTCCTATATGTTATAAATTTTCATCAAAATAACCTTAATTGACTTAGGAAATTCCCAACTGGGTCTTATTTTATCCCAAAAAGTAAAGAATATCCACTAACCCACCCAAACATACTGATGATCTCTAAGTACTTATCCACTAATATCGTGTTTATTACATCATATATAAACTAGAACTAACTGGAGGAAAAATGATCATTGAACAAAGAAAAATAAACAATAGAATATAAAACCAAATATGATCATACTTGATAATAAAAACATCTTTTAGAAATTGAAACCAACTTCATAGAAGATATTAAGGATTTTATAACATTAATTATAAGAACTTGTGCATTAAAAAAGGTAAAACCTCCCATTCCTCAATCACTCAAAGGATTAACCCTCCATGTAAAGGGTATCTATGAAGAAGGGATAATAATAAGGTATTATAAAACTAATAATAAGATAAGATATAAAATAATGAACATAAAATTTTATCCTCCAAAATATGTCTTCCAGAAGTTTTATCTTATTTTTCACACTAGAAATACTAAACTCATAAAGTCACCTTCTTAAAATATGTTAGAAATTATATTTTCTTTCTATTTTAAAAATTTTAATGACTTTGGACATGTTTAAAATAAGTTATGTTTTAATTAATGTAGATCAATATATCTATTTGAGGATACTTTTCATCTCCCTCTAATTGGATGCATGAAAAGTCTAACTTAATGAGATAATTTGTCCATGAAATTTAATTTTTACATGAATATTCAACTATTATTTCATTTTCAGCTGGAACAAGCTCATTTAAAGGTTGGTAGGCCGAGATATGTCTCATTTCATGAGGTAGGGGATATTCTTCATCTGAGAGAATTTTTCAACTTGATTGATTTTTTTGGGCCTATGAGAGTTCGAATGGGCTCTGGGTTTAGAAGAAGAAGTTTTATCCCTCTAAAAAATGAATAAAAAAATCCATTTGGATCAATATTATAAAAGTTATGATCGAAAAATAGAATTTATAGAAAATCATTAAAATTATATAATTAAGTAATTTTCACATTTTAGACCAACATTCACCAAAAATCCTAAAATGATGTAAATCAGTTGAAATTGTTAAATTGGAATGAATTAAATAATTGAAATATACAAGAAAAATAATGAAAATATTAGTTCTATATTAGGAATTTTGGGAATCAATTTCATTAGACATGTACTGACGATTGACTTCCTACAAAATACATTAATCAAGATGGAGAAAACATTCGATCCCTCACCACCAATAGACATGGGGGTGAGAGGAACAGTGGTGTGAAAATAATACACAACTATGTTCTTTCTATATAAACCACCACTTATGTAGCTACTAGGATTTCTCACCCCATTTCAACCTTTAAGTTCATTCAATAAAGCATCATCAATGCCTTGGTTCATTGTTATGAACAAAAGGGGTCATCCACACTATGGATATGGATAGATATGACCTAGAATCCTCAACACCTCGCAAACATCACTAACCCCATGGGATGTACATGGGGTAGAAACCTCCAGTTACAACTAAAAATTGTTTCATTAACCTCTCCCAGGAGTGGTCCGATGACTTTCTACCATACACCGAGGAGGTAGGGGGTGTTAGGGTCATTCCCATGACTAACACCACCCAAAGGACACATAAGATGGATCCCACTTGGCCATAATGATAATGCTGGCTGAATCCACTGACCAATGAGTAATCCAATCCATTTTCTAACTGCTAGCCTCGGTCTAGAACACCCTACGCTGATTCTAGGGTCATGTCACAAACTATCCTCAACAAGAGTACTCTTAATTATCTCTAATGAACCCTTCCACTACCATTATACCTCATCCAACCTAGTAAACCATTACTCAAGGGATAATATCTGTTGGATTTGGATTGATACCCTAGCTACCCACCTAGTAGGGTGGGTTGACTTTACCCATAATTAGTTTCACCAGAAATTTTCATGGGACACACAATTCTAAAGAATATAACAATAGAAGTCCTCCCCACTAAACCCCCATCTTACACATAGGTCATACCCATGCCAAATAATTCCCCAACCCCAAAGATCTATCCCATGGCCTGAGGGAAATAAATCACCATGTGGGATGTACCTGTGTTAATTTATATGGTTCAGATAGAAGGAATCCTATTGAAACATATGGTATCACACTCAAAGAAATCCCACGCCTCCTAAGGAAATAACGAGGGAAATGTTTCATAACCATCAACCTCTCATACTCTGAGGTGATGGACGGCTTGATAGAAACACCTCCTCCCCCACCATCAAAACTAAGGGTAGAATCATGTTGATTGAGGCTCACAATCCATGAATATGATCTCCACAAGGTTCTCATATACCATAAAAGGTACATTAATGTGGAGGATGTTATAGTATCTTTCTAGGGACTTACTATGAAACCATCCCCACCACCTTCAACTTCCCTCCTCTTGACCTCCACCTTGGAAGCATGAGAGATGTTGAGATATTAATTGGCACTTATAGATGATGGTGAGAACTCCATTGATCCATAGAGGGATGATATATTTCTAGATTAATAGGAGTCCATAGATACCACATCATATATGGATATGGTCATGAATTTATCCCCTCCTCTAGAAGACACTATGATATTCTAGTGACATTTGGCCCATGTAATTCCCCCTTGGACATAAAGCCAGCAGAAGAACATGTTAGTGCACTAATACACCCATTTTCCAAGATTGGGTAAATTAATAACCTTATTAACCTCTATATTACAATAAAGAGAAATATTTTTTTGATATACAAGCAACTGAAACACATTAAATAGTGTTCTGTCAGCCTGTAATGCTACAATTCACTATACTAGAATCCCTCATTGGGGACTATACATCTTACTTTCATAAGAATATTTGTTCAATATTCAACGACCTATGGGATCACCATATATCCTATCTATTGAGACTTCAGAACCTCAATTCCATCCATCTTTAGTATCATAAGGTCAACACTGTCACACTCTCAGTGTGTTAGAACCTCACCTTCTATAGATTCCACTTGAGATTTCTATGAACCTACACCAGAAGATTCACTACGATACTGTTGGTCATGGAAGATGTCTCATACCATGTGAAAATTAATGGATGGGGGTAGTATGATACCCTCCACTTTATCTACCTTCCAAGGTAATAATGGGACTGTAAAGACCCAGAATTTCCATGTATTTTTTTAATTAAATGGGAATTTTACAAGTCTGTGAAAATTGACGATGAATGATTCCGAGGCCCGGAGTGCCCGAAATCAATTTCTGAAAAAAAAAATTGGGTACGTTCAGCAAACGTGTGAGCGGGTTTTTCTAAATTTCGAACCGGTTCTCTAAATTGAAATCTGAGGGCACCATTGAACTCATAGTGCCAGTATTCGATAAAGGAGACCTTTACCTCGACCACAGTAGGTCGAGGGTGGAAGTTATCTTTTCACATGTTCATGAAATAATAAAATACAATAAAATGGTGTAACATTTTTTTTATTTTCTTTTGAAAATCCCATGTGGATGTTTCACAGTTGGGGAACACTAAACTAAAACATCCCATGAGAGGTTATGTAGGTTGGGACCATCGAGCCTAAACCTCCAATGAGAGGTTATGGTGGTGGGACCACCCAAGGATAACCTCCCTTGAACTTCCTCTTAAGTGTGGGGAAGCTTTTTAAACTTCTCCAACATTAATGGTGCCAACCCCCATTAATTAATTTTGTGCCAACCTCATCAATTAATTAAGTGGAGCCAACTTAAATTATGTCAACAATTAAATTGGGGAAACATATTAGAAGTTGGATACTTTGAAATTTGGTGGAATTGGGAGAGGTGAAATATTGGGAGAAAATCTCTCCAATGAAGAACATCAATGAAGAATGATTCACCTTCAATGAATTCTTCTCCAAACTTGATCAAAGGATCCCCAATGAGGAACATCTCCACCGATGATCAAGGAGATGCCGACATCACCGACATCCATCTATCCCCAACGACGTCGTCTCCTTCCTTGTGACCTCCGTCGACAAATCAAATGAACGAGGTAGGAAGGGTGTTTGAATTATTTCCCTTAACCGTTCTTGTTATTTGTTTGATTCAAGTATTATAGCTGGTTGCTACCACTCTAATGCGGAGAGTGCGGGCCAAACAAACATGGCCCATCCTCTCCGAATTTATTGGGACAATTCTTGTGTTCTTCACGATGGAGGAGGACATCTATCAACCGTGACGAAGGAGATTAAGGCGATGAAGGAAACAATGCCACCCCACATCCACCGCCGGCCATGGACTCCGCACCCCACATCACTCTGCCGCTTGCGGCCTCTGTGCCCCACGGCGCTCCATCGCCCGCGGCCTCCAGGCCCCACAGCGCGCCGCCGCCTGTGGCCTCCACACCCCACAGCGCCCCGCTATCGCGGCCTTCCATGACGCCTCGTGGCCTCGCCGCATGACCTCGGTCGAGCCACCCTGCAGCACCTACGGCCTCCGCCCTTCCGGATAAGCCACCCTGCGGCCTTCGCCCTCCTGACCGAGTCGCTCCGGCCGAGCCTCCCCGTGGCCTCGTGCCCTCGCGACACCCCCCACAACCGAGCCGCTCCAGCCGAGTCACCCCGCGGCATCGCACCCTCGTGGAACTCCCCTTGTCCAAGATTCCCCATGCCCTCGCGGCCTACCGGGCCACCTAGCGGGTCGGGTTGGGTCGACCCAAACTGGGTCGGACCGGACCCGGACCAGATTCGACCTTATACTTTACTTGGGCCATAACTTTGGCACCAGAAATCCATTTGAAAAACTATCAGTGGTGCCAGAAACCTTGGAGAGAGATGGTCCTTTTCGTATATCCCACTAGAGTTTTGGAAAAAGTTGGGGAACAATCAGGTTGGATCAAGCACGAATCCAACGGGGCCCTCAGGACAAAAAGGCTAATAACTCACAGACCGGGCATCTGAATGATGCACCGTCTGTTGTATTGAGACCCCTATGATGTGGTGGTTATTTGAGATACTTCTTAATGGGAATTAGTGGAAGTTAGAGTATCGAATAGTATCTTGTAGAGTGATCCAGTGTGGGTCAGCACTTAAGGCGATCCTAGGAGGGTCAGCACTTAGAGAGATCCTATGTGGGTTAGCACCTAAGGATCCTATGTGGGTCAGTACCTTGAGATCATGTGTAGGTCAGCACTTAGTGATCCTGTTTTGGTCAGAACCTTACGATCCTGTGTGGATCAGCACTTAGCGAACCTGTGTGGGTCCGCACCTTACGATCCAGTGGGGGTCAGCACTTAGCGATCCTATGTGGGTCAGCACCTTGTGATCCTGTGTGGGTCAGCACCTAGTGATCCTGTGTGGGTATGCCTCTTTAAAAAGTAAGATGATTCAGTAGTTACATCTAATCATCTCTTCTACTGTACTTAAGTTATACCTGGAATGCGCTGAGTTCATACCTCTATGGTTTTTTTCCTTCGTGGTAATACCTTGGTGGAATTCTTCTATGTGTCATACCTGTGTGGTAATTGCCTTTATGGTTTTCCTTCCTTTTTGGGATAGTTGAGCTTTGGGATTTTTGGTTGGACCCTGTGTTTTTCTCATGATTGAGATGGGTATACATGATAACTTAGGTATATGTATGAGCATATACCTAAGTAGGGTTAACGGTTGACTTCATGATTTGATATTTATCCTTTGTGGATTTTGTGAGACCTTGAGGGTCACAGGGTCCCTACTGAGTATAATTATACTCACCCCTGCACAGGCTATGCCCACACCTTTTTGTGTTTGGTGTAGATGACAGACAGCATTGATCGAGGCTGAGGATACTAGGACTGGACGGTGCCCGGTGGTGGACCATACAACGTGACGGTACTTAGATGAGACAGACGGACGTGGAGTGATGAGGAGGTGATATGTACCTACCCTTCAGGTAGGAACCTCGGAGGACGACCCAATAGCTCTTTTCCTTTTTCTTTCGGTTGTATTTTAGTTGTACATGTATCTTTACAGTGGGGCTTATATTTCCGGCCCCTTCTACTTTCAACACTCTTTTTTTATATATTTTTTACATGTGTTCGTAACTTGCTGAGTGCTTGTTTGCGTGTGATTACATGATATAAAGGAAATGCCTTCCCAGTTATTGGGAATACGCCTCTAGGTGCTAGTTGCCAGCCCTTGGCCTATGGAAGGTGGTCCTGGGGTAGTCACAGCACGGGCCCCAAGGGACGGGTTGTGACAAATTGGTATCAAAGGATTTGGTTCTACCGTAGAACATAGGACTCTGATCTTTATTTTAACGGAAATAATGTTAAGTGTAGTGAGTGTGGTTATCAGTTTAGGGAATCTAGTGTTTGTGCGGTAGCCGACGTATCCATACACCAGGACCCTGACTTCTAATTTCTGACTCAGTGCATGAAAACACTGATTATGTGTGTGTTTTGAAGAGTTTTCTTTGTGATATCTTTGAGTCATCTCACTAGGTATAACTTTTTGAATGTGGTGCACCTGTTTCTTTTCAGAATGCCTCTACGAAGATAGCCAACTAGGGTTCCGAGAGTTGTACGCACTGATAGCCCACTGAGCGATGAGGCCTCAGTGCAGGGCCCTCTTCTAGTAGAGGCACCAGCAGAGGCACCAACGATACCATTACCCATTGGGCCACTGATGCCACCAGCCCCAACAACAGAGAGTGCACACCACTTGAGCGCGTTACACGAGTTTCAGTGCTAGAGGCCACCCATATTCAGGTGAGAGACGAATCCACAAGCGGCTGAGGATTGGTTGAAGGCTATAGTGAGTGTCTTACGACTGGTAGGACACTGGCCGATCTCATGGTTATCCTTTCCGCTAGCCTTCTACAGGCAGCAGCAGGCATATGGTGGAGCTTGATGCTCCAAGTTCACGATGAGGTGACACTTCTCTGGGCAGACTTCGAGAGCCTGTTTCGGGCAGAGTTTGTCCCAGTGACTCTTCACGCAATGCACATTCAGGAGATACTTCATCTACTGCTGGGCAGTATGACTGTGGATCAGTACTCAGTGAGGTTCACTGACATCTCACACTACTCCACAGATACGGTGCGTGACCCATTCTTTAGGGCCCAGACCTTCGACCAGGGACTCAGGAGGGAGATCAGATCTTCGAAGATCTCACTCAGCGTCCCGACGTAGGTGGGGGTGTTAGAGAAATCCCTTTTAGTGAAGAGTTTCCTTGCTGATCAGTCACCAGCAGCGAGACCCACTACCAGTCATCACGTAGTAGAGTATTCTACAGTTGGTAGAAGATAGATGACACAGAGGTCGAAAAGGACCAGACCTACCGGTGGACGACCACATGATTCAGAGTCGGTTGTGCGGGGCACCCGAGACAGAGTTGGTCATGCCAGGAGTGGGCAGTGTTACACATGTAGCGGGAAAGGTCACATGGCTCGTGACTGTCTGACCTGCCGTACAGATGATTAGTAGACGGTCGAAGGACCGCCCATGTAGAGATAGAGATTCGACTGAGGAGTTCCGTAGGGAGAAGGAGGACATGGAAGAGGAGCTGGTCATGTAGCTGGCGGTGGGAAACGATTCGATATGTTACCGCCACCACCACCAGTAGGTCCACCCTGACCATAGGGAGCAGGTGGACAGGGGCGATCTCAGCTCGAGGAAGTTGAGGCCTACGATCACGACGCTTCGGAGATGATTCAAGGAACTATCTGTGCCTACTCCACCTTAGATTTAGTACTTATATAAACATGTTCCATTCATTATTTTATTGACACTGCCCTGGTTCGGAGCTCGGAGATTCCAACGAAGCTGTTGGATCGATCTTTACGGCTAGAGACTCCCCGTAGCCTCACACCCTCACGGAACACCCCGCGGCTGAGCTGCCCCGCTCCCTCGCGCCCTGCTGGGCCACCCAGCGGGCTAGGCCAGACCCAGTGGGTCATGCCGGGTCGGGCCAGGTCGGTCCGACCAAGTCAGACCGGACCCGGACCAAATTTGACCCTATACTTTACATGAGCCATAAATTTGGCACTAGACCTCCATTTAACGAACCGTAAGGGGTTCCAAAAACTTGGGAGTGAGACAATCCCTTTGGTATACCCCAATGGAGTTTGTATAAAGTTTGAGAATGGTCGGGTTGGATCGAGAACAAATACAACCGGGCCCTCGGGACAAAAGGATAATAACTCACAGACCGAGCGTCTGAATGACACGCTGTCTATTGCGTTGAGATCCCTATGGTGTGGCGGTGAATTGAGATACTTCTTCGTGGGATTTTGGCTATTGGAGTATCAACCAATATCTTGTAGAGGGATCCTATGTGGGTCAGCACTTAGGGCGATCCTGTGTGGGTTAGCACCGAGCGATCCTGTGTGGGTCAGAACCTAGAGCAATCCTGTGTGGTTCAACACTTAGAGAGATCATGTGTGGGTCAACACCTAGCGATCCTGTGGGGGTTAGCACCTTGAAATCCTGTGTGGGTCAGCACTTAGCGATCCTGTGGGGGTCAACCCCTTGCCATCCTGTGTGGGTTAGCACTTAGCGATCCAATGCGGGTCAACACCATGCGATCCTGTGTGGGTCAACAGTTAGCGATCCTGTGTGGGTCAGTACCTCGTGATCCTATGTTGGTCAGCACTTAGCGATCCTTTGTGGGTCAGCACCTTGCAATCCTGTGTGGGTCAGCACCTAGTTGTCCTATGTGGGTCTGCCTCTTAATATAGTAAGATGATTCAGTAGTTACATCTAATCATCTCTAGTACTGTAATTAAGTTATACCTAGAATGAGCTGAGTTCGTACCTGTGTGGTACTTTCCTTCATGGTAATACCTTGGTGGTATTCTTCTATGCAGCGTACCTGTGTGGTACTTGCCTTTGGGGGTTTCCTTCCTTTGTGGAATAGTTGATCTTTGGGCTTTTGGGTTGGACCCTGTGTTTTCCTCATGATTGAGATGGGTATACTTGATAACTTAGGTATATGTATGGGCATATACCTAAGTAGCGTTAACAGTTGACTTCATTCTTTGAGATTTATCCTTTGTGGATTTTGTGAGACCTTGAGGGTCTTGGGGTCCCTACTGAGTATCGTTATAATCACCCCTGCACGGGCTATGCCCGCACCTTGTTGTGTTTGGTGCAGATGACGAACAACATTGATCGAGGCTGAGGATAACAGGACTGGATGGTTCTTGGTGGTGGACCATATGATGTGACCGTATGTTGAAGAGACGGATGGACGTGGAGTGCTGAGGAGGCGATCTGTACCTACCCTTAAGGTAGGCAACTCAGAGGATGACCCAATAGTTGTTTTTCTTTTTATTTCGGTTGTATTTTAGTTGTACTTGTATCTTTATAGTTGGGCTTGATTTTCCAGCCCCTTTTACTTTCAACACTCTTTTTGTTATATAGTTTACTTGTGTTAATATCTTGTTGTGTGCTTGGTTGAGTGTGTTTACAGGATATAAAGGCAATGCCTTCCCCATTATAGGGAATACACATTTTGGTGCTAGTCACCAGCCCCTGGCCTATGGAAGGCAGGATTGTGGTAGTCACGGCGTGGGCCCCAGGGGACGGGTCATGATATGGACCCTCTGGCTGACCATTTTGTCAACTGTGAGAATTCCCCTCTAATATGCGCCATCGCGAACATCACCAAGATCAATCACCGTGATGATTAAAGGAAATCTGATGAAAAAATAGTGTGTGGTGGAGAAAAACCAACCTAATGGGACATACAATATCAATAAGATCCTTCAATTGGTTCCCACACTCTTCATTAGAGACAGACACTAGGCCTTAGGAGTCCCCCAATGAGGTACTACTACCCACCCAATGATATCTCAACAAAGGAAAAGGGTTTACCAATCCCATCGGATCATTAGAGGCCACACCAGAGACTGAGTCAGATCCTAGAATGGCCACCTAACTCTAGTATCATAAGGGATAAAAAAGACTCACTACCAAGATCCTTACCGATTAGTGCTCATAGTGGGACAATATCACAGGGGACCTTATTACTTCTTCTACTGGAAATTCGGTCCTTCTAGGAAAGGGAAGTAGGTTTTAGATAGGCAACCCTTCAAATATGATCAGGGTAGAGGATGGTGGCACTATAAAGTGTCCAAGATATGACCCACTTAACCCACCCATACAACATGACTTCACTCCTTTGGGATGTGATCATTATGCCTCCTGATCCAATAGACCAGTCAGAGCCCTGGTGATTAGAAATCCTCACCAAGATGAAATAATAGTGGCTCTCACTTCCCATCTCAAAGATTTGGAATCACTAAAAACTATAATCCCACCATAGGGGAATCCATATCTAGTGAGGGTGGACCAGATGCACCCCCTCTAGAATTCAACATTCAAAACATCACCCCATTCAATGAAATGTGCAATCCTCTACAACACCTAGACCACTTCACCTCATGATTTGACCTAATTCTCAGGACCCCAGAGTAGTAAGTGGCTTCCACGATTTTGTGTTTCATCCAGAACATGGAGTGGTCATCTTTGTTTGCCACAATCAGATGATTTTAGGATCTATCACTGACTAGGTTGATCAATGTATATAGTTCCTCTATCAGTTCTGCTCCACCATGAATAATACTAATATCACTGACCTCTCCAAATAAAAAACAGGCCTAATGATCATGTTTTTGACTTCATTACCTAGTGTAAGGTGATAAAATACTATCTTGATATGTAGATTACCCAGGAGAAACATCTAACAATGTGCACAGAGAAATTAAAAGATGATTTAGTGCCTACCATCATCTCCTTGAGATACCTGGGTGGGTTTTTAGAATTTTCCTATAGGTTTCAACATTTGGAAGAAGACTTGCAGTGGACTAGACAACAGTCATGACCATTATCTCTGAAATATCATGTGTGAAAACCTATGGAGATGAAAATAGTTATTTCTATGTAGATTGAGGCCTCACAACCATTCCACCTCTAGGAACCTCTACCAGATATTCCCAACCAAGAACAACATTTTCATGCACAACCACACTATAAAAATTATGCCAAATCCCTCTGTTAGTGATAGACTCCTTGGATTCCCACTACATAATAGAAAAAATACCTACTACTTCAATTATTCACATTTCCCATGAAATTTCATCTAATATTTGTAAAATAATATATAGAAACTACCAAAATGAAGAAGGCTTAAGGAAGTTAAATCAATGATCATTCTAACTACTTCCCATACCACAAGGTTCATGGGAACACCATAAAGGATTGTTTCATCATATAATATTATTTATAGGACCAGGTATACCATGTCCTTATTGATTTGGGTGATGTTTCATCATAAGAATCACAAGTCTCTATTGATCCCAACAATGATGAAGAAGACTTTGACGAGTGGTAGTAGGAACCAATCCAAGGTACATAGAAGTAAAAATACTGGATAAACTATAAGATAGTCTCTCACACCCACAAAATATTTGGTACCTACTTTACCATCACCCCTTTCAATCACTACACCCACTATGTCCCCCTCATCGGTGTCACATCCTTCCAAGTCTTGGAAGAATATGCATCAGTGATGCTAAGGCAATTATATCCCCCATTAGATCTAAAGCCAGACTGCACTCTGGAGACTTCACGCTTCCCAAATTGGGAGAGACATATAGGATTCATCTAGTTATGGAATATTCCACTAAAGAAGAGTACAATTATTCCTCTATGAATGGAGTCAATATTGTATACCATTATATCATACTCAGTGATGAGGAATTCCATGCAACCCCCTTAGGCACCTCTAGTCGATTCTGTCAAAGGATATGTGTGTTTCATGGAAACAAATAGGATTTACAAGATAGTTCTCCAAGAAGAGGCCTCTAATACCAAAAAGACTGGGAAACAAGACTTGTATAGGATTTAGTGGGAACAACCCTCTCAGGATGCTCCATCAGGAACTCCTCTATAGCCAACCATATTGGTTGATCATGTATCTCAACCATAAAAACATCATGCTCAACTTTATCCTACCAAGGGTGAACCTCAAACATCTAGTGCTCAGACTAAACTATCCAATAAACCCATAAACATGGAAAATACAATCCATACAAAAACACCTCCATTAGATATTCCTAACATGATCTCTATCAAATAGAGGCCCTTGGAAAGGAGAAACATGTATCTTTCCTTGAAATATGATGCACTGAAGCACCATGTTGGTATTCCAATGAGACTCCTTATACTTGATGCACTCCAACTGTCTAAGGAGATGTGTGAATCCCTCATCGAGGCCTTGAAAATACCACTCCATTTTGAGACTGAGGTTACTATCTTTGAGGTATACCATGTAGAGGAATCTGAGAAGAAATAATGACAAACCATCAGTTCCTTCTTAGAGGAGGAAGAGGGTGATACTTTCCAAGGGTGAATTCATTCGTTGAATATCATGTTATATTTTAGTGGCATGGAAATCTGCCCCTACCTAGTGGATAATGTCTTTGTAATTAATCTCACCCCAACTTAGACAATACAAAAGCTGGTGATTATGAAAGATGATATTTCCCCCTCCAACTCAAGAATTCAAAGGTATAATAAGAGTGAGAAGAATCCACATGGTAAGATTTGGTTGAAGAAAAAATTTGAAGGACTAATAAAAAGTACCAAATTTAAGGTATTATTATAGGACATAGCCTTAAATGGATGATTGGGAAGACCTTGGATCTATTTTCATATAGTGGTTCATACTCCAGTCTATTAGTGCATCAAATACTCCCTCGATGGTGGAGTAGGGGAACTCTAAGTCAATGTTTCTACTTTAAAATATTAAGAGACCCACTACCTAGATACTAGGTACTATAAAAGAAATGTAAAATAGATCCAAAACAATGAGTTTGAGTATATTAATTCCCCCATTTATCTGAAAAACACTTCTACGGATCCTTGGGAAGATCTAAAATACAAATTAATTCTACAGATCTATTGGTTAGAGATCACAACCCTATACTTGGGGAGATGTTTCATCATCTATAGTAAGGAGTGATCATAGATTAAATCATACTCCTACATGAGACATGATTGTCTAAGGTCATAAATACTAAATCCTACATAATACCAATATATTCACCCCATGGCCACTGATTTGTGGAACCACTGCATATTCTGGAAAGTAGGGTTGACTCAATAGAGATCAACTCAATATCAATGTTTCAATATTAAATTAGGACCCCAAAGTTAGAAAAAATGTGGTATTGGATCATTATATTTCATTACCATAGTCTCTATATTATAGGAATCCCTTATTGAGGATTTTGACATTTCTAGTATCACTCTCGGGTCTAAAAATCTAGAGATTCCACCACCTCCCTCCAAACCTCATACTTCAGATGATGAACAGGATATGAATGATAAACCTCTAGAATTTTAAGTGGGTGCATCCACCATAGTTTATGAGATGAAATAGGTGAACCTAGGCATAGTGGGAGACCCAAGTTTGACATTGATCAGTGTATTCAGGTCTCCATAAGACCAACAATAGTATGTGGATTTCTTGAAATAGAACCACAACATGTTCTCCTGGAGTAACAATGAAATTTCAGGACTCAATCCCTAGGTTCTATCCAGATACTTGGCCTTCCATCAATACACCATGATTTCAAACCACCTCTTATAAAGACAAACCCTTTCCATAGTACCATGGTTATGTCTGAAGTGTACAAGTTGATCAAATACAACTTTTTCTTGGAGGTTCATTACCCCAATGTGTTAGACCAACATTGTATAAATTAAAAAGAAGAATGGGAAGATAAGATTATATATCTATTTTTTCACCTTAACCACTATATCTTGAAGGAATATTTTCCCATTCCAGTGGAAAAGTTATTCATTGATGCTATAGCTAGATTCTAGTCCCTATCCTTCATACTTGGGTACTCCGGTTATAACTAAGTTTAGACTTCCCCCAAGGATGAAGATTACAACACTTTCTGATCACCCCAATGAACATTTTTCTATCAATTGATTCCATTAAATTTAAATAATGATGAAGTTACCTACCGTTGTTCCATGAACCATATTTTCAAACCTCTTCTCAAGACATTAGTGTAATTATATATGGAAAATTTAGTGATTAAATCCCACTAGTTTCAAAACCATATCAAGGATCTTGAGAATGTTTCAACTTCCTCGGTTCCCACAACCTGAAAATGAACCCAACAAAATGTTCACTTGGGGTTACCTATGGAAAATTCCTTGGATTTGTTTTTAGATATATATGCATTGAGATATATCTAGATAACATCAAGGATATCAGTTGGATGACTCCTCTATGAAACCTTTGGAAGTTGCGAGGCCTAGAGTACCACTTGGACTATACTTTCTGATTCATTGAAAATATATTAAGAAAGTTATATAACTTCTAAAATATCATGAATAAAGGAACCATATACCATTGGTATGAATACTTACAGGCCACATTTTAGGACATGAAATGGTATTTTCTACATCCTTCATTTCTAATGAAACCCATCCTAGGGAAGCCTCTGGTCCTTTATGTGACAACCATAGAACAATTACTAGGAACCATTCTATTATAGAAGAACAATTATAACATGGAAAATATCCTGTATTATCTTAGTCAAATTATTATCAACACAGAGACCAAATATTTTTCCATCAAGAAGAGTTTTCTCACCCTGGTCTTCATATTTCAGATGTTGCAATTGTTTTCCAATTCTTTTAATCCCGAGAAACACATCATGCATGTTGGTGACTCATGTTTTTTCCTTCATTGAATCTCATAAACTTTTTATCTTCCATCGACTAGTTTCTCCTTCTCCAGGGGACTGTTTAGTCCCCCCCACGATCCCTCTATCCAAAGGTGGGTGACCTCTACCACCAGGGTTAGTGATGTAAGACTCTTGACCAAATGGGATAATTGAATGACAGTTCCTCCTTCCATGGATTCCTCATTGGAGCTCATTTACATGTTTGAGTCTCCCTTATTGATTTAATTTATTTTCATAAAGCTCATTTCCAGTTTCATCTGAAGGTGGATACTAGTTAATTACACCACTTCTATCATGAGAGGGCATATACCTGCAGTCACAGTGGATGGTGGAATTGGATAAATCTAGGTATATTTGGATGTTTGGTGTGTTGGGTACCTATAAAGTATTCATCTTTAAAAGTTTATGTAATCTCATGCATGGGTCATATTATGCATGGAACCTAATGTATTCCATTTCCATCATAGGGTAATTTTTACTAGGGGCATAATACTTCTTTGGATTTTTACCTTGTGAATCCCAGGTTCATCACATGAGGTAGAGATTATGGACCATATAGTGTGGGAATATGTTTAACATTTTGTAAGGATTGGTTTTTCATAGGTTTGACATCCTTTAAGGATAGGTGGGTCATATATTTAACATCTTTTAGGGACATGTTGGTCATAGATTTAACATCTCATGGGGAATGGTGGGTTATATATTTAACATACTGTGGGGATAGGTTGGTAATAGATTACATTTATTATGGGAAAAGGTGGTCAATATATTTAACATTCTTTGGGGAAAGGTGGGTAAAAAATGTAGTGTCTTGTGGGGATAGGTGGGTCACATATTTAATTTCTTGTGAGGATAGTTGGGTCATAGATTTAACTTATTGTGGGGATAAGAAGATCTATGATTTAATTTATTATGGGGAATTTAAGTTTGGATGGCGGGATTTCACTGTGTTACCATGGGGATGATTATCAAATTATAGGATATTCACCTACCAAGGAGAAGAAAGATAGATTTGTGGTATTGATGGGTTGAGTGTTTCCCCATATGATCATACCTCATAGTTTCCTACTTCTAGGGGAAGGCATGTAGATTTGATGGTGGAAGTGTGGAATCAGGATTAAACCTCATAAAGTATCTCAGGTGTGTCAGGATTGAACCATAGGGAGGTGTCCTACATACCATATTTTAAGATAAAGATCAGAACCCATATAGTTTGAGTTCATAGTTTAAGGTAATATGATAAGACCAGTTTATGATGTTTATCATCATGTAAAAAGGATGTTCATGTCACAAAAGGAGTTAAAATAAGGGATAATATGTGGATTATGGGTAGGGGATACCCAAGAGTTGAGTTGTTATCCTATAAAAGTCATACACAGGGAATCCTACATCCATCACACAGGGTAGGGGGATCATCCCATGATGGTGTAGAAGTGGTTTCACCCCAAGAAAGCCATACAAGGGGAATCCCGTGTTCATTGAATAGGACATGGTTACAATTTAATGTCATGTGTTAAGGATGTTATCATGAAATTTAACACCATAGATCTAGGATGTTGTACTATGCAGTTTAAAGACTTATAGCTCAGACTTTGATGAGGCTTAGATAAGGGGATGCCCAGGTGCTAAAATGGAGAAACATTGGAATTAATGGGTCTTATGTAGATTGGTTTATGGGGCGTTTAAATGAAGTAGAAATGTTATGAATGGAGCATACATAGCTAGGATATCCATGTGCCACTATGATCAGTGATGGTATGATTGGGTCTTACACAATTTGGCTGCCCAGGTGCTTCAATGAAGCAGTAATAGTATGATTGGGTCTTACACAACTAGATTTCTCGGGGGCTTCTAGGAGCATAAAAGGTATTATTAGGGCTAATTAAATGGGATACTCAGGTGATGCTATGATTTAGGTAAGGTATGACTTAGGTTTACACATGAAAGATGGTTGGGTTTTGGGGGGTATCATCTCATGATTATCACAGAAGGCATTTTGTGCTTATTTCATGAGGCACCATACAATTATTTCATGGGGAATTCCATGTTCATTTCATAAGGTAAGGCCACAGTTTAACATCATGTTCAAGGATATTGTGAATAGGGATTATGCATTAATCTTCTCATTAAACCTTCCTCATGTTGTGTCATGAGGGAATATTATACCATTGATTGGTTGAAGGATATAATTGAGGCTTAAACCTAAGTAGGAAGACCATTGCGGTTTTTTGGGAGAAGCAACGATACATTTTGGGTCTTGTTCTCTAGGGATTCCCATTATTCTTCCACATTTCAGGTCATGAGGGAATCTGATCCTGTTGATGGATCAAGGAATATGATTGGGGATTAAACCTGAGGAGGATGCCCATGTGGAATTACTTAGATAAATAGCGATATATTTTTATCATGCACACTAGGACTACTCGATATTTTCTGCTTATTTAATCCTACATGGTATTCTCAACCTAATGGTGGGTCAAGGAATATGATTGTGGATGCACAAGGTGAGGAGCCCTATGGTGGTTGTTTGGGGTTCTTCTCATGATCATTACATGAGGAATCTTATGCTTGATGCACAAGAAATATCATATTTATCACAAGTGGTATCATATGCTTGTAATATAAGGTATATTACACTTTAACATTGTGTATTAAGGACTATTAGGTAGAAGATTATTTTCAATGGCTGGTGTGGGACTTATGCTAGAGAGGCCCTTTGTTATTCTTCCAGACACATGAGTAAGGTGACGAGGCTTCAATAATTTCTTGAGGATTATTTTGACTAAAGGCATTTTATGAAATAAAGAGGAGAATCTCAACTCATGGCATGAGAAAGGGATGAAGAGGATTATTTCGACTTAATTTATTTCATTGAGTGTATGGGAGTATCTCATTTCATGGTATTATATGGGGTGGAATTTGGGGATATAAAGGTTAAAAACCAATTGTCTTTGACCTGGCCCAAAAATCTTATGGTAAAAAATTCTATTCTTCATGGGGGTCAATGATGGTAGTTAAAATTTTCACTTTTTAATCTAACTTTGGCTTTGTTGAGAAACTTTTAGTGTTGTGTGAATAGGAGCTTGCGTGAGGCATGTCCCGTGAGCATGATTTTGGAAAATACAGTGTCATAAAACTTTAGTGTTTCACGTAAATGGTTGTGTGTGAAATTTTAGACTCTTCATGAAATTTCGTTCTCTATGGAGAAAGTTTCATGAAGAAATATCAAGTATAATCCCATGCATTGAAGGAATTAAAAAGGTAATTTCACAAATGTTTTAGATTTTGGGGTTGAAAAAAGCATGAACCTCGGAGTTATGCAAGAGAGAGATCTATAATTTGTATCCCATAAGTCCCCCACTAAAAAAATGATGTGTTTATTCCATATTTATTGGCATTTGGGATGCTTCTTGTAACTTATCCTATGTTAAGAAACTTTTGGATGTGTCATGAAAATCCATGGGGTTACGTGAAAATTCCTTTGTTTTTAGAGGATGGATCATATATGTGAAGAGTTTATAAATTTTATTTAACCTTTCTCATAAAACTCAGTTTTTAAACCATTAAGTGGTTGTGTGCACTTTTTTAAAGTTGTGTGAAATTACAGACATTGATCCAGAATCACCCTGGATGGCCGTTTTCTAAAGTTTAACTTTAAACGACCCTAACTTTTAATCTATAAGACTGTTTAGGCTCCAAAACCAGTTAGATAAAATATTGTGAAACTAAATATGTTCAAGGGTCAATATCTTTAGTATTTTATCCATTATTTGATTCATTTTTTAGTTACACTGGTGACCGTACTTGTAGAAACCTGAGATGCTGCTTGTGTCCCATATCAACCCACTAAAGTACATTCTAAAATACCCTATGTTGATAGAGAGATTGTAGAATTTGTCTATTATTATATAATAGTTCAACATTAGGTTTGTTCCCTATAAATATTTTAAGTGAAAAAAACTGGAATATTTCCTGGTTGTGCATCCAACCCTTGAGGAACTCCCCCTGGATATTGATTTCCCAGACAAAGCCATCCTTTCTATGGATCAATATTTTCCATGTTGTTAGATTAATTTTGATGGAGATCTATATAGCCCAACTGACATAAGTTTTAACAACTAAAAACCTAATAGAAAAGGACTTGGGTTCTTCTTTACCACATCCAAACATTCCATTTTTCATACTTATTTATTCCATCATAATATTTCACCAATAATGAGGCTAAATACTAGGCTCTTATGAATAGCCTTGAGATAACCCTCAAGATTGATGTCCCCCATTTACATGTGAAGAGAGACATTGATCTATTCATCAAGGTAATAAACAGATGATATATCATCAGGAAACAAGTGATGATTCCATTATTGAAATAGTCTTAAGATTTGGTGGCCTAATTCCTCTCCCCAATGGAGGTGACCCATGTTACCAAACAATGGAAGGATGGATATTATGCCTTGGAAAGCTTGGATTCATCTCATGAAAATCCTGACTAAGAAAACTTAGTCATTCATGTGGTATATCATATGTTCATCACCCCCATAACTTCCAATTATGATGAATGATAGGTAAATCAGTTGGTAGCCACACTTCTACACCAAGGACCTAAAATACCCTAATAGTTGAAGAAACTCTTGATTCGATGAATCCCTTCATCGAGTATATCCAACATGGAATCATCCTGAAAGACTGAGTTGAGAATGAGTAAATCTTTCAGTGTGTAATTTTATTTACCCTTTGGGATAGCCCCATCCTTGAGAATATCCTCTATAGTATTGGTTTTGATGGAATCATTATTCATTGTATCCATCGGAATGAGGTCCCTCAATTAATGTAAGAATCCCATACTGGGTCATATGAGGTCCATTAGGTGGGATCAAATATCTCTCACCAGATCTATATATTGGGTTACTTATGACCCCCATGATCTATGATAGCATCAAATTCAATAATAGGTGTCATGAATTCCCAATCCGTACAAACTTCATGAATTAGTCATTGGATCTTCTTGATAACACTAAGTACTCCTGGACCTTTTCAAAATGGGGACTTGATGTTGTGGGTCCCTAATGACTAGTAACATCTTAAGAGTGCATGTTAATTTTGACTCCTACAATCTTATTCTCAAAGTGGGTGGATGAAATCCCCCTCAAAGATTTCAAGGCTCGATATGTGATCCATTTAATGAAGTCCCACATCATTCACCGATTTGAATTTCCTCACATAATTATCATGGAAAAAACACTAATTTTTTAGCCACCGAGCCAATGAAGTTGTATTCTAAGTATAACATCCAGTACAAAAACACTTCCTTCTATCATTTTTATGTGAATCAGTAGATTCATAAATTCAATGAAACCCTCTCTAACATAATATAGAAGATATTATTCTAGAAAAATAATATTTGTCCTGATAATCTCTCCAATGCCCTCCGGGCATACTTGACGATGGATTGAAATTCCACTTAGGTGACACCATACTCTTGGGTATATGGAACATAGGTAGTTATACCAATATAGGTTCAAATTCAAACACTCCAAATAGTCATTTATGATAAAATAATTCTAGATAGAAGAGAGTAAGTCTGCTTGGATGAGTTGGAATCCCTCAAGGAAAACAAACACCAAGTGTTTCATAGCATGTAGAGGCATCAAAACTGGGTAATGCATGAATTTAATAAAAAGGCCCTCCTTCACTATTTCATTTAGGGTGATATGATAATAGATCTTAGGATTCCAATGATACCTAGAAAGAATCCACCAAAACAAGATCCCAAATGGGAGTAAATTTAAGTCAATCATGAGGTCTACTATAATGGTTCATACTCATTGGTCACCATGAATGAGGAACACATCACACCTCCCCCCAATTCCAAGTTCCTCAAGAGATACTTCACATGAACCTCTAGTAATTTGATCTATATAAATTTAAACTAAAAATACTAACATCCTAGTCATATGATGTTAAACAATAAGACAATGTCCCCAACACATGACGTTAAATTATAGCCTTACCACATGTGATAAACATGGGATGCCTCATCTGAAAAATATGAGATGATCTAATATCTAATCTATATAACCTTAAACTATAGTATCCAACATCCCCATCACATGGAATGAAATAGTGATATGCTTTGGGTCTTCATCCGAGAGGAATCCACCCTTTTTTCCTTTGGTCTACCACCACACCACATCCCAGAACTATGTGTGTATTGATTCCTAGTTCCATGGGATTCACATTGGTGCATATTCCTATTATCTTTGGTCCTAACCACAAACGTTTTCCCCATGGTGATATCCTCTTCACTATTATTAGGCTCCCAGGGACAATACTCATGTGGGGTCCCTTATTTCTGGCTAACAAGTTCGCCTACCCTCACTAAAATCCTAATTTAATAGGCATATGACATTAAACTATACGAAAACATCCTTCTCACATGATGTTAAACTATAGACTTACCTTGTGTGATAAACATGGGATGAATCATATGAAAAATATGAGATGACATAAAATTATGAGCTATATGAATTTAAACCACAAATAATAACATCATAGTTTCTTAATGTAAAACTATGAGATATATTCTTATATACATGAAATTAAACTATAATGTACCCTATATGAAAATAATAGGATTCCTCCTATAATTATCATGAAATTAACACCAAATAGTCCCCATTCCACCCCCTCTTCATTTTGTATAAGCTCTAATCATGTGACTTGACCCATCCACGGGCTGAGACACCCTTGCAAGAAAACCCAACCATTTATCCTTGTTGATGCTAAGCAGCACCCATGGGCCACCTCATCAAGTGAAAGACCTATTCATATTACTTGACCCACCAATGGGTTGATATGCTATTGTGATATAACATGAGGAAGAAAAAAATGGGCATCTCCTACACATAAGCTCCAACCACACCATTGTGTCTCCTAAATAGCAATGGGCGATCCTTGGCATAAGAATATGCAAAGCTGTGTGATTACTTGAGTCCTTTCTCAAGAGTACTAATCCCTTCTGGTGCTAGTCATCTACCATTTCACATTCTATAATTACTTATGTATTTATTCATAGTCTCATGGGATACTTAGTGTAACACCCCATGTAAATAAAGAATATGAAATTTTTTATATTTATCCATATTTGTGAATAAAATGTTAATATTAATTTAAATGGAACGCTATGCTCGATGGCGTACCCAATACACAACAACGAGTTTCTTGGAAATCTTACGTTGCACTCTAATAATAAAATAATATTATTTTAAATGGTAGTTAACTCCTAGCCATTGTAATGGCGGGAATGAAAAGAACAAACTACAAAATGATTATATATGTTTTTCAAATATTTTTACTTTTTTCCAATAAATGTTAGAGGCTTAAAATGTGAATGAACCCAATTTTAAGCGTTAATAATATAATATTATTTAAAAGGATGATTAACCGCCTTTTGATGGTGAACCCTTTTTAAATCCACTTTTTGACAATTTTATATATTATATTGGACCAAATAAAATCCTTCTTTAGAATAAGGACATCAAAATTTACTTTGTGTATGTTTTTTTCATTTTTTTCGATAAAGTTCATTTTTAATGAATGAGTGAAAAATTTTGTATTTTAATTCAAAACATATTTTTAATCTAATTTATTTACATGATTGGATCATATTTTTAATTGGTTTTAAAGTGAAATTATAATATATTTTTACCATTTAATCCAATGGTGGTCATTGGAATTAATTTCACTTTGAAATTGGACTTAAACTAGTGTCAATCTTTTAATAGATATTGTTTCTTAAAAACACGCTATTTTTTTTACAGCGGGAATTAATTATTAAATTAATTAATGAAAATTATATGTTTTGAATTTTGTAAAATAGATATCATTTTTGAATTCATAATATCAAATATATCTTAGGGTGAATTTTTGGTATTTTTCTGAAAAACATCAATTTTTGATGAATAGTGAAACCACTAAGTGGTCGTTCAAAAACTGATTTTTCATTTAAATGAAACTTTACCACTTCTGTGGTTTGAATTTCAAAAATCCGACATACATGGTTGTAATTAAGATGTAAAATTTGGTTCAATGGGATTAAAATAATTTTTTGGTGAATAGTAACTTTTAAGTTTTATTAATCGCGATTAAAGGCAATTAGTGTAATTTAAGGTAAAGATAATGTTATAATAATATGAAATGACCTTGACACATGTACTACCCTTATTGTATGAGTCATGGACGACCAAGATAATCCATGGATCAACTTGGGGACCACATGGAGCCACTTTGGAAGGAAAATTACATTAATAACGTTTTATTTAAAGTTAAAATAAAAATGTCAAAAACATGTATTGTTTTACTAAAACAATTTTTACATGGGGTAATACAAGTAATATTTTGACTATAAATATTCATTATAAAGATAAAAATATTTCCTACATCATGATATTTTTTTTATAATTTTTAGACATTAAATAAATAAATTTATTTATGACACCATGATGATGCTGCGATTACCTCATTAATGAACGATATAAATAAAATGAGAAGATAAGGTAAAATCTAAGACATAAACATGTCAAAAACCTATTGTATTGGTTTATTTCGAACCCTTATAACCTTATCATAGAAATATATAATTTAGGGACCTTTAAAATCCGAAAATAATTTTATAATAAAATAACCTTTCAAGACATTCCAAGAGTGCCCCTCCTCCCTCTTATAAAAGGCCCCCACCTCTACCCACTTACCCACACCTCTCAAGCCTTTGGCTTGACCAAAATCTGCTAATTTTATTTCCCCACATCCCTCTCTTCATCCTAGAATCCTTACCCTAGGCAGAAAGCTCTTCAAGAAACCCTTTTGGTTCAAACCAAAGGGAGTTACCCGATTTAAAGGTAATATCCTCTCTTATGTTATTTTGTTTTATTTTGCTTCTCCAACCCCCTAAACTATTTTTATTCCTTTATTTTGTTACAAAAACAGTATCCTAAATATACTAGGATGTTTTTATGAGAATTATTAGAGCTACACTTACACACACCTCCGTCTAATGATTAAAGAACATACTGTTTCTGTGGATGGCGAATTACTGCCTCACGAAACGATGACTGTTATATCTTCTCCTACCATCTCTCATGGTGGAAATTATGAAGGAACTATATTTATTTATGATATATATTATATTTATTTACTCTCTACACTTCTGTATTTTACATTTAAAACATACATTTATTCTTTGCATGTTGTGCAAATGCGATAATTTCATTTGAGGAAGTGTGGACTACCGCCCCCTCAAGTGATGTGACTCGTTCATTCAATACATGGAATGTATAAAGAATGAAATTAATGAACTTATGTGACCTATATAACCTATATATTATATTGTAATTATAATATATATATATCTCATTTAGTTTTAATTTCATTAAATACGAAATAGAAATGAAAGTAGCGTTCATGCGTACGTACGACTTACCGTCTCCATGAACAGTGCATTTCATTTCTTACCTCTAAATGTAATGTAAAATTATAAATGCAATTATTTAATGGATATATATGATATCCAAATCAGGAATATAATTCTGGATATAATGGATATTTTACCACATGAACAACTTGTAATTATAAGAAGTTTATTTTCGACTCAAATACCAATGATCGACAAAACGACCGTTATTAACTTAAATAATTACATAATGTTCATAAAATGGTAATAAATGATATAAAAGGAATATTGAACTTAAAAAAAGGTTCTTAAGAAATTATAAATTAACTCTAGTTTATTATTCAGGAGATTAAAAATGATCGAGTCAAGTCGGACACGAGGTAAGGGATCCTACCTCTCTCTTTCTTTTTTAAGTACTCTCTTTTATGTAATTTCTTTTAAGCTCATATTTATTATGTTTGGGGATGTTCTTTTATATTCCTAATTCTTTACTTTTTATGTTCATATTATGAGAGACCCTATTTGATCTCATAAATCCATTTTTGGATGTTTTAATTGGTGCCGTTAGGCTGCCGAGTTTTCGTAAGGGATTTTTCATCTCACTTTTATTCCCGTGAGATTTATGCTACATTTTCCACCATTTCCTTTGAGTGGTGTATGTACTACCCATTATTCTAATTTTTCTTTAATACAATTTCATTTATGTGTATTTACATCAATGTTGTATATTCCTTCTTTAATGGGTTGTACGTTTCGAAAGTTACCCAAATCCGTAAGGGAACCTTTCACCCTCCTATTTTTAAAAGACTTATTTTTGTTTTGTTTTTTAAATTTCATCTTCTTATGTTGGTATATTTTCTTATATATCCTTATTGCTTTAAAATTTATGTCCAAGTGATGAGATACCCTTTATCCCTCTCATCAACTATTTTTCTAAAATTTGATGTGATGCGATTAGGCTATCGAATTTTTGCAAGGGAACTTCTTAACCCAATTCCAATTCTTTGGGTTAAACCTCTACTTCTTGATTATGTCGTGATATGAATATGTTTGGATGACATATGATTGTTTTAAACTGAGTTATCCACTTATATTTAGTGTATTTATATTTTTCACACATAATTATGTAATTTCTTTATCCTTGCTCTAATGGCATGATCCTTGATTGGGATTACATATCAATTTATTCTCATTGAGACATTTCTTGATGATATCCACTTTTATTCTTTTATAAAGTGTATATACAACCACTTTGAATTTCCATATCCATATTATGTCTATACTAAAGGCATTTAAATGTTTTGAAAATGGTCTACTTTTATGTGGCTTATAATTTAAATGTTCAAAATGGAATAGGACTCTTTTATTAAAACATTGTTTTAAATGGTTTTAAAGATTTATTCTTTTAAACATTTATCATCCATGTCCATGTTTTAAAAATGGTTTTAAGGATTTATTTATATGTACATTGAGGTTTTAAAACCCTTTCAAAAGTTTCGAAGTGGTATGGGACTTCGTCTCAATCTCCTTTCATTGAGGCATATTTTGTTCTATACACAACTTTCTTTTATACGGTGTATAAACCCCTTTGACTTTTACTTTTATTCAAAAGGAATCTTTTTATACGAATCATTTTACTAAACGACAAAACGGAATGTTTTTGTCATACGTATGCGGTGACAACGACTTCTCCGCCACCGTGTCCATTATTTGAGTTTCAGCTTCCTCTACAAGACATAACTTTTTTTAACATGAAAAATAAACACCATGTTTTACTTTTATTTTATTTTGGAATTGAAAATGGTTTGATAATGTTTTTATTATATCAATGTGTTATTGATATCTTGTTATTGAAATGTGGAAATTTTATGTTTCCTTTATGCATGTTTTATGTGATACGATTATGTTATGGTTCTTGGGCATTGTTTATGATGACAGGCGATTTCGTGATAAACTAAGGGCGGGTGAGCCTGATATAGCTCTCCAATGCATTGGGTAACACGAAGGATTTAAACGTTAAGGTTTCTCTGAAGAGATTTAGGGAATATACTGTGGTGGGTATTCCAAACGTAACTACGAGGGTTACTCCCTATGTAAGAATGTTATGAATGCCTCAAGTTACCTTTATGTCTTATGATTTTTATGAGTTATTCTTAAATCTTATGATTTAATGAGGTATGTTAAAGTGCTTATGTTTTATGAGTAAAGTATGATTTCATTTATTCTTATGTATACATGGACTAATGTTTTCTTTCCGTATTATTATAACCCTTACTGAGATTTTTATGCTAATCCCATGTTTTTTTGAAATGTTTTTCACAGGACATAAAGTGGAATAGGGTCAAGGATGGGATCAAGCAAATGTTATGCTATCTAAAACAAGGAACTAGACATGACTCTTTTGTTCAATAGTTTTTAGTTTGTGAAAAAATGGAAAATGAGTAGATGTGCCTACTTTGTAATCTTTGAGATGTAATAGTTATGTCCTAATTCTCTAAAACTCTAAACCTAAAAAGATCCTCAGTGTGAATTATTCATTTAATTAAAGAATGTGTATTACACTAAGGCCGGGTCCTTATAGTTGGCATCAGAGGTCGGTTTAGATAACTTTATAGGTTAGAGTGTTGTTTAAGCATAAGTGAAAAGTTGTGTATAACCACAATGGTTATTATATTAGATAGATTCATTGTTATTTATGAAAGTTGGAATGAGTTTGATATAACTTGGATAATTATATCTTAGTTTTTATATTCCTCTTTATTAAATTATGATTTTGTTGATATACTCACACTGATCTTTTTGGTATTAGTAAATGGATGGATCTAGCAGGCACCAAAGTGACAATGGGTTTGAAGGAAACTGTGGTGGTTCTCTGATTAAGAGACTGGATAAAATGGGGGATTCAATGAGAAATCTCATGGTTATTCTAAACCAAATATCAGGAGTCATGATCAACCACTTGAACCTTGGTGAGTTCTCTAATGCATCATATATGAGAGAACCAACTCGATGTGGAAGTTCAGGTAATAATTATAAAGGTAACCATTAGGGTTTATATGATCCTTTGTTTTGAGGTAATTATGGGTTTCTATATGTTATGATGGAATATGAACGACATGAGATAAACATGAGGTTAAATTATGTTATGTTTATTTTTGAATATTTTATTGCCTTTTGGGGAATGTTATAAGAATTACGTAGTTTTGGAAAAAGGAAAACACGTAGATCGTGTGACAACCTGTCGCGTCGGACGAAGCTGTGGGAATCGAACCCACAACCAAAGTGCGACTGGTATTTATCACCTACCACTGGACTTAGTGAAGTCCCTGGTTAGTTTGAATAATTATTTTTAGTTAGATGGTCTTATAAATCTAGAATAAGTTGATTTTAGGTTATCTATGGAAATTATTTACCAATCATGGAGGATATGTGATTAGGTTAATTAATTTTCAATATGAGACTTTAAGAGTAACTGATGATTAGAGATAAATGTTAAGGTTTATCTTGGAAGACTATGTGATTAAATCCTTCAAATATTTGGGTTTCAATATTAGTTTTGATTACTTTGAAGAATTTTATGGATATATGTTTATTGAATGGTCTTTGTTGATCTTTTGGTATTGTTTGACAAATTTTGGAGATTAAGAATAGATTTTTTTTATAAAGGATTATCCTTTTTGGGTATTATCTGATATTGTACTAACCTTTTTTGTTTTGTTTTTGGTTAAGGTCTAAAGACATGGGAAATATATAGTTCTCGTTTTTGGATTATGTGATTCTCAAGAAGTTGATTATAGTACTCTTAATGTGAACAAGTCTTCCTAAATACTCGTCTTTTGGAGAAAATATGAGTTTGTGTAAGAAATCTAGTAAAAGTTGAAAGTCAACATGACAAGTAAGTATGTTTCCTTATGATTTATTTAAGCTCAAAAATAAATTCCTCAATGAAAAGTAACTTAAAACTAAAATGTTTTTTGTTTACTTTTCCTACTGGGGAATCAAATACCGTTTAACCCATCACAAGTTTGTGATTTTCTGGTGGTTAACTTTCTCCTAAACATGTTTTCTATCACACTCCATCAGAACATGACACTTTGTTTATTTCTTCCATATCCATGTTTTCATGGAATCCTAGTATGGGTTAACTCATGTGACCTTTGTACTTCGCTTTCTTTATTTTAAAGTGATAGTTTTACCGACTCTTGTTCTGATGTGGGACTTTTAATGAAGTTTCCGAGCCCAATTTTAAAATTGCGTGGACACAATTCTCAAAAAGGGGGAAGGATGTAACACCCCAGGTAAATAAAGAATATGAAATTTTTTATATTTATCCATATTTGTGAATAAAATGTTAATATTAGTTTAAAAGGAACTCTATGCTCGATGGCGTACCCAATACGCAACAACGAGTTTCTTGGAAATCTTACGTTGCACTCTAATAATAGAATAATATTATTTTAAATAGTAGTTAACTCCTAGCCATTGTAATGGAGGGAATGAACAGAACTAACAAAAAAAATGATTATATATGCTTGTTAAATATTTTTACTTTTATCCAATAAGTGTTAGAGGCTTAAAATGCGAATGAACCCAATTTTAAGCGTTAATATTCTAATATTCTTTAAAAGGTCGATTAACCGCCTTTTAATGGAGAATCCTTTTTAAATCCACTTTTTGAAAATTTTACATGTTATATTGGACCAAATAAAATCCTTATTTATAATCGGGACATCAAAATTTACTTTGTGTATGTTTTTGTTATTTTTTTGATAAAGTTCATTTTTAATGAATAAGTGAAAAATGTTGTATTTTAATTCAAAATATCTTTTTAATATAATTTATTTATATGATTAGATCATCTTTTTAATTGGTTTTAAAGTGAAATTAGAATATATTTTTACCATTTAATCCAATGCTGGTCATTGGAATTAATTTCACTTTGAAATTAGACTTAAACTAGTGTCAATCTTTTAATAGATATTGTTTCTTAAAAACACGCTATTTGTTTTGACAACGGGAATTTATTATTAAATTAATTAATGCAACTTATATATTTTGAATTTTTTAAAATAGACATCATTTTTGAATTCGGAATATGAAATATAACTTATGGTGAATTTTTGGTATTTTTTCTGAAAAACTTCAATTTTTGATGAATAGTGAAACCACTAAGTGGTAGTTAAAAAACTGATTTTTCATTTAAATGAAACTTTTCCACTTCTGTGATTTGAATTTCAAAAATCCGACATACATGGTTGTCATTAGGATGTAAAATGTGGTTCAATGGGATTAAAATAATTTTTTTTGAATAGTAACATTTAAGTATTATTAATCACGATTAAAGGTAATTAGTGTAATTTAAGGTAAAGATAATGTTATAATAATATGAAATGACCTTGACACATGTCCTACCCTTATTGGATGAGTCATGGCCGGCCAAGAAAATCTGTGGGTCAACTTGGGGACCCCATGGAGCCACTTTGGTAGGAAAATGACATTAATAACTTTTTATTTAAAGTCAAAATAAAAATGTCACAAACATGTATTGTTTTACTAAAACAATTTTTACATGGGGTTATACAAGTCATAATTTTGACTATAAATATTCATTAGAAAGATAAAACGATTTCCTACATTATCATATTTTTTTATAATTTTTATACATTAAATAAATAAATTTATTTATGACACCATGATGATGTAGTGATTACCTCATTAATGAACGATGTAAATAAAATGAGAATATAAGGTAAAATATATGACATAAACTTGTCAAACAACTATTAGATGGGTGGATTTAGAACCCTTATCACCTTATCATAGAAATATATAATTGAGGGACCTTTAATATCCGAAAATAATTTTATAATAAAGTAACTTTTCAAGACATTTCAAGAGTGCCCCTCCTCCCTCTTATAAAAGGCCCCCACCTCTACCCCCTTACCCACACCTCTAAAGCCTTTGGATCGACCAAAATCTGCTCATTTTATCTCTCCACATCCTTCTCTTAATCCTAGAAGCCTTACCGTAGGCAGAAAGCTCTTCATGAAACCCTTTTGGTTCAAACCAAAGGGAGTTACCCGATTTAAAGGTAAGGTCCTCTCTTATGTTCTTTTGTTTTATTTTTCTTCTCCATCCCCCTAAACTCTTTTTATTCCTTTATTTTGTTAAAAAAAAGTATCTTCAATATACTAGGATTTTTTTATGAGAAGTATTCGAGCTAAACTTACACACACCTCTATCTAATGGTTAAAGGACATACTGTTTCTGTGGATGGCGAATTACTGCCTCACGAAACGATGATTGTTCTATCTTCTCCTACCACCTCTCATGGAGGAAATTATGATGGAACTATATTTATTTAGGATATATATTATATTTATTTCCTCTATAAGCTTATGTATTTTACATTTAAAACATAACTTTATTCTTTACATGTTGTGCAAATGTGATAATTTCATTTGAGGAAGTGTGGACTACCGCCCCCTCAAGTGATGTGACTCGTTCATGCAATACATGGAATGTATAAAGAATGAAATTAATAAAATTATGTGACCTATATAACAAATATGTTATACTGTAATTATAATATATATATATATATATATCTCATTTAGTTTTAATTTCATTAAATATGAAATAGAAATGAAAGTAGCGTTCATGCATACGTACGACTTACCGTCTCCATGAACGGTGCATTTCATTTCTTACCTCTAAGTGTAATGTAAAATTATAAATGAAAGTATTTACTGGATATATATGATACATATGATATCTACATCATGAATATAATTCTGGATATAATGGATATTTTACCACATGAACAACTTGTAATTATAAGAAGTTTATTTTTGACTCAAGTACCAATGATCGACAAAAAACCCGTTATTAACTTAAATAGTTACATAATGTTAATAAAATGGTAATAAATGATATAAAAGGAATAATTAACTTAAAAAAAGGTTCTTAAGAAATTATAAATTAACTCTAGTTTATTATTCAGGAGATTAAAGAACTATCGAGTCAAGTCAGACATGAGGTAAGGGATCCCACCTCTCTCTTTCTTTTTAAGTACTCTCTTTTAGGTCATTTCTTTTAAGATCATCTTTCTTTTGTTTGGGGATGTTATTTTATATTCCTCATTCTGTACTTTTTATGTTCATATTATTAGAGACCCTATTTGATCTCATAAATCCACTTTTGAAAGTTTTAATTGGTGTTGTTAGGCTGCCGAGTTTTCATAAGGGATTTTTCATCTCACTTTTATTCCAGTGAGATTTATGCTACATTTGACACCATTTCCTTTGAGTGGTGTATGTACTTCCAATTATTCTACTCTTTGTGTAATATAATTTCATTTATGAGTATTTACATCAATTTTTTATAGTTCTTCTTTCATGGGGTGTACGTTTCGAAAGATACCCAAATCGGTAAGGGAACCTTTCACCCTCCTATTTTTAAAAGACTTCTTTTTGTTTTGTCTTTTAAATTTCATCTTCTTATGTTGGGATATGTTCTTATATATCCTTATTGCTGTAAAATTTATGTCCATGTGATGAGATACCCTTTATCCCTCTCATCAACTCTTTTTCTAAAATTTGATGTGATGCCGTTAGGCTATCGAATTTTTGCAAGGGGACTTCTTTACCCAATTCGAATTATTTTGGTTAAACCTCTACTTCTTGATTATGTCGTGCTATGAATATGTGTGGATGACATATGATTTTTTTACACTAATTTATCCACTTATATTTATTGTATTTATATTTTTCACACATAATTATGTCATTTCTTTATCCTTGCTCTAATGGCATGATCCTTGATTGGGATTACATCTCAATTTCTTATCATTGAGACATTTCTTAATGATATGCCCTTTTATTCTTTTATAAAGTGTATATATAGACCTATTTACTTTTCATATCCATATTATGTCTATACTAAAGGCATTTAAATATTTTGAAAATGGTCTATTTTTATGTGGCTTATAATTTAAATGTTCGAAATGGAAAATGAATCTTTTATTAAAACATTGTTTTAAATGGTATTAAAGATTTATTCTTTTAAACATTTATCATCCATGTCCATGTTTTAAAAATGGTTTTAAGGATTTATTTATATGTACATGAATGTTTTAAAACCCTTTCAAAAGTTTCGATGTGGGATGGGACTTCGTCTCAATCTCCTTTCATTGAGGCATATTTTGTTTTATACACAACTTTCTTTTATACAGTGCATAAACCCCTTTGAATTTTACTTTTATTCAAAAAGAATCTTTTTATACGAAGCGTTTTACTAAACGACAAAAGGGAATTTTTTTTTCGTACGTATGCGGTGACAATGACTTCTCTACCGTTGTGTCCATTATTTGAGTTTCAGTTTCCTATAAAAGCCATAAATTTTTTTAAAATGAAAAATAATACCATGTTTTACTTTTCTTTTATTTTGGTATTAAAAATGGTTTTATAATGTTTTTATTATATCAATGTGTTATTGATATCTTGTGATTGAAATGTGGAAATGTTATGTTTCCTTTTTTCATGTTTTATGTGATACTATTATGTTATGGTTCTTGGGAATTGTTTATGATGATGGGTGGTTCCATGATAAACTAAGGGCAGGTGAGCCCGATATTGCTCTCCAATGCATTGGGTAACGTGAAGGAGTTAAACATTAAGGTTTCTACGAAGAGATTTAGGGAATATATTGTTGTGGGTATTCCAAACATAACCACGAGGGTTACTCCCTACGTAAGAATTTTATGAATGCCTCAAGTTACCTTTATGTCTTATGATTTCTAGGAGTTATTCCTAAATCTTATGATTTAATGAGGTATGTTAAAGAGATTATATTTTATGAGTAAAGTATGATTTCATTGATTCTTATGTATACATGGACTAATGTTTTCTTTCTGTATTTTTATAACCCTTACTGAGATTTTTATGCTCATCCCAAGTTTTTTTGAAATGTTTTTCACATGACATAGTGGAATAGGGTCAAGGATGTGATCAAGGAAATGTTATGTTGTCTAAAACAAGGAACTAGACATGAATTTTTTGTTCAAGAGTTTTTATTTTGTGAAAAGAATGGAAAATGAGTAGATGTTCCTACTTTGTAATCTTTGATATGTAATAGTTATGTCCTAATTCTCTAAAATTCTAAACCTGAAAAGATCCTCAATGTGAATTATTCATTTAATTCAAGAATATGTATTGTACTAAGGTCAGGTCCTTATACTTAGCAATGCCTATATCTCATATCCTGGGCCTAGGACAACCACTAACATATTTTTTTGTATCTCCGTTGGGTACATGGTCAATACTTTCTTATAGTTCCATGAATCTATCATGCCCGAGTACATGGAGGAATAAATCCCATAGTGTTTATCTTACCCCTGAGCATCCCAACATCTCCCCTTCAACAGTACATACCATCCTTGTTTTGGAGCATCATAACCCACCATATCTAAATAGGCCCCTAATGACAATATTTCTTGGCCAAAATGGATCACCTACCATCCCATGAACATTCCGCAAATGATACCTAGTTACAAATTATGGTTCCCATGTTTCAAAATGGAGAATAGTTAGTATGAAAATTGTTAACCCCATCCTTGATTGGAGTGGTTGTGGAACCTATGTTTTGAACATGATCAATAGTTGTACCCTACCCATTTGTCACCCCTATATCTCATGGTCCAGATCTCAAAAATCATGACTTCTCTCCATTCCACCTTCCTTTTTATGGAGGAGTTTCAATACCCTTGGTATTATTCTCCCGTGTTTTCATGCATAATGAAAAAGAAATTTGGAATCATTGGAGCCTTCCCACAACAACATCTTCTACTACATTCATGCCCTCCCTTTTAATAAGGGAAACTATCCACCACTCCTTATTTATAAAATCAACCATGGATCATGTTCGATTAGGATCCATGGTGGAACTCTCCCTAAATCATGGTTGAGATTCACACATGTTCCCAAAATGTGTTGACTTATCCAATTGGTCCAAGATCTACATCCTTAAACTAGTAGCATCCATGGTCTAAGAATCATGAACTTAAACTATGTATGACCTATCATAGAAATTTTTGTTGAAAAATTCCTCATTTTTACTCCATTCATGTCAGATTACTATTTTTTCATGCAGTTAAAACCTCCTTGAAACCTTCCAATTTTGGTCCTATCTACATAACCTTAAATTGCATTGATAGTGAATTCTTGTGTGGTGTTTTAAACTAAAAGATCTAGCTTCTCATCCTCACCTGAGAGGATATCACCCCTCTGGAATTGGTCTCCTAACACAACATGTTCTAGAACTATGTTTGGATTGATTCCAAGTTTTATGGGATACGTAGCAACACCTAGACCCACTATTTATTTCCTTGATAAAAATACAACATAGGATGAGATTATGTTCCCTAGAACAAGGCCCACATTCTATATTATTGTGATAGGGTTATTTTTGGTATAAAAAAACATTTTCACCAAAATCCCACTTGTTCTAAGCATCATGATCATAAATTATGTGCAAAATTTCCTCAGGGATGTTCCATGTATAATTGGACCTACGTGACTCTCTCTTCACCTCAGGTTTATACACAATTATGCTGAACAAACATACTCAGAACACATTTTTCCTTGGTCCAAGAATTATGCCAATAAAATATGTGACACCAACCCACTATGTCCCCAATACACATTTTGTTTGAGTCAACATTAGTGTTTCAGCAAACTAATTCCTCCCTCTTTTTCCACATCCTTTCTTAGGAAGACGAATCCTTCTTGGAATTGGTCTCCTACCATTCCATGTTCTAGAACTATATGTCTAATGATTAACCATTCCTTGGTATATGTAGTGATGTCTAGATCTCTTATATTAGGGATAAATAAAAATCCTCTCGCTTCACATGACTTGTATTAGAACCCCTTTCTCCACAATGTGACTTAGCACCGTCACATATAATAAGGTGATGTGATGCTTTGATAGACGTGTTCAATGAATTACAACTTTAAAATTATGTGTGAACTTGTGTGATAATATGTCTCCTTGGAACTATCTTCATTTCTTTTTTATGATACCTTCCAAGTCACACAGGATTCTCCAAACTATCCTAACTCTATGACCTTAAACTAGGTTCCTTGGTTTGAGCTCTACGACCTTAAACTAGCAATATTGATCGAAGAATAATGACTTTAAACAATGTGTAGTCATCCATACACATTACCCTAAATATTTACCTATTTGGTTTGAATGGAATGCCCCTAAAATATCCCAGGAAAGAGGTACATATTTCTATCAGGTTGAAATCCCATTAGGGAAATCTGATAAATGATAGAATTTGGCCTACCCAGTCATTCTCATGACTTGGGAAAAGTGAGGGTACAAATGGAAGTGGTTAAAATCTGATGGGAATCATCCAGAAGCCCCAGGAAAAACTAACGTACACTCGTTGGACCCACTAGTTCAGGAAAAAATTAGATCATCCCTCTACTTTGAAAGGAACTCCACAACGTACCATCCTTTTTGTTCCCTTTTCATGTACTAACTACCCTAAAAGGGTAAGTACCCAATTCACATTGGTTCACATGTCCAGTTCATAGGATGCTAAACTATGCTACTCATGTCCTGGACATATGATGTTAAATTTCATGGAACTATGGTCAAATCTATGTGACCTTAAGAAAAAACAACCACATGTCCCCATCGTATGATGTTAAAATGTGTGTATAATGTCCTTATCACAATATGTTAAAATTCTTGTCCACATTACCCAATTTAAAAACAAAAAATATTTTAGGCCCTCACTTTAGAGGAACTTTTCACCTATTTGGTGTCAGTCACCTACCACACCACTCAGGTTTCTCGACCTTCACTTAAAAACCATGAAAACAACTCCATGGGAAAGTGATTTTGGATCTTTATTAGACTGATACACCCACCAACATGATCAAAACCATGGCGGTGTAATCTCATGAGAATAAATATCCATCCGAGTCTCCTCAAAATTTCACTCCCACACCATCATCCATGTCTGAATAGGACCCCTAATGGTAAAGGTGTCTAGCTGAGACGAATCAACTTCCATCCTGGACACATGCATCGAAAAAAGTTTGCTGAAAATTAATGGGTAGCATGTTTCAAACATGGTAAATAGTCAACAACCTTTTTTATATCCCCATTTTTTGTAGGGTGATAGTGAAATATTTGTTTCGAACATGGTCAATAGTCATCCTCTATCATCATGTCACTCCTCATTGTGTCCCATCTCTTGGGAATCTTGATTCATACCCCCATCATCCCATTTTTAGGTAGAATCCAACTCCCCTAGAATTAACCCATTCATGTGCATACACATGATGGGAAATAATATTAGCTATGAAAAGCCCCACTCTCCACCAATTCTTTCCTAGTCAAGACACTCGTGTTGGTTGATGAATCATTTTCACCCCTACACTTAATTACCCAAATTTTCCTCTCATATAAATGAATATTTCTTTTTGTTTTCCTCTTATTTACAAACTCAGAGTATGACTCATGTGGTCTTAGATAATTATGGTCTATTAATTTGTTAATATAATTAAGGTTCACAGAGAAATCCCAAGATATGATACTCATATTTCCTATAAAAAATGGGTGGTAGTGAGAGGGGTTATCCATAGATTATATCCTATACTTTATTTAAACATAAGAAAAGGAAGTACTCCCTAAGGATTGACCTCAAAAACAAAGAGCTCTTTCTCATCCAACCTTTTCCAGTTATCCCCTAGGGTTTGATTCTTCTTAGAGAGCTCCACTGGCTTCTCCTTGGCTATAAGATAGACTTCATCATCCCTTATGCACACCTTACCCTGATCAATTCAAAACTTAGCCACCAAATATGTGTCTCCTACGACTTCAACCTCATACACCAACAACCTTTCCCTTAGTTGTCTTATGATCTAATCTTTGGAATTGGAAACAATTTAGTTCTCTTATGCATACAACTCAAATCGAGAACGTTCTCGTTCAGCTTCCTGGAGCACCTTGGTACCCTCAAACTTCTCCTTATACCATGAATAATTGAACTCAAAATGTTTTGTGTACAATAGGTTGATGAAATAATCATGGACAAACACAAGGAGAGCATCAGAATCCCCCACTTCAGTCCCCAGGTTTAGTAGCCAGTGGCAGACGAACCCTATTTGGCTCATTAGGTTTACCTCCAAGGTGCGAGTGATGAAATTCTACACTCTTCCAGATTCCCTGAATTAGATAATGTGATTATATTGGGTAACATCATACCTGTAGTATTCTAGGTCCTTGGGTGGTGAAATATCATATTTAGGAAAAGAAATAATAATTGATACAATAGGGTCCACCTCTGGGATCCTCTTGGATAGTCTGGGACCCATGTTGAGAGGTGGTCCATCTTCGTCAAACTCTTCACTGGAGGTAGAATCTCTAACATCCATGAGCTATGCCTCCCCTTAAACCACATCCACATATTTATTGGGTTTATATTCTAGGATTAGTGTTGGATAACCCTGAATTACTAGCTCCCTAGGGGTTGGATTGGATATTTGCGTGAGCATCGAAACTCCCTCAGTTGCACCTGACTGCTAAGGACTCATTACCCAAAACATTGTATCAAGATCTTGGAAAACATCCACTTTCAGGGATTAAAATGGGATGTCTAACACTAGATAACCATAAGTTCTAGTTAGCTTCTCAACAACTTCTATGAGACCCATCAACACTATATTTCTAGAAGATGCATAAGAAAAAAAAACATATTTGTATAGCAGAGTAAGGAAGTTATTATATATATTAAGAGAATCATGAAAAATGAGATTAATAGTATTAAATATGGGTGGAAAAGGGATATCAATGGTGAGACACCATGGGAGGACTGCCCCACCAATAGAGGGAGCTGCTGTAAGGAAGATAGGATGAGGCCTCCCATATATGACTGGGATGACTAGAGGGTCTGAAACTCCCTATCCATTCTCTTCCATAGATGGATATCTCATTGGGGCCATAGTAACATACTCTGATGTGGGATCCTTAGTGCCTATAAAGGTTCTATCACCACCCTCAACATAAACCGCATGTATCTCCTCTACTAATTCTTACACAATTCAAGATCATTGGTTAGAGATACAAAATGAAAGAATAGAGAAAATTCTATGTTTAGCTAACAAACCACAACATACCCCATAAAAAAGGATCTTGGTCAAGTAATCATCCCTAGGAGTGATATCAATAGTATTTGGAGATATTACCCACTCAACATCAGATCCCTATGACTCCTCACCATCATATTATTGTGTATCTACATAAGGAACTAACCCCTCCTGATATGGATTTTTTGTAAATGATGTTTCCTTAAGCCTTGTGTCTAATACCACCCACACCTGGGTAGATGTAATATCACTCTTCACAATCCAATGCATGGAGGCATCCATTTATTCTATGTATTAAAACCTATCCCTGAATGTCACTCAAGCTATGATCTACAGAAGCCCGACCTCTGGAAGCTCGATTCCTTCTCGAGTGAGGCTATGACGTAGCTGCTCCACCGACCGGGATAACCAAAATAGTCTCCATGATTCCCAGAGTGTGGGGAAGGTGGAATAATATGGTGGGTACACTAGATATTACAAATTATTTCCCTATGATTATCCATAATGACTCATCCCAATGCAAGATATCTCTACCTACTCCTACGACCTCTTTTAGGGGAGCCCCACACCGCTAGAGGGTGGAGGTGTAGTTGGCCCCTAAGATACCATTGTTGATGATATATATTAATACCTAGAAACCTTAATTTCACCTCAAATATTATTCCATCTACTACACCTCCAATCCTATGACTAATTTTATGGTTCCACCTTTCTCACCCATTAGCATAAAATCACACCTGGGTAAACTGTTGCCCAGTTGCTGAAATAGTTCAAGGTGGGTCCAATGTTGAGTTTGGATGGTGGAAACATGATGTTCTCCATAATTACTTCTTCCAAAAATATCCAATATACCTTATTAATGGTATAGGGGTTCCTCTCTTCATGGACCCCCCATGTACACTCACTTCTTCGGCTACTGGATGCATCTTAATTTCTAGTTGAAACGAGATGGAGTGTATGGTTCATAGTTGGTGTTTCCAACGATCATCACAACTAGCACCCCACCTCAAAAGGATTTATTGAATTAACTCTACTATTTAATCCCCTCTAATATTTAATTCATATTGACAATGGGGTCTAGGAATGGGTATAAGTTTAAGTTCCCAATGTTATAAATGTTTTTCATAACCCCATATTTATTGAGCATCACCAGTCGAACCCTAAAAATGTTGATGAGATAATTCCACAAACCTACATTTGAGGGGCTGATGGAATTAGGGAAATAATTCACACCAAAGTGATCTATGATCCATCCATATAAAAACTAGAATAGACCACATATATTCTTAGACATGTCCCCCTAGTAACATTATCTAGATGGTTATAGAGTCTAGCTAGCACAGGGATTCCCAAATTCACTTGGTTCCCTAACTACTTAATTGCTTCCATCACTAGCATCCTGGGTTACAGATCCATGTGATTATCCCTAACCAGAAATAAACATATAATCTGGAAAGTGATCAGGAATTCTACATACTGAACCCTTGGTTTCAAGTTCATCATGATGTAGCCCCATTCATGATATAAACCTTCCCCTATCATTATCCAATAAGACCCCAACCTTATACTATGTCATTCCCCAAATCATTTCTTCAGTATCACTAGAATATTATTAGATGTTTCATTCATGAAAAGGCCTATCCATGTCTATAATGAGATGTCTTTTCAGAAATGATGTAGATGGCTTAATACTGAGCTCATATTGTTCAGGAGGATTTGAATTGCAACTAGTGTCTACTCCTTGTTCCCTCTAGTGTTGGATATTGGAAAATATTCTTCATATAGATACACCATCAATAGAATCCCATTGATATGGTGAAAATCCCACAAGCTGATCCCCAACTCCCCATGATGAAGATGAAAGGTATTCGTTTTCGGTGACCACCTACTAAGGAGCTCTAGTAGTAACTCTGATTAGAAGTAGATATGAAACTAGGATGTCCATACTACCTCATATACCTTAATATGACATAGATCAACCCCATAATCTTTTCAGGTGAAGCATAAACAGTATTCCCATGCCCACTTATTGAGGAAATTCCCCAACTCATAGATCCCAATATTTATACCAACCGATGCATTTGTTCCATATGCTAGCATGGACAATGCTTGTATAGTGGGAAATGAATTATTTATCAATCAGTTGTTACCCCATCACTTTAATTTTCCTAAAACTCATGTTTTAGACAATAGAATTTTCACATAATCAGAAGGAAAATAATGGTAACATTCCACCGGTTGATATTATCATGACGGGTGAACTAGAACCTTGGTTTATTCACCTTTATGGCTTGGATACCATGTCACCCAACAAAAAAAGTGTATAATAATAGCTTATTTCATAGAATATATTCCCTTTAATTAAAAATCACAAGGTTAAATATCTATGTTTTCTCTGATATGACTCTCTTAGCATGTGTAGTTTTTAGATTCCTTCTCATTTCTACCCTTTGAGCAGTAGCAGTGGCAAAAAAAACTTTTTTAGTTTGACTAACCATTTCTAATTCATATAAAAATTTGAAAAGGATGGATCACACAAATGGTTCGAGATCACTCAAATGGTAAAACATTGAACAAACTTCTATTTCATGACTGAAAAAGGCAAATTTTTCATGAAAAATTTATCACATAAGAAGGATTTGCATGAATGTTATGACTTAAAGCTCAGGAGTTCACTCAAAGTGTTCGAGTTCCACACATGAGATAGTTCTTATCGTGCATAAATTTCCATTTGTCATATAAGGCCCCTCCCCTATTTGTAGATATGGGAACCTTAGGTAGTGTGTATGCATAATAGTTTTGTGAAACTTAGGAATAAAGTTGCATGATAAGGAAAAGACTTTCCCTATACTTTGATGTTTTCCACAAAACACAACCTTCATGTCCCCCACCAACTCCAATTCCAAGGGGGGGGGGGGTATTTTTATGTTCCAAAACCATTTATAAACCTATATAAGGTGGGTTTTTCCTAAAATGAAGACATAACTTGGACCAAGGGACCATTCTATACCCAAGGGATCAAGCGTGGGAAACTTTAGGTCTTTGTGCACATTTTTATACTTTGGAACCCAAATAATTTGTGTGTTAAAAGAAAAAACAAAAGGAAAAGTTTCACGTGTAATTTAAAAGACCCCAAATATTGATTAACATAGTGGAACACAAAATTTTCCCAATGCACCCAACCCTGATGTTGGTACACAACCCAATTCCATGATAAAGTAACTAATAAACCACAACATTATGTAATCTACCACATGAAGCAATGTAATGAGTTCATGTAATCAATTTTCATGATACAACTAGAGTTTCACACCTAAATCCACCCATTTCCACTATAAAAAGAACATCCCATCCAATTTGAAGATTGAAACTTTGAATATGAATTGTCAAATTTCATTCGTGCAACCTACCCTTTCATGATGTCATAAAACTCCAACATTCCAATAGACCCCCAAAGGTAGAGAATTTTCATGAATGTCCTTAAAGTGTCCCAAATTGTCATGGGCCTTATTTTAGAGGTACTTATGAAACTTTTCATAAATTTTAGGTGGGTTTGAACAAGATGAGTTTCCTTCACACAACCCCAAGCTTCACGTGACTCCCTAAGTTCTGCACACATATGCCTCCAATATCCAAGGCCTATCCTTATCCTATAGGCTTCGATTAATGAAACACCACTTGAAAACAGAACTATAAAGTTACACACAACAACATATGGGTCCCTGAACTAGAATATCCTTCTTCTAAATACAGTTTCATTCAAGTTGAGTGCTATGGTTCCCATAAAAACTCTGATCGGGTTAACCTGTGCCTTAATCACCCACACAACCCATATCATTAACCCTCATGTATAGCCTTTTTGATTCAAGAACAACCTGAATAGTTGTATTACCTCTTTATCCTCAAAATATGCACCCTAATTTTAGGAACCCCGTGTGAAGAATATCCAAAGAAGTTCTCATGCCTCATTCCATCCAAAAGCTCCTGTGTAGTGGGCATGCAATCCTCAAAGGTGGAATTTTTACGGGATAGTTCCCACCTTTCCCTTTAGGGAGGTCTAATTTCATATCCCACTTGAATAATTGGAAATGATATCCCTAAGTGTAATCCTCAACAATTTATGAGATACATGGTGTAAAAATTAATAGCCTAACATCCTAGTAATATGATGTTAAACTACACAAAAATGTACTGAGCACATGATGCTAAACAACAGCCCTACCCTGTGTAACAAACATAGGATTCCCTGTATATGAATGGAATGAGTTGAAACCCATCCTATACCATCATGGGATGATCCCCCTACCCTGTTAAATGAACATAAGATTCCCCATGTGTGACTCACATGAGAAAATACCTCAAATCTTGGGTAGCTCATATGAATAATCCCCACACCATCTCTTGTTGTCGGTCCTTCAAAGAAATGAGCATCCTTACTAAATGACATTAAATATCATGGACCAATCCTATAAAAAACCTTAAACTATTCACCCAAACTACATGGATTTTGAACCATGTCTCCTAATTGAGTATGCATGACATCTCTTTAAGGTCTAATCCCAACACACTTTGGATTCCTCCCTAAGGTTAAATCATGATCCCTTAACACCACCATCAAATATACATGTATTACCCCTAGAATGCGAAAACTCAAAAGTCTGCTCATCTTCCCCATAGGGGAATAGCCAAAAAATAACCACCATAAATCTATCTATCATTCCCATTGGAGGTGACATCCCTAAAGTATGGTCATCTTCCCCATGGGAACATACTGAAACAAATTTGAACTATCCAAACCTAAATTCGGCACATGACATTAAACCCTTGAACAACCTATCCACACAAGACATTAAACATATGACCAACATTTCCCCACAATACATTAATCTTATAACCAAAATGTTCACATAATATATTAAACTTATGAATAAATTATCCCTAAAAGGCATTAAACCAACAACCAACCTCTCCCCAGAAGACATTAATCCAATGACTAACCTATACCCACAATATGTTAAACCTGTGACCAACCTATCCCCATAAGATATTAAAATTACAAATAACCTATCCCCAAAAGGCTCTAAACCTGTGACCATGTATTTACATGAGCTTAAAACTTTGACCCCAAAAGATGTACCAGAACCTCAACCTCATGCGATGAACATGGGATGCCTGAGGTAAAAATCCTCATAAGTATTACACCCACTGTGAAAATTACCCTATGGTCAAAATGGGATTCCTTGAGTTCTAAACCTAAGATGGCTCATACATGAGATTCAATCGACTCTGAAAGTGGAATACTTTATAGGAGCTCAACACGCCCTACGTCCAATGATGTCTAGATGTGTATAACATTACTATCATCTCTGACTATAGTTAGCTTCCCTATCACAACATAAGAAGTAAAATTAACTAGATTCCACCAAAAGATGGAACCAGGAATGAGATTCATGAAAATGACTCAAATTAATGATGGAGACTCAAGCTAGGAAACAAGATTAAAGGAGGAATATATTAAATGAGGAATCAATATCCCATAATTCCATTTCAATCAAGGATCCAATATCACTAGCCATGGTAGTTGAGGCCACCCGAGTTTAGAAATTGGAAATGAAGGGAAAACAACTAACCAACCTAGAGGAAGCACGATCAGTCTATAGAAGAAAAAATATCAAGAGAGGCTAGGAATTAAAAAATCACATCACCACACCTGATGTGAAACCATGGTGGAAAGAATTAGAAAAAATCATGGTATTCATCCTCCACTAAATCAATACACTTATTTTCCCTTGAAAATCTCCACATGTGCAGGGTATTGTTATGTGGAACTATAACATGTTATCTGTGACACATAAAAACCATCATGCCTAAAACTATACTTAAATAATGAACCATCCTAGTCTAACCTGATATGTCACTTGACCTAGATTTCAATAAATTATCAAGAATTCCACAAATGTTATATGATTCTGAATAATAACACAAGTCTAAAAGATACAGTGGTGTGACTACACCTTTTTTCAAAGTAATAAGAGAGGAAATAACAAAAAAAACATAATAATAAAAATCATTGTACACATAAATAAAATAAGAGTAATGATATGATATAATCAATAAAATATAGTATAGACTCATAAAAACTCACAAGAATTCTAAAAAATTACCTATCAACCATTGGGCCAGTCACATATACAAAATGAAGAAATTGAAAACAAATACATAAGGCTCTACTACTAACATCAATCTGAATCACATACCCAATATCCACAATGGTCGAACTACTCCATATTTAACCTCAAAATCCAGATGAGAATATTTGATCGATCATGAAACACTGGTCCTTGAACCTATCCTCAATGCATTCAATTATCAACCTAAAAGCATATATAAGGTCTGCATGAAGACTGAGGTGCATGTACAAGGGGGTGAGACATAAATCTTAGTAGGACAACCCCTATTGTAATATTATAATATATTTTCATAATTAGTTCATGAAAAAATGATATTAAAAAATTATTCAAAAACTTATAACCTGTGACATAAAATAAACAGATGTATAAAAATAAAGGGGATAAAAAAACAAAAAAAGTCAACCTTAGGTTTTATTCTGAAAATTGAGGTAAATCTACCAAAAATCTTTCCCAAACCGTAGAACTTATAACATGTGAATCAACTAGCCACATAACATCAAGTGAATTCAAAAGATCAAGAAGGATCTTTGAAAATTCCAATGTGGGGACATGCATGAATACTGGACCCTATGATCATACCATAGGCAACTAAATGAAAATATGAAACTCTCTAGGGATCTAGGAATCTAATGGAATGATTTAAAATAGAGATAATAGCTCTACTAACATTGATATAACCTGCCGAAAGTATAATATTCCAAAAAAACTAACCAGATCCATAAAATATACAATTAGGGAAAGAATCGACCTGAAACCCAGGTTCTCCAAACCATCCAGGACTACAGAAAACCGACCCCTAGCTGGGTAAGAATATTCTGGCCTAAGGGATGGATTTAATACTTAATATTATCCATTAACTCACTATTCCCTTTAAGAATTCCCATCTAATAAAGGAGATAAAAAATAAATATTATATCCAATTCCAAACCTAAATGTATTCCAATGGTTTCCTCCTATATTCAATTCTGAGGAGAAAATGCCTCAAACATCCTGGCCAAAGGCTATAAAGTAATGGGTTAATCAACTCTTGAACTCATCATCCAAACCATTGAATCATTAAAACTGGCCATCTTGAACTTTATAAATTTTGGGGCTACTACAATCCCTTGAAACACTAGAACAACCACTAAGGGATATCATCGCTAGTATATGGGTTATAGTGTAGCACTAAATGTCAGCAATGCTAAAACAACAAAAACCCATCTACTAGGTCAAATAAAACATGGGGCTACCTTTACTCCTAGATCATATCTATCTGAAACCATGGGCCATACCCAACATAAGGATCTTTAACTGGTGACTCCACACCCAACCCAACCGTGACTATAAACTCACCCACAAGGGAATCCAAAAAGATTATAAACGATTCCATATGAAGGGATCATCCATCACATACAAACCATGAGACAATATCAACATGATAAACATCTAAAAGAGGAACTCAACTGTAGAACCCCTAGTTTCTGGTATGTAACCCTTTCTTTATGATTTCATGTATCTAAAGTACAAGGGTGAGGTTTAGGAGAGTTTAGAGAACTTTTCAGAGATTTTTGGGATTTTATACATATGAAAAGGTCATTCACGACATATAAAAACTATGAAACACTTGTAGGAAATCATGCATAGTGAGACATGGGAAAAGGGAAGGTGCACATGCATCATACGGTTTCCCAACATGTACGTCCACTAAGAAGAAACTGTGCAATTTGAAAAATAGATTTTCTCATTTTGAGGAAGTGGATTTATCTTGGTTGGAACATGGTTTCGATACTATGTGAGATGACAAAGTTAGGTTCATATTTGAGGTAGTGGCTAACACATGGTTAACACTCGATTTTCCTAACCATGTTCCTAAACCGTGCGTGACAAGAAACTACTTCATTAAAAAGTGGATATCACTCGTTTATCCCTTTAAACCACTTTTTCCCTCTTATGCAGACCTAACTCATGATTTTGTTTTCCCAAAGGTCAAGTAAGGTGATCCCATTGATTAGGAGGTGATTTTAAGGCTTCCATGAGTGATTATAAGATTATTCCTCATAGTATGTGACTATTTTTCATCATTCATGGTGTTTTTCTTAGATCTACTTTGATACATCTCTCAGTTAATTATATCTATGCCTATTATGGGTAGATCCAAGGATGTGTATTCCAAATATGTTTATATTTATTATTTTTGATGATGGGGGAAGATATCTAAGGAGGGTTCATGGATATTCCAACACATTTTTATAACGTTTTTCATGCCATTTATCAGTTTCAAAAAAAATATCTAGGTAGGTGCCTTCACTCTTGACTCCTCTTACTAGAACTGATTGGGTTAGTTTAAAATTGATTTAATTTATTGAATCTAATTTTATAATTTTGGTGAAAATAATGATATAATTCCTATTTAGTGATAATTTATGGGTTTTGGTGAAATTGTGGAATTGTGGTAATTTTTTGTGAAATGATATTTGGTTTATTAATTTTAAAATTTGTATTTTAAAATATAGATTTTATGGATTCTTGGAAAGGATTGTTGGGGAAAAGGTTTCCAATAAAAAGTTTTTTTATTTAAATGTTTTTGTCATGATTGTATTAGCATGGTTTCTGGGAAAACTTGGTGTGTGTGTTCATATTGTATTTATGAGGCTTGGTTAAAAATATTATCTTGTGCCTGGTGCCAAAGGTGTATTGATACAAGGGATATTATAGAGACTCGAATATTGACGTACATGGAAATTACATTACTTTTTTGGAATACTTAGTACATTAAAAAAACACACACATAAGGACCGTAATAGTTTAGTGTCTTTGGAAACTCGGAATATAATCTTCTAATCGGGGAGAAAGATCTTCAACATCTCCCATAAAGATATTCCTTTTTTTTCTTACATAAATCCTTTCTTTATATCCTGGGGAAAAGAAAACATAAAAGGGGTGAGCTCAAATGCTCAGTAAGGTTAAATAAAAGAAATATCAATCACATCATATTCATAAGAACATAACATTTTGGAAATCTTAACCTGGAAAACAGAGCATAATTTCATAACATGGGATAAATCATAGTAGTGAAAAGAAATCCCAATAATCATAACATAAAACATGAAACTTTGTGGCACACACACATAATAATAGAGAATCATTTCTTATTAGTCAAGACTCATTTCCAAGACTATTTTAGTGGACAAAGTCCATTTCTGAACCGAGTTCACTCCTCGTTTCAGTCCTGTTTCCCTGAACCGGTTTAACCTGCCGTTCCAGCCAAGTCTATCTCATGAGATATAAAATCTGTACCCAATGCGTTGGAGGGAGATATAGGTCCCACCCATCTCATAATGATACCATTCATATGTGTTCCACAAAATCATAAATCATACATCATTTCATAACCCATGTAATAAAAATGGGATTCTTAAGCAACATGACATCATAAAACAATTCATATAAGATAAAGGGATTCATAAAAATAATTCCATCACAACATAATCAAATCAATGTAATAATAGGGATATAAACATAACCCTATATTATCTTATATGGAAAATAATTTTGATAAAACACTTGAACTCCATTCTTGTGGAAAATATCCTTTCTACTTAAAAAACATTTTCCTTTCTTAACATGTCATAAAATTTTAAACTAAAAGAAGTTGATTAAAAATAAACAAGAAAACTTGTAAAGTAAGCTTCTTGGAAATAATGTTTTAAAAATCCATTCATGCCGTATAAGTTAAAAAAACATTCTTCTCGTACTTTTGTCAGAAAAGTCAAAAAGTACCTCGTATGAAAAACGACAAAAGATTCCTTTCATATCTTTTACTAAAAACTCACCGAAGGGTAAAATTGGATATAAAATATTTTAGAAGGATATAAATATTACATATTGAGGAAACATGGATGTGGATGATAAAATTTTCCCCAATAAATTCTGAAGTATAAACAATCTCGGATAAAAATTGAGATTGCGAGATTTTCCATTACCTTAGGTCCGATTTGCTTCGTAAGTTTCCGAACCTCCTGTATAATGATTTAAATAATGTCATTGACTTATTAAAGAATCATATTAATTGTTATTATGTCATATATGGTTCCCTTATGACTTTATATTACCCGTTCTTTTGTAAATTCATGTTAAAGTAGCATTTTGGGTAAAATCGTTTCATTTGTCTTCCGTGTTTTGACTTGTAATTATTCATATGATTACTTAGATAATGATTAATTAATACCAGAATATAAAACATGATTTATATATAATATATAGTCAGAATATACATATATATAATATATCGATAAATGGAAAGAAATACACTGTTCATGGAGACGATAGTCCGTACGTATGCATGAACGTTGTTTTGGTTTCCTCATTGAATTGAATGGAATTAAATGGATTACATACATATATATATACATAAATCAAGTATCATTATTATGTAATATATTTCATGATTAATTATTATATATACTTTATAATCATTCATGAATGGTTAATCATTGAGAATGAATCTCATCGCGTCGTGGAGACGGTATTCCGTACGTACGCACGAGCGATGATATCGTTCCCATGATTGTGGAATTTTATTGAAGTGTATGTATACTATAACAGAATCAATATAACTTTACAATAATCATATATAGTCATTATTTACACCATTATACCCATCCAAGTACGGTGGTGGTGGAAAATAGATTACACCACAGCGTGGAGACGTTATTCCGTACGTACGCACGCGCGGTGGTTTCGTTTTCTGTAGGATGGATAAGAGGTGAAATAGGGTTGTTTCATATTTATAATAACATATAAGTATATGAGGGATAATTATGTTATTACCTCATAATGAAACAAATAAAGAAGAATAAGTGGAAGAAGAAATAAAGATAAAAGAATCGGTAGCGGGCATTACCTCTTCTTTGAAGCGCCTCTTTGAGACCTCCTCTTAGGGCACTAAAATTGTTCTTTGAAGAAGACCAGGACCTCTATAATGTTTCTAGAGAAGTGGAGAGGAGATATTGGCAGGGTTTGGCAGATCTTTAAGGCTCAAAGTGGTGTGAGGAGGAGAAGGAGGAGGTGCCCTTTTATAAGGGAGGAGAGGGGCACCTTTGGAATAACTAAAAAATATTATTTTATTATAAAGTCAAATTCGGTTTTTAATAGCTCCAAATTGATATATTTCGAAGCTAAGGTTGGGATGGGTCGAAATACTATCATCCAATAGAATTTAGACAAGTTTAGGTATCAATTTTTACCTTATCATTTAGATTTAACTTTAAGTTAGATAATTTTACTTTTACCGTGTCTTTTTGTGTTCTTACACTATAGGGTTAATAAACTTACTATAAAAAGCCAAAAGAACCCCAAGTTTTATTATTATTAAAATATATAACCTTATCTAAGTCATTTTTCCGAACCTTAGATTTTTAGGAATAAAATAACAATTAATAATATAATATTTGTTTTAAAAACTATTTTATGTCAATTTTGACACTATTTAGTAATTGATTTTTGTAAAAATCATAACAGAATGATTAGTTAGAAAATTTTTAATTAAATCAATAATAAAATGTCATATTAACCTATAAAATTAGTTTAATTCATAAAAAGTATCAAATTACATTTATTTGGGTATTTATAACATCAGTTATGTCAATATTTCATTAATAAGATAATTACCGCATCATCATTGTGTAATAAATAAATTAACTTATTTAATGTCTAAAAATTACAAATAAAATACCATTATTTAGGAAAGATTTTTATCTTTCTAATAAATATTTATAGTCAAAATTATCTTATGTATAACCCTATATTAAAAATGATTTAGTTATTAAAAATTGATTTTAACTATTTTAACCCTTCTTTAAATAAATTAATAATAAATGTCCTAATCTAATCCAAGTGGGCCTAAATGGTCATCTTTTATTCCTAAGGTCGTTTTGGGTCGAATTAAACTTGTCTAATAGATATAGGATATGTGTTAGGGTAATAATAATAGCATTTTTACCCTTAATTACCCTATTTACTTTTAACCGTGGTAAAAAAAGTAAACAGTTACTATTCAATAAAAATTATTTTCATCTCATTGAACCACATTTTAGTCCTTGATATTAACCGTGTCTCTCGGATTTTCGAAATTCCACTCACAGAAGCAGTGAAATTAAGTTTTATGAAAAATTCAGTTTTTTAACTACCACTTAGTGGTTTCACTATTCATCAAAAAATGAAAGTTTCCAGAAAAAATACCAAAAATTAGGCCTAAGCTATATTTTATATTATGAATTCAACAATGATGTCTATTTTACCAAATTCAAAACATATCATTTTTATTAATTAATTTAAAAATTAATTCCCGTCGTCAAAACAAATTGCGTGTTCTTAAGAGATAATAACTATCAAAAGATTGACACTTGTTTATGTCTGGTTTAAATGTGAAATTACATCCAATGAAAACAATTGTATTAAATTATAAAAAAATATTCTAAATATACTTTAAAACCACTCAAATTAATAATTTATCACTATTAATTATTTCGATTAAAAAAGTTGTTTTAAATTAAAATTTAGTAATTTTCACTATTCATCGGAATATGAAAGTTATCCGAAAAGTACCAAAATTTCACCCTAAGATAATTTCGGTAATCCAAATCCAAAAATGAAGTCCATTTTGAATGATAAAATTTCAAAAAGTGGGTATTACTATTCCTAACGGCTAGTTCATAATAATATTATAATAATATCTCATTTAGTGAAACTCGGTATTGCTTACTACACACGCTATCATGGAAGGTCACGATTGCGTGTAATGCAAGCCAAGTTAGGGATGTGTGTAGTGAAAGCTCCTTTTGGTGTATCATACAACACAAGACATCAATAAAATTAAAAAGAATATTTTTCATAAAATCTCGGGGTGTTACATTCTACCCCCCTTAAAATGAATTTCGCCCTCGAAATTCTTCGGGGTTATAAATGGTTTACTACTCAAAAGTTTATTTAATAGAAACCCACATCATAAAAAGGAATACCAAAACTTGTCTTTAAAAACTAAAGTATGAAATGTAACGGTTACCCAGATTAACTCATCATGGGTTTCCACGTAAGAGAACAAAGGTGAAAAATGGATATGGAAGAAAAATCTAACCATCAAGTTCTGATGGAGAGTGGTAGAGAACATGGCTATGAAAAAGCCATAAATCACAAAGCCATAAATTTGTGATTATCTAAGGTACCATTTGATTCATAGGATATAAGAGCACTAGGACAACATTTTTGGTTTTCAATATCATTTCCCTAAAGTTGAAAATTTTGAATTAGAAGAAATACTTGCTTGATTTTGGTACAATATCACTGTTGTTCGTGCTTTGAACAATTTCCACTTCATATCTTAAAGAAATTAAGTTTAATTTGTTATTCGTGATTTGTTAGCAGATAATGTAATAGAATGACGAGTCATTCAATCTGTCTCAAACAAAAGGTTAGCAAAAGTTATTAAATATATATAAGTCGATCTATAGTGAGATTAATCATATATGGTTCCTAAAATGAACTTATACTTCATATATAATACCACTTAATATAATAAAACTAGTTTCTACTAAACATGGACTTCCTGTAGGCTAGTGGTAGGCGATAAAGGCCAGTCGCACTTCGGTTGTGGGTTCGATTCCCACAGCCTTGTCCGACGCAATGAGCTATTGCCCGTCCTGCAGGTTGTCCTTTTTCTAAAACTACATTACTATAACATCCCATCAATAATATAGAAAACGTTATATCCATAAACAATACTAAATTATGTCCAATATAATCTATTCCAATCTTTAGGCTTATCTAAAATACTGCTGTCCAATCTTATATTATGGTGAAAACGATTACCAAAGAGTTCATATAACAAGCATGTTAACACCATCGTTGATCCCCATATATCTTGTTGGTCACATTCCAATCATGTGAATACCTTAATCAGGTATTCTCTTGAAAAATGAATACCCATTGAATCTTAGTGAAAACATGAGTGCTGTCAAAAGTTAACTCTTTTCACATACCAAAACCTCAAACCAAGATATAACTATTTCCTTATATCAGTCATGAGCTCATGAATACTATCAAACATTTCATTTTCTCCTTATCCCTTCATTATGCGCATATCATCTGTTTTCCAAAAATATCTCAATCACTTTCCATGGTTACCGGTACCATAAATTTTTTGAAAACCACAATAGACCAATACATAAATATTCTAATATTCCATGATACTATATACACCATTATTTTGGAATACCATTACATAAAAACTTAATCATTCCACCACATCGTTGTCATATTAAACATCGCCAATAGTGATCTCATGTGACTTCCCTTTGTCCTTTTCCTTAAGTGGTTGCTCAAGTCGATCATCACTAACCCTTGGATTAGGGAATTTATTAGCATAATGCCCCATTTCCTTGCACTTGAAGCATTGAAGTGTTGGTGGTGCGTTCTCTGCAGTATTTTCTTTATTCACATCATTAGAAACCCTTTTTCTATTACTTCGACACTCATCTGCTCGATGACCTTATTTTCCACCCTTAAAACATTTTGTAGTCCCTTTAATACAGTCTCCTCCATACTTCTTTCTACACTTTGAACATAAGGAAACATTCATCTTCTTTTCACCATTATTTTGAGATTTCTCATTGAACTCCATCTTTTGTTTCTTGTCAAAAATATGAGATGGATAAGTAACACCAACTTCCTTTTATACCTTGATAGCATAACGCACAATTTCTTCATAGCTACTGAAGTCTCTTATAGCTAATTCCCTTCGAAGATTTGGTTTTAAGCCACTGAAGAATCGATTAACTTTACTTTCAGGTTGGATGATAATGCCAGATGCATACCTTGCAAGCCTTTTAAAATTTTCTTCGTATACACCAACAGATTCATCATCCTTTTGCTTTAGTTCAATAAACTCCTTCTCCATCTTTGTTCGAAGAATACGAGGGAAGTACTTATTGAAAAATAAGTTCTTGAAGTCGTCCCATTCCATGGACTCAATTTCATCTCTTGGCCTCGTATTCTTGATAAGATTCCACCATTGATCAGCTTCACCTTCCAAACGATATACTGCTAAGATGACTTTATCATGTTCAGAACATTGAAGAACTGAAAATATCTTTTCAATAGTACTGATCCATTGTTCAGCAACAAGTGGATCAGAAGACCCACTGAAAGAAGGTGGACGTTGCCTCATGAAGGACTCAATAGAATATTGTTCCCTTCTCTGCTCATTTGGAAGTCTAGAATGATTCCTAGCTTGTGTAAGTATAACAATAATATTTTTCACTCCATCTCCCATAACATTTGTTTGTTCATGAGGATAATCATTGCATTTTCCATTACATTGATCAACACGGTTCCTTTGGGTTCCAGCCATCGTCTAAAACCCAAAAAGAATAGTGTGAGAGGAAAAAATCATGCTAGGGAAAACAACATAATAAAGGGGAAGTACCTTCAATATCTAACATCTTAGGTTTAATTATAAGATCGTTACCGTAATTCTAGGACTATAACCTATACTTATACTTAACCTTAGGGACATCCCTAGACATACCTTATAAATATCTCTAGGGATCTAACTAAAGTTCTCGCATCCTAGTTTCCAAAGGTTGACTAAACCTTTCCTCTGATACCAACTGTAGAGACCCGAAGCTTGACGTACATGGACATTACATTACTTTTGCAGAATACTTAGTACATTACAAAAACACACACATAAGGACCGTAATAGTTTAGTGTCTTTGGTAACTCGGAATATAATCTTCTAATCGTGGAGAAAGATCTTAAACAACTCCCATAAAGATCTTCCTTTTTTTATTACCTAAAACCTTTATTTATATCCTGGGGAAAAGAAAACATAAAAGGGGTGATCTCAAATGCTCAGTAAGGGTAAACAAAAGAAATATCAATCACATCATATTCATAAGAACATAAAATTTTGGAAATTATAACCTACAAAAGAGAGCATAATTTCATAACATGGGATAAATCATAGTAGTGAAATGAAATCCCAATAATCATAACATAAAACATGAAACTTTTTGGAATACACACATAATTATAGAGAATCATTTCTTATTAGTCAAGACTCATTGCCAAGACTATCTTAGTGGAAAAAGTCCATTTCTGAACCGAGTTCACTCCTCGTTTCAGTCCTGTTTCACTGAACCGGTTTAACCTGCTGTTCCCCGCCATGTCTATCTCATGAGATATAAAATCTTTACCCAATTAATTGGAGGGAGATATAGGTCCCACCCATCTCATAATGATACCATTCATATGTGTGCCACAAAATCATAAATCATACATCATTGCATAACCCATGTAATAAAAATGGGATTCTTAAACAACATGACATCATAAAAAAATTCATATAAGATAAAGGAATTCATAAAAATAATTCCATCACAACATAATCAAATCAATGTAATAATAGGGATAGAAGCAGAACCCTATATTATCTTAGATGGAAAATGATTTTGATAAAACACTTGAACTCCATTCTTGAGGAAAATATCCTTTCTACTTCAAAAACATTTTCCTTTCTTAACATGTCATACAATTTTAAACTAAAAGAAGTTGATTAAAAATAAAATTTAAAACTTTTAAAGGAATAATCTTGGAAATAATGTTTTAAAAATCCATTCATGCCGTATAAGTTAAAAAAAACATTCTTCTCGTACTTTTGTCGGAAAAGTCAAAAAGTACCTCGTACGAAAAACAACAAAAGATTCCTTTCATATCTTTTAGTAAAAACTCACCGAAGGATAAAATTGGATATAAAATATTGTATAAGGATATAAATATTACATATTGAGGAAACATGGATGTGTATGATAATATTTTCCCCCGTAAATTCTGAAGTATATACAATCTCGGATAAAAAATGAGATTTCGAGATTTTCCCTTACCTTAGGTCCGATTTGCTTCGTAAGTGTCCGAACCTCCTGTATAATGATTTAAATAATGTCATTTACTTATTAAAGAATCATATTAATTGTTATTATATCATATATGGTTCACTTATGACTTTATATTACCCGTTCTTTTGTAAATTCATGTTAAAGTAGCGTTTTGGGTAAAATCTTTTCATTTGTCGTCTGTGTTTTGACTTGTAATTATTCATATGATTACTTAGATCATGATTAATTAATCCCAGAATATAAAACATGATTTATATATAATATATATTCATAATATACATATATATAATATATCGATAAATGGAATGAAATACACCATTCATGGAGATGGTAGGCCGTACATACGCATGGACGTTGTTTTCGTTTCCTCATTGAATTGAATGGAATTAAATGGATGAAATACATATATATATACATAAATATAGTATCATTATTATGTAATATATTTCATGATTACTTATTATATATACTTTATAATAATTCATGAATGGTTAATCATTGAGAATGAATCTCATCACGTCGTGGAGACGGTATTCCGTATGTACGCACGAGCGATGATATCATTCCCATGATTGTGGAATTTTATTGGAGTGTATGTATAATATAACAGAATCAATATCACTTTAAAATAATCATATATAGTCATTATTTACACCATTATACCCATCCAAGTAAGGTGGTGGTGGAAAATAGATTACACCACAGCGTAGAGACGGTATTCCGTACGTACGCACGCGCGGTGATTTCGTTTTCCGTAGGATGGATAAGAGGTGAAATAAGGTTGTTTAATATTTATAATAACCTATAAGTATATTAGGGATACTGATGTTATTACCTCATAATGAAACAACTAAAGAAGAAGAATTGGAAGAAGAAATAAAGATGAAAGAATCGGTAGCGGGCATTACCTCTTCATTGAAGCGCCTCTTTGAGACCTCCTCTTAGGGCACTAAAATTGGTCTTTGAAGAAGACCAGGACCTCTAGGATGTTTCTAGGGAAGTGGAGAGGAGATATTGGCTGGTTTTGGCCGAGCTTGAAGGCTCAAAGCGGTGTGAGGAGGAGGAGGAGGTGCCCTTTTATAAGGGAGGAGAGAGGCACCTTTGGAATAACTAAAAAATATTATTTTATTATAAAGTCAAATTCGGTTTTTAACAGCTCCAAATTGATATATTATGAAGCTAAGGTGGGTATGGGTCGCAATACTCTCATCCAATAGAATTTAGACAAGTTTAGGTATCAATTTTGACCTTATCATTTAGATTTAACTTTAAGTTAGATAATTTTCCTTTTACCGTGTCTTTTTGTGTTCTTACACTATAGGGTTAATAAAATTACTATAACAAGCCAAAATAACCCCAAGTTGTTTATTATTAATATATATAACCTTATATAAGTCATTTGGCCGAACCTTAGATTTTTAGGAATAAAATAACAATTAATAATATAATATTTGTTTTAAAAACTATTTTATGTCATTTTTGACACTATTTAGTAATTGATTTTTGTAAAACTCATAACAGAATGATTAGTTCGAAAATATTTAATTAAATAAATACTAACATGTCATATTAACCTATAAAATTAGTGGAATTCATAAAAAGGCTCAAATTACATTTATTTGGGTATTTGTAACATCAATTATGTCAATATTTCATTAATAAGATAATTACTGCATCATCTTAGTGTCATACATAAATTAGATTATTTAATGTCTAAAAATTACAAATAAAATACCATTATGTAGGAAATCTTTTTAGATTTATAATTAATATTTATAGTCAAATTTATCTTATGTATAACCCTATATTAAAAATTATTTAGTTATTAAACATTGATTTTAACTATTTTAACCCTTCTTTAAATAAATTAATAATAAATGTCCTAATCTAATCCAAGTGGGCCTAAATGGTCATATTTTATTCCTTAGGTTGTATTGGGTCTAATTACACTTGTACAATAGAATTAGGACATGTGTTAGGGTAATAATAATATCATTTTTACCCTTAATTACCCTATTTACTTTTAACCGTGGTAAAAAAAGTAGAAAGTTACTATTCACCAAAAATTATTTTCATCTCATTGAACCACATTTTAGTCCTTGATATTAACCATGTCTCTCGGATTTTTGAAATTCTACTCACAGAAGCGGTGAAATTAAGTTTTATGAAAAATTCAGTTTTTTTAACTAACACTTAGTGGTTTCACTATTCATCAAAAAATGAAAGTTTCCAGAAAAATACCAAAAATTAGGCCTAAGCTATATTTGATATTATGAATTCAAAAATGATGTCTATTTTACCAAATTCAAAACATATTAGTTGAATTAATTAATTGAAAAATTAATTCTCGTCGTCAAAACAAATAGCGTGTTCTTAAGAGATAATAACTATCAAAAGATTGACACTTCTTTATGTCTGGTTTAAATGTGAAATTACATCCAATGAACAACATTGAATTAAATTGTAAAAACAATATTCTAAATATACTTTAAAACCACTCAAATTAATAATTTATCACTATTAATTATTTCGATTAAAAAAGTTGTTTTTAATTAAAATTTAGTAACTTTCACTATTCAGCGGAATATGAAAGTTATCCGAAAAGTACCAAAATTTCACCCTAAGCTAATTTCGATATTCCGAATCCAAAAATGAAGTCCATTTTGAATGATAAAATTTATAAAATTTCAAATAGTGGGTATTACTATTCATAACGGCTAGTTCATAATAATATTATAATAATATCTCGTTTAGTGAAACTCGGTATTGCTTAATACACACGCTATCGTGGAAGGTCACAATTGCGTGTAATGCAAGCCAAGTCAGGGATGCGTGTAGTGCAAGCTCCTTTTCCTGTAGCATACAACACAAGAAATCAATAAAATTAAAAAGAATATTTTTCATAAAATCTCGGGGTGTTACAGATATAATTACCTTGTGACTAATTAGTAGATCAGTTAAAAATTTCTCATGAGTATGGAACTGTCATAACGAAATATTCATGGTTGGATATGTGGAATATATTGATTATGAAAAAAATAGAAATTGTGAAATGTTTTTAAAGCACTGTTTGATTACTTTCTTTAAAAAATGGCTTTTTTTTGGAATCTAGTTGATATCGAACTTGTTTATATTTTGTTATAAAATATTCTATAAATTGTTTTTATATAAAATATTTTATATAAATATTTCTAACTTTTATATCATATTGGTATGAGTAGGGAAGTCATTTGGGGAAACCTAATGAGTTTTAGTACTCACCCCTACTTTTGAAAATTGGTGATTTTGTAAATGTCATCTATCAGGACATGGAAAAAAGTAAATTATCACACATATTTTTAATAATTTTTTATTCTTGGACTATTTGGTGAAGTTAGAGCATGAAAATTTTAGAGCATGGATCCTTGTGGTTGTATTAGAGTTTTATTAGTTTTTCTTCCACTTTTTACATTGTATTGTAGTCTTCTAGTATGGTACTTTATTTTAGTATGATTTTGATAAATTAAATTTTGAGTTTTTTTAATTGTTATGGTGAATCATATAGTGGTTTTTTTGGTTATGGTTTTTTTGGTTAGTGTTTTTATTCTTATAGGGAAACTCGTCCCCCACATGTATTGAAGCCCTTCAGAATTTATTTCCAGCCTTTAGCATCTTGGGGATGTTGGTTAAAGTCATGTAACATCTGACAATCCTCTCAAGATAATGATAAGGGGAAGGATGTTACAAATGGTATCTATTTTGTTTGGTCTAAAATTCTATTTGAGACAAGTGGTATCATCTTGGTTCTTCCAAATATCTTTCCAGAACAAGTGGTCCTTGACTTGGTATTGGTTTTCAGTCTTGGAGTTGAATTAATTATGTTCTATTAATTGATTTTGGATCATATAAAGACATAGGATTATTGGGACTTGGTATTTAGATCAAAAAAAGATATAGCTAACCTTTTTATACTAAACCTAAAGTTTCTATAGAGTTGAGTACATAAGTTTTTTAGATATAATTATAGGGTTGAAATCTCATTGTCATGGGTTTTGCTAATGAGATGAGAATGACATGCATTAGAGGAATGACTTCCCACTAGGAGTGCACACATCATTTTGAAGAATGGTTTATTATTTTATGAAAAAGTGTGGATTTTTGAATTTTTTTGAACATTTTTTCAAATTAAATATTTTGAAAAGCGCATGGTTGTGTATTACGAAAATGGATTGATTTTAAAAAGAAATTTGGAACTTTTCAAAAATAGATTAACATGGTAAATGAATTTTTTGGAAATTAATGTTTTGATAGTTAATGTGATAGAATTTGAAATTATAATCCCTGAGTTTCTAGAGAGTGAGACTTATGAATTTTTTTTTCGTATAGAAAATGGAACCCAGTGAGTACCATAGAAACCAACTAGAAGAGGCTACGAAGAATGTAGTTTCAACTGATCCACAGATGAACCAAAAAATGGTTCAGAGTATTACCCAATCATTTCAAGATATGGATACGGGGAGCCAGAGGGATGAGTCAAGACATGTGGATCATTCCATCCATCATTTGGGGTGATTCTGAACTAGAAAAATCAGAGGAATGAATGAACATGATGTATCATATTTTTGATTTCATAATCAAACCAATAGAGCTGAAATTCAAGATGGCGATGTATATGATATAAGATATTGCACGATTGTTGTGGGATATAGCTGTGTAGGCTAAATTGGATCAAGGATTTGTTTGGGAGGATTTTGAGGAATTTTTCAACAAACAATTATATCCACATATGTTCACGATTCAGGGGATAACAGACATATTCATCCTGAAGGCGGAAAATCTCTCTTTCATAGAGTATGCAAATAAATTTATGAATTTATTGCGCTTTTCACCTAAGGTTTTCACTGGTGCATCTTTTAAGGAACACATATTTGAATTAGGACTAAGACATGAGATTTTATCAAGATAGTTTTTTTCTGTATGACAGATTATACAGAGATAGTGAATAGAATGATGACGGCTGGATGGGACATCTTAGGAGCTATTGGAGAAGGAAGTATGTTGATACCCATGAGAACCAATGGGAACTCTAATGTTTGGAGAAAATAGAATAGGGGAACCTATTTCTAAGGTTGGAGCATGAATCAGAATCAAATTTTGGGATCAGTGAATATTCCTATGAGGCCCACAATAAGAGTGGAATATTTCCAATGTGGTTCTCTTGACCACATAAAGAGAGTGAAAAACACCACCAAGAGCATGCTGTAATTAAAACAAGATGGGGCATATTCAATTCTATTATCATAGTACTATGAGGTCAGGTGCCCACAACACTTCTCTAGTATCACATACATCCTTTAATTCAACAAAGAGAGGAAAACCAAATCAATCTCTTCATCAGAACAGAGCTAGCCATTGTGCTTATAGGAATACCATGACTCCTTAACAAGGTAAATCTCAGTAGGGAAACAAAGAAAAAAGAGTAGAGACAAAGAAATTATATGAAGTTGAACAGGAGATTATGGATGATTAAGATAGAACATCTAAAGTGAGAGGTATGATTCTTTTGAATTCTACCCTTATGAAAGTTCTATTTGACACTGGTGCATCACAATCCTTTATCGCTTCTCGTTCTATTGATTTGTTGAGTTTATAACTAGAGATGATTCCTTCTCAAATAAAACTTCAAAATCCTCTTAGTCAAAGATAATGTCGATCCATTCCGTGTAGAGAATTTTCTATAACTATGATGAATTTGAGTTAAATGGGTTTTCTATATACTGGAAATGGATGTCTATGTGGTAATCCTAGGTATGGATTTGTTGAAAATGTTTAAGGATAACATTGACTACTATAACATAATTGTTAGTTTTGCGACTGAGGATGTCATTGACCATATCTTTAGAGGAGAAAGGAGTGTGAAGATATGTGCAATAATCTTGTTAGAACTAGTAGTGGGAATAATATCTTACTAGTTGGAAGCATTGACTTTGGCATCAATTTAAGAGATAGAGAATATTTTTTTTCAAATTGTTATGGATCAATTTTCAGATGTGTTCCCTGTAAATTTCTCAATATTTCCACCTGTAAGAGAAGTAAAGTTTATGATTGATATCCTCCTAGTTAAAACTCCTATATCACTTACTTATTATCCAATGACACCAAAATAATTTAGTGAGTTGAAATTGTAGTTGGAAGAGCTAGGAAACAAGGGTTTTATTCATCCGATCACGTCTCTGTGGGAAACACCAGTCTTGTTTGTGAAGAAAGAAGATGTAACTCTATTTTTTTGTGAGGATTATCATAGGATTAAATAAGTTAAGATAAAGAAAAAGCATCCACTTCTATTCATTTATGATCTTTTCAATTAATTAAGGGGAGCATAGTTTTTCTCTAAGACTGAATTGCGATCAGGATATCATCAATTGTGAGTTTGGAAGGAGGATATTCCAAAAAAATATTTTAGAAGAATATATGACCATTATGAATATGCGGAAGTGCCTTTCGGTCTTAAAAATTCACCAACATTATTTATGGAATTGATGAATCATATATTTTATCAATATTTGGATTCTTTTGTTGTGGTGTTTTTGGAAAGAATATTGATGTATTCAATGACAAGGCCGATCATGAGAAACACTTGGTGATGGTGTTAGGAATATCGAGAGACCATCAATTGTATTCCAAACTATCAAATTGTGATTTTTGGAGATAAGAGGTAAAATTTCATGGCTATGTAATTTCTAAAAGAGGTGATTTAGTGGATCTAGAAAATATAGATGTTGTTATCTCTTGGAAACTGCCAAAGACTATCTTTGAGTTATGATGTATTCTTGGTCTAGCTAGTTGATACTGATAATTTTTATGTGATTTCTCATTTCCATATTCAAAAATTAAATCTATGGAAAAGAATAATTTTACTTTCAAATGGACTAAGTAATGCTAGAAATCTTTTTAGGAGTTTCATGTTTTTCTTACATCAGTAAATATCTTGATATTTCCCGAGTCAGGACAAGGGTATGTGGTGTATTATGATCCTTTGGCATCTCGGTTGGGTTGTGTTCTCATGAAATGAGACCATGTTGTTTCTTATGGATCATGGAAATTAAGGGTAAATGAGAATAACTACCCAACACATGATTTTGAGTTAGCTAAAGTCATCCATGCTTTGAATAATTGGAGTCATTATATCTTTCGGGAGAAATTTACTATGTTTACAGATCATAAGAGAATAAAAAATATTTCCTCACAACAAGATTTTAATATGTGACAAATAAGATGGATAGAGTATCTTTAAATGTTTGAATTTGACTTGATGTATAAATTGGGTAATGGAAATTCCGTGGTCGATGCATTAATAGAAAGTTGTATTCTTAGTTGGAAAAAGAAGCTTCAAATGACTGGAATATAATGTTGGTCCTAGATGACATGAATGTGGAATGTGAATATCAAGGTGATGACGTGGTTTTATTTTCAGTTGATATGGTTCCTAATTTGGTAAATATGGAAAAGGAGGCACAAAAATTTGATGCATAATGTGTGGAAATGAGTTCAAAACTCAATGGTGGGGAGACCATTGAGGGCATGAGGCTGGATGGGAATTTACTGTTGTGGTTTATAAATTAGATAGTCATACCTATGGATTGTTTGGAAAAACTTCTTCATGATTACCACCATTCAATATGGGCTATTCATCTGGGAACACAAAAGTTGTATAAGTCATTGAAAGAGATTTTGTGGTGGATGGACATAAAAAAGAAGGTGGATGATTTTGATTCTAGTTTCTTAACATATCATCAAGTTATGTAGAAAATCAGTGACCAGTAGGTATGTTACAGTCTTTACCCATTCCAGTGTAGAAATGGGAATGGATAGGTATGTATTGTATTATAGGTCTCCCTAGAATGGTTCAAAACATGATTCCATATAGGTGAGAGTATATCAACTTAAGAAGTCAGCCCATTTCATCCCTATTTGGGAAACTCATACGATGGAGGATCTATCCAAAATATATATCTATGAAGTGGTAAAGAGATATCAAATACCAGTTTCAATCGTATTAGACAGAGATATGAGTTTTACATTTCATTTATGGAAATATTTACAAAAATACATTAGGACTCAGTTGACAATTAATACGACGTATCATCCTTAGATAGATGACCAATATGAACAGATGATACAAACAATGCAAGACATGTTGTGGGCTTGTGTAATAGATTTTTGTGTCTCATGGGAAGATCACATGTTGTTGGTGGAGTTCTCATATAACCAAATATATCAACACTCAATACATATGGATACTTTCAAAGCATTGTGTGGGAGTCCTTTTCATTCTCCACTTGTTTGGGTGGAAATAGGTGAGACTTCACTATTTGGGCCGAGTCATGTCCAAGAAAAAATGGAGAAGATTCAATTGATCAGAAATAGGATGGATATAGATCAGAGTTGTTAGAAATATTATGCAGATCATTGTTGAGAACAATGTTCATTCATAGCGAGTGATCATGTGTTCATTAGGATTTCTCCAAGGCTTGGAAATAGACATTTTGGGAAGTAGGGATAGTTATATCCCTGATACATAGGCCCTTTTAAGATACTGGAATGGATTGAAGAGATATCAGTTGGAATTGAAACCATAGTTCAGTGCAGTATGTAATGTGTTTCACGTATCTCAGTTGAAAAATTATTAGCCTGACCCAGAACATGTGATCAGATGGAATCACGTTGACCTAGAACCAGAAACTTCATTGGTACTTATCCAGGTGTGGATTGTGGATACCAAGAGAAATACTTGCATGGAAAATCATTGGTCTAGTGTGGGTTTTGTGGATATATGGTCTGATTTAGGAAGACACTTTGGAATGTGAGAATGAAATAAAAGAAAAATAGTCAGAACTCTTTCAGAGCAATTGTGATTTTCTACTTTTAAGACACATAAAGAAAAATGGAGGGAAGAATTTAGAACCCATTTTTTCTAATATGTAACCCTTTATTTATATTTTTTTAAGTATATAAAGTATAAGGGTGAGGTTAGGTAGATTTTGGAGAAATTTTGAGAGTTTTGGGGGATTTTATACAGGTTAACGAGTGGTGTATGGTTTGTTAAAACCATGAAACACTTACAAGAAACTGTGCACAGTGAGATAGGGGAAAATGGGGAGGCACTTGGTTGGTGAAAGGTTTTACCAGACTGTGTTTCCACTAATGAGAAACCATGTGCTTTGAAAAATGATATTGGTTATTTTGAGGCAATGGATTCAGTATGGTTGGCACACAATTTGGACATCGTGTCAGATGACCTTGTAAGGGTCATTATTGAGGCAGTTTCTAACACACAATTATAGAATAGTTTACTTAACTGTGTGACTAAACCATGCATGGTAAGAAACTACTTCCCTAAAAAGTGGATCTCACTCATTTTCCCCTTTAACCCATTATTTATTCTTCTTATGTGGCCGTAACTATTGATTTTTCTTTCCCAAAGGTCGAGGAAGGTTCTCCCATCAATCTGAAGGTGATCCGAAGGCCTCCCGTGGTGACTATAAGATGATTCCTTGTGGTATGTAGTTGTTTTTCGTCGTTCTTGATGTTTTTCTTAGATATAATTCACTCCATCTCTCAATTTATTAGATCTATACCCACTCTGGGTATATATAAGGATGTGAACTCCAAATATGTTTATATTTGGTCTTTTTGATGATAGGGGAAGATATCTAAGACAGGTTCATAGAGATTCAAATGTGGATTTGTAACATTTTTCATGACATTTATCATTTTCACCAAAACACTTGAGGTATGTGGATTCACTATTGAATCCTCTTTCTAGAACTGATTAGATTCATTTCAAATTAATTCAATTGATTGAAATTTATTATGAAATTGGGGTGAAAATCATGATATAAATCCTCTTTGGTGACGATTTATGGTTTTTGGTGAAATTGTGGAAATGTGGTAAATTTTTGTGCAAAGTGCTTTGGTTTCAAGATTTTAAAATATGGCTTTGTAGGTTTTTTTGAAATGGATTGTTAGGGAAAAGGTTTTCAATAAAATGGTTGTTTTATTGAAATGTTTTTGGCATGTTTGGATTGTTATTGTTTTTGGGCATACCTTGTGGGTGTGTTTAAATATCATTTATGAGGCTTGGTTGAAATATGACATTGTTCTTAGTGCCAAAGGTGTAATAGAACATGGGATATAATTACCTTGTGAATAATTGGTATATTAAATAAAAACTGCTCATGAGTGTGTAATTTTCCTAATGAAGTATGGATGGTTGGATATGTGGAAAGGATTGGTTATCCCAAAAATGGAACTTGTGAAATGGTTTTAAAGCACTGATTGATTTCTTTGAAAAATGGTTTTTTTGGAAAATTGGTTGATATGAAAATTGTTTATATTTAGTTATAAACTATTTTAGAAATTTTTTTTATATAAACTATTTTATATTAATTTTGCTAACTTTTCTTTCCTAGTGGAATGAGTAGGGAATTAATTGGGGAAAACCTACTGAGTTTTAGTACACACTTATGCATTGGAACCCTGGTGATTTTGCATATTTTATCTACCTAGACATGGATAAAGGTAAATTATCATACTTATTTAGCATTAATTCATGATGCTTTCTCTTTTTGGTGAAGTTGGAGCATGGAGCTTCTAGATCTTGGAGTCTTGTGGTTGTCTAAGAGTTTTATTATTTTGTCTTCTATTGTTTACTTTTATATTGTAGTCTTACGATGTGGTACTTGATTTTAGTATGATTTATATGAATGAAATGTTGAGTTTTCTTTTATTATTATCATGAATCATATAGTGGTTTTTGTGTTATGTATTTCCAGGTTAGTTATTTTATTCTTATAGGGGAAATCATCTACCACATGTATTTAAGACCTTCGGCATTTGTTTCCAGCCTTTAGCATCATGGGGATGTCTCTTAAGGCCAAGTAATATCTCACCTCCCTCTCTATTCAATGGTAAGGGGTGAGATGTTACATCAACAACCAACCATTGATCCTCGATCAATAGTGTGCCCTCAAGGGAATTTAAAATCTCCATCATACCAGACATGACATTCCCAATAGTCGAATATAATATTCATTTATCATCGAGTTGACACCCTTTGATAAGGGAATCATCAATAGTCTCTATGAATCTTCTAAAAAACTACTCAATTGCACCAGGCCGCACCCACCATCCTATGGAATTTACCCAGCCTGAAGGCTCCAACCGATCCAATCCTCAAACACAAGATTAAAACTCAACTGCTCTAACCTAGAGATACCAGTCTCAATATATAAGGACCATCCTAGATCTCCTTATAAATCTTATTTGATAAATTGGATCACATATTTAGAATTACCAGGTCCAAATTATTTAATAAGGAAAATTTTGTTTTTAGGAATTAAAACTAAATTACTTAGGTATAAATTAATTGCCATGTTAAAAAAATTGTAATAGTGAAATTTATATGAGTAAAAGGATTGATACATGTTTAAAACATGTGTGAAAATGAATTCTAGAGGCTTCATTGACCTTATCTCACAAAAAAAATCATTATATTACATTTTTTTTACCTTGAACCCTATATAGTGACATACCAACATTGAAATGTAATGCGTACTTCTAAAATTAGCCTTCTCTTCACTCTTGAAAGTGAACCAGTTACACTACTTCATGATAAACCTATAACTTTGAATTTTATCCTAACAGTCTTCTTGTTTTTTCTCATAAAGGCCTTTATCAATTTCATAATCCATGGACCTCAATTATATATCCTAAGGCCTCTATTTCAAAGGATTTTTCTAATAAATTTATTTTGGTTCTCAATTTGATTATTTCTTACTCCTTAGCCTTTTATTATTAATATTTATATTCAAAACATATTTTATCCACCCTAATATAATATTATAAATATTATTAAAAAAATTTAATGTTATTATATTAATATATCAATGATTATTCAATCCTTTCCATCCATTAAGAAAAAAAAACAACATCGATCAAATGTATGTGCAAACTACCACCTCCATTAACCAATGTGGTTTGTTTCTCGTCACTTCCTCACATGGATAATGGTAGGGATATATTTAATAAATTAATATATTTCCGTTTTCACAATTATAAATATTAAAAGATAAATTATCATATACCTCTATTCTATCACATTTTTTGAGAAATGGAATTGTTAATCATGTGTATGTGTACACTACTACCTCCATGAATGAATAATTTCATTTGTTATCACCACCCTTCATGGATGGTTATAAGAATGAGTTTAATTAATTTTATTGAAATATATGACATTTTTAATCTTCTATATAATTTATATAAGCATTATATAAAAATATGTCCTTACTCCTCAAATCATTATAACATGCCCACTTTTGGGTTGGTTTTACCACTAATGAGAATGATGTTATAATAAAAATTTCATGAATGATTACGGAATATTATATAATAATAATATCATGTAATAATAATTTATTTTATATGTTTTAATAATATTTTAAATGAGCCATTGATATTTATTATATTTATTAATATATCACATTTTGATCATTAAACACATTGAAACCAATTCTTCCCAGTTAACTTTTTCACAAAACATAACTTCATCATTAACCAAATGAAAATGGAATATGATGATGAAGGTTCTGAGTGCATTGGATTCTCCTTTTATGGGTGGAAGATCAAAAATTAATTTGACTTAGAGTTTCCCAAAACCCTAATAGAGTATTTTTCATGATAAATTTATAATTAATTTATTTATACATAATTAAATGAATACCTAGTATTTGTATCTTTCTTCGATGATGATGATGTTCGTCATACAAAAGACCCTTTTCATATTACCTTTTTTATGCTTGTGGTATACATGTGTAGAATCCATTTAACGATGGCCCACATGTGGTTATTTGATCTCAAAACAATAAAAGATGGATCACTGAGTTTTAGCATGAGGGATAAATATTCTTTTATTATTTTAAATGATTTCTAGTCCTTCATGATTGAAGGATTTATTCTACTTCTTGGGAAGATGAGGGGATGAGGATTCAAGAGACAAATCTATTGTGTGAAATGTTGCTCAATTTTCAATTTTCAATTATCAATTAATGATTAACCCTTCACAATAGACATAAAAATATATTTATAGATCTAGGATTTAGGTTAAAATTTTATTTAATTTTTTACTGTCCATTAAATAATATAATAATCTATAACAAACTCTATTCTATATAATAACAATAATAATAATATTTTATGGTGTGCATTAACATTCACAATGATAAATATAATTTTACTAGATGGAAAATAAGTATTTATCAATAGATAAGGTCTTGGTCTATTCATACAACTCCTAATTTATTGAATACATATATAAAAATGGTACTCATTGATAAATATTTTATCCAAAAATCAGTGAATAAATATTTATTAAAAATCTAATAAAACAAATTAATAAATTGCATTACCAATCTGATAAATAAATATTTATTTAATTTATGCGATCAATAAAACGTGAATAAAATTATTCTTAGGTATTGAGTATTATATTTATTCTATTAATTTAATTAAAATATAATTTAATCAAGATCAATATAAATACTTAGTGCGTGACCCTATAAGATTTTTTTCTCATTGGAATTAGGTGGGTATACCAAAAGTCCAAGATTAATATATGGAAACATTTCAAGGAACCCAAGATAATGAACTTAATTTCACAATGTTTAAAACAACATAATAATGCTCACTATGTAATATAATCCCTTTATCTCAATATCTCATCATGAAGGCTATACATCAGTGTCATTAGCCTATATGCTTGGTACATATTTCTTTGACTATCTAAAATAAAAACATCGTTACACCATGATAATGAAATTTAATGATATGTTTCTATTATAATAAAATCCATGAGATATCAACCTCCATAATATAGAAATAAAAAATCCTTCCTCAATTTATTCGTTAATAACACATCAATCATGACACACCCAACATATAAATTTACACCTTGATCTGTATCATCATGGTTTATGAAATCCATATAAGTTCATGAGTTTTAATATGTATTAATAATAATCTTAATGTCTAAGTATCATCATACAAACTCACATATAGAAATATCTGATGACACAAAAACATGAAAATTTTATATTGGTGGGTCTGTTCTCATAATCTACCATCTTGGAGATTATTAAGTTAGAACTCCAGGTGAATAAATCTCATATTCTTATAAGGAATCACACATGATAGTGACATTCCATGTGTCCCATAATAGAATTTTATCCGACCATAGAACTATATTTAAGATTATCATCATAGAATATTAATTTTCTCATCATAGTGGGTAACTACTATGACCAAATAAATGTGATAGATACTTTAGGAAATTATTACATTAAATTAATGTAGAAAAATGAAAAACATATAACAAAATATTATTATTATTATTAAAATACTCAAATAAACATGTATTTAAATTACAAAAAATTGTTCTTAGGACACCAACTCCAACAAACTCCCACTTAGACTAGATCTAATTACCTATATCTTTAAGTCTACTAGAACTCACATGATAATTGTGTTTCTATTGAGTAAAATATTTAGTCAAGGGGTTCTATATGTTTTCTTTCAGGTAAGTACTACTCACTTTGACTTCACCTCTTTGAGAAAAATACATTAAAATATGATACTTCCAAAGAATATTATTTCCCTATGGATGTAACCTTGTCTCTTTTATATATCCCCAACTATAAAATTATCACAATAGAGTGTGGTAGGATCATTAGTAGTGGGTACCACATCAAGTTCTTGGATGAAGTTTCATATTTGCACCACTTATTTATATTTCTCATAAGCTACAATATACTCAAACTCTAATGTATAATCTACTAAAAAATCCTTCTTTGAGATATTCTAACTCAAAAAACCTATATAAAAGGAGAATATGTATCTCTAATATTATTTTAGTTCATCTTGATATGTTTGGAAACTAGAATCTAAATATCCTTTGATAGCTAGTTCCATTTCTCATCCATAAACCAAGAACATATCATTAGTATGCCTCTAGTTGTTAAGGATAGTCTGGACTTCCATCTAATGGTGGTCACTAAGTTTAGCTTGATATCTTCCAACCACACTCAAGGATATACTAGTACTTATCATAACCTATGTTACTGAACCAATTATTTATTCATATAGAATCCTTTCCATTATTTTTCTTTCCTCATGTGTTTGAGGAAACATTTTCTTAGAAATATTAATTCCATGTGACATCAACAACAATCTTCTCTTGGATTGTTCTATACTGAACATATTAAGTATTTTTTCAATATATATACTTTCAATTAGCCTAAGAAGTCTCTTAGATATATCATGATGGATCTTGATCCAATGAATATATGCTTCCTCACCCAAGTTCTTCATAGAGAAGAATTTATTCAAAAAACATTTAATAGACTGTAAGGATGATATTTCATTTCTAATAAGTAATATGTCATCAATATATACTATTATGAAAATAACTTCACAACCACTAAACCATTTATATACACAAGGATCACATTCATTATTTATGAAACCAAATTCAATTATATATTCATCAAATCAAAATTTCCAGGACTTGGACACTCAAATTAATCCATAAATGGAATTTTGAAACTTTTATAACATATTGGAATCCTTTAGAGTCACAAAACCTTTAGGATGTTTCATATATAAATATCCCTAAAGGTTCCTATTATAGTTGTCTATTTTTACATCCATTTTTAAAATATAATTGTCATGGAAGACCATAATGTAATGTATAATTATTATATATTTCAACAATAAAACTGGTGAAAAGGTTTCATCATAGTCTATTCCTTAAAATTGATCAAATACTTTTGGAACTAGTCATGAATTATAGGTATAGACTTTTATATCCATGCCCAATTTATTTTTTAATACCTATTTACAACAAATAGTATTTACATCCACTAGAGGATCTACCAAAATTTGGACTCGGTTTTGGTACATGGAATCCATTATAGAATTCATGGATTTTTTCACTTGGAAACATCTATTCCACTTACTGCTTCCTTATATGTTATAGGATCATTATTATTAACTAATAATGAGTCACCATCCTTAGTGACTACAAAACCATACCTTTCTAGTTATTTAACCTCTCTTGTATTCTTACAAAATAATTTTGTCTCTAGAAAATCTTCTTTCATGGGGTTTGGGGAAGTTTTTTTTTCCAATACTTGTGTATCTGGAGCCTAGAAATCATGAAAGTATATCTTTCTCCCATGATCAAATTTATAGATATGATCCGTATCAAGAAATTTGGGACTTATATAAACCAAAACCTTTTTTTATGAAGGCTTTTATAGGTAGTATCCCTTTGTTTCTTGGTATATCCTATAAATATACAATTTGAGCATCAAGGTGAAGGATTGTTATTTAAACATGCCTTAATAAATGCTTTATATCTCTATACATGTAAGTATGAAAACATGAGTTTCTTTCCACTCCACAACTATTATGGAATACCATTTGTCACTTTATTTGGCACCCAGTTTAGTATATATGATATTATTTATAATGTATATCCCCAAAAGGATAATGGAAGACTCACATGGATCATTATTGATCTCACTATGTCTAATAAGGTGCAGTTCATCCTTTCTCTTACAACATTACACTAAGGTGTATAAGTATGAGTGAGTGGGGATAATATCTAAAACTACTATAGGTAATCAATGAAGTCTTAATTAAGATATTTTCCACCATGATCTGAGTGGATTTTCTAAATATTCTTACCAAATATGGATCTCAACTTCATTATTATATTACTTAAAGATTTCAAAAGAATCAAACTTATACCTACTCAATTATACATATCCATATCTACTAAAATCTTTAGTAAAAGTTATGGAGTATAAGTACACACCCATTTCTTCAATTGGAAAAGGACCAAACACATCGGTATGAACTAACTCAAGAATCCATTTATCCCTTTAACCTTTTCACTAAATGGGGATTTAATTATTTTTCCTTGTAAACATTCATGACATGAATGAAGTTGTTTTAGTTTAAAGGAATATAAACATATATCTTTGTGTAATTTAGTCAAATGTTTTTCATTTACATAATCTAGATAGTGTTTCTATAGTTGGGTGTGGTGTGAGTCATGTGAAGTAGTTTCATTATTGATTTTCATTACTTGATTCGTGTAATCCATCACATTAATACATTTATTTAAATGGTCCTTTCTATAAAAAATCATATATTTATAAAATAAGAAACATAAATTCCTAAACTTGAAAATAAATTAATCAATATGAGTTACAGATATAGATATAATGTTTTTGGTAATGGATGGTATATAATAACAATATTTCAAAACTGTGATCATTATCATTAGCAACATGAGTTGGTAGTCATAGATAGATACAACAATTTTGATCCATTGGATTATCATAGATATACCTTCCTTTGATCAATCTTTCTAAATCTACTTGATTCCTATATTTGAATACAAATATGAGCTCCAAGATCTGTATCTAATTCCCAATTTGTAGAAACAAATAAATTTCACTCAATAAAAAATGCATCTGAAGATTCCCCTTGATTCTTTTCCTGGGTGTAATTTTTCTTCTTGTGGGCCTTATTTCCATATGTGAAATAGATAAAATCGTTTTCCCTTTCATCCCCCTTTATCTTTCCCTTCTAGTAAGGGTGTTATGAAGAATCTTTGGGCTTAGAAATTCTTTCTTGAATTTTCCTCTTCTTCACCATAAGTATGGAAGGATTTTCAAGATTCATCTCTTAATATACTTGGTAAAGAATAGTAAGAAGATATATGAGATACATAAAAATGTTTCTTATAATAAAATTAACAAAAGAATAGAAAATTCTTAGGTAGTGACATAATAATGAGATTGATGAATAGTTTATTAGGGATTTTAAACCCTAGATACTCTAAGTGCACAATGTAGCCAATGAGCTTCACTATGTGAGTCCTAACTAGTGCACCTTATACCAAAATTCTTTAAAATTGTTCCTTAGAGATCATAAAATGTTCATGTACTTCTCATTCTACATAGAGACCACTAAGATTCTAGAGCATGCTATAAGTATCCATGTTTTTGTGATACTTCATGAGTTCACTAGACATAGATGAAAGAATCAAATAATGAATGTTGAATGCATTGTTCAAGTTTTAATCATAGATAGAGTACTCTTAATCACTCACCTTCTTATAAAGTGGATTAGGTATTGACGATTCTAGGATGTAAGGTTAATTTTCATATTTAAACACAACCAGAAGGTTTCTAAACCATTACTAGAAGTTATTGGCTGGGATGATATGGTCTTTCTCCAATATGGATTATAGGGATAGTGTGGATAACAAACATTATATTTTATTATTCAAATTAAAATGAGAATATTATTAGTTCTTTTCTTGATTACAAATTATGCGAGAAATAATAATAATTATTTTCTTTAAATATCCTAATATTTTATCAAATCTCAATGAACCTCACTATTGAAATTAGAATATACCATCACAAAAGTCATTCTAGTAGAAAGGATCGATATTTACCTTTTTTCTAATAAATATACTATCCATAAAATCCATAATAATGCATTTAGTTTGGTGGTTTTTCCAAATACGATTTTGCTATACCTTGATCCATTGAGTGGACTCCCCAATCCTAAAATCTTAACTTTTATTTCCTCAAAACGTTCCCCTAAATTTGTATTGAATATAATTTGGCCATTAAATTCAATACTAGTTCTATTAAGTCAACTATATATATTAGTTAATACTTCTCTATAATTAATAATACCAGTGAATTTGGATGAAAAAATATTTTAACAATGGGTTCATCTTAATTTAGACAATGGAAGGATTAATGACTTAATATTAACTTTAGATATTTTTTTTAATTATGAGAAAATATTTCTTGTTTTATCCTTTACATGTCTTGTTAATATTAAGTAGATTTTACCTATGTGAATTAACTATGTTTTAATAAAAAATTTAAACACAATCTATTTATTTAAATTCTATATTTGTATATTAGTTCATTTATTTTTGTGATCCTGGTCATGTATCCATAAAAGAAATAATTCCTAAGACAAAAATAAATAAATAAATAAATAAACCAATTTGGAGCTTATCGAATGGTTGATTTATTGAGCTAATAATTAATCAACCTATGACCTAGGGTAAAAAATATTTTTTTGTCTTGACATGAGTTACAATATTCTACCTGTTCACCTGTGAACCACTTGGGTTAGAAATGTCTTAGTTACATATTTAACTACCCCACATGACTTGGTAACTCCTTTAATTACATGTATTTATTACTCATATGCAGTTTAGGTGAATGAAGGACTACTTAAGGGGAATTATATAAATAATATTTAGATATACATTTCATACATAATAAAGGAGAGAGGGATTACAAGAAGAAAATCATATTTAATTTAATAAATAATAAGTGAAAACCATGAAATAAATATAAATTAATTAATGCTAACAAATACATAGATCTTGGTCATCCTCATGTTCTTCCTTTAACATGAAACAATTACACATTTAAAATAACCAGCTAACATTCATTTCAATTCCTTATTTAATAAGATAAGACCTACACAAATTAATCTGATTAATTGTATTATTAATCAATTAATTCATTTTATCTTATTTTATCCAATCATACTTATATTTAAATCTTACGTGACATTAAATAAAATAAATTATTTTATTTTATTTATAACTCAATAAAATAGTACACAACTTTTTACTTAGAAGAAAATTGGATATTACCTATCCAAACTACTCAGTATGGTAAATATTTTAAGCAATTCATTTATGATACATGTTGCATACAAGTCATGTATCCAAATTCCACGAAGTGGAGTTTCAATTTAATGCCACACATAACATGTGAAAATTATGTAGACTGTATAATTTAATGCAGTGAATATTTAGTGTATAATTACTAAACATGATTCAAAACAAAAAATATTACAAAAAATTAATTAATCATTTAATATAATATAAAAACTAACAACCTTAATGTACTATGAACTTAATGAGGAACACTAACCTCAAGTTGATGAGGTTTAATGGAGTAATAAATGAAATTTAACATTTCTATGTAAATAGGTAAAGTACATGATGCGTGCAAGCCATCCACATGGTGTTTACTTCTCTTTATAGGACATTCGTAGTACATGACTAGGGACTCAACATGTACTTCTGATGAAAATTTATGAAGTACAAGATATGTGTATAGGATGCATGATGTGTACTTCTAGTTATATGTCTAGCAGTCTTATGCACCATGTATTAAATAAGTGTGGTGTATTAATTACATGATGTAGTTTAACCCCATGTTTTATGTCTTGAAAGTACATGGACTACATGATGTGTATTCAAACTATAAAAAGTGTGCTTCATAAAATCCTTCTTCCACCTTGGTTAGTCTACACATGGGGAATTTATTGCACATGGAATGTATTAATTACATGATGACCTAGAATCCATGGGGAAAACCTTGTGCAGTAAACAAGGATACATGATATGTTACAAAGGAGTAAATTCCATTTAGTCTTATATTATCTAGCTAGGGTCCTTGTAACTTCTAGGTGGGATATTTATTTTTAAACTTATTTATTCATTAGCATATCTTGGTAATATTTTTGAGAAACAAAGAAGAGGAAGAAGTGATTTTGATGACATATCGAGAATGAATTAAACCTTGAATCGAACCTTAACTTTTAAATGAATAATGATCAACAATGAAATAAATAATTATAAATTTGAACATGAATGCTTTGATACCACTTGAATGTTCCGAGCACAAAAAAAGAAACTCGTTTGGGTGATAAATAAAAAATTAATCTAAATTAGGGTTTCCTAAAAACTTTATTGAGGATCTATCATGTTAAATTTGTAATTAATTTATTTGGATACGAATAAATGAATACCTGGTCTTAGGATCTTTCTTCTATGATGATTCTTTTGATCATCTAAAAGAACCTTTTCAGATTACCATTCTTGCGCTTGTATGATCCAAGTTTTGAATCCCTATAGTGGTGATCTATATGTGTTAATTTGATCTTAAAACCATGACCAAGGGAATTCTAGGTGCTATATTGGTGGATTAATCATCTTTTTTTGTTCACCTTGATCTAATAACTTTCAGTCCTGAAATATTTCTTCTCGTTCTTAAAAAGATAAGAGGAATAGGAGTTGAGAGAGAAATCCATTGTGCCTAAAAATTCTCAATTCTCAATTTTTGATAACCGATTAATTATTAACCCTATACAATAGACATAACCATATATTTATAGAGATTGGATTTAAGTTAAAATATTTTTTATTATCATACTAACCCTTAAATAATATAATAACATTTAACAAACCCCATGCCTTATAATAATAATAATATTATTATTTTATTGTGTGTACTAACTTTCACAATGATAAATATATTTTTACATGATTTCAAATAAATATTTATCAATGGATGATGTCTTGGTCCATAAATTCTTCTCATGAGTTATTAAATACAAAAATAAATAGTTTATTCATAAATTAATATTTTTCTCCATAAAACAGTGAAAAAATATTTATTAAAATTCAATAAAATAAATACATAAATTTCATGTACAATATAGTTAATAAATATTTATTTAACTTATGCGATTAATAAAAATTAAATAAAATTATTCCTCAATATTGAGAGTACTATTTATTTCATTAATTTAATTCAAATATAATTTAATAGAGATCAACAGAAACACTTAGTGTGTGACCCTGTGGATTATTTTTCATTATCATTAGATGGGTACACCTAAAGTATAAGATTATCTTCTAGAAACAGGTCATGTCACCCAAAAGAATGAGCTTAGTAATGAAATATTGACAACCACATATGAAAAATCACTATGTAATGAAATTCATTTTTCTCAAAATATTATCAAGAAGGTTCTATACCCATGTCATCAACCTAAATTCTGGATACATATTTATTTAACTATTAGAAATATACACATCACTGCACCATCAAAAAGGAATTTAATGTGATGGTTCTATTAAAATCAATGGGATGAGCTATAAACTTCTATAAATATGGAAATGAAATATAATTCCTAAACTTATTCATTAATAACACACCAATATTTATGTACGCAACATATCCAACTTCTCCATGAATTGTATCATCATGGTTTACAAAAAAATCTAAGTGCATGAGTTGTAATATGCATTAATAATAATATTAAAGCCTGAGGATCATCATGCATGCTCACAAGTAGGACTATTCTATGACTCCAAGACATGAAGAATTCCTACTGGAGGGTCTGTTCTCATAATCTCCCATCTTGGAGATTACTAAGTGAAAACTTAATGAGATGGAGTCTCATTTTTTATGAGTACTCTCACTTAAAAGTCACATTCTACGTGTCCCATCATATAATGTTATTTGATAGTAAAACTATATTTAAAAATATTGTCAAATAATTTTAAGGTTCACCTCATATATGGGAACTACTAAAACCTTATGAATTTTACAGATACTCTTGGACATCATTACATTAAATTAATATATAACAATGAAAATATGTAACAAAATTTATTATTAATATTGAAATAATCAAATAAAAGTGTAATCAAATTATAAACAATTGTTCCTAGGTCACCAACCCCAAAAATGGATCATTGAAATTCTATAATTCTAGTTCTTGGATTATCATGGAATGATGAACTTATAAATAATAATTAAGAATATATCTTATAATCATGATACTTATAAAAAACAAACATTTTAAATTTCTTATCAACCAAAGATAGAAATAAAATATAACTGAGTAATATATTTGAAACATATGGTTATAAAATAAGTTTATAAAAGGTTATAGATATGAATAAGGCTTTGAAGTAGGCGATTAAGATACTTATTTTTATTATACATAGGGTTAGAGAACATTCAACTAAGAGAGAACACAAGGTAACAGGTTCTCTATCTCAAATTTATTTTCTTAAGACATATTTCATATTATATACAAAAATATATTTGATATGGTATAATTATTGTTTAATGGATGTAATTTACCATATTCATACAATTCATTGGGTTTGAATAGCCATATTTTTTTTTCATTTTTAAATGGATTTTTATTCAAAGGATATCAATGGTGTAATGGGGTTTTTGCATCTCAATTTTTCTTTATTGAGATGTGATTCCTATTCACCAATTGTTTTCTTTTTGTTTTATATACATTATAGATTCATTAATTTTTATAAAAATTCTAACGAAATGTATGAGATTTATATTTCCATCTCACATTTTATCATGTATGAGCATCTAATTAAAAAGACACCAAATTTGTAAGGGTATCTTTGACTCTATTTTCAATTCCATGATACATGAATAATATTTAACACCATAATTCCTTTTATATGTTGTATTCATTACCCAATTTCCATTATGTATAATTTAATTTCATGCTATCCCTATTATGTTGTTCTGATACTTATATTACCATTACTGCAAATATTTTCCATCTGAAATTTTTTTCTTTGAAACATACTTAGTATTATAAAATTAATTTAGTTTACAAAGAATGTATATTACCAGTTTTATATATTATATCATGAACTAATTTAGTTATGGTATTTCAATTTCTATTTTAATCTCTCTCTTTCAAGGTTTTTAAATTGGGATGTTACCAAATCTTCAAGGGATTTTGATGACTCAAAAATCCTTTTTCTATTTATAGTTCCACTTCTTGAACTTAATTCTTCTAATAATGGTTGATTATAACCTAATATTATATTACATTGATTATCTTATAATTCCCATCATTCTATTTTGTCTTGGGTGATTAATCACACTAAAAACCCATCACTACCCTTTTATTTCCAAATTATCCTCTATTATAGTCATGCTTTTTCTTCGAATTCCGTTACTCTATGAAAACCCTTTTTCATTACTTTATTTGAAGGGAATTAAACTAAATACTAATACATTGATTTATTTGGGAAATTGTTTCACTAAACTGTATACTGTTACTTTATATGATGTTAGTTAGATGATGCTTACATAGAAATATATCCCACTTATTGATTGGGGAAATATTGAAAATATATATTCTTATCATTTTGATATGGATGTTTATTGATTAGTGAGAGAAGTTGAATATTTATTTCTTAACCATCCCCATTTTTTCATTGGATAGATTATGTTAATTTATCGACTTGATAATTATTGAAATCACATATATTTGATATCAATATGGACGATTATATATTACTATGGCATGTTGATTATGAATTGTGTTGTTATTCATATCATTTATAAATTTAATGCATTAGAATTAAATAAGTGAATAGTGATACCCAATACTATATAACCTCTCAATTCATCGGTTGGTCTCATGGGAAAAAAGTTTTGGGTATTTGACATATTCCTACCCAATGCAAGTATGATGTCTTTGTTTCAAACATGATAACAAGAATGTTGTCTTGGATGTATCCTTGATGAAAAGAATGATGTATTAGATGAGTCATTGATGGTAATGATCAAGATATCCAATATTATGCCTTCCATAACAATGAAAAAGTTATTTTTATCTTTGTGTTTATTTATATTATTAACCATGCAATTATTTCAAGATAATATGATCAGTTATATGGAATTATTTGATTTTCATTTACTTCTTTCCATATTATTCATTCCATGTTTATTCTATGATAGCTTCTAGTATATTATTTCCATCACTGAGTATTTGATCTCACCATTCTTATGTTTAAATTTCCCAAGTTTATGAAGAAAATTATTTCACATTATATGTCTAGAAGAGTAGCATGTGTTTCTAACTGATTAGAGATGCTGAAGATATATTATAAATTAAATTGTTTCAAATTTAGTGTAAAAAATGTCTATTTTATGAGAAAGAGATGATATTAGTTATTTAATGAGTTATCCTAATTATCTAAAGATATAAACAAAAAATATCATGATAATTTTTGTAATATAATATTTTCTATAAATCATGTAATTATTGGAGGGGTATATCTAGGCTATAATAGTTGATATCAGAGAAGGTTTTAGATAACATTAGATATTAGGATATTATCTATTGAGGATAATTTATGAGTTGTAAATGTAATTAAGGGTTGATAAGTTAAAGATGATCATAATTTAAAAGGTATAGATAACCCTTTAGGTTATATATGGGAATATAGAATATTTTATTGAATTATTTTGAAATAAATATAGAGAAAACCATGGGAATGAGTCTAAGTATTGGTAAAACACCGAATTTTTTGAAAATTATTGAGTTTTTTGAAAATTATTGAGTTTTTGATGCACCTAGGGGTAATAACCCTAAAAAAGGATGCTTGTGTATAAAATCTATCTTTACTCGGTGCATGATGATTTGGGCTAAGAATGTACATTTGACTAGACACTCATGGGGGATATTCTTTGGATGATTCACATACACCTTATGAACCATTATAAAGGATTTAAATATATTGGTTAGGGAAACTAATAGTAGAATTACCATGGATAACATTGATTAAAATATTGAGATCAATAAGTTAGGTATATATTAATTGATATGTGATTTTGTGGATAATGAGTGAGTTAAATTTGTGGAGGATAGATTTCATTGATTTTCAAGTTTAGAAAAATGTTAGAAAGTACATAGTAATTTTGGACTATTATTTTTTAGGATTAATAGGATTAAATAATAAAACCTAAAGCAACATAGGTTGAACCAATAATAACATTACTTGAAATTAAAATAAATGAGAGATATCTTGATGGTGATATAGAGTCGAACATCTTAGAATTTTTATAATTATATTATGATGCTAATTTTTCATCACTCATGTTGACTATTTTTGTTTTAGTAATGTATAGAAAAATGAAGAGCCAAGTTAATAATGAATATGATGAAAAATACAATGATGGTCCTAATGTGCATCCAAATGGGATAATAATTAAAATGATAAATCTTATGGTTATTCCTAATAAACTATCACGAATTATAATTAACAATCCGAACTTAGTTGAATTTATAAACACAACAAAGAAGAGAAGGATAAATTCTTATGCAAGTTCAGTTGATGAAGATGATGAAAGAAAGAAGATTCAATTTCTTTTGTGTCAAAAATTCAGTAAGAATCATCAAGGGGAATGTATCAAATTAAGAAGAAGTTAATTCATGTGGGTAAAAGGATGTAAAATTTCAATAATATACAATGGAAATATGAAGCAATTCATAAACAAGATGAGGGGAGAAATGATGTGTTTCCTAGTTGTACCTGTAATATTAAGGTAGACACCTCATTTGATATTACATCTTGAGTTATGGCTATATCTGAGATACCCTTAAATAATTTTATTAGAAAGTGACAATTTAAATTAAGTGGAAATAATTTATTTAATGGGGGAGAATTCCACACCTAATATTTAAAATATATGTTCCTTGGAAACCTAATGTGTTTGAAATTTTTATTCATAGAGAACAATGAACCACAATAATCCATGAAGAAATATATAACCATTGAAATATAGCTATAGAATTGGTGGGTAAAAATATCAATAACCTAATTATGAAATATATAAATTAATAAAGATAATTTTCATTATTAATACTTAAGTATTAATAAAATTTAATTAGTGGGGCTAAGTAACTAATATGGTTGATTTATGCTTTAAAATATAACCCTTTTAAAAATGGATTTTATGAAATTTATTTTAAGATACTGAAAATATTATGGATAAAATGTATTAATGATATAAATCATATTTTAAAACCAAATTTCATTAGTAGTTTTTAGGAAATAATAAGAAGAATAAATAATATTTTAAAAAGTTATTTTTCCATGAAAACAGTTTTCATTATATATTTATGTTTATATTAAAAGTTATATTCTCAAATTTTAGAATTTTAATTTAACCAAATTTAATTATTATTTTTATTTATAATAAAAATGTTAACTTACAATTCATTTTTATAATTTTTCTATAATAATTTATTTTTAGGTGAATAGTGAAAAAATAGTTATTTACTAGACGTTGCATTTATGGATATATCAGGAATTATAAATTAAATAATTATAATAAATTTTACACAATCAAATATGCATTTAAGGAGTAAAAAAATACATTTCAAAATACTATTACAATTTATAAAACCTTTTTTAACATTTTATAAACTTGATTAATACTTCCTAATAAAGGAAACTACTTTTTGTATTTTATTTTATTTAAATATTATTATGATAAAAATTCAATTTTAGATTTATTTTAAATCCAAAAAATTAATTTATTTTATAATAAAACTTTTTTTATTATAAAAATCTAAAACATTAATAATTTTATCCTACACATAATCAATAATCTTAAAAATACATTTTTTATAAAAATAGGGGTTTACGCCTAAAAGGCGATCATATTAAAATTCACATTTATTATACATATAAGTAATATTTTATAAAATTTATTTCATATTTATAATCATTAGGTAAAAATTATTTAATAATACCCATTTTATTTTTAGGCATTAAATGTAAATTACTTAGGTAAAAATTAATTTTCCATTATTAAAAAAAGGAAAATGTAAAAAATCTAAGAGTAAAAGGCATGATACATGTTTATAAGAAGTGATAAAATTATTATTAGAGGATTTATTGACATTATCTGAACCCAAACATCATTATTTCTCACTCTTGGAGCCTTTGACCCTTGAATAGTGACATAATATTATTGAAATACAATGAGTACTCCCGAAATTACCCTACACTTATGAAAGGGGGTCCCTTCCACCACTTCATGATACACTTATCCATTAAAATTTAATTCCTAAAATATTATTTTTTTATTTTATTATAATTATATATCATTTTCATAAGACTTTGGTCTCAATTAGATATCTTAAGGCCTTAATTTCCAAGTAAAGTTCTAGAAAAACCTTTAGTTCTCAACGTGAGTATTTCTTACTCCTTAGCTTTTTATTCTAAATATTTTTCATTCAAAATACTTATAGACACCACAATATATTGATAAATATATTATTTATATAATTTAATGTTATTATATTAATGGATAAACCATTATTCAACCATTTCCATCCACCAAAGAAAACAAAACAACATTAATCATGTGTACATACGAACTACCACCTCCACAAAATGTTGCGGTTAATTTCTCATCATGACCTCCCATGGATGGTGATATAGATAGATTTGATGAATTAATATGTTTCCTATATAAAAATTATAATTATTAAATTATTAATTATCATATACCTACATTCTTTCCCATTTTTGAGAAATGGAATCATTAATCATGTGTACGTGCAGACTACCGCCTCTACAAAAGACAAATTTCATTTGACATAAAAAAGCTTCATAGATGGTTATAATAATGAATTTAATTAATTTAAATTATATTTTTAGAATGATAAATATTATGTAAAAGTTATACTATTATTATATAAAAACATGTCCTCACACATTCAATCATAATAACACGCTCCGGTTTGAGTCAATTTTACCACCTATGAGAATGATACTATAATATTTATTTCATGAATGATTATGGAATATTATATAATGATAATATCATGTGATTATAATTTATATAAAATGTTTTAATTATTATTTAAATACTTTATTAATACATAATATATTTATTAATATATCACTTATTGATCATTAAACATGATAAAACTAGATCTTCACAATTTCCTTTTTGAAAAACTGTACCTTTATTATTAAAAAAATTAAAATGGGATATAAATAACCATGTAAAAAATTAATTATAATATTTTGGATTATCTATGAATTATTAAACTCGAACTAATGAGTAATAGTCAACCCCATCACCATGATACTAGTACGAAACAAACAATAAAAATTTCATAAGACCTGATGATGGAAATAAAATATAAAGTATCAATCGATAATTTATAGTTCTTTTTTGATTATTAAAAATATAAGAAATGTGTTAACTAACTTATTTTCCAAAACACAATATATGTGTGATGATTACACAAAAAACCAGCTATGTACTCTTCTTATTCTTCTTCTCATTCTTCTTATTCTCTTATTCTTCTTATTATTTTTATGTTCCTCTCAGTATATCCTTTTTCATGTAATAACCCTATCCCCAAAATCTTTAAAAAATAAGATATTATTATTATATTCTAGATTTTAAATACAAATTTAAATTTAAACTAAAAACTTAAATTAATTTATCTTAAAAAAATCTTGATATTTATTCAGTAATTTTATCTGTACAAGTATTATATCTATGCTTGTTTATAATAATTAGGCTTAATAATTCAAGTAGTATTATTCTATAAATTAGAAAATGAGTCACATAATCAAAACTTTAAATTCTATACTCTTTCATAAATCAGACCATGAATTCATACATAATGAGATGATCAATCAGTTTTATTGAAATTCTTCTCAAAATGATTTTTCTTTTGTTGTGTGAAGAACATATTCATGATGTGATCCATATTTATAACTCAAAAAAGTGTGAATATAACCTCCTAAAACATTCCATCACAATGTGACTCTATATATTACGGCATGATCAAATAGTTTTCTCCAACCACTTCTCAAACCAATTCTTCCTTTGCAGCATGAAAAATTTATTTATGGCACAATTCATATTTAATCCTAAAAAAGCATGAAGCTAATCTCTCACCACTTATCATCATAGTTAAACTCCATCCTAAAAGAAAAACCTCATCCTATACTATAGTGTGTCCTTATCAATACAACTAGACTGTTAATTAATTCATAGATTTAGCTGTAAGACTTTATACATCTATAGATTTCTTTATTGTGTGATAATCACCTTCATTGAATGATTCCTTGTAATTAAATAAAATAATAAAATAATGAAAGATCATGGTTATTAATCATAGTGGTACTTCCACTTCAGGATATAATAATTCAGAACATCATCAGATTTAGTTCTTAAATCACAAAATAAATCTTTTAGTTACAATACGAGTCATCCATCAACTGGAATATTTATTATTTACACAACATTCAAGCCAACATGAATTAATCTTATGAATTTCCACTTGTATCATGATGATATAACCCATGACGTGACTATAATTAGTCTCTCCTTATTTAGAGTCTATCTGAATTGATTGGATTATTCTTTTAGTTACTTTGTTTTGTTATGTGTCCAGTTAGTTTCTTCAAAAAATCACTTGGTTTGGACATGCATTCAATTGATTTCTTCATGTAGTCCCTTGGTTTGGTTATGTGGTCGATTGGTTTCTTCTTATAGTTAATCTGTTGGGTTGTGTGGTTGATCGGTTCCTTTTTGTAGTTTCTTAACTCTATGCAGTTAACCCCTTCATTCAATTTCTTAAATAGTTTCTAAACATAATATTTTTTATTCAAAACAAAAACTTTTACCTTGAATTATAAAAGTTGATTTTTTACATCAAAATAAGGAATTTAAGGCTTAAATAAATGTTTTTATATATTCTAATTGTGGATATAATTATAATTTTTAATTACTTTACATCTAGGGTTTTTAATGGGTAGTTTCATGGGATTTTCATGGAACCAAATTAAAATAGAAATAAAAGGAAAGTTGACCAAATTATCTATCAAGGATCTATGAGGATTTGTATCTTCACATATAAAATATAATATTACCTCCACTTGAGTTTTTTCTTATTTAATTTGTGTATGGATGATCCAAAAATATATTATTGAGTCTTGTATAGTGGATTTATATACCTTAATTGGGTTGAAATTATAATCTCTTTCCCAAATATACAGAATACATAGATTGATATACACAGATCCAAATCCCCAAGCCCTAATCGTTTTTTCTTACAAGGGTAATACCACAATAATAAAACCAAAACCCAATTAAATTCACTTCCAAGTAGAGAATACCCAAATTATGGAAATAAATTCAACTAGATATATGCATGCATGATAGGATTCCAAGAATTTAACTTTTCCACTACCTTGAATCCTACCTGATTTTATGGGGTTTGAACTCTCCTCCATTGGGGGTAGACTGCAAAATGGTTTGATTGTACATGTTAATGGACTATTCATTCTAAATTTAAGTCATTGAGTAATCCTCAGATAAGTTAATGCATTGATACTCTTGACATTCAATATCATTGTCTTTGTCCCTAGGAAAGACCTACCATGTTGTAACATCCCCAAATGAGAGATTATTATTGGTTTTATCTTCCTATTTGGAGGGTGGGATTTTAAGAATCCATTTGTTAATTATTTATCACATATAAGAGTTAAAAGACAAAAGAATAACTGAATACACAAGTGAAAATAAATAGAGATGGTGAACAGGTCATAAAAAACTAAACTGATCCAACCCATTTTATAAATATAAACATCATCCATAAACACAAGGACACAACAAGGAATAAACTGATAGAACTCTAACCAGAAAAAAATGATTACACACCAACTCAATCTGAGCCCAAAACCATCACCATAAAACTTATGATTACTCACCACCACCAAACTAACCCCATGATAGCCTCAAGGAATAAGGATAAATCGAAATGGAATCTTTCAATATTAAATATATATAGTTTTGAGAATAAAATTCTAGATGGTCACTACAACCAACCAAAATTATGAAATTTTTTTCATAAGGAAATTCATTAAATCTAGTTTGTAAATGAACTAGAAAGTAAGATTTTAAAATATAATATATGAAAACAAAATAAATTCCATAATAAAATTCAAAATTATGAACTTTGTTTTATTAAATTGAAAATAAATTCTTTGAAAATAATCCATAAATCTAAGACATATAAATATCAAAAACTTGTCTATATTTCTAAAAACAAAACATTTTTTTATCTAAATGAAAACTGCCACTTTAATACATTTCACTTAAACTAAAATACCCATTTTTAAATTCACTTTAAATAACCCACACATGATCATATAAATTAAAAATAGGTTTTACAAGAATATTTGAAAGATAATTTTTTCATAGGGAATGAACCAACACACACATGGGTAAATTTAAAAAAATATGCACTCTCCACAAAATAATAAACATATCAAATATAAAAAAGAAAAGTTTCATAAAAAATGAAGTTAGGGGAAATTATACACACAATCACTGGATAAAACTCCCCAACATCAATAATAACTCAAACAATAAAATGTGTCATGGGATCAACCCTAGTATTCCAAATGTGTGAAGAATTTAACCATGTAAGAAAATTCCAACTCATGAACCAGCTACTGATATGTTCTGCTGTTAAAATCCTAAGTAATCTAACTATCCCCACATGCCTCATTGTAATGAAACCCCCCCTCCAAGCCCCTTGATCCTAAAATGAATAGAGATACACTAGTGGCATTTGAACCGACTATAATAATAAATTAGATCTCCCACTTAGTACTCAATTTATCATGACCAAAATAGAACTAAGGAAAATAACATGATAGTAACAGTCTACAAATAAGGAACGCGTAATGTCTCACCCTCACCCCTAATAACCAATAGTGAATAAACCTATATATCATAAGCACCCAAGGTATAAACAGGAACATTCCCACACAAGGGGAGAGATTATAATCTCATAGAGATAAAGAAACCCCACACATGGGGTAAATAAATCAAGGGGAATTCAATGGGTGACTTTAACAATCACTATTTTAAAACCAATTTTTTAATCAAGACTTCAATACGAAAATATTTCTTGGGATTCCATGCCCTTACAAATTTTATAAAACACCATTCCAAGCACCATTTGGAAAATAGTGGAAATCACCCACATATTCAAAACATTTGAAAGACACCCACCAAAATGAGAAATCTTATTTTAAATAAAAAAATCTAAAAGACCTTAATTTCCACCATATATTTTTCAAATAACTGTTAAGTAAATTTTACAAGGGGTAAACCACACTCCCATTTCAAATAAAAATTTTAAATCAATTTTAGGACCCCTTTATAAAACATTTTGAGGTCAACACCCCACTTAAAAACGAAATTCAATTTAAAACATAATTTTCCCCTATTAAAAAGTAAAACTAGATAGAAATACCACTCAGAACATGAAAACCATTTAAAAATAAACACATACACTTCATAAAATCTTTTAACTTTTAAACTTTTCATTTAAAACTTGAAAACATGGAATTCACATGAAAACCCATTTATTCCAAGATCAAAAAATAGTGAAATGGTTTAAAATCACTATAATGATATCACATACAATAATATTTCATAAAAATGGATTTTAGAAAGAATATTCACTCTTTGATTTCCAAAATGAATCAATTGTATAGAGACACCTACTTGAATAAGAAGAAACCAAGTTGAAACACTTTATAACATGTCTCCTTCAATTATGACTACACACATGAGGATTAAAAATGCATCTATAAATAGTAGACATAAAAAATACAACATTAGATCCCCTTAGAGCCCAAAAATTAGGAACAAGAGTTCTAGGGTTCATGGGGGAAACCCAAATCAATAGAAAAGAGATAGGGAATGTAAGAAGAGATAAAGAGAAGAATAAATACCTCAGAACCTCTGGAATATCACAAAAGTAAGATAAAAGATCAAGATAGGATGGTAGAGATCATCCAAGGTCTCCCAATGGCTTACAGATGAGTTTTTGGGAGAAGGGTGGGGGTGGGAGGGGGGGGGGGGGTTAAACCACTTTTAATTCAAAGAGGTAAAAATGAGAAATTCCCAAAAATGAAACACCCAATAAATCTAAACTATTTAGATGTATTGTTTGTTAAACCATGTTCCAACTGTGTGATGTCCACTTAATAGGTTAGTAGCCCCTCACACGATTCAACTTTGGCACCACATAGTTTGAAAAAACTTGCTCTAAATATGGCATTTGACACATTAAAAAACAAGTGGGAAACCAAATGTTTTCCACATGGTTTATGAAACCATGTTCAAGTTATTATCCACACCTCAAACAGACCGGGGATAAAACATGGTTTCTCCAAGATAATTTCTTGGCTTGGACTTAACTGTGCATAACCTGTGCTAAAAAATAATGCACAATTCAAAATGAACTAAAAGAGATAATTGTGAAGGGATTATACATGGTTTCCCTCAAACCATGAACCATGGCCATGCATAGAAGGAAGCAAATAAATATTTACAAGCTTCAAGCCAAAAATACCTATAAACTCAAGACAAAACTCAACCTCATAAAATAACACAATATAAACAACAGTGTGACATATGGAGTGTCATAGAATTCCCATCATGCCACATTCTTCCCCAAACAATTCCATGACAAAAATTAAAGGCAAGATATTACAATATTTCCAAAGATAAGTTATCTAAAACTAACCATTCAACATGATCTAACCTTGAGGCCCAGAACTGAGATCCCCAAAATGATCAAATTGATCAACCATATGGTTTCCAAATGTCTCCAAGAACAATGAAAACTAAAAATTAATCAATAATTTCTCTAAAACATGAGAGAACTATAATGGTATCCCCTCCATTATGAATTTCGCTAACATAGTGGAACTAATGGAAATTACTGGGAGACACATCATAATAAAACCAAGTATCCATGAGACAAATGCATTATCAAACTAGAAGCACTTCAAAACCTAAATAAGTAATAATATACAAAACAAGACTCAAAATAATGATATGAACTCTCACCTAAGGTCACGATACAAAAGTATTACCTAGGGTTAAATCCTAGATCACCCTCATACGGTGCATACTAAACAGACCATGATAAAAACTAACTAGCATACCAAACTCAATTGGTATACCACACACCCTAGTTACCCAATGGTTCCCCTAATTCCTTTCTCATGTCCAAATTATGAGCACCCCAAAGGATAACCATAATAATGGGTGAAATGAAAATTGTTAGTTAAGGTTCAACCAAATAGTGGGGCATAATAAAATAGTACTCACAACAAATTAATAATGAATTAATTTAACTACATTAACACACTCAAAATACATCCACAAGGGTGGGGTGAGGGTGGGGGGGGGGGTTATTCCACAAATGAAAAAAATTCATGCCATAAATTTTACCCAAATCCATCCATGATAAAAATCTAAAAAAGTAAACATCCATAATATTCTAACAACAACATCCAAATATCTAAAACCATGTTTACAACCATCGAAGGGAATCTCCCAATAAAACAACATCCACATAATGATTAAACTAAAGACCTATTCTAAAAACCCATAGTACACAACTTTTGATGATGAATAAAATAGAAAAATTAGGAAAATTATAGGATAATTAAGATAATAGGCATTAGAATCCCTGATATCCCCACTCTGGAAGCACACGAGAGATCATTTATTCCCCTGAGAAAGACCATTTTCCCTAAGATCTGTCTCATCCTACATTTTATCCTCACTCATCAGGTTATCATTATACCCATCATATGAAAATGAGGAATAAACCACCACTAGATACCTAGATTAGTTATATTTCTTTTGAAAGACCTCCTTGATAGTCTCTTAAAAATATGTTAGACCAGATGAACTAAAATATGGGTGAAGACCACCTTCAATGAAATGATATTTCTCATAATCATGGATAAATAACTTTGGAGAATATATGACCAACTTTAGGAAGTGATTCATGTACTCCATCACTAATCAGTCACCCTAATAAAGGATCATAATCTTGATTGAATTATATTATTTCACTAATTTAGGAAAGAACCATTGAAAAAATGAAATCATAAATAGATCCCAATATATACCTTCATGAATTCGAGAAGGTACCATCAAATCCTACCAAACTTGGTTACAACTAATATGTAAGATCTCAAAGAATTTCACCAAAAATGATTTAGTTTTCATAAGAGAATTGAGGATTACCTCAATCTATTTCAATCACTTTACTGCTTCCAATGAACATCGATCACGATTTAAGAAAGTTAAATATAGATTCAATAAGTCCAAATGTTATCCGACCATAAGAAAGGTTATGCATCCACCACTCCACTTAGAGTCTGGGATAGTACTGGAATTGAAGAAACCTTTTCGACAATTCTAAGAGACATACTAAAAACAATATAAGGCATCAAATTAATAAAATCATTCCCCAAAATATAAATTAAAATATTCTTAATCTAAGAATTAATCCAAAAAACAATCCCTCAAGAAAGGTACACATCCTGCACACCAAGAAAATAAAATTTTCTTTCCAAATCACTATTTTCACCAAGGAATTTTGAAATTACCCTCCACCAAGGTGTATGATTGAAAAGAACCCAACCTAATATTAAAAAAACAACTTTGATAGAATACACACATTACCAAAACAAGGCACACCAAAAGATTATTTTCAAAATTCAATTTTTTTAAAAAACAAAGAATCAAAAGAATGATCGTCTAACTCACTTTACTATTTAAGACACCTTCAGAACATATATCAAAATGAAATCTCTATTTCACATAAATTCATAAATCCATGTCTTAAAATGAAAATTCCACAAAATACCATCATATCTCAAAAAAATATTTTAAAACCTGGTATAATCAAATCACTACACAAACAATCAAATAAGGTTCCCAAAAACCACATCTAGAAAACACATAAAGACACTCCTCAATGAAAATTCAACAATTTGTAATCACTTATGTATGCATCAAAAGTCAAGAGGAGTCTAAATAATCTAACAGGGGAATAAATAGTGTTGTACATACTTTGTCCCCATGGTTTGGTACACCAAGTTCCAATTAAGAAAAACACTCTATAAAGTAGGGAGACACAACTAGTTGGAAATTGCATGGTTTCCTAATCCGTTTGAGCTAAATGTATAGCTTGGGTTATCCTAAAACTCACCCAAAAGAAACAAGGAATGTCACTCAATATCACTCACGTAATCAAAGGGGATCAAACCATCAATTCAAATAAAAATACATCAGAAAAAACTATAAAAAAACTTGATTCATGATTTGAAACCCAAAATCCCCTAGTAACTTATGGTCCAAGATGAGAAAGATGCCTAGAGTCTCCCCACCATTATATCTCAAGATCTGATAAACCAAACCTCCTTTTACAAGGATATTATGAAAAAACAAGTGTAATAGAAATCATCTTAGGCTCTTACCAAAGGAAACCTAAAGTTGGATCTGATACCATTTTTTAATGAAAAAATAGGGGCTTCCAACTAACCTCACACCCAACCCTGCCCATCACAAGTCCCAAAGGGAATTCTTAATCCTCAAGGGATGGAAACCAATTCTTAGGAACTACAAGAATTTATTTGGGAATGATTTCACACATATCAAAGATAATAGATAGTGAGATAACTAAATACACAATCCAAAATAAATAAATATAAAAAAGGTCATAACCAACTAAATTGATCCAACCCATTTTCATAAATATTAATATAATCCTTAAATAGAAAGATAAACCAAGGTATAAACAGATATAAAACTAACTAGAAAAAAATGACTACAAATTGACTCGATCTGAGCTCAAAACCATCACCATACTACCTCCGATTTCTTGCCACCACCAGAATAACCCAACTTTGGTCACAAGGAAAAAGGATAGATCCAAATGGATACCTAGAACCTGAAATATATATATACATGAGTTAAAATTCCCAATAGGTCACCACAACCTACAAAAACTATGAAATATTTTTCATAAGAAAATTCATCAATGTTAGTTTGAAAATAAACTAAAAAGTAATCTTTCTAAATATAATTTATAGAAATCGAAAAATCACATAATAGAATTTCATAAAATAAAATTTGTTTTATCAAAATGAAAACACATTATTTGAAAATAATCCATCAACCTAAGACAGTTAAATATCATACAACCATTATCATTCCTCAAAATAACATATTTTTTTTATCTAAATTAAAATTGTCAATTTAAAACGTTTCATCAGCCAAATACATCTTGAAACCAAAACAACCATTTTGAAATCCACTTTAAAGCACCCAAACAAGAGTCTTTAAATTCAAAACAGGTTATCCAAACATCTTTAAAAACTCAATTTTCAAATAGAATGAACCAATACAAACACATTTCAATCTCAAAAAATAAGAACCACACACCACACAAGTAACATATAAAATATAAAAAATAAAAGGTTCCATAACTATTAATATTGGGGAAATTATACAAAAAATCACTAGATAAAACTCAAATCATTAAATAGCAAATAAAACAATCAAATGTGTCATGGGATCAACCTTGGGATTCATAACGTGCAGAACATCTAACCGTATAAGAGTTTTCCAACTCATGAACTAGCTACCAACATTTGAAAAAGTTCAAACCACAAGTCATATAACTTTCCCACACAATATTCCTTATGATGAAAACCCCTTCCAATCCCATTATGCCTAGAATGGTAGGAGGGACACTATCAGTGTGGGAACCAACTAGAATAACAAATTAAATCTCACACATAGTACCTAGTTTCCCATAGAAAAAATGTTATTATGGGAAAAAATGAAAGTAAAAGTCTACACATAGTGCACAAGTAATGGATAACCCTTATCCCTAACACCCAATAATGAAAAACCCCATATATCACAAGAATCCAAGGAAAAAAATAACATTACCACATAAAGGGAGTAACAAGCATCTCATATAGACAAATAAAACCCATACAAGGGGTAAATAAATCAAGGGGAATTCAAGGAGGGCCTTTTATAATCAGTGTTTTAGAAAAGATTCACCAACAATAAATTAACACCAAAACATGTCTCAGGATAGTAATCCATTTCACCTTTCCTAAAATACCATTCAAAACACCATTTGGAAATTTTTTGAAATTTCCCACACATTAAAAAAATTTCAAAGACACCCTCTGAAATGATTCTTCTTATTTGAAATGAAAAAACAAGGTCCAAGATCTTAATTTCCATTTAATACATTTCCAAGATCCATTAAGTCAATTTCACAAGGGGTAAAACACATTCCCATTTCAAGTCACCATTTGAAATCCATTTCAGTACCCCCTTAGAAAAAATTTTAAGGTAAAAACCGCATGTCAAAACCAAATTCACTTTAAAACATAGTTTTGAATAATTGAAAACCAAAACCAGTTTCAAAATATAATTCACACCATTAAATCCATTTAAAAAATCCATACATGCACTTCAAAAAAGATTAACAACTTTAAACATTCCATTTCAAACATGAAAAACCAGAATTTACATGAAAAACCATTTATTCTAGGATAAAAACATAATGAGATTATTTCAAATCACTATAAATATATCAAATATAATCATACATTCATAAAAAGGTAATTTATAATTAAGAAAACCACTTTTAATCCCAAAATGAAACAATTTCATAGAAATATTTACGTAGAAGAAATAGAAACAAATAAAAAGCACTTTGAAATGTGTCACCTTCAATGATGACTACACCCATGTGGATATAAAAAATGTATATAAACCCAAGACAACAGAAACCTTTACATCAGTTCTTCCCAGAACCCTAATGTCACCCTCAATATTTCTAGGGTTCATGAGGAAATCAAAATCAAGAGAAAAGAGGCAGGGAAGGGGCGAAGAGAGAAAGTGAAGAAGAAATACCTCAAAACCTATTGGAAATCACCGAAGGAATAGAAAGGATTAAGAGAGGAGGAGGTTGGATCACCTAAAAGGTCTCCCAATATTTGGATGAAGAATTTGAGGTAGAAGAGGGGTGGAATCCATCTTAATTAAAATAGTGAATAAAATGGGAAGTTACCAAAAATTAAAAACCTAGGAATGCCAAATGGTTTGGATGAATGGTTTTCTAAACCATGTGTTAAACATGCTCTAACCACTACCTAAGACAAACAAACCTCTCATAGTTCACTTTTGGAACCAAATGGTTGGATAAACCATGATACAACCATTCTATTGGGAACTATAAAAACAAAATTCCAACTATAAGTTTTCCACACGGTTTACAAAACTGTGCATAAGCCATACTCCCCACCTCTAACACACCAGGATGACCGTAAAATTTCTCCTAGAAAATAACATGGTTTGGGATTAACTGTGTGAATCCCATAATGAAAAACAATGCTAAGTTCAAATGAAAGAAAATATATCCTTACATGGGAGGTTACATGGTTTCCCTACAACCTTTCACCTTAACCGTGTAGAGAATAAAATCTCTCAAAATTTCCATGTTTTGATTTGAAACTCCATAGAAACTAAAAAATAACCTCAATCTCATAAAATTAAATAAAATCAATAGCACCATGACATATGGGGCGTCACATAACCTGTTAGTGATATTATTAACAAAAAATCCTCATTAATTTAATCGTTTAAAATAAGTGTTCTAAGAGGATAATCCTTCATTCAAATTATGTAATGTTTTAATATCCATTAATTATTATTCGAACTATTTTTAATTATGATATATCACACTAATATAAAATATATAATATCAATATGCTTATGGTATTATGATATTACAATTAAAATAACTCATAATCAAGCTTTAAATCATGGTATGCCAATGTTTGGGGTGGTTTAACCACCTAATAAAACAATTCTTTGAATTTATGTCATGGATGGAAACTATAACTTATTTTATAGTGTAATATGATATATATATATATATTTTGGTGTTGATGAGGTTATATCAAAATTTAGCTGATCAGTTATGAAAAAAACTTTTATTTGTTAAGAATCATCGAACCATTATCATTGTTGATTTCATTGTCATGGTTTATAACCAAAACTAATATGAAATGAAATTATAAATTTATAAAATATCATGTAAAATTTATTCCATTAGATACAATGATTTAGTAATGATGAAATTTTAAATAATAATAATCATGGACACTACTATTATTTAACCGATACAAATGATCAAAACTATAAACACATGATGTGGAAAATAAGAAGAATTTATTTAGAGAATTTCTAATTATGAAGAGTATGAATGAAAATGTTTAACAAACCAACTCAAGTAAACTAAAATATCAATCTGATCTAGCCTTCACATGGTGAGTTAAAACAAGGATTAAAGAAACAAGTCTTGAATAAAACTAAAACAAGACATACAACCAAAATAGAAAGCTGAATAAAGAGATATACCAAGATTTATACAACCCAAGACAAAGAAGCTATACTAGAAATGTATAAAAAGATAATACCAAAATGTCTCTATGTAACCAACCATCACATCAAAACTATCCTACTATGAAGGAAATAAACAATAGGAGAACCTAGTATGCTACTTAATTCCCTTCCCTTTCCTTAATTCCTACAAAAACGTTCTTCACCCATTTAAAGGAAAAACTAGGTTGTGAGAAGAGAGCAAAATAATATACCCTTAAATAGTCTATAAAAGTTCTAATATCAAGAATGCACAAGTTCTATCTTTAAAAAAGTCCAACTTATAAATAATTTTCATAAATAAAACCATTTGTAAAAATTTCATTTTTTTCAATAAAATCATACCATATTCACCAAATCCAAGAATATATACGGTATAAAAGAAAAAAAGTAAATTAAACATGTGATAACATATCCATGAAATAAAAAATCATTCGATAAAATTGTTATAAAAGGAAAAGAACACCATTTTGGATCTAGCCTATGTGAATACATAATAGATGTAAAAGAAGCCTAAAACATGCATATGTTGGTTCGAACTAATATTGAGTCCTTTCGTATTCTGTTGATATAAAAAGAAACCCCTAGTGGTTCCACACACACTAGGGTCACCTATGTCTATTTCCTGATGCACATAAGGTTACCAATGTGCCATGTTTTTTCAAAACCATTTCCAAAACCATTCTCACATTTAAATATTAACCGTTTCACCAAAGAAAATATATTCTAACAAATAGACCAAATGAATCAATAAGAACATTAAGCAATTCATGAATTTTAAACACATTTAAAGATCTACCTACCATAATAATGATTGAAACCTAACAAACGTCAACAATGGGGATTGAAAAACCACAGATCAAACATTGAATGGAAAGAAACAATAATAAACTGAAAAGGATTGATAGAAACCACCAATTAATCATGAATATTAAACAAAAACATAGCCAATACGACCATAATGACCAAAGGAAATGAAGAAGAAGAAATACAACTTACAAGGTATGTACGATGCAACCAACATATGAATAAAATGACGAACTAAGCGATCTGGATAGAGGGAGATCACCCCAAACCAATTAAAATCACTATAGGGTTCAAGAGGGAAGATCTATTGCCTAATAATAAAATAATCATTCATGTAGCATGTTTAAAACCACTATATATGAGGAATTCACATCTTGTAACCCATTCACGATGTAAAATACCATGTATTAAAGACATTACAAAAAGGAATTACCTTGGATAAAATTAAATCCTGGTCTTTTTTTGATGATGTTTAAAGATTCCATGTCCTGTAAATTTTCACACCCTGCATGAGATTTACAGAATCTACCCCACAAGATATTAACATCATGTAACCCATTCATGAGATGAATGTGTCCATTAGGTAGTTCTCATCACTTTTTTCCACATAAAAACAGTGAAAAAAAATGAAGGCTCTCTGGTCCCAAGGAGAACCTTCTAAATACATTTAGACACTTATAATCAAACCCCATTAATTAAAACAAAAATAAATCCCTGAATATTATGTAATTTTCCTTAGAAAAGTATCTCAGTTGTTTAGAAGCATAGAATGCATCAAAATAAAAAGGTAGGACACAAAATATAAAATGCATACTATAAGTAAGGTAATGAGGTGTTACAATCTCCCTACCATAAATGATTTCTTTCCCCAGAAAGTCTTCAAGATCCTGGAATCTCAAAAAGTGAAGGCCACTGGTTCCTCATCAACAATTCCCACTACCACATCTCATGGATACCCCATCTGTACATCCATATTAAACATACCCAATGAATTTATTTACCATGAAAAAACATCTCTCAGTGATCCATAATTTGAACTGGTTTCTCAACAATAGTGATGTCAGGCTCAAGATTTATATCCTCCCATTCAATCACATGGAAAGGACTTGGTCAATATCTCCTCAGCTGGGAAAGATGAAACATGTTGTGGAGAGAAGTTAAATCATATGGTATGTCTAGCCTATATTCCACCTTTCCCAGTTGTCCAATGATCTCCAAGGGCCCCACAAACCTCTATGCCAACTTAAACTTCTTACCCAACTGATGATGTCCCATGTAAGGTGAAACTATAAAAAATACAAGATTGCAAAACTCAAACTCTAGAAGCCACCACCGATGGTCCACATAAGATTTATAATGAATATATGCTATGATCAATCACTTCTAGATCAACTACACTTTCTCTTTCATCTCTTGAACAAGACTCATCCCAACCAAGGACTGCACTCCCAACTCTACCCAGTATATGGGAGATCTAAATGGATTCCCTTATAATACCTCAAAGGGATAAATTTTGATCAAGGCATGGTAACTATTTTATATGAAAACATGAATAAATGAAAGAAATATTCCCAAGAACCACCAAATTCAGTAACACAATCCTAGAGAATAACCTCAAGAACCTAAATTAGTCTCTCTATCTGTCCATCCATCTGTAGATGATATGATGTGTTCAATTTCAACTGTTTTCTCATTTTATACAAAAAACCTATCTAAAACCTAGATTTAAACCTCATGACTTTGTTAGAAACAACCATAGTCATAACCCCATGAAGTGTCATGATATCATGGATATACAATTCCCCAAGAAATTCTACATTCTTTATCTCCTTGATAGGTAGGTAAATATGTCGATTTCATGAGTCAATCAATGATCACTGAAATCACATACTTCCCACCAGGATTAAATGGTAAAATAATGAAACAATATATAGAAATATCATCCCATTTCCATATCGTAATGTTCAATGGATAAAATAAACATGAAGACCTATGGTGTTTTTCCATAATTCTCCAATAAGTAAGACACTATGATACAAAATCCACAATCAACTATCCCATTCCTAGACACCAATGTTGAAATATAAAATCATGATACATCTTGGTCGAACCTAGGTTTACAAACCATAAAGAATGGTGTATACTATCCATTAACTCCCACCTCAAGTAAAAATTGAATGACCAACCTATTTAAAAAAAACTATGTGCCACTGGGAGACCATGACCAGTCACCAGAGGTCTCCCCACCAAAAATTATTTTACTAAATCTATGTCACTCAAGGACTGATATCTACTCAATTCAAACCCACTAATGAAATGATGATTCACCCCTTATCAAATCCATATATACCTTCCAACCAAATTCTTCCATCTCTAAGCTCATGTTACCAAAAAACCTCATCAAGGACCACTCTCCCACTGATATCTTCACTCCTTGTGTTGGTAATTTCCTGATCAGCACAATAGCGATCACATCCCCTTTTCTAGTGGTATAAGAAATATCAAAATCAAAGGTTTGGAGATACTCCACCAAGATTCTCTTTGACAATTATAGATCCCTTTGAGTAAAAATATACCTTTTAATTTTATGATAATAATATACTGTAAAAAATTCTCTAAAGAGGTAGTGAAGCCACATTTTGAGTGCATACATAACTGATCCCAAATCAAGATCATGGGTAGGGTATTTATTTTCATGAAGTCATAACTATCAAGAGACATAAGCTAGACCCTATTTCCCATGCGTCAAGACACACCCCATACCCATGCCCGAATCCTCACAAAAAACATCATAACCTAAACATAGTGATGGAAGAATAAAAAATGGAGTTGAAGTTGATATCACCTTTAGTTCCTCAGAAGATCTTTGAAACCTCTCATACCATTCAAAATTTACACCCTTATGTGTTAAAACATTCATTGGAGATGTAATCTTAGAGTAGTATCAATCGAAATACATTTAATAACCATCTAACCCTAAGATGATTTCAATATCAAACACATTTCTTGAATGCTCCAAGGACATAACTATGTAAACCTTTTTAGAATCCACTAATATTCTCATCTCACATATAACATGCCTCATAAACTTACATCTTGAATCCAAAACTTACAATTTTAATTCTTACTATAAAAATGATATTCCGTAAATTTTTTAAGAATTATATGAAAATGTTCCACGTGATCCTCCTCTAACTTAGAGTAAAGAAAAATAACATCCATGAATACCACAATAAAAGACTTCAAGAACCAATAAAAGATCTTGTTCATCAATTACATAATCACTATTATAAAATTAGTTAGTCCAAATGGAATAACGAAAATATATGACCCAAGTTTAACATATATGGATATTACATAATTTTAGATGAATATTCATCACATTACAAGGACACATACCTAAGGACCATAATAGTTTAGTATCTTTGGAAACATGGAAACATAATCATCTATCCTTGGAAATATCTTTAACATCTCCCTTAAGTATATCCACCTTTAGTACCCCTACTTAACAAATTTCTTTATAACCTGAGGAAAGGAAACATTAGAAAGGGGTGAGATCATATTCTTAGTAAGGGAAAAAAGAGAGATATGTAAGAATAACATGAGAATAAGGGTATGATAACATGATCATATCACTAAAAGATCACACCCTATATATCAAATATAACTATCATGAATCATGGAATAAATATTGGTAGTTCATAAGACATGAATCATAAGGAAATAAAGAGCATGAGTCATGATATCATAATGTTATCATAAGTAAAAAACTTGTAGAAAACAAATGAATTTATAAAATTATGAACTTGTGTAAATATAAACTGGTTCACTAATTAAGTTAAGAATATGAAATCAAACACTCACATAAATTTATGGGCATGCAACCAGGTCCATGCATAACATTGTGAACATGTAATCAGGTTCACACATAACATTGTGAATATGTAATCCGGTTCATGTATAAACTTATTGACATGAAACAACTCCATGCATAACATTATGAAAATGTAACGGGGTTCATGAATAAACATATGGATACGAAAATAAGTCTTTACATAACATTGTGAACATGTAATCACGTTCACGAATAACCTTGTGAACATGTAATCTGGTTTACACATAACATTATGAACACTTAATAAGGTTCAATCTTAAAATTATGAATATGTAATAAAGTTCACGTATAAAATATATACTCATGAGTCAACCATCATTACCTAATTCATTAGAGGGAGATATAGGTCCCACCCATTACATAATGAACTTATACATATGTGTTCCAATATATCTTAAGAATTTATAATATCATAACCCATAAAATGAAATGGTTATTATAAAAACTTCATCCCATCATGACATTCAGAAAAAATACAGGTTTATTATTCAATTAATCATTAAATAACCTGTGAAAATAAGTGAGTTTCATATGTGTTTTTTCATGGTATTACTTGTGGAAGTGACACATGTTTCATAAGTAACTTGTCGTCATAAACATAAACCATTCAAATAAAGAATAATAATGGTTCCCTTGGATCATTTACTCAATAAATAATAAACTATATCTAAGGATGCAATCTTATATGGAGGAGAATTTTGAATGATTAGTTGGATCATTTCTTAAGGTAAAAACCATTCTTTTAAAATCAATTTTTTTTAAACATAAAACATTTTGAAAATCATTTCCTTTTAAAACCAATTTGAAAAAATATAAAGTAATATTTAAAAATCATTTAAAACATTTATTGAGGAAAAAAACCCTTTCCACTTTGTAAAAATATTTTTAAAACATAATGATTTTTGAAAACCAATTTTATTTGAAAAATAATTTAAAAACATATAAAAGAAGCTTTAAAATCATTGAAATCATTTTCTCTGAAAATAATCTTTTGAAAAATAAATTTTTAAAAAAGATTTAAAATAATTTCAAACACTTTTTAAACAATTTTTTTTTTGGAAAAATTCTTCTTTGAAAATAAAATCGAATAAAATAAAATAATCTTCAAATAAATTACAATCATGATGAAATATAAATTCGTACTCACTGATCATTCATTCGGCGCCGTAAAAAGTTTTGAAGAGTGCATCAATTTAAAAAAGGGAAGAAGGTTAATTTTTTTAATTTTTTTTGATAAAAATGGTAAAAAATAGGTAAAAATTAATTTTAAATATCATTATTAGAATAATATATTATTTTTGAAAACATCTTTTAGAAAACATGGTTTATAAAGAACAAATATTTACGACTAAAGAGATAGATAATCATATTTTCTTAAAAAAGTATTAATTTTCTTAATTTAAAAAGAGTGAAAAAATTGTAAAATTAATTGAATATATCATAAATAAAAATAGTATAAGATAAATCATGATATTTATAGTTATATGGATCATAATATTTCATCTATGTAAGCATAATTACAAACAATCTTGATAAATGATGATAATGTAGCAATACACTGTTATCACTTTGGTTACTTTAAATCATAATAACCATGAAATAATAATAAAAAATGAAGATTAAAATATCATTAGAAGGATTATATTCATGATATAACATTTCAAAGGTAAGTATATACACCTCATAGAATATTATAGGTTCATAACATGGCATGTATCTTCAAGAATGAAAATTGAGAAAAAAAATTAATTTACCGATTTGGTAAAATTTAAACCATAACCCCCATGAAAGATAGATCATAAAACTAGAAATGTAAATACCCATAAATATAAGGATAATAATAAATTATATAATACATTCATGGGAAGTATATACACCACAAAAAATAAACAAGTGGTGAATAAGGCATATGTCTCGTAGAAATAATAGTGAGACTAGAAATCTACTTACTACTTTAGTAACTTTTGAATCTTGATACCCATGAAAGAATAAAAGACAATGAAACCTTTAATATCATTAAATAAATAAAATTCATGATATAACATTTAATATGATAATATATACACCCGAAAACTAAAATAAGTGGTGAATATTGCATATATCTCACAATAATAAAAGTGAGATGAGAAAACCCTTACCTTAAGTATTGACATTATTAAAACATGTTCAAACCTCCTATATAATAAATATAAGTTTATTATATATCTAACAAAGAACCATATTATTATATATAATAACATATATTATTTTATTATGACTTCATATTAACCATTTATTAATAATTTTATGTTAAAGACATAATTTGACTAATAACTATTTAGTTTTTTTGTATATATTTTGAATTTTTATTATTGATAATCTTACTTAGATCATGATTTAATTATTTATATAAAGTAAAGAATTATATAAATATAATATATATTCAGTATTTATGTATTTATAACAATTTATAAAATATATAAATATTAAATGGCATACACTATTCATGGAGATGGTAGACCGTACGTATGCATAGACGCTATTTCTATTTTCTTATCATATTAAAAGAAAGAAAGTAAATGAAATATATGTATATATATATATATATTCTAATTGTAGCATAATTATTTTGTCATATATATCATATAAATTTACTAAACCCACCCCAAATATATTCCCTGTAAAGTGTTAATGAATCACATCACTTTGAAGAAGCGGTAGTCCACACGTCCACAAATGATGTTTTTATATTCCCACAAAATGGAATGCATGATGATATGTGTTATATAATAATTATAGAAGAATTAAAATATAATTAATATCATATATATCATATAAAAATATTAATTCCATAATTATTACCAACCATTAAATGTGGTAATGGTAGAACAAACGACATCGGTTCGCGAGGTAGTAATCCTCCATACACACAAACAATGATTGCGTGTCCTATTTGATGGAAGTTTTTGTAGGTGTTATTAAAACCTATAACATAAAAAATATTAGTATATTTATTACAATGATGTTATTATGTGGAATAATAACAGTTGCGGGGGTAGAGAAAGAAATAAAACAAAAGTTCTTGTTGAAGGATGTTACCTCTTCTTTGGCTAATTCTTTTTGGTTTGTACCGTAGGTGTAACTGGGTTCACTTTATTCAAAAATTGAGGATTCTATGATGAGAGGAGGAATGTTAGGAAATTATTGTTTTCAGGTTTTTAAGGATCCAAATGGATTTATATTTGTGAATTAGTTAGGCGTGGGGAGGTTCTCTTTTATAGTGGAGGAGGAGTGGCATTCTTGTAAATATAAAAAGGGCAACACTATTGAGGGGTCTTCCTTACATCATGTGCCTCAAATAATCGTCCATTTTTTATATAATGGATGATATGGTCTAAATATTTCCATAAAATTTATTTTTTACATGTTTATAGGTTATTTTTACCCTTACGATAAAGTTTAACCACTAAGTAAACTCGTTTTTACCTTAATCACTGTAATTAATTTTAATTACTTTTATTAATATTTTGGTCAAAAACTAGGCTGAAATTACTATAAATTATAAATTATTATGATTCAAATTATGGGATCCGTTTTTAAAAATTCTAAAAACATACGTTGAAGAAATTAATTTAAAACAATCCTGCAGGCGGGATGAGATAAAGATTTTATAAAGTGAAAATGTTCAAAAGTTTGAAATATTCTTATATCCTATTTCAATATTAAATTGATTAAAATGAACAAAATTATATTATTTTTTTTATATTTTATCTAAATATTTTTTAAAAATAATTTAAAATATAATTTAGCTATATAAATAAATAATACAAAAATGCAGTTTTCAATTAAAAATTAGTATTTTTCATTATTCATCCAAAAATAAAACTTCTTTCAAAAATAAAAACAATTAACCGAAAAATAATTTTTAATTTTTTTTTTCAAAAATGAAGTTTTTTATCAAATTCAATTTAGAAAATTGTTAAAAATTATGTTTAAAATTGGCACACCATTAAAAGGTGAAAAAATTACCTTTTAGAAAATTATATATCTTTATAAATAAAAATTGTTTTATAATTATATCTTATCTAGAAAAAACATATGATTAAATTTAAATAGTTAATTGAATAATATATATATATTAAATTAAAATAAATTATTAAAAGTTTTTAAATTAATTTGTTGAGGTAAAATGTGTTTCATTTCATAAATATAGTTTTCCAGCAAAAGATTTCATATATTTTCAAAAGGGTTTAATTTTCATTTCAATTTAATTGGTCACCAAATAATTCTTCTTATATACATGTGTTAATCACATTTTAATAATTTAATTAATCTTATTCATAACCACCATTCTAATGGCTAGGTGAAAACTATAATAATATTTTAATAATACTATTAATAGTATATTATATTTCGTAAAATCCAGGTCTTGCGTCTAACACGTGATATCGAAAAAACTCTGCATTATGTGAATCACAAGACAAAAATTGTTTTCTATGTACTGAAAGATAACACAATATTAACTTGAAAGTTACTATTGTGATATATTTCATATATCACAATATTAAATTGGTGTTATGTGTAACACAAACCAAACATAGTGCTTTCATATAACACAATATATATTAAGTATTGTGAGAAATAAAAAATATATAAAAATAATAATTAATTCTAAAAAAACATTTCAAAAAATCTCAGGGTGTTACATTCTACCCCACTTAAAATGAATTTCACCCTATAAATTCATTTGGGTTATGAAAGGTTTAATACTTGAAAGTTTATTTCATATAAACCCACATCATAAAAATGAATACTAAAACTTCCTTGAGAAAGATAAAGTTGGAACCCTTGCGGTTACCCAAGGAAACTCATAACTACGTTCCCACATAGGAGAACATAAGTTGGAAGTGAAGATTGTACATCAAAGAAATGAATAAATAATTATAGAGAGTGACAAAGAATAACTGATCATAAGTAAGTGAATGATCAATGGAAATTTAAGGGCCTCAAAACCATAAATATGTGATGATTTATAAGACCAGAGGTTTAATAGAAATTAAGGTATTATGTTAAATATTTTTCAGTATTCTTTTCCTAGAGTTGAGGATTTATTTTACTATTTAAGAACATAATAATATATAATTACATGATTTCATTTATTTTTACATGAAGAATCCAACCCGTTGGTTGTGACTTACTTAATTTCCACTTCCTCTCTTACTCCATGAAATGAATGTGAATTTATCATTCCTGAAGAACTAAAAGATCATGATAATGATAATTTATTCCATATATCATTAGCTAAAATCATAGAAAAATGTTTATAAAAGTTTATCCAATATTAATAAATCCTCATATGGTGAGATAACACCTTAATCCCAAAACTCTCATCAAAATATCAACTTAAACCATTCCATAAATGGTTAACCTTGTATCCCTTATAAAAGCTAAAAATACAAAATATTAGAAAGAAGGTACATAAAATTTTCAAAATCAAATCATATATGATCCCCAATATATCATAAAGTATCTCTTTTTCATCACATACCAAACATTTGAATACCTTTATAATGTATTCTCTTAAAACATGGTTATAAAATGAATTGTCATAAATCCTTATTGAAAACATGAATTCTTTCTTATTCCCAATATTTTTTATAAATTCCTTAAATCCAAAAAGGTCATAAAATTTATCCATGATAACATAGACTACTTTTTCAATAAATCAATAATAATTTCCATAGTAATTAGTACTATCCAATTTACTTTTTACATATATATAATTTCTTTATCCAACTTAATTTTTTTTATCAACTTCAAACCATAATAAGGTTTACCTTCCATTAATAAAAATATCAAATTTCTATTAAATCACTTTTCTAAGTCATTATCACCATTCAACACATACTTTTAAATCCTTAATAAAAAACTTATACTAAAAATAATTATATATTTTAGGATTCATATAACATAATCATTTAATTCCCAAACATATACACTTCAATCATCCAAAATCATTTTTAAATCATTACTCAAGATTTATCATCTTATTCCTTAATACCCCTTTCCTATAGTATGAAATACGAATCATGTATTAATCTTCCACAATCTCAATCCAATTATGCATCTTACGTTAGATGTAAACAATGTTGTTACAATTTCCCATACCTTTCACATGTTGTTTTGACCTCTTTATCTTCAAAATTATAACCAATAATCACACCACCTTATTGATTATCTTCATGATATTTCCACTTAGGACATTGATTTTTATAAGTCCGAAACTTTCCACATCTGAAAAATTCTATGTTAATCCAGTTCCTACTAGTTCCCACTATTGACAAAGACCAAAAATCATAGTGTGAGCAACATTTATCAAAGAATAAAACCAAATAATACTGAAAAAATACATTTTGGATGCCTAAATCATGACACAAACTTTTAAATATATGACACCTTAGGATTATACATAGGGACATAACTTGATGCAACCTTATAAATATCCCTAGAGATCTTACTAAAGTTTTATTATCCTAGTTTCCAAAGGTTTCCTAAAAATATTCCTTGATACCAATTATAGTGACCTAGGCTTAACATAAATGGATATTATATCATTTTATATGAATATTCATCACATTAAAAAAATACATGCCTGGGGATAGTAATAGTTTAGTGTCTTTTTCATCTTGAAAAAATAATCTTATATCTTGGTGAATGATCATTTAAATCTCCCTTAAATATATTCCCCTTTAGTAATCATACTTAAAACGTTTCTTCATAACCCTGGGAGAAGAAACATAAAAAAAGTATGAGCTCAGATGACCAGTAATGGTAAGAAAGGGAGATATATATGAATAACATGATAATAAAGGTATGATATCAAGATAATATCATTAGAAGATCATACTCTACATATCAAAGACCATAAAAAGGAATCACAGAATAAATATTGGCAGTTCATAAGAGATTAATCATAAAAAAATTGAATAACATGATTAATGAGAGTATAAAATTGGAATAAGATATAAACATGTGGAACACACATTAACTTACAACATTGTGAACATGTGTCAATAGGAACTGGTTCACTCATTATGTTAAGGACATGAAATCAGGCCCTTAAATAAACTTATGTACATGAAACCAGGTCCACACATAACATTTTTAACAAGTAATCAGGTTCATGTATAACATTGTGAACATGTAATTAGGTTCACATATAAACCAATGGATATAAAACTAGGTCAATTAATAACACTGTGAAAATGTGATTAGGTTAGCACATAACATTATGAACATGTAACGAGGTTCATACATAAACATATAGACATGCAACCAGGTACATTCATAACATTGTGAACATGTAATCAGGTTTAAAGATAATATTGTGAACATGTAACAACATTCACTCATAATATTGTGAACATGTAATCAAGTTCACACATAACATATATACTCATGATTTATACATCGTTACCCAATTCATGGAGGGATATATTGGTCCCATCCATCACATAATGAAATATACATATGTGTTCCAAAAGATCATAAACATTCAGAATATTATAACCTAAGAAATGAAATGGGTATTATAAACACTTCATCCTTTCATAACCTATGGAAAAAGACAGGATTAATAATTATTTAATCATAGAATAACCAATTAAAGGATGTTAGTTTCATAAAGGTTTTATCATGGTATATGTAAAGACCCAAAAATTCATTAATGAAAATTTCTCTTGGTCTACTTAAATTTCTTCTTATGGTTATGTAAAACGTATGCACTTATTTGGTTTTATGATTTTAATTTTAAAACACAGTTAAGAATTGTGACAATTGCTAATATAGTCGTTGAACAGTGATCACATGATTAGTATAAATATAGGGATTTAAAACATCCAATTTACTCAGACAAAGGATGTGATGGCCTCATCCAGTAGACTTGCCATGTATGAATCCCATTTGTCAGATCTCGGAATGTAGGTGGTGTCATTTGACATCGCTCTTGGCCAAGCCCAAGACGAGCTTGAATACGTTAATCTTGAGAGGAAATTCCTATAGGAGAAGTGGAAGTTGATAGATATTACTACCTGAGCGATGTTATCCGAGCCACCCCAAGAGTCAGTCACCATTGCGCACCTTACCCTAAGGTCTTATGTGGGTGTTTTGATGAGTTATATAACCAGACCCTAACACTATGATTATGTACATTATTTTTTTATATAATAAAGAATATACTTTCATTTTATTATTTTTAGTTTCTAAATAGTTTTTAAAGCACAAATGTAACGCCCCAACCCCAGTTACACATATTCGGAGAATTATTACATAACATTGGCATGATATAAGGAAATCATGTCCTGAAAGACCGATCAGTTTAGAAGCCTTGGAAATACTATATAGATTTATAAGTTTTACATTACATTATAAAATGAAAAACTAAAACAACATTATTTCCATAGATCACACCCATATCCCCTTAGACTATCCATGTAGGTCAATCATAAAGTACTTCATCACATCCTGGGAAAAACAAAATATAGAAAGGGGTGAGCTTAGATGCTCAGTAAGGATAACAATATAGTGGAAACTTTCATAAATAAGCATAAACATTTAAGGCAATGTATAAGACTAAAACAAAAGCCTTTTAAACTTGAAATTCAGAATAATATAGCAAAGATAAAATCAAATAATTCCATTTACTTATTAACATGGATATTCTACTAGTCGAATAATCACAAGCAATATCAATAACCACTTTCATAATGATGGAATGCATAATTCCAGACTTCATAACCACATAGTCAAGGCCTTGTACCAAGAATACAAATAAGATTTTGTCAAGGCCTTTTTCGAAGAAACTAGTTTGTCTCATGAGACCTACTGATGCATCAAGGAGCTATAGTGGACTCCACCCGTCACTTACTAAGTCCAATGTATTCCTCACATGAAAAGGTTTAAACATAACATAAACATTCGTATTAAAACTAGTATACGAAATGCCAATAATTTATCCATAAACCATGAATGGTTTAAAAATAACACATCCACAGTAAAACATATTACAAAACCTTCAATATAATATGGAAGTTCAGTATCATAATAAATCAACTTCTAATAGGCTTTAAATCAATCAAAGGATGTTGGCATAGATGAAATCAAAACATTTTTTAGAGAAGTATCTCTTTCTATTTTGAAATCATTTAAAAGAAATATAATTATAAAAGAAAACATTTATTTTTAAAATATTCTTATATGCTTGTAAGGGAAGATTTGACGATGTTATAATGGCAGAAAATATCCGCACCCGTCGTACATGTTAAAAAAACATTCTTACCTTAATTTTGTCGAAAAGGTCCTAAAGTACCTTGTTTGGAAAACGATGGAAAGATTCCTTTCAAAACATTTTTTAAAAATTCAAACAAGGGTATAAATGAATTTAAACCATATCCTAGTAAATATTAAAAATGTTTTGGAATACATTTTTATGAAACATGGATGTGGATGATAAAGTGGTCCCAGTAGATACTTATGTAAAAAAATATTGGATAATAAAGAGATTGTGAAATTAACCCTTAACTTGTACTTTTCCATGGCCGAGGGTAAGTTAAACTCTCGTATAATAGTAAAATCATTGTTATTAAATTATACACGATCTATATAAATAAATATGATATCATATATGATCTTCTAATATTTCTTTGTTAATGATACTTCAGTAGAATCATCTTTTCAGGTGTTAACTGATTCGTTTTACTTTATATGATTTTTTACAAAAGTAATGTTTTTTATGGATAGTATGTATCTTTTTCATATTAAGAATTATATTAAATATTTAAACATTATTTTTAATCATTAAATAAAAATTATTCTAGAATGGAAACGATGGGGAATGAATCTCATCACGTTTATGGAGGCGTTAATCCGTACGTACGCACAAGCAATAATATCATTCTTTTGATATTAAAATCATATATAATTGGATGGTATATCATATATACAGAATCATTATCATGTTATTTTTATTATTTACATCATTTATACACATTATTATACTCATCCAAATGATAAAGTATTTTAATAACAAACTACACCACGACGTGGAGACGGTAATCCGTACGTACGCACGTATGGTGACTTTGTCATTTATAGGATGGATAAAATAATGAATATGGATGTCAAATTTTTATAATAATATCACATCATATATAATATTCTGTATTTATTATTTTATAATAGAAACAATAAATAAAGAGGATGTGGAAGAAGAAAAGAACTTGTAAGAGGTGATGAAATATTTACCTATTCTTTGGGTTCTTCCTTTTGATTTGATCAAAAGGGATCCTTAGGATGGATTTTATGACTAAAGGAAGGCCTCTAGGATTAAGGGATGAAATTTTGGAGTTTATTTGGGTAGGTTTTGGCCAAGAAAAATGGATTTGAAGGTGTGAATTTGAGAGAAGGGGAAGTTCCCTTTTATAAGAGAGGTGAGGGTCACTTTTGGAAAAACTTGAAATATTATTTTATAATAAAATAAATTTCGGTTTCTAATGGATCCAAAATGAATTATTTAAAATCTAAGGTGGGGATGGGTCAAAAAACTCTCAACCAATAGGTTTTATAAAGGTTTAGGTCATCATGTTAACCTTATCTTTTAGATTTAACTCTTAGTTAAATAGTTTCACATTTATCATGTCTCTTTGTATTTTTATATTATATGGTTAATAAACTTACTATAAACTTCCAAGAGAACTTAAAGTGGTTTATTAATGAAATATATAATATTATTTAAGACCTTGGTCTGAACCTTATATTTTTAGGAATAAAATATCAATTAATAATATAATATTTGACTTAAAAACTCTTTTATGTCAATTTTGACACCATTTTCTATTTTGTTTTTGTTAAATTCCTAACAAAATTATTAATTCAAAAAAAATAATTTAATAAATCCTAACATGTCTCATTAACCTAGAAAATGCGTGGATGGAATCAAAAATTTCAAATTATATTTATTTTAACATCTATAATACCATTTATTTGATTCATTCATTAATAAAGAAAATACTGCATCATCATTGTGTCATAAATAATTAATTATTAAATGTATAAAAATAATAAATAAACTAACATTACGTAAGAAATATTTTTATATTTATAATAAATATTTGTAGTTAAATAGATAACATATATAACCCTATGTAAAAATTGTTTTACTAAAAGATATATGCTTATATCATTTTTGTATTTATTTTAACTTAATTAATATAAAGTGCCATTATCACTTACAAGTGGCTCCATGGGGTTCCCAAATCAACCCAAGGATGCCAAAGGTCAGACATGTATCAGCCAAAAGGGTTAGAATATGAGTTAAGGTAATTTAATACTATTATAATATTATTATTTCTACCCTTATTTACTGGATTTACCCTTTAACCCTGGTAAATAAAATATTTACCGAAGTAATTATTCAAAATGTCTAATTTTTTTTTTAACTATTTACAAAATTTGAACCTCCTGATTCTAAATATGGAATAAATTTTTCTAAATTCAAAACACAGAAGTGGAAGAAATTAATTTTAAATTAATTCCCATTGTCAAAACAAAAAGCGTGTTTTTAAGAAATAATAACTATCAAAAGATTGACACTTGCTTATGTCCATTTTAAATGTGAAATAATTTCCAATGAGCAACATTGGATTAAATGGTAAAAATATAATATAATTATACATAAAAACCACTGAATAGTATAATTTAGCACTATAAATTATTTTTATTAAAAAATTTGTTTTTAATTAAAATTTAGTATTTTCACTATTCATCCAAAACTGAATGTTCTCAGAAAAATTCCAAAAATTCACCTTAAGCAAATTTTGATATTCCAAACCCAAAAATGAATTCCATTTTGAAATATAAAATTGATAAAATTTCAAAAAGTGGCTATTACTATTCATAACGGCTAGTTTGATTGGTCGCGATGTGTTAGAATCTCGAATTTGCGTACAACGCAAGATATTGCATTATTCAAAGGGAAACATATCGTGAAAGATTGGGGTGTTACATTATCCCCTCCTTCAAATAATTTCATCCTCATAATTTCTAGAATATTACTGCATAAAAAGATTCGGATAGTTCTTCATCATAAGTTCCTCGGGTCCCCACGTTGCCTCTTCCATCTTATGGTTTCTCCATAGAACTTTTACAAGACGAGTCGTCCGGTTTCTCAAAACTTGTTATATTGTATCAAGAACCATGACGGGATATTCGCAATAAGTCAGATAGGGTTCCAGTTCTAATTCCTCATAGGTAAGTACATGCGTTGGGTCATGCCTGTATTTTCTCTATAGTGATACGTGGAACACATCATGAACATTGGAGAGACTTTGTGGCATTGCAAAATGGTAAGCTACAGCCCCAATTCATTCTAGGATTTCGAAAGTTTTGATGTACCTGAGACTCAATTGACCCTTCTTACCGAATCTTATAATCCCCTTCCATGGAGATACCTTCAAGAAAACATGATCTCCAACATGAAATTCCAAATCCTTCCTTTGGTTATCAGCATAGCTCTTCTGCCTACTTTGAGCTGCTTTGATGTGGGTTTGGATTACCTTCACCTTTTCCATCATTTCCTCAACAAGTTCTAGGCCTACGAGTTTTCTTTCACCAATATCATTCCAACAAGTTAGTGTACAACATCTCTTTCTATATAACTCTTCTTATGGTGCCATCTGAATACTTGAATGGAAGCTATTGTTATAATAAAATTTTAGCAGAGGTAATTATTGATCCCACACACCCTGAAAGTCAAGTGAGAAAGACCTCAACATCTCTTATAAGGTTTGAATAGTCCGTTCTGATTTTCCAATAGTTTGACGGTGGTAGGTAGTGCTCAAATGAAGTTAAATATCCAGGGCCTTCTGAATAATTTTCTATAATCTTGATGTAAAACGGGGATCACAATCAGAAACAATCGATAGGGGTACTCCATGAAGTCCTACAAATTCATTAATATACTGTATTTCTAAACATTCAATTGGTAAATCTTTTCTTATAGCAAGAAAATGTGATGAGTTGGTAAGACGATCAATAATGACCCATATGGAATCATTCCTTCTAGGAGTCCTTAGTAGCCCAATGAAAAAGTCCATCATAATATTATCCCATTTCCAATCAGGTATGGGAAGTGGCTGCATGACTCCTCTAGGAAGTTGCCTTCTAGCTTTCACTTGTTAACAAACCACACAGCGTGACACAAAATCAGCAATCTTCCACTTCATGTTGTCCCAATAAAAATTTTCCTTAAAATCACAATATATCTTAGTGCTACCAAGGTTTATAGAGAAATTGGAGCTATTAGCATCATCCAACAATTTCCCTTTTTAGATCAGGTATGTTCAGTACACAAAGTCTCTTCCCAAATTTCAAAATTCCATCTTCATATATGAAGTCACTCAATCTCCCATTGTTCACAGCTTTAATTTTCTTTTGAAAATCCTCATCATCAGCCTGATAAATTCTTATCCATTCTAGTAAAGATGGTTTGGAAACCATTTGAAAAAGTATTGATGTTTCACCTTCCATGATTATTCCCATATCCATTTTCACTAGATCCAAGAAAATAGGATCCCTTTCAACTCTCATATTTTTCAAAACTCCATGATCCTTTCTACTCAAAGCATCTGCCACCTTATTTTCCTTCCTTGGGTGGTAGTGTATTATGCAATCATAATCCTTGAGTAGTTAAAGCCATTTCCTTTTCCTCATGTTGAGTTCTTTTTGTGAGAAAATATACTTCAAACTCTTGTGATAAATATAAATCTCATATTTTTCATCACAGAGATAGTGTCTCCATATTTTCAGAGGAAATATTACAGCTGTTAACTCAAGATCATGAGTAGGATAGTTTTTATCATGAATTTTTAGCTATCGTGATGCATAGGAAATAACCATATCATTCTGCATAAGGACACAACCATGTCCTTTCTTTGAAGCATCACTATAAATAACAAACCCATCATTCCCCGATGTTAGAGTCAATATAGGAGCATTGACTAATATTTACTTCAGTTCTTCAAAACATTATTCACACTCTTTTGTCCAAAAAAATTTAACCCCTTCACATGTGATCTTGGTTAATGGGTTATCCAATAAGGAAAAATTCTGGAAGAAACGCAGATAATAACCTATTAAACCAATAAAATGACATACCTCAGTTATAAATGTCAGTGCTGGACATTCATGGATTGCCTTGGTCTTCGAGGGATCAACATATATTCCATCCTTAGAGACAATATGGCCAAGAAAAAAAATCTCCTGAAGCCAGAATTCAAACTTGCTAAACTTCCCGTATAATTCATTTCTTATAAGAGTCTTTAGGATAATGCACAAGTTATTTTCTTGATCTTCATAGCTTTTGGAGTATACTAAGATATCATCAATAAATACCACTACAAATTCATCAAGCTATTCCTTGAAAACCCTATTAATTAGATTCGTGAAGACAGAGGGTGCATTAGTCAACCCAAAAGGCATTACTATAAACATGTAATGCCCATACCTGGTTTAAAATACTGTTTATGGAATGTCTTCCTTCTTCACACAAAACTGATGATATCCAGATCGAAGGTCAATCTTTGAAAAATATTGAGCTACATGAAGATGGTCAAATAAATCATCAATGCAAAGAAGGGCATACTTGTTCTTTATTTTTATAGTATTGATTTCCCTGTAGTCAATGAACAACCTCATTGATTCATCTTTATTCTTAACAAAAAGAATAAGGGATCCCCATGGATATACACTAGGGAGAATAAATCTCTTGTTACTAAATTACTCTGGTTGTTTCTTTAGTTCCACTAATTACAAAGTGGCAATTCTATAAGGGTACTTTGATATGGGCCTTGAACTAGGAATTTAATCAATGGAAAACTCAATTTCCCAATTCTGGAGGATATCTAGGTAAATCTTCTAGAAACACATCAACATACTCTTGCCCAATAGGTACATCCTCTATTTGAACATTATTTTCCTCACCCATATTAATTTCATTCTCTTCCTCCCCAATAATTGAATTTAGTTGAGCTACCAGGGGTGGATCTAGATAAGAATAAGGTGGTGACGTTTTTGATCTAAAGATAAGGTGTTATTTATCATCGTCCTGAAAAATAATAACCTCCTTATTCTTACAATAATTTTTTTCATCATGGTTTGAATTCCAATCCATACCTATAATTATATCAAATTAAATCATGGGTTTGATGATGAGATTAGCAGATAAATAACATTTATGTGCCTTAATGATAACTCATTCACAAAACTTTATTGCAATGATACTTCCCTTAAGAGTTCTGACTGAAAACTCCCTTGTTAAAAAAATTGGAAATATCTAATTTTCTTATCAAACTGGGAAGATATGAAACAATGCAATGATCCATAATCAAATAAAGCATTGGCTAAACTTGAGGAAACCATTAAATTACCTGCCAACACGTCTTTCAGAGCTTAAACCTCAGTAGTAGTGATCACATAAGCTTGGCCTTGATCCCTTGGCCTTTTCTGAGGTATGTTTCCTTGGTGCTTAGGAAATTAATTTTCATAATGCCCCCTTTCTCTAAAATTTTATTATTCAATATTGACAGCCTCTTTCTTACCCTTGCAATCACGAGCTTGGTGGCCTTTTTAACCAAAATTTTTACAGACTCTCATTCCCTTCAGACAGGTACTGAGGTGTTTCTTCCCACATTTACTACAGGATAAGTATTCAATTTTTCCCTTCTTACCCTTATTTCCATTTCTAGAGTGTTCAATAGATCTATTCTTCTCTTGCTTTTCTTTAAAGTCACAAAACTTAGAGAATTACTTTTCTGTCTTGATAGCACATGAGATAATTTATTCGTATGATGAGAAGGATTGTGAGACTAATTATCTACAGAGAAACGATTTTAACCCATTAATGAAATGATCAATATTACTTCTTGGGTTACGTATAAAATCTGCAGTATGCCTCGCTAACCTTGTAAAGTTAGCTTCATACTTTGTGACATTCTCATCCTCCTTTTGCCTCAGACTCAGAAATTGTCTTTCCATATCCACTTGATGGTCATGAGGAAAGTATTTTTCTAAGAAAATTTTATTAAACTCCCTCCATTCCATATTGGATACTTCATCATCTTCCTTTGTGTTTTGAATCAATGACCACCATTGATCAACATCTCTAGTGTGGCGGTAAACTTCCATGACAACTTCTTCCCTTTCACTACTCCCCAAGGCGTGGAATATTTTCTCTAAGTAATTTATCCATTTCTCATCTACTAATGGATTTTTACTCCCATTGAATGTTAGTGGTTGTTGCCTCATGTAGTGATCTAACATTGATCCTCCACATTTTGGATCAGGGTGCTTCATACGGGTAAAGTTATTATTTATAACCTGAGTGAGTTGTCCCAGTATGGTGATAAGATGACCAACACCAGTTTCTTCACTAGCTCTACTATAATTATCTTGAGTAGGAGGGAAATCCCTAAATGTAGTATGTGCGTTTATACGGTTTCCATTCTTTCCACTAGGCGCCATTTCTAAACAATGACATAAACTAGATTAGTTTATGAATCAAAATACATAATTCCAAACTTGTAAATCACTTAACATAAAATGAACTATTTATGGATATAATCTATAATCATAAAAATGTTTTCTTTAAGGAATTATATACTCATAAACTCTTTATAATGGTTTTTAAATAAAATGATAATTATCCTAAATATATCCCTCGAGAGTGTCGTAACCAAGAGTGCAGAAAGGCCCATTGTCGTGCACCAGTTCCCGTTCAAGTCTAGCTCAAAGTGGTGTTTTTTGGTTTTACCCCTAGGTACATCTATGACAGATCCACCTCTACCTACTCGTATCCAAACATGGATGTATTTCTTGGAAAAATCACAAAATCTATATAATACCAAAATTCTAGGAAGTTCTTCTATAATAATACTCAAAGTTTATCTTAGGGTAATGTGCTCTAATAAGAGTTTTTCTGAATCTAGTTTCTAAGGTTTGTACTAAAATTACTCTAATACCAACTGTAATTCCCCGACCCCAATTACCTAGAGTCAGTGAATCATTACATAACATTGTCTTGATACAAGGAAATAATGTCCCTAAAGACCGATCGGTTTAGTATCCTTTGAAATACTAGATAAATTCATAATTTTTACATTACATTATAAAATTAAAAACTACAACAACATTATTTAGATAGATCACACTAATATACCCTTAAACTATCCTTGTAGGTCAGTTATAAAATAATTCTTCACATCCAAGGAAAAATAAAACATAGAAAGGGGTGAGCTCAGATGCTCAGTAAGGATAATAATATATTGAAAAATTTCATAAATAAACATAAACATTTAAGGCAATGTATAAGACTAAAAACGAATTTTAAAATTGAAATTAAGAATAATATGGAGAATATAAAATAAAATAATTCCATTTACTTATTCACATGGATATTATACTAGTCTAATAATCACATTCAATATAAATTTCCACTTTCATAACGATGGAATGCATAATACAAGACTTCATAATCACATAGTCAAGGCCCTGTGCAAAGACTACAAATAAGAGTTTGTCAAGGCCTTATTCCAAGACACTAGTTTGTCACATGATACCTACCGATTCATCTAAGAGCTATAGCGGGCTCCACCCATCACTTACTATGTCCAATGCATTCCTCGTATGAAAAGGTTTAAACATAACATAAACATTCGTATTAAAACTATCATACAAAATGTCAATACTTTATCCATAAACCATGAATGGTGTAAAAATAACACATCCACAGTAAAATATATAACAAAACCTTCAATACAATATGGAATTTTTGTATCATAATAAATCAACTTCAAATAGGCTTTAAATCCATCAAAGGATGTTGACATAAATGAAATCAAAACTTTTTTATAGAGAAATATATCTTTATATTTTGAAATCATTTAAAATAATATAATTTCAAAAGAAAACATTTATTTTTAAAATATTATTATAATCTTGTAAGGGAATATTTGATGATGTTATAAAGGCAGAAAATAGCCACACCCGCCATATAAGTAAAAAAACATTCTTACCTTAATTTTGTCAAAATGGTCATAAAGTACCTTGTTTGGAAAATGAAAGAAATATTCCTTTCAAAAAAATTTATAAAAATTTAAAAAAGGGTGTAAATTACTTTAACCCATATTATAGTAAATAGTAAAAATGTTTTGGAATACATTTTTAAGAAACATGGATGGGGATGATCAAGAGGTCCCAGTAGAAACTTACGTAAAAACAACCTCGGATAATAAAGAGATTGTGAAATTAACCCTTTCCTTGTACTTTTACTTGGTCGAGGGTACGTTAACCTATCATATAATAGATAAATCATTGTTATTAAATTATACATGAACTATATACATATATTTGATATCATATATGATCTTATAATATTGATTTGTTAATGATATTTCAGTAGTATCATCGTTTCTGGTATTAACTGATTCATTTTTCTTTATACGCTTTGTTACGTAAGTAATGTTTTTTATGGATAGGATGTATCTTATTAATATTTATAATGATATTAAATCTTGAAACATTATTTTTAACCATAAAATTAAAATTAGTCAGTAATGGATATGATGGGGAACGAATCTCCTCACATTCGTGGAGACGGTAATCCATACGTACGCACGAGCGACAATATCATTCTTTTGATATTAAAATCATATATAATTGGATGTTATATCATATATAAAGAATCCTTATCATGTTATATTTATTATTTAAATCATTAATACTCATTATTATACCCATCCAAATGATGAAGTATTTGAATAACAAACTACACCACGACGTGGAGACGGTAATCCGTACGTACGCACGTATGGTGACATTGTCATTTATAGGATGGTTGGAATAATGAATATGGTTTTAAAATTTTTATAATAACATAAAAGTATATATAATATACTGGAGTTATTATTTTAGAATAGAAACAATCAATAAAGAGGAAGTGGAAGAAGAAAAGAACTTGAAAGAGGTGATTGAATACTTATCTCTTCTTTGGGTTCTTCCTTTTGATTTGATCAAAAGGGCTCCTTAGGTTGGATTTATAACTAAAGGAAGGCCTATAGAATGAAGGGATAAAATTTGGGAGGATATTTTGGTAGGTTTTTTCCAAGCCAAATGGCTTTGAAGGTGTGAATTTGAGATAAGGGAAAGTTCCCTTTTATAAGAGAGGTGATGGTCACTTTAGGAAAATGTTGAAATATTATTTTATAATAAAATAATTTTCGATTTCTAATAGCTCAAAAATGAATTATTTAAAGGTCAATGTGGGTGTGGGTCGAAAAAATCTCAACAAATAGGTTTTATACAGGGTTAGGTCATCATATTAACCTTATCTTTTAGATTTAACTCTTTGTTAAATTGTTTGACATTTACCATGTCTCTTTGTATTTTTATATTATATGGTTAATAAACTTACTATAAACTTCCAAGAGAAACTAATGTGGTTAATTAATGAAATATATAATATTATTTAAGATATTTGGCCGAACATTATTTTTTTAGGAATAAAATATCAATTAATAATATAATATTTGTTTTAGAAACTCTTTTTTGTCAATTTTTACACTATTTGCTATTTTGTTTTTGTTAAATTCATAAAAACATTATTACTTCTAAAAAAATTCATTTAATCAATAATAAAATGTCACATTAACCTAGAAAATTATTTTATGGCATAAAAACTTTCAAATTATATTTATTTTAACATCTATAATACCATTTATTTGATTCTTTCATTAATATGGAAAATACTGCATCTTCATTGTGTCATAAAAAAATTTAATTAGTAAATGTCTAAAAATTATAAATAAAATACCATTATGTAGGAAATAATTTTATATTTCTAATGAATATTTTTATTCAAAGAGATAACATATATAACCCTATGTAAAAATTGTTTTACTAAAAGATATATGCTTATGTCATTTTTGTATTTACTTTAACTTAATTAATATAAAGTGTCATTATCACTTACAAGTGGCTCCATGGGGTCCCAAAATAGACCTAAGGATACCCATTGTCAGAAACGTATCAGAAAATAGGGTTATAACACACATTAGGGTAATTTAATATTATTATGATATTATTTTTTTACCCTTATTTACCAGATTTACCCTTTAACCATGGTAAAAAAAATATTTACGGAAGTAATTATTCAAAATGTCTAAAAATAAAAGTTACCTATTTACACAATTTGGACCTCCTGATTCTATATATGAAATCCATTTTTCTAAATTCATACACATAAGTGGTAGAAATTAATTTAAAATTAATTCCCATTGTCAAAACAAAAAGCGTGTTTTTAAGAAATACTAACTATCAAAAGATTGACACTTGCTTATGTCCAATTTAAATGTGAAATTTTATCCAATTACCAAAATTGGATTAAATAGTAAAAATATAATCTAATTATACTTAAAAACCATTCAATAGTATAATTTATCACTATTAATTATTTTGATTTAAAAAGTTGTTTTTAATTAAAATTTAGCATTTTTCACTATTCATCAAAAATTGAATGTTTTTAGAAAAATACGAAAAATTCACCCTAAGCTAATTTCGATATTCAAAACCCAAAAATGAAGTCCATTTTGAAATAAAAAATTGATAAAATTTCAAAAAGTGGGTATTACTATTCATAACGACTAGTTTTATTGGTCGCGATGTGTTAGAATCTTAAAGTTGCTTACAACACAAGCTATTGTATTATTTAAAGGGAAACGTACCGTGGAATCATGGGGTGTTACAAAAAATAGTATTTTTAGTTAATATTAAACTAAGTAATCTATTTTGATAATTTAATGTAATTTTCAATTAAATAATATTTTTATAAAATATTATTATTAGTAAATTACTTTTTATTAAGTATAAATGATCGTATGTTTTTATGAATACAATTGTAATTTTTATTAAGGTATAAAAGATATTTTTGTCAAACTAATGAATTTTTGATAAATATATGTTTTTATTTTAAAAGTAAAAATTAAAATATTTATAATATTATTTAGATAAAATGAATATTATTTTTGGAATTAGGACATCGAAATTATCCAATGGTGAATTTTTCATAATTTTCTGAGACAGTCAAATTTTTGGGTAAAAATTAAATACTATTTAAATATATAATGTGTTTTATTACATCATAAAGAATAAATAGTGATATAATAATTAATAAAAACATTATTTTCAGCCAATATATGTTTTTCCATTAAAATAATGTGATTTTAGGTTTGTTTGATTTATTTTACAAAGCTTTAGTGGACCCTCCAAGACTTATAAAACATTTTTGCTTTTCGAGTTGATTTCCTTGAGAGTGTGACTCACATCCACATAAGCAACCCTATTATTTTTAGAAGTTCTAAAATTGGCCTTATAAAATATTTTTTTCCACTCCCCTTTTAAAAAAAACCATGGGAAAAAACCATGGGCTGGTTTTTGGTTTTGATTAGTTTAATGTGTGGTCTCCCAAACCTAAATAATAATGAATTCCCTCTTATTTACTATATAAACCCACCCAAGATCCAACTTCCTCTTCACTCAAAGCCTTTGTAGATTGTTGAAACTCTTCCCTCCTCTCTCTAGAATCCTCCCAAGGTGCCCCAGTCTCCCAATAAGTCTCTCTCAAGCCCCTCCCAAGCCTTTGGGATAACACTTCCAATAAGGGATTCCTTCCATTCTCATTTTATCCAAGTTTATTAATATTGTTATGCCATTTTATTTTCCATTATAAATGTTTGGGTATGGTTTCTAACCTCCTACATACTTCCCTATTAATGTTTTAATGATGGGATACCCCTTTATCTCTCATTAATGCTATCCATGCACACCCATTACTATGCTGAAATTCCGTAAGGAATTTCCATCTCCTCATTTACATTCAAGCAATTATTTTGTATTATGAATATAAATTCCATTAAATATATTGGTACATGTATATATATAACCCAATTACTGTCCATTTCTTGAAAATATGACAAGACACCCCTTTATCTCTCATCAACCATTTTTATGAATTCTTACGTCACGTCGTTATGCTCCCGAAATCGCACCAATTTTCCAAGCCAATGTCACTGTGTAGTGAATACCATTCCCATTTCTGTATCAAGAGTATTCAACTTTATGAACATTTACTTATTGATTATAAAGATTCATGTATTTATTCCACATCCCTTTATCATGGAATAAATTATGATGATTGATTTTATGTTGTATGATCCATGTGGCACACTTATCCATGAAATGAAATGTTTAAGAAGGGTGCACCCTAATAGAGCTCCAATGCATTGGGTAATGTATAATATCTTGATAATTCATGTGAAATGGGTGTTGACTCATTCTAATTAAAGTTCAATGAGGGTTCAATCATGGTTCATGTGAAATTAGAATTTACTTGTGCTCCATGTAAAATGAGGCTTAGCTTATACCAGTTCTATGTTAAGTGTTGTTTCCACATATCCATGTTATGATTATCATTATTTATCATTAATTTATGTTAATGTTTATCTTGTGCTCCATTTATATACCTATTTTCTAATATGTATTGTATTCCTCATGTTATTCCATGTTTATTCCCTTACTGGGCTTTATAGCTCACCCCTTTATTATGCATTCCATTAGGTTCTCCTATGCAATGCTAAGCATGAGAGAATGTAATAGTCATGTAAAGGAAGTTTTCAATATGATGTTTCATTCTATGCTTTAAGTTGTTATTTAATGTTCCTAAGCCCAAAATACACTAGACCTCTCAATCTTTTATGTTTTATCAAGTGATAATTTTATATAATAAATCATGTTTAAGTATGTAATAAAGAACATGGTTGTTATAGTATAACACATGGACTAGAAACACATTTCATAAGAAACTTTTCATCATAAACATAAACCATTCAATGAAATAATAAGAATAATGTATTTGGGTAATATCCCCAATAAATCATACTCTATAAAAAAGGTTTTCATCTTATATGGAGGAGGATTTTGAAATATTACATGGATAATTTATTAACTGAAATAACCTTTATTTGAAAAACAATTTTTGAAACAAAAAAACATTTTCAAAATCCTTTCCTTTGAAAAACAATTTTAAAAATTATAAAGTAAAATTTAAAAATAATTGTTAAAATTTATTGAGTAAAATATCCTTTCCCCTTTGAAAAATCCTATTTAAAACATATAAAATTTTGAAAAATATTTTCTTTGAAAACAACTTTTAAAACTTATAAAATAATATTTGAAATCATTGAAATCCTTCTCTTTGAAAATATAATTTTGAAAAAAATAAAGGAATATTTGAAGATAAATTAAAACACTTTTTAAATATAAAATTTTTTGAAAACATTTTTATTTGAAAATATCCTTGAAAATAGATAAAATAAGTTTTAATTAAATTATGGTCATGACAGTGGATAAACTTATACATACCAAACATTCCTTATGCATTGTAAAAAGTTTAGAAAATTGTCCCAATCAGGAAAGTAAAAAAAGATTAATTTTTTTAAAAAAGGTAAAACATGGGTAAATATTTATTTTAATGACCATAGGTTGATTTTATAACATTTTTAAAAACATATTTTTTTGAAAAAATGGTTTTGAAAGAACAAAAATTTCCGACCGAAGAGAGAGACAAAGTCAGATTTTCATGAAAATAATTTTTTATCATATTAAGTACTAAAGAGTGGAAAAATTGTACAATTACTTGACGATATCATGAATATACATATAAAAATAAAAATAAGGAGAGTTATTGAGATATATATCGTAACATTTCATCAATAGAATCATAATCATAAACAATCCCGATAAATAATGAGATTGTAGAAATAAATTATTACCACTTTGGTAAGTTTGAATCATAATACCCAGAAAATAATAAAATTAAATGAATATTAAAATATATATAAAATAATTATATTAATTATATAAAATGTTAAAGGGCATTATATGCACCTAATTGAAGAATGTAGGTACATAACATGACATGTATCTCAAAGAAGGAAAATTGAGACAACATTACTTTACTGATTTGGTAACTTTTGACCCATAAAAAAATGAAAGAGGGATAATAAAATGGATAATTAAATAAAAATAAATTTAATTATAATAATAATTTAAAAAATTCATGTGAAGTATATACACCAAAAAATAAACTATTAGTGAATAAGACATAAGTATTTCATAAATAAAAGTGAGACTAGGAATCCCCTTATAACATGTGTAACTTTTGAATCATGATCCCCATGGAAGAAGAATATAAATTTAAACTTTTAATATAATTAATTAAATAAATTAAATTAATGATATAAAATTTCATAGGGAATTATATAAACCACACAACAATAATAAGTGGTGAATATAACATATATCTCAGAGAAATAAAAGTGATACGAGAATGCCCTTACCACAATTTCTGAAATTCTTTGTACAGGTTAAAACCTCATATTTAATAAATATAAGGTTATTATACATCTACCAAAGAAAAAATTTCTTAAATATCATACCATACATTATTTTATTTTTACTATTTATTAATATTTTTTTGTTAAAGTTTAGTTTCGAGTAACAACCACTTTGTTTTCTAATATGTTTTGACTTTTTATTCTTGAACCTCTTACTTAGATCATTATTTAATTATTTAAATAATGTAAAACATGATTTGAATATAGTATATATTCATTATATATGTATTTATAATAATATATAAAAAATATAAATATGAAATGGAATACACCGTTCATGGAGACGGTAGGCCGTACGTACACATGAACATTATTTCTGTCTTCTTATCTTATTGAAAGAAAGAAAGTAAATGAGATATATGTATATATATATAAATTATAATTAAATTATAACTATTATGTAAAATATATCATATATATTCACTAAAATCACCATTAATAAATTCCGTGTAAATTTTGAATAAATCATATCGCTTTGAGGAGGCGGTAGTCCACACGTCCTCAAACGAAGTTATCATATTCCCAAAAAAAAGGAAGCACGATGGTATATGTTAAATAATAGTTATAAAAGAATAAAAAATCATAAATATCATATAAAAATAGTAATTACATTATTATTCCCAACCTTTAGAGAATGTAATAGAAGAATGAATAACATCATTTCTTGAGGCGATAACCCGTCGTACACATAAACGATGATTGTGTATCCGATTTGATAGAAGTGTGAGTAGGTGTAAGTTTAAAACATAAAATAATAAAATATCAGTATATTTATTATATTGGGGTTATTATAAGTAATAATAATAATTTTTGGGGTGTATAAATAAATAAAAAAAATGTGCTATTGAAGGATGTTACCTCTTCGTTGGCTAATTCCTTTTTTTTGCACAAAAGGACTAACTTGGTTTGATTTCAACCCAAAGTTAGGTTTCTTGGATGATATTATGGATTTTATGAGATTATTTGATCATGTTTTTTATGAGTTAAATGGATTTATAGGTGTGAATAACTGGGGGGGGGGGGGGTTAGTTCCCTTTTATAGTGGAGGAGGAGTGACATTCTTGTAAATATAAAAAGGTAAACACTATTGAGAGGTCTCCCTTACATAATGTTCCACAAATAATGATACATGTTTGATAAAAGGGAGGATATGGTATACATATTACTAGAAAATATATTTTTGAAATTTTTCTAGGTATTTTTCTCTTAATTTAAAGTTTAACCATTAAGTAAACTTCTTTTTTACCTTAATCACTGTAATTAGTTTTAATTACTATAACTAATATTTTTTGTCGAAAACTAAGTTAAATTTACCAAAAATTATAAATTATTATGATTAAATATATATAATACATTTTTCCAAATTGTTAACAAATAATTGTCTGAAATTAATTTAAAATTCATACTGTAGACGGGATGATACAATGGGGTTTTAAAGTAAAAATGTTCAAAAGTTTGAAATGTTATTATATCCAATTAAAATTTTAAATTGATAAAAATGAAATAAATTGTATTAATAGATTTATAATTGATTTATATATACTTTAAAAAAAATTTAAAATGTAATTTAACTCTAAATCTTAATTATAAGAAAATTCATTTTTCAATTAAAATTTAGTATTTTTCACTAATCATCCAAAAATAATATTTCAAAAAAATTCCGAAAAATCAGCATAAGAAAATTTTGAAATTTTAATTTATAAAATTATTTTTATTTATGAAATATAATTTATAATAGTGCCAAAATATTGATTTTAAAAAGGAACTCCATTAAAAGGCAGTAACATTACCTTTTAGAAAAATATATATTTGTTTGCGTAAAATTGGTTTTATTCATATCTTTTATGTAGAAAAAACATAATTTGAATGTTAAATATTTCATTGAATAATATATATATTTATATATATAATTAAAATAATTTATCAATTTTTTTTAATTAAATTATTAATGTAAAACATGTTTGATTTAATAAATATAGTTTCTATCAAAAGATTTCCTGTATTATAAAAAGGGTTTTATTTTCATTTCTAGTTAATTGGTCACCAAATAATTATTATTATATAAAAGTGTAAACTATATTTTTATAATTGAATTAATATTATGCATAACTTACATCCCAGTGACTGGGTGAAAACTATAATAATATTTTAATAATAATATTAATAGTACATTATAGTTTTGTAAATCTAGGTCTTGTGTTTAATGGAAGCTATTGAAGGAACTCAAAATTATGTGTAGAACAATTCAAACATAGCATTTTGTGTACCAAAAGATAATCTAAGTGTTTCATATTGTGTAATCTTAAATTTGTCTTGTGTGTAAAGAAACCAAAATTTGTGCTTTCATACAACATAAGTTATATTTAGTGTTGTGATAAATAAAAAATATCAAAATTTTTAAATTAATTAGAAAATAATACTTCAAAAAATCTCATTGTGTTAGAAAAGAACTCAAATTGCCCATACCAACTCCTAAACTCTATTTTAGTTATATCCTATTCTTGGACTCTCAACTGGTGGTACCCGAATCGCAAGTTAATATTTGAAAACCAACAAGCCCATCTAAGCTGATCAAATAGATCATCCGTCCCAGGTAAGGGATATTTTTTCTTGACAATCACCTAATTTAAATTCTGATACTCAATAAAAAGTATGAGGCCCCTATATTCTTTCTTAGAAAAGAGGACAATATAAGCCCATGATGACACAATAGGATGAATAAATTTTTTATTATTGAGATCTGCAAGATGAATCTTCAGTTATACCAACTTAGAAGGGTCCATATGGTAAGATGGAATAGAAATGGGCACCGTTCCAGGGAGCAGGTCATTAGTAAACTCAACCAATCTCTGATGTGGTAAAATAAAAAATATAATCCAAACATACTTTTTTCTAAGCACACACTACTGTAGGTAGTTAAATACTTAAACAAAGGTCAAAAACATTAAGAAATATATTTAAAAATAGTCATGAGATTACCCTAGTATAAGGAACTACATGCCCTATCATTCATGATATAGGGTCCCACTCACCTAGAAAAACACAAGTGACCCCACCAAAAGATAAAAAATAAACATGATGGTGATAAAAAAATTTCTGGGCCTTAACATTGATCATCAAATCCATGCTGATAATCATGTCAATGATTTGATGTTTGATCACCATGAAGTCCCACTCTACCTCATGGTCCACTATTGTCATTTGAAATGTAGGGAAATTTTAACCTTATTTATACCTCTTTACCAAAGGTGTGGAAAGATAAAAAAATAATGAAATAAGATCTGAATGGAATCCCAACATTTCAACAAGCAATGATGATATAAAATAATGAGTAAAACATGCGTCAAATAAATCTATCACCGTAGAAGATGAAATAAACACCTTACCTCTAACTGTGATAGTCCCTGCTTTATATTCCTCTAGTACATAATCCACCACATAAAGAAGTCAAATCTTGGCTCCTCCCTAATATTTATTAGCCACATAAACATACCATTTAGCCTAAGTATAGACCCAATAACCCTTGGAAGTATTAGTATGAATCTATGAGACCATGGTGAATGTTGATCCAACCTTATTTCCTTGGTATATGCTTCCAAAATAACATTTTTGATGCACAAACTATACACAATAAAGAAAATTATTGGCAGACTTCATACAATTTATCTTTCCATGAAATGGATTACTACATTTATAGAAAACAACTTTCCTCTAATACCAATTTGAAACAAACCAAACTGGTCAACTATAATATCCACCTAAGGAGGCCATCACATGTAAATGTAAAACAAGGATACTAGGAAGAAGTCTTAAATGTAACTAAAACAAGATATATAACCAGAGTTAAAATTAGAATAAATGGGTAAAATAAGATCCATAAAAATCCAATCCAAATAGGCTAAACTAGAAAATTATGACAATAAAATACCAACAAGTCTCTATGTGACCAACCATCACCTCCAAAACATCCCACTATAAAGGAAAAAAAGATGATAAGATAACCCAGACTGATACATTATTACCTTACCTTTCATTGAGTTATGAAAAATAAGGTCTACAACCTCCTAAAGGAAAAATTAGGCTGTGTTCACAAATCCCAGTAGGATACCACCAAATCATATATGTAAGTTCTAATATCAATAATACACAAGTTCTATTTTTGAAATAGAATATTTTTTATAAATATTTTTCATAAATTAAGGAATTTGTAAAAATCTCCTTTGTTTTCCATAAATACATACCATATTCAAGAAATCCAAGAATATAGAAATTATAAAATAAAAATATTTAAATTAAATATGTGAGAAAATATCCATGATGTTAACCATCATATGATAAACTAGGTATAAAAGAAAAAGAAAACCATTTGGGATCTTGCCTATGGAAATATGTACTAGACATAAAAGAAGTCTAAACTAGTCATATATTGGTTCCAACAGATATCAAGTTCTTCCATAGTCTATCGATATCACAAAAGAATCACTTATTGGTTCCAAACACACTAGTGTCACCTATGTCTATTTCACAAAACACCCTAGGTTCCCAATATTCCACGTTTGTTCACAACCATTTCCAAAACCATGATCACATTTAATTAAATCAATTTTCACCAAAGAAAATCAATTCCAATGAAAAACCCAAAGGAATCATTGAGAACATAATTCAATTTATGAATTAGAAATTCTTTCACAGATCTATATACATCAAGAATGATATAAACCTAACTACCTTTGACAATAAGGATGAAAAAACCACAAATCATCCTTTAAAAGACTATAATGATACGAAACTACACAAAATCTATAAAAAACAAAAATAGACCATTAATCTTAAACAAAAATGTATCAAATGTATCCAAAATGACCACATGGAACAATGAAGTATAATGAACGCTTACCAGGGATACACAGTGCAACCACTACTCAAATCAAATGCCGAATGAAGTGATATTGAAGAAGGGAGATCACCCAAAATCATCCTAAATCAACGTAGGGTTTTATAAGGAATAACAAAACAAAATGATAAAATAATTATATGTGTAATGCATTTAAAACACTATACATGAGGAATTAACATCATATAAACCATTCATGATGTGAAATCCCATATAGTAAAGATACACAAAAAAGGAATATCCTTATATTACATTAAATCATGATCGATGTTTTCACAATGTGTAAATATTTCAAATCTTATAATTTTTCATGCCCTGCATGAGATTCATGGAATATTCCTCATAACATATTCAAGTCATCTAACCCATTCATTATTTAAATGTTTCCACTTGGCAGTTCATAGCACAATTTTCAACTGCAAACCTCTAAAAAAACACCAGGATCTTAGGCCCTCAGGATCACCATCTAAATCCCTTCACACAATTATACCTGGACTTAATTAATTAAAACTAATACGCATCCCCAAACATTAGGTAATCCCCCCTACAAAGGCTCTATATTCCTGAGAATCCTACAATGCAGCCAACCAAAAAGGGAAACCATTAACAAAATAAAAAGGATACCAGAAGGATGGTAATAGGGAGTTACAAAATGGATATGGGCAAGGTTGTAAATTAATATATTAATATAAATTTGTTTGTAATACATGATGATAATTTATATTTGTTGAAGTCAGTACAAGAGGTTAGAGTTTTCATCTCAATTTCCCTCTATTGAGACAAGTATTTTATTAGGGAACATTATGTTTAATCACAAGATTTATTTTTCAAGGGGTTTTGATTAAAGTGTTACTCAAGTCGCATGGGTTTTCTTAGTCACAATTCTAATTCTTCGAGACCTTATACATTTTGTGTACCATGTTTGATTTTAATTGTGTATTCAATACAAATGGAATTATTTATATCACAATACTTTTATTTCATGGTATATACCATAGAAATCATGTTTTCAAGTGGCTATTTATTATTCATTTTCCCCATTAGTAAGGGTTTTTGGTAACTCAAATCCGTTTGTTTGAGTTATAATGTTTTATCTTAAACAATTTTCTACCTTTATTGGGTTCACCAACCCTAAATATTTTATTATATAATATTTAATAATCTTATTTTGGAAAAATAAGTTTTAATACCAAGAATATTTCATTACTATTTTTTCAAATTGTTGGTTTTCAACAACGGAAATTTCAAGTATTAAAAAATGTCTTCTTCATAATCAAATTATTTGGATCCACAATTCATAAAGAAAACATTATTTTATATTCTAGGATCCATTATTGGGAAATATATTAAAATAAAAGATTTTCAACAATTTTTCACATTACCTTTTGAAAAATACTTTTGGAAGTGACTCATAACTTCCTATTTTATATAAATTTTAAAAATTCTTTCTAAATTATCTTTTAAGTTTTCACTTCCAACTCATTTTACATTTTCAAAATGGTTTTTCCTAATTGGGTTTATGTTTCATAATTTATCCTCAAATATATATATATATATATATATGTTATCATTTGTGAGGAATGAGCTAAAAATACCAAATAATCATATTCATGACCCCTTTTAGGAGGTATAATTTAAACATTCTTTTGGGAGGTTGTTTTTCATACATGTCAACAAACATTTAGGTTTTCTTAGTTACACTAGGGATATTTTATTTTAAAAACATCCAACTACTTTACATGTATGGATTATGATAATGGTTTTTTTTTCAATTAGTGACTTAGTGTATACCTATTTTCTATATGATGTCAATATCAAATTTTACGTAACTTAGATTGGATAAGTATTTCCTACAAAGTATGAAATTACATTGACATGGGGAATAGTATTAGCATACTGTGTAATGTTATCCCAATATAGATGATTATTGGAAAGTTTACTCTTTGATGTTTTACCATCCACCTTCTTTCTAAGGATGGGTTATGATCATGTTATACATTTATTGATAGAGTGAAAATTATTGAAATCCTTGACTATTATTGACTGCTAAAACCAGTTGATCTGTGTTGATATTATATATTATTAATTATATAGATTTCATTTTTTTTATTTATCCAATGGTTCCTTATGTAATGGTGTGAAAAGTTTGTATTGAATCTTATGGTGTATTCATTAGTCCTAAACAAGTTACGAGTGGGTCTGACCTTATAAAACCCTATTGAGGCATTGAAAATTCTTATGAGACAAAACAAGTTATCTTATAGTGTATTCCATTCCCAAAACATGATATTTTCTTAGCAGAAATCATTGAAAGTAAGATTTATTGACTATGGTATTGATGAAAAATAAATTGTCTTAGAACAAGGCCTTAATAATAGGATTTGGATGTTAGACATTATGAATTCCATCCATATGAGATTCGTATTATTGATATCAATGTTTTCATTTTATTTGTACTGATATAGAATACTCCAAATTTCATATTTATTATGCCTTCATATTTTTTAACTATTATTTACATAATCTTTATTTCATGTTTATTCCTATATTATTTTAGTTATATGTTTCCTTTACTAAGAATTTGAGCACACCCTTTATTATGTTTTATATTTCGCCATGTTATGGAGAATTGTGATAAATGTGACATTTTTCAAAGGATATCATGTATGAATGAATTTGTGGGACAAATTGAAGACTTATCATGAATTAAATAGTTTCACATATAATGGGAGAATTTTTTATTTCATATAAAGATCATGGGATTTATCATTTTATTCTGTGTAATATTTCATTAAAGATATAAACTAGAAAATATCCTGCAGATGTAAGTGATGATTTTATTTTGATTTTGTAAATAAGGTTTGTTATATCCAATATTTTATGGCTAGTATTAAGCATGTAATGTAATGTATGTTTTTACGAGCATCAGATTTGGGAGTGTGGGTGTAAGACTTCATGACCTACATCCTCTTGTAGTATCTAGATATGGATGAAATTTCTATGATACCACACACTCTTTACTTTAACAAAATGTTAAGAATTTTTTCTATATTTAGACTTAATACTTGTGTTTTTCTAATGTTTAATAATTACAATTGATTACAATGGTAGTATAATGTGAGGGAGTGGTGTTGTATAATTTAAAATTTGATATGGAATTTATAACAATGAAGCATAATAAAATTTCACATTGAAATGAAAATAAATTGAAAACGAACACACAAATAAAGGATAAAAGGGGACGAGGGATCCATATATCAGCATAATAATAGTTTAGGGAAAATATATAATGATAGGGAATAAGTAATATCTCATTAAAAATACATCAAACAGATGATAATACCATGGAACTACAGGAATTCAGCTGTATTAAAAATAATATTAAATGATATAATGTCAAAAGTATTGAAATTTAAGAGGAAAGAGGAGGACTAAGAACCCTTACCTTGAAAAGTATGTTCCTAATGATTGAAAATAATAACATGGAACCTTAAAAAAAATTTAGAGAGACAATTCAGAGATAAAAATGGGAGGAGAAATATGATAATTGATTTTAGAATAAAAAGGAGTGGGAATAAGGGTGGGTATTTATAGAAAATGAGGGGGATTGTTTTTTAATTTCAAAACATAGTTCTTAGACACTTGGTTACAAAAAAAAGAAAACCATCAACCTTAACATAGTTTTAACCCATGGTATTTAACATTTAATTCATGGTTTTTTCACATTAAATTTTTAATATTAGAAATAATTTAAAATATATTATTTTATACATGGACATGATTATTATTTATAAAGAAGTTATATTTAAATCCATAAAAATAAACATTATGTTTTGGAAGATTCATTATAGGTTTTTAATATTAATTTTATTACTTTAAAATACACTATTTCAATGAATAAAGCAATTTTTGGTTGATAAAGTATTAATGTTACTTATTACATAATTTTTAATTCATTATGGTCTCATAATACTTAATATATATTCATACCATATTTTAATTTTTACCAAAAAATTCGGCTATCATAGAAAATTATGAAAACGTCACCATTGTATAATTTAGATGTGATGATTCCAATTCTAGAGTTATTTGTTTCAAAAAAAATCTCTATATATTTTAAATTTAATTATTAAATGAAAACACTTGTGCATTTAAAAATCATGCATTCAAAACCTAAAATCTGAATACTCTAATTTTTTTATTCTAAGATACAAAAGTGTAATTATATTATTATTCATAAATCTATATATATTATACTTATTAATTATTTTATTACTAAATGATTTTGTGTTATTGGTTTTAGATTTTATTATAAATGTAATTTCCATGTTTTCTATTATATTAAAATGTGTTTTTTGATTTTTATAAAATAATATAATTTTTAGTACAATAACATTTATTGTGATGAAATGATTATTTACTATAGTAGAATCCTAATTTGTATATTCTCACACCACCTTAAGTTATTTTTTCCTAAAAAGTTGGGTTTTAAATTAATAAAAGAATAAATGTGGGTAGATTTTCCTCAGTGCTTCCTCAAATGTGTGATTACTCTAACAAAATTTTATATGTCAGGTTATCCAATTCTTTAACACTTTCTACCGAGTGTTAAGAATTTGGATATACAATTCATTATATGATAGGCCAGGTTTGAAATATACTTCATTAGTGGTCTGTACATGTGTAGGGTTTGGCCTGTACTTCCTTAACAATAATACCTGAAAGTATCCATGCACTTTAAATAGGTTGGGTGATAAAGATAAATATTAAGACAAAACTCTAATTATATATTAAATTTAGAAATGAAAATACACCTTATACATAGATTTGATATCTTACTAAACCTTATGACTCGCTTTTATACTGACACTTTCAAGAATACATAATCCCCCACATAGAATTAAAAGTATTTCATTTAATTATTAGTATAAAATTTATCTTTATCTCACTTTTCTTGACATGATTCTACATAGATCACACCATATAATTTTTTTATTTAATATTATTTTACTAACTATCCTCATTACCCCAACTTTATCCTAATAGGTTGGATCATGAAATCCTTTCCCATAAAAGGCCTTGCACAATTCCATTTGATTGCATGAATGAATGATATTTTAGTATGTGAATCATACTAGAGATTGGTATTTGTCCCATATTCCTTGGATGTCAAGTAATAATGACCTCATCATGTACAATAATATTTTTATGGTTCTTTTTGTATATCCATTAGTTTTAGGATGATAGAAAATTCTTGATGTAAAAATGATTTTTAATAGTTCTCTAAAATTTTAATGTGAATTGAGGTTTATGATTACATATTATTTATAAAGGTTCAACATGAACTCTCATAACTTTATTGATATAGATTCGTGAAATATGTTCAAATGGTATATCCTCATTATTTTAGGGAAATGTGAAAACATAGAAAGTTTAACTATAATGACCCAAATAATATCCTTATTATTAGATTTATTTGGTAGGTCTATAGAAAAGTATATTGTGATTTTTTATCACTTCTAAATTAGTATAGGGAAAGGATTCAATGAACCCTTGGGAAGTTTTCTATTAACCTTTACTAGTTTTCATACCAACCATCTTTTTGTATAGTTTTCAATTTCTCACTTCATGTTTTTCTATTAGAATTGATATTTTAGATCCCTATATATCTTGGTACTATCATGGGTTATAGATAACTTTGAAATATACAGTACATATAATCATTCCCTCTTTATGTTTACTACTGATGGTACATATAGTCAATTTCAAAACATCAACACACCATATTTATAGTTGAAGTCTATAAATTTCCCATCTTCCATGGTTTTAATATTCTTTTTCCAACCATTTTAATCTTATTAGGGATGATTTATATTCTCCCAGAAATATGGTTCAGAAATTACTTGGAAAATGAATGATTCTTCACTTTACATAATAATTTCCATATCCAACTATAGTAAATCCTTAAATATAGGATCCTTTTCTACCCTCATCATGGATAAAACTCCATGAACTTTCTAACTAAATATGTTTTCTACCTTGTTTTATTTTTCTATGTTGATTTATTGTATAGTAATAGTCCTTGAGTAGTTCTATCTATCTCCTTTGTCACATTATGATTTCTTTATGAGTTAATATATACTTCAAAATTTTATGATTGGTATATATGTCACATATTTCTCCATAATGATAGTGAATAAATATTTATAATGATAATATTATATTTTCTATCTAAATATCATGATTTAGATAGTTTATTTCATGGGGATTTAATTTCATTAATGTATAAATAACTATTCTATCATTTTTCATAAGGACACACCCTAGTATCTTCTTTGATGTATCGATATACATAGAAAATCATTCTCTTCTATACAGTATTGTCAATATTGGAACAATGATCAATATTTACTTTAATTCCTCAAATATTTTTTCACATTCCTTATACCATGTGAATTTTAACCCTTTATGTGTCAACTTGGTTGACTGTAACACCCTATAATGATAAAGGATTAAAAGGATAATTATTACTAGCCATGTCTATAAGGTTCACATTTCTTTATGCGAGCTTGCATGATTAGAAATCCATATTTAAGAATTCATGGAATGGATTATTGTTAGGGTGGGTGACCTATAGGGAAGTTTCTTAGGGTGTGTGTGAGTGAGAAATATGCACACCAAAAGAACACATGTTGTCCTGTGGGAGCAGTCATTAGTATGGTGATGTTTTTAGGCATGTGGGTCATCCCCAAGGAGTAAAAAACACGTGTCTATGATATAAATCTTAGAACCTAGTGGTCCAAGACATGGATAACATATTAAAGGGTAGGGGGTCCTATGTTTCTAGTAGGGCCCAATTGTTGTTGTGGTTTTATAGGGCTATCCAACTATATGTTCATTGGAACTACCTAGGTTTAAATATTGGGTCCATAATGAGGATGGTATGTTCTAAATGGGGGAGAATAAAAACCCTAGAAATATAAAGTGTGTACTAGAGTAATTTCAGGATGGGTGGAATCTTGGGAAATCTCTCAAAATGTGTGTGAGTAAAATAAAAGAACACAAAAAAAACTTATGTTGGCATTTCAGGACAATCATTAGTTTGATCACCCATTCAAGCATCTGGGTGGGCCCTAGGGAGGGGAAAACATGTGTCTACAGAAAAACTCATGGAACCTAGAGGGCCATGACCTAATGATAATATTAAAAAAGGTCAGATTCCTATGCTATTAGGGGACCCCAGTTGTTATATTAACTGATAGTTAACTAGTTTTTTTAAAATTACCTATAATAACTTACTATTCCAAGGAAACTGTGTATCTCAATTATATTAATTATTGTGTTCCATTATTTAAAAACCTTTTTCTTTATGGGATCAATAGATATTCCATCCTTGGAGACAATATAGTCTATAAAAGAAACCCAATGACACCAAAATTAACACATACATAATTTCATATATATATATTTTTATCCCTTAGAGTCTTGAGGGAAATCCATAAATGGTCCTCATGATTTTCATAGTACTTAGAGTATGTCAAAATATAAATAATAAAAATATTAACATATTTATAAAGATAATATTTTAATAATATATTCATTAGATTCATAAACACATATGGTGCATTTTTTAACTCAAAGGGAATAACTATGAACTCATACTTATCATACTTTATGTGAAAGGACATATTTAATATATCATCATTATTTAATTTTATATGTTGATAACAAAAATAAACATAAATATTTTTTAATTGTTAATCTCTGTTAAGTTGATCAAAAATAACATCAATTAGAGGTAAAGGATAATTGTTATTTATAGTAATGGCACTGATTTCTCTATAATAAATTAATAACCACATAAAATGATTTTTAAAAAATACAGGTCCTCCCCAAAGTGAAACACAAGTATATGTGATACCTTATCAAAAAAAATCTTATATTTTTTCTTCAATTCCATTAATTCCATGAGTTCCATTCTATAGGGAGTCTTAGATATGGGTTTTATAGAAGGTATATGATCAATAGAGAAGTAAAATTCATGGTTAAGTTGATATATATGTAGTTCCTCAAAAAAAGACATTAACATAATCCCTTGCAATATATACTTACTTTATTATAATAATATCCTTCTCATTAATTGATTTATCCCCTACAATAATTTCATTAATATTCTCCACTAGAGGTGGTTTCAAAATTGACTTTGAAATTTAAGTATCTCCTTTTAAAAATTGGGTATTCGATTCCTACCATAGATATTTTAATCTTCTTGTCATGAAAATACTTTCCCAAATTATACATTAAGAGTAAATTTATCCCAATTATTATATAAAATTATTCCATTGGTATAATAAACTGGTTTTCATCTAAATAATCGCCATGAATTTCAATAGATACATACCAATATAATTTTATCTCTATAAGATTTACACTAGGAGTATTAAATGGAAAATACTTATTTAATGTATAAGTAAGTGATTTTTTGTAATTATAAAACCTAAAAGATATAAAATCTTGTGTATATCTAGAATAAAATAATGCATTATCTAATAATATGTTTATTATTTAAGTACCTACTATAACATTACTTAGGACCTCAACTTCTTCTATTGTGATTGAATAAATCCAACCTTTCTCCCTTGGTCTCTTTTGTGTTATATTCCACTAATGTTTGGGGAATTTATTTGAATAATGTCTCATCTACTTGCGGCCGAAGCATTATTCATTGGAGGATTCAAATTTCTTCTTTTCATTCATGATCTTAATGACCTTTATCTATGCAATTGTTTCAATGTTTTATTCCCTTCAATAAATCCTTGGAGCATTTTTTCCAATAGTTATTTTATGTTTGTAATTACACCCTTATGTTATTCTCCCTCAATAAATTTCAATATACTTGGAGATCAACTGTGATATTATTCTCTTAATAATATTTTAAAATAAAAGACATGGAGAATTACATCTTCATATTGATGGAACTTGTCACTATATCCATATAATAAGAAAATTTTTAAGATAATGATACTATTTGAAGGCTTAGATTCGCCCATAAAAGAAGTGATAAATATTTCTTTTTGTATTGTATATATAGTCTGCAAGATGTATTATTAATCTTGTAAAGTTAGAACCATACTCAGTAATAAATTCCTCTTACTTTTTTCATAAATTTAGTAATCGAATTTACACATTGTCTCATTTCTTATCTGAAAAATACTTTTCAAATAATATTACCTTAAAATAATTTTATTCCATATTATATATCTCCTCTTCCTTCATAGTGTTTTGAATTAGTTACCACCATTGATCAATATCACCCCTTAAAATATATACTACCATGTTATACATATCCTTGTCACTACATACCAAGATAAAGAATACATTTTATAGGGTCCTGATACACTATTGAACTAATAATAGATTTTGGGTTTTATAGAAGTATTAAGGTTGATGCCTCATGAAGTAGTCCAACATTGTTACACCATGATGTGAAGAAATAGTCTGTTCCACATAGGAAAGATTATTGGGAATAACCTGAGTAAAATTCACTAATATATTTATAATATACTTCACTCTAATATTGACCTCAATGACTTTGTTTGGAAGGAAATCCATACATTAATTTCATGTGTCAACACATTTTTCATTCCTTAAATTTGATTCTATTTCTAAATAATGACATATAATTTTTTATTTTATGAATAAAACTTTGAATTATAAATCACAATATATAATTCATTTTCATTTATTATAAATTCATGTATTATAATATATAAATATTTCTTGAATATAATAATAATTCATCATAATATTTTTTCTATCTAATTATGTGCTTCTAAATCTAATTCCTAAGGTTTATAGTAAAACTTGACATAATAAAAACTATAACATTCCAACTAAAGTAACCCATAATTTGTTGTTAGTTTATTACAATGGTATAGAATATATAGATAAAATTACATAATATCAAGTAGTTTATTGGCCTTAGGAAACTAGATATATAAATGAACATTATATTACATTGAAAACATAAGATACATTAATTGAATATATGTATTTTTTTATTAATTCCTGAAAATATATAAGTCACATATAGTAATCATGATGGTTTCATAGGGAAATAGAAAACAATATAAATGGGTGAGCTTAGATTCTCAGTAAGGGGTTGTGTACATCAGAAGCTATCATATATAAGAATAGAATCAATAATATGAAATGAATAAATAAATTCCATAAAAATGGACTTGTGAGAATAATATTTCCATGTATAACATAACAATAAATAAACATGTAGATAATAATAAATGATATCATAGTGATAAAATACATAATGTTAGATATCATAAACATACCATCAAGGACACATTCTAAGACATCATACATAAATAGGTACGGATTACAAAAATACCCAATGAAGGATTAAAAAAATACCCAACTAGTTTGTCTTATGAAACCTACTAATTCATCACGGGGTATATAATTACAAGCCCCAACCATAACATAATAATTCTAATATATCCATAATATTAAGAGAATGACAAAAAAAATAATGATTTTCCCTCATGCATATTCAGAGATAAGTAATCAATAGTTTTATATATAGAAATAATGGATATTTGAAATACCAATATTTCCCTATTCAATGAAAAAATGTGGATATAAAGGTGAAATCCCACAATAGGAACTATAGGATATTCATAATAAATTTTAATGTACCCATATAAATGGAATGAAAAAAATTCATTTGTGAAGGGGACTTTATTGATCTAGATATATCACTAAAAATTAGTCATTAAGTTAAATAGTTTGAAATGGTAGGTGAAAAAATAATGATATAAAAATCACACCCAGACCCACACTTATGGATTTGGTTTAACCCTTAAAAACTTTAGATACATAATTTGAAAAATTATTTCAATAATATAACAATGTATTCAAATCCTTCATTATGGTTTGTAATGATCTTGTGAATTATCCATAGTATATACCCCAAAGAGTATTAAACGAGGTGTGAAGTTAGTATCATTTTTTGTGCACCGAGGGATGATCGAGTTAATACCCAACCAACATTTTTCAAGGTTATTACACATGTGTTCAATTGAGATATATCCTAAATCCTCTTGTAATATCCAAAAAATGGATGTTCTTATTTGGATACCACCAACTCTTTAACAAAATTTTAGGTTTTTTCCTCTTTAAATTTAACCCTGGAGTTTTTTTTCTAATGCCTGGGCATTATAAAGACTTATGAAGGAAGTATAATGAAATGGAATGATGATATCTCTTTTATATTTAGATAAGTAATTTATAAAAAATAATCATAATAACATTTCACATTAAAATGAAAATGAACTGGAAAGGACTACAAAAATAAAGGATAAGAAGGTATTATAAACCCTTATATTAGCATAATAACAGTTTAGTAAAAGGATATAATGGTAGGGAATAAGTAGTATCTCATTAATAATATATAAAATGGACGAAAATACCATGGAAATACAATCTTGTAAGTATATGAAAAATAATTTTAAATGATATTATAACAAAATAATTGAAATTGAAGTAGAAAGAGGAGGATTAGGATCCCTAACCTTGAAAATTATCTTCTTAAATCTTGATTATAACACTTTAAAAACATAAAAACTCCTTGAATAGATACTTAATAGGGAAAAATAGAGGTGAAAAATTATAAGTGATTTTGGAATAAAGTGGAATTGTAGTATGGGTGAGTATTTATAGAAAATGAGAGGGATTTGTTTATTAATTTTAAATTATAGGTATTGGAATCTAGGTTATTAAAAAAAGAAAACAATTATACTTTTCATTGTTTTAGCCTATGGTATTTTAAATTTAATACATTGTTTTTGTATTTTCAACGTTTAAGAAATAAAATATTTGAAAATACATTATTTTCGATGCGGACAATATTCTTATTCATAAAAAATAGTTTTTGAAATATTTGAAATATAGTTTTGGTTTTAGATGATTATTTATAGGTTTGAAAACTTAATTTTATTATTTTAAATAAACCTATTTTTTTGTGGAATTCTTTGGGATACTTATTTTATCATTTTTAAGTCATTATAATTCCACGATACTTATCATATATTCATAATGTATTTTAATCTTATACCTTAAAATTTGATGATCTCAAAAAATTATGAAAATTTTACCAATAACCAATTTCAATGCATTGATTCATATATTTAATGTTATTTTTATGAAAATAATTCTCTATATATGTGGAATTTAATTATTAAATAATAAAATTATGCATTTAAGAATCAAATATTTGGTTCCTAAAATTTGAAAACTCTTCTTACTTTTATTTTGAGAGGCATGTGTATAATTATATTATTATTCATTGATCAATATATATTATTAATTATTAATTATATTATTATGAAATGATTTTATGGTACTTGTTTTTTATTTTATTATAAATGTAATTTATTTTTTTTATATTGTATTATATTATGTTGTACTATTATGATGAAATAATAGAATTTTCATTGTGTTAAAATTTGTTTTGTAGAAATAATTATTTATTATTATATAATATTTGGTATTAAATAACACATCAACTATTTAATCCTTTATTATAATAAAATCCATCTTCAATAATTATTTTTCCATAAGCTCCATGGTTAAGTGATATTTTATATCAATGTGTTCTGATCATGAATGTTGTACCAGATTCTTTGAAATATTTATTTCCCTTTGATTATAAAACTTCCAATAGATTTTCAACCAAATCAATTGGTTTTATTTCATGAGATAAAATAAAATACTTCACACCGATAGTTCTCAAGGTCACTAAATTTTTCTTATTTGTGTTCCATATGAAACACCATTCTCATAGAAAGAAAAATCCACCACATATAGAACTTATATCATCAATACTGCCAGCCCAATCTGCAATGGTATATCTAAATTGATCAATAACTCCATTAAAATATAATTTAATCCCATAAATGACCATCAATTTGATATATTTTATTATCCTATTTTAAATGATAAGATTTTATTCCTTCAATGCACTTTAAATTTTGGCACAAAGTATAAAAAAATACACTAGATCCAATCATTAAGTTGTCATACAGAGTAAACTCTTAATTAATTTTTTGAATTCCATAAAATTAAATTCCTTTATATCTTTCTCTATTGATATCTTGGTTCATACTAAAATTTTGGTAGAAAACTACATTAAATCCTCCATCCCTAACTTTCCTTTATTCCTAGACATATTTTTCTTAAGAATAGAAAAAGTGATTCTCCTCTTGAGAAATCGTTAAGCCCAAGAAATAATTCATCTATGGAAGAATAAAAACATCAAACATCTTAATTATAACCAAAAAAATTCCTCAAAATTATTTTATTTATTTCAAAAAAATATGATCTCATATACATTGAAAATTAAAATCAAAGATACTTCTTTATATTATTTAATGTATTGGTTTCTTTCAATTATTAATTTCTTGAACTTCAACACCTTCAACCATGAATCAATTTTTGAATACCATATACCCATAGAAATTTTTATTATATAAATTTTATCCTTTAATGAGTAAACATATCCATTATTTTCTAAAATCAATTTTATTTTTTCAATATAGACATTCTCTTCCAAATCTCCATTATAGAAAGGTATATTTACATATAATTGGATGATATTGTTTCAACTTTTCACTATGATAATAAGAAAATTCATAATTATTTAAAGCCTATAAACTGGTGAGAAAGTATCATGAAAAAAAATTAATTTATCTTATTAATATAATTTACACGTTATTCATTCCATATTTTTCATCACTTCTACCTTCACATTTAACATACTATGAAACACCCACTTTGTTTTGATGATATTATTGATTGTTGGGTTGGGAACCAATTCCTAAGTTTAATTGTAATTAATATGATCTAAATAATAATTATAGAATTGATCCAGTCTTGATAATCCATATATTCTTTAATTCTAATTGGATCAATCTAAGATAACAAAGATGTATGTGTCACCAGACTCACAGATCACTTAGTTTTAATTATCTATATGTATTCTCCAATTATGTTTTTTATATCCAATTGTTTTTTATGCATTGGATGAGTTAAAAATGATTATTATTTATCACTATTAATTTATAAATAATTATCATCAACCTACTCTTCATTTAGATTCACATTGTCTACAATAACATTACCTTATTATTTAACAAATTTTTCTTTATCATCTTCACTTGTATAACTTTACACTTAATGTGGAATTTCATTCCTTATATGGTATAACAATTTTAGATTATCAATATATATAATATTACCTATGTATTTATTGTTTCAATGGCACCCTCTTATATTTAGAGGATAACATAGGAAGATACCATCAACTCCTCATTGTTTGAACTTCAACATGTTTTCACCCTTCACCTTGATAATGTATGAGATAAAAAATACCTAAAAATATTTCACGCTTGGGATTTTCTTGTAAGATAACCTATATGGTGTAAAGTTATAATTGGATCAAAATAAGAAATGGGTTTATATCTAAATTGATGTACTTTCTACTTATATACATAAAAATCAAGAATTATTATACTCATCCAACATCCTATCAACCATTTCCACCAAGCTGCGATTCCTATAATAAAAACAAAACTTTATAATAGAGTATATGATATACTAAATTCATGAATAGTTCCATTAATTTTTAGGTAATATTCAAAGGATCCAATTTTAAAATCTTCACTATTATCCATATGAAATTTCCTTATGAAGGAATCACACACCTTTTTACACTTTTTATAAATTTTAACATCTGCAAGGCCCCTAAATTATATTTCATAAACAAAATAAAAGAAACATGAGTGAATTCATCAATCATGGAAATAAATTACTTATATATATAAATATTGTTTTCTACCTAATAAACCCATAAATATCTATATGGATGCACTCTAATGGATGAGACAACCAAATCTATATTATCTTGTATAAATAATTAACTATTTTCCTCTATTGGAATATAGATCACAACCAATCCATTTAACTCTTTATAATTGGAACATCATGAACATTCTTTTGCTGGATCATATAAATTATATTTTTTGAAGAAGGTGTATAAGACTTTTCTACCAGAATTAATTTTCTTCTTTCATACAGAATTAGTATGAATTTTAGATTCATCAACCTAAAAAATATACCTTTTGTTCACTATCATAATTTCCAAAACATATATATTTTAACTTCAGCATAAAACATTCATTATTATAAAACACTACTTCATTAATTTCATTATATATATGAGACACACTAAGTGAATTCCTTGAATTTTGAGTGACTTTTTATTTCCAAAGTTCACCAATCCTTTCTTATACCTCTCAAAATAATTTAAGGGCTTTAAATATAATTTTATATGAGTTTAACATCTAGTATATAAGATCTATAGACATCAATTTTTTGATACTTTGAGTATCACTTCAACAATAAACACCTTATCATTTTCTTTTCTCTTTATTTTTATTAATACTTCTGAGTATTATGATTCATACCTAGATGGATAATTAAAATGGTGGTACAATCATTAGAAAATATACTTGGTTAGTGAAATCTTCCATAGAACTATTCAAATGGTTGGAAATTTCTTTCAAACCGACAATAGAATTTATATATTTCTTATAAAAATTTCTTCTTTAATTGATTTGAATCATTCTCAAGGTTTATCTACTATAACCTATGGAATCATAATGGCATTAGTAATTGCACTGATATCTTTTTTCATTATCACCAGAGACTCCACAATACCAGTAGTATCTATAGAAAACATACTTTACATTGCATAATACCTCATATCCTGAAGAATACTCAAACAACTCTACTTTTTTAACCATTGGAGTTAGTGCTTTTCTCTGAACCAAAAATATGGTATACGAAAAACACTTATTTTTTCATTATAGTCTTCTTTTTGACTCTTAATGATCACCAACAATTTATTTTTCATCTAATATTTTCATTTGAGAGATTTTTAGACTCCTCAATTCAACTTTGAATCATGTTATTAATAGTTCAAATGGAGATCTTAAATGCAATTTAAATGATAAGTATTGATCTTGTTAATGTCTTGGAGTTATCAATTTTATTCAATGTATATGGAATCAAGATGGAATACAATTAGGAATTTGAACAGAAGTAGAGTATTCCCTTGTTAAATTTGAAGCTATGTAGGCTGCACCTGCTAGCTGGTGTAGGGAATCGGCTAGACAATTCCATATGGTAGTGCCCCATAATTTTACAAAGACCCACTAGCTAGCTGTTGGAATCCCACTAGATAGTTAGTGGTTAAGGTAGAAGCTCCTCTATACAGCAAGTATCCACCTATTACCTAGTGGAAGTGCACCATCTAACCAGTGGGGGAATTCTAGAAATAGTGATGTCCATGTGGTAGAATAGTAACCCAGTAGAGGCTATTAGGTTCGTGTTGACACCAGGAAAGGCATTTCTAGAGTACATATCTTTATGTTCAAAAATGATTTGAATAAGGTCTTATCTATGCTTAAAGGACCCAGAAAATTATAGAAGGTTCCAATATTTTTTTAGGCTTTCAAATAGAGTCCTTTAGTGCTTGAATTTAAATAATGGAGCTGTAAAAAAATATAAAATCAGATCAATGATGAATCTAAATATATCTCTAATCCCTCTATAAACGATCCATTCTTAATTTCTAGTATCCAAGGATCTAAACAATCTATCTGTATCCCTATCTCTTATTTGTATCAATATTTCTAGAGAGATAGAAGAATATATTTGTAAAGGTTTTCACTAAAAAATATTTCTTTTCTCACCTCATATTATGAAGGCCCTCAAAAAAATAAGTGAGGGACAAGTACTTACAACTGGAAAAGTGATGGATCTTTATCAATATGTTTCTTATCACAATTGTGAAAAATAAATGGAAGTGTTTCTTAGGTTTTCATTAAAACTAATGAAAGTTGGTTCTTGGGTTTCTATTAAAACTAAGGGATATTGGTTCTTGGGTTTCCATTAAAACTAAGCGAAGGTCTCATGAGACATATCACTCAATTTGAGGGGTGAAGACTTAGGGTGACCTCTTACACTATTTCCAAACTCCCGATCAATGTCTGTTTGTTATTTTTTTTATTTTTTCATTGCATCATTTAATCTCGATATACATAAAGTGTATAAATTGAATAAATTCACTATTCTATGTGGTTAAAAAATTAAATAACTTTATATTATCTTTAATACCTATTAAATTCATCACATTATTGTTTCATCATATCAAAATCATTTTATTTTCAATTTTCAATTTTCTTTTCTCACTTTAATATTTAAAAGAAAATTCACCCACAAATTTCATTTATAATCTAAATAATAATAGGTATCAAAGGAGATATTTATGTTTTATTTTCATAAAATTAGTTTTGAAAAATTTATTTTAATATTGAAAATCCTAAATTATTTCAAATTTTATTTTTTAAACAACATATTAATTTCAAAATTCACCCAATGGAATTTACTTTAGATAATATCCATTCTTTAATGGTTATAATTTTTCTTATTATAAAAATCTGATGTCCTAATTTCATATTATCAATGTTTATCCTATTTTCAAAATAGTTATAAAATTTTATACAAAAAATAAAGAATCAAAATAAAAATGGAATATTAAATATTTTTATAATTTTTAAACATAATGGAAGATACATGAATTATCTCTATTGTGGGATTGAACAATATTAATTTCATCATATTTACTCTTTCAAAACCATTCATGAAATCTAAAAAATCTTATAAGTTACAAATTAAGGCATAAACAATGTAAAAGAAAATATAATGGATATGTTTAGGAAATACTTTTTATTATTTCTTATGAATTTAAATGAATATATTTCCAATATGTTGATGAGGTTTACTAAAATTTTAAAAGGTAAAAATTATCTTGTTGATGATTTGTATACAAAAATTCTGATAAAAAAATCTTCTTCTCTTTATAATATCTTTGGATTCAAAGGTTATAGAGTTACCTAAAATAAAATACCTAAAAAATATTTCACTGAAATAACTCATCTAATCCCTTATGACATGTGAAATAATTATTAAGAGATAAGATGATAAAGAAGCGAATGAAGACAATGAATATGAAATAAAAATTATTTTTAATGAAACCAAATAATATTATTCTTAAAAATGTGATACAGATGATGAAAGTGAAATTTAATTATTCATAAAAAGATTAAAAAAATTGAATAAAAAGAAAGAATAATTCTCATGAATCATAAAGGTAAATCAAATTAAAGTTATGAAAATGTTTCATTAATTGAAAACAAAAGGTTTAAATCAAGTTATATTGTCCCTTTAACTAAATTTATAAAGAAAATAAGAAAGGTAATAATAATATAAAAGTTTCAAAATGGATTTCTAGTGAGTATTCTATTTGAACACATGAATCAATTGAATTAATTCCTAAATTACTCATGGATTATATCAAGCTAGGTAAAGAGGTTAGTTCTCACTCCCCTTATACTTCCTATTTTTCCTCTCATTTATCCACTTCTTCTTACTCATATTATCAATAAATTTAATTTTAATTTTTTATAGATAAAATATTTAAAAATATTTGGATCTTTGAAATAAATATAGATAGGTTATTAATGGGAAAAAACTGTTTCTTAATGAATAAAATCTCTATTTAACAGAAAAATATGGTCTGATTTTGAAATTAAAATATCAATTGGATGTTTATGTTTTCAAAACTAAATTCTAGAATCTAAAAATATCTCTATAAAACTTTATCCAAGGTGAAAAAAATCATAAAATTATTATTTGATATCAATGTGTTAAAATAAAAAATAATGGTTTTGGTTTTTTCAAATAAAGAAAGATCCTTTTATAATACAAAAATTGGAAATGGTTTTTTGAAAATTAATTTTGAAAATATTATCATAAATATGATCATATTATATATGAGTTTGATTATAGAGATGACATACATGGTATACCAAAAATCTTTCATCTTTATTCTCTAATTTCTAAAATAAATTCTCACTTTAAAAAAAATTGGGTTCCTAAATTTTTATTATCTAATCTCAGTGGACCCAAGATGGTTTCTCTATATAAATGTTTACTAGCTAACATAGCCATACTCTCAAGGTTACCAAAAATTCAGTTGATTTTGAGTTTTTTAGACTACACCATTGAAATTCATTTTATTAACATGTGGTGAATCCTAAATAAAATTTTGTTTCAACCCTTTAAATTATCGATCAACTCGTTTTAGTATTGAATCTCATTGTCTAATAGAACAATTTAGGGGAATAAAATATTTTATGTTTTGGTAATGTTATTGGATAATAAATGTGGATAAAAGTTTTTTCAATTTATTTAGTTTTTTATATATCTTGAACATAATTTCAGGATCTCTCCTCTCCCTCTCTCTTCCTCTCTCACTCATCAATTCTTTATTAAAAGAGGATATGTCATAATTATAGTATTTGTTTCTTTTATTTTTTTCCCCTTAAAATTATTTTCAAAATCTATCTTTTTTATTTTCTTTTCATTTTTCCCTTAGTCATTATCTTGAATATAATTCAATTCATTCTTAAGATGATGTGAAACTTAATGTTTTATATTTGGTCTATGTTATAACATTTTCATGCCTTATTCTCTAATATTGTTTTTATGTTTTTGATAATATTTAAGGGTGAGTTAGTATTTCATGTTATAATTATTTTATATTTTGTAAAATTAAACTCTTCTTATATTCTTATTTTTTTAATTCCTTGTTTTCTTTTTGATAATAATTAAGGGAAAAATGTTTTTTAGTTATTGGGAAAGACTTTTAGGTGAAAGGGGGAGGAATCTGTTTTATTTTAAAGAGGGATAAGTTTCTTAATTTTTGGGGAGAAGTTGGTTTATGTATTGAGAATGTTGAATATATTACTAACTCTTGATAATGTTAAATATATTTTTGTTAATATCTTAACCTTGTTGATTTTAATGATTATAGTACCTTTAATTAATTTGAATTATTATCTTTATCTCTTAATTTACATATTTCTATGTTAACTATTTATGAAATAAAAAATGGGGAGATTATTGTACTAAACTCTATCATGGTGTTTTCGTGATAAAAAAATCTCTTGTGTATATAACTTTTTAATTTGAGTGATTTTAAGACTATTTAATTTTAATTTAGGTCATTACATTGATGGTTATCATGGATATCTTAATTTCAATTAAAATGTGACTTATTAATATTGTTAAAGGATTGAAATTATCTCTTTTTATATTTAAATTCCATGGAATCATGTTGGAAAATCCATAAAAGCAATTAAAATTAAGTGAAGGAGTACCTTATTGAAGGTAAAGCTATGTAGGATTCACTAGCTCATCGGTGTAGGGAATTGGCTAGTTGGTGCTATGAGGTAGTACCTACCGATGTGCAGAAGACCCACTTATTAGCAGATGGTGTAAGTAGAAGCCCCTAACCCAGAATATATCCACCAACTACCCACTTGAAGTGAACTAGCTAGCCAGGGGTGGAATTCCAAGATTAGTAATGTCCAGGTGGTCTACTGACTACCTGGTGTAGGCTATCAGGTATTCGATCGAGTTGGAAAAGGCCTTCCAAGTGTGCATTAAAATAATGATAAAAAATTATTTGAATAAATTATTCCCCATGATTATTTGAATTGATAAATTCAGGAAAGTTATCAACCACTTTGAATCTTATAAATAGATCATGTGGGTTCTTGGATCTAAAAAATGACTTTGTGAAATAAATCTATGATTGAATCGAAAAGGAATCTCTAGTGATGTTAAATCCCTCTCTTAAAGATCCATTATTTATTTCCAATCTCCAAGTCTCTCAACCCCCTTCTCTCCCATTTGTATAAATATTTATAGAGAGTTTTAAGATCTACATTGTAAATTATTTTCACTAAGAAAATATGGTTTTCTAACCTCATATTCTCGAGGTGTCAAGTGAGGGATAGGGGGTCACAACCAAAAATGTGAGTGATCTTTGTAAGGTAGTTTTTTTTTAAAACTGGGAAAATGAAATATAATTAGTTATTGAGTTTTTTTAAAAAAAAAAGGAATTTGGTTCTTAGGTTTTCATTAAAACTATGGGAATTGGTTATTTGGTTTCCATTAAATCCAAGTGAAGGTATTATAATACATATCTCTCGAATCAAGGGGTTGAGAAATAGGGTAACCCTGTGTGCTATTTATAAACATTTATAAATATGTGTTTATTGTCTATTTTATTTCCACATCACATCATCTAATATCAATATTCACAATGTTCATAAATTTTATACATTAGTTATTATATATGATTTATTTCTTAATTAGTTTTTATATTATATTCAATACAAATAAAAATTAACCCTTTATATTCTTATCATATTGAAATCCTTTTATTTAAATTTTTCTATTTTATTTTATCACTTTAAATTTTAAATGAAAATTCATCCCCTCCTTCCATTTCCACTTCAACCAACAGATTTCACATTAATATCAGTGTTACTAGAATTTTTTAGATAAATTTTACATTCTCTTCTTGCATCTACACATCAACCATTTCAAGAATTTTTTTCTATGATATTCTTGAATTAAATTTTAATAGTTAAATTTGAATTAATATAACAATTTTCTTCTTTCAAATATTTCAATAAAATAACTTCTAGATAATTATACTATTCATTAACCTTCATTTCTATATTAATATTCAACTTTTTCTCAATATAAATTAGCTTCTTCATTTTTCTATCTCTTTTGTCAACTTTGACCATTTTTCATCCTGTAAGAAATAATTGTTGATAAATTATTGAAAATCCTTTTTAAAAAAGTTTTTATATTTTTAAAACCAATATATATTTTAGGGATACTCTTTATGTTCATATATAAGAATGAACACCATTTTTTTCTTCATAACATCCATCATTGTTGCTTTCATTGCTACGAAATTCTTCATCATTCTCTTTAGTAATCATTTTTTTTTCAATAACTTCACTAGAAGTGTCATATTTATCTTCATCCTAATAGTTATCATCATCTTCAAAATTAGATAAAAAAATTTTCTTATTGAATTTATTGAAATAATTACCTTTTCCATTATAAGAATATTTTTGTTATTTCTTATTTATGGAACTTATTTTCTTCTTATCCTCATCATCACAAACTTCCACTTCTTTTAATTTAGAAAAAATTACAACGAAATGTCAAATATCTCCACACATGAAGTATTTAAGTGGAATATTCCATAAAAAATTATTTTTCCTCATTTAAAACTTCTTGAAATCAATTAAATGAGTTTTTTGAATTTAATTTCCACATTTTCTTGGTCAAAATATTCATTCACAACTTCATCAATTTCTCTCTTTCTCTTCTCTTACTTCAAATTTTTTAAAAGAAATTTACCATTTATCATTAATCTTCTTCTTGAATGAACTTATATCCTAAATTTAAAAGTAAATATAAATTCTATGAAAATCAACCAAAATAACTTTTCCTAGATCGCTGTTATTAAGTTTCAAAACATTTTCATTTAATCTATATAGAAAGATATGTTGTGTCTTCTTAACAACCAAAAAATAGTCCATCTTTTCACCAAAGCATCCAATGGAACCTACAAATTTTTTTACTCTAATTATGAATTCATATACTATTTCATCATCATTATGAGGTTTTAATACTTAAATTTACAAACATATATCTTGTATTATTTGACCTTAATATTACCTTCAAAATTATTTTCCAACTTATCCAAAATTCCTTTTCATAACATGATCCCTTTAACCTTGAGAATCTCCTTTTTTTGAATAAAATTACATGATTTAATTTTGATAATGAACATAGTTATGTAAATTATTTCTATTTACTATCATCATTGCAACAATTTTTACATGGGAAAAATCATCAGTAGAATCCTCAAATACATCCATATTTGTTGATAGATGATATGATATAATTTGAGCTTTCAAAACAAAATAATTATTTTAACTGAAATCCAGAATGCATTTACTATTAAATAAATTAATGTTTTCTATTATCACAATAGAAATTAAACGTCTAATTCTTAATGCATAGAGGAACAACTTATCTTAAATAGTTGATCATATTTAAAGAAAACCTGGGATGATATGATAACACTTATAATAGACCAAATGTACTCTATCAGTTCCATGGGGGTGGGGGTGAATTAGGGAATGATACTCAATTATTCCTTTTACGATTTCTTGGGAAATAAATATCTATCACTTATTATAGTGAACAACCTTACTGCTGAACTTATCACACACAAAGTTAAGAAAAAAATGAGGAAAAATTAATGTATAAGGCTCATTACTCAAGAAGAGTAGTTACATCCATGGAATTATATAGAAACACCTGAGCCCACACAATACACTAGAATCAAAATTTTCAATAAAATGAGTTTAACACGCCAATATTTTAAAAACAATGTAATTTTTTATAGCCTAAAAGATATGCAACGCCAAACTTTAACAACCACACAATATTTTTATTTAAATATGACTGTTATAACCTAGACTTTGAATTTTTGGGTATTAATAGGATTATGCACATTATGATATATATATATATAAATTTAAAACTCAATATAAATTTATTGATTAATTCTTAGGAAATAAGAACTTAATTTTTAGTAAAGTCATTTTATGCTTCAAAAATATATTTTCTTTAGAAATTTTTTTATCAATATTTTTGCTAGTGGATATTATAATTTTTTTGTCTACATTTAAAAATTTTATTTGAAAAAATTTACTTCATTTATTAAATCATCATATAAAAATTATCATAGGGTGAAATTTTGGGATTTTTCAAAAAAGATAAATTTTTTCAATGAATATTGAAAAATATCAATTTTTGTAAAACTATCATTTATTTTAATCAAAAAGTACAATTATGATATGAATTTGAAGATAAATTAAAATAATAATTAATTATTTAGATATATTATAATTAAATAAATTTTAATCATAATTATACCTGATTTTGGTATAAGTTTATTTTTGGGCTTACAAAAGAATCTTTCTAAAAACCGTTTTCATTGTTTTTTATGTTTTCATCATAAATTTATTTATTACCATTATATAAATTTAATCTTAAAGAATTAATTCTATATTTATAATTAGGAGGTTTAAATTTGGTAAATAGGCCCCTTTTATTTTTAATATACTTGCATGCTTACAGTTCCATGATATTATTATCTTATACTCATAGATGAAGTTCAATTGTTAATGCTTATGTTTAAAATTAATGAGCATTTGAGCTCACCCTTGTTTGGTTTTAATTTTACCCATGTTATAATAATAATGATAAATGAATTATATATAGAGAGATGTCATGTGTTTATAATTTTATGGGAGAGGTTGAAAACATATTTTGAATTAAGAAAATCAGGGTATAGTATAAAAAATGATCACTTCAAGACATTTGTATTATTTTGTTAGAGTCTTTACTAATTCTCTAAAAATATAAAACTAAAAGGTATTTTGGTATGTATGTGATCCAATATTTCCTTTTCATGTTTTAATATGATTGTTTTAAATTGGATCAAACTTATTGGGGTCAAATCCATAATGTACATTTTATGTTTTAAGCACCGAATTCTGAGAGTGGAGGTTCGAGGATGTTTTAATGAGATATGTTTCCCTTGAATTTTTGTTACAAGATTCAAAAAATAGTATCCCAACACAAGAATAAAGGAATAATCCATGGTAAATATTTTTGTTAATATTTTATTTTATTCACTAATATAGGGATTATCCTTTTATTATGAATGATTGTCTCTAAAATTTTATAGTCCCACCACTTCTTCATAATATAATATAGGTGTGAACTACCTTCTTACGAAATACACAATAAAAAAATATAACAATTTTTTTCAAATTATTATTCCTATTTATTATCACTCTCTTACTCTAACTCTCTCAAAATTCATTCAAGACCCCTGTTCACATAGTCATTACCCAATTATATATTCTTCTTCTAGTTCTAATTCAAATGTCAAATCCATATTAAAACTAAAAACTTCATTAAAATTTAATTTAACCACCATCACTTCTTATCCAGTCAATGGATTGGTCCATGACTTATATCCATACTTACTTAATTTTTTACATATGATCAACCCATGATGAATAAAATGTGGTACATAATCAAAATTTTGAAGGTTGGAATCTGTCAAAAATTATGGGGTGACCCTATACAATTCTATGTGATCAATAATATTTATTTAAAGTATTCTCAAAACACTTATTCTCCTTTGGTGAGAAAAACTTCTTCATGGAATAATTCTTCATCCACATAAAAATAGAGTGAATCTAGACTCTTGTGAATTTTCATCATGATGTGAATACATACATTATGGTATGATTAACCATTTTATCCAACTACTTGTCAAATTTCATCTCCATTTATGGAATTAAAAACTTATTTATGTAACAATTCATATTTCCACCTAAAAATATCATGAATGTCATCTATCATGACTTCTCATCATGATGAAGCACTATCCAAAAATTCATAAATCATATTTTAAAATGATATGGGATTCTCAATATATAATAAATGTCACACAATTTATAGAGACAACTAGAAGAATTTATTTATCTACAACTTGCACTGTGGGGTGATAAGCACCTTCACAACTTGAATCCCTAGAATATTCTAAAATAGTAAAATCATAAATTTTAATGGTTATAAATTGGGGTGGGAATTTCATGTTGGGATAAATCAGTTCAGAACATCCTCATATTCAGTTGTTAAATCACATGGTGAACATTTTGGTTTTTTTATGATTGTTCGCTACACTAGAAAATTAACTCCTAAATAAAAATTATTTAAAAAAGGACTTAATATCAAACAGATGCAATTACGACATGATTAAAGAAATCATGATATATTTAGAATCACTCTCTCTTTATATAGAGTCTATATAAGTAGACTTAATATTATATATTGTTCATTGTCATTCGAATTAATCAAATGTTGAATTTATCATGGTTTAGTTTCATCTTTTACAATGTCAATAATATCTTATAAATTTTAATATCTCAAAAATAAACCTATTCTATCTATCTCTATACATCCAAACAACATTTAAATCACAATAAAATCCATTTTATGTGATTCAAAACATGATTTATTTATTAAAAAAATCCATTATAAGAACCATATCCAATTATCTTTCCTCAAATTCATCTTCCCTTAGTCAAACTTTATAGTGATAAAACATTTTCTTCAATTTTTGGTCTCAAAAAACTCTTCCTACGTCAAAAAAATATAACTTAAAATCTTACTAAATCAAATATTATTCTCAATTAACAACATGACCTTATTCCTTATACACATCAATATATAATTAATGCTCATTTGGTTGGTGAATACTATAAACATCAAATAGAACGAATAATGTTTATATCTTTTCAGAATATACACAACCAATGCCAACTCAAGATCAAGAGTATGATAATTAGTATTGTGTTACCTAATCTTTGGAGAATCATATTACAATACTTTTCCATACCACATAACAACACATCCTAAACGTAGGTCGAGATCATCACAGTACACCTCATAACACTTTCTTGGATCTGGTATGGTTATAATAGGTTTCAAAATCAATATTCTATCTAGATCATGAAATACATTCATGAAGTTATCACCATAATAAAAAATAAATACCTTAGTAGGATGGGATTTTATCATCACAACTAAGTCAAATAAGTATGGGAAAAACTACTGATAATATCTTGTAAGGGTCCAAAAACTATGAATCATTAAAAAAATTATTGAGAATTTACTAAAAAATTACAACTACCAATTTCATAAGGTTTACTGATATTCCCATTTTGTATATAACATGGCCAAGAAAATTCACCTCCTAAATATAAAACTTACACTTCAACATCTTGGTATTAAAATTACAAGCCCCCAATATGTTCAAGATAGTAGACTAATTCTCTCCCTGCTTCTTATAATATCATGATTATATCAATATATCATTGATAAATATAATCATGAATGAATCCAAATAATATGAGAGAACATGGTTTATCAGTCCCATAAACATAATTGGTGCATCCACCCCAATCTAGTCACCCATAATTCAAAATGTACATACCATGTATGAAATTCGATATTTGGTACATCTTTACCTCATATCCACAACCGATGATATATTTCCCATAAACCAGTCTTCAAAAACCAATAATATCCTCTCAAAAAATCCAATAAATCATTGATGCATTGAAAAAGATACTTATTCTTAAGAACAACTTGATTTATTATATGATAGTTAACATTAAATCGAAAACTCTCATCCACTTTATTAGAAAAATGCATAGGTTCACCCCATGGAGACACACTTTTCCAAATGAATCTCTTGGATTCAAGATGTTTCTATCATGTATTTAACTATTTGAGATTAATTGGATCTATATGATATGGAGGAAAATATATAAACTCATCACTAAGTTCTAAGTTAATCACAAAATACACCCCTCTCTTTAGTGGAAAACCTAAAAAATCCTCATGAAATAAATCATAATTCCAACCAACCATTGGAAGCAAAAAGACACTGAAAATTCCCTTAGACAAAACAAAAATCATCCTCATTTCTTGAGATGTAATTTTCCTCAGCTTCCTGAACAATAGATTTTTTTATTAGCATAATATTAACATTCATCCAGAAAGGTATACGAGCCATTATGATATATAAAGAATATTATAAATCTATAGTTGAAATCAATAGGCACTTAAAAATAAAATAACTAGTCCATTATAATAATCAAAAAATAATATTATCTTCAAAATGAATAAACCCCAAAGATGACCATATCTATATATACTAATAGTAAAAGCTAGGAATATTTAGATGTGCTACTCTCCTCATCCTAATGGGTTATTTAATGATAAAACTCTACCAAAAAACACAACAGTGAAACCTAGTTAAGAATTTAAATAAGTAGATATATAAAAATGGGAAGCACCAAAATAAAATAACATACTAACCATGGTATAAGTAACCAGTATCATACATATGATCAAGGAAGATCCCAATCCAAGATCCACTGATGCCTACATAATTACAAACAACTGGCCAGAAACGACACCTTGACATTGACTTTGGGCCACCTAACTACCCCATATATAATCCCCTCGCTAAACATGTCTTCGAGAACTATTTCCACCTTGGTAAACAAATATCCTAAATGACATGTGACTTATGAGCTATTGTAGTTCACTAATAAAGGAAAAATATGCTCACATGGAAGATGAAGCATGACCCATAAACCTCTAATATACAATCTAACCTAACTTCTAAAGATATAATATCATATCAAAATATTAAAACCTTTTAGGATCATTGGAAAAAACCGATTTTATATGGTCCATTTTCACAACGTGATAACACTATGATAGTACCCTACCTCTAAAATAATTCAACATTTATTACTCAAATAAAATCTCATAATTTTCTATTTAACTTAATCATATAAGGTTCCCAAAACCATATGCTTCTGTCAAAATAAAATGAATCAACTAATCAACAAATCTCTTTTCAATACCTTAGATATCTATAAAATAAAACATATTATTACAAAATCAACTTAATCATTATCTTTCAAAAAATTTGAGTGAAAAAAGATGTTATACTAACCAGGACATCACATAGGCTAGTGGTTGGCACTGTACTCTTGTCACTGTTTGGTTATGGGTCCAAACCCTGTGACCTTATTGGATGTGATGTGGTTTCCTTTTTCAAAAAAATTTCAAATATAATTCTTATAATATTCCCATAAATATAGTGATAATCCTAATATAATATTAACCATAAAATATCATGTAAAACCTAAAGGTATCAATACCTTTAAATGTATATCCACAAAACAAAAAGTATTCTCCCTAAAATAAAATTTTCAAATGTTAAAGATTGGATTTCATATACTTAAAACATTTATCAAAAATCAACAAATGTCTCCAAAAGTATTCACATTCATAAAAAATAAAAAGAGTATTAATGCATTTAAAATTATGATCATACATAAAATATACCACTACATAATAACTCTTTAATCCCTTGATGTACACATCTTGATCACTAAATGTTATTCACAACCAATTAACCATTATTTTCTACATTATTCCTTAATATTTATTTCAAAAAAAAAATATGAATCATGTACTAATATTACAAAATTTCAAAACATAATGAATGATATAATACATATCATCCATATATCATTTTTAGTTTCCTCATCTTCAACTATAATGTAATTAGGAATTTCAAGAAATTTTTTGGAATTGTCTTCCTGATCTCATTCATGATCATTCATCATAGGGAAACAATTCTCATAATTCCCATACTAACCAAATTTAAAAAATTCAATTGATACCATGGGGATGATTTTTAATCCCCTTTATGGAGTTAACTGAACACTACATTTTTTCATGAATGATTATAGCTTTATACCCTCCATTACAACACAAAAAAAGTCTTCCTTCAATTTTAAGACATTTTACTAGGTGGTTTCTCCCACACTCATGAGACATAGGTTGTTTAATATTTTTACCTTTATGATATATATCACCCGAACATAAATTGATATTCTTTTATCCATCATTTGATGAATTAGAAAACATACCTAACTTACATTTTTTAACCATAAATTGTGATAGATGGTTAAGAATAAACCCAAGAGTTTTCAATATAGTTCTCATTCCATTTTTATTATTATTCATACATCCACCACATTTGTCTTCACATCTATTGTTACTTTTCATCCTGTTGGATCCAAACATTTATTAAAACCTAATAGGGTTATTGTGAGCTTATCAATAAAATAACAATTTAACATATTATGAGGAGGATAAATATAAATATGTCCTTATCGATGGTATCATAAACTCCTTCTATTTACCAAAAAATAACAATAACGCTCCTTAGAATACTAACCATTTTGGTTATAGATAACTTTTAACTTATGCTCAAATAGAAACCAAAACTGTAAAGTTATCTAAATTGATCTTTGATTCCAATTACATGGACTTGGCCTAAAAAATTATATAATCTTGAGTTTTAAGTCAAAAGTTCATTATATTACATTTGAGGATCTTTTCAGTTTTTTAGTTTTAAATAATTAAGTCAAAACTCATAGATTACAGAACCATATAATAAAAAGTGGAAACTTCCAATCTATAGAGACTCCGGATTAGCATACCTAGATATCAAATAATTTTAGATCAATATTCAGTACCTCACAAAAAATACATGCCTGAGGACCGTAATAGTTTATTGTATTTGGAATCATGGAAACACAATCTTCTATCTTGGTGAACGATCTTCAACATAACTTATAAATATTTACATCTTTAGTAATTCTACCTAAAACCTTTCTTCGTAACCTAGGGAAAGGAAACATAAGAAAGGGGTGAGATAAAATGTTCCATAAGGGTAAATAAGAGAGATATGTAAGAATAATTATTATTATAAGGGTATGAGAACCCGATCATGAAAATAGAAGATCATACCATGCATATCAATGACCATATACATGATTCGTGGTATAAATCATGAAATTTCACAAGACATGAATCATAATTAAATAAAGAACATAAGCCATGAAAGCGTAATATAGGAATAGAACATGGAATTGTGAAATAAAAATAAGAATATATAATTATTTTCATAGTAGTCATGAAATTACTATAGAGACCATCTTAGTGGACAATGTCCTTTACTAAACAGGGTTCCCACCCTATTCCAGACCTGTATTACAGAATCGAGTTTACTCCTCATTCCAACCCTTTAATACAGAACCAAGTTTATTTCTTATTCCATCCATGTAATATTGACTATATTTCACTTTTCATTCTAGCCCTATATTACTAAACCGAGTTCATTTTTGGTTCCAGCCCTATAATAGTGAACTGAGTTCATTTCTCATTCTATCCATGTCTATCTCATGATATATAAGTCTTTACTCAATGAATTGGAGGGATATATATGTCCCACCCATATCATAACAAAATAATACATACGTGTGAAAAAAAACACAAAGAATCATATCATAACTCATGAAATGAAATAGGTATCATAAACATATAAACATACCATAACCTATGGAAGAAGATATAGGTTTCATAATCATTTCATCAAAAGAATAACCTGTGAAAGAGAAACATATTTCATAAACATATAACTCATGATATAGAAATTAGTTTTATAAGAACCATGACATTAAGCATTACCCATTCACAGAATTGATATGTATAAAACCTTTATATAATTTCATAGAAGGGAATTATTAATATCAACAGATTTCATCTTAGTTGGAAAATAATTTTGAAATATATTTCAAAAACATTTCTTGAGGAAAATATCCTTTATTCTTGTAAAAATGTTTCTTAAGACATAAAACTATTTGAAAATCATTTTCATAAAAAATACCTTAAAAACATATAATTAATACTTGAGAAAATTTTGAAATCCTCTTTCCTTGGAAACTTATAAAATAATCTTTAAAAAAATTTAAAAACCTTTTTCTTTGAAAAAACATTTAATACTAATAAAGAAAGTTTGAAATGGTTTGGAAAACATTTTTCCTTAAAAACATATAAAATAATATTGATTTTTTTTTTCAAACCATTTTTTTGAAAATAACATTGAAATATTTTATAAAATATTGACAATGTTTTTAAAACCATTTCTTTGAAAATGACTTTGAAAAATTATAAATAAATCTTGAAAATGTTTTGAAAACCTTTTTACTTGAAAACTTATGAATGAATATTAGAAACGTTTGGAAAAACATTTCATTGAAAATAAATTTTGAAAACATATAAATAGAACTTAAAAATGTTTTGAATAGATTTTGAAAAGAAAAATTATGAATGAGGCTTGAAAAAGTTTTGATTTTTTTTTGAAAACACGGGTTTTGAAATAAAACTGATTTCTGACTGAAATGAGAAATACAGTCATACTTTTCTAAAAAACAATTCTTGATTGTATTAATTAAAAAATAGTGGAAACATTTTACTAATACATGGATATATCTTGATTAAATATAGGATAATAATATTAATCAATATTCTTGAGATATGGGTTATAAGGTTTCATCAAAGGAAGCGTAAACATAAACAATCTTGAAAAGTGATGAGATTGTCTCAATAAACTCTTATAACTTGGTAAGTGGGGATAATTATCTCTTTATTAGAAAATGAAATTTCATGAAGCTTAAAATATCATAAAAAGAATTAAATTTTTTATATAACAATTAAAATGGAAGTATATACACCTCAAAGGAGAATTTTGGTGCATAAGAAAATATGAGTCGCAAAGAAGGAAAATTAAGACAAAACTACTTCACTGATTTGGTAACTTTTGAAACTTAAACCCCATGAATGAAGGATAATAAATAGGATATCTCAATAGAAAAAAAAATTAAGTATAAGATTCATATAATAAAATCATGTTTATTTCATACAAAACACAAAATGAACGAGTGGAAAACACAGTACGTATCTCAGGGAAATAAAAAGTGAGATGAAATTCCCTTACCTTATGGATTGAATCTATTCGTACTCATTAAAAACACCTATTTAATAAATTTAAATTTATTATAAATCTTTCAAATAACCTTATTTTTATATATAATGACATATATGTTTTATTATGAATTTATATTACATTGTTTCAAAGAATCCTATGTTAAGGTTTCTCTTTAGATGATATTTAGTTTGTTCTTCACATGTCTCTTAAATTTTTATGTTCTTGGTCCTTATCTATATTTCATCTCCCCCAAATGTAAAAAATGATATAAATATCAATTATATCAGGTATATATTTATTATAATAAATTATATAATATAGAAGTGTGAAATGGAATACATTGTTCATGGAGACGGTAAGCCATACATATGCATGCACGTTGTTTCCATTTTTCTATCATACTGAAAGTAATAAATAAATTGAAATATATGTGTATATATATATTTAATATAATTATAGTAGTATTATACATTTATATATATCATATAATTTTACTAAACCCAGTTTTAATACATTCCATGTTGTGTGTAAATGAGTCACATCGCATTCAGTGTGTGGTAGTACACACTTCCTCAAAAGAAATTATTGTACTTACAAAAAATGAAAAGTAAAAGGATATGTGTTATAAAAGGAATAAATAATATTACAGAGATAATAAATATAATATATAATATATATACACAGACTTTCCAACATAATTTCCACCATGAGAGGCGGTAAGGAAAATTTAACAATCATCGTTTTGTGAGGCAGAAGTTCATCGTACACATAAACAATATGTTCGTTGCCCATTAGATGGAGGTCTATGTGAGTGTAGGTTGAAACCATAGAATAAATAAATTCTATTATATTTAGGATAATTTTTTTATACAAGAATATAATAATGAGTGTGGAGGAGGTTGGACAAAGAAAATAAAATAAATGAGCTTAAGAGATGACATTACCTCTTAATCAGGAAACTCCTTTTGGTTATTAAAAATGGGATTACTTGGATTTATTCCAGACCAAAGGTAGCATTAAAATAATAAGGGATGGATATTTGGATACTATATTGGAAAATTTTGGAAGATCCAATGTGTCTTGAGTGGTTTGAGGATGGGCAGAGTTCTTGCCTTTTTATAGTGGAGGGGGAGTGACACTCTTGTGAATACCAAAAGGTATTAGATAATGGGAGGTATCTCTTATCAAATGTCCCTAAAAATGAAAAAATAATGTATTAATGTTAAATTATTGTCTAACCAAATCTACACCACAAAAAATATGCTCATTTTATTAATTTGGTTCCATAACATCTAGGATTCACCAATTTTATTATTTTCATTTTTATTAAAGCGTTTTTTTCTAACATAAGTTATTTAACTATTAAGACTATAGTAAAGTTATATTTATTATATAATATAGAAACCTTAAATTATAAATATTATACTTAATTTTTAAAATATCTTTTTTGTTTTGAAAATGAATTTTTAAAACTGAGGCATGTGTTGCACAAAACACTGCTTAAACCTGGACAACGCTAATAATGTTTTTACAATATATGGGTCAATATGATAATTATAAAAGATGAATTTGTCTATTAATATAACATATTTAACCTTTTTTTAACCTTAAAAATAACTTTCCATAATATACTATTTTATTAATTTTAAATCATTTAATAAAATATCGTTTATTATAAGATAACAATATTGTTAATATTGAAAGTTTTTATTTAATTTTTATTTTAAAATATAAAACTAATATTTAAATTTTAAAAAAATAAGTTTAAATATGTTTAAAATAATATATTAATATTCTAAATATAATTATATACAATAATTAAATCAATTCACTTCACTTTTAACATTGGCAATGTCATTTAGTTTAGTTAATTATTAACAGAATAATCACTACGTTGGCGTTTCATAAGAATTTTAAGTGACTAAATCTCCAATACAAATTATTGATAAATTATTATTATAAAAATAAACCATTTATATTTTAAAATGATATTTATAACAAAAAATAAGTTGTTTTTTACATATCTCAATGTATTATAAATGTTAAAGATAATGAAAGTTCCCATTATGTCTTCTTTCTTAATTAACCTTTTATATAGAGAACTTCCATTTAATAATATCCCAATAGCCCATATTATTAGAAACAAGAGGGTATGTTGTCTAATTATTGGTATAAAATGTATTTTTGAAAAGTGTATAGTTCATTTTGGTCCTTATGAATAAGGTTTAGTCCATAATTAAGCTTAATCTTACCTTAACCGTTGTGATTAATTTTAGTCACTTTCATTAATGTTTTGGTCAAAATGAAGTTGATATTATTAGACTAAAAATATCATACAAATTACAACCATGTATTTTTATTAAAAAAATTCAAATCATAGAAGTGGGAAACTTAATATTAACTCTAATCCTACAAACGTGGTGAGAAAGTGGGTTTTTACAAAAAAAGGTTCAAAAGTTAACAAGTTTTTATATCTAATTTCAATATAGAAATGACTAAAATAACCTAAATTGGATTAATATATTAATAATTTATCTATTGTGACTTTAAAAACAAATTTAATAATAATCATTAATTAAAAAAAATCCAGTTTTTAACTAAATTGCCATAATTTTTATTATTCACCAAAAAAAGAAATAAGTTTCTAAAAAAATCCCAAAAATTCATCATAAGATAATTTAAATATTATGAATTAGAAAATGATGTTTTTTTCAAATTAAATTTCTATTAATATTTAAAATTAATTTTACTATTTTTCACAAAAGGCCATAAAAAGCGTTTTATTTAGGAAAATATTATTTTAAAACATATAAAGACTTTACCAAAAATTATTATTTTTATTATAAATTTGTTTTATTTAATTGAAAAAATTTATAAATAATATATTAATATAATATATTAATATTCATATTACAATGTTTAACATATATGTTATAATAATCTCATTTAATTAATTATAACAATTAAATGACGTTTTGTAGAAACTCAATGTTGCATATAACACATGCCAAGTCAGTTTTGCATGTAGATCAAGCCAAGTCGATTCCATGTGAAAGTAATATTTGACTTATTGTAATGAAATTCATCAATGAAAGCTTATTCATTTGAAGAAAAATAATATTTCACAAAATCTCATGGTATTACATTCTACCCTCTTAAAATGAATTTCACCAACAAAATTCGTATGGGTTATCAATGGTTCATTACATGAATGATTCATTCATAGAAACCCGCATCGTAAAAATAAATACTAAAACTTCCCATAAAAAGGGAAATTTGTAACCATAATGGTTACCCAAAGTAACTCATAATTATATTCCCCCATAAGAGAACATAAGTGGGAAGTGGAAGCTTAGACATGGAAGAGAAATATAACTCTCAGTTTTGATGGATAGTAATCGAGAACAAGGTTTGGAGAAATTTAAAAATAAAAAATACATAAACCTGTGATGAACTTAGGGACAATATAATTCATTAAAAACATAGGTACTAGGATAATTTTTTTTGTTTCAAGATCTTATTTCTTAAAGTTGAATAATTTTCAGGAAAAGATATACTTGCATGATTTCAAGACAACATCACCCTTTGTTGTTTGTTGATCCACTTCACAACTTTATCTAAAATGGAAGGTGAATTTTTCATTCCTTAAGTACAAACAGATCATGATATCCATGATATTCCATCCCATTTTTCATCAGTTTTCATCAATGAAAGTTGTTTGAACATGCCATCCAATATACATAAATACTTATATAGAGAGATAATAGTTTAAACTTACTGACATCATCTAATGTTTAAATAAAAATTTCTATAAATGGTTAACATTATAACACTACCTAAAGATTAAAATTAAAAATATTTTAAATAATGTCATGAAATCATCTTAACATTGATCCCCCATATATCACAGTTTACTATATGGTTGTCACAATCCAAACATGTGAATACCCTCATCGTATATTCCATTAAAACATGGTAACAAACTTAATTACCTTAAATCATTTTTGAAAACATGCATTCTTACTTATTACAATGATTAATGGATATATATTTTAAATCCATGAAGTTGTAAACTTCAACCTTGATGACATATAACACTTTTTCAATAATCAGTTCTAGGGTAATCCATACTGTTCAATTTACTTACTTAATATCCAACATATCTTTATCCAAACATCATTATCTCAACGTCAAAAATTAATTAATGGTTACCTTACCTTAATCAAAATATCACCTTTATATGAAATAAATTTTATGTATCTTCATCACCGTTCAACATGTCCTTTTCAATCCTTAATGAAAACTTATGCTGGAAATACATATATATTTCATGATTCATATAACATAATCTCCAAATTCCAAAACATAAATACTTTATTCAACCAAAATTATTCTTAAAACATTACTCATGCTTCATCAACTTATTCCCTAATAACTTTATATGAATATGAAATATGAATCAAGTCTTAATGTTCCTCAACCTCAATCTAATCACTCTTCTTATGTTTAATATAGACAATACTGGAAGAACATCACATACCTTTAACATGTCGCTTGCAGTCTCATTATCTTCAAAGGTATAAATAATACTTGTAACACCTTCTTAATTCTCTTTATGAGATTTCCACTTGGGAAATTGATTCTCATAATGCACATACCTTCCACATCTAAAATATTAAATGTTAACAAAGTTCCTTCTAGTTCCCTATGCTGACTAAAACTAGAAAGAATAGTGTAACATCCTGAGATTTTAAAAGGAAACGCTATGTGCTTAAATGAACTAATAAATACTATGTGACCTTTATAGCCAAACCGTTAAACCTAATTTTGACACTTCTGTGTTTTGAATTTTGGAAAATGGACATACAGAGTCGCGATCATGAAGTTATTTAGAGTCTAATAGGATCAAGTTAATTTTAAGTGAATAGTAACATACCCTTAAGAATAGTACCATACCATTGTGAAGAGTAACATATCCTTATGAATAGTAAATTGACTAAATGAATAGTAACCTCATTGATTAATGTGTAAATAAAATCTAGGCAATCTTATAAGTGATAATATGATCATTATAAAACTGTTGGTATTTTCGTAAGTCATAAATATTTAGATATAAATTTATGATTAATTTAATAATTTAAAAAGAATTTTATTTTCAGGAAGTGTAATTATAAATTATAATTTTTTATGGTTATAAGATAATTTTTTGAGACCTTGATTAATTTTAAAGGTGTACTAAACTTAATTCTAGTTTTAAAATTATTATTTTTCGAATAAATTATTATTTTATTTTAAAAGTAAATTACTCATATTTAGAAAATTATTTGGATAAAATGGGGTTCATTTTTGAATTCTACTTGTCAAAAAATGGTTAAGGAGATTTTTTTGGGATTTTTATGAAATACTTGATTTTTTTGTGAATATTGAAATTCGATAATTACAAAATATGCTAAATAAATGAATTTATGCATCATGCTTGAGTCATGGATGATGTAAATGGACAATGTATTGTAATAAAATTCACTTATCACTTTTTTCATTTATAGGAACCAATATAATTTATTTTCTTGGGAAAAATAATAAAAATATGATTAAAATAAAGGAAAACCCCTCCTCTTATCAACTATAAATACCACCCTCACCGCCCTCTTCCTCTCACATCTCTCATTATTTGAGAATTGTCTAAATTATGATAAATAACCTTCGCAAGTATCTTCGTCACATTAAACACCATACAGTATCACCAAAATTCCAATACCAAAGGCCTTAAGGAGGGTCTCAAGGAGAAGAGATCAAGAGGTAAAAATCCTCTTTCTTTTTCTTTCTTTTTTCCCATTCAATTCCTTTTCTTTTCTTATACACCATTCACCTTCAATTATAAAAGAGGAAATAAATCTCTAGTATTATAAATATTCTGTATTTTTATCATGTTTATGTAAAAATTCGTCATCATTCATCTTCTCCTCTCTCTCTAATTAAAAAAATAAAACATTGCCCATGATGCGTCGATTTACCAACATCGTGGAAAATATGTTTTCCATTTCCATTACTTCCATAAAATATGATCATAAAACCATTTAAATGGTTATAAAATATTGAAAATTGTATTATATAACCTCTTTTATGATCTTGATTTAAAATATATACATAATATTAAGTTATATAATGAATCTAGTTCATGATTATCAAAGAACCGCCAAAATGATCTAAACGGATGTCACTAATGATTTATCTAATAATTCGTCCTCATAAAATATAACCAAAATTATTTATGGAATAATTTAATATTATTGAAACATATTAATACCATTTCATTATACATCTGTAGTTTCGCTTCCATTCGATAAGAAAATCCTTTATGAACTGACCATGGAAATCATATAAAACATGAACCCGAGACAATGGAAATAACAAAATATTATTGATAAATTGGTTGAATTATGTAATAAAATGATCATATAAGGTGTTATAAAAAAATATGTTTCTATAAAATAATAATAACTCTATTTTAAACATTATAAAGGAGTTTTAAACATAATTAAAGTAAGATAGACCTGAGGTAAGGGAATTCTTAACCCAATTTCCATTCATTGGGTTGAACTTATACTTCATTAAATATGTGCTACCAAAATTATTTGTATAATTTATTTCTTTTATAATATTATTTATTATTTAGATTTAAATTATATAAACACAATATTTTCATTTTATTAATTTTCACTTCAATTATAAGATATTTTTAAGGGTCTTTTTTAAAAAAAACCTCTTTTAAAATGCTATTTTACGAAATTCAAAAGAAATATTTTTATAAAATTATTCACATTTTATGATTTTGTTATGGTTATTGTGATTTTTTATGATGAAGGGTTAGACCTAAATCTAACACTAATTCATTGGGTATGTTTATGTTTTAGGTCGGCAAAATGGTTACTCCATTTATAACTGCGATGGTTACACCATAAGGCAGCTGTGAGGGATACATTGTAAGGTAGCCATGATGGTTACATTTCAAGGTATCCATGAGGGTTACTAATCATATGGTATCCATGAGGGTTACATTTTTATTAAATAATTTTCCAAGTTTCCTATATGTTTTATTTATGTTTTCTATGTTTTCACAAAGTATGTATATGATACTTTATGGGTAAGAAGTATGTCTTTGTGAAAATGTTTTCATATGTTTATAAGTATTTATGGACTAACATTTTATAACCTTATTTTATACCTCATTGAGATTTTTGTGCTCATCCCATTTTTTTAAAATGTTTTTCATAGGATTCCTTAGAATTTCAAAGGACATTTAAGGTCCTAATGCTTATGAATACAAGTAGTTATATTGTAATTAATTTTTTGTAAACTAGAATTCAATATATGTAAGTTATGGTATAATTCTCCATAACCTGGATTGGAAAATATCCTTTGGAGTATAATACATTGTGTATTTTTTATCTCTTATAAAAAAATATCCAACATATTTTAGTACTGAATCCAGAAGTGCGGGTTCAAGGAAAAACACGTTGTGTGAGAAACATTTATCTTATTAGGATACCATATAATCAAGAAAAATTACTTATAGGGTGACTAAATCATGGATCGTACTTCTTTAATCTATGTGATCTTAGGTTTATCCGAGGTTATTCATAGTCATCCTCTATTTAAATCCTTCATGATTATTTATAAATATTTGTAAATTCCTAAAGCATATCCCCTGGGAGTGTCAAACCAGGTGTGTAGCAAGTCCCATTGTCATGTACCAGAGTACCCTGAGTTAGGTCTGAGACTTCTTATTGGAGTTGTTACCCCTAGGTAAATATGTGATTGATCCACATCGACATGTAGTATCCAGACATGGATGTATTTATAGGAAACCACTCACTCTATCCTTTAACAAAATTCAAGGACATTTTCCTAAAATTTGGATCATCCTCATTCTTATCCTTAGAGACATACCGATACATATCTTCAGAAATATAACTAGTTATGTCACTAAATTTTTCTTATCCTAGTTTCCAAATATTGACTAAACCATTCCTTTAATACCAACTATAGAAACCCAGGCTTAACATACATGCATATTACATCATTTAAGATAAATATTCAGTATATTACAGAAATATGTGCCCAAGGACTGTAATTTTTTAGTGTCTTTGGAAACATGGAAACAAAATCTTTTATCTTGGTGAAATATCTTGAGCATCTCCCATAAATATATCCACCTTTAGAACTTCTAACTAAAAACATTATTTATAATCTATGGAAAGAAAACATAATAAAGGGATGAGCTCAAATGCTCTATAAGAGTATGTAGGGGAGACATGTAAGCCTAATTATGAGAATAATGGTATGATAACATGATCATGAAAATAAAATATCATACCCTACATATCAAATATCATATACATGAATCATGGAATAAAGCCTGTATCTTCATAAGAAATGAATCATAAGGGAATAAATAACATAATCCATTAAATAATAACATAGTAATATAACATGGAATTATGACAGAAAAAATAGTATATATAATTATATTCATAATAGTCAAGGCATTACTACTAAGGCCATCCTAGTGGATAGAGTAATTTACTAAACTAGTTTCACACCCCTTTTTAGCCCTGTATTACTGAACTGAGTTCACTCCTCATTCCAGACTTGTAATATCGAACCAAGTAAATTTCATGTTACATCCATATAATACTTAACCAAGTTCATTTCTCATTCCATCCCTGTAATACTAAATTTATTTAATTTCTAATCCCATCCCTATAATATTGAACCAAGTTTATTTATTGTTCCATCCATGTCGATCTCATGAGATATAAATCTTTTCCCAATGCATTGGAGGGAGATATAGGTCACACCATCTCTTAATGAAACCATACATACATGTGAAACAAAATTATAAAAAATTGTATCATAACCCACGAAATTAAATGGGTATCATATACATGTAAAAATATCATAACCTGTAGAAAAATATACAGGATTCATAATCATTTCATCAAAAGAATAACCTATGAAAGAGAAATAGATTTCATAAACATATAACCCCTGAAAGAGAAATGGGTTTCATAAGGACCATGACATTAATTATAACCCATTCATAGAAATAATATGAATGGAACCTTTAGATCATTTCCTAGAAGGGCAGGAGTAACATCAACAAATTCCATTTTAGTGGGAAAATAATTCTAAAATATCAGTCCAGAACTATTCTTGAGGAAAACATCCTTTATTAATTGAAAAAAAAATTTAAATACATAAATCCATTTTAAACTAATTTTCTTATAAAATAACTTTAAAATTTTAAATGAAGACTTGAAATAATTTCGAAAACATTTTTCTGTCAAAAGTTATTAATAATATTCATAACATTTTAAAAACATTTTTTTTAAAAAACATTGAAAAATAAAAAATAAATATGGAAAATGTTCTGAAAAACATTTTACTTGAAAACATATGAAAGAAGATTTGTTTTTTTTCAAAACAATATCTCTGAAAATAACTTTTAAAACTTTTAAATAAAGATTGAATTTTTTTTGAAAATTTTATACTTGAAAACTTAGGGATGAAGCATGAAATCATTTTGAAAACCATTTAATTTAATATGAATTTAAAAAATTATAAATAAATATTTAAAATGTTTTAAATACATTTTACATTAATAATTATGAATGAAGCTTGAAAAGGTTTTGATTTTTGTTTTGAAAATAGGGTTCTTGAAATAAAAACAATTCCAACCGAAATAAGAAATACTGTCAGACTTTTATAAAAATACTTTTTGATTGTATTAATTAAAAAAGAGTGGAACAATGGTACTAATACCTAGAGATATCTTGAGTAAACATATAATAATAAAATTCATGAATTTTCTTTTGGGATGGATCATTAGATTTCATTAAAGGATATATAAACATAAACAATATCGGAAAGTGATGAGATTGTCTCAATAAAATCTTATAACTTGGTAACATGGAATAATTCTCTCCATATAAGAAAATTAAATTAAAAGAAGCTTAAAATATAACTAAAATATTTAAATTCGTGACATAACATTTAAAATTAAATTATATACACCTATAAATAGTATTTAGGTGAATGAAAAATATGAGTCTCAAATGATGAAAATGGAGACAAAACTATTTCACTGATTTGGAAAATTTTGAAAATTAGACCTCATGAATTAGATATCATAAAATAGATATTTTAATAGCCATAAATTTATTTATAAGATACATAGAATATAATCATGATAATTACATACACTACACAAAAGGAAAGAGTGACAAACATAACATATATCTCACGGAAATAAAAAGTGAGATAAAATCCTTTTACCTTATGTCTTGAATCTCATCATACTCACTCAAACCACCTGTATAATAAATATAAATTTATTATAAATATTTTTAGTAACCATATTCTTATATATAATACCATATATGGTTTTATTATGACCTTATATTACCCACTTGTTAAACATCCTATGTTAAGGTTTTACTTCAGATAATATTTACTTTGTTCTTCTCACGTGTCTTAATTTTTTATATCATTGTTACTTATACATATAACATGATTTAATAATGTAAAACTTGATTTAAATGTAATTTATATCAATAATATTCTCATTATAATAATCTATAAATATATATATGTATGAAATGGAATACACCGTTCATGGAGACAGTAAGTTGTACGTACACATTAATGTAGTTTATGTTTTTATTGTCACATTGAATGAAAAAATGAAAATAAAATATATGTATATATGAATATAATACCATTAAATTAAAATTATAATGTTATATATATAATATAAATTCACTAAACTCATCCCTGATAAATTCCATGTAGTGTGTGAACAAATCACATCGCTTTGAGGGGGCGATAGTCCACACTTCCTCAAACGAAATTATAGTATTTACACCAAATGGAAAGTAAAAATATTTGTTTTTTAAAAATAATAAAGATGATTAAATAAATAATATATATAAATAGAGTGTCTATTTTAATTTCCACCGTGAGTGGCAGTAAGGAAAATTGAACAATCATCATTTTGTGAGGTGGAAGTTCACCGTACACATAAACAATATATTCATTACCCATTAGATAGAGGTGTGTGTAAGTGTAGGTAGAAACCAAATCATAAAAACATCATAGTATATTTACGATACTGGTTTTCTTATACAATCACATAATAAATAATATGGAGGGGTGGAGAAAGAAAATAAAAGAAAGGAGCTTGAGCGAAGACATTCCCTCTTTATTGGGTAACTCCTTTTGGTTTATAACAAAAGGATTCCTTGGATTGATTCCTTCCCAAAGGTTGTCTTCAAGGAATTAGTTAGGGATGTTGGGATAGAATATTTTTAGAGGTTTTAAGATTCATTTTGTCTTGAGTGTTGTGAGGAAGGGGTTTAGTACATTCCTTTTTATAGTGGAGGTCAGTGACACTATTGTAAATACAAAATGATATTCAATAATGGGAGGTATCCATTACTTAATGTACATCCAAAATAGAAAACTAAAGGAGTAATTTTAAATTATGGTATAAATATATCTGAAACACAAAAATATGTTCATTTTAATAATTTAGTTTCTTAACTTCTAAGATTCCCCAATTTTATTATTTTGGTTTTTATTAAAGCATCTAGTTTTATAACCTAAATAATTTAACCATTAAGACCTAACTAAAGTGAGATTTATTTTATAATATATATCCAATTAATTATAAATATTATACATAATTTAAAAAAAATATCACGTGTTTTGTAAATTAATTTTTAAAATAAGCGCATGTGACGCGCAAAACACTGCTTAAACCTAGACCGTGATAACAATGTTTTTACAATCTTTTAGTCAATACGCTAATTATAAAAGATTATTTTTTCCATCAATAGAAAAAAATTTAAAATTTGTAACCCTTAAAAATAATTTTTCTAAATATATATGTTTTTTTAATTTTAAATAGTTTAATAAAATATCATATTATGTAAAAAACAATAATGTCAATTTTGGCATTATTTATTAATTTTTTATTTTAAAATATCAAAATAATATTGTAATTTAAATAAATTATGTTTAAGGATGTGTAAAATGATATATTAATATTCAAAAAATAATTAAACACAATAATTCAATCAATTCACTTCACATTTAACATTTATAGTATCCTTTATTTTAGTTAATTAATAACTGAATAATCACTATGTTGGTATTTTGTAAGCATTTTAAGTAGCTAAATCATCTCTAAAAAATTATTGATAAATTATTATGATAAAAATAACCAATTTATATTTTAAATGTATATTTATAACCTAAAATATGATTTTTTACATATCTCAATGTTTAATAAATGTTAAAAGTTAGGAATGTTCCCTTTTTGTCGTTTTCATTACTTAACCTTTTATATAGTGAAATTCAATTTAATAATATCGCAATAGACCGTAGAATTATAACCCATAGGGTATATGGTCGATTTATTGTTATCAAATGGATTTTGGAAAAGTGTACATGTCATTTCAGTCCTTAAGATTAAGGTTTAGTCCCAAATTAAGCTTAATATTATGTTAGTCACTGTATTTAATTTTAATCACTTTCACTAATCTTTTTGGTAAAAAATGAAGTTGATATTATTATACTAAAAAACTCATACTTATTTCAACCATGTATATCCATTTTTCAAAATTAAAATCATAAAAGTTGGTAAATTAAGATTAATGTTAATCTTAAAGACATGGTAAGAAAGTGGGTTTTTGTAATAAAAATGTTCAAAAGGTCAATATGTTTTTATTTATAATTTAAATATAAAAATTACCCCCAATTACCTAAATTATATTAATATAATAATAATTGACAAATTTTGACTTTAAAAACCAATTTAAAATATAATTTAACACTAATCATTATCTAAACGAAAAGGCTGTTTTAACTAAATTGTAGTAATTTGTACTATTCACCCAAAAAAGTTATTTCCTAGAAAAAATCCAAAAATTCACCATAATATAATTACAACATTATGAATTAAAAAATGATTTTTTTATCATATTTAATTTCTGTTATTGTATAAAATTAATTTTACTATAGTTCACAAAAGGACATAATGAGAATTTTCTTTAAGAAAATATTATTTTAAAACATATATTGATGTTGCCAAGAATTATATATTTCCTAATCAATATGTTTTATTTAGGTGAAAACACTATAAATAATATATTAAGAGTAGTTATTGCTATTCATATTACTTATATTAACTTCTAAGTTATAATTATCCCATTAAAATAATTATAACAATAAAATTATGTTTCGTGGACACTTCGTGTTGTGTATAACGCACGCCAAGTCAGTTTTGTGCATAGAACACGCCAAGTAGATTCTACATGAAAGTAATATTTGAATTATTTCAATGAAATACATCAATGAAAACTAATTCATTTGAAAAAAAATATTTCACAAAATATCAGGGTGTTACACAATCAGTATCCATTTTTCCCATACGTAAAACTTTTAAAATAAAACATGATTTATTTTCATAAAAAATATTCACGACTTTAAATTGGACTTCTTATTTTACCTAAATTGTCCTTAAGTACTGTTATTATTTTAGAAACATCGGATGAGAAAAAAATCCTTTTAAGGGACATAAAAAGAATAAAACTGTTAGTCTATTGAAAAACATGTAATGTTTCCCATTATTTTTATTGCTCTTTGAGAATATGAAATAAAAATGTTCCACATGAAAAAAAAATATTTTTCTCAATGAAAACCATTAAATCCCAAATCAAGCAAATAAAAACCATTTTTTTTGAAAAAATTGAGCATCATAATCATAAAACCCTTTTAAAAACTTTTAAATTTGAATAAATATATAGATGAAATTTAATGTTATTATCAAGAGAACATAATAACTACCCAATGAATTTGATAAATATAATTGGAATGACTATTTTTATAATCTATATCGGGCTCACCAGTTTTTCATGAGCTTTAATGGGGATAAACCCTTCTTATAAGCTATATCAGGATCACTCATGAGATAAATGGGGAACCACCCATTATTTAAGTTGTATGAAGATCATTCATTTTTCATATAATTCTCAAGTACCATATCATAAAAAAATTTGTTTTTATTTTTGGTCCATTTTATCATAAAACCCTTTGAAAGTCATTTCTAAAGCCACATGCAAAAAAAATTTGGATATTGAAATAACCTTGATATAAAAAACACATTTTCAATACCAAAATACCCAGAAAAAGGGAAATAAGTTTTTTATTCAATGAAAAAATGAAATATTTTAAATTAATCTAGAAAAAAATAATGTTTATGAGAATGAAAAAAAATTGTTTTCACCATATACGTTAAAATAGAAGAGTCATTTTTTGTCAAAATGTTCGGTATTAAACTTGTAAAAAAACTCTTTTTGAAACCCTATGAAATAAATCCATAAGTGAAATAAAATTTACTTTATAAATATTTTATTTCCATAGAAAAAAATTCATAAAATAATTTTAAAAACATGGACATGGAAGGTTAAGAGGTGGAAGGAAAACATTAAAAGTGATTTTGTTTTGTAAAACAAAGGTCCTTACCATAATAATAATATTTTAATCGTGAGCCCCATGAAATAATAAAATTAAAAAATCTTTTATATATAATGAGACTAAATTAATTCAGGATAAAATATTTAAAAGGGTTTTTATATACACAACATAACATAATATTCGTTTATAACTTCAAAATATGCCTCAATGAAAGGAAATTGAGACAAATTTACTTACCATGAGTCCAAATCAACACACAAATTATTTATATTACTGAATAATACAATTAAGTTAATTATTTAATTTATTAAGAACATTTTTCAAAATTATTATTCCTTCTATTTCACCTATTACCATGTCATATATGATTACTAACTCAATTAAGTTCACGTCAGATGTTTTATTACATTTAACTTATGTGTCAAAAATGACTTTAGTAGGTTGACTATGGTCAAATAGGACATTATTTAATCATATCCATAATAATAATAATTAAATAAATATACGTTTTATAAAAAATTTATACTTTTAATGAAAATAAATTAATATGGTTATGAAAATTATCTACATTAGAATCATGGAGAAGGTAGGCCATATATACCCATGAGTAACATTTCCATTATTCAATGATCAATATGGAAATAAGGTAAGTATTATTTTTTCTTTACATAATGATAACAATATAATAAATAATATTTTATTTTTTAAAATAAATTATAGATATGATCCATATGTTGTAGCGATGAAAAAATAATCACATCACTTCTTAGAGGCGGTAGTCCACACGTACACACAAACAACATTATCATTTTTTAGTGAGTGGAAAGGTAAGAAATAAAATGACATATTAACTTTTAATAATGATTTTTTTCCAAAAATAACATAATTATTTCATATATATATATATATAAAATATATTCATTAAAATTTTCCTTATTTCATTCTATGTAAAGTGTTAGTGAAAAATGAATCAAATCGCTTCGCGAGGCAGCAATCCTCCGTACATACGAGCGACGTTATCATACCCCACATGGAATGGAATGTAAGAAGGTATATAAGGTATAATAATTATAGAAGTATAATTATGTTACAAATATCATATATATAGTTTAAATCCATCATTATACCAATCCATGAGAGGTGATGATGGAAAATGAATTACATCGGTTTGGGAGGCGGTAGTCCACCATGCACCTGAATAATGATTTCATTCCCCATTTGTTAGAGGTGGAGATGTATTTAGGATATTAAATTAATATAATAACATATATTTATATTTTATATACTGTTATTATTATATCTTCATAATTTTAAAAATATTTTTAAGGATGATTAAGATGAAATAAAATAAAAACACTTGGTTAGGCACACTACCACTTCTTTGGAAAACCTCATAAGGTTATCCACAATATCCTTATTATGATGGATTAGTGATGAAAAAAAGGATTCTAGGATGTGGGTATGGAGGTAAGTAAGGTATTCATGTAGGGTTTTTCCAAACTAAAAGGTTTTTAATATGTGATGAGGAGATGAGAGTGGGTGGCCATTTATAAGTGAGGCGAGAGACACACTTGTAATTTTTGAAAAGAAAAAGTTGTACCTACATTTTTTAAATGAAAAAAGTATCTGAAATAGACCATTTTGAAGAATTAGAAATTATAAGATCGAAATATTAACATCCAAAATATTTTAAACATTTTTTATGTATTTGTAAGCATTATCTTTTTAGTTTAACCCCCAATAAACCAGTTTTTACCTTAACCGTGATAAAATATTTTCACTTTTTGTAATATTAATTATGAAAAATAATTTAATATTAACTTATTAGATAATAATGAAATATTTTTATTCCAAATATTTAATTCATTTAAAAAAATCCAATTCTCATAATTGAAAGAATTTAATTTAAAAATAAACCCCTAGACATGATGAAAACGATGGTTTTCTTGAAATCTATTTTTCATGCATAAGATGATTTTATGTTAAGTATATGAATAATAATAATAATTGTATGAATTTAAATTAATATTTATTAATATATAATCTAAATGTTTTATTTAAAACATTACACATTAGGGGTTTCTAAAATTAATTAAAATGGATAAATATTATGCATTTTAAAACAATTTTTTAAGAAAAATCCTATCATTAAACCCAAGAATAAAATTATACTAAAATAGAATATAAAGATGATAAAAATAAAATTAAGTGGATTAAATATAACTTAATAATAATTATGTTACTTAAAATCATATATAAAATAAAATGTAAATTTTAAATTACCAAATTTGTGGAAAAGAAATGATGTTTTTACATAAATCCGTATTTTTTATTATTCACTGAAAAATCAATATTTTATAAAAAATAAAAAAATTAAACCTAATACAATTTTGATATAGTTTCTAATGAAAGTATTTTTGTGTCATCCTAAACTTTTAATTGTGGGGATTTTAATGTTTCATAATCATTCACATTGGGTTCTCTATTTTCAAACAGCTTCTAATAGGTTTAGTTCGTGGGGATAGAAACACCCAAAGGTTTTCGTATTTGAGATACTTAAAAACCCTAATTTACAAAGGTATCTAGTTATTGGTAAATGTTAAAAAAATTCTTTGGGAATCACATTGGTTGAGTGTATGGGAGGTCGTGCTCATCACACCCTTTTGGGGGAATTATTTCCTACCCTGAGACTCTCTTAAAGGATAAAGACACATTTGTGAATCCTTTACTAAATCCAAAATATAACATGGGTCACCCTTACATTAAAATTAAATTATCATCATTGATTATCATAAGAATCATCTATAGGTATCTATATTTCTTTATTAATGGATATGTTTTTATGTATCTGAGGTTCCACATAGATGGTACCCTTTTGTGAACAGATTAAGAATTATTTAATAGTTTATTATGATGCTCTTTTTTATCCACACATAGGGGTGATCTAGAATTTATCATCATCAAGGAAGACGAGATTTATTTTTTATATTTGGATAAAACCCATGATATGGGATTCCTACATATCCTTGTAAAAGGTGTAATAATCCATGTAGTTCAGTACCACTTAACGGGACACATCATACCTTTTAGGGTCATGTGATGAGAAAAAACCATACAGTTTAACACCATGCATAAAGGAAGTCTTGTAAAAATGTTCCTAGTAAATGTTTGGTTTGGGACTTATTCCAAAGTTTCCTAGGTGACCTTTTGGGTTTGTTTCCACCAAGGTTGTATATGAACCCACTAGGAGTTTTCCCAGAGAATATTATAGTGATTTTCAGGTGTTGTGTTTGAACATCAAGGATTCTTCCTAGGTATCAAAATTGAATAGAAATCAAAGACCACATAGTTCATATTGATTGGGGATTAAACCTATGGAGGAGGCCCATTGAAGGTTTTCTTATAAGGGATAAAGCCCTTTGAGATAGATACATATCTTTGAGTAACCACACCTATGGAGGTCTTCTGAAGTGTTGTCTAGCAAAGGATATGAACCTTTGAAATAGAAACACTGCTTTGAGGACACACGCCTATGGAAGCCTTATGAAGTTTTTTATATTAGAAGATATGGCCCTCTAATATGGATATATGGCTTTGAGGGCCCACTTCTATAGAGACCCTCTAAAATCTTATCTCACAAGTTATATAGACCTTTGAAATGGATACATGGCTTTGAGGACCCATGCCTATGGAGGCCCTTTTAAGGAAGGTGGGATGGATATCTGGAAAAGGATTGTCTGTTTTCACATGAATATTATCATGTAGATTTCATGGTTTTTACTAACCTATGAGCCCTTGTGAGTAATTCTTAGTGTTAGAAACAAGAGTAAGTAGAATATATAAAAACCTCACAATCTTGTTTGTCTAAGGGAGGAAGAGGATAGGGCTACGAGAGAGAGAAAAGGACTTGATATTCTTGTATCCTCTTTTTTTTCATAACCCTGGGGGATATAATATAGGAGGGGTATGACCTCCTACAATACAAACCAGGGTCTTACTCATAGAGGGATGCCCTCTCCCCGATTTCAGATAATATGAGAGGAGGGTAAGGAACTATCCCTCATCAAAGGGAAAGGAAAGTTCCCCCTCATTATTTTGAAATGGGGAGGTCTGTATTTTAGATATTATGAGGGAAGAAAAATAAAATTTCCTCATCTTTTGAAATGGGAGGTCCTTAGCACTTCCACCAAGGTTTGGATCATCATTACTATTGTAATACAAAACTATAAAGATCCTGAGGATCCTACCCATCAAGTAGTAGAAGTGCGGGATAAATCTTTCTATGGTAATGCACAACTAGATGGGAGAAACTATGGTGTGCCTTTTTATATGATCATGAAAATATGGAGGCCTCCCTGGATGTTTTTATTTGGTCCCCCCCATATACGAGTTACAAGGAATCTAGTGCCCTTCCATCGGTGGCATGAAAAAGGGCCCCACAAGTTGGCTTGCATAGGTGGGGCCAAATAGAGTAGATGTGGTCTCACACATGTGATGGTTGGGACTAATAAAGGGGTATCACATAATGTATACTAAGAGAGAATGTATGTTCTTTATGCAGGTTATAACTGCATGATCTAGAAGTAACTTCTTGATGACATAAATCTTGGGAATCACTTGGGAGAGATCTTTCTCTACAATCCATGGGTTTCCATAGGTGTCCCTAGAAGGGTACCATGCATGTCCCTAGTCTAAGATGATACCTTTTCACTAGTAATTTTCAACATGGGGGGGGGGGGATCCTCATATAGGTTTATTGGGTTTCACTCACTAGAGGAACCTTAATCCCCATATCTCTCTTAATTAACTCTTCTATTAGCTTTCAGAGAGATACATAGATGGTTTCGAGTACCTAGTTAAAGAACATGGGTAAGTATAGATTTTGGTATTCTTCTAAACTTCGAGTTTTTCCAAATGAGGAACCCCAGGGTCCTATTTATAGGTTTTCTTGGGACCATGGGTGAATGAGGCATCTCTTATAGGTATGTCGCGCTTTTCATTGCACAGGTGTGTCACACTAGTCATCATACATGTATATCTTGAGGAAATATCCTAGGCCCACCTGTATGGGGACTACACGGTGATGTTGGAACGTAGGATAGACCTATGCGCTAATGCTGGCGCATCGGCTAGACCAGCATGGTGACACATGTTGGGGATTTCATGGTTCACCTGGGTAAACATGTGTGATCCTTGATATCCTTCAATTCTCTTTATCTTGAGGAATTTTACATTGAAAATTCTAATTCTCAGGTGATAAAAAGGAGTGTCCAAAAAAGATCCCCACCCTTCGGATAGTATTTGATTGAAAGAATAAGGTCTAACCCTAAGGTAGAGGTAGAAGTACATTGATGGGACCTTTATTCTTTGGACTTATTTAGTTCACATTCCTTTATGATTAGTCTTGATGAGAACTATGAATTTAATTTATTGCAAGGGATAAGTGAAATGGTGAGCCACATATATTGATCATCCAGGTATGTTGCGCAGGTCGACCACATGGATATTTCAAACATGTAGATCATGGAAAGATCCTCTAATCTATAATTAGAATAGACTTATCAGGTGGTTCTTCCTCTCACATTCACTGTTATTCTTCTCTTTTTGTGCTAGTCACTTATGCTTTATTCACAGTAATCACACTAGTCTATCCTCTGAATCTCTTTTCATGTAAATGTAGTATTACCATATTTGTGTGATTCATTCACTTGGGTGAGTGACCTATGTGAGGTCACTTGAGTGGGTGACATGCATGATGTCACTTAGGTGAGTGACCTATATGAGGCTTCTCATTTGACAAATTTCTGAAGTTACAAGTTTTTTTTAAAAAAAAAATTTGACTCTAAGGAAAATCCCAATACTCTCTTGAAAATTATCAGTGGATTCCCAAAAGTATATAGTTTTAAATGAACAAGTAGGTAATCATATCAAGGATTTTATTCATATCATCTGGATAGATTATTATGATGCATGTAACACGACTCTTCCAAACATGGAAAATCAATTGAAGAAGTATCATCATGAATATCATGAGAATAAAAATCTTCCACATTATGGCCATGGACTTCTTAACTATTTCCTAATCCCAAAGATGAAAAGTTATATTTTTCTCTCCTAGTTCAAAGAATACACAAACTTTACCACTTATAACATCTTTTCCAAGGGTATGTACATCGATGAGGGAACGTCACCCATGGCCTGTGTTATGAAACAGAATAGTTTCTCTCTAGATTAAATCCTCATACCCCAGAGTTAAAGATGAACTATTACTCAACTATATTTAATGATTCCAAGATAGAATATAAACGGATGGAGGGAATACCGAGACCTCCACCAAGGTGGGGGTGTCAGACCCAAGTGGATGTGGGCATACTAGGTGTGTCTTTCCTTTAATGATTTTGCAATAGAACTGAATGTGGTTGGAAGTTATGAGGCTATCTGGGTGGTCTATACATATGTATAAAAAAACCATAAATTATTCATGAGAAATTAAGCTAATGGATCTCAGAGACCAGGAACTTAAATTGGATTAACATGGAAGTTGGAATCAATCCATGTGAAGTTTATAAGATATTTGGAGCTCCAACCCATGGAGAGATGTATGATGAGTTCAAACTATTGAAATCCACATGGGATGATTTTGAAAGGGCACCCATTTTGGATCATGATCTATTTAAGATAATCCGAAACATCAAAAATAAATACCATCACCCATGGTGATATTTCTATTCTAAATCATCTATAACACTTTTCTTTTGCCTAAGGGGGAGGTACCCTCATGTAAAAATCCCACAGGATGTCCCACAATAGAAAAGTGTGGAATTTCTTATGAATTATTGCTCCTAATCATGCAAGGTGAGTAAAAATAATGGGGTATGAAATAAATTATGGGCTACCATCGAATAAACATCTTTAAGACTTCTTATCGATGTGGAGAAGCATCTATTTGATACCTGTTCAAAAATCCAATGCTGGTGTGAGGCTGGGAACAATATTCATAGTGTAAAATCTTATAGGGGGGATATACCTAGGGTTGGAAGCCCCTGTATTGGTGAAGATGCATAAATTTTTTTTGCATGATCACACAAGGATGCCTCCTTTCATAATTTTAGTGACATTACATATACTATATGGACGAATTCTGGCACATTTTTCCTTTTATGCTCTTTTAATGGAATTAAAGTTCCCAGGAGCTAGTTTCGACCATTTTTAGGCTATTTTTGGCATTAAAACTCTATCTTTAAAATATGGTAAAGCTTTGAAGAAGCTAAATAAATTCAATGAATTTAATTTTTTTCCATATGAAGATCCACACACTGGGACATTTACGGATGATGGAAAATATGGCCCTGAATTGAGATCATAAATTATTTCTCTCAAGGATAGAGTGCTAGAGGCCTAAAATGAAGGAATGTTTATTTGTGAATCCAATTACCCTTATTGATTTTTATTCCCATTTAAGTGACTACAATAACCAACTATATCCCCTTATATGAACGTTCAAATACAGATACGCCCAAGGGTGCCCTGATAACTCCATATTCTCACAAATGTTGAGGTGACTTATGTGGTAATTAAACTACCTCCCACGAGTGCATCAAATGGGTTGATCTCCTAGAAAGTTGAAGCTAGGATTTCATCATATCCTAAAGGGGTTTTGAAAATAAGAATTCAAACAGTTGAATCTATAATGAATTATAGTTAGTTAAAGAATAATAGAAAGGATGTACCCATTTGAGAGAGTGACAGTGATGAGGACCTGATCATGCCTAAGAGACCCCATGAAGATTTTAGTCTTCCAGTCACTGTCAAAATGTCCACACCATCTGAGGTTCATCCAAGATGGTCCGGCTGCCACCACTATGAGTAAAACAAAGTTCTAGTTTACCATTCTTTGACCATGATGGAGAGATACATTATTCCAATGAGATTAAGGAGTGTCATTTCTTCTTCACATTAGGCTAGAACAACCTTGAATTTCATGAGACTAGAGGTAGTTCAATCTTGGTCGGGTAGGCCTTCTAATGTCATGGACCAGTAGTCAATCCTCCATTTTGGGTTGTAGATTCCACATATTGGGAATATTCAAGCCTCACATGACCACTACTTTAATACTGACCCTATCGACGTAGGAATACATATCTGATAGATGGATATGCATATTTATAACAATGATAATTGGATCCCTTCTACAAGATGGATGAAGGATATGATGAAATGGGGAGATAATGAAGGGTTTTATGAATCATACACTGATTAATCATATGGATTCATTGATCCCAAGGATGGAACTTTTCCCTTATTCTATTTTACACATTCATCTCATTATTTCTTATTTTCAACAAAATGTTGTTACTAAAGAAAGGGTGACCATGATTTGGAGTGGGTAGAGAGAGGAAAGGATAGGATCCTATCATCAAAATATGCCCTAATAGGAACCCACTTGGGTGATGAGGAAGTAACTCTTCAATCTTCTTAATTTAGGGATATATCCTCAGGCCATAGGATGATGGAATGGGAGTTGGTGGGAAATTATTCTTAACTTCTACCTCCAATACGAGTATTTGAGGGGTAAAATGCTAGCCTTCCTCCATAGAAGGTTAAGGAATGATAGGGAGAAAAGCACTTGTCTAAGTACATCATTAGTCCGGGTGAGTTTTGATGACAACATTTATTTTTTTTTTCTAGAATAATTACTTAATAAATGACTATGGGTTGTAGAATACACTTCCCTCTCTTATCTTAATGGGATTAGAGATAGCCCTCTTAGAGCTGAGGAGGAAATTCTAGATGAGATGAAGATTTCTATTATATAGCCTTCCCCTTTGATAGGAGAATAATCAAGATTTGAGTCCACATATATTTATAACACTATAGAGAGGGAATATAATCATGGTAATGTAAAATCTGCACCATATGGTGTCATATACCAATCACCTAATTACCTTCTCTATGATAATCAAATCTGTCACATGGACCTAAAACCATAAAATTAAGGTGCTGATACTAATTTTTATTTAGTATGGCGATGCAAGGTCTATTCCCATTGAATAGAAAATGGATTTTTCTAAGGGAGAAGCCAATTTGGGTCTTAATACTAATTTATTGGAAACCCTTACTCATAAGGATACTATGATATTTAATTTAATATAGAATGAAATAATAGGAATATTTGATCTAGATATTGATGTTTCCAGATGTTGAGAGGAGATTGAGGACATTAATATGGACTTGGATAGATGTGAGTTTCCCTTTTGTGTTTTTTGTCACGAAATACCTTCTTACATCTAATGTATTAAATCAATAATCTTGATTAGTGAAGATATTTATACAAAAAAATATCCCCAAGGAAATTCATGACCAGGGTGTTGAGGTCTATCCTACCCCTACTACTAGAGGAACTATAGTCGAGTGCCATAAAGTGGTATATTCTTGATATTATTACACCACAGGCCCTAACAAAACCTAGGGGAATGTTCTTCAATAGGAAATCCTGGTTCAATGTGTTGACACTGGGGATTCTAGGGAGGAATATAACCAAGAAACTAATCTATCAAGATGTGATTTCCATTAACTTTTTTGATGTAATTATCCTTTCTTGTTACTATCTTTTAATATTGATGAATAATTTCATTCACCTTTTAGTGTCATATGCCTCAGTGGTTGAGGCCATAGGGGAAGCCTCCACCACAACTCAACTCACTATATAAGGAGATGGATACGTCTCTATAGGAAGGAAAACTCAAGTCACTTCCCTAAGATAACTAATTCTAATTGGCCCTCTCCCCATTTTTTCTATCACTACGACAATCAAGGAAGATTAAAATACTTTTAGGGGACTTTTCTAGTTCGTATGGAAGGAAATTTTGGAGTTATTATTGAGGAAACCAATGTAATATTTTCCTTCAAGACTCCCTCATATCTAAAAAATGTTTGGTACGTTGCGATATAATGTATTTGTCTACCTCTTAGTTCACACTACTAGGAAGGAAATTATTTTCCAATTGGAGTAAGACCATGACTTCCAATATCTCCTTATCAAGGAAAGAATGATCATCCACACTAATAATCTCTAATAAATTTTATCCTAGGTAGAACTCATCCCTACCATGAAATTGGTTTATGGGAAGAATCTAGTTGATGAGAAAGGAAATCCAATATCACACATATCATAAGAAATGTACACCACCCGAGGGGAGCTCATAAAACATCATCATTTGGTAGAAGGGGTACAACATGAGGGGGAGACTTATATTTTGACCACATCATAGGATATCCATCTGGATGAGGAGACTGAGTCTATTCAAATTATGGAGCTTTAATTTAATGGGTCTTGGGAGACCGTCCAACAACTAAAGAGTTATTTTTACGACCTTTTTTAGAATAGTAATGAGATAATAGAACTTGTGGATGCTCTTATGAATTTTTTCTCAATAAATAAAAATCATTTTTTTCAATAATGTATGTATTCATATATATTTTAAACAATATTTATAACATTACATTGAATCTTGTTTGTTTAACTAAACAATAAGAGTTGGTTTCATAGAACTAATTGGTTGTACTTTGATTACATGGATATTTTATGTTTTTAAATATTAAACATCTTATTACATATTGTTCATTGTTCTACATGAATATTATGTAATAATGTCATAGAGTATTTGTCACATTGATAAGGTCATGGAAGTTCCCCGCTAGGATGAGAACCTTGAAATGCTAAAACAATATTCTTAAATATAGTTATACGGTTGGATTCCATACAATGATGGGACACATATAATTAATACCGTCAGGTGTGAGTACTAGTAAGTAGATGAGATTTCCTATCATGAAGTTCACACTTGTTAATCTCCAAGACAGGAAATTATGAGAACAGACCCGCTAGTAGGAATTCCATGTGTTTTGGTGTCATCAGATATTTCTATCTACAAGAATGTGTAATGATATTTAGAATTTAATATTATCACTAATATGTGTCATGAATCACTCACATTTATTTACTAACAAAAACAGTCACGCAGAAAGTTGGTGGGAAGTAGGTTATGTTGGGTGCGTCATGAGTGGCATGTTATTAATGGATAAGTCAATTAAGGATTTGTACCTTCCATTTATGGAAGTTTATATCTCATCACTTTGATTGAAATTAAACCATAACGTGAAATTCTATGGACATGGTGTAACAATGAGTTTATTTTAGGTAGTCAAAAAATGGAATATCAAGCATAAAAGTTGATGACACTATCATGAAACCTGCTTGATGAGATATTGTGACAAAGATATTATATTACACAGTGAGCGTGCATATGTGGATGTCATTCTTGTAAATTTATGTTCTTTCTCTTGGGTTCTATGACCCTTTTCTAGACAGTACTCCTAGACTTTAGGCAAGCTCGCTTAATTCCAACGAGAAAGAATCCTATAGGGTCACACAATAAGTGTTTTTGTTGGTCTTGGATGAATTCTATTTTAATTTAAATAATAAATATTATTATAAATAAAATGGAAAAATTTTATTCAAGTTAAAATGATTGCATAAATTAAATAAATATTTATTCACCGGATTGTGTGTAAAATATATTTATTAATTTTATTGAACATTTAATACATATTTATATACTATTTTGTAAATAAAATATTTATTTATTTATTCAGGTGTTCAACAAATGGAAGTGGAGTTCGAGATGACCAAGGTCAGTCTGGTAGGAAAATAATTATTTTAAAGATGATAAATAATTATTTAACTAGTTGGTACAAATTAAAATAATGCTGTTATTATTTTTTGACGTGAAATTTTATTTATAATTCTATTTTGCGCAAGTTGATGCACCATAAATAATTATGTGGTGTTATTATTAATACCATGGGTTTTATCTAAGGTTATGAATGTATTTAATTGATTTTATGCAATTCAATATTGTAACTAGAGCCCTAGGTCAATAAATAGCCACATATGTCTATTCTACCATGTATCGAACCACACACACGGTGAATTGAGAATTGTTGAGCTAAACAATTTCTCTCTCAAATCTTCTTCCTTCCCCTCTTAAGAATGAGAGAAATTCTTCAAGGCCAAAGAAAAAGCTATCAAGAATGACCAACACAAGACACTCTCCTTACTACACTAGAACCTGTAGAATGACCAACATTGATCGGAGACCGATAGAGCACGTGTGGATCACCACTAGAGGGATTCTAATGTGGATCCTTGTCAGGGAAACAAGATAATCAAGAAGGGTCATTTTAGATTATCAACATCATCAATAAATAAAATACTGAAGATCCAGGTATTATTTTATTTATGAAATTAATTTAATTAATTATAAACATGATGTGAATGATCCACTCTAATGGTTTCTGGAATCTTCCTTCTTTATCTAAATATTTGATTCTATTCTGTGGAGATTGGTGTTCGTCATCGTATTCATCCAAGAATAAGCATTGATCATGGTAAAAAATCAATGTTGGGTGTCAGCCCAACCACACTTCCACTACACTCGGAACCTTCAAGTGGTATTAGAGTAGTTACATTATACTTTATAATTATTTAAATATTTCTTTAATGATTTGATCATTTAGTAATTTTTTTGTTTGAATTTAAGTTAATCATTCTGAAAATATGAATCTCGAGATGTATTCCTCCTCTTTAGATTCTCATTCACCACATTATAACAATATTTTATTTTAATTTTGATTAAAATAAAACAGATGATCTCATCCAGAGGTGCCAAAGGTTCTTGGCCATACAATACCAGAACACACGATGTTTATTTCACAGTACATGCCATGTATCCAAAGTTCAATGCACCAGGTCTAGTCCGCCAAACCAAGACGTGTCATTAGAGTTTTTCTAAGTCTAAATGACTCCGTTTGTTGACCAGTAATAGGTGGTATGAGGTTTTCATATTATATTCCATGTATCCAAATGGACACGATGTGTAGTCCCCTCAGGTTAGGGTTGGACCATGTACCCTATACACGGCTTTCCCACTTGGAGACTGTGTAATGAGGAACTACACGACATGTGGCCAACAAGACACACCCGGTACTACGAAGATTTCTGAGGTATACTCACACATCGTTTCCTTGGGTGTATACTTTGGATGGATGGTGAAAAATAGTATGTACATTGTAGTTGGAACTACACGAGAAGTACTCATCCAAATTATGTAGATTTATTAAATTTTATAATTATATTTTAAAAACCCTTGAGGCATGTACCATTGCGCGGGCATAAAGCGTAGGCACAACACGTGATAGGTTTTTTATATATATGCGTTTAATTTAACATCTGTTTAATGTTCATTTCTACTCATTGGGTAGTTATGAATATGAATTCACCAGGTTTCCTCCAAGGTAAAAGTTACGAATAAAGATAATTTTAAAAGAATTGGTTTGTTTAAAATTATGATGGATGAGAATCTCACGAAAATTCAAAAAAGGGTTTATTATAAAAGGATTGATTAATTAATGATGATAATTACTTGATTCGAGTGTGATTTATCATAAACATGAATCATTAAAGAATTTAATTCTAGTTTTATTTATATGTAAATATCATTGCATGGATGGATGATCATGATCTAGAAAAAGACCTTTGTAAGTTGATGGTTTCTTTTAATTAATTTATTTAAATTAAATCTGTTGGCCTGTGAGCCTTCTCCTCATTAATTTGTAGGGAATGGATGCCCAAAGTTTCTTTTATGAAAACCCCATTTTACCCCTCACCTACATGTGAGTTAAAAAAAGACATATGTAATAGATGGAACTCCCAAGCTAGTGGAGGTGGTTCAAGATAGATCCAAGATGAAACCAATCATAGGAGATACAGAGGTGGACATGTGGAAATCTGTAAACATGAACCCAAAAGGTTCAAGATGTTTCTCCCCTAGGTAAGGGTTAGTTTATCAACATCTTGATAAACTAACCATTAGAAAATCTAATGATCATGACCTTTACTTTATTTTATTTCGGTCAGTTTCATGTTTATCATTATGGATGTGTTGTCATGATCACATAATTAAGGAACTAAACAATCATGCAACATGGAACTAAAATAAACCAAACTTATGCGTAAACATTATCAAGACATGGTTAATCACTTAAGTAAGTTCCACTTAATATTAACAGGCATGTGATAATGATAATAAACAATTCACGTATAAGAGATAAAAATCCCTCAAATAAAATATTATGTAAGACCAAGACTTCCATTACTTGATGAAGGGAAAAAATCAACAAAACAATGTGTTTGACCAACCTTAGTAGGGACACTTACTTTTATACCAAAATACCTTATGAAAGATTTAGGGTTGACTTAACCATATTTCATCGAGATGAGTATCCATTTCTAGACTAGGTGCAATATTGGAGGCAAGAGTTGATGAAATCCAAAGTCATGATTTCAGGACTAGGGAGTCCACTCAACAGATCAAGGAGCTGCAAGCCCGTAGTTAGCAAAGAAATGCCTACCTAAATACCTTCTAAAAGCTTGACCAACCCTTTTTGGGTTTATGTGAATGGGGATTATGTATTCTTTCCACTAGAATGTCATAGGAACTGGACATTACGAGTTAAATGGTGAGGGCCATTGGGACTTTATAAAATAGGGGGAGACTTAATAAAATTTATTATTTCTCATAAAATGTAATCAAGATAGTACTAATGATCTACTATTTTAACTGTAGAGTACAACTAAAAATCTTTTCAACCATACTATCTATGCGATAAATTGTAGATAAAGACAACATCCCCATAAGAAGTAACTTCTAGTAATGGTTTAGATTCCCTTGGGTTATCCTACGGTATAAACGGAAGTCTTACATGTTGGAGTCAACATTACCAGATCCACCAGCAAAATAGGCGAGTGATGAGGATTTACTGGTCTATGAGAAACACATGAATGAAGCGGTCGACGTTCAATGTATGATGATATCATCAATGTATAGTGAGCTCATGATGTCTCATGAAAGCTTGGATGCTTATATCATGCTCTAGCACCTCTGTGGTCTTTACCGGGAGAGAGAAAGACATGAAAGGTTTGAGATCTCTAAGGCACTCTTTTATAGTATGCTCGGAGAAGGTTCCCCATCCGGGCTTCATGTAGTCATGATCATTGGATACATTGAGTGCCTGGAGGATCAAGGGTGTAAACTCCCCGAAGAACATAGAACCGATCTCATTATCGCATCACTCCATCAGAGCTTCTCGAACTTTGTTGTCAATTTAAATATGAACAACATTGAGAAGTCTCTATTTGATATTCTTATCCTCATTTTCCATGTGGACAAAGATATGAAGCACGAAAAGCCTTATGTCTTTATGGTGAATAAGATTAAAGGGAAATAAAAGAGCTTTAAGCCCAAATCTTCTTCACATCCTTCCATTAAAAGGAAGTTAAAAAGGAAGGCAATGTAACATGATTTTTTTTGTTTCACATGTGTCAAGAAGGTCCACTAGGAGAAGAGCTGCACCCAGTCTAAGAAGTAAGGGGAAGCTTCAGGTGTGTTTTTTATCAAATGCAATCTAACTATTTCTACATATTGGGTATTAGATAAATCGTGTGGGGCTCACATATGTATCCAAATACATGAACCAAGTAAATTCCGGAAGATTGACCGAGGGGAGGTAGTTCGATGAGTATCCAATAGAGCCAGAATTTCTTCTATAGCTTTCAGGGACTACCACCTCATGTTACCAATAGGGATGATCTTGGTGTTAAAGGGTTATTATTATGTGTCGTTTGTTACTAAAAACATTATTTTTGTATCTAGATTAGATACAAATGGATTATTTTTCATGTTCGTAAATGAATGTTTCTTCTTTTATAAAGATAAAATTTGTTTTGGTATGGCACATTTATACAACATTATTTACATTTTGGACTACACATTCCAAGTAATGGCAATCAATAACAAGGATACCTCACATGAATCATACCACACCCAACTTTTGCATCACCGAATAGGTTATGTAAATGAGAAAATCTTGACAAAGTTACATAAATTTAGATATTTATATTATTTAAAACTAAAACCACTTTGCGTATGTCATGAACGTTTACAAGGAGAATATCCAAATCCACATTTAGTGGTAAATGTGAAAGGGATAAAGAACTTATTGAATTGGTTCATACCGATGTGTGTGGACCATTTCCAGTTGAAGCAGGGGGTACTTACACTTCATAAGTTTTACTGATGATTTTATTAGATATGGATATATCTACTTAATTAGGTATAAGTTGGATTCTTTTGATAAGTTTACACAATACAAGAATGAAGTTTAGAACCATATTGGTAAGAATATTAAGAAACTCTTCTCAGAACAAGGTGGATAATATATTAATCAAAACATCATTGATTACTTACGGGAGTTTGGGATCCAATCCCAACTCACTCTTTCATATACACCCTAGTGGAATGATGTGAGCAAAAGGAGTAACCACACCCTGTTTGACATGGTGAGATCAACGATGAGTCATTCTAGTTTTCCATTATCTTTTTTGGGGATATGCGTTACAAACAACGGTGTATATACTAAACCAAGTTCAAAATAAATTTACAAATTGTATTCCATATGAGTTCTGGAGTGGAAATAAATCAATATTATAGAATTTAAATGTTTGGGGAAGCGATGTGTTTATTAAGGAATATTCAGGTAATGATCTTGTAGCTAGAGGTACAAAGTGTACCTTTATAGGATACTCTACGGAAGCAAGGGGATATTACCAATAAAACCCCTCATACAAAAAGGTTATTGTGGCATGACATTCCATATTACTTAAGAGGGATAACATCTCCAAAAGAGAGATTGTGAGTGAGATATAATTTGATGAAGTTGAGGCTCAAGTTACATAAGAGTTGGTATAAGAATAGATTCCACAAAGCCCTATAGAAGAAAGAACTGTTCCAGAGAAATAAGAGCAGTATAGGAGTACAAGAGAGGTTAGAGAACCATAACAGTATGGTTTTCTAGTTACTAAAAATGTTGACTAATTTTCAGTTGATAATAATGATCCTCTAAACTATAAGGAATCAGTAAGTGGCATAGATGTTTCCAAGTGGAAAGAATCCATGAATTCTGAAATGGATTCCATGCACAAAAACCAAGTTTTGATTTTGGTAGATCCTCTAGTTGATGTAAATCCTTTTGGTTGAAAATGGGTATTAAAGAAGAAACTGGACATGGAAGGAAAAGTCAGTACCTATAAGTAATGACTGGTTTCAAAAGGGTTCAAAACCCATCAAGGCATTAACTACGAAGAAACCTTTTCATTGGTTTCATTGTTGAAATATATCATAATTCTGTTGGACATTGCTGCTTACCATGACTTTGATATTTTGGAAATAGATGTCAAAATATCCTTCCTTAATGGTAACCTTCAAGAAGATGTATACATGACACAACCTAAAGTGATTATAACTCCAAACGATGCCAATAAGGTGTACAAGTTGTAGAAATCTATTTATGGATTAAAGAAAGCATCTAGATCCTGGAACATTCATTTCGATGGAGCAATAACAAAATTTGGTTTTATCAATAACGAATGTGAGCCTTGTATCTAAAAACTATTTAGTGGTAGTGAATTCATCTTCCTTATAGTATATGTTGATGAAAAATTACTTATTCAAATGAGATACCAGTCTTACAGTCAGTTAAGGCATGGTTGGATCAATGCTTCTCCATGAAGGACTTAGGCGAGGCATCATATATTCTTCGGATCAAGATCCATCGTGATTGATCCAAGATATTATTGGGCCTATTTCAAAGTACATACATTGATAAGATACTGAAGAGATTCAGTATGGAACAATCCAAGAGGCGATTGTTTCCAACATTATATGACATTCATCTTTCCAAGAAAATGTGTCCTCAGACACATGAGGAAAAAAGATAATGGAAAGGACTCCATACACATCAGCGATTCGGTCAATCATGTATTCCATGATATGTACTAGGTTGGATGTCACCTATGCATTGAGTGCAGTAGGAAGATATCAATCTGACCTAGGTGACCGCCATTGGATGTAAGTCAAGACTATCCTAAAGTATTTGAGGTGTACCAAGGATATTATCTTAGTTTATGGATGATATGGGGAAATAGTCATCAGAGGATACGAAGAAGGTAGTTTATAGAATGATCAAGATGACATGAAGTTGAAAATGGGATATATATTCACTTTGAATGGAGGTGCAGTTAGATGGAAGAGCTCAAAGAAGAGGGTGGTAGGAGATTCTACAATAGATTCTGAGTATATCATAGCTTTTGAGTCAGCTAAAGAAGCAGTTTGAATGAAAAGTTTCGTCCAAGAGCTGGATGTGATACCTAGAAGTAAATATCCCATCACACTGTACTGTGATAATACTGCAGTGGTGGCTCTTGCAAAAGATCCAAGGTCACATCAGCAGAGGAAGCACATACTTCGGAAGTATCATCTCTTAAGGGATTTTTCTCAGAGAGGTGATGTTTCAGTGAGTATTATTTCCGTGGAAGACAACGTGGAGGACCCCTTGACTAAATCCTTGACTCAACAAAATCAGGATAACCATGTGAGATCTAGTGGACTGAAAGTCTTAGGTAGTTGGATCTAGTTGAAGTGGGAGTTTGTAAGAGTTGGTGTCCTAGAACCAAATGATTGTACTTTGATTACATGAATATTTAATGTATTTAAATATTAAACATCTTATTACATATTGTTCATTGTTCTTCAGGACTATGATTTAAAAATTTCCTAGAGTATTTTTTCATTGATAAGGTCATGGAAGTTCCCCACTATGATGAGAACCTTCAAATGTTATAACAATATTCTTGAATATAGTTTTATGGTAGGATGACACACTATTATGGGACACAGAGCATACAGACCGTCAGGTGTGAGTACTCTTAAGTAGATGAGACTTCCTCTCATGAAGTTCACACTGGGTATTCTCCAAGACAAGAGATTATGAGAACAAACCCGCCAGTAAGAATTCCATGTGTTTTGGTGTCATCAGATATTTCTACCTGCGATCATATGTAATGATCCTTAGACGTTAATATTATAATTAATACATGTCATGACTCATGAACTTTTATTTACTTACAAAAACCATCAAACAGACAGTTGGTGGGAAGTAGGTTATGTTGGGTGCGTCATGAGTGACATGTTATTAATGGATAAGTCGAGGAAGGATTTGTCCCTTCCATTTATGGAAGTTCATATCTCTTCCCTTTGATTGAAATAGAACAGTCATGAAAAATTCCAGGTCCATGGTGTAATAATGATTTTATTTTAGGTAGTCAAAGAACAAAGTATCAATCATAAAAGTTGATGATACTATCATGAAACCTTCTTGATGATATATTGCGGCAAAGGGATTATATTACACAGTGAGCGTTCATATGTGGATGTCGTTGTTGAAAATTTAAGTTCTTTCTCTTGGGTTCCTTGACCTGTGTCTAGAAAGTACTCTTGGACTCTAGGCAAGCCTGCCTAATGCCAACGAGAAAGAATCCTAGAGGGTGACAAACTAAGTGATTCTGGTGGTCTCAGTTAAATTATATTTGAATTTAAATAATAAATTTTCTTTTCAAGACAGTGGAATAATTTTATTGAAGTTAAAATGATATCTTAAATTAAATAAATATTTATTCACCATATTGTGGGTAAAATATATTTATTTATTTTATTAAACATTTTATAAATATTTATTTAAAATTTTATAAATAAAATATATATTTAACAGAATAAATTATTTATTTATTTATGTAGGTGTTAAATAAATGGAAGTGGAGTTCGAGAGGACTAATGCCAGTCCATTAGTAAAATAATTATTTGTAAGGTGATAAATAATTATACAACTATTTGGAAAAAATTAAAATAACACTGCAATTATTTTGTGATTCATAATTTTATTAATAATTTCATTTTTTGCAGGTTGGCGCACAATAAATAATAACACAGTATTATTATTAAAATCCTGGGTTTTCTATAAGGTTATGAATGTATCTAATTGATGTTACATAATTAAATATTTTAATTGAAGCCCCATGTCAATAAATAGACACATAAGTCTATTGTTCCATGTACCTAACTGTACACTCGGTGAATTGAGAATTGTTGAGTTAAAAAATTTCTCTCTTGAATTATCTTCCCACCCCTATCAAGAATGAAATACATTCTTCAAGGCCGAAGAACAAGGGATCAAGAACCACAGACACAAGAAAATTGATTCACTGTGCTAGCACATGGAGAACGAGCGGTGTTGATTGGAGGACATCGGAGCACATGTGGATCACAACTAGAGGAATTATAGTTTATATCCTTGCAAGCACAAAATGATAATCCAGAATGGTCATTCTGGATGATCAACATCATCAAACATGAAAATACTGAATATCATGGGATTATTTTTTTATGAAATTAATTAAATTAATTATAAACCTGATGTGAAAGATCCTACCTAAAGGTTTCAAGCCTCTTCCTTATTTATATAAATCTTTGATTCTATTCCATGGATACTGGCATTCATCATCATATTGATATTGAAATAATGATTGATCATGTTAAAAATCAAAGTTGGGTGCCAGCCCAACCACACTTCCACTGCGCCCGGAACCTTCAAACATCCTTCCATCAATGTGTTACAAACACAATTACATGAATGGAAGGGTTCAATAATTTTTTCCTAGGTCTTTGGATCTAGTGAGCTCACTCCACTTGTTTCTAGAGTCACATAACAGACCCTATGAACTTTTTTCAGGTTTTTGTCACTACCCAAATTTTATACTAATTTAGACATGAATAATACATAGGAGTTGAGACTTTCCATTTTCATAGTCCTCCCTTTTGTATGATTTAATCCTAACAGGTTTTGTGCCTCTTTCTTTTATCTTCTTGAATTTTATTTCCTAGCCCATATAGAGTGTAAGTCTTGTGTTCTGAGTCCAACCTTTTTTCCAGGTATTCTTTTTTGGGTTTTCAACCTAGTGAGTACTATGTCTATTTTCATGAGATTTTTAGAGTATTTCATGATAGAATAATGTAATTGGAGTTTTTGTTCAAATAGATTTTACTATGAGTTATGGGATGATGAATGAAGTAGGTCTTGCAAAACGAGAATGTTTAGACCTTATCCGGATACACAAGGGGGAATTTTGAGTCATGATTTTTGATTTATAGATATAAAACACAAAGTGATACAAGTATTCATGTAATAACCATGTAACATATTCTAAGATCAATTTCCAAAACCATATTATTGGGGATTAAAGAGATTGATGTTTTTTCTCTTATGGAAGAAAATTCCTTTGGTTGACATGCCTTTTTGTGGGTGACTTATGAAAAGTCAAATGTGACATATCAATTCATAGTAAAAACAAAGGCATCCTAAGGTATCATAAATTCTATTTCCAATGGTTGGTGAGTTTAGGAAGATTCATATTTCTCAAGATAATGGATGGTGGTTTTGTGAAGGGAATGTGTCGGATAATGAAGGGAGCATCTGGGTTGGCATTGTCCATGAATGAGGCACCACACAAGAAAAAATTTGGTTTGTATTTAAAGGAGGGTGGAATTTTATTTTAACTACAAGATTTTAGAGAATGGGTCCTTGGTGAAATATAGAAAAATATTTCCAGATCAAAGTTATACCAATGAATGGAGAAAAACAAATTTCTTGGCTATTATAGTAGCTAATTCTAGAATAGAAGATCTAGGAATCACTATGTGTCTTGATGGAAGAATAATATTGTCAGACACAATTCCTTGTAGTGATGTAGTGGGTTACCCTGATTAAGTGAAAAGGATCCTCCAAAACATTGGTTGAAGTATCATGCAGTTTAATGTCGTGCGACCAGGACATGGTCTGTCTAGTTCAACATCTTAATTCAAAGATGTTGAGGTATATAATTTAAAGTTGTTTATATTTGAACAAAATATTGGTGATTTTCCGTTTCATGGTTATCTATCCAAGAATGTTCCATTATCTTCAATCATTATTGGGTTGGGGGGGGGGGTTGTAATATATAATTTAGTGGTTTCTGTATCTGAATAGTGAGACATGAAAAGTATGTCAGGAATGACCAGGGTCCATATCTGAAAATAGGTTTCTAGTATAATTTTTTTAGGGATTACAGAGATAGAATAGGACACTCCTAAAGATGAATGTGACTATGGATGACGTGTCCCTTTCATGTGTGACTTATGAAAAATACAAACTAGAGAGTATCAATGCATAGTCAAAAAAAGTCATTCTATGACAGATATTCACTTTGTGTGGGAAACTTATGAAAATCCAAAATAGGGCGTATCAATACATAGTTAAAAAAAGTGTCATAAGAATTTTGAAAATCTATTACCAATGGATAAGGAATGTTTATGGAGATTCATATTTCCCCATACATAGAGTTTGGTTTGTGGAAGGATTATTCCTAAATATGGAAGTATCATTTCATATTAAAATCACCAAAGAATGGGGAGAAGCGTTTCCCTATGTAGGTCTGACCCATACAAAGGAAATAAAAATTTTCTTTTATATAATCTTGGGCCAAGACATAGGATCTGTGAATCACTATATACCACATCATATAATGAATCAAGCCACATGTAGTTATCTAAAAACTTCTCCAAAATGATCATATTCTTATGTTTATAAGAGGATTTTTTATGATCATGAGATCACAAATGGGATGAGAACCCATACTGGACTGACTTATGATGCTCTGGTTCATACATAGTAGAGTGGGAGATTTTTGGTATTTCATATGAACTAGGATATAGGATCCCTTAATGACAACATATCTCATCAAAGTGATAATCAAGCCACACATAGTTCTTGAATGTACGTCATGCAAGAGATGTAAACCATGCAGTTTAACATCATGTGGTGAGAAATTTTGGTGTGTTTTTAAGGTCTTTCATCCAGGAAAATAGTAACCCCTACATGAAATGACATACCTTGATCATGTAGATAATCCTTCACCAAAACTTATATGACCACATGACCTATGCTCGATGTGAGAAACAAGGACTGGTAAAGGTTTCATTCAACATATAGAGAAAATTTAATAAAAGGATATAAGAATTTTAATATTGTGGTGGATGGACTTGGATGTAGGATCTAAGAATCACTATGTATATCTTGGTAATGAAAATATAGACATACATAGTTCTGGGAAACCATGAAGTTTAACATCATGTATCAGAGAAATATGATACCCGATGTCATGGAAATTATGAATGATATGAGTGTTACTAGGAGAATGTTGTTATGACAGAATTCAGACATGATGAATGAAATTTTAAACCATAATATTGGGGGTTATTATATCAATAGAATTGATATGGAACAAGAATTAAAGTAATTAATGTAGACCATGTTTCAAAAGAGGCTTCAAGAATGATGTTTTTTGGGGTTACAAAGATAGAATATGTCTCTTCTAAGGAAAAATTTGTCTTTGGTTGATATACCCTTTTTGTGGGAGACTTATCCAAACCCTAACTAAGGTGTATCAATGAATATTCAAAACAAAGGTGTCCTTAGGAATCTATTAATATATAACTGATGTCCATGTAAATCTTATGGAGGTCCAAAATTTCCCAAGAGGAGTATGATGTGTTGAAGGAATATGTCTAAGCATAAAGAGAGAATTTGGAATGACATTGTCCATGTATTTTTGAGTCCCATGAATATATTTTTGTTCATATAATTTTGAGGGGGAAATTTAATTTACCTAATGGATGAGACTAGGATATGAGGTCTAGTCATCAAAACATATATCATTGAGATGATAATCAAGCCATACATAGTCCCAAAAGTAGGTGTGGCGGGAGACCAACACAAAGGATTGTGATCTTCTCAAGAATAGACTAAAATGTTATATAGTTTTACATCATGAAACAAGGATGTGAGCCATAAAATTTCATGTCATGTGTAAAATAATTTTTCATATAGTTTAATATGTTGTGACTAGAACATTAGTATATTTAGTTTAGAGTCTTATAGCCCATGCTATGTTGTCTTGTAGTTTTAGGTCGTATGAATAGGACCAAAATTTTTTCCTTTGTGGTCATTCATATGTGACCACAATTCTATGTAGTTTAACATCTTAAATTAAAGAATAAGGAACCTATATAGTCTGACATCATATGTAAAGGAAATTTTTTTATTTATAACACGATGCATTTCTTGAAAAATATTGCATTGGTAAGGGATATAATAAGCTCCCAATCTATTAAGACCATGGAATAATATCCATTGGATTGGAAATTTTGTATGGAATAAGGTCCCTTTAAATTTTGATAATGATTTAGTGGTTTCATCCTATGTATCATCATGGACCTGAGAACCAGTACCATCTCTCATTTGAGGAATGAACAGATACATACATTCTTGTTAAAATATGGGGTTATCTCATTTTTATGGAATTTCAAGTGATGAAAAGTATAAATTATTTTATCATCAAGTCACTCCAATCCATCCATACATTTTTGGGATTTCTCATCCATGGATTGTTTTTTATAGATACAAATGTGGAGTGAGGGAAATTAAACCTCGATGAGAATGACTAATTCTGCTATGTAAACTAAATAATACAATGTCACTTTTGTGTTGGTGTGGGTTGTAATCCGGTAGGACCACAAGGAACACAATATCTTGTAAGGCTATGAATTTGTATCTTTATCCACCAACTTATAGAGTATGTTTGATAGGGTCTTGAATAAGGCCTCAATATATACATTAGACATCGAATGATAGTGAGACAAATGGTTAAATATGATATTATACTTCTAATATAGAATCTAAAACTCAGTAAAAAAAATTAATTCCATTGTCCATCAATATTGATGAGGGACACAAAATACGGTTATGATGTTGGATTCATGAAGCTTACAATTCTTTTGTTATTGAATTATTTAAGGGGTATTGCTTTATTCCATTTGGAGAATAAGTCGATAGCTATGAGGATATATTTGAACAGCATGGATGTAGATGAAGGATACATCCTTATAAAATCCATTCCACATATAGAAAATGACCAAGATTATTTGGATATGTGTAGAATCTCTAGGGGTTGATGGATGAATTTGGTGTGCATTTGGTAGGAATTGAACTTTTTTATTAATTTTAGAAATGTCTAAGCCTTCAAATTTTATTGGTGAGCCCAAAATATGATTGGTGTGCACCACAATCTTTTTTATCTACTTCTTACATAACAGAAGAAGTCTCTTCTTCATCAATGAAAATGAGAAGGAATCCATAAAAGCCTCATTAATAGATGAATTTCTAGTGATTTGGGCTATCATAAATAGTGAAGTTGGTCACTCATCATTAGGTTTTCTCTGTTTTGACTTTTTTTTGCTGAGAGTACTCCTATTTGAAGGTATTCCACAATGGGAATCAACCATGTAATGCCCCAGACCCCAGTTACCCAGAGTCGGTGCATTATTACTTAACATTGGCATGATCACAAAATATCAAGTCTCGAAAGACCGATTAGTTTAGTAGCCTTGGAAACACTACATACTTTTATAAATGTTACATTACGTCATAAAGTGAAAAACTAAAATAACATAGTCCCCATAGTCCACACTCATATCCCCTTCAGAGTATCCCTTCAGGTCAGTCATAAAATTTTTATTCACATCGTGGGAAAAATAAAACACAGAAAGGGGTGAGCTTAGATGATCAGTAAGGATAACAATATAGTGGAAACATTCATAAATAATCATAAACATTTAAGGCAATGTATAACTAAAACAAAAGCCTATTAAACTTGAACTTCGGAATAATATGGAAAAAAATAAAATGAAATAATGCCATTTACTTATTCACATGGATATTCTACTAGTCGAATAATCACATGCAATATCAATAACCACTTTCATAATGATGGAATGCATAATGCAAGACTATCAAAACCACATAGTCAAGGCCTTGTGCCAAGACTAAAAATAAGATTTTTTCAAGGCCTTATGCCAAGACCCTAGTTTGTCTAATGAGACCTACCAATGCATTGAGGAGCTATAGCGGGCTCCACCCGTCACTTATTAAGTCCAATACATTCCTCATATGAACAGGTTTAAACATAACATAAACATTCGTATTAAAACTAGCATACGTAATGTCAATACTTTATCCATAAACCATGAATGGTATAAAAATAACACATCTACAGTCAAACATATCAAAAAACCTTCAATACAATATGGAAGTTTTGTATCATAATAAATCAACTTCAAATAAGCTTAAAATCCATCAAAGGATGTTGACATAGATGAAATCAAAACTATTTGAGGGAAATATATATATTTTTTAAATCATATAAAATTCAAATAATTATAAAAGAAAGCATTTAATTTGAAAATATTATTATAAGCTTGTAAGGGAAGCTTTGAAGATTTTATAATGGCATAAAATATCCACACCCACCGTATAAGTTAAAAAAAGTCATTCTTACCTTAATTCTGTCGAAAAGGTTAAAAATGACACTGTTTGGAAAATGACGGAAAGATTACTTTATAAAATTCTTATAAAAAGTAAAAAAGGGTATAAATTACATTAACCCATATTTTGTAAAATAGTAAAAATGTTTTTAAATACATTTTTAAGAAACATGGATGTGGATGATAAAGAGGTCCCAGTAGATAATTACGTATAAACAACCTTAGATAATGAAGAGATTGTGAAATAAACAGTTACCTTGTGATTTATCTTGGTTGAGGATAGGCTATCCTCCTATATAATGGTGAAATAATTTTTATTAAATTATACAAGAATCATATACGTTAATATGATATCCTATATGATCTTTTAACATTGATTTGTTAATAATATCTTAGTATTATCATCGTTTCGGGTGTTAACAGATTCATTTTTCTTTATATTCTTTGTTATGTGAGCCTTATTTTTTATGGATGGGATGTATATTATTAATATATAGAATGATATCATGTCTCTAAAAATTATTTTTAATCATCAAATAAAATTTAGTCTTGAATGGATACGATGGGGAATGAATCTCATCGCGTTCGTGGAGACGGTAATCCATATGTATGCACGAGGGACAATATCATTATTTTGATATTAAAATAATATATAATTGGATAGTATATAATATATACAGAATAATTATCATTTTATATTTATTATTTACATGGATTAAACATCATTATTATACCCATCCAAATAATAATGTATTGAATAAAAATTACACCATGACGTGGAGACGGTATGCCGTACGTACGCACGTATGGTGACATGTCATTCAAATGATGGATAGAATACTGAATATGGTTGTACCATATTTAAAATAACATCACAGTATATAGAAGATACTGGAGTTATTATTTTATAATGTAAATAACAATGAAAGAAGAAGTTGAAGAAGAAAGGAACCTGAAAGAGGGTGGTGAAAACATTACCTCTTCTTCGGGTTCTTCCTTTTGATTTGATCAAAAGGGCTCATTAGGTTGGATTTCTGACTAAAATAATGCATCTAAGATTAAGGGATGATAGTTGATAGAGTATTTGGGTAGAGGTTGGCCAATCCAAAAGGATTTGAAGGTATGAATAATTGGTTAGAAGTGGTGTCCTTTTATAAGTGGGAGGAGGGGCTCTTTAGAAAAAACTTAAAGTATTAATTTATAATAAATTCATATTCAGTTTTTAATGGCTCCAAAGTGGATTATTCAACGTATAAGGTGGGTAGGGGTCGAAATAATTTCATAAAATAGATTTTATAAAGGTTTGGGTCACTATATTAAGCTTATCATTTATATTTAACTCTTAGTTAAATAGTTTGACATTTACCATGTCACTTTGTATTTTTATATTATATGGTTAATAAACTTACTATATACTTCCAAGAGACCCCCCAAGTGGTCCATTAATGATACACCTATCATTATATAAGTCCTTTGGACAAACCTTTTATTTCTAGGAATATAATGTGAATTAATAATATAATATTTGTCTTAAAAACTCTTTTATGTCAATTTTGACACTATTTAATAATTAGTTTTTGTTAAAGTCTTAACAACTTTATTAATTCGAAAAAAATTCATTTAAGCAATCCTAACATGTCATATTAATCAATAAAATTAGTGGATGGCATCAAAAGTTTCAAATTTAATTTATTTTAATATTTATAATACCAATTATTTGATTCTTTCGTTAATAAGGAAAATACTGCATCATTATTGTGTCATAAATAAATTTAATTATTCAAAGTCTAAAAATTATAAATAAAATACCATTATGTAGGAAATATTTTTATATTTCTAATGAATATTTATAGTTAAAAATATAATATATATAACTATATGTAAAAATTGTTTTACTAAAAGATATATTCTTATGTCATTTTTGTATTTACTTTAACTTAATTAATATAAAGTGTCATTATCACTTACAAGTGGATCCATGGGGTCCCAAAATCGACCCAAAGATACCCATGGTCAGAAATGTATCAATAAATAGAGTTAGAAAACGTTTTAGGGCAATTTATTATTATTATAATATTATTTGTTTACCATTATTTACCAGATTTACACTTTAACCACGGTAAATAAAATATTTACCGAAGTAATTATTCAAAATGTCTAAAACTAAAATTCACCTATTTACACAATTTGGACCTCCTGATTCTAAATATTGAATCCATTTTTCTAAATTCAAAACACATAAGTGGCAGTAATTAATTTAAACTTAATTCCTACTGTTAAAACAAAAAGCGTGTTTTTAAGTGATAATAACTATTAAAAGATTGGCACTTGCTTATGTCTAGTTTAAATGTCAATTTATATACAATGACCAAAATTGGATTAAATGGTAAAAATATAATCTAATTATAATCTAAAATCACTCATATTCATTATTTATCACTATTAATTATTTCGATTAAAAAAGTTGTTTTTAATTAAAATTTAGTAATTTTCACTATTCATCAAAATATGAAAGTTATCAGAAAAGTACCAAAAATTTACCCTAATATAATTTTGATATTACTAATCCAAAAATGAAGTCCATTTTGAAAGATAAAATGTATAAAATTTCAAAAAGATGGTATTACTATTCATAATAGCTAGTTTGATTGGTTGTGGTGTGTGTTAGAACTCGAAGTTGCGTACAACACATGCTACTATATTATTCAAAGAGAAATGTACCGTGGAATCTTGGGGTGTTACATTATCCACTCCTTCAAATAATTTCATCCTCGAAATTTCTATAATACCACTGCATGGAAAGACTCAGGTGGTTCTTCATCATAAGTTCCTCGAGTTCCCACGTTGCCTCATCCATCTTATGGTTTCTCTATAGACCTTTTACCAAAAGAGTCGTCCGGTTTCTCAGCACTTGTTCTCTCATATCAAGAATCTTGAAATGCTATTTGCAATAAGATAGATCGGGTTCTAGTTCTAATTCCTTACAGGTGAGTACATACGTTGGGTCATGCATGTATTTTCGCAACAGTGATACGTGGAACACATCGTGAAGTTTGGAGAGACTTGGAGGAACTGCCAAATGGTGAGCTACAACCCATATTCGTTCTAGAATTTTGAATGGTCCGATGTACCTGGGGCTCAATTTTCCCTTCTTAATAAAACATATAACACCCTTCCATGGATATACCTTCAAACAAACATGATCTCCTACCTGAAATTCCAAATCCTTCCTTTGGTTTTCAGCATAGCCCTTCTGCCTACTTTGAGATGCTTTGATGTGGTTTTGGATTACCTTCACCTTTTCCATCGTTTCCTCGACCAGTTTTGGGCCTACGAGTTCTCTTTCACCAACATCATCCCAATAGGTTGGTGTGCAACATCTCTTTCCGTATAACGCTTCATATGGTGCCATCTGAATAATTGAATGGAAGCTATTGTTATAGGAAAATTCTACCAGAGGAAAATATTGATCTCACATACCTTGAAAGTCAAGTGAGCATGATCTCAACATTTCCTGTAAGGTTTGACTAGTCTGTTCTGATTGTCCATCATTTTGGGGGTGGTAAGCAGTGCTCAAACGAAGTTCAGTATCAAGGGATTTCTGAAGACTTTTCCAGAATCTTGAAGTAAAATGGGGATCACGATAAGAAACAATCGATATGGGTACTCCATGAAGTCTGAAAACATCATTAATATATAGTATTTCTAGATGTTCAAGTGGTAGATCCTCTCTTATAGCAAGAAAATGTGCTGACTTGGTAAGACAATCAATAATAACCCATATTGCATATTTCCTTCTAGGAGTCTTTGGTAGCCCCAAGACAAAGTCCATCGTGATATTATCCCATTTCCACTACGGCATGTGAAGAGGTTTCATGGCTCCTCTAGGTTGTTGCCTTCCAACTTTCACTTGTTGACAAACCACACATCTTGACACAAAATCAGAAATCTCCCTCTTCATGTTGTCCCACCAAAAATCTTCCTTCAAATCTCTCTAAATTTTGGTGCTCCCAGGGTGTATAGAGAAATTGGAGCTATGAGCATCATCTAACAATTCCCTTTTCAGATCAGGTATATCGGGAAGACAAAGTCTCTTTCCAAATTTCAAAATTCCTTCTTCATACACAAATTCTCTCAATCTCCCATCATTCACAGCTTTAATCTTCTTTTGAAACTCTTCATCACCTGTATGATAACTCTTTATCCTTTCTAGTAAAGATGGGTTGACAACCATTTGAAAAAGTATCGATGTTTCACCTTCCATGGTAATTCCCATATCCATCTTCACTAGATCCATGAAAATAGGATCCCTTTCAATTCTCATCATGTTCAAAACTCCATGATCTCATCTAATCAAAGCATCTACCGCCTTATTTTCCTTCCCCGGGTGGTAGTGTATTGTGCAATAATAATCCTTGAGTAGTTCAAGGCATCACCTTTTCCTAATGTTGAGGTCTTTCTGTGAGAAAATGTACTTCAAACTCTTGTGATGAGTATAAATCTCACATTTTTCACCATATAGATAATGTATACATATCTTCAAATCAAAAATTACAGTAGCTAACTCAAGATCATGAGTAGGATAGTCTTGATAATGAATTTTCAATTGTCGTGATGCATAGGTAATAACCCTATCATTCTGCATAAGGACACAACCATGTCCTTTCTTTGAAGAATCACTATAAATAACAAACCCATCATTCCCCGTTGGTAGAGTCAATATAGGATCATTGACTAATCTTCACTTTGGTTCTTCAAAACATTCTTCACACTCTATTTTCCAAACAAATTTAACCCCTTTACGTGTGATCTTTGTTAATGGGTTAGCCAATTGGGGAAAGTTCTGGACGAAACATCGATAATAACCTGCTAAGCCAATAAAAGTGCGTACCTTGGTTATACTCGTTGGTTTTGGCCATTCTCAGATTTCTCTTGTCTCAGAAGGATCAACATAGATTCCATCCTTAGAGAAAATATGGCTAAGAAAAGATATCTCTTGAAGCCAGAATTCACACCTGCTAAACTTCCCATATAATTCATGTCTTCTAAGAGTCTTCAGGATAATGCGCAAGTGATTTTCATGATCTTCATAGATTTTGGAGTATACCAAGATATCATCAATAAATAACACCACAAAATAATCAAGATATTCCTTGAAAAATCTATTCATTAGATCCATGAATATAGAGGGTGCATTAGTTAATCCAAAAGGCGTTACTGTAAACTCGTAATGCCCGTACCTGGTTTGAAATGCTATCTTCAGAATGCCTTCCTTCTTCACACACAACTGATGGTGTCCACATCGAATGTCAATCTTTGAAAAGTATTGAGCTCCATGCAGTTGGTCGAATAAATCATCAATGCGAGGTAGGGGTACTTGTTCTTTATTGTTATAGCATTGATCTTCCTGTAGTTTATACATAACCTCATATATCCATCTTTATTTTTAACAAAAAGGACATGGGCTCCCCATGGAGAAACACTAGGGAAAATAAATCCCTTATTACTCAATTCCTCTAGTTGTTTCTTTAGTTCAACTAATTCCACAGTGGCCATTCTATAAGGGGTGTTCAATATAGGCCTTGAACTAGGAAATAAATCAATGGAATACTCAATTTATCATTCTAGAGGATGTCTAGGTAAATCATCTGGAAACACATCAACATATTATCTCACAATAGGTATATCCTCTATTTGAACATTCCTTTCCTCACCCACAGTCATTTCATTCTCTTCCTCCCTAATAATTGAATTTAGTTGAGCTACTGGGGGTGGATCTAGGTAAGAATTAGGTGGTGGTGATTCCGCTCTAAAGATAAGGTGTTCCTTATCATCATCATAAAAAATAGTAACCTCCTTCTTCTTATAATAAATTTTTTCATCATGGTCCGAAAGCCAATCCATACCAAGGATTATATCAAATTCAATCATAGTTATGATGATGAGATCACCAAATAAAGAACATTTATGTGCTCTAATGGGGACTGATTCACAAAACTTTATTGCAATGATACTTCCCTTAGGTGTTTTGACTGACAACTCCCTTGTTAAATCAAATTGGAAATATCTAATTTTCTTAGAAAACTAGGAAGATATGAAACAATGTGATGGTCCAGACTCAAATAATGCACTTGCTAAACTTGAGGAAACCATTAAATTACCTACCACTACGTCTTTCGGAGCTTCTACCTCAGAAGTAGTGATAGCATACGCTTGGCCTTGATCCCTTGGCTTCTTCTGAGGAAAATTCCTCTGACGCTTAGGACATTCAATTGTATAATGTCCCATATCCCTGTAGTTGTAGCATTGAAAATCGGTAGCTTCTTTCTTCCCCTTGCAATCACGAGCTTGGTGGCCTTTTTCACCACACTTGTAACAGACTCTCATTCCCTTCAAGAAAGTACCAGGATGTTTATTCTTTCATTTACTACAGGATTTATATTCAACTTTTTTCTTCTTCCCCTTATTTCTATTTCTAGAGTGATCAACAGATCTCTTCTTCTCTTTCTTTGATTTAAAGTCATAAGACGTAGAGAACCCTTTTTCTGTCTTGATAGCACATGAGACAATATCTTCGTATAACGAGAAGTTTTGCGAGACTAATGATCAACGAAGAAATGGTTTTAACCCATCAAAGAAATGATCAATCTTACTTCTTGGGTTACGTATATAATCTACAACATACCTCGCTAACCTTATAAAGTTATCCTCATACTTTGCGATGTTCTCATCCTCCTTTTGTCTCAGACTCAGAAGTTGCCTTTCCATATCTGCTCGACGGTCACGAGGTAAGTATTTTTCTAAGAAAACCTCTTTTAACTCCCTTCATTCCATATTTGATACTTCATAATCTTCCTTTATGTTTTGAACCAATGAACACCATTGATCAGCATCTCCAGTGAGGCGGTAAACTACCATGATAACTTTTTCCCTTTCACTACTCCCCAAGGCATGGATTATTTTCTCTAACGAATTTATCCATTGCTCAGCTACTAGTGGATTTGTACTCCCATTGAATATTTGTGGTTGTTACCTCCCGAAGCAATCTAACATTGATCCTCCATGCTGCGGATCAGGGTGCTCCATACGGTTAAGGTTATTATTCATAACCTGAGTGAGTTGTCCCATTATAGTGATAAGCTGATCAGCACTAGTTGTATCACCAGCTCCACCATAATTATCTTGAGCAGGAGGGAAATCCCTACATGGAGTGCATGCATTGATACAGTTTCCATTCCTTCCACTAGGCGCCATTTCTAAACAATGGAATAAACTAGATCAGTTTATGAATCGTAATACATAATTCTAAACTTGTAAAACACTTAAAATAAATTGAACAGTTTATGGATATAATCCATAATCATAAAAATGATTTCTTTGAGGAAGTATATACTCATAAACCCTTCATAATTCTTTGTAAATAAAATGAGAATTATCCTAAGCATATCCCCCAGGAGTGTCGTAACCAAGAGTGCAGCAAGGCCCGTTGTCGTGCACCAGTTCCCGTTAGAGTCTAGCTCAAAGTAGTGTTTTCAGGGTTTAACCCTAGATACATCTGTGCTAGATCCGCCTCTACCTGATCATATCTAGACATGGATGTATTTCTTGGAAAACTCACAAAATCTCTACAATACCAAAATTCTAGGAAGTTCTTCTATACTAATCCTAAAATTCTATCTTAGTTCTACGTGCTCTAATTAGAGTTTATCTAAATCTAGCTTCCATGGTTTGTACTAAACTTCCTCTGATACCAACTGTAACACCCCGACCTCAGTTTCCCAGAGTCGGTGCATTATTACATAACATTGTCATGATAAAAAAATATTAAGTCTCGAAAGACCGACTAGTTTAGTAGCCTTGGAAACACTAGATACATTCATAAATGTTACATTACTTCATAAAGTGAAAAACTAAAATAACATAGTCTCCATAGTCCACACTCATATCCCTTCAGACTATCCCTTCAGGTCCATCATAAAATATTTCTTCACATTTTGTAAAAAATAAAACATAGAAATGGGCGATCTCAGATGCTCAGTAAGGATAACAATATAGCAGAAACTTTCATAAATAAGAATAAACATTTAAGGCAATGTATAACTAAAACAAAAGCCTTGTAAACTTGAACTTAATCATAATATGGAAAAAATAAAATTAAATAATGTCATTTACTTATTCACATGGATATTCTACTCATCGAATAATTACATGCACTATCAATAACCACTTTCATAATGATGGAATGCATAATGGCAGACCATCATAACCACATAGTCAAGGCCTTGTGCCAAGACTACAAACAATATTATGTCAAGGCATTGTGCAAAGACACTAGTTTGTCTCATGAGACCTATCAATGCATCCAGGATCTATAGCGGGCTCCACCCGTCACTTATTAAGTCCAATGCATTCCTCATATGAACAGGTTTAAACATAACATAAACATTCGTATTAAAACTAGGATACGAAATGTCATTACTTTATCCATAAACCATGAATGGTATAAAAATAACACATCTACAGTCAAACATATCACAAAACCTTCAATACAATATGGAAGTTTTGTATCATAATAAATCAACTTCAAATAAGCTTAAAATCCATCAAAGGATGTTGACATTGATGAAATCAAAACTATTTGAGGGAAATATATATTTTTTTAAATCATTTAAATGTCACATAATTATAAAAGAAAACATTTACTTTTAAAATATTATTATAATATTGTCAGGGAATCTTTGAAGATTTTATAATGGCGGAAAATAGCCGCACCCGCCGTATAAGTTAAAAAAAGACATTCTTACATTAATTCTGTCGAAAAGGTTAAAAATGACCTTGTTTGGAAAATGACGAAAATATTCCTTTATAAACTTTGCATAAAAAGTCAAACAAGGGTATCAATGACTTTAACCCATATTATGTAAAATAGTAAGAATTTTTTGAAATACATTTTAAAGAAACATGGATGTGGATGATAAAGAGGTCCCAGTCGATAATTATGTATAAACAACCTCGGATAATGAAGAGATTGTGAAATAAACTCTTACCTTGTACTTTTACTTGGTTTAGGATATCTTAACCTCCTGTATAATGGTGAAATAATAGTTATTAAATTATAAAAGAATCATATACATTAATATGATATCATATATGATCTTTTAACATTGATTTGTTAACAATATCTTAGTATTATCATCGTTTCGGGTGTTAACAGATTCATTTTTCTTTATATTATTTGTTATGTGAGCCATATTTTTTATGTATGGGATTTATATTATTTATATCCAGAATGATATCATGTCTCTAAAAATTATTTTTAATCATCAAATGCAATTTAATCTTGAATGGATACGATGGGGAATGAATCTCATCGCGTTCGTGGAGACGGTAATCCGTGTGTACCCACGAGCAACAATATCATTCTTTTGATATTAAAATAATATATAATTGGATGTTATATCATATATACAGATCAATTATCATGTTATATTTATTATTTACATGAATTACACATCCTTATTATACCCATCTAAATAATAATTTATTGAATAACAATTACACCACGACGTGGAGACGGTAGCTGTACGTACGCATGTATGGTGACATTTCATTTAAAGGATGGATAGAATACTGAATATGGTGGTACCATATTTATAATTACATAAAATTATATACAAGATACTGGAGTTATTATTTTAGAATGGAAATAACAAATAAAGAAGAAGTTGAAGAAGAAAGGAACTTGAAAGAGGGTGGTGAAAACATTACTTCTTCTTCAGGTTCTTTCTTTTGATTTGATCAAAAGGGCTACTTAGGTTGGCTTTATGACTAATGGAAGGCCTCTAGGATTAATATAGGATAGTTTATAGGGTATTTGGGAAGAGTTTGGACGATCCAAAAGGCTTTTATGTTATGAATAATTTGTTAGAAGTTGTGTCCTTTTATAAGGGGGGGCTCTTAGAAAAAACTTAAAGTATTAATTTATAATAAATTCATATTAGGTTTCTAATAGCTAAAAAGTGGATTATTCAATTTATAAGGTTGGTATGGGTCGAAATCCTTTCGTCCAATATATTTTAGACAGGTTTGGGTAACTATATTAACCTTATCATTTATATTTAACTCTTAGTTAAATAGTTTGACATTTACCATGTCACATTGTATTTTTATATTATATGGTTAATAAACTTACTATATACTTCCCAGAGACCCCAAGTGGAACATAAATGATACACATATCATTATATAAGTCGTTTGGCTGAAACTTCTATTTTTAGGAATAGAATATGAATTAATAATATAATATGTTTTTTAAAAACTCTTTTATGTCAATTTTGACACTATTTAATAATTGATTTTTGTTAAAGTCTTAAAAACATTATTAATTCGAAAAAAATTCATTTAAGAAATCCTAAAATATCATATTAATCAATAAAATTATTGTATGGCATAAAAAATTTCAAATTATATTTATTTTAATATTTATAATACAATTATTGGATTCTTTCGTTAATAAGGAAAATACTGCATCATTATTGTGTCATAAATAAATTTAATTATTCAAAGTATAAAAATTATAAATAAAATACCATTATGTAGGAAGTAATTTTATATTTATAATTAATATTTATGGTATAAAATATAACATATATAACCCTATGTAAAAATTGTTTTTCTAAAAAATATACGCTTATGTCATTTTTGTATTTACTTTAACTTAATTAATATAAAGTGTCATTATCACTTACAAGTAGATCCATGGGGTCCCAAAATCTACCCAAAGATTCCCATGGTCGAACATGTATCAATCAATAGGGTTATGACACGTTTTAAGGTAATTTATTATTATTATAATATTATTTTTTACCCTTATTTACCGGATTTACCCTTTAACCACGGTAAATAAAATATTTACCGAAATAATTATTCAAAATGTCTAAAAATAAAAGTTACCTATTTACACAATTTGGAACTCCTGATTCTAAATATGGAATCCATTTTTCTAAATCTAGAACACAGAAGTGGTAGTAATTAATTTAAAATTAATTCCCATTGTTAAAACAAAAAGCATGTTTTTAAGAGATAATAACTATCAAAAGATTGACACTTTCTTATGTCCATTTTAAATGTGAATTTATATACAATGACCAAAATTGGATTAAATGGTAAAATTATAATCTAATTATACTCTAAGATTACTCAAATTCATAATTTATCACTATTAATTATTTCGATTAAAAAAGTTGTTTTTAATTAAAATTTAGTAATTTTCACTATTCATCAAAATATGAATGTTATCAGAAAAGTACCAAAAAATCACCCTAAGATAATTTCGATGTTCTGAATCCAAAAATGAAGTCCATTTTGAAAGATAAAAAGTATAAAATTTCAAAAAGTGGGTATTACAATTCATAACGGCTAGTTATATTGGTTGTGGTGTGTGTTATAACTCGAAGTTGCGTACAACACATGCTACTGTATTATTCAAAGAGAAGCGTAAAGTTGAATCTTGGGGTGTTAAAATCCAACCATTCATTATACCATCTAGTTCAAGTATGGAATTAACCTCATTGATTTCTTCCATGTCAACATGAACAAAAGGAGATACTATTAGGTGGTGAGAAATTCCAATTAATATCTCATCCAGGTCCAGATCTTCCAAAGTTGTGGCCTTATTTTCCAATTCATCAGCTTGTGAATTATTTGATAATGATAAGTGAGTCAATATTTACTATGTGAGTAATTATGATATTATTCATTAGACGTAGTCAATAAGGGTGTTTAGATAATCCTTTATGACAGAATACTCCCCATTGATATTCTTGATTACCTGCTTTGAATCTCCTTTTACCTTTAAGTAGCCCACCAAAATTTGAAGTGTCAGCCCTAGCCCTACGATGAGGGCCTGATATTCTACCTCATTGATTTTACAAATTTTAGATAATAGGAATGATTATGAAAACACAAACTTTATTAGAGAGACGAACTTAAATCCCAACCTAACATTTTTGAGCTTAGGGTCTTATATTCTCTTCCCTATTGGGATTTTGGATGCACTGTTGAAATACATCTCCCATATCTGGGGACCCTATTGAATAAATAATATCTATTTATTATAAAATATAGTATCTTATAATTTTTCCTTTGTATATGGATTTTTTTTTCATGGAATCCATCTAAACCCTTACATTTTACCACTTTCTAAGGCATTAACTTGATGAAAAACTACTACAAGATCACCACCCACCATGTCAAACATCCAATAAACATTGTAAGAATGAGGACGTACTTGAGTGTTTTGTTGAGATTGACCAAATGGACCTTGTGGTGATGTAGTTAGTTCCTCAAATTCTCAATACCAAATATTAATTCTATGAAACTATTCTAAATATTTGAATAATTTGTCTCACTATTGATCATGGTTTAAATGAGATAATAATGGATGTTTTCACTCTCGATATCCTTCTTTGGCGCGAAGAAAGATCCCATTGATCATTCTAGGTATGTCACCTAAAAAATTAATGGGTTTCCCTCAACAGGGGCATTAACACTATTGGAATCAAATGATATTTCTTAAGGTTATCATATTCTTCCTGATAGTCATTAGTCCACTAATATTTGACCCCCCCTTTTCATCAACCTAGTGAATGTGAAACACATACCTCTGACGTTTTCTATAAATCTATCCATGTATGAAAGATTTCCATATTATCCCCTCAATTATTTGAGGCTATTATGAGGTGACATATTGAGTATATATTTTTTCTTCTCAGGGTTTAATTCAATGACACGATTGAATATGATGAAGTTGAGGAATTTTCCCAAGGTAACTCCAAAGGTGAACTTAATGGGGTTCATCATTAGTATTTTCTACCATAGTTTGTTTAATATAAACTCAATATTATATAGGTGGTAAAAATTATATCAAGAATAAACCAATGGTTCATCGATGTAACATTTGACAGAATACCCTAGGAAAGGTTTGAAGATGCGATTTAGGATACTTTGAAATGTAGAAACACCATTATTTAGGTTAAAAGGAATCACCCAGTAGTAGAATACTCCCTAATGGTCCCTGAAGGTGGTGAATTCTTCATATTATTGGGACATTCATATTTTATTTTATCCTGAATGTCCCTAGATGACGGGGAGTGATTTATATCCGACCATATCATCAATAAGTAGCTCTATGATCAGAATCGAGAAATCACCTTCAGTGTAGTGCCAGTTCAGATCTATGAAGTTGATTAAAACCCTGATTTTCCCATTATTTTTCATTATCTGGACTATATTGGCTACAAATTTTGGATAATGGACTTATATAATGATATTTTACTTGGTAATATTATCCACATCAACCTCAATTTTGGTGGTGTGAGTTAGGAGAATCCTCCTAACATCTCATTTGTATCCCTAGTGGTTTTCATCAAAACCTCGGTGGTCAGTGGCCACATAAAGATTAGGGCATGAATTTTTTGTGTAATTATAGGCAAACCAATCCTGATTCTACTTTAGAAAGGAGTTATATACCTATTGTTCTTTGTAATACATGGTGTCACTAATTAATGCGGGTTATGGTTCTTCCTCTATACACAAATTTATTTGTCTAAGATCATCAATGGTGGTAGAGACACCTTCCTCAAACAATTGTGGGGCATTCCTAAGGTCATCACCCTCTTCCTCTTCATCCCTTTATTCCTCTCCATATTCCTCTTACTATTACTCTACCTCATCCTTCCCCCTTATACCATACTCTTTTGGGGAGTATGTGACAAGGGTGATTTCTCATAGTTATGAGAGGATTCAAAATATTGAAATTTAGAAGGTGAAGTAGTTTCTTTCAACCTAAATGACACAATAAGATTTCTTTGATGTCTTATGGGGGGGAGATATGGGAAAATATTACCTTTAGTATCTCTTAGATACATGATATATTTTTCTGACCTAGTTGATGATGTAGGGATCCATTGAAGCTCATGGGATAAAATGAGGGAATTTTACTCTAAGATTTTACCACTTTATGGAGAGTAAATGAAATTTTAGGAACTATTTGGATTAGTTTTCATGAATAATATCATGAAGGTTGTTAAAAACAAGCCTGAATTTAAGCACATTACTTAGATTTTATTGAGAGTGGAATATATTCTTCACTGAGTTTTTTGAATGGATTGTCAAGTGTCATTTTAAATCCATTCAGGGTAGTGACTATAACAATTCCATCAACCATGGGATGTTTCACATCCCTTTGATAGAATCCTTTATTAATATACTATGTTTTATAGGATTCGAATGGGAATTTATCTCTCTAAAATGTCCCAACATGACTATTAATGCAATACTTAAGGAATTGGTGGTATGAAGAGGGGACTATCGCATGCTGATGTAATTAATTCCTTCCTAGAAAAATAATGAATGATGTGTATTTCTATACAACTAGAAATTTTAAGTCAGATACATAGTCCCTAAACTGGGACTTGAGTGTGATCCTACCAAGAATCTTTTGTTCACTTTCATCATAGCCCAGTAGTGTTAAAGAATAAGAGAATACACGGGCCTCACTGTAACCCAATCAGTGAAGTATTTTTTTCTAGAATAAGGTTGATTCCTAATCCATTTTACTTGAAATAATGTTAAATATTGGTGTCATTTATCCTATCATACACATACAATGGTTTTTTGTGTCATTGTATGATTAAATCTTTGTTCTTCTCCATGAAGGAGATGATTTTTTGTCATTCAATGGGATCAATATCAAAATGATAAATTTTAGAAGTGGAAACGACAACATAAAACTCTAGAGGGATTAAAAAATCCTCTATAAGCATTTATCAGAGCTCTTTTTATAGATTGGGAGTATCCAAAATTGAAATCTTAGCTGGCATAAGGGATAATTAATTTAGAATGTTATACTTATGGGATAGAGGTATGTGCTTCCCAACATGAGGAATCTCTCCTATAGGCACTTTAGGAATTGAATCACCTAACATAGGTAGATTAACCCCTAGAATAAGAGTTTAATTCACTCTTTTCAATTGTGTAGTAAGTCAAAAATATCTTCCTACTTGTCATGGTTGATTGGATAACGAATCCCCATTGAGTACATCCTCTAGGAAGATCAGTCTAGGGTGAATTCTAGATTATGTTGTGGAAATTTTTTTGGTCCTATTAGACTCACTAGATGGCTCTCCCATTAGTTTCAACAGTATAGACGGTCTGAGCAGGGGTGTAGATGGATTATTGATTTCTTTCTTGAATGTATCTTCCTTTTTATCCTCAACCCTAATAACCACTTCCCCTAATTAACTAATCGGATGCATGGAAATAAAGTTCATGGATATATTTCCCATAAAAGAATGGATACATTAGGTGAATGAAATTAATGGAACTAAAGATAAATAATTCTTCTGATGAGAACATTGTCCCACTATTCAACTATTGTGATATTGTTTGGTGGGGTGGTACTCATTCTTTTTGGACTGAAGGTATGAATTCCAATAGATCAAATATAACTTTGGTCTTGGTACAAATTCATTTTCATAATTTTTTTCCACCATAGTGAAAAATTTATTTTTATAAGACTTTCCTTTAGAGAATTATAAAGTCAATGAAGTCATTTGTTCAATAAAAAAAGCGGATTGTGGAAAATTTGATTTTTTTAACTATTCTTGGAGGAAAAAATGATTCTAGTTGATTTTTATTCCATCCATCCAATCACTGAACTTATTTAAACCACTTCAAAAAACTTTTTTTTCACTCACCTTCTTCTTCTAGATTCACATTAAAAACACATATCACCTATGTTAGTGGTTTTCCCAACTTCACTTTCTTGAAGTGCCCCATTTCATGCAGGATTTCTTTGAAAAAAAATCATTCCTGGATTGTGTGAACCAACATCTTATAAAAGGTTCAATAATTTGGGAGATCATCAAGACCGACCTAATCCAAACTCTTGTGATTCAACAACATTATCAAGTTGTTCACCAAAGATGCGATGAATTATCAAAGGAATTGGTCATATTAGAATCAATAAACATTGTTCTTTAACTAATAAAACTAGTTTTCGATTTACTACTTTCACTTTTCCTAAAGAGTTAGGTGTTTTATTTTATTCTCAAGATGTGGTTCTACATGATATGGCATGGGATTTGGATCTAGAGCTAGTGTAGGGGATTGTTTATGTGTCATTGTGGAACCCTATGTTTTAGTTATTCCTTTCCCATGAGCTGATGGAATTAATCATGACATTTTCTTGGTTCTCAAGATGGAATATTATAATATTTGGGTGACTTCACAATATTCCAGAAATATCATGTATATTCCATAGGTATCATCAGTGTGCTCAACTCATCGTGAAGATTCTATATGTAGAAGGACAATAAATATTCTCAAGGATTTTGTAAGATTAGGAATGAGATCAACCCCATCCATTGAGTAATTATTCAAAGAACCACTCATTATCCCACTATTTATATATTGAAAGATCTAGAAATATCTTCTTCTATAGTGTTGAGTTGAATGAAAAGATAAACTACCAAGGAAGATATTCCCATCCCATGATTAACTATTCCACAAAACTGGTATACCATATGAAGGTTGTACCTTACAATGTCTTCATAAAACACCTGAGTTTCAATGCTTTTTATTGTGTAGGGGTCCCCCATGATGGGGTCCCAATTGGACAAGAAATGCATCAGATGTTGCTCTGTGTCACTTGGGCCATTGAAAATTGGAATTGAAGGGTTCCCAAAATTTGGCAGGGGAGGGGTCAGATCTACCCATTCAGGGTAACAATTCCATTTTGGTTGGAACGGTACACACTATTCTTCTATATATTCCAATAGAAAAATCAATGAATCAATGGTATTTATAGTCCATTGAGATATTTGTGATTGAATATGATATATAACATTGGCTATAACTGGTAGGGCCATCCATGGAAGCTCAGTTTGTCCTAGCTATGGGTAATGTGTAGGGACTGGTCCATGAGGATGGCTCTAACTCATCCCTAGTTTTATACCCAATATAGGAAAATCTTAATATCTTTCTACTATGGTGTCTACATATATTGGTATTTAGTACCACAAATTGAGAGGTTATTTTGGATCCATTTTAGCTGTTGGGACAGATCCACATTGCTGAGGTGTGTTGGCGGAGATCACTATATAAGGCTTCTCTTGAAGAAAATATCTGTTATAGATGTTTCATCAGAGTAGTTCTGCATTGAATCTTCTCAAATACTTCATCTCTTCCTCCCCCTGAATTTTTTTTCCTCCGGTGTGAAGAGTTCAACCTTTTTGGGAGGTGGTTAGTGTATGGTCTAACCTTTACCCTTTTATTTGTAAATTTCTAAGCAAGGAGTTAGTATTGGATTAGTAAATGACATAAAAAAATTCATAGAAAGCCTCTGGTTTATGGTACACACACCATCTGTAGTCATTTCAATGTGGAACATCTTATGAACAAAAACATAAACCTCATATTTCTCTATACTAACCTCATGTTCTGTAGAATCTACAGGGGTGGTGATAATGAAATTTACCAATTCATAATGAATTACATACATTTCATCCTCCTCTTGAGTGACTGCTTTTTTTTTGTGTTAGATCTGAGGCCTTGTACTCCCATTCTCTAGTCCTCATGAAATTGATTAACGAATGGTGATCCGAAGGGAATCTCCAGAAAAAATTCATGTGTTTTCCAAGCGATTTCACTAGTTCATGGGATATGAGAAGCTTGTAGAATTCATCTTATGGTGTCCCCCTAATCAGGAGAAGAAATAATTCCATTGAGGAGGATGTGATGTAAAAAAATCCCACATCCCTATGGTTTGGAGCTTGTCTCATTCCATTTCTAAATTTTTTTTACATTTTTTATTCAACATTAAAGTTTATTTTAAAATATCCCCTAGCTCTTTAGGTAGGGGTTTATCTAAGATGGTCATGGATGCTTCTGTCATGGCTACTTTCATGATCTTATAGATATTTTGTTGAACATAGGATGGGTGCATTATATGATTTTCACTTGATCCACATGATTCCAAATATATTGGCGATGACTAAATATTTCCTTCCCATAATAGGGAGGATTTCTTAATATTATGTTAAGATTTATATGGGAATTTTTTGATGTCTTGTTCCATTTTTTCATGACGTCCTCAAGAGTCTGTTAGGGACGATTTTTGTTGAGGATTCCACCTGTTTCAAATTGAGTTCATTTGTTGAATCCTTATTGAGGATATGAAATTGCACGATGTAACTTTTGGTCGGATTTTATGATTGAGGAGTGAGTTGAAATAAAATTCCCTATGATCTACCCATCTTTTGATATGAACACTACATGAGTAATTGGAGATCAACTGACATAACTATTTTAGAACAATGAGACACACATGTTGAAGGGATCTTTGAAGTTTTCCTAATTTTGGGTCTCACAAATCTAGGAGAGATTTTGTAGAGAACCAAACCCCAAAATCCCAGAGACGATGTCTTTTATCAATTGAATTGGAATGATTACAAGGAATCATGTCTTAAAGGACAGATTAGTTTAGTAGTCTTGGAAAAATAGATACATAAATAAGAATTGTATTATAAATTGATATAGTAATTACAACATATGTTTTTTCTTCTAAACAAATAAACTACTTTGAAGATAACTCTAATCCATTTAGTATATTCCTGATTATCTTTCATAGTATTCTTCTTGGATACCAGGGGAAAGAAACAAAATAAGGGTGAGCTTAAATTATTAGTAAGGGAAAAGTATTGTGGAATCAAGAATTAATAAATGATAATAGTAAATATAGAAAGATAAATAATTGAACAAACATGCTATGCAATCAATAAACTGAACATAAGTACATAATCAATATGGAAAGGTAATAATTGGAAATACATTCTATTTAAATAACTAGATAATGAAAAATAAATATGGAAAGGTAAGAAACTAAAACAAATGATATTTAATCCATGAACGAAAATGAAATGTATCCATATATTTTTCGATGAAAAATATCATGGATGAATAATAATTGAAGCAATTATGAAAGAAATGCTTAATTATTAGACAATATGTATCCTATGTATATGGAACTGGTACCATCAAGACCTTTCAAAATATGGTTTAGGTACATTGTAAAAACCCATCTAAGGCATCTAGAGAACTATTTTATCTCATGAGACTACCGATGCATCGAGGGGATTTCATTAAATGGTCCATAACCCGTGTCTACCTGTCCAAAGCATTATTCATGTTGAATAATCAAATAAATAATATTCCTTATCAAATAACCTTGTTGAATGATAAATACATATTTATCAATAATCCCTCAATTAATCAAATTACTTCAAATGTTGGAGCCATATGTTAAATGGTATACAATTAAGGCAATAATAATATCCATAAAAGATGAAATAGATAATAAGGGGAAATTCAAAGTTCAATGATCATAGGATATTGAATATTTCATGGTGACTAACAATTAAATCAAGTAAGTGAATGTGAATACTATCTTTTTCTAAATCAATAACAATCTATCTAGAGAATGTATAAGGATGTTATCAACACAAAAAAACCCCAATGGGGTAAAATAGAGGGTTTTTGTCGTTGATGAAATAAAAGAATAAATTTCAAAAATATTATTGGAGAAAATATCCATTGATTTTAAAAAAACCTTATAAAAATACTTTTCATTTAAAATTCCTTTTAAATATATTTTAAAAATAATCATTTTAAACCTGGGAATGAGGCTTTAATGAAATTATGGCGGATGAATCCATACATGTCATATGAGGTAAAAAAATATTCTTTTTGTATGGTAAATGGGTAGAAAATACCTTGTTTGGATAGAGGAAATAAGATTCCTTCAAATATATGGGCCAATGAAAAAAAGTATGAAAAATGATTTTAAAGATTATAGGGGAATGGAATAATATTGTAATAATCCCTTTCTAGAAAACAGGGTTTTGAATATATTTCTAACCGAAGAGAGTGTGAAGTAAGGCTTTATGAAATAAAAATTCTTAACAATATTATGTACCAAGGTGTAGATAATGGTACCAATACATTATTATATCATGAAATATTATAGTATAAGTAATCACATGAGTTTTCTTGAGAGACAGATCATAATATACCATCCAAGGAAGCATAAAGATAAACAATCTCGAAAAGGCGATGAGATTGTCTTAATAAACTATTATAAATCAGAAACCTGGATCATACTATCCATGTAAGAAATGTAAATTACATGAATCATATAATATCTTGAAAATATTGAGATTCATGATATATCATTTAAAATGGAAATACATTTACCTCAAAAAGAGTTTAGGTGTATAATAAAACTTGAGTTCAAAGAAGGCAAATTGAGACATAACATTTTACTGATTTGGTAACTTTTTAATCTTAAACCCCATGAATGAAATATCATAAAAAGGATATGAAAATACCCTTAAATTTTTGTAAAATATAAACAGAATAAAATAATGTCAGTATATGCACCACATAAAAGTAAAGAGTGGCGAACATAACATGTATCTCAGAGAAATTAAAAGTCAAATGAAATATCCTTACCTTGAGTTTCCTTTCAGGTGAACGTCCTATAAATTATTATATAATAAATTTATATTAATTTTAAACTTTCATCATAACATTTTCCATGTTCATAATTACTTTTATTTCACTTATTACCATGTCATGTACACTACTTAAATAATTAAGTTTACGTTGGGTGTTTTTGACAAAATTCGGTTAATGTGCCAAAACAACTATTGTTGGTCAACTATGGCCAAAGGGTTCATTATATAACAATTAAAAAATAATAAACGTGTCATAATTATAACATTTTTACATCAATTATACTTTTAAAATCAATCATTAAATATGGTTATGAAAATGATAATATGTTACAACCATGGAGACGATAGGTCGTACGTACGAATGGACCCTACTTTCATTTATTTTTTGTATTAAAAAATTAAAAATATTGATATATATGTATATTATAATTAAATTTATTATATCTATGTTATATATGTTATATAGTTTTATTAAAAACATCCATTATATGTTCCATGCATGACATGTAGAAACCATATCTCTTTGAGGGGGTGGTAGTCCACGCTTCCTCAAATAAAATTATCATATTTACATAACATGGATATCATAAATGTATGTTTGAAATAAAAATTATAGAATAATTAGACATAATAAATAACATATATATCATATATAAGTATACTTTTCATCATAATGTCCACCATTAGAGGTGGTAGGGGAAAATTGAACAATCATCGTTTCATGAGGCAGTAGTTCACCGTACACAGAAACAATATGTTTGTTACCCATTAAATGGAGTTGTGTGTAAGTGTAGGTATAAAACAAATCATAAAACAACCTAGTATATTTTGGATTTTTTTTTTATGTAATAATATAATATTAATAATATAGAGCGTGAATAATGGAAATGAAATTAGAAAGCATGAGAGAAAGTGTTACCTCTTAATCGGGTAACCTCTTTTCACTTGAACCAAAAGGCCTTGTTAGAAGGGTCTATACCCAAATGGATTCTTATAAATAGAGGATATGAATAATTGGAGGCTATTTGGGTAGGTATTTTCAGAACATAATTGGTTTTATAGGTGAGAGGAATGGGTAGAGGTGGTTTCCTTTTATAGGAAATGAAAAGGACTCACTTGGTATTTTTGAAAATAAGTTAGGTGTGCAGACATATTTACCTAAAAAATTAATAAAAAACTAATTTAACTCAATAATTGAAGTTTAATGGACTATATATGTCCATAAAATGGGTTTTCTACAAGTTTATAGGTCATTTGGGCCCTTATATTAAAGGTTTAGTGTTTTATTAATCTTAGTTTTACCAAAATAATTGTAATTACAGTTATTCACATTCAGTAATCCTTTTGGTGAAAAAAAGTTCATATTATTAGGCATTTCTGATTCCAAATATTTAATCCATTTTCCATATTCCAATCACATAAGTGGCATAAATTAAATTACAATTAATCCTGTAGAAGGGACTACAATGCAGGGTTTTAAAGTAAAAATGTTCGAATGTTGGATATGTTTTTATAATTAATTTCAAAGTGAAATTTATCCCAATAACCTAAATTGTATTAATTTATAAAAATATTGTCTTATTAAACATTAAAACCAATTAAAATTATAATTTATCATTATAAATAAATTAGATTAAAAAGTAGTTTTGAACTAAAATTCAGTATTTTTAATTATTCGTTAGAAAATTATATGTCTCAAAAAAATATCCAAAATTCACCCTAACCTAATTATTATGTTTATATTTCTGGGAAGACGTTTAGTTTCACATATTAAATTGATAAAGGTATAAAAATTAAAATTTAAAATGGGTTCTCCATTAAAAGGCGGTAAAACTCAGTCTTATGTATAACACAAGGTAATTCAGTGTCGTAAGGTTAAAATAATGTATAAAGAATTAAAAAAATGTGTTTATTCTAAAAGGAAAATATTGAAATTTCTTGGGGTGTCACATTCTCCCCATCTTAATAAAATTTCATCCCCTCAATTTAAAATTTATCTCGGTAATCCGGGGTTTGATATTTTAATGTAACTATTCTTGAAAATCCCACATCGTAAGTAGGGTTAACAACACATATTATTAATAAGAGATAAAGGAAAATAAAATAGTCATGTATATAGGTTCCATATTATGAGAATATATCTAGAAAATGGGAACATAGATATGGATGAAAAATCTAACCATCATGTTCTGATAGAGAGATATGGAGGACCTGTTCATATGAAAGTTGCTAACCACAAAACCATAAACCATAGGTATGACTAATGGTCATTAATATCATCAATAATGATGATAATTGGGCACCATTTTTGTTTGAAAACAATTTTTTTCTATAGTTAAGGAATTCTTTCACTGTATAAGACTATAAGTAAATATATGTAAACACAATCTTTTTATTTTATTATGCCTTGAACTATTTCTACTTCATCTATTAGCACATGATACAACATATAATAAAGTATTAAATTACCCTCTAAAATATCATCAATTGATCATCTTAAACCATTTTATAAATATTTAACTTTTCTAACAGATAATGATGAAATATCTTCTGAATTAAAGTCACTGAACTTCCCAAGTGAACATATTATTAGCCTTTAATCAACATGAATCATCTCTAAATTTCCACATGCCGAACATGTGAATAAATTCATCATGCATCCTATTGGAATTTGTTAATAACTTGAATTACCATAAATCCTTATTAGAAACATGCATTCTTCCTTATTCCTTAATAAAGACACATGATATTGGATATATTACTTAAATCCAAAAGTGTTGTAAACTCCATCAATGATAGAATATACCACTTATTGATAATTAATTATTTAGTTCCAAGGTGGTCAACAATTATCCAAATAAATAATTTCTTCATTATTATTTTAACATTAGGAAAATACTAAGGGGTTTATTTCCCTTAATCATTTGTTTTCTGAAAATTTTAACTTTTTACTGAAAACATTTTCTTAGGACCGTTCAAAAAATGGTCTCAAATCCTTTAAGAAAACGTACTAATGTAAAATTCTCATATATAACATAATTCTTATAACTAGTACGTTACTGATAAAATACTCAAATGACATTATGATTGAACAAGAATATTAATCATTCCTGTTCATCTTCAGTAGTGTCATAACTTCATCACTATCTAATAACATCATCTAGAGTATATTCCATTGAATATTGGGACATTGATCTGCATAATGTCTCATCTCAATGCAGTCGAAGCATTGAACATGGGAAACCTTTTTCTTACCCTTTAAGCCATGAAGTTGGTGCATTTTATCTCGACACTTATTACAAACTCTCATTACCTTCATGTATTTACTTGGGTGATTCTTTCCATAGTTATCACATGTGAAAAAATACTTCTTTCCCTTCTTCCCTATATCCATCTTTTTCTCTTCCATCCTCTTCTCCCCTTAAAATCCTTAGGACTCAAAATATTATTTTATTATCTTATTAACACATGAAACTATTTCCTTATATAATGATAATACATTGGATACTATTTCCCACTAAACTTTTGGGTTAAATCCATGAGAGATATGATACTTCTCACTCTTTGTGTCATGTGAATTAGAGAAGTCCTCATTTCTTCTTCTAGGTTCCATTTATAAACATTTACATATAAAATATTATCTCAAAAAATTATGAACATCCTATAACTCTAAACATGGTATAACATATAACATAAATTTACACATCGTAAATCCTAGAATCATAAACTTTGGCTACATTGAAGAAATAATTACTTCTAAATCCTTCCTAATGGTAGGTAAATAAAATGTGAATTTTCTTAATCATTTATACTAGGAGTGTTAGACCAAGTGTGCAGTAATGACCATTATTGTGTGAGAGGTTACATCGATTCAGGCCCAGAAGACCTTGTCGGAGTTGTTACTCATAGGTACATTTGTTCCAGAACTACACCCACTTGTATAATCCATACAGGGATGCATTGCTAGGAATATCAAAAAATATTTACTCTACCAAAATTCTATGATGTTATTCAACACTTATCCTCAATGTATATCTTAGGTTTGTTATCCGTAATCTATGTTTTATAAATCTAGTTTCCAAGGTTGTTTCTAAACTTCCTTTGATGCAAACTATAGCAACCCAGAACCCTGGAGTCGGTGTCTTCTATTAATTACATTAGAATGATTACAAGTAATAAACCCTTGAAGTAATGATTAGTTTAGTAGTCCTATAAAACCACATACATAAATGATAATTGTATTACAAATAGATACACTAATTACAATATATATATATTTTCTAAACAAATAAACTACTTCGAGGATAACTTTAATCCATCTGGTATGTTCCTCCATATCTTTCATAGTACACTTCTTGGATTCTTGGGGAAAGAAACATAATAAGGGTGAGCTAAAATTATCAAAAATGGAAAAGTATAGCGGAAGAAATAATTAATCAACGAGAATATTCAACATAGAAAGATACATAACTTAACACACATTTGATGTAATTAATAAAGAAAACAGAAGTAAATAAGAAATATAACAATATAATAACTATAAATACATGACATTTAAATAAATATATATGTAAAAAATAAATATGGAAATGTAAGAAACTGAAACACATGCCATTTAATACATGAACTAAAATTAAATGTATCCAGAGATATTTCGACACAAAATCTCATGGATGAATAATAACTGAAACTATTATGAAAGGAATGCTTAATTATTGGATTACATGTTTCCTAGGTACATAGAACTAGTACCATCAAGACCTTTCACTTGATGGTTTAACTATTGGGTAAAAACTAATCTATGGTAGTTATCTAACTATTTCATCTCACGAGACTACCGATGCATCGAGGGCATTTAATTAAACAATCTCCAACCTCTATCTACATGTCCAAATCATTCTTCATATTGAATAATAAAATAAATAATATGACTTTTCAAATAACTATATTGAATGAGAAAAATAGATTTACCATTAATTCCATAATTAATCAAAATACTACAAAAGTAGGCACCATATGTAAAATGGTATACATTTTAGGCAATAGTAATATCCATGAAAGATGAAATGGATAATATGAGGAAATTAAATATATAATGATCATAGGATATTTAATACATAAAGGTGAATAACAATAAAATCAAGGAAGTGAATTTGAATACTATCATTTTCCAAATCAATAATAAACCATCCATAAGAATAATAAGGATGGTATCAACACAACAAATCCGCAGTGGGGTAAAATAGATGGTTGTTGTCGTTGATGAAATAAATGAATAAATTTTAAAAATATTCTTGAGGAAAATATCCTTTGATTTTAAAAAACCCTATTAAAATACTTTTCATTGAAAATAAATTTTAAAGATATTTTAAAAATAATCCTTTTAAACTTAAGAAGAAGTCTTCAAATAAATGATGGCGGATGAATCCATACATTTCGTACGAGGTAAAAATAATATTCCTTTTATATGGTAAAATGGTTAAAATTGGATTGTTTGGAAAGTGAAAATATTATTCCTTTTAAGATATTGGTAAAATAAAAAAGGAAAAAATATAATTTAAATATTATAGGGGAATGAAATAATATTCTTGTAAACACTTTCTGGAAAACATGGTTCTGAATATATTTCCAACAGAAGTGAGGGTAAAGTTGAGCTTTCTAAAAAAAACTTTATTAACAATATTATGTACTAAAGAGCAGAGAATGGTACCATTAAGTTATTATATCATTAAATAATAGAGGATGATAAATCTCATGAGTTTTCTTGAGATATTTATTATAATATTTCATTAAAGGAATCATAAATATTAACAATCTCAAAAAAGTGATGAGATTGTCTCAAAAAACTCTTATAACTCAGTAACTTGGATCATACTATTCATGAAAGAAAGGTAAAATACATGAATCATTTAATATCTTGAAAATATTTATATTCATTTTATATCATGTAAAATTTAAATATATTCACATCGAAAAAGATCTTTGGTGCATAATAAAATATGAGTTCAAAGAACGCCAATTAAGACCCACCATTTTTCAGATTTGGTAACTTTTTAATCTAAAACCCCATGAAATAAGGATCATAAAATGGATATGTGAATAATTGTAAATTTAATTATAATATATATATAATAAAATCATGGTATAACATGCACCACAAAACAGTAAAGAGTGGTGAGCATAACATGTATCTCATAGAAATTAAAAGTTAGATGAAATCCCCTTACCTAGATTTTATTTTCAATTGAACGTACCTTAACATCATAAATAATAAATTTATGTTTATTTTATACTTTATTAAAAAAAATTAACATTTATAATTATTTTTATTTCACTTATTACCATGTTTTGTACACTACTTAAACAATTAAATTTATGTCATGTGTGTTTGACCAAATTTGGTTTATGTGTCAAAAAAACTATTGTTGGTGAAATATGGTCAAAGGGTTCATTATATAACATCTCCATAATAATAACCATGACATTATTATCATATTTTTACATCAGTTATACTTTTAAAATCAATCATTAAATATGGTTATGAAAATGAGAATATGTTACAATCATGGAGAGGGTAGGTCGTACATAAGCATGAACGCTTCTTTCATTTCATTGTTGTATTAAAATAATAAAAACTAAATGATAAATATGTATGTTATAATTATAGTATCATATATATGTTAATTATGTCATATAGGTCTATTAAAAACATTTTTTATACGTTCCATGGATGGCATGAACGAATCATATCGCTTTGAGGGGGCGGTGGTGCACAATTCCTCAACTGAAATTATCATATTTACACAACCCGGATAGCATAATGGTGTGTTATAAATAAAAAATACATAATAATTTGATGTAATAAATTACATTTAAATCATATATAAATAGTGTGTCTATCATAATATCCAACATGATAGGTGGTAGGGTAAAATTTAACAATCACCGTTTCTTGAGGTAGTTGTTCGCCATACATAGAAACAATATGTTCGTTACCCATTACATGGAGGTGTGTGTAAGTGTAGGTACAATACTTAGAATAAAAACATCCTCATATATTTTTGATACTTTATTTTATTTAATAATATAATAAGAATAATATGTGGAGTGGAGAATGGAAATGAAATTAGAATGCACGAGAGAAGGCGTTACCTTTTAATTGGGTAACCTCTTTTGGTTTGAACCAAAAGAATTTTATGGAAGGTTTTCATCCCGAAGGGATGACTCTCTGTCTAGGATGGAAATTATGGAACACTATTTGGGTACAGATTGTCTGAACTTAATTGGTTTGAGAGGTGTGAGTAATGGGTAGAGGTGGTGGCCTTTTATAGGAAAGGAAAAGGACTTGGTATTTTTAAAAAGAAGTTAGGTGTGCACATGTTCATATCTAAAAAATGTCATAAAAATCCAATAAAACTCAATAATGGAATGTTCATGGCCTAGATATGGCCATAAAATGGGGTTTGGACAAGTTTCTGGGTCATTTGGGCCCTTATGCTAAATGATTAGTCCTTTATTAGTCTTAATATTACTTTAATATTTGTAATTAATGTTAATCACTTTCACTAATACATTTGGTAATTTTTTTTTCATATTATTAAAAATTTTAAATTATTATGATTATAAATATGGAATCCATTTTCCTAATTCAAATCAAAGAAGTGGAAGAAATTAAATTAAAATTAATCATGTAGATGGGATGATAATACAAGTTTTTAAAGTAAAAACGTTTGAAAGTTGGCTATGTTTTTACAATAAATTTCAATTTGAAATTGATCCCGATCACATAAATTGTATTAATTAATCAAAATATTATATAATTAAACTTTAAAGAGAATTAAAATTATAATTGAACATTATAAATAAATTATATTAAAAAGAAGTTTTGAAATAAAGTTCAATATTTTTTACTATTCATTTAGAAATTAAATGTCTTAGAAAAATTTAAAAAATTCACCCTAACCCAATTATTATGTTTTTAATTCATATAAGAAGTTTATTTTGACATATAAAATTTATAAATCTATCAAAATTAAAATTTAAAATGGGTTCTCCATTAAAAGGTTGTAAATCTCGATCTTACATATAACGAAATCGAATTTAGTTTCATAATTTTAACATTGTGTATAAAGAATTCCAATAGAAAAATTATATTTATTCTAAAATGAAATTTCTTATATTATATTGGTGTTATAGATTCCAATTTTATTTAATGGTGTATCCATTATATTTCCATAACATGGTTTGGATATTCTTCGTAAGGAAATTATTTTTTCTTATAAGTGACTAAGAGTGGTCTATATATTCAGGCAGAAATTGTAAAAAAAATATTCTTAAAACACCTCTATAATACTATATTTGAGAGTGGATAAATTATAGAAAATGACTGTTATATTATCTTTATCCATGTACATCATCATTATAAACATGTCTTCATTATACTTCTCAAGAGGCTCCTCAACCTGGTTTGACCAAAGTGGAAGTTTCCCTACTGCTTTATTATAAACAATGAGATCGGAAGGGATTTATTCTTTCATATTAGAAGGTAGGAAATCCAAGAGTGGTATATAGAATGACCATTTCCTTGGGATATATTTTATTGGAGAAATTATTTCAATTGTTAATGATAAGGCATCCTACATGACTCACCTCATTTTCCCAAGTTCCTCGTGATATGAGGGATTTCTTAAAATTAATCCAATAAGGGGAGGACCTTATTGATGAAATGAAATGTTTCTCTTGGGAGGAACTCCATACTGAATTCCATAATGGGGAGTAATACCATCATAACATGAATTTTGACTCCAAGGGAGATTCTTACAATGTATACACCAAGGATGACCTTTAGGGAGGAAAATAGAAAGGGGAGGACCTCCTTAATATTTGATCTTCAATCCATGTGGAGGGATGTCGTGGTACTCATTAGTAGATGGGATCTCATGATCGATCAAATTATAAACATGAATTGAGACTTCATGGACAAATGTCCTAGGAGGACCTCCAAAACTACAACGACTATTTCTGTAATTTGGTAACAAAAGAGTATAATTCTGAGACGCCATATATAAATGTATGAGGGCTTCAAAATTCCATTATTAAGCAGAGTGGGATCATAGATTGGTCTCTTAATTTTCCAATTTTCTTTGGGGAGGATTATTTTTGGATGATCTAATATGGTAGATTGGGGATGCCTGATGGAGATAACGAATTTCATATAAGGAAGACTAATTGATTTTCACCCGCATCACTAATCAAATTTGATGATAGGTTTCTAAAATTTTGGCAGGGATATGTACCTACCCAGGAGTGGATGCTTGGATAGATTGATGACCTCCAATTTTAATTTGAGAATGAACTTGATTTGGTTGTCTACATTTCATCAGGAAATTTGGACCATGAAACCCATATATAGGAGAAGAGAAATGTTCCTTATCTAGAGTGTCCTTCACGTTATGTTTTCGAGTCACACCAATTATGGGGATAGGGTTGTGTGTCCGCCCCTCAACCACTACCTCTATTTTTACTATATAGGAGAATGTTTTTATGATGTGTGAAGGAATTTTTGTCTTCCCTTTCACCATTTTCAGGATGTTCTAGGTAACTTTAGTGGCTAGAATGGGGATATATGCCCATTCTATGGCTATTTTAGGGGTTTGTTCCTGCTCTTGTCCTCCATTTCCTATCATTATATACCAATAGTACTTAGTTGAATAGACATAGATATGGGTATGCATCCAATTGGATTTTAGGACATACATACTGGTTTCATTGAATGATTCCTTATTTGGATGAGAGACTTAATGGAAGCATGGATTTGTGTTCTACTTCTCATTTTTTTCCACCATATTTTACTGTAGAGCTTTATAGATATGGGTAGGTGTGTGTGGATACTCACTATTTGATTCTATATTTTTTAGATGGATTCATTGAATGATTCTAAGCTATATATGAATTCTTGGTTGATAGGATAAAATATTTCTTTCTACTCTCAATTTGTTTCCATATTTGGTTGCTAAGCTACTCTGGATGTTTACAAATTGTGCGGGTAGGCTTGGTAGGTGCGGGAAAGTGTTTTATTTTGCTCGTGATTTTCCACAATGTTTGTTTTGTAGAATACTTTTGAGGAAAACCCTATGTGGTACTTTTCCCTATGGACTGGATTCTTCCCTTGGTGAGTTGTCTTGAGTATATAGGTTTGGAAATCCTAGGCCAGACCCCTGAGGGAAACATTATCATCATGATAAGGATATTTTTATATGTAGAATTGGCAGTGGTGGATACTAGTAGGATCCCTTTGGAGGGACCCTTGTGCTATTGGGATGAAGCCGCCAATGTCCTCTTAATTTGCAACTCTTTGATAATGGAAGATCTTGCTTCTACATTACAATGATATGCTATTGAAATGGGTTTTGATAGAAAATGGTTATATTTAATTTTTCTCCTCTAGACACGGTTGAGTGGACGATTGGTGGGGCTTCATGATATATAGGGTTTGTTGAGTGGCCCCCAAGGATTGGACAATACCATTTAGGTGGTACTCTTGAACTAGTGAATTTGTGACCTGGTATTGAAGATAGTAGTTCAGAGATGGTGTCATATGTTTAGTCAAAGAACTATCTTGTATAGTGGTCGAAGAATATGTATTATAGAACTATTAAGATTCCATTTTAATTAAAGGGAGTTCTGGTTGAAATTTCCTAGACACATATGAAAAACTAAAACAAGAAAACCCCATCAAATAATTATCTCAATAAATGAATACATGTGTAATTGATTATTTTGGATCCTTGTTTTTTACCTCTTTCATTTTGTGAGAGTAATAAGTGTTCCTAACATGTGGGTAACATAGTAATTTTGGTTAAGGATTCACATCATGTTCAACATTTTTGTTTGCAAAGAAAATACATTTTTTTCATCCTGATGGTTTGACTGTGGGGGTTTGAATTTTTCACAATAATTCATTTTGGGATCTCCTTTTTTGAATGGATTCCAATGGGTTTTTTTCTTGGGTCCAGAAAGACAAAAAAATTCCATTATTTAAGATGTTCCATGAAAATACCTTCTAAAGGCAAGCGATTATTGGGAAATTGTCTTGAAATACTCAGGGAAACACATTAGTTGAGAGGTTGGGAGGTTGGGATCATCACACCATTATGGAGGGAATTATTTCATACTCTGAGACTTTATTAAATATTTAAGAAATATTTGTGAATCCATTATTAAATCCCAAATATAACATAGTTCTCCCTTAGTTAAACAATAAATTATCAACATGGATTGGATTTAGAATCATCTGTATGAATCATATGTTCTTCATCGATGGAGAAATATTTGTGTATCTGGGAAACACTTAAATATTTAATATATATTTTTGAATCCATTATTAAATCCAAAATATATCATAGGTCACCCTTTGGTTAATAATAAATTACCAGCATGGATTGGATTTAAAATCACATTTATGCATTTGAGGTTCTTCTTAAATGGAGATATCAATATGTTTTTTAGGTTATCCATCAATGGTACCCATTTGTGAATGGATTATAGATTTTTGGTCATTTATTATTATAATGTTGGTTTTAAGACACACAATGGGGTACTCTTGAATTTATTTTCATCCAGGAAGACAAGAGTTATTTTTAATGTCAGGATTAGTCCCATGAGATGGAATCATTTGTATTCTTGTGATAGGAATCAGAACCCACATAGTTTGGTTCCACTTAACATGACACATCATACTTTTTAAGGTCATGTGATGAGGACCAAACTTTTTAGTTTAATTTTGTATGATAAGGAATTCTGGGCGAAAGGTTACTAGTAAATTTTATGTGTGGGACTTATTTTGAAGCGACCTATGTGATCTAGAGTGGATGTTTCCTCCTAGGTTGACTATGAACCTATAGGGATTTGAACTAGATAAGATTAGGGTGATTATTGGGTGATGGGTTTGTACCTAATGGAGGATTTTTACATATCCCATTTTTAAAGGAATAAAAATCCATGTAGTTTGAATTTTTTTGGGGATTATTACTACAAAGGATGAAGTTTGAAGGTTTTTCTATTAGGGGATATGACCCTCTAGGATGAATACAGGTCATTGAGGACCCACACATATGTAGTCCCTCTGATGGTTTTTCTCTTAGGGGATGCTGCCCTTTGATATAGATACATGTCTTTTACGACCCATTCTTATAGAGTCCTTCAGAAGGTTTTTCTCCAAGGAGATATGGCCCTTTGAGGAAGATATATGGATTTGAGGACCGATGCCTATTGGGGACCTTTGATGGTTTTTACTCATAGGGGACATAGTTCCTTGAGATGAATATGTGGCTTTTAGGACCCATGCCTATAGAGTCCCTCTGAAGGAATGTGATAGGAAGATCTAGAAAAGGATTCTCATCCAAGAAATGATTATCATCATGTAGATTTCATGACCGTTACTAACCTCTAATCCCATGTGAGTCAATATTGATATGAGAAATAAGAGTAAGTTAAAGATATGAAAAACCACACACTCTCATCCATCCACTAGACGATTTGGCCAGGGATTTGAGATAAAGAAAGGTCCCTGATATTATTGTCTCCTTTTTGGTTTTCATAACTCCTAGGGATGGAAAATATGAGTGGTATGACTGCCTATAAGAAAGTATAGGGGTTTATCCTAGGATGGATTCCCTCTCCTCAGTTTTGAGAGAAGATGAGAGGAGTATAAGGAGCTTTGCCTCATTAAATAGAATGTCAATTAGTCCCCCTCAGTATATGAAATGGGAAGGTCACTATTTCAGAGATGATGAGGGAAGGACAATACATTGGCTGTCATCATCAGAAATGGTAAGTCCCTAGAACTACCACCAATGTTGGGTTCCTCATTACCAAGGGTATTCACAACATTAAACACCTTGAGGACCCTACCCATCAGGTAGTACAAGTGAGGGAATGAAGAAGCGGTCGGTATACATTTCGTCATGTCTTTCTCCGTGATCATGAAAATATAGAGGCTTCAATGGAGGTTTTTATTTCGTCCCCCTCAGACAGGATTCCCAATAAAAGAGGTTCCCTTCCATCGGTGGAATGAAAAAAGGACCTAAAGGATGGGTCATGCAGGTGGGGCCTATCTGAGAATAAGGGGGCTCATGTAGGTGGAGTTTGGGTGAGATGAAGGGGTCTTGGGAAGGGTAGACCTAGGAGGACTTGATGTGCTTCACACAGGGGTGGTCCCACATGATCTATAAGTGAATTATTATTGACATACATTCTAGGGAAAAACACATGGAAAATGTATTTATATAGACCCTAAGGGTTTTATCAGGTGTCCCTAAAAGGGTCTCATAATGTTATCGAGTTTTGGAGGAGACCTTTATTTTAGTACTTGGCAAGTAGTGGGTGGGGGAGTGTCTCCTCGTATAGGTGTCTTGTGCTCTCAGACACTAAAGGAAACATAATCCCAATATACCCCTTAATTACCCATTATTCTGGATTTTAGAAACCTACCTATATACTTTTGAGGGCCTAGGTAAACGACTGGGATGAGTAAAGCTTCGTGGCTTCTTTTGGAATTATAGTTGTTTTAAAAGAGGATCCCCATGGTCCTATTTGTAGGCATTCTTGGAACCTTGTGTGAAGGTGGCATCTCTTGTAGGTATATCACTATAGTCATCACATAGGTTTCTCATGTTGGTCATCTTTCATGTATAACCTAAGGAAATATCCTATGAAAACCAATCTAGGTCCTACACGGTGATGTTGGCGCATAGGCTAGACCAATGCGGTGATGCTGGCATGTAGGCTTGACCTGTGCGGTGACACTGGTTGGGGTTTGTGTGGTTCACTTGTTCGAATTCATGTAATCTTGGATATCCACCACTCCACTTTTTCTTAACTAATTGTGCTTTTAAAATTCTTCTTCTCACATGATAAAAATGAGTATCAAAAGATACAATGATTTCAAAAATGAAGTTTATTTTATCAAATTCATTTTCAAAATGTTCTAAAATTTTATTACAATATTTTATTAGAATAATTATTAATTTTTTTTGAAGAAATGATATTTTTTAAGAATAAAATTACTTTAATAAATATTTATTGATTATTTACTAATAAATTTTCAATAAATTTAAATTGAACAGGAAATAAATAAATAAATATATCTCATAATGTAGTTAATACTATTCATAATCTCCAATTGAATGACTATATTAAGATGGTCCTATTTAAAATAATATTATTCCATGATTAGTTTAAGATTGGTGTTTCATATATTGTATACTATCTAGAATAGGTTCCTTTTTCAATATCTCAAGGTGTTACATTGTGATTGCAGTCAATGATGATTTAAATAGATATATATCCTCCTATCTACTAAATTGTAGGTATCATAATATAATTATAACTAATTTACTTTTAGATTTTTTTATTGTTTATAAATATTTTTTGAGAATGTTTTTGTTATTTTAGGTCTTATGAGACTCTCCCACATTCTATAGGTGGTGAAATCATATATTATTGGCCAGCATTTCTATTCATTTAGAGGATGGGATGTCAACTCATCCCATGAGGGGACTTATATCATAGTATGAGTCTCTCTTATATATTGAAGACATGTTTATAGAATCCTTTATTGTAACCATACTGGTTACCCTTTTGGAAAATGTGATTGACCTATAATATAGATATAAGAAGATATGAAAAAATGATTATATTACATCTCATTTTATCTATTTATTAGATTACTCTATCATTTAAATATATATAGTATATCACTCTAGAGATTATCATCATCCAAGGAGGTTGAAGGTGTTGTGATGGTTGTAGTGGGACCATGAAATGCGCTCCCTATGTATCCATTTGTAGGGAATAAAAACCAACATAGTATTTTTTACATTTAATCTAATAGATAATTCTTGGGAATTAATTTTTGGGAAAACTGAGAAGAGGCTCTTAACTAATGGAATTTGGTAAAACTAAGAGAAGAATTTTGAATCAAAGAAATTGGAAAAAAAGAGGATTAACTCAATGAAAGATGCTTTGAGAAATAAAGAGGATAATATTTACTCAAGTTATTGATATGATAAATGTGAATATGGTTCTTATTGTGATCTGAATCTTTTTTGAAATTTCCTAAAATATTTTTGGTGAGACTTATAAAATATCATACGATTGAATGATTGAATTAGGGGGATCAAATTGAAGTTATGAGATCATAGTGAATATTTGTTATCAATGGAGGTGTATAGGGTTAGATTACCCATGGTATGAATTTTTTTGGTTGGAATGGGTATCTAAAGAGAATATAAAACATGATGGTTTTCCCTATTTTATGGTAGAGAGTTAGTATGAGTTGAAGGGATATGTGATCTAGGAGTTTTTCCCTATTTAAGGTCTAGTTTCCAATCTATGTTGAATGGATAAGGTATCTATGATTTTTTACCCTATTTGAGGGATAGGGAGGCTATTATTTCAATATCAAGTAACCATTAATCAATAATAGAGTAGAAATAGTAAAAATAAATAAATCAAATATAATGGAATCACAAAAATAAGCGAACCAATAAACAATATCGTATGTCATAATAAGATTGAGATGTCTATTCATATAATAGTAATCAAAAGGTATTCTCAAAACTAGAATATTAATACATATATTGCACAAAAATAACATAATAATATATAGGAATAATTAAAAAATAAACCTTGTATTTATTTACATCACCTTTATAACCATCTATATCTACCTACATAATTCCCTTCATAGGGATCTTCCGTTGGATAGATCCATGACCATAAAATCTATATGTTCTCTAGGGTGGTCATGTATGGTGGGAATAACAAACCAAATAGGACACAACAAACATAACCTTAACATAAAGTGTAATTATCTATTAGTGTGTATGAAATAATTAAAAAAAATGAACTAGTAAACATATGTTCATGTTGGGTCATCATGTAGTAACTAGACCCCCATAAACCCCAATTATATTTTCTATAGATCTATATTAGATGGAGATTCATTTCTTTCCATATGTAAATATAAATAAATTACTAGTTCCTTATCACTAAATGATTGGTCTTATATTGATTCCTAGACTAACACCCTCTCACTTTGGGGAGGCCACATATCATCATCTCTGAATTAGGACTCTCTTACTCTGGGAAATATCATACTCAAAATGCCATGACAACAATATTTCACATAGGATGTAGTTAAATAACCACTTGAAAATCATCTATCCTCTATCTTAGTATATAGTCACATAACCTCAGCATGTGATGCCACCCTCTCACTCAGTATGTGATCACTACACCAACTAATCTATATAAAATATAATAGGCACCACAATTTATAAGATGTCATACAATTTTTTAGAGCCCATGTCCAACAAGACTACTAATTGGGGAGGGGTGAATCATTGATTCCCTTTTCTTTTCAGAAATTCCTCTATTAATTTTACCTCCATGTCAAGTTAAATCCTTGATCCACTCTTATTATGTCTCGTATCCTCACTTTAATCCTATAGTAATTAAAATGTATAGAACGTAAGGTTTTTCAAGCTTCAAAATTGAAATCCTACTCCCTGTTATGATTATTTTGTCCCCTAATCATGTAATCTTACACTATTAAGAAAATATTTTTCCCAATATAGTATCTCACCATGCTTATATGACATCTCATCATGTACTCTTCTACTATCTCACACAGCTCGGTCCTTGTAACCAGATTAGCCTACCATTGATCATGTTACTATCTCACACAAATAATTCCTCAAAAATAGATTGACTTTATCACATGGTCAGTGTTCATTAAGGTCTTCCACAATCTCTTTTGAATAGATAATTTACTTATGTTTCTTCTATTAGTAAAGTGTCAACCATGTTCTCTTTATTTCCCCAAATCTAATTCCTTTATAAGACCAATATATCTAATCTTTATCACAACAGTATCTCATTTATAGTAATGGTTTTCTTCTCAAACATATAATATTTATAAGAACTCCAAGATGTTTTCAAATTCTTCCTTAATTATTAAATCCATAGGTTCTCCTGAACATGATCAGGTTTACTTATTTGATACATGACAATTTTATTCTTTATTTTTTTATCAAGCTCTACCTCTTAGTCTACCATTTTATTATGATAATTCAGAATATATATTCAAATAATAATATCATAATTTTTTCATTTCAGATATATAAAAAATCAATTATTTATGATAAGAACTAATCATATTTTAACTCATTCAAATTGAATCAATATGTTCATTTTAGATCTTCTTTAAGTTTCTAATTTTTCTTTTCTTCTTCTTCATAAGATATTAAAATATCACAATCCTATTCCCCCAAAAAATCAATGCATTTATTCTACTTTATAAATCTCTACATAATCATAGAACAATGACATAGAAAATGATCTTGTAGAACGAAACTCCTTTCTCTCTATTTGAATAATATTTAACATGATTCATTTACTCATCACGAGTCACAATTACTCAAAATAAACATGATATATTAATATTGAAGGGAATCACTTATGTAACATCTAATTAAAATATCATATTCATTATATTTTATTATTTAGAGATTCCTTGATAATTTCACCCTAAAATTCAATAGTTTCTTCTGAAAGTAACCTTACAATGTTCTGACTAATTTATTTTAATATTACTTACATCTTATAGATTTTTTAATATTTTTTGAACCTTATGAAGTCTACGTGTCTTACATGGGCCTACTATGATATGAATTCACCACATATTATGAAAAATATCATCTTAAATGGTGTAATTATTTCATGAGTAACATAACTTATAATATAGAAAAATTTAATATGATTTCATCTTATTACAAAGAGTATACATCTTATGAAATCCATAGGTGTACCATACAATCTAATTCATTTTTTATTTCTATGAGTGAGAATATTTTCATATTAAAGGATTCTACTATGTATGAAATAGTCCGATTATTTTATGAAATAATCATCACTTCATATAAAAGGTTTTTGGATTCATATGTAGGATTTCTAGATTTTTATAAAATATGTATTTCATATGAACCCACCCCTTTTCCATAAATCAACTGCACCCCATAATTCTTTCATGCATAATATAAGAATTTAAAATTTTGACCTCCATTCTGAAATTCCCTTTTATTTAACGAAAAATCATAACCTTTTCAATTTAACTTGAGGAATTAGTAATCACTTAAAATCATCTCAAATAATTATCCAAACTCTTGTATACAATGATTCTTTTATTATAACATGTCATTAACTTGAAGATAAATTCAAACAATCATCACATGTAGTAATTCTACTTGAATTTTTTATGCCATGATACTACTGGTAGCATTTTGACTTATTCCTTCTTCATTTCCTTATATAATCGGAAAACATCACATGTATCTTTTCATACATCACACACATATTGTAAACTTCATCATTAGAGTATTATCATCACTAATTGACAAAAAATAAAATATTATTCATGGGAAAATCAATATCCCTTTTTTAATTTTGGTAAATATAATCAAATTACTTTTAATTCATTATGTTCTTATTATATCTTTTTTATTTCCTCCTTTATAGATAATAAATTTAATGGTCTTTTAGGGATAGAATCTATTTCATCTCTTCTTATTATTATTGAGAAAAATTTATTTGAATCTCATTGAATGCATATTCTTTTCCTTATTTAATCACCATTAAAAACATATTTACTTATAGAGATAATGATGATACCATATGTTTTATATATAAATGAGCCTTTATTTAATAAAATTTAAGTCTATGTGAGATAACCAAATGTAAAATGTAAGATATTTTTCACTAGGACATAATGACTATCTTTTACTATTTATAACAAGATACTTTTTCCAAAATCCCCCAACATAGGGAGGTAAAAATATATTATTCATGAATTATTAAACCTACACTCATCTCTTATACACACATCAAAACAATTCATGTCAAAGAAACATTTATCCCCGTTTGTATTATCATAAACATAAAACAACACTCCTTAATTATAATTATATTTTTTGTTAATAATAAAATATTAGAAAAGTATGATTATAATACCTCAATAATCAATTTTTATAAATCTATCCTGAATTCCATATTTAGTGAAAAATAAAATTCTGGATAACACATCTTCATGTTTTCCATCTTAATGGATCCACTCAGTTAAAATTCTCATCATGGATTATTTTCATCAAAGAAACTACATCATAAACTATTATTCTTACTGGAAAACTTCTACAACCTTAACCATGTCCCCATTTATTTTTAATCATTCAATTCCATTAATGTTAAAATAATCATACAAAAGTTAAGGGAATATGGGGAGGATGTACTTTCTATTCTATTATATAATCAAGGTTTATAATTTTCTCACAACAAAGATACTTCTGTTATTCCAACTACATATTTTAAAGAGTCTTCATGCCTTCTTTAATAATTTTTTACCATAAATTTCCATGAACTCCATTGATTCCATATTTATCTCCAAAACAGACTTATAGGGGTACAAATTCTTATTATAATTTATAGATTCACATTAATCCATATAAATGAATGAAAAAATTTTAGTATCATTGGAAAATTATAAATTGTTTATATGAATTATTGGGGATATCCTTCAAAATAACATTGTAGGACTCATCTCAAATATCTTTATCTTTTTTATAACTTCATCACATATACTCTAAGGTGTTTATAGTTTTATGGACTCTATATTCTACCTCACATAGTTCATCCTCATTTAAAATATCTTTTTCACTGAATTATTTCATCATAGTTTCTAAATTTTTAATTGTAACCTTGGATATTGAGAACTATTTAAGAAGATAACTCTCCTTATCATCTTAAATTCCATTTATCTTTTTAGGTTATTAAATCTTCCTCTTATGTTGAGTGTTTTCTCTATAAATTCCACAAGTTCTATTCTCAATATATATTCATTATGGTTCACTATACCACCTCCTCAATACTATTTAAAGATACTTTACATTTCATAACTTGGTAAATGGTGATTTTTTGTTTTTGAGAGATAAATTAATCATCTTATTCACTCTATGAAGAGTAATCATTAATTACTTCCTTACTCATTATAATTTTCTTATTTTTCTTAGAGATATCCCATTATTTCTAGGGTAAACTTTTTTTTTAAATTTTTTGGATTTTCTTATATAGAAATACTATTTTCTATAGGTTTCTTCACTTATTTATTTTATCCCATATTCAACATCCTTCTTTTATAATAGTTTTAAATAAAGTGTCAAGTACTTTAATAATTATAACACCAATGTGGATTATTTCCTTTGTATTTTTTTATTCTATTTTGAAAAAGTTTAATATATGTTCTATAAATTTCTGATAGTATTCATCCTCTTCTTCAATTTATATTTAACACCATAAAATCATTCTTTAACTCTTGATTTATATCTTACTGGGACCTTAAATTCCATTTATTCCTTGTCTTTCTTCATGAAATTTGGAGCTTTCCTCATTTCATAATTTAGGAGTGTGTTGTACAGTACATCAAGTGATCGAACTCCAATTTATTTAAGGGTAAATATTTATGGATCAAATCTATCATTAAAACTTCTCATGATATAATTTACAATTATTGAATCTTCCATATTGCATATGAATACTCTAACATGGTTAACTATCTCATTGACCATTATAAATAATTAATCGACAATTTCATTATCATCCATACAAATTTCATCAAATATAGCTCTCAAAATTTGAATCTTGGCCTCTTTAATCTTTATATTTCCTTTATAAATATTCACAAGACCCCAAAATATACTTTATAGTTTTAATTCCCATTATCTTGGTTTATAATTTATCATGTAGAGATTATAAGATAGAAATTCATGTTTTCCCATCCACTTCAATATTTCTATTTTAAGGAGAATCCATGAACATAAGTATTCTATGTGGATTAAATCCTTCTATAACATCATAATTCACCTCAATACCATGTGATAAAATATATTAAATCATAAAATTATTCTATCTATGGAAATTTTTTCCATAACAAATGGGAACTCCCTTCTCATCATTTAATAAATATTAGACCTTTTAGAGGAAACGAAGATTTTCTTTGATACCACCTATAGAACCTAGGTCCCATGAGATCACTAAGAGGGGGAGGGGTTAATTAGTTATCTAATTTTATTTTAAAAAATTACCCAATTAATTTTACTGTTATTGTTATTTAAAGTCCCAATCTACTCTTAATATATCTTACAACCTCATCTGAATGATGCAATAATTAAAAGGTATAGATAAAACATATTTAAAAGGATTAACCATAAAATCATACACCTTTCTATACTATTACCAATAAAAAATACATACAATATTAATGTAATCATTTATATGTAATAGTCTTTCACCATGATTACATGACATCCCATCATGTACTAGTCTGTTTTATCACATAGCATGGTCCTCCCAAATAGACCAGAATCACAAAAAAAATTGTTCCTATCACACACATCAATGATCATTCAACTAGATTGACATACCCACATAGTCAAATATCATCTTAGTATTCAAGAACTTCCATTTAATAAGTCTTAATTTTTTTCTCTTCTAGTAGTAGAGATCCATATTTTTTCTTTTCATATCCCACACACAGTTCTTCTATAATACTAAGATCTATGGACTTGTTCACTCTATCACATTAGTTGTAGTGTTTTTTAGTTTCTCAAAATTATTCTATGTACATGAACTTGTAGAAGCAGTTGGATCCTTTCATAATTTTTTGATCTACAGTTTATCTTAGATACACTCATGTTTCTTTATTTGATACAAAACATGTTTCTTATTACAATTGTTTTGTGTCAAGGTCTTCCTCTCAATCTTCCAATTTTTTCTTCTCTAGAAGAATGCATATTCACATAATAATATCATAAACTTTCCATATTATATATATATAAATACCCTTATTTATGATAAGTTATTGTAATTATTTAACTAATTCCTAAATAATTCAACTCAATTAAAATTCTTACTTTTAAGTCTCCATAGGACTTGGATATTACTTTATTATACTTCATTTGATATTAAAATATCATGATATTATTACTCCATTAAATCCATAAATTTAATCCCCTTTGAAAATATCCACATGTGCATGGAACTGTGATGTAGAACTATAGTTAATGATATGAGACTCTTTTATAACCACTTAAATTAACTTTTACTTGATTCATTTACAGAATATGAATCATATTTCCTCTAAATAATCGTTGTATATTAATCTTGAAGAGAAATACTTGGGATTAATTTTATTTAATACATTTTTATTTATATTTTATTATTATTAAATTCCTTGATAATTTCATTTTAAAATTAAATATTTTCTTTTAAAACGAACCATACAAAATTTTAATTGAATTCATATGATTAGTTGTATCTTATAGTTTTTAAAAGATTGTTTTTATACAAATATTATGTAGGATTAATATCATATCAAGTCACCAAATCTTTTCAAAAACCTCAACTTATGTTGTAAAATTCTTACATGGGTCAGATATCTTATGAGTTGGAAACATTTTATACTATTTAATCTTCTTATATAGAGATGACTTCTTACAAAATCCATAATTGTATCATAATATTTTAACACTTTAACAATTTTACAAGTGAAAACATTTATATAAAAATATTACACTATGTATGAAAGAGTTCTAATATTTTATGAACGGATCATTAATTCATAGGATAGGTATCTGAGTTTGAATGCATTATTTAAATATTTTTAAAAAATAATTCTTTCATATTAATTCACCCCATTTCCACGAATCTGCTACACCTAAGAATTAATTCATATGAGAATATAGTGTTCAAATTTTCTATCTCAATATTAATGTTATTATTTATTCAATAAATACTTAGAACCTTTTTAATTTAACTTAAGAAATTATTAATCACTTCACCTAATCTAAAATCATCATCTAAACTCTTGTAGACAATGATTCCTTCATAATCACATGTCTTTAACTTAATTATCAAGTCAAACAATAATCCCCTATATGGATGATACTTTAATATAACTATCCATGGTATTTCAAGAAACAAATACATTTCTTCCAAATTTATTTTCCATATATAATGGAAACACCTCACTCATATCTTCTCACATACTATAAAAAAATTAGAAGAATTATCCTCATAGTTATAGAATCCCTAATTAGTAACAAAAAAATATTAATTTTGGTCACTTTAAATTAATTAATGATGAAAAATAGAACCAATAATACACCACATATAAAAAAATTTCTTAAGGATATCCCATTTTCAACTCCCAAATCAACCCATAAAAGTCACTTAAACTAGCCATGATTGTACACCAAACACCTTCTCATTTGAAGTAATTTTTTAAAAATACCATATACAAATGAAAAATCTCACCCAACCTTTAATTGACCCTAGAAATCTCATAATAAACCAAAAAAACCAATTTTAAAACCATAAATCAATCCCCGATATAAGTCATGATTTAATCATACATAATTCATTCACTATAATATACCTTCTAAGGGGTCAATTAAATCAATCCAGACTCACCTAGACACTTTGATACCCAAGGTCTAATAATATTAAGAAAACACCCTCACTCGCATACTTAACAGCCCATACAACCACATAAAACTACCACAACATGTTTAGGATATACTACCTTAACATTAATTAAAATTTATCATTATTTCATGCAATAAAATACAAGTCTGAACCACCATATCCATAAAATCAACCCTAAACCCTTATAATTAGGTGTTTAGGAAGGATAAAGGGGGAAAATGTGTTAAATCACCACTAGGGTGCTAGACTGGGAGATACATTTGAAGGAATAACCACTCTAGCCAATGAAAATTGAAATGGTGAATGTGAGAGAATGTAGGATCATGAGATATAAAAAGGAGTCCCAACATTGAGCCAAGATCAAGTAGTGAGTGATGGAATAAGGGAGAGGGAGTTTAATCTAGTGGGAAGGATTCTAAAACTACCCTAAAAAGGGAACATTGAATCCACAAGGTACTCGATGCAACTTTAGAAGGTATTCGATACATTTACCTGACAACTTTTCCACCCACACTAGCCACCAAGTGGGGGATCTATCCTCTATAAAGCTACTATACTAGCCAAGGGCGGTTTCCTTACACTGAGTACTTGATATCCTCCTACTGTATTCCTATAGGGGTACCTTAAAACCCTTCTTTGAATACCCCTTGATTGAAAATGTTGATTCCCACCAAATGAGCATCAGAAAATATAAAAGGGAATAAATACCAAAAGTATTAGTATTACTTCCTCCACAAAACAATGGAAGGTAATATTGAAAAGGGTCATGAATTTCATAATCCTCCAAATCATTTTTGATCACCTCACCATCAAAAGTTTTTGAGAATAGTACATTTACAGCACATGAACTTCTTCATATTACATGGAGCCCTCTTGGAAATTCCATTTATTATTTTGAAAAATGAATTCCTAGAGAACTCATCTGCATCAATCAACATGTCAGTCGACAAGTGCCAAACAACCAACCAAAAATACTAATAAAATAAAGGATAAAAATATGAAAAATATAAAATCCTCTTGTGGTGAAAAATAAATATCCAACATGCTCAAGCAGTTCAAAAGACATCCCAAAATCCATAGGGACATGCCTATTATATCTCACATGAGCCTAAGGAAATGCATTAGGATCCATAGACAATCCATGGGGCTTCCTTGATAATTATCATTCATCACCAAAAGACCCTTTATCAGTCACACAACACGTTATCAATGGGGAGAGTGATTTTATTTGACAACACTCATATGGATTTGGGATACCCCCAACCCTTGAAAAATAAATAATTAAATAATCGGGTAAAAGATGAAAGATTCTCGTGGAATGAGGATACACAAGCCTTTACATGAAAGGGATTATATTCCCCAGTTGATCATAGTCAATCATGTGAGGTCCCCCTCAACATGCCAACATAATATCATAGAGTTGTATATAAATATCCATATAATCTCGTGAAGGCTCCCTGAAAAACCACCTTTATCTCATGGAAGACCCTGGAAAAAGAATCTTATATCATCTGGTTTCCTTACCAAAGACTTATTAATCTCAAGAAAACCTACAAATGTGTCAATTTGATGTTGTGGAGACTCCTAGAAAATTAAAATTGGTTAATAAAAGTTCATCTATTCATCCAAAGAAAAAAAATGGGGCATTGATGGGACACTCGTTTGGTCTAATAAAACCATGTGATTCCCCTGGGATTAGCTATGGAAGGATCTCACTAAATGTGTGACACCAAATTCCACCACAAAATCTAGTACAAATCTATGAGATACACACCATGTAGGGAGGTGTATAACTGGTTGGTGAGGCCTATAAATTCCTCCCCCATGGCACAAAAAATGCATCCTTGATCGATCACACATGGGAGCATAGTATTAGAATTCTTAGAGTATCTAATCACATGATCATGAGGTTTTATTTCAGGTAAGAATTTTCAGAACTACCTAAGGGATCATGCAACATGCATAGGCATATCATGTGATCACTCATAAATCACATGGAGGACTATTGAAATGAAAATTAGATTAGGAAAAGGACATCCTACATATCAGTTGGGTCATACAAAACCTAAATAATAAGCTAACATTGGGCAAACCTGAGGCACATATGAAATAAAGGCCGAAAAAAGACTAAATGATGGGATACATATGAGAAACAAATATATTCTGATCCTTATTCACATTCCTTGATTCATATAGGTGATATGAGATCACCCAAACATGTCCCTCAAATCATGTGATCCTCCCTCAACATACTATTTAGATCATGTGATGTCCCTTGGAAATGTAAATAAAGTTGCATGAAACCCTCTGGGCATGCCATCCAAGTCTTGAGAATCCTTATAGAATTTCTAAACAAAACCTTGTGATGTTCTCCAGGAAGGTCATCCAAGTCAATCAACGAAACATGGGAAAGTCAACTAGGTATCATGATGACACTGATACATGTCAAACTAGATCATGTAATTTATTCAAGACAAAATAGATAGGTTATTCCACATCCTATAGGTAATCATCCAGGATCTTGAGATGTCCTTTAGGGAAGTCATCCAAGTCATATAGCACCCTCTAGACATGACGAACTAGATCATCTGATGTCCTTTGAACGTACTACCCCGGTCATGCGACATCATCCGATCACATAACCCTAGATCATGTGAAATCCTCCAAACACATCAGCATGGATCATGTGACATCCTCTATAAAAGTTATCCAGGCCATGTGATAACCTCCATACATGTCAGCCTAAATAAGGGAATTCACTCTAGAAATTTCATTCAGGTTATGAAAAATCTTCCATATTAGTCAGATAGATCTTGTAATTGTATTTGGACATGTCTACTAGTTAACCAGGACATGTCTAGACATCCTCAAAAATGTCCAATAGAAAATCAAATAACATTAGGTGAACAATCAATACATGTTGATCCAGAACTACAGGATATGATATCTTTTTACATTGGATATATCAATGAAACCGAAGTGTGTAAGCCCTAATCAACATCATAATATGATATGCCCCCATATAAGGGAATTCTCATAGTGTAAGCCCCGATCAACATAAATTTGATGAATCTGATTCCCTCCATAACCAAGACATGTAGGATACCTTCCAAAAGGCCAATCTGAAATGGACACCCAACTTGGTGTATTCCTCACCATGTCTCTGAAATTCCAACCATCAAGACCAAATCACTGATATGGGATGATTATCTTGCCTCATCCATCAGTGGATTGAAAAGAAAACTAAACTACGATGACTCTGATTCCTACCATAACCAGTATATGTTGGATTCCTTCTTATGTCCTGGGATACATATTAAACATCCAAAGGGATATCCTAACACATAAGTCCTGCATCCATATAAAGTGAAACTAATTACATTATATCCCTTATTTATCATGATGAACTTTTCCTACATGGCATTAGGGTGTTTAAATGATCATATTATTCACATCATGAATCTACACAATCTATGGAACCCTTAGTGTGTAAGCCCTTATCAGTGGAATGATATGACTTCTCTCATAAAATCACATCTACCTCAGGGTTACAAGGGAATGAATGAACTATGGTAACTCTAATTTCTACTTTAACCAGGAAACACATGATAAATCCTTAAGAATAGAGTTCGATATATGGTGCCTAAGCACCCCAATATATATATCCTTTCCAAATAATGCTAAAATTCATGATTTTAACAAGCTACATGAGTTTTAATTAATGTTATAAATTGGATATGCATGACACATCATATAGGTTCAATCCCATCAAAGAAATATTAATCTCCTCCCTAGATGACAACACATTATGATGTTCCTAATAATATGTCCTCAACATATAAGCTTCGGCCCACTAATAAGAAATTGATGAATAAACTCAGATACATACATATGGATTAACTAATATATTCCCCTTTTTATATAAATGCATTCAACCTATGATCATTTTTAGGGTAATAAGTCCAGTATCTAGATTAAGAAGTGATACATGAACATATCATAATGCTATAAGAGAGTCTAGAAGTCGGAAACAGTTCCCCCAAAATGGTGTGATGAGCCCAACCTCCCATCCTCTTGAACAATGCGAGTTCATAAGTTTCATTGGGTCTAGAACCACAATTGACTGCCTACATTTGGAAATAAGACCTATATCCAGTTATGGATGTGGGAAACTTTGGGAGTTTCTCTGAAAGGTAAACATCAAGTGAAAACCTGATGTGTATGATTTTAAAGACATTAACCCCCCCCCCACAATCAAACTGTTTGGCCAATCCCTTAATGAAAATTTTTATGAAAAAAATGGTGAACCTGATGTGAAGTCAACTAACTATGTCATATCCTTCAAAAAATAAAAAGTATAGACTGATCGATTATCATTGGACCATTTTATTCTCACAACATGGGTGATAACCATTTTCGCGTTTCTTTCTAATTAAACAAAAATGGTGACCCTGTAGTGAAGGCATCTAAATATGGAATCTCCTTCACAAAATAAAAAAGATAGACTACCCAGTTCTCATTGGAACATTTTTTGTCACCACATGAGAGATCAACATATTCCAGTATCTTTCGAACAAAAAATTGGTAAACATAACATGAATTTACGAAATAACATAATGATTGGTTTACCATGTGTCCCGCTATGTTGTTTCCATATCCAACACAAACATGAAGAACAATACATAAATCTTAGGGATGATCCTCTATAACCAGGGTTATCATGAAATAAGTCCATCATTTCTTTGAAATTTCCACATGAGTAGAATGTTTATACTGATAATAAGAATGGGTAATTGTGTTACCCATGTATATCTGATTGAGAACATATCATACCTATGATGATGTACTGATCGATGACATTGTTCCTTGTAGTCTTCATGACTGTAGGATACTTATCTCATAAATAACACCCTAACCCCTGATATTTTCTTCACCTAGTGTCGGATTTGGAAAATTAATTACAAATCCCACCCCTATGGCCCTTCGTATGACCTCACCAACCCGAAACCTTTAGTACATCAGGGTGGAAAATGAAATTTTGTAGGACATCCATCAACATGAAATGATCCCAAAAATTGAGGCTACCCAAGAGGGTCTCTAATTGTTGAATCTAATGAGTCTATATAATCTAAAAAAAGATGTTGTAGAGAAAGTTCCACTCATCACCACCACCAATAAATTTTGGATCATATCTCTAGAGCGTGAAAATAGCCACCTTATGTATCTAATGAAGGTGGATCAAGGAGTCACTATGACTCCATTCGGGTTCAGAATCATCCATAGAGGGTTATTTTCAACCAACATCGCTATCTCCATCCAACCAATTCCATTTGGTCACTTACTGAGGGTACCACATGACACATTTCCACCTATGATACCAATGAATGGGAAAACTTTAGACACATTGGGCATGGAAATACCCGGATAACTGTGAGTGGGATTATAATCCCACTCCCATTGAAAAATTCTCTTTGACTTATTTCAGAGGTATCCAACAAGCAAGCCCATATACTTTCTCACTCAGAATAGGTTCGTAGAAATATTCCTATAAACATCATGGGAGACATGAATATCCTTATTCTCATGTGTGAAGTCCATCAGCATATCCCAATGGAATAATGAGGGGAAAAGTGGGCTCATATTCCCCCTTCAATCGAAGATATCTTCAAATATATTGTGGATAACAATAATGTGTAGGCTTAAATACCTTTGCACACTTTTCTAAAGTACCATTACAATTTAATAACTACTAAATAACTCCACCAACATATTCCTACATAAGTAAAAATATAGGGATAGAGGCATATTCATATCCCCCTAGCCATGACATCCTAACACTCCGATACGTATGAGAAGTCAGTTTCTTTGAAGATAGTGCACATTATTTATCTCATACAAGATGATTATTGGTATATTCTTTTGAAGGATGAGGCACCTGAATAGGCCCATATTCTCATTCCAACTAGGGATCACCAGGTGAGAGCATCACATCCCTTGGCACAGGGGAACATTCTTATGAAAAAAGAACCACAACATATTCCAAAGGCCTAGGATCAGGCTAATATCCCCATTATGTCTGAGGCTCACCAAGTGAGAGAAGCACATGGATCAGGAAAAGAACATATTTTTATCAAAAAAGACTAGTTAAATATTAAAAAGGCCCATGGTTAGGATCATATCCCCATTATATATAAGGTTCACCAAGTGAGAGTGTCACACTCCTCATGATAGGCTCATATTCCTATCAAAAAAGACTAGAAAATTACTCCAAAGTTGCAGGATCAAGATCATATTTCTACTTTAACTGTGGTTTACCATGTGAGAATGGAACATGCCTTTGGATAGGCTCATATTCCTATCAGTTAACCTACCTATAATATTTTGGTAGATCTCGAAATCTAAGAACATATTCCTACTTCTGTTAATGAATGATTGTACTCGAATCCTTCCAAGGATATGGAGGAATAAGATCATATCCCTTCTCCCATTCTGAAGTTATATCAGCATATTCTGTTGGGGAATTCATATTCAAGAAGGCCTTATAATCTCGTTCCAAATGGGACTCACCAAGTGAGAGAATCACATGCCTCAGGACATGCTCATATTCATGTTTCAAAATACTGGAAACATACTTCGAAGGATCAGGATCAGGCTCATATCCCTATTCTAAACAAGGTTCACTAAGTGATAATGAAACATGCCCTATGATAGGCTCGTTTTCCTATTAGTGAAGCTACTTGGTATATTATAGAATATTCTCAATTTAGGGTCCATACTCCTGTAACACCAGATAGTTATCAACAGAATCTGGAATCCGTTATATAGCAGACTCATATCCCTACACAATTACAAAAGGAAGGTCAGCATATTCTGAACATGACATAGAATGTGGCTAATATCCCTAATATTCTCAATTCAAGTGTCACTGAGGTTGTTCAAGACACATTCTCAATATCTCCATGGATTATCAGCTCTTTAAATGAAGTAGAGGTTGATCATTACTATGATATTCCTCCTCATGGTAGTGTAGAGATGGATCACATATACTACAATCTTGACATCCATCATGGATAACCACCCCTTGATGATATCAACCATGGACAAGGAAATACTACCCTTGATGAGACACCTCTATAAAGAGATATTCTCAAAACTCAGACAACTTTGTATACAGAAGTTCTCAGAACATCGCGGTCAATCGTATATAGTTCACCATCAACTTCCAGTAGAACTCCACTCTGGTTAGTAGGTGACACTGATAAGCACCTTCTATGATCAACTAGAGGGAGGCATGTAAGTCCGATTAAGAGGATTCCAACATTGAAATATGGAGAGAGTTATTAAGAAAAAACCTCCTCATCATGTTCTGGACCCTTTCCAAATCTGAATATGAGATCCTAGAAGAACTAGAGAAGGAGTGAATGACTTATCTATGGAAAAATATGTGGGAAATGTATTATCGGATGAAGGATAGATACCTCCATTATTTAATATATGAGGGTCACCTTCATACCATCAAGATAATCTATTTTCAGCTTGACCTGGATGGTATCTCTAATGACCATGACCCAAAACAAGAAAATCATAGTGCAAATATATAGTATACTTGTCGGCATTTCATCACAATTATTAAAAAATTAATCACTGAATCCATTTCAAGAATCTCAATTCAAAGATGGAGAATGTATATAGTGTTACACTTCATCATAACCTTGGAATAGTATACCCCATTATATATGACATCTTGTAATGTCATATCCTCTAAAAAAATCATAAGACCACATAAAATGTGGGCCACTTTGTCACAACCAAAGTTTGACCCCTCTTAAATTGGGATAAGACTTCATTAAAACAGGTATAGGACAATCTATGGATCTTTTTATAATGTCTCGAACCTCTCCGGTCCTTTACTCTTTGAAATCTAGTGGTTGAGGTGTTCTAGGAGGCATCAATGACTCATTTCAAGAGTTTTCCAAAAATCCTATTTTTCTAACGGTGATTTAATAATGTTATGACACTGAAAGTAGGTCGCGATGGGGAGTCCTGATGGTGATTTGGATTATTGAGTTGCATCAGTGAGTCAGAATAGTGACTGTCATCGGTATCTCACCAATGGTGACTTGCACCAGTAGCTCGCCAACGATGACTTTCACTGGTAGCCTGCCAATGGTGACTCCACTAGTAGCTCACCAAGGGTGACTCGCATCGGTAGATCTCTAGTGGTGACTCGCACTGATAGCTCTCCAATGGTGACTGACACCAGTATCTCTCCAATGGTGACTCACACTGGTGAGTCATCCTGTAGTAGCTCATCCAACAGTGAGTCATGCAACGATGACTCATCCACCGATAGCTTATCCACTAGTGACTCACAATGGTGAGTCATCCACTAGTAGCTCGTCCAATAGTGAGTCACCCAATGGTGACCCATCCACCGGTATCTCATCCACCGGTGACTCGTAGCAATGACTCACCCAATAGTGAGTCATTTCCAACGGTAGGTTGTGAATTGTGTTTCCAATTTCCCACAGTTTCTCCCCTTTGACGTTTTATTTGATGTAAAACACATTCAAATATTTTTTAAGGGATTTATGGCTGATTAAAATCCCATAACTCACATTTCATTTTTCCTAAGGGTTTGGGTACCTTTACTCAGTCAAATCACGTAAGAATGACCAGATTCACCTTTAATGGAAAATCTAAACCGTATCTTGAACAACCACTCTGTTTCTATTTTCAAAACCACCAAGATATCTTCAGCATTCATTCTTCATTATTTTTTCCTCAGTATAGGACAATTAATATTCTAACTCTCATAGGATTAATGCGATCGAACTACAATCCTCAGATCATGTTCCCTTGGAGTTTCCTACTGCCTATGCACCCCCTGTTTTGGTGCAACCAGGAAGTGTCAATCAGTCCTTGATATAAGGTTTTTTCTACCTAATTTTATTGGGTTCCTTGATATATATTTTCCTTTCATTTCTCTTTTACATGTGATGGAATGTGATCTCCATGTTTCTAATGTATCTTTATAAGTTTTTGGTTGATGCGGTTGTGCTACAACATCCTTAGGTGGATGCAGTCATTACAAGAGATATGATTGTGATCTGTTTTGTTGGATGTTCTCATGTAAATAATGTTGAAAACCTTTTGAGGTAGGGGATTCATTTCTTCTATATCTATTTACTTGAAATTGAAGAGTTATCATGATTTATCCCATGGGATCATAATGGAATTGACATAATAATTATTTGAACCAGATTAAAGAATTAGTATCAATTTCATAGCATTGTTATTGCCTCTTGTTTTTATAGATAGTGTGTTATATATGATTTTCTTGTTTATCATGTTTTTATTTATGTAAATTGGCAAAGAACGTAAATCCATAATTAATTGATAATTATTTGGCTAACTGTTTAAATTGGAATGTTAATGAATCTGCTTTTTGTTGTTGTAATTTGATGACAATCAAATTGATGACAATATGAATGTTTAATTGAATTGAATAATGAAACTGAAGAATGATTATAAATTTTGATAAAATAACTAAAGTCATGTTAAATTAATTGTTTAATCAATTGGTGATATCTTATGATATCTTCTTGTTAAGGTTGCATGTAGTTGGAACCTGTGGATAATGAATTGGTTAATTCAAGATGGAATATCAAATCGTTTGTGTGATAAATATAATACCTTATGGGGTCTAAGTTACCCACATAATTATAAAGGCCAACTTCCTTATACTTTGGAGACATAAGATCCTATTGTGTGTGAAGGATGAATGTCTTGTTTAGTTCTAATATCCCAGTTGATATGTTTGTTTATTTCCTACTACTTTTGATGTGAAATGATCTTGGGATTGCTGATCCTGGAAGGATATTTTGGTTTGTGGGGGAAGGGAGGCCCAATTATTTTGGAATAATGTGACACATAGATTGGAGAGATGCAAGGGTTTATTCATGTGGGTGTTAGGGAGGACACTAAAGATGGTGAAATAGGTTGATGTTGGGCTTACATATTGATGTGAAAGTTTGATGCTTGATAAATATAATGTTTGTTTATCTTCTTTACCTTCCACACTACTTGAATAATATGGTCATTCTTACCCTCCTTCCAAAATTGGCAATGACATGCAAGTTATTCCATGTGCTTTTTTGTGTTTAGCTTCTCAAGGATTGATGGGTCAATGCTTCTACTATAAGTGGAAAAGACTCGATAGGTAGCTCATCTACTCACCATGTTGTGCCCCTTTTGTTTGATATATTAAAATGATTTCATAGAATACCTAAAATATGGAAAGTGTTAATACTTTTAAATAAAAAAATAAATGATGTTTAACCCATGGGGTTGCAGCTTACAAGGATGTAATGATGAGGTTGTCCTTTTGAGAATCCCTGAACATAGTTTGGTTATTCTTGGAGGGAATTGATATTTGTTGAAATGATAATTAAATGTAATGTGAAATTTGATAATGGTTACTTACTTGTTAAATAATTAATTAACATAATGTTTAACGGATAAAAATTGATAAATTATCTTAATATATCTCTTTAAATGGTTGTGTTCTTATAGGATATATAGTCAAAGCAGTGCTATCCGAGAGTCCGAGAGATGTTAGATGCAGTTGATTCTATGACTATGTTATGCCCATAGTGTGGTTGTGAGATAAATTATATCTTGTATGCTTTTTGTTTCTATATGATACCCACCCTATCTGTTAGGGTGACTGACACCCAGGGGATTCTGAGCCTTGGGGGGGGGGTGTCTTCCCCAATATTCTAGTGGGAGGATGGATGGATGACTACCCCCTTCAGCCCCACTCTCTTCTCTTGGTAATTACTTGTTTTAGAATACAAAATGGTTAGTTTTCCCCATATATGTGTGTAGACAGCTGTAATGTCTTGTGGTTATTTCACACACATATATTTTGGATATAGTTTCCTATGGACTACTATATGTATGAATTGTATCATCTATGATGGATTGAGGATCATTACTCGGTGTATGGGATGTGATGGCTTGTGGTATAATACCCATCATATGATTAACGTTATACAAGCTGTGGTGGCTCCTAGAAACTACCTGGTTACTTTTGGTTATGTAGATGCGGTGGTTCTATTGCACAATGTGCATGTATTGTTGCTTCGACTAGGTATCTTCAGGACAACCTTTTTGGAGAGAGATGCTCAAGAAGTGAAACATTTGGGAAAAGTGGAAAACCAATGGGGTAGTGGATGTGGGGTACCCTTGAAATTCCTTATTATATAATATTCTCTTGATTGTGATAATTAGTGAGAGTATCCACAGTGAGGAAGGGAACGTAGTATTCTTTTTAGGAGATGAGTTAGTTTCACCTATTGTTCACTTTTCTTTAGCATGATTTATTTTCTTTTTTCATGAGAGGATTTATGGAAGATACTACTAAGTATACTGTTAAAATCACCCTATGTATATATATAAAAAAATTAGGTTAGTTGGAGAGTTTTGGACATCAGGCTGATTACTACTAGCTTGGGATTTTTCAGGAGCTGTTTGGGCTTTACAATCACCACTATTTTTACTTTCTTTTGGTACTTTTAGTTTTCCATTTCATGTGTAGTAGTTCTTGAATGGAATTAAATTTGTGAAAATGGGTTTATTTTACTTGTAGTCTGATTAGGATTTGATTGGTGTCTATATTATCTCTCTCTTCTTCAAGCTTTCTTTTAAAGGGTAATTCCTTCCATCTGTGTGTTTGATATACCCTTAATGCGAGTTGCCTACCTGGGGCCTACAGGAGGCAGGAATCAAGGGTTATTATCTCTCTTCTCACATTTTTAGCCAATGAGGGGTACACTTTGGGTGGAGGGAGTTGTGAATATTTTAATTGGACCCCTCAGAATAATAGTAAGGCAGTTCATACATAGAATTCAAAGTCACAATAAACCCAAAAAATTCACGTTGAAACTAACTTCATTCATGGGAATCCATTTCACATGGATTCTATATGATCACAACTTCAACACATTAAATATATCGAAATAGAAGCTTCCATAGTATTCATTTATAACTAAAACCATCCCCCAGTTTGGGGGAATATCTACCACCACCTCCACCCCTCATATCATCAATTCCCAAGAGGATTCAAGACATATCGACTGAAGAACCCCCCCTAATCACACAGGGATGGGGTAATTAATATATTAATTACCATCACCTGGTTCATCATCCCCGGAGAGAGTCCTTTGGAAATAAAAGGTTGTACTAGATCAATCCTATCCTACTGGGATGGGGGTATTTATATCTCAATTTATGTCTTGGGAGTCATCAAATCCCTGATTGGAATCATTGAATCCTTGACTGTATGATAAAAAAATGCCAATGCTGGACCCAGATAGGCCCCAAGACACATGGATTGGGTCATTTTTCTTACGAAAATCAACAGATATAGAATTAGTCCTCTCCAAGTTTAGAGTTAAATATTTATGTCCGACATCCCATCTGTTCCTTACTCCATTGGAAAAATATCTACTGTTTGGGGCTTGTTATTCAATCACAGCTGGAAACTCTCTCGTGGTCACTACTCAAAAGATGACATGGGATGAGTATATGAAAAAGTCAATGAAACTCCACTGGGGGTATAATCCAAAATGACCCAATATGGTCAAGGGTATGAGAAATGACCCTAATGTGGGTAGTGCTGAATCATCATATTGTGTTGAGAGTAATGGAGAAACAACCATTTTTTGATACACCTCAATGAATTTCATCAACATAAACAAAACAAATAATATATATTATGAAAAAAATATTGACAACCATAATACATAAAATATATGCCTAAGAGGAGGATCGAGATGCACTCATGAAGGCTCCATGTACCCAATACCAAAGGACACTCTAAAACCTGGAACCTTTGAATATCGTGCTGGAAACTCTATATTAGAACACTACCATAGATAAAGGGAAAAGTGTGGCTACATTCCAATCACCACCACAATGTGTCTAAATTACTTCAATAGGGGAATTAATGAAATAATATGAGACTAAGATACAAAATAATAAAAACTTCAATGATGGGCTACTCAGGGAAAACATTTCCAATGGTTGTCATCTTCATGATGAGATGAATATCCATCCTCCCATACAAATGGTAAGATCTGATCTTCCTACAAGAGTAAAATATGAGCATCATACTAGCTCTTGTTATAGTAGCCCATCTACATAAATGAGGATGTAGAAAATGATCATGACATCCCTCCATTATGGTAATAGGCTCTCCCTCACCAGGGTGATCACTTAGTCTTCTCATGCATCGATAATAAGCAGGAGAGAAAATGAGGCCACCTAATCAATCCTCTTCCCTCCCTGTATATGGGATGTATCATAGGAATTAGTACCTATGAAACTGCTCAATTTTATAGATTCCTTTACTACTTTAATTGAATCCATGTAAGGGTGAAACACAACTACGAAACCTAAGAAGAAGCCATATTAAGAATGGGATGATGACACTTTTCCACCACCCAATTTATAAAATTCTAACTTCTCTACTTTTGAATGAGAGAAATACCTCTAATAGTATATCATGAACTTTGTATCCTAAATCAGTGTAATGATGGTCCCTCGAGATCAACAAGAGGAACCCATGTTGAGGTGTTTTATAAAAACTCTAAGATGGATAGACTTTGATTGGTATAAAATACTTCCAATAGGATCCATTGTAGGATGGGAAGACTGTCATCATGAATTTATTTATCATTTCAGAAATAAACTAATGAAGTTGAAAATTAATTGAATTGATAAACTGAAAGTAATGAGAAACTGAAATGGTTTCGGACTTCATATCCAAATGGAAATGTTTAACCTACTCACTCGTCATCCCTCTCCCACATGAGAAATTTCCAGAACTCTATGATGAAAATATCTGGGATGATTTGTAGAAACCTCTAATACTAATGAAGTATCTAGATGGGTTCTATGAGTTCAAAAAATGGAAGAACATTTGGAAGATTCCCTTCAACAAAACTGAACTAAATCATATCATTCCTTTAGCACAAAATAAAATATATAGAAAGGAAGAGACAAACACTGTTAATCTCAAACCGGTAGTTTTTCCTATCCAAGAACTTAAGCCGGTCCCAAACTGCCCAACACCTCATGTCGAGTGGCAATAACCACAAAATCCATTTCATCTATAAACCAAAAGAGATCAAGTCTACCTGATATTTGTGGAATGGTGGAATAAGGAATAATCCTACTGAAATTATAATGTCCCTAATTATTTACATAAAACTATGAAAAATAACCTTCTCAAGATACTTCATCCCAATAATCCCAACAAGGTCCTCCTCCCTGATCGTCCTAACTAATTCCGTTTCTATTGAAGTTTGGTTCATGGAATTTAGGATTTCTTACTCTTCAAAGACGTTCTATAAATAATGTTTGATTTTAAACAACAGATGATGGATAAATATCTACCACTAGTGACCAGAATAATAGTTTTCCAATAATAATAAGAACGTTATTGAAAACAATTTCCTACCAGGTGTTGATAGAAGTTCAATATCTAGGTCAATTGATAGATAGTTGACTGAGCTCATACCTCCTTGAGAGAACAAATTCATATACCCATAATTATTTAAACACCTATAGAGGTGATATTGAATATTCCTCCCAAATATGGATGCACCCATCTTACTGATGAAGTGATAGAAGAGGAAGATTCATATTCTACTCTGATGCAAGATTTTACTCTTACAAGTTTCCACCTTGTAAAATCCAAAACACGGGAAATTCCACACCAAAAGAAACACCCATTAGACAAATAGATCATATTTAGGTCTATCAATGTGATACAATTATCATTACCCTTATCTAATGATGAATATGTCTATGATTATGAATTCCCTATAACTGACCAGGGAACTGGAGGCCACATACATAGGAACCGAGGTTACATGGGACCATGAGGGAATTTATGAACCCAATATATTGGTCGTATCCACATAGAGGATGTATATATAGATAAGAGCCATGGGAAATCACACTAGAATTATTATCAGAGACATGGAGGTGTCCCAGAACCCTCCATCATTCATCCTCATCTAGTTGTTTTACATGACTGCCTAGTGGGGGGCAATTATCTTATCAACCCAAACAATAGAGAAAGGCCATAATGACCTATTCCATGGGGATAATATGATCCCTCAAACTATGACAAAATAACTAGGCCCATCTATCTTAGATTTCTCAGATATTGAGCTACACAATAAAGAGAAACCACACCTTGGGAACTGCTGACCTCTAGAATAAAAGTACAACATTTTAAAACAACTGGAAACTTTCTTAGCCAATATCTCAATATTGGATGCGCTCTATATATTTCAAAAGAACTAATGGTGGAACTATTTGAATCCCTCAAGACCCGATAGATGTTTTAAATGGAGGTCACTATATCCTAGGTTCATTGATTGGAGACCATGCCATTAGAATGCCATGTCACTATCTCGTTCATAGAGAAGGATTAGGAAGAGGCCATCCAGGGACAGATCATACCCCTATATGTTTCATAAATACTAAATAATTTTAAAATCCAAAGGTCTATGATTTAAAATGGTTCATATATAATCCCCATTATAACTTTTACCCTTTGATGTTTTTGATATAGCGATGGAGATTTATTTTCCACAAAGACGGCCATTCATGGGAATGATAAGCGTGAGAAAAAATCTATTGAAAGTTCAAGATCAAAACATAGTTTGGGGATCTTAAATCTAATATTGATTTTATGTTTATCCAGTAAGACACCACATATAATTTACGTCTCGAAAGACCTTGTCTTCACAGCCACATGGTGGTACCTTTAACATTCCATCAGTGTTTGAAATACCCCAATAATTGAAATTTCGTCATAATTCATGGTGATAGTTCCCACTTTTAGTTCTTCAAATCCACATATGTTGAATTGAGATTCTATAAAAAACAGAAAATAAAAAATGGTGAATGAAAATATATTGATTTCAAGACCTAATGGATTGGGGGACACCCCTGCTAATCCCTAGAGTATTATCGATAGTGATTATATGCTACCCATAAATTTAATTGAGGCAATAGATTTGATCCCAAATGTCAAGAACCGTTTTTTCCAAAATGATATTGGAAAATAAGATCATCTCTGGAATCTCTCTACAATTAATCTCGTAGTAGGGGATGATAATGTCTTTTCCAATGGCCTGTCTCATCTAAATAGTTATAGAGATTCCCTCAGATCATCAAATATTCTTGAAATTTCTCAACATAATAAAATATAGAGAAGAAGACGTTGAGCTAAAGAATAAACCTCCCTTATTTGATAAAGGTTTATCTACAACCATTAATGAGGAAATGAATGTAAATCTAGGAATAGAATAAGAACCATGCCTAAAATAATTAGTGTCACCCTTATTATTGAAGATAAAGTGATATAGATAACTTTTATGAAGAAACATTCAATTTTGATTTGTTGTAATTATATTGAAATGACTAGACTAAATATATTTATATCTATGAATAGTCTCGAATTACCTGATGACCATCGAGGTTTCAAGAAGAAAACCGGGAGGATTAAAACCTCCCTTGATACAAATGTAGAGGTGGAAATCGATAAAAATCACAATGAATTTTTTTTTCTTAGAAGTGGAATACGGAAGATGGATCACCAACATTATACCTTTTAAGAAATAGAATGGGAAAATTGGGGTCTGCATCGATTTCAGAGACCTTAATCGACCCTTTCCAAAGGAAAAACTAAAATTTTTTATCAATGAACTCTTGCTACTACTAGCTTCCAAGCCCTTTCCTTCCTAGATGGGTACTTAGGGTTGAATCAGAAAAATATAGACCTTGAAGATGAATAAGTCACTACCTTAAGATTACCCCAGTTATATTCTCCTATCAGGTCATTCCATTTGGCATGGATAACTCTAGAAATAATTTTCGACTCACCAAGAATAATATATTTCATCCCTTCTTAGGATGAATAGGTGAATGTTATATTGATTACCTGGTGGTAAAATGTCAACAATGAGGTGACCACTTCACGGATCTTCAAACAGTCTTCAAGAATTTATGGTAGCTTAATCTAAATATGATTCCATTGAAATGTTCTTTTGGTGTAACATATATAATGTTCCTTATGTTTTTGTTATTGCACCACAAAATTGTGGTTTTCATTGAGAAGTCTAGTGAAATCCTACAAATGTCACATCATTCGAATCTCGATGAAATGTGGGGGTTATGGGGGAACCTCTCTTATATTCAACATTTCATAGCTAACCTAGATGGAATATATATTCCCTTCACAAAGAAAATGAATAAGGGGATTGACTATCGAAGGGATATGGGATTCCAAGAAGTCATAGGGGATCTCATGTAGTACTTACTAAACCCACCAGTTCGGATTCAATTGGTGTAAGGAAAGTCACTCATATTATATGTGGATTCCATGGAATGATCACTTAGTACACTCCTCACATAGAATAATGATTCATGTAGTGATAATAGTCTATACTATCTCATCCTAATTATTTTAGGTACTTTGATCTGACATTATGATATCAAAAAGAATTTCCTCAGACTCATCATTTCAGTTAAAAATATGAGGCATTACTCACATCACGATGAATTCCACCTGACCCCTTGTATTGATCTTCTCAAGTAGATACCTAGTCCTCCCATGATGACTGGAAATTTTTCCTGATGGAAAGTCATTATAAAATAATATGACATTCAGTTCATGTCACAAAAGTTATTGAAAGGGAAGGCCCTGGCTAATTTCCTCATGGCACACCCCAGTCCTGACAACATGCTAGTAGACCACAAACATGTAGATAAATATTTTTAATATTCCCATGACACCCCTTGAACAAGGGTGATGTTTTTTAATGGCCCCTACCAATGACCTATTATTAATTGAATGGAAGACCTAAAACTCAATCAGGTTGGGTTAGGGATTTTATTTTTTTCGCCAAACAAAGAAATTTTCCCTACTATTTCTCACTATCTAATGCCTATAAAAAATAATGAGGCTGAATACCAATCCCAAATTTCTGTCTTGGATGTACCCCTACAACTACAAATAACAAACCTAAACATAATAGGGGATTCAAATCTTGTGATAAAGAAGATCAATAGTGAATGTGCTATCAAAAAGGAATAATTGGACCCTATCATTGGATATGTTTAAGGACCAATGGAAAAATTCCCTTTCGGGACTATGCTTCATCATGTTCCCTGATCAAAGAATGCTCGTGTGGATGAATTAGCTAACACAACCACATTCATGGCTGACCCTGATTTGGAGGAAGAAATCTTCTTCACCGCACATCAAATAATGGCCTCATTGATCATTTTCTACAACATAGAGAAATTAAATCAGGTGAACACAACCTTAGAGCATTATGAACCGATATCCATCTACGGATGAATGAATCACATAATTATTTTTCTCCAAAATGGGACTCTCCCGACATACCAATGTAGAAGGGAATATATTCACCGCTGAGTAGTGAACATTTCCCTATAGTATGGTCCAAAAGATTAGAAATACCTATCAAATAATAGATTATAAGGAATCCTCCTTAGATTAATAATAGAAATAGATATTTCACCATAATGGAAGAAGTCCCTGAAGTCTCCTACGATGCTCATCAGTATAGGACTTGGCTCTCCCACCAAATCAGGAGGCTGGGTTACTAGTAGAAAACCATCGTACATGATTGTGTGGAATTCACCAAGAAATGTCATGAGTTTGACATTAATGAAAACTTCATTAATTAACCCCCATAAATGGTATATATAGATAATTATTCTTATCCAGTTTACATATGGTAAATGAATGTTTTGGGACTATATCTCCTAGCCACATCAAAGAAGTTCAACTACAAACTTACTTCTACTAAATTCTTTTCTAAATGGAATACGGAAATACATTTCAAGGATTTTGGGATGAATAATATCAAAAAATTCATGAATTACCATATCATCAATGGGTTTAGAGTACCTTAAATGATATTTATGGAAAATGTAATGAACTTTTATTCCATGAATTTGAAGAAAATTGTATTAGAAGTACAACATCAATTCCAACCAGTCATCCCACAATCATGAAAAAAAAGATAGAGAGAGAGGCATTCAATAAGTCTTTGTAAAATATACTATAAAAGATTCTAAATAAGGACAAGATGTCCAATATGGAAAATATAATAAATTATTTATGGTCCTACCATACCACTACACATATTGCTACATAAGAAAATCCATATGAACTAGTGTATGGAATAGATGTGTTGTTTCCCATATAAGTCATGTTTACCTTAATTCAGATAGCCATTTTCCAGAAAATTTCAGATGATGATAAATCACAAAAGTGCATGTATGAGTTGTAATGACTAGATGAGAACATTTTTCATACATTTCACAATCTTGAAGCCCATGATAATCATATTGTACGATCCTTTAATAAAATGGTTAACCTCATATCATTACTTCAAGGAGAAATTGTATTGACTCTTAGAACCCCAATGATACTAGGAAAGAAGCCTCTATATATGGAACCTAAATGGTAAGAGACTTATATATAACATAACGTATAACACAATGGAGATTAATCATTGGACACATTCGATTGGGATCAAGTCACCCCCACCAATGCATATTTTCTTAATAAATAATTTTCATAGGTATTGTCAAGCATCCATTGTCTTTGTTGAATGAAATTAAATGAAAAAAATAAGTCCTAGTAGTATGAAATGAAACTACACAACATCCTTAGTCCTTATAATATGACATTAATGTTCAGAGAAAATGTCATAACATCATGATGTAAAACTGCATTGATCTGCAATATTACTCATTTTTTCACAGAGATTTACCCTAGTACTCACTGTGTGACATTAAAATTAATGAATGATGTATTATCTGTGTGACATTAAACTGCATGGTTTTCAATAACTTTGTACATTTTGACTCTCATTTCAATGAGACATGTAGGGAATCCTCAATCCTATATTGCAGTCCAGCCACCACATGATACAATATACCCCCATCCTCTCCTTAATCACCTCTATATTATGAGAGGAACCTTTTACACTTATTTTTTAACAGACCTATCATTACTAATGTGATATTATGAATTTTGGTAAGGGTTTCCCCACACAAACAAGGAATATTAGTTCAAAATGGGATTATTATTTTCCTAGATGTATGAATTTAAAAGGAACACCATACTTCCTTTCCACATAATTTTAAACTGCATGGTTTCTAAAAAACTATGTGTGGCTTGATTCCTATCCTCATAGGATACAAAATTATTCCTAGATATCCAATACTGGGCCAAACTACAACATTAAATGAGAACAATTCCCCCTATGTGTGTGGGTCAGACCTTTAAGGAGTGATTCCCATTAAATAACTACGCGCGATTTGATTCATGCAATCACATGATTAGTAGTGATGCCAAGACATCCATTCTCGGTCCCATTCACCACAATCCATTTTCACTTTAGAGACCATACAACTTTTCCACATGGAGTTAATCTAAATGTTTTCTCAAGAACTATGTGTGTAATGATTCTTGTCATCATAGGATATGTAGTGTCACCCAGATCTACAATCCTAGGCCCAACTACAAAAATCAATGGGAACAAGGCCCCCCTTTACATACAGATCAAACCTATATTAAGTGTTTCCCATTAAATAACTCTACCCGACTTTATTACTTTGATCATGGGACATGTTATGATTACTAGACCTCCATTCTCAGGCCCTGTCACAATATTCTCTTTTTACATCAGTGATATTTCATAAAAGAATTACTCAAGGATTGATTCTTGCCATTACATGATACGTAGGGAAACCCGAATCCTATAGTCCCAAGTTCAACCACAACATATAAAATAATAAAAATAAATAACCCAAAATTCATATGGTATGTACCTATGAAATGAATTTCCTAGTCATACAATATTAAATTGCATGATCAAAACAATATATACCTCCTGTTGAAGAGGAATGGGTCCTATAAGCTAATTTTTTTATAGACGAGTTAGATATACATTTGGATTGCTTGGACATGATGAATATGTGAAATAATGTCCTTCAGATACAACCATATTCCAATAATCTTTTGTATGGAAAAAATATGCTCCCCTCAAAGATCTCCCAAGGACCTCTTGTAGAGCATTCATGTCGGTTCCCACATCCTCACAACATGGTATTAAATTGAATGGAAAATTTCCTTATCGCATGACATCAAAACTGCACACCAAATATGTCCTAACTACAAGAAATTAAAATTTGTAGGAAATCATCCACTATCATCCCTTATCAAAGCACCACAAGAGAATTACACCAATAAAACAGAGTATGAGGTGATCCTGTCATCCTTTAATCCAATTGGCCCATGCATCACACATCATGTTTTGAGTGCCTAGTGTTTCCAAAAACCGTTCATGGCCCTTATGAAGGAAAATAGATCTCTCTATTTGACCATGATACTAATGTATAAGGGCTTTGACCTACCAAAATTGGGACACCTTTGGCCCATATGAAGAACATTCTGGTCCTTGTGAGCCTGACATTACCATGGTTGGACTTAGCACCTGAGGGTGTTTTGGGCCATCCCAGACATGATTTTTGCATATCATTACTCAAGAATTGAGAAAATTGAGCCCTAATTTACAACATTTTCATATCCCTATTAGTAAGATGTTGGACTACTCTTGACCATGGGTATCCTAATTGGGTTATTTGTAACATTTCCCTCATATCAAGTCTATGTGTGTCACAACCTTAATGTACCTACACCATGGCCAAAGCTATGTGTCCAGAAACCTTATCCTATTATGGGACAAATAAAAAGATCATGAATTACTAGTAAATCATAAAAAATAATATCCAGGTTGAAAACCTACAAAGTGTGCCTAGAGAAAAATTCATATCTCCTCTCACTAAATACTTCACCTCCAGATTTTAGAAAAAAATTATGGAAAAAATAAATTATCCAAAAATCTCATAGGACCTAATTTATAGCCCTAGTAAAAATTGATCCACTCTCATTAAACCCCATCATCATGAAAAAGTTATATTAATCATTTTTCACATCTCCTCGTCATGATAATGTGTTCACTATGTGATGACACAACTTTTATGGTTATCAAATCCTTCTTGAATCAAACATATACCATGACTAACAGTTCATGATTTATGTTCATTGGGTTGCCACAAACCTTACACATCCATTGGAAGGGATAAAATTTCTCTCTGTTTAACCATGATATAGATGCATAAGGGTTCAATCCAACCACTAGAGACATATTGGCTATATAAAATATTTTTCTGATCCTTGTGAGACTTACTTCACCGTGGGAGATCTCATCACATGAGTGTGTTTAGGGAAATCTCCGACATGATTTTACCATAACACCCTCAAGAACTGAGTATTTTGGTCCATGATTTAAAATCCCCATAACAATAATATTTAAGCGGATTTGATATCCATGATGGTACATCACTGTGTATTGTACCCTTTATTAGGGAAGGAATGCAGCAACCCATTCTTGAACCTTTTGATGGCCCACACCATGTGACTCAAGGCCAAATGGTGTAGGTTCAAGCATCCCAAACTAAAAGACAAATTTACCTAGGGTTCGAGAATCGTTTCGGTATAGTTTTCTTCCTCATACCCCACTACATTTATTAGATGTTTGAGTCTTCTCATATCGTTAATGTCCCTCTGAAAAGAGTGGGGATGAACTCTACTTGACCTAGCTTGTATGACCTATAGACTCATGCATAAGGGATTTAACCTACCAATTATAGGAATAACCTCCTTATAGGAAAGGAAATCCAATCCTTGTGATCCCCAGTGACACTATGGTAAAACTCTGAAACATAGGGTTTTTTGGGTCACCCCCAGCATGTATGCCCCATTCCATGATTCATTGACACAATCTCTTGGACTTCTGATTTAAACAACCCATTTTCCAACTCTCCATGTGGAATTTAATTCCATAATATTTATTCCTCAACCAATATTTCCCCCACAAACCTTTCAAAACCCTTTAAAAATAGAGGGGACACCCCAATTCGTGCATGCTACTAATTTATAAAGGCTTTAAACTACCAAGTAGACGAATCCCTTCCTTTTAGGAAAGGAACTCCAATCCTCAGAAACCTTGTAAACACCATTAAAATAACTCAAAACCATAGGGTTTTTTTGTTCATCCATGTAATGTATAAGGACCCGACCTTAAAAAAATACATAATTTTGAATGAAATGAATAATTCAAATCGATGGTCTTCTTTAGGTTTAGAGCTTTACAGAAATAGGCCATAACATATACATAGCAATTTGAATATTACATGTAGACACTTCTACTCAGTATCTATTTTTTATATAATAAAAATTCTTAAAAAAGTGTCTGGTCTAGTTCCATATTTTAGAAATCATGTCTTTTCCTTGATCACAGCCTTAACCCTATTCATCTTTAATTCCTATGAAAAACATTTCAAAAAAACATGTGATGAGCAGAAAAATCTCAGTAAGCATTATAAAATAAATAAAGAAAACAATAGTCCATAAAAACATAATCTTTTTGAAATACCTCATGAAATAATAAGATTTATGAATAACAGAAAGTAATCAAAAATCATAAAGGTAACTTGTGGAATTTATAACATACTTACGTTGTAGCTTTCACAGCCACGTAGGGAGTGACATCTGGAATACCCATCACAATATATTCCCAAAATATATTAAGAGAAACATCCATGTTTACCTCCATCACGTTACCAAATGCATTGGAGAGCTATCTTAGGCTCACCCGCCCTAGGTTTATCACATAACCACCCATATACGTAAACAATGCCCAAGAACCATAACATATTCACAACACATAAAACAAATATAAAGGAAAGATAACACTTCCACATTTGAATAAAAATATATCATTTAAATATATTGAAATAATCAATCCATTATCAAAACCATTTTCAAGACCAAAATATGTAAAAAAATTAAATTTTATTTATTTTCCTTTTAAAAACATTATGGCGTGTTAAGGAAGCCAAATATCAAATAACGCTCGTGGTGGCGGAAAAGGTCGTTGTCACCGGTTACATTAAAAGAAACATTCTTTTTTTCATTTAGTAAACTGATTCATAGAGGAAAGATTCTTTTGGAATAAAATTAAAAGAAAAATGGTTTTATACAATTTATAAAGAAAAATCGCGTATAAATCAAAATATGACTCAATGAAAGGAGATTGAGACGAAGTCCCTCACCTCATGTCCGACTTAACTTGTTTATTATTCAATATCCTGAATAATAAACTAAAGTTAATCTCTAATTTACTAAGAATTTTTTTTAGTTTATTATTCCTTTTATATCACTTCTTACCATGTTATAAACATCATGTAATCATTTACGTTAATAATGGTCATTTTGTCGATATTTGGTACTTGAGTAAAAATGAACTCCTTATAATTACAAGTAGTCCATATGGTCAAAATTACAATATATACAGAATTATATAAATGATTTATATATCTTATATATCATATATATCCTGTATATATATGTTTTTATAATAGTACATAACATTTGTAGTTAAGAAATGAAATGCACCGTTCATGGAGACGGTAAGTCGTACGTACGCATGGATGCTAATTTCATTTCTATTTCGTATTTTAATGGAATTAAAACATAATGATACATAGGTATATTATAATTACAGTATAATATCATACTTAATTTCATTAAATCCATCCTTTATACATTCCACGTATGGTATGAAAGAGTCATATCACTTTGAGGGGGTTGTAGTCCACACTTCCTCAAATGAAATTAGCATTTTTATCCGTTATGGAAACCATAATGGTATGAAATAATTAAAAAATAAATATGTAAATAGAAAATATATAAATAATATATATCACATATAAATATTGTTCCATCATAATGTCCACCATGAGAGGCGATATGAGATAATTGAACAATCATCGTTTCATGAGGCGTTAGTTTGCCGTTAACAGAAACAGTATGTTCTTTACCCATTAAATGGAAGCGTGTGAAAGTATAGTTCGAATACTTAGCATAAAATAACCTAGTATATTTAAGATAATGGTTTGGATATAAAGTAAAGGAATAAAATGAGTTTAGGGGGTTGGAGAAGTATAATAAAAGAAAAGAACTTAAGAGAAAACGATACCTTTAAATCAGGTAACTCCCTTTGGTTTGAACCAAAAGGATTTATTGAAGTGACTTATGCATAAGGTAAGGCATCTAGGTGGAATATAGGGATCTTGAGAGATTATTTTTACAGAGTTTGGATGAGCCAAAAGGCTTGAGTGGTGTGGGTAATGGGCTAGAGGTGAGGTGTTTTTATAAGGGGGAGGAGGGGTTGTATATAAAAGTTTCGAAATATTATTTTATTATATAAATATTTTCGGTTTCTAAAGGTCAAAAAATTATTAATGAAGAATATAAGATGAATACTATTAGAAATAAAATCATAAAATAAGAATTGGACTATTTTTGGATATTTTTTTAATATTTATAATCTTATTTATATAAATCATTCATTAATGAGGTAAACACTACATCATTATTGTGTCACAAATAATTTAATTTATTTGATTTTTAAAAATTATAAAACAAATATCATGATGTAGGAAATATTCTTGGATTTAATATTAATATTTATAGTCAAATAGATACCTTATATAACCCCTGTAATAATTGATTTACTAAAAGATATATGTTTACGTCATTTTTGTCTTGAATTTAAATTAATTAATGTAAAGTGTCATTATCACTCCCAAGTGGCTCCATGGGGTCCCAAAATCGATCCAATGATGCCCATGGTCGGACATGTCTCATCCAATATGATTAGGACACATGTTAGGGTAATTTAATATTATTATAATATTATTATGTTACCATTATTTTCCAAGTTTATCCTTTAACCATGGTAAATAAAATATTCACCAAAGTAAATATTCATAATGTCTAAAAATAAAAGTTACCTATTTAAAAAATTTGGAACTCTTAATTCCAAATATGGAATCCATTTTTCCAAATTCAAAACACAAAAGTAGTAGAAATTAATTTAATATTAATCCACATTGTCAAAACAAAAAGCGTGTTTTTACAAAATAATAACAATCAAAAGATTGACACTTGTTTATATCCAATTTCATGTGAAATTACTTCAAATGAACAAAATTTTATTAGATAGTAAAAAAATAATCTAATTAAAATTAAAAAAAACTGAAAATATAATCTAACCATACAAATAAATTATATTAAAAGGTATTTTTGAATTAAAATGCTATATTTTTCATTATTCAATAAAAAATGAAAATTATAAGAAAAATACCAAAAATTTATCCAGAGTAAATTTTGATGTCCCAATTATAAAGAATAATATTATTTTTTCAAATATAACATATAAAAGGGACAAAAAATAGATTAAAAAATGGTTCGCCATCCAAATGCGGTAAATCGACCCTTTAAAGAATATTAGAGTGTTTATGCATAAAATTAGATTATTTCTTAGTTTAAGCCTCTAAAATTTATTGAATAAATGTAAAAAAATTTAACAAACATTATAATAATATTTTTGTTAGTTTTATTACGTCACTCCATTATAACTGCTAGGAATTAACTTCCATTTAAAATAATATTATATTATTTTTTTTTGGTATAACTCTGCATTGTGTGCCATGTAATATTTCAAAGAAACCCGCTATTGCGTATTGAGTACGCCATTGAACGTAGCATACCCTTTAAAATAAAATTAATATTTAATTCACAAATATTAATAAATATGAAAATTTCATATTCTTTATTTACCTATGATGTTACATCCTTCCCCTCCTTTTGGGAATTGTGTCCTTGAAGTTTTTATTCATATATCAAATACGTGGGGGTATTTATCCCTCATAGAATTTTGATATTCCCACATTGCCTCTTCAACCATATGGTTTTTTCAAAAAACCTTTACCTAATGAATTAACTTATTTCACAACACTTTCTCTCTTCGGTCAAGAATCTGGACTAGTTGTTCTTCATAAGAGAGATTCTTTTCTAACTAAACTACCTCTAGTCTCAAAACATGTGATGGATCTGGCATATACTTTCTCAACATTAAAACATGAAAAAAATTATGTACCTAGGATAAACTTTGAGGTAAATCCACTATGTATGCAACTGATCCAACTTTCTCCAGAATTTCATAAGGTCTAATAAACCTTAGACTCAATTTTCCCTTCTTACCATAATGCATCACACTTTTCCATGGAGAAACTTATAGAAAGTCATAATCACCTACCTCAAAAGAAAGATCCTTCCTCTAGTTTTCTGCATAACTTTTCTGCCTACTCTGAGCTATTCTCATGTGCTTCTGAATCAACTGAAATTTTTCTACCATTTCTTCTACCAATTCTGGTCCCATCAGTTTCCTTTCACCTATTTCATCACAAAAATATGGATTTCGACACCACTTCCCATATAATTCCTCAAATGGAGCCATCTGTATACGGGAATGAAAACTATTATTATAAGAAAATTCATCCAAAAAATGATGTTAGTCCCAACTTCCCTGGTAATCCATTGAGAAAGCACATAACATATCCTCCAAGGTCTGAATTGTTCATTATGATTTACCATCTTATTGAGGATGAAAAGCTGTACTAAAATTTGATTCAGTACCCAATGACTTCTGAAGGCCTTTCCAAAAGATAGACGTAAATCTGGGATTATGATCCAATACAATAGAGAGGGGAACTCCATGAAACCTAACTATCCCTTTAACATACAACCGAGAAAGCTGATATAAAGATAGCGAATCTTGAATAGAATAAAATGAGAATATTTAGTCAATCGATCAACAATAACCCATATTGCATTGTTACCTCGAGATGTATTTGGTAATCCCACAACAATTTCCATAGATATATTTTCCCATTTCCACTCTGGCACTGGTAAAGACTGAAGCATCCCTTTCGATAACTACTACTCTTCTTTAACCTATTGACAATTTAAACACTTCACAGTAAAATAATAAATACCTCTTTTCATTCTATCCCACCAATAATACTCTCAAAGATCTCTGTATAGCTTAGTACTACCAAGATGAACTAAAAACGGGGAACTATGAGCTTCACATAACAACTCATTCTTCAACTATGAATCCTAAGGCACTCATAATATCTTTCCAAATTCTAAAACACAATCGTTATCAATTTTAAAATCATGAAACTTACCCTTCTCAAACAACTCTACCTCTTTCTGGAACTCACTATCTTCCTTCTATGTCTGCTTAATTCTATCTGATAGAGATGATTTAACTAACACCTAAAACAAAACAGAGGAAGTTTCTACACCAACAACTTCTATGCCAATTTTTATAAAGTCTTTAATCAAAGTATCTTGTTCCAAATGTAACGAGATTAATGTAACATTATGTTTTGACTCAAAGCATCAGCCACATTATTGGCTTTTCCCAGATGGTAATGGATTGTACAATCATAATCCTTGATTAATTCTATCCATCTCCTATGTCTCATGTTAAATTCTTTCTGAGTGAATATATACTTTAAAATTTTGTGATCAATATATATTTCACACATTACACCATAAAAATGATTCCTTGAAATTTTTAAAGAAAAAACAATATATGATAATTCTAAATCATGTGTAGGGTAATTTCTCTCATGAGGTTTCAACAAACATTAAGTATAAACAATTACTAGATCATTATGCATTAGGAAACAACCAAGTCCTTTCAATGAAGCATCGTTGTAGATAACAAACTCACCATTTATGGAAGGTAGTTCCAAAATAGGAGAATTCAACATTATTCTTTTCAATTCCTAAAAACAATCATAACATTATTTTTTCCAAATGAACATAACAGATTTTTGAGTTAACTTAGTCGTTGGACTAGATAACCATGAAAAATTCCCAAGAAACCTTCAGTAATAACCTTCTAAACCAAGAAAACTACGGATCTCAGTTATATTGGTATGTCTTGAACATTTTTCAACAACTTTTGTTTTAGTAGGATCAACAGTAATGCCATTTTTATAAACAATGTGACCAAGGAATGAAGTTTTTTGTAACCAAAACTCACACTTGCTGAATTTTCCATATAGTTTCTTTTCTTTTAAGGTTTGCAAGATAAACGTTAAATAACTTTCATGTTCCTATTTACTTTTGGAATAAACCAAAATATCATCAATGAATACAACCAAAAACATATCCAGGAACTCACGGAAAATTATATTTATAAGATCCATGAATATAGCAGGTACATTGGTTAAACCAAAAGCCATAACTAAAAATTAATAATGGCCATATCTAGTATGAAATGTGGTATTCAGAATTTTTTCCTCCTTTACTTTCAACTGATGGTACCCCGACCTCAAATCAATCTTCAAGAAATACTGAGCTACCTAGAGCTGATCAAACAAATCATCGATATGAAGAAAAGGATACTTTTTCATAATATTGATGTTATTCAATGCCTTATAATCAATGCAAAGTTTCATTGAACCATATTTCTTTTTAGAAAACAAGACAGGGGTACCCCATGGTGATGTGATAGGTTGAATGAAACCTTTATCTAATAACTCCTGAAATTTCTTCTTTAACTCTAAAAGTTCAATTTTAGCCATTCGATACGGGGGTTTTGAAATTAGCTTAGCATCAGGAACTAAGTCAATAATAAATTCAACTTCCCGATCACGTATAATACCGGGAAAATCATCCAAAAAAACATCAAGGTGCTCATTTACCACTGGCACATAATTAATTTGAACAGTTCCTTTGTTTTCAATATTATGTGCAGGGTAACATTCATTTCCATATTTTACTAGCTTCTCAGCTTCCTGATATGTTATCAAAAGTAAGGGTTCATTATTGTACAAAAATTGAAAATATTTCTAAAAAGAAACCTATTTAGCTCTATAGTAAATATTAGCATGATAAATAGAAAGCCAATCCATACCCAAAATAACATCGAACTCTACTAGAGGAAAAAAAATAAGGTTTGTAAGAAGATTCCTTCTGCACACAAGGAAAAGAAGGTTCTTATAATTTTTTTGTCTCAAAATTTACTCTAAATGTTTTTATTGTATGTTCAGGATTCATATCTTGAGATGAAATTCCCAATTTAATTGAAAACTTCTTAGAAATGAAAGAATGTGTAGACCCTGAATCAAACAAAACATTGGCATAATTAGAAAAAAAATTCTATACATGATACTACTTCATTCGATGGCCCAACATCTGCTAAAGTAGTTGCAAAGGATTTAACCACCCCTTTCTGCTTGTAGTCTGGCTTCTTTCCTTCAGTTGAGTTCTTTGTTGGACACTCATTTCTATAATGACCCATTCGTTTGCACTTAAAACATTTTACTCACTGTAAATAAAATTTTGTCTTACCATTAACCTGATATTTTTAGTGCAATTAGGAGCCTTATGACCCATTTTACCTCATCAGTAGCACTTACCTAAATTCAAAAGACATTCCCCAGCATGATTTTTACCACAAGTTTCACAAACTAAAAACCTAAATTTCTTACCATTAGAATTTTTTTAAGAGTTCCTCCCTTTCATCTACCACCTCGACATATTATTCTGTTGTTTGTCAAAGAACACCTGATCATCAACAAACTTCATTACCACCTTATCTGTACATCGAACAATTTTTTCTTAAATTTTGAACTCATGAGAGGATAAATCCATTCGATACTTTCGCTTTAATCCTGAGTAAAAATAGTTGATTTTACTATCAAGATCTCGTATGAAATTTGGAGCATACCTTTCCAGTTGAGTGAATTTTTCTTTATAAGTAGCCACTGAGTCATCCTCCTACCTCAATTATAGGAATTGTTTTTCCATCCTAAGATGAACCACCTTAGTAAAATATTTCTCAAGAAACATACCTTTAAATTCATCCGAATCAAGAGAATCAATTTCCTCACTATCCATGATATTTTTCACCATCCACCACAACTGATCTGCTTCACTTTCAAAATAGTAAACAAAAAGACTAAACTATTAATGTTCTGAACACCCCATGACATCAAAAAACATTTCCAACGCTTTAATCCACCCTTCAGCTAGCATATGGTCAGATGATCCCCTGAATGATGGGGGATGTTGCCTCATGAAATGCTCTAATACTAACATGTTCCTCTATGGTTAATCAAGATGATCTTGTTCCTGGATACAACCACCATTTATACCCTAATCTGATGATTCCATCACTGAAAAAAACTATTCAGTTCTCATTCCAACAATCTCAGGTTTCTAATTTGGAAGGTTGTCTTCCTCCTTATGTCGTCCCATCATAGCTACCATGTTTCCTCTGTGAAATACCATTCTGAACACAGAATTATCTTAGGCGAAGCAACATGGTAATCAGTAAATGCTATATCATTTCAATCATACCATAAATTAATTTATGGATTTTAATTTAACAATATCATAACTTCTAAAGTTATCTAAACCAACCTTTGATACCAAAAATAAGGATCCAAGCTTAAAACATTACATAATCTTGAATTTAATGAATAATTAACATCGAGGATATTTTCAGGTTAGAGCTTTAGTGAATTGTGCCATAACATATACATAACAATTTGAATATTACATGTAGATACTTCTACTCAATATCCATTTTTTCGTAGAATAAAAACTATTAAAAAATGGTTCATGTCTACTTACATATTTTAGACATCATGACTTTCCCTTGATTCCATCCTTGACCCTATTCATCTTTTAGTCCTGCAAAAACATTTAAAAAAACATGGAATGAGCATAAAAAGATCAGTAAGGGTTATAAAATAAATAAAGAAAACATTAGTCCATAAAAACATAATATTTTTAACATATATCATGAGATCATTAGATTTACGAATAACACACAGTAATCAAAAATCATAAAGGTAACTTGTGGCATCCATAATATACTTACGTTGTAGCTTTCACAGCCATGTAGGGAGTTACATTTGGAATACCCATCATAATATATTACTTAAATCTCCTAGGATAAAAATTTATGTTTCCCTCCATCATGTTACCCAATTCATTGGAGTGCTATCCCAGGTTCACCCACCCTAGGTTTATCACAGAACCACCCGTATACGTAAACAATTCCCATGAACCATAACATATTCACAACACGTAAAACAAACATAAATAAAAGATAACACTTACACATTTCAATCACAATATATCATTTAAATATATTAACATAATCAATCCATTATAAAAACCATTTTCAATAACAAAATACATAAAAAGAGTAAATGGTATTTATTTTCCTTTTAAAAACATTACAACTTGTTAATGAAGCCAAATATCAAATAACGCTCGCGGCGGTGGAAAAGGACGATGTCACTTCTTACATTAAAAGAAACATTATCTTTAATAATTTAGTAAAACACTTCATAATGAAAATATTAATTTTGAATAAATGTAAAATTCAAAGGGGTTTATACACCATATAAAATAAAGTCGTGTATAAATCAGAATATGCCTCAATGAAAGGATATTGAGACAAAGTCCTTTACCTCGTGTCCAACTTGACTCGTTCGCCCTTTAATCTCATGAATAATAAACTAAAGTTATTTTATAATTTCTTAGTAACCCATTTAAAGTTTATTATTCATTTTATATCACTTATTACCATGTTATAAACATTATGTAATCATTTAAGTTAATAACGGTCCTATTGTCGATATTTGGTACTTGAGTAAAAAATGAACTCTTTATAATTTAATGTTGTCCATGTGAAAAAAATTACATTATATCCAGAATGATATTAATGATTTAGATATCATATATATCCAGTTTATATATGTATTTATAATAGTACATAACATTTGGAGATAAGAAATGAAATGCAGCGTTCATTGAGACGGTAAGTCGTACGTAAGCATGGACACTACTTTCATTTCTATTTCATATTTTAATGGAATGAAAAATTAATGATACATAGGTATATTATAATTACAGTATAATATAATATATAATTTCATTAACTCCATCCTTTATACATTCCACATATGGAATTAATGAGTCATATCACTTTGAGTGGGCGGTAGTCCGCACTTCCTCAAATGAAATTATCGCTTTTACCCATTTTGGAAACCATAGAGGTATGCTATAGATAAAAAATAAATAAGTAAGAGACAATATAAAAATAATATATATCACATATAAATATAGTTCCATCATAATGGACACCATGAGAGGTGGTGGGAGATAATTGAACAATCATCATTTCATGAGGTGTTAGTTTGCTGTCCATAGAAATAGTATGTTATGTACCCCATAGATGGAAGTTTGTGGAAGTGTAGTTCGAATAATTTTCATTAAAACAACCTAGTATATTGAAGATACTAGTGTTGTTATTAAATAATGGAATATAAAGATTTTAGGGGGTTGGATAAGTAAAATAAAAGGAAATAACTTATGAAAAGACGTTACCTTTAAATCGGGTAACTCCCTTTGGTTTAAACCAAAAGGATTTACTGAAGTGCATTATGGCTAAGTTAATGCATATAGGTGGAATATAGGGATACTGAGAGATTATTTTTATAGATTTTGGACAATCCAAGGGGATTGAGAGGTGTTAGTAATGGGTTAGAGGTGAGATCTTTTTATAAGGGGGAGGAGGGTCTCTTTAGGAAAGTTTAAAAATATTATATTATTATAGAATGATTCTCAGTTTCTAAAGGCTGAAAACTTATTAAAGCCGAAGATAAGATGAATCATGTTCGAAATAATATCATCCAATAAAAATTCTACCAGTTTTGGATGTTTTTTTTAATTTTTATAATCTTATTTATTTAAATCATTCATTAATGAGTTAAACACTGCATCATTATTATGTCATAAATAATTTTATTTATTTGAAGTCTAAAAATTATTAAAAAATATCATGATTTAGGAAATATTTTTAGCTTTAAAATTAATATTTATTTTCAAAGAGATAAATTATATACCCCATGTAATAATTTATTTCCTAAAAGATATATGTTTATGTCATTTTGGTCTTTACTTTAAATTTATTAATATAAAGTGTCATTATCAATCCCAAGTGGCTCCATGGGGTCCCAAAATCAACCCAAGGATGCCGATGGTCAGACATGTATCAGAAAATAGTATTAGGATACATGTTAGGGTAATTTCATATCATAATAATATTATTTTGTTTACCCTTATTTACCAGATTTACCCTTTAACCATGGTAAATAAAATATTTACCGAAATAAATATTCATAATGTCTAAAAATAAAACTTCCCTATTTAAACATTTTGGACCTCATGATTTCAAATATGGAATCTATTCTTCCAAATTCAAAACATATAATTGGCATAAATTAATTTATAATTAATTCTCGTGGTCAAAACAAAAAAGCGGTTTAAAAAAAATAATAACTATCAAAAGATTGACATTTGTTTAGGTCCAAATTTCAAGAGAAATTACTTCTAATGAAAAAAATTGGATTAAATGGTAAAAAATTAATCTAGTTATACATTAAAAACAGTTAAAAAGATAATATAACCATATAAATAAATTATATTAAAATGCAGTTTAGAATTAAAATGCTGTATTTATCACTTTTCATTAAAAAATGAACATTATCAAAAAAAATACCAAAATTTTATCCAAAGAAATTTTTGATGTCCTGAATCTAAATAAGAATATTATTTTGTCAAATAGAACATATTAAATTGAAAACACTTGATTTAAAAATGGTTCTCCCTTAAAATGAGGCAAATTTTCCCTTTAAAGAATATAATAGTATTTATGCTTAAAATTGGATTCTTTATTATTTTAAGCCTCTAAAATTTATTGGATAAATGTAAAAACATTTAAAAAACATTACAATAATATTGTAGTTATTTATGTTCATTCCTGCAATTAAAATGTCTAGGCTTTAACTACTGTTTAAAATAATATTATTTTATTATTTTATTTTTCTGTATAACTCCATGTTGTGTGCAGCGTAAGATTTCCAAGAAACCCATTGTTGCATATTGGATATGGAATCGAACATAGAAACCCCTATAAAGTTGACATGTGCCTATCGTGGGTTATAGAAAAAACAATTATTTACTAAGTTAAAATATAGTATAGTAGTTAACCTAGGTTGTCTCCATAGAGGAGCACTCAACAATAACTTATGTCACTTGAAATTTGACAATGAAGTGGGGTTGTTTTTTATATTGTTTGGTTATGAAAAAAAGCAACATAACTAAAGAAAGTAGTAAAGTAAAAGATTTAAAACAAATTGAAAAATAATGCTATTAGAAATAGTGATAATAATTGGGTGATCAGGTTGGGGTTGGTTTTTCAATTGTAATGTTATCATAGTTCCAATTTTATTCAATCCTCTTCTACTATGTCGATTTAAGTGATATTTCACAATCGCTTCCTATCACTCCCTTAGTAAATGGTGATGGTGAGAGTAAACCTTAAAAATATTTCATATTAGTCTACTGTCTTTCCTATGTGTTAAACAGATGTAGAGAATACCCTCCATTGAGTAAGGCAATTCCCGATCGGGTCTTGTTTATCCCAAACAATTATGAATATTCAATACCCCTGCCACACGTACTAACGATCGTTGAGTACTTCACCACTAAGCCCGGATCTATTCCATTATATATTTACCAGAACCTAGTGGAGGGATATTATGAACATTTACCAAATCAATAATAACAATAGAATATTAAATCAAATACAGTCTCATAAGATAATAAGACTGTTTATTAGAATTTGAAACCAACACCAAAGAAGAGAAAGAGTTTTCATTCAATCGATTCCAAGAACACAAACATTACAAAAGATAAAAACTAACCTTCCCCAATCACTTATAATATTTACCCCACCATGGTAAGGGTAATTTAGAGTAAGGGGGAAGAATTAGGCATTATAAAACTAAGAAGAACAAAAGAAAGAAAAGAAAGAACCAAAATTTTCTCCTCCAGAATCTGTCCACCAGAAAGATAGCTTTGGTCTCCCATCCTCTGTTCGAATCATGCTGAGGTACCTTCTTATAGGAGGTGTGGAATGAATTTTACCATCTACCCACGAAATATCAGATTATTTTGAGCCGTGTGGAAGGAGTTATGGCTAATTTAGTATACTTGACTTATTCTGGATGACAATCACTATTTCACCAACCATACTTTGACTGGTTGAAGGGAAGCCTTAATCAACTCATTTATACATGAACTTTCATGTGAAGCTACCTCGTCAAGTTGGATTTCTGTCCCAGTTGTAAGAACCTCATTTGGTGGTCGGTAGCTCGAGATATTTATCATTGAATGAGTCATGGTCCATTCTTCCGGCTAGAATACATGTTCACATTGACCGAATTATTTTGGCTTGTTGGAGTTCGAATTGGATTTTGTTCCTCAATAATTATATGTATCCGACACATCATGTAATCCTAAAAAAGGAATCATGTTAATTGGATGAATATTTTGGGAGTTATGCTTAAAATACAAAGGAAACATAAAAATGTTTAAATGTCCAGAATTAACCAATTTTCACACTTAAGCTCAAAACTCACCAAAAGTCATAAAATGATCCAAAGAAGATCAAATTGGTTACTCATAAGGGATTAAATCATTTAAAAACATATTTATAAATATTAAAATATTATCTCTTTCAATTCCCCCACACTTATCAGTTGGACTCCTGGACAAGTAAACATCAGTATTAAATCAAAGAAAATTTAAAACACATATCCATGAGATATAACCATTTAACTCCAAGAAACAAAAGATATCATGCCTCATTAAAAAAATTATTCTAGGTTCTCAATTCAGTTCACTAAATATATTTCCTCTTCATTTATTCTCCCACACACACAAAACACTTACCTAACATGCATTTTTTTATTATCACACAAATATCAATTTTAAACAATGTCTTTCTCATCCTATACTCATACAAGGGTCACCAGAGGATTGGTAAATTCCTACATCTCCACAAAATGTGAGTCAAGAACATATTTTTATCATGAGGACTTTATAAAGGATGTTTTGTGGCATTAGTTTGGTAGGATTTAGATGTGAAAAATTCTGAGGCCAAATAAGGAGTGCTAGGATCTTTTTGAAGAAAAACTGCATTATTCAAATTTTTACTCAAATATGGTCTTCTCCTCACTCCCCATAAGAGTAAATCATCTCCAAAAGCATGAAAAATCAGTGAAATTTCACAACATTCATCATTTTAGTAGAAAAATTTTCAGTCATCTCAAACATTATTTTTCTTGAAAGCTCTAGAAAAGGCACAACTTTCCTTTCATTAGAAGCTCCCAAAATGCACATCTTCTTTTAAATGAAATTCTAGATAAGGAACAACTTACAACATAATTATTTTTTTCAATAGCAAGAACATCACTTCAACATTTTATTTTCCTCCCAATGTATCTCCAAATGAGGTAGAACAATATAAGTAAACCTCCCACCACACTTAAGTTCAACTAGATTATGCAATTTCACTTCAAGAGAAGGTTGGATAAGGAAAATTGGCTTGTAATGTGGCTAAGATAATAGGATATTCATGGATTCTATGGGTCACAAGGATTAAATGTAAAAGGTGGGCCATTATAAAAGGATTATTTTCAAAAGGGGCTTTAATACCAAAGAAATGACTTAATCATTTAAAACACATGTACCTCAAACCCTCATGTTTTGATAAGAATAAATAAAATTCTTGTTAAATCAAGTGTGGTATGGATCTCTCAAGAACTGAGGTGAATGAAAGGGTTATGAAAAATAGGTTTAGAAGCCTCACGGGAAAGTGATTTCAAATATAATGACAGTGAATTGTGGCATGGGATTAAAAAATCAGAGTAGTTTTTATGAAATTTTCAAATATTTGAACTTGAAACAAAGTCATTTTCAGCATTCATTTAAGCTCAGTTTCATGGGATAAATTTTTTCACACATTCAAATGGGTTTAAAAAATGGTGATGATATTCATTTTATCTCAAAATTTTCAAAAAAACACAAAAATTTGAAGAACACAATTTTTTTTGAAACAAATAATTGAAAATAGTAAACATCAAAGGTTCCCCCTACACACTTAAATGATGCAATGTCCACAATGCATTCAAATTTATTTAACATGTAATAATATTTTTAATTGAATCATAGCAGTCAATAAAGTTTAAAGGAAAGGTACAACCTGACTTATTGGTAGTGAAATGTTGAGTTAAGATCCTAAGTGTTATACACATAAAAACCTACAATCAGAGGTCGATAATAAAAACACAATAAATTTATTAAAAGTAAAGAAAATAGAAATAGAATGAGAATAGAAGGATAGATCATGGTTTAATCCCCCAAGTGGGCCCTAGGTTTTGACTACCTCCAGATGGGCAGTTTCAGTTGGTTATCCCCAATCCGATGGTGGGTTGAGTTTCTTTGAGATGAACCACCAACACATTTTCCTTCCAGTTAGAACTTATTCCTTTTTGTTGAGGACTATATGGATAAGGTACACCAAGTCCAATCCTATGAAAATGATATTAAAGTTGCATGGTGAGGGTAGGAAAAATAATGAGTCCTCTTTATTGGTTTCCACTTTCACAACTTCTTCTTAATTCTCCAGTGGTGTCACAAGGTAAGTTGTATCAAAAGAATAATCAATGGGAGAATCAGAAAGTAAATCAATTTGAATAAAATTAAATTATAAAGAATCAAAATTAAATTCTTCCCTTTCAAAGTATGCATCATGTATATCTATTTCCTCATGGAAATCTTCTTTGGTCTCCTCTTGAAATTTCTCTAATAAACATTCATCTAGTTCAGGGAGATCCATATTTTCCTTATGATGTGAATCTTATTTTTCTCCCTCATCCACCCAGACAATACAATTATTGGCCAAATCTAAAAATTTATAACAAGGGGAGGTAATACTCAATTCAGATTTAATAAGATCAGAATGAAAAGATTATAAGAAAATATTATCTCCCTGAGTTTGTTCAGCTTTAATTTATTCTTTAATTGGAGGTGCCTCTTGTAGTTGAATTTCACAAGATAAAGGCAGACAGTCAGGCTCCTTCATCTTTTCTTTAAATTCCACCACTTTTGTGGTTTCTTCCTTAAATGGTTCTGGTTCTTCTACTTTATATGGAATATGTGGATCAATTAGTTATTCACAATTAGTGTAGAAGACAGCCATATCTTTTTGATCATCCACATTTATCTCAATAGTTAATTCTTCTATATTGGCCTCCTCAAGTTCGTGCTTAGGTTCTGGTTTCTCCATAAATGCACGGACATATTAAAATGAAAGTTCTACTTTTCTCTCTAATTGTTCTATGTCACTTCTATGTTCTTGCAATTGAACTATATTATACCCAAACTCATCTTATTATTCCACTTGTGGGTAATTGTTCCATAAATTAAAGAGATGATCATTTGAAAAATCATGGAAAAATATATTTTTTATGTTTTTTTTAAAAGAGTTAAATATTTATAATTAGATTGTGGTACTGCCTCCCCAACAACGACGCAATGTTTTGACATGTGCCTGTCTTGGGGTGTGGAAAAAACAATTACTTATTAAGTTAAAATATAGTATAGTATTTAACCTAGGTTGTCTCCAGAGAGGATCACTCAACAATCACTTATGTTACTTTAAATTTGATAATGATGTGGGGTTGTTTTTTATATTGTTTGGTTATAAAAACAAAGAAACAAAACTAAAGAAAGCAATAAAGTAAAAGATTCAAAAAAAATTGAAAAATAATTCTATTAAAAATAATGATAATAATTGGGTGATCAGGTTTGGGTTGGTTTTTCAATTTTAATGTTATTATAGTTCTAATTTTATTCAATCCTCTTTTGCTAAGCCGATTTAAGTGATATTTCACGATCGCTTCCTATCACTCCCTTAGTAAATGGTGATTGTGAGAGTAAAACCTTCCAATATCTAAGATCGGTCTACTCTCTTTCTTATTTGTTAAACATATGTAGAGAATACCCTCAATTGAGTTAGGTAATTCCTGATCGGGTCTTGTTTATCCCAAACAATTAAGAATATTCAATACCCCTACCACATGTACTAACGATCCCCGAGTACTTCACCACTAATCCTAGATCTATTACATAGTATATAGACTAGAACCTAGTGTAGGGATATTATGAACATTTACCAAAGCAATAATAACGACAGAATATTAAATCAAATACAATCACATAAGATAATTAGACTATTTTTTAGAATTTGAAACCAACACCACAGAAGAGAAAGAGTTTTTATTGAATCAATTGCAAGAACTCAAACATTACAAAAGATAAAACATAACCTTACCCAATCAATCAAAATATTTAACCCACCATGGTAAGGGTAATTGAGAGGAAGGGGGAAGAAGTAGGCATTATAAAACTAAGAAGAACAAAAGAAAGAAAAGAAAGAACCAAAATTTTCTCCTCCATAATCTATCCACCGGAAAGATAGCTTGGGTTACCCCACCCTCTGGTCGAATAATGCCGAGTTCCCTTCTTATAGGAGGTTTGGAATGGATTTTTCCATTTACCCATGATATATCAGATCATTTGGAGCCGTGTGGAAGGATTTATGGCCGATTTAGTAGACTTGACTAACTCTGGCCTCCAATCACTATTCCATCAACCATACTTTGATCGGTTGAAGGTTGGCCTTAATCAACTAATTTGTACTTGAAATTTCATTTGATTCTATCTCGTGAAGTTGGATTTCTATCCTAGATATAAGAACCTCATTTTGTGGTCGGTAGCTCGATATATTGATCATTGAATGAGTCATGGTCCATTCTGCCGGCCAGAATAAATGTTCACATTGACTGAATCCTTTTGGCTTGTTGGAGATTGAATTGGCTTTTGTTCCTCAAAAATTATATGTATCCCACGAATCATGGAATCATAAGAAAAGGAATCACGTGAATTGGATGAATATTGTGTGAGTTATGCTTAAAATACAAAGGCAATATAAAAAAGCTTAAATGTCCAAAATTAACCAATTTTCACACTTAAGCTCAAAACTCACCAAAAGTCATAAAATGATCCAAAGAAGCTCAAATTGGTTAATGATAAGGGATTAAATCATTTAAAAACATATTTCTAAAGATGAAAATATTATCTCTTTCAAAATTAAAATTAATATTTAATTCACAAATATTAATAAATATGAAAATGTCATATTCTTTATTTAATTGGGATGTTACAGAATGTCTACCCCATATTCCATATTCATTATTCAAGTCTTTTAAATTAGACATTAAACTTCATAGCATCTCATGTTTTAAGAAATAAAACTCTATACTACATAAATAGATAGTCGAATCTAGAAGACAATAAACTACAATAACAAATGGTCCGAGATAGAAGACCATAAAATACTATAATACAAGGTCTAATCTAAAAGACCATATAATAAAGAACAATAATGATTTCATTTACAAGACCGAAAAAGGCATAGAACGTACTAGATGAAAACTTGATAAGGGAATGCTGGAAAAAAGCCAAGTCCACACCCGCAAGTCCTAACCCAAATGATGCATAGGTAAAATTTAAGGAAATATGAATAAAAAGACACAAATATTATTTGGACCTCCAAACGAAAAAAGAAAAAATCAAGATATACTCACTAATTACATTGAATTATTATAGAGATAAATAATCCTCCCTCTAGGATATATATTATTCCCAAATGATCCTATTGTGAATAAGGTAATATCAATATATCTAGAGAAAATACATCAGTGAGGAACCTCATGTTGGTGGGCATTCAAGATAATTTCTCAAGAGAAATATATTATGATTTAAACATTAAAATCAAATAATTGAGGTTTATTTCATACTGTGCAAAGGATGGGGATCTTAAATGATCTATATAGTGTCAAATCAATGAAATTTTCTACACATCATGAATGAAAGACAACAAAACGATGACATAAAAAGTTCATAAGATCGATACATTGATAGCATTAATAAGGATGGATCTACAAATTTCAGTGACTCTCTAGGGATTCAAAACAAATGAAGAAACATACATTAATGATCAAGCTACAATAATATTTGACTGATTAATCTAGCCAAGTCAACAAGAGTTTGACGAGAAGAATTGAAGTGACACCAAACCCACTTAATCCACTACTTCCCAAGAGAAGAGGGTCTCAATAAGAGTGGGAAATACTGAACTCTTTTATAAGTGGTTTCCAATGAGGAGGAAGGAAGTGAATGTTCAGAATTTTAGAGAGCTATGATCTTCTCATATCTCCATATCTGGGTGGTCAAGACATCCTTTGGGCATAAAACTCAGATATGAACTGACAGATCTATTCCAATGACTTCGAAGATTCCCATATCGTTTCAACTAGGGGATTCCCACATTCAATAACACTCAATCCCTTCTCTCTATTAGCCAAAAATTTCCATGTTAGTATGACTTGTTGTATGATTTCATATAACTGTTGGTGGTAAAAGTCACCGACCCAAGGTCATGAAAGATCCAGAAAATACATTAATATTGATCATGAAATGTTTATAAGGGAGTTTTGGTTATCACGGTATGGATATGATTTTAGATCATCCTACTCCATGCCTGATCATCTTGTGTAGCTTCTAGAGTAGGTATGTTAGAAGAAGGGTAAAATGACTGAACTGATAAGGAAGTGGGAGAGGAATCCTCATATAATCTTCTCTCATCAGATGCACTATTATTCTCTATGTTGAAGGGAAACTTTACTCAACATATTCTTATTCAATTATGTGTCGATCATCCCTAGGATGAATATTATTCCATGAATAATCACCCTAGTCTTTAACCAAATCCATCATTAATAAAAACATGTGGATCAGTGTGGTAAATGGTTAGTCCACTAGATGGACTAGTCTGTTCACCACACCACTAGGGTAGGATTCTACACAATCCTATGAATAATCATAAGAAATGAGGTAGTGGAACCCATATGTGGAAGGATGATATAAAATATTTTCTCATATTATTCCAATGATAGTAAAAATTGGAGAATAATCCTAGGATTTTGTTCTCCCTACACGCCAGTCGAAGGGTGGGGTGAAACCCATTGGATACTACCAAAATGGAAATAAAACTAGTAAGGGGTATATGGTTCAAAAAAATAAGTGCATCCATCCTGACCACAAGAACCCCATCATAAAGGGTTATCTTGTATGGCCTTTTATTTATATAAAAGCCACCATTATTAATAATCATCCTAGTTAGTGTCAGATAAGGAAGAAATTGAAGCAGTCATATTACCCCAACATATAAGAAACCTCATCAGGTCCTAATAGTTTTACCTCAACATAAAATATTTCTAGAAACCTGGGATGAAACAAGGTACTGGGTATCCCAGTATAGTTCTAGTATCTATAGAAAATGAATTGCTTTTATACACAGTGGAATAAAAACTAAAAATGTACACTGACCCAATAAGGAATGTTGCCTGATTTAATGCAACCCAAAAGTTGGTAATTTCATGTGATATTCGGTATAAATGTATTTAGAGGTACCCCCTCTTCTAACTGAGTTTCCATCACCAACGTGCCAACATGGATTCCTAGGTATGCACCCTCAACCACAGAAATCCACTAATTCAAGAACATTTCCATAAAACTAACCATCCTAAGTCACAATGATATTTCTATACTCACATAATACACTTAGGAGGTATATTATCCAGCTTTTAAGACTACACAATATAAACGAACACTTTTGGGGAACTACTGGGAAGTTCCTGGTGACGGAATATAGTGGCCAAACGATCTCTACTGTGGTAGAGGAAAATATTGATCCAATCCTTAAAATAAATGAGTGGGTTCAAGTTCTACTCCTTTATTAACTTTACTTTTACCATTTTGATCATACCCCTCACCAAAACATGAGTCTGTGTGTGGTCATCCTATAAATCTATATAAGGAAGGAACTTTTCATACAATTCCCAAAGGTGGGATATCAAACCCAATCTAAAGATATCCTAGAGGATGATACCTAATTTTTCGTGTGATAGATTGAATGAATTGGTACAAAGGAAACAATAAATAACCAGTTCTCTAAGAAAGTTTTACTGATGGTAAACAATAAACTTAATGACCCATGATTCTTCATGAAGATAGACCTCTTGTAACTAGTTAGAAAGTTCTAAGAAGCTTTGACAAACATGGAATGACCATTCCTATTTGTTAAAAATGTTTTCAATAGGGCATAAAACCCATTTTGAGCTCCAGACTCCACCTGATTTGTTCAAGTAAGAGAAAAATATGCTAACGTACATAGCTTTGATCGATTGGATGGTGAGATAAAACATATCCATATGGATATAGAGTGGATTTCACTAGCATATAGAACAACCCATGGAACCATGCTATGACCAGTTGAACATCCCTAGAAACCATCATCTGAATACAATCAAGGAAAGTTGAAACATAACAAGATGGATGTTTGTAGTCTGAATAAGGAATGATAAAATTATCCAGCTAGATGAAACCATACATGGTAAGACATTGTGATAACGGATAATCCTAATGTCCAGTCAAGAGAAACATTTTCAGAATCTAGTTGTCAAAATACATATGATACGAGGGTCATCCTTATGATTATTAGAAATCAAAACCTTATGATTAGCCAAAATAGAATAATTATGATGAGATATGGAAGAAATATACAAAAAAGTAAGGATCATATATTATATGAGATACAAAACATAGGAAAATAAATTCATAATTTCGACAGAATCATGCTACTCACATGAACCATAAGGGGGTTCGAGATTACATGACTTGATTCAGGTATCAAAAACTGCCACATTAAGATATCATGGACCATATAAATTCATAGAGAATGTCACAACCACATGACCCTTTATAAGACTTGAGATTTCATGACCTTGGAATTTTTATTGTATCCTCATAATAGTCAACTAATCATGTCACCAAATTAGTGAATCCTACGAAACCAATAAATACAACCATACAGTTGTACAACGAAGGATCAAGCAATGAAAAAACTTTAATTCACAAATAGTTTGACAAATTAACTGCGAAAATAGATATCATGAAATGGTTCTCCCAAATCAACCTTACGAAACATATCCTATAATCAGTTCTTGTGAAGTGATCTTGCGAACAAGTCTTGTGATTGGTTCTTTCAGATGATCTTGGGATGGAGTTACGTGACAGAGGTAGATCATAAGAACTATGTAGAGTTGGGGTAGTTGGTTAATGATCCTCCATCCACTCCCCTACTTATCAGATCTTACATGGAATACCAAGAGTCACTCGAAAGACCAAAAATCACCCAATACATCAATTGTTGATAACCCAAAGACTCTTGTGGGCATTTACTTTCCTCATAACCAATCCCTTATCCTTACAGATGTCGCTTTTGAGGGGGAGGATTTTTTTAATTCCCACAAAATAGGGAACAAATAATATACAAGGGAAGGAATACCCAAAGTATGGGTATTATTTCATCTACAAAACAAAGTAAGGGAAGTCTTCAAAGACTCTCAAATCACATAAAGCTTCAAAGGATACGTGATCCCATGGCCTTTATAAGGAAATTAGAATGGAACATGTGTAGTGAATTCCCAATTTCAACTTATACCAATACCTCATGGAAAATCCTATTGTACATGATAAATAATTGAAATAAATATACTGATCATGCAGTGGATATCTATAGAACTACTCTATATCATGTGACTTGTCAGTCGGTAGGTGCCTAACAAGTATCTGCCAATACTTGTAAAATAAAGGATAAAAATATTCAAAATACATAAGACTCTTATGGTCATAAAACTTCATGTGATTTGCTCAAACATTTTTTAGGACACCACATAATCCCTAGAGACATGCCCATGTTATCGCACAAGAGCCTGATGACATGACTTCATCTCCATAGATAATCAATTTGTTGGTCCATGATAATGCCCGCACATCCCCACAAGACCCTTTATCAGTCTTGTCACACATTGCCAATGGGTAGAGGTATTTTCTTCAAAAACACTCATTCAAATTTATGAGACCCACAACCCTTGTTAAATAAAGATTAAATAAAATAAGAAAAGGAGGAAGCTTCTTATAGAATGAGGATACACATGCCTTCATGCGAAAGGGGTCATATGCCCCAAGTGATAATAGTTGATCATGTGAGGGCCCCTTAGAGAAATCATCATGATATCATGAAGGCTACTTTTCAAACCACCTTTGTCTCACATAAGACCCTAGACAACGCATCTTTAATCATGCAAAGACCTTACCACATGCTTCTTGATCTCATAAAGACCTCAAGATATATTGATATAACCTTGTGAAGACTCCTTTGAATGTCCACATTGTTAGGAAAAGTTCCTTTGATAATCCAAAGACCAATAAATTGGGCACTAATGGGACACCCTTGTGATCACTGAAGAATATGTGACACCCCTGCGATGAGCTACAATAGGATCTTGTAAAACACGTGAAACCAAATCCCTCAATCGACCCTGGACCAAATCTACAAGATATGAATTCTATAGGGTGGAGTATAACCATGGTAGAATATCCTATAAATCCATTGCCATCAGTATTAAAAAGGAATCCATGATTGATCACACAAGGGAGAGCCAGAGAGGAAATCTTGGAGTGGCTAATCACTAGATCAAGAAGTCTTCAACCAGGGAAGAATCTAGGGAATAACCCAAGGGATTATGAAATATTCATAGAAATGTCACATGATCACTAAAAAATCATTTGAAAGACTTATGGCATGATAATAAGATAATGAAAAAGATATCCCATATATCAAATGGTTTGAACAAAACCTAAATAGTATGATAACACTGGACAAACCCGATCCACATATGATATTAACAATAAAAAAATTCTAAAGGATGGGAGACTTATGAGAAGAACATATATGTTGATACTTATATTATTTTAATGACTCGTCCAGGTAAAGACATAACACTGATACATGTCTCTCAAATTATGCGACACTACCTCAACATAATATTTGGATCATGTGATGTGCCTTGGACATGTCATGAAAGTCACATGACACCCTTCAGGTATTCCACACAAGTCTTGTGAATCCCTATGGGTTTTCTGGTCAAAAACTTGTTACTTCATCCAAGAATGTATCCTAAGTCATGTAGTGACCCCATAGAAAGTTAGCTAGGTCTCACGGGGTTACCCATACATGTCAACCTAGATTATGCGATGTCTAATGAAAAAACCATCAAGGTCACAAAACATCTAATAGACACATCGACTTAGATCATGTGATTTCCTCTTGAAAATTCATCCATGTCATGAGGCACCCTCTAGACATGTCAAACCTAAATCATGCGATGTGCTATAAAAAAACCATCCAGGTCAGGAAACATCCTCCGAACACATCTGTGTGCATCATGTGACATCCTCAAGACACATCTTCCTGGATCATGCGATGTCCTTCGAGAAAGTCATCCATTACACATGAAAACCTCTAGACATGTCAGTATTAATCTTGAAATAGACTCCAGACATTTCATTCTGGTTATGAAATGTCTTCCAAAAAAATCAACTAGATCAGGAAGTTGTCTTTGTACATGTACACTAGTTAGTGAAAACATGTCTATAGATCCTCAAAAATGTCTGGAAGACAATCAAATCATGTTAGGCGAATAACCGGAACATGCTAATCTGACACCATTGAACAATATAACCTTGTCTGGTGGCTATATTAGGGAAACCATAGAGTGTAATACATAATCAACTATACTATGATGAATTTGATTCATTCAATAATAAGAATATGTTTGATTCCATTCTAAGGCCTGAGCTTAAATGGTAACCCCCATTGGTGTAAGACATAGTATGTCTCTGACATCCCGACCATTGAGACCCAATAACTACCATGGGAAAATTATCCAACCTCATCTGTTAGGAGATAAAAAAAGAAAATGAACTATAATGGCTCTGATTCCTTCCATAACTACGACCCATATGATTCCTTCCTAAGGTCTGATCTCTATATTAAAAATCCAAAGGGATATCCTAATATGTAATTTTCTCATCCATACATAATGAAACTAATTACTTTCTATCCTTTTTTTCTCACACCAATAATTCATCATATGGACTTAGGGAGTTATAATGATCATATCATTCACATCATGAATCTCCACCATCCAGGAAAACCACAGTGTGTAAGACCTGATCAGCAACATGATATGACTTCCCCTATATAAGGGAATCTAACTTGTGGTAAGTCACAAGGGAATTAATGAACTATGTTGACTTTGATTACTATTATAACAAAGACACATTGGATGAATTTTTGAGGCTAGAGCTATATACCTAGTTCCTAATATCCCGTATATATCTTTTATGCATGACATTAAACTTCACATGTTTACCAAAATACATTGGTTTTGATTCCTCTTATAAACATGATACATTGGGAACCTCATAGAGGTTCAATCCTATCCTCAAAATATTAATTGTCTCCTTGGATGGACACACATTCTAAAGTACCTGGTAATATGTATTTAAAATATAATAATACACCCACTAATGGGAAATGTATGAAAAACCTCATATACAAACATATGGATTCACTAATAGATTCCCCTTTATATATAAAAGGATTTGACCAATGTTAATTATGTTTGGGTAATTGGTCCCGTATCAGGAATAGAAATGGATTCATGAACATATCTTAAATCTTTAAGAGACACCAAGAATAAGAAATAATTCCCCATAAAAGGTGTGATGATCCCGACCTCCCATCCTCTAAAACGATGCAAAAACCTAAGTGTTGTTGGGTCTAAAACCCTGATTGACCAGTTGCCTTTGGAAAGCATGTTTGAACACAATTATAGACGTGGGAACCATTGGGAGTATCTTTAAAAGGTAAAAATGAATGGTGAACCTGATATGAATGATTTTATAGACATTTAGGCCCCCAAAATCAAACCACCAGGACAATAATTTCCACATATTAAAAAAACAAAAACGGTGATCCCAATGTGAAATCATCTAACTATGGAATCTCCTTTAAAAAATAAAAAGTATAGACTTCCAAGTTATCATTGGACTAATTTTTTCTCTCCACATGGGTGATCACCATAGATATTTATCATTTCAAAAAATCCCCAAAATGATCCAAACATGTCTCAAATCATCCTATAATAAAAATTTTAAATCCTAAAATTATCCTCAATTTAATACAAAAAATTCTATATTCGTTTCATTAGTCTGGATACTCAAAGTCGAAATGGATTTCTAGGGGGTACTTTTATTAGGAAAAGAGGCATGAGTTATAAGATAAGTTCTCATAACAACTTTGGGAACCCATGCTTGAGATGGGTTATGTGTGAATAGTTTATCTAGGTGCACAAATGTAACAAACTGAACTATTATAAATAAAATTCCCCTTGCAATTTAATTAAATGTATTATTATGAAATATGGATATAGAAAACACATCCAATTAAATGTTTTTATTATATCCAATAAGATAAAATGATGGTTAAGAATCTTTATCATCGATAATATAGTTGTTTAACAATGAGCACATGATTAGTATAAATATAGGATTTTAAAAAATCCAATTCACACAGAAAAATGAAGTGATGGCCTCAAAATGTAGGATCATACCATATAAATCCCATTTATTATAGCTTTAGAGGGAGATAGAATCACTTGGATTTTCCCTTGACTATGCCAAAGTAGAGATCCAGTAACATAAATATGATTGAAACCATTTATGGGATAATTTCAAGATTATTGAGATCACGACCCAAACCATGTTTCTGAACCACCCCATGAAAGTCTCAATGTCACACACCTTACTCTTAGGGTGTTTTTTGGTTTATTAAAAGGATATGTATCGAGACCCTAGTAATATTATTATGTAAATTATTTTTTATAGAATAATTAATATATTTTCATCCTATTATTGATATTTTATAAATGATTTTTTATTGTTATAAAATAAAAGAAATAGTATTTCAGGGATAATTGTAACGACCTAGGTATTTATAAAATAATACATTTTCATGTCTGTTAATATTTATATATAAGATATTAATTTTATTTTAAATAGAACACTTTTTATAATAGTTTACTCAATAAAAAATAATGGGTTTCTTTGAAAACTTACATTGCCCAAAACTTTGGGTTATACCGAAAAATAATATAATAATATTATTACTTTAAATGGAAGTTAGCACAAAGAAATTTTATTGGTAAGAATGAACAAAACTAACTAAAATATGATTATACATGTTTTTATGTGTCTTTATATTTATCTGATCAATTTTAGAGGCTTATAATAAGAACGAATCTGATTTTTAGCATGAAATACTTTATTAATTTTTAAAAGGTCGATTTACCACCTTTTGATGGAGAAACCCTATTAAATATAGTTTTTATAACTTTTATATGTTCTATTTGACAAAATAAACTTATTCAATATAATAGGGACAAAAAAATTTACTTTGGATAATTTTTTGGTAATTTTCTGATAAAGTTTGTTTTTTAATGAATATTGAAAAATACCGCATTTTAAGTCAAAACTACCTTTTTATCTAATTTATTTATATAGATATATTTTAATTTAAATTAGTTTTAAAGTTTAATTAGATTATATTTTTATCATTTAATCCAATTATGTTCATTAGAGGTAATTTCACATATTAATTGGATAAAAACAGATGACAATCTTTTGATAGTTATTACTTCTTAAAAACCCGCTTTTTTGTTTTGACAATGAAAATCAGTTTTAAATTAATTAATGAAAATTCCCTGTTTTTATTTTCGAAAAATGGATTCCATATTTGGAATCATAAGGTTCAAATTGTGTAAAAAGGTACCTTTTATTTGTTGACATTATGAATAGTAACATATGTCATTATTTTATTTACCATGGTTAAAGGGTAAATCCGATAAATAAGGGCAAACAAATAATATTATAATAATATAAAACTACCCTAACATGTGTCTTAATACTATTTGATGAGATATATAAAACCATGGGCATCCTTGGTTCTATTTTTGAACCCCATGTAGGCACTTTGATGTGAAAATGACATTGTATAAGAATTAACTTAAAGTAAAGAACAATGTAATATAAACATGTATCTTTTATTATAATTTTTTTATATGGGTTTATATAGGTGATATACTGAACTATAAATATTCATTATAAAGATAAAAATATTTCCTAAGTCATGGTATTTTATTTATAAATTTTAGACAACAAACGAATAAATATATTTATGACACAATGATGATGTAGTGATTACTAAGCAATGAATGGTTTATATAAATGAGATTATAAATATTAAAAGAAATTTATTTTAAAACTTTTTATGCCCTAAAAAAATTATATGGATGATTATGACTTATTATATTTGAATTAATGAAGTTTTTTAGATAGCATAAAGTTGTTATGGATTTTTAAAAAGTCATGATATAAAAAGTATAAAAATTGACATAAATGAGTTTTTAAAACAAATACTATTTTATTAAATTATATAAGGTTCTTAAAAATCTATGATTTAGAAAAATGACTTTGATAATTTTGAAAATTTCATTTATGAACCACTTGAGGTTATATTGTTTTTTTGCTGTAAATATATTAACCATGTAGTATGAATATATAAGAAGACACGATAAGAGTTAAATTAGTTAACTAAGGGTTAAAGATAAAAGATATGGTTAAATTTGTAACCTAGAATTGTATAAAACAGATTGGATGAGAGTTTTTCAACCCAAAAAAATATTATATTTGAAATAAATGACTTTGAGGCCTTTTGAAATACAAAATAATTTTATAATAAAATAATATATTCCAACATTCCTAAAGATCCCCTCCTCCCTCTTTTAAAATTCCATCACCCCTACCGATTTAATCACACCATTATAGCCCCTTATCTCATCAAACATCGACCAAAATAAGTTCCCAACATCCTTATCTTCCTCCTATAATCCATAACTTAGTCAAAAAGAAATTCAATAAATCCTTTTTGCTGAAATCAAAGGGATACAACTGAAATTAGAGGTATTTTGCGACGGGATCCCGTCACAAATAGGTTTTAGTGACGGGGCCCCATCGCAAATATCTCATTTCATAAAACGGCGTCGCAAGTATTATTTTTTGTGACGGGGACATCACAAATAATCCTCCGATTATATACATTATATATATAGATAAACTTTTCGCGACGGACCGTCGCAAATACTATTTGCGATGGGGCAGTTCCCCATCACAACTAATCCTTCGATTATATATATTATATATTTATAATAACCTTTTGCGATGATCCCATCACAAATACTATTAATAATAAATTATATTTAGATTATTTGCAACGGGAGCCCGTCGAAAAAGGTCCTGTCGCAAATACTAAACATAATAAAAAAATATTTAATAAAATTATGATTAATGAAAAAATTATATTAATATTATTAAAATAAAAATAATAATAATAAAATTATTATTAGTAAAATAAACAGACATTACAAAATATAATAATAATAAAAATATTTAATTAAATTATGATTAATAAAAAATTGATATTAATTTTACTAAAATAATAAAAAAAATAAAAAATTATTACAATTCTCAATATTTACAATGAAAATATTAAAAAATCATAAAATGTTATTATTATTAGTAAAATAAACAAATATTAAAAAATATAATACTAATAATAAATAATAAAATATTAAAAATAAAAAAATTAAATTATGCAATATTTGTACCAATATAAAAGATAGAAACTGTTAATAGTTGTTATTAAAATAAATCTTAAATAAAAATGTTTTTAACATAAAAAAAAATCACTGGGGGGTCGTCTTCTGGAGGAGGTGGAGGAGCTGTAGTAGATGTTGGAGGAAACTCCATCCCTAAACTACGAGTCAGACGACGCATGTACTCCATTTTCTCGTCATGCTGCTGCTACTATCGTCAACACATCTCTCCATGATGCTTCTGAAAACTCTCTATAAGCTCAGATTGAGTTCGAAACTGCTCCTAATACTGTGTGGAAGAAGTTGATGGCTCTCCATGATCTCCTCTCGATCTAGACGCTGACATAGCAGTAGTGCCATAATAAGTACCAGGAGTCAAATGAGAGCTGATACCAACTACTCGGCCCTTCTCAAAGCCATACTGTGTCGCCTGCATCCATGCCGCCTCATCGAAATGGTGGGCACTAGTCTGCTTAGTCGTCTCATCCTGACTCTCATCCTGTGTCTGAGAGCTCACAACCTCATATGACTCCTTCAATTTCAATTTGAAATTAAAATGGTGAAAATATTATATGCAGTTAATTTTCAAAGAGAAAAAATAATACTAACCACAATCTGATGCTAGTGATCACCTATAATCTCTCCAGTGGCTGCATCACTATACATCCTCTGATAAACGTCGAACTCCATAATATCGGGATGCTCGACTACCTACAGAAATATAAAATAAAATGTTTATATTTAAAGTTATATAACATATTTAAAAACTATACTTACCAGATGCTCTCTATTTTCACTGAATGTACGGCTACCAGCTCGATGCGTCACCTCCTGTCTCCCTCGGTTCTATTGTCCGACAGGAGATCTCCTTTGAAATACACCACTCAACCAGTGTAAACATAATCCATACCAAACGTGAGATGAAATGTACCATGGTCGGTGGGCTCTACATGACTCATCGAATTCTATCACTCTTGTTTTCTTAATTGTTGTTCTTCTCAAATTGTGCAAAAACTGACGGAAATGGTCACACATAGACACCTGCCATGCCGTGTGGATAACATCATGTATGATATCATCAATAGGATACCATAAAAACTATAAATAATTTATAATATCAAGTTATTAATAAAATAACATTCAAAATAAATATTATTTATTTAAGTACGAGCCAATGACCAAACATGTCACGCCGAAAATCAACGGGAATCTGTTCCCATGTGATCCATGGCTAAGAAAAATAATTGTGTAAGATGGCGCTCCCCTGTCCAATAGCTACATGCACAAAACTGTGAAAAAGAAATAAATAATCAATCAATTAGTAAATATATAAATAAATTAATGAAAGATGACGAAAATATACAGGTTACTATACCTCCATGTGCATGGATCGAAACCAAGATGTGGACATCACTCAGGGATAGGGTCCAGAATCATCAATCGCGCTAGACCATGCCCCCTCCGTATACCCCCTGAACTGTCTGTAGGCTGAGGGTCAGATGGTCCACAATCCCCCTCATCCAAAGGTAGATCAGCCTCCTGCAACTCATGAAATAGATCTGAATCCATCTGAAACACAAAATGATTATTGTTAGCAGATATTTGAAAAAAAATATTATATATAGATATATATTAGTTATGATTAAAACTACAATTTAACCGTGTCAATGTCCATCTTCATCATTATCTCCATAGCTGTCCATGTCAATATCTTCATCTTCCTCCCCAACATCATCAATATCCATATGAGTTTCAGTTTCATCATCTCTTATCATTTCAAATTTTTTTGTAACATCATTAACATCTTTATCATCATTGATCCTTAATTGTGTAGTGTCATCATCAATATTCATGTCTCTTTCTGAAAAAGATGGATTTTGAGTAGTCTCTTGAAAAATTAAAATTCCTTCCACTTCAGCGGAAGTACATTCAGTTTGAGTAAACTAATTTTCCGGAGATTTCATTTTTATTATTCTCCACCAATCACTCTTGTCTCTTTAAGTAGCACAGTACATTGCATAATAAATTTGATGTGCCTGTTGAACTAGTAAAAATGGTTCATTTACTGAAATAAGACTTTTATATTTAATATTGACGATTCCATGAGTAAGATGAACACACAATCCCCTCTCAGTATCCAACCACTGACATTTAAACATCATTATGTAATTCTTTCCTAGATAACACAACTCAATAATTTCATCCAGAATTCCATAAAAGTCAACTTCAGTTTCTCTATGATGTGATCCTCATAAGAAAACTCCACTGTTCATTGTTTTTTTGATTCCCCATATGCACGTGTATGAAATTGAAAACCATTCACCAAATAATTATTATAAGATTTAACCATTTTGGATGGTGGGTTACTCAATATACACAGTCACTTATTAATTTTATCACCATGTTGAGACATCTAATTTTTTTTTAAAACAATTATTAATATGATAAATAATAAATATAATTGATATTAAACCATCAATAATTTATGTCGGCAGTTTTTGAAACCATTGAGAAATTGTTTCTGTCTGCATTCTTCAAGAGAAGATGCTGTAATTTGTGGAAGTTGTTTCTTGATATGATTATCATATAACCTAAAAATAAAATAATTTTACATAATGTAACATAAATTATAGAATAAATGATAGAAGCAGTCACAGTAAAAATGATTTCATTTCTTCATAGTTTAGCAGAACATATGTTTGAGCTCTGTGATGTTCATCATCTGAAATCCATCATTCATGAACTCCACCAAAACCAAGATTTTGCAGATTAGAAACTGATAATTGATTGTCCATTTCTTCATTAACATTCCCCCCATTTCGACCCATGCGATTGTGTTTTGAGGGATATTGAGATTCAAAAAAATGAGAGCAGAAAAAAAAGAAATTTCCTCTTGCAAATAAGCTTCAACTATTGAACCTTCAACTGATGCTTTGTCACTTACTTTTTTCTTCAATTTCTACATGAATCTCTAAAATGGGTGCATCCATCGAAACTGTACTGGACCTCCACATTTAGCATCATGTGGAAAATGTAATATCATATATTCTATTTAGTCAAAGAAAGATGGCGGAAATATTTTTTCCAGTTTACATATAATTATAGAAACATCTTCTTCCAGTTTTCTTAGTGCATCGTAGTCTGTTATCGCTGTAAAAATGTCTTGAAAAAAAATATGATATGTCTGGTATTGAATCCCAAATCATAGAATTCAACAAACCTCTAAATCCAATCGGAAAAAGTCTTTCCATTATAACATGACAATCAGGGCTTTTTAATTTGGTAATATAACCATTTTTAACACATCTTCCCAAATTGGAAGCATAGCCATTTGGAAGTCTCAAATCTGCAATCCATTGACAAAATAGTAAGCGACACTCTTTGGACAGTGTATAAGCTACTTTTGGCTTCATTAACCTCTCTGATCTGACATTTTCAAATAGTCCAAGTTCTGGTCGCCTACAAATTTGGGAAAGATCTAATCGTTCCTTTATAGTATCTTTGGTCTTACCTGTTGTATCCAAAACAGTATGAAATAAATTATCAAAACAATTATTCTCAATATACATGACATCTAACATGTGGCGGACCAATAAATCAGACCAATATGGAAGATCCCAAAAACTGTTTTGTTTTATCCAATTATGTTCTTTCCCAAAGTCATGAATTTCATGTTGGTTTACTGTTGGCCCAAATGTGATGGGAGTTAATGAAAATATAGCCAATTTTTCTAGTTGAGCTTCTTTATACCTCAATTTTCCCCTTTTGGGACAACTATCCAACGAATAATTTTCACGAGAATATAAGATGAAATCATTTGGACATGCATTAATCTTTAGATAACTAAGGCCTAAATTATGAACCATCCTCTTTCTATTATACTAATTTACCGACAACATATTTTCTTTAGGTAATAGTGTTTTAACCAAAGAAAATATCCAATCAAAACAGTTGTTTGACATTAAATTATCTGATTTAATAGCCATAAATTTTGAAACTGCTTCCAATTTTCTTATCTTGAAACCATGATATAATTCATCCTCAGTAGACCTCAACAACTCATAAAATTTGTATGATGCCAACTCATGAGTTAAATTAATATCATCTTGAGTTTCAGTTTGATGAACAGATGAACCTCCAACATCATGTACTAAATTTTGAAACTGTGATGGATCAGGAATCAAGTTATGAGTATCTTCTCAGGAACTGCATTCTCTATGTGGATACCAAGAAACATAATCTGTTTGAAAACCAAACTACAAGAGATGTCCCCCAACCTTGTGAAATGTGTAAAATTTTCTTAGAGCACATTTTTTACAAGGACACTTTATTATGACTTCTGAAACATATTTTGTTTTTGATGATTCAAATTTAAAAAAGCTTTAACACCCTCAATATATACAGGATTCAAACCAGAATCGTTTGGATTTCTGTGCTTATTTAGCTAATTGTGATCATCTAATAATGATTTTTTTCGACTTCCTTGTTCCATATTTTTCTTACAAAATATAAAATCATTACTATTTTTGAGTAATTTGAAATTATAAAAACACTATCAGGAAAAATAGATAAATAATTACAATTACTTCTTAATAATTACTATTACTTATGGGCTACACAATTTCCAGTGGATTGACGACTACTCTTTTGTCTGACGGCTCATTTACTTGAAACTTTCTCACACAGAAATCACAATGAAGAATTTGATCATAGGTACGCATATTAATTCTTGTATGCATGAGAATGAATATGTGTACCTCCGAGAAGATTCTTCATTGTGATTTCTATGTGAGAAAGTTGCAAGTAAATGAGCTGTTGGACAAAAGAGCCCCCTTTTCGTCGATGAATCATCTTGTTGCAACTATCACCACCTAAACACATTATAAAAAATGTGGTCAAACGAGTGCATATTCAAACTCATGAATAAAAGATTGTATATGCATACGTAGAAGCATACATTTCATAATGTTTTGAGTCAGTGAAAGTGGAAAGGAGAAGAGTCATCGAACAAAAGGAGTTTTGTTAATCCACTGGAAATTTTCCCAAGTTATTACAAGTTATTAAAATTTATTACAATTGATTTTCTTCCTAATTGTTACTATTTCTTTCTATTTCGTACTATTTCTTACTATTTCTTTTTATTTCTTGTTATTTCTTACTATTTCTTTGTATTTATTACTATTTATTACCATTTCGTACTATGTCTTACTATTTCTTACCATTTCTTATGATTTATTACCACTTATTACTATTTATTACTATTTATTACTATTTATTACTATTTATTTCTATTTATTACTTTTTGTTACTAATTATTAATAATTATTACTAATTATTACTAATTATTACTATTTATTAATATTTATTACTATTTATTACTAATTATTACTAATTATTAATAATTATTACTAATTATTACTAATTATTTCTAATTATTACTAATTATTACTAATTATTACTAATTATTACTAATTATAACTAATTAATACTATTTATTACTATATATTACTATTTATTACTATTTATTACTATTGATTACTATTTATTACTATTTATTACTATTTATTACTATTTATTTGTAATTATTCCAAATTATTCTTAATTATTCTTAATTATTCCTAATTATTCCTAATTATTCCAAATTATTCCTAATTATTTCTAATTATTACTAATTATTACTAATTATTACTAATTATTACTAATTATTACTATTTATTCCAAAGTATTTCAAATTATTCTAAATTATTACCAATTATTACTTTTTATTAAATTTTTATTTCTATTTAATCCTATTTATTACTATTTATTCTTATTTATTACTAATTATTCCTATTTATTAATAATGATTCCTAATTATTACTAATTATTACTATTTATTCCTAACTATTCCTAATTATTGCTAATTATTCCTAATTATTACTATTTATTCCTAATTATTACTACTTATTCCTATTTTTTACTATTTTTTAATATTATTACTAATTATTACTAATTATTACTAATTATTACTAATTATTACTAATTGTTACTAATTATTGCGTTTATTACTAGTTTTTACTATTTTTTACTATTTTTTTACTATTTATAACTATTTATAACTATTTATTAGTAATTATTACTAATTATTACTAAGTATTACAAATTATAACTAATTATTACTAATTATTACAAATTATTACTAATTATTCCCATTTCTTACTATTTATTCCTATTTTTTTACTATTTATTCATATTTGTTACTATTTATTACTATTTGTTACTATTTATTACTATTTGTTACAAATTATTACTATTTGTTACAAATTATTAAATATTATTACTAATTATTACTAATTATATCTAATTATTACTAATTATTACTAATTATATCTAATTATTACTAATTATTACTAATTATTACTAATTATTTCTAATTATTACTATTTATTAGTTTTTTTAATGTATTTATTCGTATTTATTCGTATTTATTTCTATTTATTTCTATTTATTACTATCTATTCCTATTTATTCCTACTTATTGCTAATTATTACTATTTATTCATATTTATTGCTAATTATTACTCTTTATTTCAAATTATTACTATTTATTCCTATTTATTCCTAATTACTACTATTTAGTACTATTTATTACTAATTACTACTATTTATTAATATTTATTACTAATTACTACTATTTATTACTAATCACTACAATTTATTACAAATTACTACAATTTATTACTAATTATTACTAATTATTCCTATTTATTACTAATTATTATTATTTATTCCTATCTATTTCTAATTATTACTATTTATTAGTATTTATTCCTAATTATTACTATTTATTCCTAATTATTACTATTTATTCCTAATTATTACTATTTATTCCTAATTATTACTGATTACCACTAATTATTACTAATTATTACTATTTTTACTTTTTATTACTATTTATTATTATTTATTACTAAAATAAAGATAACAAAACAATTTAAATGTAATTTAATTACAACTAATCAATAATAATTAAAACTAACATAAAAATTTTAAATAAATACAAAATTAAATAAAATATAAATACATTTAAACTTGATTTCTGATTGATGTAAGCGCCTTCACAACTTTTCTATAAAAAAATTAACTGACAGAAATTTTCACTCTAAAATTCGAGATTAGAGAGAGAGAGAAAGTGATAAATGAGAGGAAGAGAAAGAAAAATAGAGGGGGGGTTATATATGGGTTAGATTAGTTGTGACGGGACTAGTGGCGACGAGCTTACCGTCACAAAAGGTACGTTTTGGGACGGGGCTCGTCGCAAATAACATTGCCCACATTAATTGTTGTCGGTGGTTAAAAGGGTATTTGCAACGGGTTCCGTCGCAAAAGGTGACCTGCCGACACACCTTTTGCGACTAGTCCTGTCGCAAATGCCCACCGACCGACACACTATTTGCGATGGGGGGATCCCCCAGTCACAAATAACCTTCTTGCGCTTTGGTGTGCATCCCGCACCAAAGCGCGCATCCCGTGCCAAAGCATGCATTACCTTTTGCGACAGGACCCCAAATCTCGTCGCAAATAACCCCTGGGATGGACTATTTGCGACGGAAACTAATCCCTTCGCAAATACCCCTTCGGAAAAGACTCCCGTAGTGGGAATTAGAAATTTTTAGAGGTAGTGTCTTCAATAAAGTTCTTTTCCATTATTTCACTTCTTCGCTCTCAATTCAATTATTATTCTTTGATTACATAACAACACCAGTATTTTCAATATTCTAGTATGTTTATATGAGATGTATTGAAACTATACTAGCACACACATCCATCTAATGGATACGAACATACTGTTTCTATGTATGACGAACTACTGCCTCTTGAAATGAGGATTGTTCAATTTTTTCCCCTACCACATATCATCCTGGCCATTATAATGGATCAATATTTATATGTGATATATATTATATTTATATTTTCTATATTCTTATGTATTTTTTATATACATCATACCTTTATGCTTTCCATAATGTGTAAATATGATAATTTCATTTGAGGAAGTGCGGACTACCGCCCCCTCAAAGTGATATGACTCATTCATGCCATACATGGAACATTTAAAGGATGGAGGTAATAAACTTATTCAATGTATATACGATAAGATATTATACTGTAATTACAATATACCAATGTATCATTTAGTTTTTATTCCATTAAATATGAAAAAGAAATGAAAATAGCATCCATGCGTACGTACGACTTACCATCTCCATGAACGATGCATTTCATAGCTTATCTCTAAATGTTATATACTATTATAAATACACATATATACTGTATATATATGATATTTAAATCATGAATATCATTATGTATATAATGGACTTTTGGCCACATGGACAATTTTTAATTATAACAAGTTCATTTTTAACTCAAGTACTGAATATCGACAAAACGGCCGATCCTAACTTAAAATTTTTTATAATGTTTATAACGTGGTAATAAGTGGTATAAAAGGAATAATAAACTTGAAAAATGTTCTTAATCACATTGAAATTAACTTAAGTTTATTATTCAGGAAGGACAAGGAACATATGTGATGAGTCAGACTCATGGTAATGGAATTTCATAACCCAATTTCTATTCTTTGGATTACTCATCTACTTATTGATTATGTTATGTTATGATTATGTGAGAAATAAATTTCATTATAGTATCTTGTATTTATACTTGATATATGTGTACTTATTGTGAATACACATAATCGATCAATTTTATTTACAAAATGATCTTTGTAAGGGAACCTTTCACCATCCTCTTTTAGTCAATGACTTCTTTTATGTTATGTATTTTAATTTACATTTTCTTATGTGGGGATATCTTCTTATATATCCTTATTTATGAAAATTTTATGTCCAAGTGATGAGATACCCTTTTCTCTCTAATCAACTCATTTTATGATTTTTAAGTGACGTCGTTAAGCTGTCGAATTTTTGTAACGGACTTCGTCTCAATATCCTTTCATTGTGGCATATTTTGATTTATACACAACCTTCTTTTATATGGTGTATAATTATACCATTTTTATTTTACTTTCATTCAATGGTTTTTGAAAAGAATCTTCTTTTTTATGAAGCATTTTACTAAACAACAAAGGGAATGTTTCTTTTTAACGTACGTCGTGACAATGACCTTTCCCCACTGAGAGCATTATTTGATATTTGGATTCTTTAACAAGCCGTAATTTTTTTAAAAGGAAAATAAATACCATATACCATTTTTACATATTTTGGAATTGAAAATGGTTTTGAGAATGGATTGATTCTATCAATATATTGAATTGATATCTTGTGATTGCAATGTGAAAATTTTATCTTTCCTGTATGCTTGTTTTATGTGTTATGAATATGTTATGGTTCATGGGAATTATTTACATATATGGGTTGTTTCGTGATAAACTGATGGCGGGTGTGCTCGAGATAGCTCTCTAATGAATTGGGTAACATGACTGAGGTAAACATTAATGTTTATCCTAAAAGATTTAAGAAATATACTATGATGGGTATTCCAAACGTAACTCCCTATGTAGATGTGGAAGCTACAATCTAATTTTTTTAGGGATGCCACAAGTTACCATTATGATTTATGATTTATATGTGTTAATCATGAATCTTATGATTTCATGAGGTATGTTAATGATCTTATTTTTTCTAAGTGAAATTTATGATTTCATTGATTGCAAGTATTGATGTACTAATGTTTTATTTCTTTATTTTTCAAATCTTACTGAGATTTTTTTCTCATCCCATGGTTTTAAATGTTTTTCATAGGGTATAAGGATTGTTAAGAGAAAGGAATAATTCAAGAAGATTTATATCAAGAAAATAATTCTTGTTTTAATTATTGAGTTTTATTGTTTAAAAAAAATTGGTTAGAGTAGAAGTTTTTACTTTGTAATATTTGAGATGTAATGTACTACTTATGGCCTAATTCTTTAAAAGTCTAATCTTGAAAAGATCCTCAATATGAATTCTTGACCTAACTCAAGATTATGTAATGTTTAAGGCTGGGGACTTATAGTTGGTATCATAGGTCGGTTTAGATAACTTTAGAGGTTAGGGTGTTATTTAATAATAAGTGACATGTTTTATATAACCGCAGTGGATAGCATATTAGAAAGAGTCACCGTTATTTTAGATAAATTTAACTTGTTTAAGATAACATGAATAAGTAAATCTTGGTTTTTACCCTCCTCATAAGATAGTATATGATGATTTTACTGATATACTCACGCTGAACTTTTTAGTTTTAGTAAATGGCTAGATATAGCAGGCACCAAAGTAACAATAGATATGAAGGAAACTATGATGGTTTTCTGAATAAGCAATATAATGAAATGGGGTCTATAATGAGAACTCATATAGTTATTCTTAACTAACTATCTAGAGTAATGATTGGCCACTTGAACTTTGGTGATATTTCTAAGGAATCATATATGCTAGAAACAAATACCTATGGAAGTTCCGTTAATAATCATAAAGTTATGTATATTCAAAAACCGTTATGTCAAGGATGTGGAAAGAAACACCTTGGAAAATGCGTCAAAGGGATGAGAAGATGTTATAGATGTGGTAATGAAGGTCATAAAGCAATAACCTGCCATGGAAAAGGAAGCATACATTTGACTCTAAGAAAGGGAAATAAGTTCTTTATGGGGGATCAATTAAATGTTTCAAATGCGATGTTCATGGTCATTACACAAATTGATGTCCAACAAAGAAGTTTCAGGAATGAGATCTGCAGGACCGTACAAATATATGGTTACCAATACCTAATTCCATTCCAACTGAAGATTAGGAAATTTAAAATGACCAATGAAAGGTATGGATTATTTCTTAGATCATGTTTTGACATTATTGAATCTTAGGACATTATGCATGATTTTGTTTGTATGAAAGAAGTATAAAAGAGTAATATTAAAAAAATGGATAAGGGATCATGAATAATGTTCGATGATTAAGATGTCCACATTTTAGGAATCAAAGAGTTATGTTGGATCTATAGATGATGATATGTTTAAAATGTATTACTGATGGGATTACATTGGAAGAATTCTAGTATTTTTAAACCTAAGGGTTTTTATGTAAAAATTTTAATTTAGGAAGAATTATATTTTCTTTTGTGGTTATACTTATAAAGAACCATTAGGTTTTATTTGATCCCTCAATTTGAAGCAATTATGAGTTATTAATTTTGGGATGCAAATGCGAGGTATGAGAAAATAATTGAGGTTAAAATATGTTATGAGTTTTTAAGTAACTTTTCTCATTTTTTGGTAATGTTATAAAATTATATAGTAATTGAAAAAGGAAAACACATGGACCATGTGACAACCCATTGCATCGGTCAAAGATGCGGGAATCGAACCCATAACCAAAGTGCGACTGGGATTTATCACCTACCACTGGCCTACATGAATTCCCTAGTTATTATGACTTATTCTTTTTAGTTAAATTATTTTATGGATCAAGAATAAGTTGATTTTGGTAACTTATGTTTTATCAAATGTAAATCCTTATTATAGGAAACTTATTTTTTGATTAAGTGGTAAATGTTATTTTGGAATATGTTCTCTCTTTTTGTAACAATATATGCCTTAGGAAAATAAAATACTAGGAGTTTTCATTTGAGGAGTAATGGAGGAATTTTATTTTGGAAGAATCTATGTTTTTATTGTTGACTTAAAGTGATTTGGGTTATTTATGGAAATTATTAAACTATCATAGAGAATATGTGATTAGGTTAATTACTTTCCAGTATGAGACTCTAAGTGTAGCTGATGTTATTTGGATATAAATGATAAGATTTTTGTGGAAGACTTTACGATCAATTACTTCTAAATTTTGGGCTTCAAACTTAGTTTGGATTATTTTGAATAAATTTAAGGAAAATTGTTTATTGAATGGTCTTTGTTGAACTTTGGGTTTTGTTTGATAAATTTTTAATATTAAGAGTAGTAATTTTTTCTATAAAGGATTATCCTTTTTTGGGATTATATGATATCATACTAACCTTTTTGGTTTTGGTTAATTTCTAAAGACAGGGGAAATATATAGTTCATATTTTGTGGATTATTTGATTCTATAGAATTTGATTCTAGTGCTTTATATGTTACCATGTCATTTTGAATACTCATAATTTATAGAAAATATGATTTTTTACATTCACATATCCTATTGGGTAATCAAGGACTATTTAACCAATCACAAGTTTATGGTTTTCTGGTAGGCAACTTTCTCCTCATCATGTTTTATATCACTCTCCATCAGAACTTGACACTTAGTTTCTTTTCAATATCCTAGTTTTCCTACATGGAATCTTAGTATGTATTATCTCGAGTGACCTTTGTACCTCTCTTTATTTCTTTTAAAAGTTATATTCTTATTGACTCTTTTTATGATGTGGGACTTTCAATGAAGTTTCTGAGTCCAATTTTAAAATTACAAGGATGCAATTTCTGAAAGGGGGAAGAATGTAACGAATCGGGGATTTATAGAATAATAAATTCTTCTATCTATTAGTATTTATTAATAATATATTAATTTTATGTTAAATAGGAAACATTCTCTGATAGCGTACTCAACATGAAACAACGGGTTTCATTGAAATCTTACATTGTGCACAACATTGAGTTATACTGAAAGATAATACAATAATATTATTATTTTAAATAATATCTAGCACCTAGTCATTGTATAGGATGTAATGAATAAAACTAACTAAAATATGATTATACTTTTCTTTTAAATGTCTTTACATTTATCTGATAAATTGCAGAGGCTTATAATAAGAACAAATTTGATTTTAAGCATGAAATACTCTAATATTTATTAAATGATCATTTTATCTCCTTTTGATGGAGAACCATTATTAAATATAGTTTTCATCAATTTTATATGTTCTATTTGAAAAAATAAACATCTTCTATATAATTGAGACAACAAAACTTATTTTGGATAAATTTCTGGTAATTTTATGATAAAGTTCATTTTTAATGGATTGTGAAAATGAAGCATTTTAAGTCAAAACTAGCTTTTCATCTAATTCATTTATATTGTTAGATAGTAATTTTAATTGGTTTTAAAGTTTAATTGGATTTTATTTTCATTTTTTAATCCAATGATGGTCATTGGAAGTAATTTCACATTTTAATTCGACAAATGCACATGTTAATATTTTGATAGTTATTACTTATTAAAAACCCACTTTTTGGTTTTGAAAATGGGAATTAATTTTAAATTAATTACTACAACTTATGTTTTTTGAATTTAGAAAAATGGATTTCCTATTTGGAATCATAAGGTCTAAATTTTGAAAATAGGTACCTTTTATTTTTGGATATTATAAATAGTAACTTCATTATTATTCTACTTACTATGGTTAAAGGGCAAATCTGGTAAATAATGGTTAAAAATAATATTATAATAATATAAAACTACCAAAACACGTTTCCTAATCATATTTGATGAGATGTGTCTGACCATGGGCATCCTTGGGTTGATTTTGGGACCCCATGGAGGCACTTTGATGTGAAAATGATATTTTATAAGAATTAACATAAAGTGAAGAAAAATGTAACAAAACATGTATCTTTTAATAAAAAAATTATATATGGGGTTATATAAGTGATCTCTTCTAATATAAATAGTAATTATAAATCGAAAAATATTTCCAACATCATGGTATTTTATTTACAATTTTTAGACATCAAATAAATAAATATATTTATGACACAATGATAGTGTAGTGATTACCTTATTAATGAATGATTTAAATAAATGTGATTATAAATATTAAAATAAATTTATTTTAAAACTTTTTATTCGATCCACATATTTTAATGGATATTAACATATAGTTCTGGGAATGGTGAACTACTGCCTCACAAAAGGATGATTGTTCAATTTTCCCCTACCACCTCTGGAGGTGGTCATTATGATGGAACTGTATTTATATATGGTATATATTATATTTATATTGTATCTATCCTTATGTATTTATTTTTTATATCATACCTTTATGATTTCCATAATGTGTAAATATTATAATTTCATTCGAGGAAGTTCAGACTACCATCCTCTCAAAGTGACATGACTTGTTCATGCCATACATGGAACGTATAAATGATGATGTTAATGAACTTATGTAAAATATGTAAAATATGATATTATAATAGAATTATAATATACCTATGTTTCATTTAGTTTTTATTTATTTAAATATGAAAAATTAATGAAAGTAGCGTTCATGTGTATGTACAACTTACCGTCTCCATGAACGGTGCATTTCATTTCTTATTTCCAAATGTTTTGTACTATTATAAATACATATATTTATTGGATATATATAATATTTAAATAATGAATATCATTATAGAGATAATGGACTTTTGACCACATGGAAAATTTGTAATTATAACAAGGTCATTTTTTACTCAAGTACTGAATATCTGCAAATTGCCCAATGTTCACATAAAAAAATTATGTAATATTTATAATGTGGTAATAAGTGGTATAAGTTGAATAATAAACTTGATAAAGTTTCTAAATCAAGTATAAATTAACTTAAGTTTATTATTTTGGAATAGCAAGGAATATACATAATGAGCCAGACTCAAGGTAAGGGAACATCTTAACCCAATTTCCATTCTTTGGGTTAATCTTATACTTCTTGATTATGTCCTGTTATGATTATGTGAGAAATAACTTTTGTTATACTATCTTGTATTTATACATGATATATTTTTACTTATAGTGAATACACATAATCGATCTATTTTATTTACAAAATGATCTTTGTTAGAGAACCTTTCACCCTCTTTTAGTTCAAGACTTCTTTAATGTTATGTCATCTCATTTCCATTTTCTTATGTTGGGATATGTTATTCTATATCCTTATTGTTGTATATTTTATGGAAAAGCATTGAGATACTCTTTTCACTCTCATCAGCTCATTTTCTGAATTTTTAAGTGATGCTGTTTGGCTGCTAAATTTTCGTAAGGGACTTCGTCTCAATCTCCTTTCATTGAGGCATATTTTGGTTTATACACAACCTTCTTTTATACAGTTTATAATTATTCTCTTTTTCTTTTAATTTAATTAAATGGTTTTTGAAAGGAATTTTTTGTTTTATGAAGCTTTTTACTAAATGAAAAATGGAATGTTTCTTTTTAACGTACGCAATGACAATGACCTTTCCACCTCCTCGAGCATCATTTGATATTTGGATTCCTTAACAAGACATTATTTTTTTTAAAAGGAAAATAAATACCATATACCCTTTTTATGTATTTTGGAATTGAAAATGATTTTGATAATGGATTTATTAGGTTAATATATTGAACTGATATATTTTGATTTGAATATGGAAATGTTATATTTCATTTATGCTTGTTTTTTATGTTGTGATTATGTTATGGTTCATGGGAATTATTCACATATATGGGTAGTTCCTTGATAAACTGAGGGAGGGTGTACCCAAGATATCTCCCCAATGCATTGGGTAACATGATGGAGGTAAACATTAATGTTTCTACTAATAGATTTAGAGAATATAATGTGACGGGTATTCCAAACATAACTCTCTATGTAGCTATAAAAGATACAATGTGAAAAGGTTATAGATGACACAAGTTAACATTACGATTTATAACTTTTATGTGTTATTCATAAATCTTATGATTTCAAGAGGTATGCTAAAGATCTTAGTTTTTTGAGTGAAAAGTATTATTTCATTGATTGCAAGTATTTATGGACTAATGTTTTATTTCATTATTTTATAACCCTTATTGAGCTTTTTATGATCATACCATGTTTTTTAAATGTTTTTCATAGGGTATAAGGAAGATTAAGAGAATGTAAGAATTCAAGAAGATTTATATCAAGAAAGGAATTCTTGATTTAATTAATGAGTTTTATTGTTGTAAAAAATTGGTCAGAGTAGAAGTGTCTATAGTGTAATATTTGAGATGTAATGTAATAGTTATAGCCTAATTCTCTAAAACTCTAAACCTGAAAAGATCCTCAATATGAATTATTGACATAACTCAAGATTATGTATTGTTTAAGGCTAGGGATTTATAATAATATTCAAATTCAATCAAGATATTTATTTTGATGAATTAATGGATTTTTTAAAATAAATTATATTTTAATAAAATATTGTAATTAAGTAATTATTATTAAAATATTATTATTAAATTTAAATGATTATCTAATTTTATTGAAGTTAAATGTAATTGTTAAAGGGTCCGAAAATAGTTATTTTCAAAAAAACCTAAAATTTATTAATAAATGGTCATTTTGTTTTAAAAGTGAAAATGAAAATATTTAGAAAATTATATAGATAAAATTAATATTGTTTTTTAATCAAAACATAAATATTATACAACAGTTATTTTTTTATAATTTTCTGAGAGTAAAATTTTCTATTAATAATTAAATACCGTATAAATATAATTTTGGTACTATGCAATTAGAATGAAAAAAATGTGATGTAATAAATAAAATCAGAGGTATCCATCACAAAATCTATGTTTTACATTAAAAATTATATGATTTTATGTTTATTTGTTTAATTCTATAAAGACAATATGAATCCTTGAAAACCATTAATATATTTTTATAGTTTTAAAACCTTTTATTTAAATGTTTGACTCATCTACACAAATTAAAGGAAACTATTTTATTATGTTAGGCCCCTTTCCTTATAAAATAATAAAACCCTTCCCTCTTAGTATAAACAACGGGTAAAAACTTTGGGTTGGTGTGTGGTTTTGGTTATTTTTTTATGTAGAGTCCAAAGCATAAATAATAAAGAAATCCACACTTTTTCAAAATAAACACACCCAAGCTCCAATTTCTATTTACTAAAACTACTTGGATCACATACCTAATCTACCCTCCACTCTCTAGATTACTCAAATGGTGTCTATAGGCTCTCATGTAGCCCCTCCCAAGAATTTAGAGTTACACACTCAAGTAAGGGATTTCTCTCTTCCCATTTCCATTCAAGCACTTATTTTATGTTATGTATCTTAAAATCAATTTTCTTAGGTTGGGATATGTTATTACATATCACCCTCACTCTAAATTTAATTTATAAATTATGAGAGACCCCTTTCACTCTCATTAATCCTCCCATGACTGTTTATTATCACTTGTTACCAAGCCAAAATATAGTTAGGATTATTTTCATTATTTGAGTTTCTTCATTACCTTAGGCCTTCTATCTTCAAATTTCTAATGTTTGGAAATTTTTTTCCATTTTAACATTACAAACCATTTTATTGATATTTTATTAGATAACCATATATCTCTCATTAAACCATTTTTACGAATCTTTAAGTGACATTTCTATGCTGTCAAAATCTCACAATGATTTTCTATGCCAAAACAATTATATAGTAAATACCATACCCATTTAATATAAAATTTATTATACTTTATGAACATATTATTATTGATTGGGTACTTACATGTATTTATTCCACACTCCTTAATAGTGGAATAAATTATGATGATGAATGAATCCGTGTTCTATGATCTATGTGGCACACTTAAGAATGAGAATGAAATGAATGTGATGGGTACGCCCAGAATTATATAGCACTCCAATGCATTGGGTAATGTTTAGTATCATGATATGTCATATTTAGATAGGGAGTGAACCAGATTATTTATTTTACTTTTTCTATCAAAATTTCCTAGCCTATGTTTATAATGTAGTGTTTTAAGTTGTTCCTACATTTCCCATGTTATGATTATCATGTCATATCATGTCTCATTATTCATGTTTCTGATTCCTAATCTTTTAATTTCCCCAATGATATACCTATTTTCTAACATGTATCACATTATTCCATTTTTATTTACTTAATAGTCTTCATAGCTCACCCCTTTCTTAAGTTTATCCCTAGGTTATCACATGCTGTTTTAAAAATATTCAAATTTTAGTAGCATGTTAGGAAAGTTTTCAATAATGTTGTGGTATCCCATGTTAAGGATGTTATTATATCCACCTAATTCAAAAATACACTATAAATATAAATATTTTGGGTTGTATTACGTATAATTTTATGTAATTAATCATTAACTAATGTGTAATAAAGAATATGGCTACTATAGTTGGTATCTATAGAACAATTTAGTTATTTTTGGGGATTAGTATTAGAATCTCAAGTGAAAAACATAGGGATAAGACTAAGTATAAAAAATGTCCTTAAATTTTGGTAAGTATAGAGTAATTGGTTTATTAAGAAAATAAATCCATGTATGGATACTATAAGTGGACCCGATTCTGGCATATATGTACATAGGGGTAACAACTCTGACATGGTGTATTAGGACTGACTCGGTGTAACCTGGTAAATGAAAACATGACTTACTGTGAAACTTTTTTTGACATTACTAGGGGATATTCTTTGGTAAATTCATTATCTCATTATAAACCAATATTAAGGGAACAAAAAATTCCCATAAAAGTATATTTTAGGAAATAAATCATGGATAACATATATTGAAGCTTATAAATTCATAAGATAAAAAATAATTGTATTTTATATGTTATCCCTTTAATTTCATTGGATTTCCCTTTATCTGTTTAATAGTTTTAAAAAATAATCATCCCTAATTTTCCTTTTATTTTGGCCAATGGTTGCAAATAGGAGGAATTTTGTAAAAAGTCAATGTGAAGGTCAATGTGATGATTACCCCAATGAGATTCCCAATTTGATGGGAGAAGGAATCACGAACTTTAGGATGATACTCTCTTAACTCACTAAGGATATGAATAGAAACCTAGATCATGAGGAGTTTCTACAACCCCCTAAGATAGAACAAGATATGATTGCGTCCTTTATTTGAAAAAGGCCTCCTAATATCAAGAGATAATATGATCCCTTAATCTTGAAAAAATAGATCAACTCCAATGAGAATATCTTCTTTATCCTTAAATGTTCTGATTAAGAGATGGGTCTGCTAGTTACTTATCGTATGAAGGTTGAAGCTGGTCAGTGGTGGGCATTGATCCAGAATACAAATCCTGAGGAATATATTGATGTAATTTAGTGGAAGAAATTTTTGAATATATTCTTTTGATAAATATTTTCCTTGCACTCTTTGACTTAAAATGGAAATGTATTTCCTTTACTTGAAGCCAAAACATGAATAATATATCAGGGCGTATGAGGAAAACATCACATGACTTGCACGATACGCCTCCTTATTTTTCTTTACCCAAAAATTCAAGGTTGACCACCTCTTTGGTGGGATAGAACCTATTCTAAAAAAATACTTGGTGATGTGTAGCAATTATTATTATGAGTAAGTTGTCTAATGTTCCCTCAAAGTCAAAATGGAGAACAGATAATTCCAAGGGTATCATGGGGTAATAAAGTGTAATGTGGAGTCTATTTCTAGAGGATCGATGGAGAAATATAATGGTTACATGAAATTTCAGTATACAATATTCCAATTGTGGGGAAATAATCAACCTATAAATTTTTTAAGGGGGATGGGGAAATGATTTAGTTAAAATAAGGAAGGGAACCTATCTAGTGACTACTGATAAGAGAAACCCGCTAATGCGATGGAGGAAAGGAATGCTCTGGTCAACCCTCAGTGCATTGTTCATTTCTTCAACATCAAGGAAGCCATGAAATTTTGAAATCAATGCACTAATCCAAGGGTTTTTAGAGACAACAAATAACCTCCAAGGAAACAAGTGTGATATTTTTACACCACAACAATTCAGGTGGATCCCAACAACGAAGTAGTGACAAGTACACTAGTTATTCATTTAAGGAAAATGAATGAACTTCTTGATCATGTTTCTAAGAATTAATTCATATTAAAAGAGTTCAGTAGAACTATTAAAACACAACCACAAAGCGTGGAAGTGGAGTTATCGATGAAAAGAAAAAACAAGTCAATTATTACATCCTGAGTATATAACTCCTCCCCTGTCACAATTTATGGGAAGAAAATTCCTATGAACCTAGTCACGCCTCCTTTGGTGGAATTTGAATTAATTCTTGTTATGGATTGGATTTCCCTATACAAAACCAACACAAATTTCTATAAAAAGTAAATCAATATCCATATCATGAATCAACCCCCTATTTTGTACAAGTGTAAGGAGGAGGATGAATATTATTTAGCACCAACATCCCAAGCATGGATATTATTTATCTATGAGAAAGCATATTTGGATAAAATGATTGATTCTATGGAAATAATTATCCTAGAATACATGCCTATTGTGAGGGAATACCGTAATGTTTTCCCAAATAATTTTTGGGTCTTCCTCATAGGATAGAGGATAAATTTTCAATCAAGATTATTCATGGGGAATTTCTATTATTCAAGAATCCATAAGTAATGGGTATTGTAGAAATTGAGGAGTTGAAGAAACAACTATAAGAGAATATGGATAAAGGGTTCATATTACCAAGTTATTCACCATGGGGTGAAATAATACTCTCTTTCAATAATAGGGATGGGATAATGCACATTTGAATTTATTATAACGATCTCAACAAGATCACGATAAAGAACAAGTATCCTCTTCCACATATTGATGAATTGTTCAATAAACAATGTGGATCACAATACCTATACAAGGTAGACCCACAATCAGGATATTACGAAGTTACTGCGAAGGAGGAAGACATCCCTAAGACTTATTTTCGTAAGAGGTATGAGTACTATGAGTTCACAGTGATGCCTTCCAGGATCACAAATTCTCCAATAATCTTCATGGATTTGATGAATAGAGTCTTTAGTGATTACCTGAGAATTTTTTTGGTAGTCTTTATAGATGATATTATTATATACTCTAAAAAATTTTAGGATCATGAGGAACATCTGAGCACTATGCTGAAGACCTTACAAAGGGGGATGCTTTATGAAATGTACATCAAATGTGAGTTCTGGTTGAAGGAAGTCCCATTCTTGGAACATATCCTCACATCAATTGGGATATATATGGACCTATAAAAAATATAATCAATTGAAGGATGATGTATTCAAAAATCTATGATATATTTCCACAGTTTCCTTGGATCATCATGGTACTATCATCGATTTGTGAGAAATTTCTTGCAATTTTAAAACCCTCTAACCAAGCTAACTCCGAAAGGAGTCAAGTTTTCTTGGAATTATGAATGCGAATAGATCTTCATGGAGCTCAAAAAGAGGCCTGTAATTACTCCTATGTTCACACTAACCACAGGTGTTGAAATTTTTCTAGTATTCCGTGATTGTTAGAAGTAGGCATAGAGCTGTGTGTTAATAAAGATTGAAAAATTCATCAGCCTATGATTCAAGGTAGTTAATAGTTCACGAAAAAAACTACCCAACACATGATTAGTAACTGGATTTAGTTAGCTTATCTTTGAAAATATAGTGGAATTATATCCTTAGGTAGATGTGTGAAATATATATACAGATTAAGAAATACTCATGTATATATTTACACAAAAAGAGGTGAATATTCGCCATTGAAATGTTTAGATCTAATAAAGGACTATGACGGTTAAATTCACAACCATAATGGGAAGTAGAATAATGTTGTGGATCCAATAAGTAGAAAAGATCTAGAAATTATATAATTTATGAGAATTGATAGGGATCTAATTTTCTTATATTTATAAAGCATGGACATGGAAATCATAATGTAAGTAACATCATCAATCCTTTCACAAATACTGTAAAATCCCAAGTTAAAGAAGGAACTGTTGGATTATTCACATAAATCAACTTTAACCATTACCCTAGGAAGCACAAATATGTATCGAGATCTCCAAGATCACTATTTGAGGGATAATATGAATAATGTGATCATTAAATATAAATCAATGTGCCCATTATTTCAGCAAGTGAAGTCTAAATGGAAAAGGTCTAAGTGGTTGATGAAACCATTACCCATACAAATAAGGAAATGGGAAAATCACCATAGAAATTGTCATTGGACTTTTGAATACATCTATGAAAAATTATTCTATATGGGTTATTGTTGATCGACTTATAAAGACAATTCACTTCACTGTGATTAGAGAGGATTTCTCACTAGATCCACTTGAACGGATATACATCAGTGAAGTGGTGAGGCTACTTAGAGTATGAATATTGATTTTATCTGATAAAGATCCAAGATTCATCTCTATGTTTGGGGAAAGCCTCAAAAATTCTCTAAAACCTGAGCTAAACTTCATCATGACCTATCATCCCTAAATTTATGGCTAGTCTGAGCAGACTATTCAAACACTAGAAGACATATTGACATATTTTTCTATGAACTTTAAAGAAGGGTGGGAAAAACATATACCTATAGCTGAGTTTTCATTAAACAATAGTTTCCACTAAAGTATCCAAATGCATTTCTATGAATCCATTTATAGGAAGAGGTAAATAACACCTTAATGAAGGGATGAATTTGGGGAGAAAAATCTATTTGGTCCTAAAATGGTCGAGGAAATACTAGAAATGGTTAATACCATTTAGTAGCACATCAAGGATGCTCAGAGTTTCCAAAAGAGATATGTCGATAGTCATAGATGAGACATAGAGTTTGATGTTGGAGACACGGTATTCCTCTGTATATCTCCATGGATGAAGGTAATGAGATTTGGGAATAAGGGAATGTTAGTCTAAGATACATCAACTCCTTTGAGATCCTTGATCACATCAAACCAATGGAATGCCAACTTGCACTCCCAACTAACCAATCTCAAGTACATGATTAATTCTATAAATTCCTATTTATAAATTACTTTCCATACCCCTAACATGTACTCAATCTAATGTTGGTACCATTGGAGTATGATCTCTCATATGAGAAGTAATTATTAATGATCTTAGATTATAGAGATAATGTTCTATGAAATAAGACAATTCACCCAGACATTGTGTTGTAGAGAAAACAAAATATTGTATAAGCACCATGCCAACCATAGAAAGTGATTAAATAGAGTTACCGTCATATATTTTAGAGTGGGAAATGAAAATTTATAGGGCAAAATTTTTTAAGGTGGAATATTGTAATGACCTGAACTATTATAAATAAGATTCCCCTTGTAATTTAATGAAATGTCTTATTATGTAATATGGATATATAAAAATCATTAAATTATTTGTTTTTTTATATCCTATCATATATAAATGACTTTTGGAATATATAACATTGTTAATATATCCATTGAACATTGACCACATTATCAGTAAAAAAATAGGGTTTTAATAAATCTAATTGACATAGAAAAATGAATTGATGTCCTCAACCAATAAGATCATAACCTATGAAGCCCATTTATTAGTGATTATAAGGGATATATAATTAACAAGATTTTCTCTTGACCAATCCCAAGATGTGATCCAAAAAATTAATAATGAGTGAAACCGTTTACAGTGGAAGGTCAAGCTCATCGAGATCATCACCCAAACCATGTTCGTCGAACCACCATATTAAAATCTCACCACCACACACCTTACTATTAGGGAATTTGTTGGGGTGTTAATGAGATATGTATCATGTTCCAAGAAATATGATTTGGTACATTATTTTTTATATAATAATGATTATATTTTCATATTATTATTGTTACATCATAAATGATATTTATTTTGATACAATAAAACAGAAATATAAATTTATGATAATATTAAAATTTAGTGAAAGAATTTTTTGATAAATTAATGGGTTTTTTAATAAATAATAATTTAATAAAATATTACTATTAAATATTTTTTATTAAATATAAATTATTATATAATTTTTATTACGTCAAATGTAATTTTTTAAAGCGTTTGAAAATTGGTGATGTCAAAAAAACCAAGCATTTATTAATAAATGTAGATTTTATTTTAAAAATGAAAATAAAAATATTAGTAAAATAATTTAGATAAAATTATTATTATTATTTTAATCATAATTTCAAGATTATCTATTAGTGAATTTTTCATAATTTTCTGAGATAGTCAATTTTTTGGGTAAAAATTAAATACCCTATAAATATACTTTGTATATTATAACATCATAATGCCCCAAAAGTGATGTAATAAATACTATAAAAGGTATCCACCAAAAAATGTATGTTTTATTTTTAAAATAATGTTATTTTATGTTTATTTGATTAATTTTTTAAAGCCATTATGAATCCCTCAAAACCATTAATATATTTTTATGGTTTTTAAATCATTTTTTTAAGAGTATGACTCACCTCCACATAAGTAAGGGAATTATTTTATTAATTTTGGAACATGGCCTTATAAAATAATGAAAACCAATAATAGATGGTATAAACCATGGGAAAACCCATAGGAAGGATTTTTGTTTTGGTTATTTTGTTATGTACATTCCAAAACCTATAGAATAAATAAATCCACCTCCTGTCCTATATAAACCCACCAAATATCCCATTTCTCTTCACTAAAAGTCCTTGGATAACATACATACTCATACATACACTCTATAATTTCATCTAAAGGTTACCCAAAGATCTCAAAAATCCCCTCTCAATCATTTGGAGCTACATACTCAAGTAAGGTATTTCTCTCTTCTCATTTCCATTCAGGTACTTCTTTTATGTCATGTCTATTAAATTCCATTTTCGTTTATTGGGATATATTTTTAAATATTACCCTTAATTCCCATTAAATTTATAAATTATGAGATCCCCATTTAACTCTCATTAATCCTCAAATGTGATCCCCCTTTAACTCTCATTATGCCTCCCATTATCCTTTATGTTCACCTATTACCATGTCGAAATATAGTTAGGATTATTTTCTTTATTAAAGTATCATCATTACCTTATGTGTTATACTTAAAAATATATAATGTTGGAATATGTTTTTTCATGCCCATATTACTTATAATTTTATTTATATGTGATGATATACCCCTTTCCCCCATCATCCCTTATGTTCCCCCAAGCTCTAAAGAATCCCCTCCCAACCATTTGGAGCCACACACTCAAGTAAGAGATTTCGCTCTTCTAATTTCCATTCAAGAACTTATTTTATGTCATGTATCTTAAATTAAATTTTATTTTATTGGGATATGTTCTTATGTATTCTCCTTACATTCAATTAAATGTATAATGTATGATATCACCCTTTAACTATCATTAAGCCTCCCGTTATCCTTTATGTTCACCCATTACCAGGTCGAAATATAGTTTGGATTATTTTATTTATTGAATTTTCATCATTAAATTATTTTTTTATGTAAAAATATATAATGTTGTGATATGTTTCTCAATGTCCCTATTATATCCCATTTGATGCATATGTGGCGAGATACCCCTTTCTCCCTCATCAGCCCATTTTTATGAATCTATAAGTGATGTTGTTAGGCTGTCGAAACTTCACCATGACTTTCCTTGCAAAAATAATTTTTTAGTGAATACCATAACCATTGAATCTCAAGGATATTCACCTTTATGAACATATAATTTTTTTTATTTGGGACTCAAATGTATGTATTCCACACTCTTTAATTTTGGAATAAATTATGATAATGAATTAAACTATGTTGTATGATCTATATGGTATACTTAAACATGAGAATGAAATGAATATGATAAGTGCACCTAGAATTATATATCAGTCCAATTACTTGAGTAATTTTTAGTATCACAACATGTGATGTTGGGATAGAGAGTGAACATGATTCATTTATGGGAATTTTCCCCTAAATATGTCTTGGTATTTATCATAGACCTATGTTTATGATACAGTGTTTTAAGTTGTTGCCACATTTCCCATGTTATGATTGTCATTATATATCATGTATCATTGTTTATTTTTATTATTACTACTCATTTTATTCCCCATTGATATGACTATTTTCTAACATTTATCACTTTATTACATTTTTATTCCCCTGCTAGTCTTTATAGCTCACCCATTTCTTACGTTTTCCCTAGGTTATCCAGTGCAGTTTTAAATGCCCCGAAATATTAGAATCATGTAAAGGATTTTTTCAATAATGTTGTTGTATCCCATGTTCAAGATGTTATTATATGTACCTAATTACCTAAGACACTAAACTTATTGATCTTTTGGGTTGTGTTATGTGAAATTTTATGTAATAAATCATGAATTAAGGCATAATAAAGAAAAGGTTTATTATAAAAATATTAGGGTAAAAATTATTTATTCTAAGTGCATGAAAGTAAGATGTTATGAACTCCTTTTGGTTACATAGTCTTAGGTTGTGTCTGAATTCATTTAATCATGTAGTAGAAAGGAACACACGTCTTTGTTTAAGAATGGGGAAGAGAACCTTGGCAGAGTACATATTATGACTTTGATTTGGTGTGAGAAGAAGGGTTCCAAAGGAATAGTACGAGGCTGAGAACCTCAGTGAGATGTTTATATAAACATCAACTAGTCATGTGTGTGGAATTATAAAAAAACTTTCCCAGGAAAATTATAAATTAAAATGGCCCTAAATTTTGAGCAATATGTCCAATTTTTTATCCAAAATCTATGAAATTGAAGCATGAAAAGTGAAATACACCATTTCATATAAGGTTTAACCATTAAAGGTGTTTTTTGATCTAATAAAAGGCTGAAATGGATCTAAAAATACATATAAAGGATGTATAATCCTTTTCTATTACAATATTTGAAATCTATATTCTAATATTGATTTGAGTTTCTCACTTCCACATAATAAAATTGGGAAACATTTTAGGAGGATATCCACCCCTTAGTGTGTGATTAATCATACAACGCATGATAATTCCATTTTTTAATTCTTTATTGAGAGTTATAAACCTTAATCGTTTAATCAAGTCATGTCATTTGAGTTAGTGGTCATCATAAAAAAGTGTGCACTATTTTTATGGGTGAATAAAATTTGGTTTATATTTTTTTTAATTTTTAATTCTCATTATTGGTTTTAGTGATTATATTTTATTTAATATATTTCTTCTATATTTAATTTCCATCCTAAATTATGAAATTATTATTGAATTATTGTTTTTTATTTATTTTGAATACATTATGATTAAACTCCATGAGTTTTTGTCAAAAAAATATGAAAATAATATTTAAAAAAAACCTATATAACCCATGAAGGATTAAATAATGATCTCAACCCATATTTATTTATTAATTAAAAAATTAACTACTTTAGATGAAAACATTACATCACACCCTCTCATATTTCACTTGGACGAGCCCAACCTATGTTTGATGAACTCTACCCACTCTTCTTTTTTCTAATTTAGTATCTTTTATATATTGTTTTTTCATTAATTTATTAATGAAAATGGCCTTATATTAGTAATTCTAAGACTTCAGACCCTATCTCTCCATGTTTATCTTACCCTTAATTCTTCTCAAATCCCTAATTTTAGGTGTTTTTCATACTCCTATAATTTTACAAATTTGAGGACAAAATATCTAGAAATTATGGATGATTTTTTTCTATTATATGGTTGTAATTTTCTTTAACTTTTCTCAATTTATATACAATTACATGCACAAGATAATGATGAAATTGGGTATGTGGTTGTATGTGACTCAAGTGATAGGTCTTATGTTTCTTGATTAAGGATAATAATGGATTCCTGGAACCTCGATAAACCTTCCACATATAATGTGTTTAAATTTTAGATCCATACATGTATTATATTAAGTCACATTGTATGTATATAACTATAACTAGATCCATGAAGGCTGTTAATACCTAAAATGAGTCTTCTAAAACTATGCGAGGTTTTTTGGAGTGGTGTTTGAAAATTCTATCATGAGCAATGAGTTACCATTGTTTAAGGGGTTGTGTTAGACGAAATTCCTTGATTAATGTGTGGTTATTTATGTTCAATCATGTTTGAGGTTGAAACAAACACCTATTTGGTTAAAAACTATTTTCATAGTATGAAACCACCTAATTGGTCCATATCCTTTCATATTAGAGTGTGCAAAAAGTCTATAGGACATTAGATTAAGATTTATAGAACATGGCTGGTTAAAAATAGGGTTGATGATAAACTTTCATACAAAGGGTGGTTTGATGAATCTCTTATTATTTACTATTTTACTGGGTATTTACTCTTTTATTTCTTGTCTACTATATGGTTGGATTCCTTCAAGCTCTACAATTTCAAACCTCCCTTAGGTTCGCTCTGACCTTAATACAAGTTTTAATCTTAAATGGATTCGTGAAGAAACTTGTTTCCATATGATATATTTCTAGAAAGGGATATAATTTGGATTTTGTCTCCCTTGAGTTATACCTAAGGAGATAATATTGATATATTAGTTTATAATAGGGGTATTAACTAGTTAAATCTAGTATGAAAAGGAGTTAAATGAATTGTACAATCCATTTCTCCATTTATAAAGTTGTTCATATATGTTTACCTTGGGTGATATGTTCCTAGTGGTGATTGGAATAAATTTTAAAGGCATTATTATCCTTGATAAATTTAATTGATATATAATAATTATTTATTTGACTAAAATAGGGTAGTCTTAAGAGTTAGTGAGTGTTTACCAACTGAGAGAGGGAGACCCATTCACTTTTGTGTACTTGTAAAATGTTATGTAAATAGTATAATGAAATTGAGTAGGATATAAATTTTAATTGTATTTATATTTTAAATGTGTTTATTTAAAATAATTTTCATTGAAAACAATTGAATAATTATTTCTTCAATTTAAATATATTTCCCTTTATCCGTGTTATTCCTGGTATGTTTACATAATTTTTTTTCTTCAGTAAGTATGTTTTTCATCATTTAGGTTCTATGTATATATGTTATTTATGTGATTATACATTATTTTATTAAAAGTTAAAATGGGATTATAATATCTTTTTTGTTAAACACTAATTAAATATGGATTTAATGTTGATTCATTTGAGATGATATTTATATTCTTATTTGTTATGGTTATTGCTTTTCATGTTGTTCAGATACTATTGTGTTGTACTAGGTAGATCTAAGGGCACAAGTACCCTTACATACATTTTGAAAATTCCTATATTTAGATAAATGAACAATGATGACGATGTTAGTGGGTTGTTACAAATAACCTAGCTACAAATTATGAGTATTTATAGGAACATGATATTTATATGTCGGGTTGCCAAGATTACTCATTATTCCATCCTTTAATATGATGGTTATCCTTTTCCATTTCACTTGATATAGACACTTGGCATCCTAACTTCTGATCACATGTTTCAGTTTTCCACAAGAAGGATATTATAATACCCTTATTTTTATCATAGTTTCCACTTCCTTATTTGATGTGTACTCATGTCCTGTGAATGTTTTATAGTATTTTTTTTAAATTTTGAGTGATGCTCAAAGCACGTATAGTTAGTTCTCTATCATGAATCAAAGGAGGTAAAGAGGTTTACAAGGTGATTCGATAAACATGGGGAAAACTATTATTAAATGTTTTTATTTTATAGTTTCTTATTAGTAGTAGAATATAGTTGGAATATTATTTTCATTGAGTGTATTATTATTTTTTGTTATTATTAAATATTATTTCATGTCATTAATGAAGTCATATATATAATAAATTATGTTAGGGTCACCCTTGGTGGTGAACTTCTTAGTTATGCACCCAACCATTTCCTATGGATTTCAATGCTTATAAATTTTGACATGTTACATTTCAATTATGAGTATGGGTTGGATGACTGTTTAGAAGATTAAGGGAAAAGTTGGGACTAGATATCAATTAGAAGGTCATGACTCCCTCAGTACATGGAGTTTAGGTATCTTGATTTAGAATGTGGAGTTATGTGACATATCATTACATGTTTTTAGTTTTATTATTTGTATTCTGATAAAATTTTATTATTATATTGATTATTTTGATGTTTTATTTATATATTTTTGTATCATTTTTTGATACATAAATATAGAGAATTATTTTTATAGTTTCAAATGTACAGTAGATACACTTTTGTGTACATGTCTTGAATTTATCTAAGGAATTTCCAATATATAGACTAGTTACACTCGATTTTTAATAGAATATATTATTTACCACGATCATCACCAAAAGTGGTTAAATCATTCCCTAATGACATACCAAGACCCTATACACTATTCATTAATTATTATTGATTTGGGAATGTTATTGGGGTTTTTTATTTATAGTTACGGTCAAAAAAATATCCAATTTGGTTCATTAAAAGTAGTATAAGAGTAGTGTTTATGTTTTATAAGATTTTATAGAAAAGAGATAGGATAGTTTGGGATTTGAATAGTTTCTTAAAATAATACCTAATAAATATATTTATAAAAAATATTAGGCTTATAATGGAATCTAGGTGTTCAATATTGACACATTATATTCTCTGTTATCACCCAAATAAAATTTACAGACTGTGATGGGTTCTGAAATGTGCATTCCCTTGATTTTTTTAAATTTTTTATCATTAAAGTCAATAATAACCATTCACCACTATCATCTTCATTAGTCTCTAGATGTTACATGAATTGTTAATCTCCCCCTTGTTGAAGACATGGGTTTTTAATATAACCTAGGTTATCCTTACATTAATATTTATTCTCTCTTTAAAGTCTCTCTTTAAAGTCTCTTATAGATCCTATTTTCCTATGATTTTTTGTCATATGGAAAAAAATCTGACAATTTGTAACAGGTTGGTTATTTTTGGATCTCATATTTCTATTCTATATGATATTTGTGGTAGGTGATGTATTTTAGTTGTAGTTAATTCTCGTTTTAACTAGAGGTTACCCTAAATGTTTATTTAGTTTCCCTAAATGTTCCATCTATTTGTGTGGATGTTAAGTAACCCTACATATCTCTCTAAATAGGTCTCCCTATTTTCCTGATTGATGTATCCTTCTCCATTACAATTCCTCTTACCCTTGATGCTGCTCTAGGATCTACTTTTAACTCTATCAATAATCTATATTTGATGGATGATCTTTCATATATTACTCTTGTTTCAAATAATGGAATACTGTAGTGGTTTTTTAAAGCTAAAATCGAATCTGGTAGAGTGACCTCTAGATTTAAGGATAATTATTTACCAAAATATGTGATTAATTCTGTACTAGTATCCGTAAACATGGTTGTCAATAACTCAAAAAATACTTAATTATGTTATTTCTTTTCATCTAGAATTCTTGGGGACTAGATTCTCCAGTGAAATATGAATTCATTCATTCTAAGCCTAATAATTCCATGTTCTCTTGAATAGTCATTGTGATACATAACCATGGTTCTCCCTCCATCAAATCATTTTCTTCTAACCACCATGTTATAATTTACCTATATTAAATCCCAACTATTGATAACATTTAGTTATTTTGGAAGAAGAATATCCATGTGGATCTGGTTAATTTCTTTTCTCAACATATTACTGTTCAGGTAACCTATCTCATCTAGTATATGTTTTCTTAACTTTGTGAATAAAATATTCGAATAAAGGGATTGTAATATTTTACCGGACAAACTCTTCCCATTTAACATAATCATTCTCTCTCTATTTTTTGAAGAGGATTTTAAAACTATACTGGATCATTTTGGGAATTGAGGTGGATGGAAATACATTATGAATCCCCTGATAAATTTTAATAACTTCTTATCTTAAAAAACTTGGTTGGACTTGGAATTCTAAGGTTATTGGTGAGACACCACAAATGCACACTCAAAAATCTAGTTTAAAAAACACATGAATTAAACACTAGACCCCATTTTAGACATTTCATATTTCATACTATTATTTATATCCAATGGAATTGAAATATAATAAATGGTATGATGAAATTCTCAGTAAGGGAAAACATACTAATGAGTCATAAAGGGTTATATCATAAGCATCTGAGAAAACATGAGGAAGGGAGAAATAAATGATTAAAAAGACCAAGTAATCATAAGAGTTATCCTTAAGGCATGAAATATGGACCTATAACATTAAAGGACCATACATATACCATGAGTTATGAATATATAGGCATGAGACAATAATCATGATCTATGGACATAATCATAAGATTTTATCATAAAATATAACTGTGCAATGAGAATAAGCATATGAAATTATAACATTATTGATAATGATTACCATAATTTGGTTAATGTATAAATTTTTGAACATAAAAGTAAGGTCCAAAGATAGTGTTGTGAACAAAATAACAATTTCCATGAATAAAGTTGTGAATATAACAATTATGTCCACACATAGAGTTGTGAACATAACAATAATGTTCACACATAGAGTTGTGAAAATAATAATAATTAACACATATAGGGTTGTAAATATAACAATAATTCATACAAATAGAGTTTTGAACATAAAAATAATCTCCAGACATTGAGTTGTGAACATAAAAATAATGTTCATGCATAAAATTGTGAGCATAAAATAATGCAAACACATTGATCTGTGAACATAATAATAATGTACACGCATAGAGTTGTGAACATAAATATAAAGTTCACACATATAGTTCTGAACATAATAAAAATTTATATACATAGATTTGTTAATATAATAATAATTTCCATGCATGGAGTTCTGAACACGATAGTAATGTCCACAAATTCAGTTGTGAACATAATAATAATTTCTATGCAAAAAATCATTTTATCAATAGACATTAATCATTTAAAATTCATTATAGGGATATGTAGTACCCTAATTGTTAAATAAGGATAAACCATACACATGTGTGACACATAATACTAGTCACACATATCATCATGATAAAACCATAGAAAGGAAATGAATTATTTATGAAGCTCATATTTTCATAAACACTATTCTTTAATTAAATTTTTTAATCCCATAAATTTTTTATTTTAAGGGAAATTTTCAAATTTTTAGGTTTTAGGAATACATTGGGCTTAATTGTGAAAATGTATTAGTTTTTTCATTCACATAAGAAAACAATTTGGTATTTTGGTAAAAACAATTCTCCACTAATCCAAGTTATGAAATTATTTCTTTTTATTATTTTATATTAATTTTTATGCATTTTATTCGACTAGACAGAGTTATGAATCTGAACAAGTGAGTACCAAATGAATCATACATATATTTCCTTGAAATATGTGCATAATATTTTTGAATTATTATGTTGGGCTTATATCATACAATGTACTGATCCAAAGGAGATCAATTTTTTATTCAAGTATAGAAAAATACAGGGAAATATTATTTTATTATGGATGCTCAAGATTCAACCTTTTCAAGGGTATAAATTAAAAAAACCAATGATTTATAATTTGAAGAGTCTTAGACTAGAAAAAATTATTTTAGTAATGTGACAGTAACATTTGATACACATTTCCTAGGAAAAAATAATTTTTGGGGGGGCATCTAGGAAAAATAAAAAATATATAAAGAAAGTTAACTTTAAAAATTCATTCATTTATGAGATAAAATAGGGTTTAAAATTATAATGATATATTTTCAAGAAAAGCATCCACCCCTATTTCATTTAGATGTATACCACCACATTTATATAAAGTAGTTAGATTTTTTTCGATAGTTTAAGTGTTGTTTTTTCTATTTCAATAGATATATGCATTTATTGTATATATATTTTTCTCTAACTATATCTATATATTTATTATTTTATATTTCTCCCATAGTGATTAGCTCATATCTATGGTTGTGGATAACTAACCCCTATTGGAATTCATGGGGGTTATGTTTTAGATTTTTTTTAATATTTTTATTTTATTTTATTATAATATTTTTGTAGTAGCTAAAATGCTTGTGTATTGTGGTTTCCCATATACTTAATTATCCCCCTTTATTATCTTTTTTACTCTCCTATATCATTTCAATACTGCTTATGATGATGTAATACTTAGGTGGTGATGTGTGGAGAATAGTTCTGTTAGAAAAATATTGAAATATATTTTACTGCATATAGAGGAATCAGTGTAGAGAAATCACATTTCATATATATGGGTATTGATTTATAGTTTTTTATATTAACATTTAATAGGATACTGATAATATTTTGACAGAAAAAATGACAACTTCACTGTGATTTTTTTAGAATAATAGTTTCTTGTTAATAACTTCATGATGCTTTCGTTTATGTTTTTAATCTATATATTATAAAAAAAACACATAAAAATTTATATTTACATTATTTAAACACACTAGTATAATATAATATCTTATATAGTAAATCTAATATGTAGTATTTTAGAATATAATAGGGACAATTGGAAATCCACATGTGTGGGTTGACGGTTTGTGAGATTGATCACGAGATTGAAAAATGTTAAATTATTAGATAAATAAGAAAATATTAATTGAGGATCTACAAAAATACCCAAATTTTAATTTAACAAAGTTTACAGGGTTTCCAATATCATTTAAACACTTTTTCCATAAAAAATAAAATACATAATAAATTTTAAAAATGAAAAAATCAAACATTATTGCATATCCGTTTTTTTCTAGGAAAAGATGGATTTTTTAGTGATATTTCATATCATTTCTATACTATTGAGAATAAAAGAGAATACATATTTAATATTAATGTTAAAAGTAATTTTCTATGAATGGAAAAAGTTAGAAACCAAATAAATATCATTTCCACTTCTTCCAAGAAGATAAAATATTTATGGTGGCTACCACAACAAAAGAAATGTGAAGAGGAAGTGAATCTTGTTACACATCATTTCATAGTTGAAGCAAAAATGTGGATGATAGGGAGATACTTGAATATATATCATTTTAACTTACTCAACCATTACTTATAGAGGTTCTTGTAGTAGACATGCCAACTGATACACATGTGTGAGATCAATAATGCTTGGAATAATACTTGAATAATTTTATGAGTACTAAAATTCAAATTGATACTCCCCTATTCAAATAAGAAAAATACGTACCCCTATACCTATATCTTTATTTGGAAGATGAAACAATTGATGTAGTGTAATTTGAAGAGAAGTTGGAGGAGATTAAGTAAATTCTTCTTACTCTTACAAATCAACTCAAACTATCACTTTGATTGAAGAAGAATTAATTTTAAATATTAATCAAGAAAATTATCAATTATTTAACTCATTGATGTTTTATTTTATTGAAAATGATTTGATAATTATCTCTCATTAGTTTGAATTATTAGATTCATTAACCACATGTCTTACCATTGAGAATAATAATGAGGATGAATATTGTCTTGATGAGATTGAGTTTTCTATGAACTTCCCTGAAGAAATCATGTTTCAAGACTACATACTAAAATGGGAATATTTATTTATTAATTCATCATGTTTTAATCTTATTCATGTTTAACTACTTTTGGAATCTCATTTTTTTTAATTTTTTTTATTAATACAAAAATGGGACACGACATGGATGAAATTGAAGATGAAGCCACAAAATAAGTGCCTGAAAAATAATAATAACCACTATTTTTTCCTTCCTCCACCATGAATGGTATACTCCATTTCTATGAGTATGCCCCAAAAATACTCTATCCAGAGAGGTATGCTCAAATAGTGTAATTTTTTCACACTGCAAGTACCAAAATGTGGTGTTCTTTGTCAAATAAACCTCATACTCATTATTTATTAGGATAAAGTGTTGCAACTACATGATTAGGGGAAAAGAATTATATCATCCACTTGGTGGTTCAAACCAGTTATATCAACATTCTTCATTCAGTTTCAATTTATTTTTCTTTGTTTTTATTACAATGAATTTATTATGTGTTGTTTTTTTATTTCATTCCTATATATTTAAAGTGGTATTATTTGTGTGTTTAACTCAATTAAACCTTAACCTAACTAAAATAAGGTTTTTTCTTTCCTAAACATTATTTTTTTTCAACAATATTTCTTTAATTTTTTTGATCTAAAATGAAGTATAGTAAAATCCAACTTGTGTGTGTGTGTCGGGGGGGGTCTTAATCAATCTTTTACAATTTTTTTTGTTTATAATTTTTTTTCAATATTTTAAAATCTATAATTTTTCATATTTTTTATTTGATTATTTATCTTTTTGTGGGTTTTTTATTCTTGAGATTAATAAAAGTATTTGGTAAATTAAAATAATATTAATATTTTTAGAAAATTTATTGAATTTAATATTTGATGATTTAATTGATTGATTATATGGATTTTAATTTCCTAACTTCTAATATTTTCATTTACGAATTTTGGTTTTATTGTGAAAACCATGTGCACTCATACTATGTAAAATGAATATATTTCTTAACTCAAGTGGGTTTTAAACCATTTTTCACATTATTCACATTTTTTTTATTTAGATTCTTGATAAATGATATGATATTCCAAACATTATATTTTTCTATTTTTTAGTTATTTTATATATCATATAATGTTTCAAGTAATACTAATCAAAAATTTTGAAATACCCTTTTAAAATTTAACTTCTATTTTTTCATACCCTTTTGTCTAAAATTTATTAAGACCATAATAGACATGGAATAACTATCCAAGTAGCCTAATTATAATACATTTATCTCTTTAAAACATAGTTTATAACCTTAATGTCTGATTTTTTTAATGTAATGTATGGGGGGGGAGAATATGAGTTTTATTATTCTATCCTAAAAAAATTGTTTAAAAAAATAGAAAAGTGATGCTCATTTTTCCATTATATTGGGGAGAATAATCAAGATAGAAAGATATAATAAGGTCTAAAATATCATTCCAAGTTGTTTTAGAAGTTCAAACTACTATTTGATGTTAAAGATTCCTCAATTCCCTTAGAAACAAAATTTGTCACTTAATTGGAAACTTGAAAAAAAATAAATTATGGTTTAAAAAATGGGCGATTTGGGTAAAAATTATTGTTTCATAATAAGATGTACTTATATACATATTTTGTACACATTTATTTATGGTTTAATAATGTTTTATTGATAATTCACAAGGGTTTGTTTTTTTTTCAAGGAATTACTTTTTTTGGACTCAATGGAAGAAATGACCAAAATTGAAAAAAACCAGTTTCACATTTCGTGAAATGAGTTTATTATGTGTATTAGTTATTCCTTGAATACATACAGACCAAATGAAAGCCTGTAATAAATTTCATGATGTGAATAATTTAAACAACATGTAGATAAATTACACATCAGTAGATTTTCAACGTCTAATTCCAGCTGAAATTACACAATGTGCAAAAAAAAAAGACCTGAATCACATACATGATGTGTAGAATTTAAAAAATATGAGAAATTTTGAGATCTCGTACAAAAAAGATACAACCTGAGGATCCTGTAAGATTTTTGAGTTTTGGAGAAGATTGTGGATTTTAATTACATGACTTTTAATGAATTCACGTCATGAAAAAGTAGAGAAAAAATTCACTTAAATTTAATACATGACATGAATGCTTTTCATTTAATGTCACTCCCATTCTTATAAATAATTTGGTGATATCCGTCATGCACAATGGAGTTGGAAGTACAATTTTATCTAGTTTTATCCTATTTTTCTTCTCTATTTTCCTTATGATCCCAATATTAATTCATTCCTTTAGTTGTTTTATCGAATCCTTTTCATCATTTTTCATTCTACATCCACTTTTCTATCATTTCAATTGCATTTAAAATGAAACACCTATTTCAACACTGATTTCAATTTGAATTAAATGATTGAATGTTATTTATTGATTCATCATTCACAATATGTTTTTTATTTATTCATACATGTTTTAATTATAGATTTCTTATTTATCAATTATTTCACAATTATTCTAATCATGTTTATTATTTATTTTATTTTGATCAAACTTGTCATGCACATATAATTCTCTTAGGGTTAGGGTTCGATAGTAAGGTTGTTTTTAAACATAATGAAAATAAAAATAGAACCTTGGAAACCCTATTAATTGTAATTAGGTTATCAAAAACATCTTATCACATTCACTTGCACAAACCTGACCATGGGAGGTGAAATTTAATGAACCTAACCAAATTAGAGTTGAGATGGATATAAAAATTTGTATGTGATTCTTTATGACATAGAAGATAAGTGTAATGAATATATGTTTTTTGGATATACCCAAATTATTAGCTAGATACAATTTAATTATATTTAATTGTTTTGACCATAACAAGTTAGTGATCACTACACCTCTTCACATCCCTAGCTAAAATACTATCTAAGGCTATATATAGGATTATATTTTTCTTAAAGACTTGAAATTGACCTTGATCTATTATTTTTAATTTAATATAAATCCAAGCTGCATAATTATATAAAAAACTATAAGAGTGAACATGAAAAATCATTTTATAGGGTTTCTATCACTAGGTTTATTATCTTTCAGTTTCCCTTGTGGGTTTGACCTCGCACTGCCACTTTACTACGCCTTAGTTGTATATATAGTTTGGGACTAATAAATTTATAATATGATCATTCCTTGAGGAATCAACAAATACTTTTGGGGACATCAAATTTTGACCTCATTGTTGGTGATTCACTATTTTCGTGGTCTAATAGACTGTAGATCGAACCTGGGATTACCTCACCTCCCCTTTATTCTTTTTCCTTCCCCTTTCCTTTAAAATTATTTCAATCATGGACTAGAACATGTATAATATTTTTTCTCAACTAGTGTATGAGTTAGGGATATCTGAATTTCTCAAGAAGTAGTGATTCTCAATAAATTCTTCCATTCAATCCATGGATTGATCAATCCTTAGTTTCATGTCACCACATCAAAAGGGTTGAGTGCAGTGATCTTACACCACCACACCCTCATAACATTCTATCTGCGAAACCAATAACAAATTTTGAGTGTTGACCACAATGAGTGAATAGAATTATGGATTGTGAATTCCCATCCATAAGTTGTGTTTTTCGCATCATTTTTCACCCTCCTGTCTAGGCATATAATTTTTGGATCAAACATAGACTAATCCACATGATCCAAAACATGGGTCAATTCAGTGGGCTTCGAAGTGAAGGCCCCCAAGAGAATATTTCCAATTTTATTGAGGTTTGAGATACCTTTCAAAATCTAGGAATGTAATTTGATATAATTATATTTTTAATTTTCCCGTTCTCATTGTACAATCGTTCAAAGGATTGGCGAAAAATATAAGAAATTGAGTTGACCACGACTTGGGATGATCTATCCAAAAAAAGCACAGATATGTACTTTCCCCAAATATTGAATTGGAATCTCTGAAATGATATGCATAAATTTTCCTTGATATATAGAGATTCATAATGGGTAGCCTATGATATTTTTAAGGATATCACTAGAAAATGACGACATCATGGACATGATGTGTGACTTCATCTTGAAATGTCTTGTCAATAGATCTAACATGTTGCATGAACTTTAGTGGATTCCACTACTAATGGGGGACTCATTATTATTATGTATAATGTTGGTTGAGAACATTCATATGGGGTCTCCCATAATTCTTGTTCAAGGTGTAATGATTGAGGGATATCTTAGAATGGAATCCACCAAGTGGAGGAGATTAACCACCTTTCAGCCCAAGTGGAGGATCTTACAAATAATCTCGACTCATTTCTGTTACTTTATAGAACACCACCAACTCCTTCCCCTATTATTCAGATTTAATAATCTAAAACTTGTAGAGGTATTCATTCATATCTATGGAATCCCACCATTTTATTACACAAAATTTCATTATATGTTACAAAATAGAGTATATTTTGAACTTTATCTTCTTGGAAATAAGGTACATAATACATTAAAACATAAAAAATTATTATTTTTCCACTTGAATAAATATTCATGGGTTCACCCTAATTTTCTTTTACTATATATTATATCTTGGGGACATATATTAAAGGTAAGGGGTGTTTATGAATCCCAGTAATGGAATAAGTAATAGAGTCATATATCATGTGATCTTGAGACATATCAATAAAATACATGATGCATAATGATAAGGTATTATAAAAAGGCATATAATTATTATAAATACATGAATAATAACACTAAAATATTTCTACAACATTTAAATGAGACATTCATTATCATATCACCAAGGTGTCATAAATTAAAGTTACCAAAGTTATTCACTGTGGTATCATAAATCATGTAATATATAGATAATAAAATAATTTACCAATGCATTGGAGTGATATATGGATGTACCATTAATATTTATTAATTTCATGAGTGACACATATATAATAATAAATAATTTAATTAATAACCCTTGGAAAATAAAGAATGGGTTTTTTATCAACAATATTGGCATAAAAATGATCTTAAAAACATAGTCATTATGTCATTTTGAAAAAAAGGAAATGTTGGTCTCATATATGTAAATCCCCCAAAATAATATTTAAATATAATAAAAAATAAAATAAAATTAAAATTGATTTTGGTATTCAAATGAAAAGGAAAAGATAATTTCTCATGTAAAAGAGGAAAATTTGAGAAGAAAATTCAGTAGCATGAAATTTATAGACTATGGTTTTATAAAAGGGAAAAAATAAGAAGTTAATAGGGTCTCCCATTCATAAAAGAAAATTTATATTGTAATGGAATAATATAAAGTGTAAAAAATTACTTACTTGGGAAATTAGAATCCATACCATAATCACATGAAACTTGAATGAAAAAGAGAAGTGATGAGTTTCCATTACCATGAAAAGTTCTTCCTAAAAGATGAGAAAGGAACCTTGGGGGATTGAATATTCCTTGGGGGGACTAATTAGGAGAAAAAATTACTATAACTTCATAAAGGAATGACTGGGAGTGAATGGAAATGGATAAATGGGAAGATATTTATTGGAGAAGTGGAGGGTCGGTTTTATAATTTCCAAATACAGGTCTTGGAAAACATGGTTTTGAAAAATGTAAATCCATTTGTGTAACAATGGGATTTTATCATGTTTTTGAAAATTTGGTTCATATTTAATGATAATTTAATTACACATAACAAAAAACCACTATTTAATACATCTTTTGGCAATAAAAAACAATGATTCCAAAAAGTAATGTTTTTAAAATTCAAAATTTCCTTTTTAGACATTGGAAAGTAACTTATAAATTTAAAATTTGAATAAAATATTTTAAAATAATTAATATTAATAATTTAAATTATTTTAGGTCTTATATTTTGTTTAATTAATTATTACATCAATATGAAATAAATAAGTTGTCATAAAATATAATGAAACCCCAAAACTGAATTTTTAATATTCACAAAAACGTATTTTATAAAATCTCATAAATTCATCCTAGAATTATTTTGATGTGATGATTTGATTTTTTTTATTTTATCATAAAAATTATCTACATATGATAATTTTACCTTTTAAATATAAAAATCCTTATTTATTTTAAAAAGCAACCCTTAAGGCACAACCAAATTTCTAACAATTTTAAAAGTTTCGTAGGACATTATAAAACTATTTTATCATTATTATTTAAAAAAATGTTTTTTAATAGAATATTTCATTAATCTAAATAATATTCATAATACCTTGTTTTATTATTAAATTTTTATATATTTTCTAGAAAAAATAAAATTATGTTTTATTTGCGTCCAAAAATCAAATTATCAAATTCACCTCAATTAAACATATATTTTATTAAAAAATCTATTCTCAAGACGAATTTATGGAATAAAAATTTTATTTATAAATAGTGATTTACAATTTATATAACCAATGTTTAGATATGTTACCCTTTATTACACCCTCTTAGGCCCTGAGGGTAATGTGTTCAATGGTGGTAGTTTAGTGGGGTGCCTTAGATATCATCGACCGAGTGTAAATATAAACTAAAAAGAACATATCCCATAGTCAATTTCATTCAATATTAACTTATTGAATCATAGGTTGGGCTTGGTCATAGAAAAAACCTAGTAATGATAGCTCCCTTCTATGTTTTGAAAAAGTGTCTTTAAAGGAAAGGACTCCACTAGTTGAGGCCATAAATTCTCCTTTCTATATCATTTATCCTATTCCATTACTACAAATAAATACTATTTATAATTGTAAAATTATCAACCAAGGGTAGAATTTACAATATTCATGTTGACAAATGTTCATATTGATGAATGGTCATATAATGTTCGTATCCCAATGGTCACATTTCCCTTTACACTATACAAAACCACTTCATTCATTCACTAAAAAAATCACAATAATTATACATATGTTTATATATTTATTTTCATCAGATTTTATTGGTTTACTAATATTTTTTCTATTTCTATAACAGTTATTATGGGGGAGATAATTCTAGTAGATTTGGGTGATCCTTACTTTCCCATTTTAGTTATTCTATTTTATATTTTTTCTAGTTGTAATGTTTGATAATTTAATTGGTTTCATAGCTGACTAATGTAATGATCATTTTTAAATAGATATAACCTTTTTTTTCTATTTATTTTATAGATGTATGATATTATATAATATGAAACATTAATTTTTTCAGGAAACTAATATCATTTAAAAAGTGTGGGTTGTTACAATATAAGAATTGTAGAGCATGAATAAAGGAACCTCCAGACCTAAATCGTAATTACATGAATTAAAATATTCAAGGAAAACAATTCCAATAGCATCAATAATACCAAAAACAAAAATACTATCATTACACACCCGCTTATAAGCTGTGATATTAATCCAAAAAATGATGCTTTATTTAGAGGACTAGCTAGAAACCACACCAGAATGAGGGACCACCTAGGTCCCCACTTCAAAATCAAGCACATAGATCCCAATGGAAAATACCACAGAAACCCTTTACCCATAGAGCTCAAAATAAATTCCATACAGTTATATAAATTCCACCACAATAATCCCTACCTCTATATTCAAATATTAAAAACATACACTATGTATTTTTTTCAAAAAGTGTATTAGAGGATAAACAACCAAGAGACAGAGATGAGAAACCAAAGATCTTACCTATGAAATATTGTGCATCAAATGTTTCAAATATAACAGACCTTATCTGGTCAACTACTGGGTATGTTTCTCTGTATCACTAGGACTATCATGGACCATCCAAGTGGGGCCCATGCTATAACTCTCCATGCCCAACTCCAATAGGCCATGGGCTGGAAATTATTACTGAGAAGGAAGATCCTGGAAATGGGAGCCTTAGGCAAAGTACATGGATGCACACACACACACATCTCTAAGATTATACGATAATGAAATGGGAAAGGAACTGAACAACCATTCATGCATACATCTAATATTGTTACCATAGTACAACATGAAGTAAAATAAAGTAAATAGGTCTAAATACATTCCCACCACAAGAAGTATGAAAACACCAGTGCAACTTGAATATATGTATAGGGACTACTATCAGAAACCCACAGGAACACACCTCGGTCTAACCTATCTCACTAAGCTCAGACTGGTCCAGGTCCATCCATCACTATGTCAAAAGGTCAATTGTATTCACAAGACACAACACATATAGAAAAATCCCATGCAAGGGTGAGATTAATAATACTTAGTAGGACACCATGAAACAACAAAGCATAAAACAAAAGAAATTAATTCACCTCTTCATTGGTATATGTCTACGACACATATAATAAGAATATCCATTTATATGCAACAAAGGCACACAATATTGAGGTAATCTACAATGACAGTATAAAATAATTGGATCCCAGCTTGAAGATTACACAACACACTCATCCGGGAGAATAAACTCATGAGTCTCATAGCATTGATGATGTTCATCCACGAGGTACTTCTCATCTATCGTATTCATGAGAAGGAACATACTGGTAATACAAAGATAATACAATACACATATGAGGATCACTCCCATGTTAATGGGGTGATACCAAAAAAACTCAATATGGATTAACCTACTAAGTAGAGTACCAATGCCTACGTAGTTTTGGTCATGAAGATACCAAGAAATCCACCTTGTTCATCGATATGAATAGGGGATATCACTCCGAGTATCTTTAAGGGATTCCAATTACAATATCCAAGATGTCCTACTGAAGGAATCATAGTCCTCAGAGTATGAAACTATTCCATACTAACCATCGAGGAAAGGAAAAGGGGAATAAACCCTAATGAAATTTTTTTATGATACAGAGGAAAATAGAAATAAGCCATGTATAAAAGAGTATGTGGAATATATTAGGAGGACACGTTGTGTGCCTTGTAAGAAGATGGGTTTTTAGAATGGGTCAAAATCCCGACCCTGTTTGAATTTTTGATTAGTTTCTGAGGAAACTAGAGAAATTGGCCAGTTTATGGAAATTTCCAGACTACATGACATATACTTTTATGTAAATTCCATGTATATGTTAGGAGAGTGCCAGTTGTGTACTCACTAAGTACATGCCGTGTGATGACCCTATAGAAATTTCTTACTACACGCCGTGTAGTTTTCAACATGTCGTGTACCCGTGATCATGCGGTGGCCATACATGGCGTGTGGGCTTGTTGGCCGGGTAGAACCAAGTTTACTCCATGTTCCCCTTGGAAACGCCATGTAGTCAGGCCGTGTATGAGGAATATACATGGCATGTGGGTAAGTCAGCAGGGAAGAGAAGGGAAACTATGTACACGCTGTGTACCCCTAAGTACATGTCGTGTACGCATGTTGGCAGGTTCTGGAAAGTAAGTCGGTGGAATTCCAGCATCCAAATGAACAGTTAAATGATATACATGGAATTTAGTCATAATGTACATGTCGTGTACTTTCTTTTCTTTGCTAAAATGGGAAGTAGCCTCGTTTTTGGGGCAGAACACATTTGTGTTGCCTGGTTTCGCGAACCAAGCCGTCCAGGGATCATTTTCTCTCCCGATTCATCGTCCGAAGTCAAATTCGATCACGGTTGGATGCATTGGAACCCACTCAGTAAGGCTTCGATTCCTTTTGATCCGTTTTGATTTATTTCTGTTCTAGAATGAGTTATATGGGTTTGAGAGGTTTTGAATATTTTATAGATCTACTACGTTTTAAAACTAATTGGAGGATGTTATCCGAGGAGTAGCATTGTTAAATTCTCAGGTAGGTAGTTCATACCTCTTTTTCTGTTTTCGTGGTCATTTGGGTGGTGCGGCCTTTGGCACATTTTCAGGTGTTTTGAGCAGGACTCGTTTTGTCTACTGTTTCATATTGAATTGATTTTTAGTCATATGGGATGCCTTTGGGTATGCCCTGTTACTAGTTGTGCATGAGCGGGGCTGGGTGAGGGTTCGTTTCTCATCAGGGAATTTTGGTCGAGGAATTCCAAAATGGTTTAAATTGAAATATTAATGTTTTAAACTGTTGAGTTTAATTTATTAAGCCTGATAGAATTTTTTAGAGGCATTCAAGACCCGAGTGCTGTTGATTGATAACCATTGGGTTGGGGAAATTCAACTCTTTAGAATTATTTTCCTATTTATGTTTTATGTTTAAATTTGTTATATATGAAATTAATGAATTGCATATGTTGTACCCTTTGGGTGGTGATGGGCTTGGCCCGTGTAACTTTGGGTGGTTTTGACCACGGGATTGGGTGTCATGGACATCGGTTTGAGGTAGGATGACTATCAGGTTGGGCATAGCCTAGGTTACTGGGATGGAAAGTCCATCAGACGTCAGCAGCATGGTCACAAGGACATGAGGTGTCAGATGTGTGGTGGATTGGGTACTATTTTTGGTGATTACCACTCACTCAGACTTTGAGTAGTGTGCACACAGAGGTACTCCGTGATGAGGTGGCTTTGACCACTCGGGTGGGTAGATGCCCCCGTTAGTTGCTGTTTAGGTACTATTGGTTTGGGGGAGCTTTCTATTGGATGCCACGTGGGAGGTGAGGAGCCTTCAGGGTATAGAATTGAGGCTATCTGGTTGGGGGCTGAGGCTCGCTTTAATTGAGGGCAGATATCACTCTTCCTCCAGATATGTTATTTGAGGGAAGACATTGATGTTCCTCTGGCTTTCTTCTTGGGCATGCCTTCAGGATGTCAGTACATGAGGCACGCAGTGTCAGGAGGCACAAGGTGCTAGATTATTATTCTTGGGCGTGCCTTCGGGACATCGATACTTGAGACACACAGTGTCAGGTGGCACATGGTGCTGGGTTACACAACAGAGATTCCGGCGTTGGCCGAAGCAGGTGACACTCCATGGTGGATGCTGAGCACCATTTGAATTTATGTTTATTTTTGAATCTTTCTATTTTTTCATATAAATTCATGTCTTCTTAAACATTTATATTTGGTACGAACCATTGGGTGCTATCCAACTGAGATTTGTCTCACACCCTGCACGGGACCTTCGGGACGCGTGTAGACTTTATGGATTTTCATGAAGGAAAGAGGCCAGCCTCAGGAGTTGGGCTACGTTAGTTGTTACATAGAGATGGTATGGATATTGAGGTCTTACCTACCTGGAGTTACTCTATTTTTTTTCTTTTCTATATCAGCATGCTTATTTGTTGTAGCTATAGTTTGTTAGCCATTGGCACCTTTTTATATTCAGATATGTATGAACTTCTTTGGATGCATGTTTTATTATTCAGTAGTAGTTACATGTTATCATCATGCTATTGTGTTTATGTCCACTACTGTTGTTATATTTATTTCTTCCGCTGTTTATTGAGATTGAATGTGCTTCCGCTCTGTGGGTTTGGTTCGAGTCTATTCAGTTGTTTATTCCGCTGCATCTCTACTATTGTACTTGTACTAGTACCATTATTATTATTCTCTGAGAGGGTATAAAATCCCCACTATAACTATCAGACCCTCACTTCTAGTCGGTGGCCTTTGGCGTTCGGGGAGGTGGGCCTAAGGTAGTAGCACCAGACCCATTTACCACTGTTCGGGTGGATGTTCAGGTCCGAGTCGTTACAAAGTTGTATCATAGGAGTTCTTTATAGGGATTTAGTAGAATCATTTTACTAGATACTAATGATATTGAGACTTTTCTTTTATTTTTTCTGGTTTTACTATTTGGGATATGTTAGACTAGAGAGAAGTTGTTACTGGAACTAGGCATTTTACTTGGGCTTGGGTGTCTGCAGCCCCAGGTATGAGGGATGGACCAAGTGTCCATGGGTGGGAATTGCTATGTGCTTTTGCTCAGATTAGAGTTTATATGATTTCCACCTTGGTGGCTCACTTGGTGTGTGATGTTATTGATTTTGATATGAAACCTTTGACCCGGTGCGGTAAGGGAGGGTTGGACCTTGGCCAGGCTTGGCAAGGCTTGGTTTCTTGGATTTTGATAGGCACATTTTTAGGGTATTTCAATTTCATATCTGCGCGTATGCTTTGTGAAGTGATAATACCATGTGAATAAAACCAATTTCCATGCTTTGTATGCTTTGAAATGTGAATAGGTGGAATTCCTGATAGAATTACTTGTTTTTGCAATGTGTATGTAATGCTTGTGTATTTGTATAATTTCATATGGTAGGATATTTGGGTCTGGCTCTTGTACAAGCAGGCCGGTACTATCTGTTGAGGTGATTTTGATCACCAGGATTGGGTGACTCGATCGTCAGTTTGAGGCAACGTTAGTTTTCCGGATGAGCATGACCCGAGGTACTTTGATACCTAGCTCTGTTAGGGGCGGGTAAGGAGGTCATGTGGTCGGGATGTCATGGGGCATAGGTTGTGGAAGGGGAGAGTAAGGGTAGTAGTTATTCAAAACCTTTTACTGATTTCCTTATCTGCGTTAAATATATATTGTTATATATATATGAGTTGTCTGACCATTTATGGTATTCAGTGGGTTCCTTTTTGGGCGACTCAGATGGAGCATCAGACGGGAGATGATACAGTGTTGCAGGTGCAGGATCAGGTTCAGGATCCAGTGCAGGCAGAGCAGGAGACACATGTATAGGCTCAGGGACTGGATCAAGTTCAGGATCCAGTGCATGCAGGACAACAGTTGGGTTTTCCATCGTTCGGGCCATGGATTGACGAATAGCTCTGATCTAGCCTGGTGTGTGTCTTGCACGAGATCGATAGAGGCACACAGGGTATAGATAAATCCATGGCATACCTAACACGAGGGTTCCATTCGTAGCACCTGCCTCTTTTTCAGGGTGAGGGTGGTCCACAGGAATCTGAGAACTCGATAGAGAGCATGAATATGATCTTCGAGCAGCACAAGACACCTCTAGGGTGGACGTTCAAGCTGGCGACATACATGCTGCGAGGATTGACAAAGCGTTGGTGGGATGTGCAGGTTCAGGGTCACAGGCACGAAGGACTGGCATGGAAGGATTTTGAGGACAATTTTTTTGAGAACTTCTACCCAGAGACACTAAGAGAAGAGAGATCTTGGGAGTTATTGAGTCTTTAGTAGGGAGACATGTCCGTCATGGACTATACAGATACTTTCACTGAGCTGTCTCACTGTGCATTTGGTATGGTAAGAGATGACGTAGCTAGGGTGAGGCACTTCAAGGATGGATTATGACATGCCCTCCAGGTCCAGGTGAATATTTTCAGGCTGGGTTCTTTTCTAGAGGTGGTGAATCAGGCACTCATAGCGGAGGGAAACTGGAGGGATAGGCCTCAAGTTGGCCGGACAATGGCTTCAAGTGAGGGTTTAAACAACAGGAAGCGGGGATGGGATGAGTTCCAACAGGGCAGTCAGGCTAGGGTTTTAGCTAGACCACCTTGTGGTAGTTCTTCAGTGATTTTCTTTCAGTGTGGACAACCAAGAAATGTTCGAACTCAGTACGATATGCCTTCAAAGGAGTTCCGGGCAAGTGGAAAGGTCGGGCATCTGGAGAGGTTTTGTAGAGCAGCCTTCTCAGACAGCTGGCAGGAAGGGACCAGGACAGACGGTGTCATCTGAAGTTGGTTCAGGTTTGGTACCAAGAGAGGGTAGCTGAGGCTCAGCTACATGCGGAGGAAGTGACAGAGACAGAAGGTTCCAGTTGAGGGTTCAGTGGATGGAGCAGCACCGTAGGGGGGTCCAACCTCAGACAGCCATACATTAGGCCAGGTACATGCCATGGAGCTTCCAGAGGTTGAGAAGACTGGTGAGCTGATGACGGTTAGAGGTACACCACAGTGTGGCTGTTATTTTCATGTTTCCTTTTTGGCAGGAGCTGTAGAGGCATGTTCTTCTTGAGTGCACATGATGCACTGGATCTATGTGGACTGACTAGATGCTAGTCAGTGGGTTGGCACAATATCAGGTGTGTGATATATTCATATATACATTTATGGGATGCGTAGCATTTTGGTCATCGAGGATGCGAGTTACATGAGATTCTGTGGGCATTTGGGCATCGACGATGAAGGTTACATGAGGTTTCATGAGCATCAGGGCATCGATGAGGCCGGTTATTTGAGTTGGTAGGCACCGGGTTCATTTTTGAGCATCCATGGGATGAAAGACCTCGTGGAGGCGGAAACCGATGCGGTGCGGGATACGTTGGGTGTCAGGGATGACACATGAGCACCAATGAGGCGTAGGGGTGACGATGCATCACAGAAGGACTATGCGTCTAGAAAACAGGTTAGTGAACTTTTGTTTGTTTTCAGTTTGGTGGGGTTGATACCGAGTTAGGCAATTCCTAAGGTGGGGATCCCCCTCGGTGTATTTTTCCGGGACCATTGAGACCAGGGAAGTCCGAGTTATATTGACCGGGGTATTATTTTTGGGTCCATATCCGGGTTTCATTTGATATCTCGGGGATAAGCTATGTTAAGGTGGGGATATTGTAAGAACCTGGGTTTTTAGAACAGGTCAAAATCCCAACCCAGTTTGAATTTTAGACTGGTTTCTGAGGAAACTAGAGAAATTGGCCAGTTTTGGGAAATTTCCTGACTACACGCCATGTAATTTTAAGTACACACTGTGTATATGTTATGCAAGTTCCGACCATGTGCTCGTCGAGTACATGTCGTGTGATGACTGTGTAGAAATTTCTTACTACACGCCGTGTACCTGTGATCTTGCAGAGGCCATACATGGCGTGTGGGCCTATTGGCTGGGTAGAACCAAGTGCATGCCGTGTTCCCCTTGGACCTGTCGTGTAGTTAAGAAATGTATGAGGAATATACATGGCGTGTGGGTAAGTCGGCGAGGAAGAGAAGGGAAACCAAATACATGCCGTGTACCCCTAGGTACATGTCGTGTACGCATGTCGGTAGGTTATGGAAAGTAAGTTGGTGGAATTACAACCACCAAATGAACAGTTAAATGATATACACGGTTTGTAGTCATAAAGTACACGTCGTGTACTTTCTTTTCTTGCTAAAATGGGTAGTAGCCTCATTTTTGAGGAAGAACACATTTGTGTCGCCCGGTTTCTCGAACCAAGCCGGTCGGATCACATTTTCTCTCCCGGTTCATCATCTGCAGTCGGATTTGATCATTATTGGATGCGTTGGAACCCCCTCAATAAGGCCTCGATTCCTTTTGAGCCGCTTTGGTTGATTTCTGTTCCAGAATGAGTTATAGGGGTTTGAGTAGTTTTGACTCTTTTGTAGATCTATCACATTTTATACCTAATTAGAGGCTGTTATTAGAGGAGTAGCATCGTGTGAGTCTTAGGTAGGTGGTGCATACCTCTTTTTGTGTTTTTTTGGTCATTTGGGCGGTGTGGCCTTCGACACATTTTTTTGTATTTTGAGCAGGACTCGTTTTATCTGTTGTTTCATATTGAATTGATTTTTGGACCTATGGGATGCCTTTGGGTATGCCCTGTTACCAGTTTTTCTTGAGCAAGGCTGGTTGAGGGGTCATTTCTCAATGGGGAATTTTGGCTGGGGAATGCTAAAATGGTTTAAATTGAAATATTATTGTTTTAAACTATTGAGTATAATTTATTAAACCTGATATAAATTTTTAGTGGAATTCAAGTCCTTAGTACTGTTAATTGATAACCATTGGGTGGGGGCAATTCAACTGTTTAGAATGGTTTTCCTGTTTAAATATGTTATATATACAATTGCCGAATTGCATATGTTGTACCCTTTGGGTGGTGTTGGGCATGTCCAAGATATTCTTGAGTGATGCTGATCATAAGTTGGGCTTGGACCAGGTAACATTGGGTGGTTTTGACCACATGATTGGGTGTCATGGATGTCGGTTTCAGGTAGGATGACTGTCAGTTTGGGCATGGCCCAGGTTACTAGGATGGAAAGGCCATCAGACTTGAGCGGAATGGTCATAGGGACATGAGGTGTCATATGTGTGGTGGCTTGGGTACTATTTTTGGTGATTACCGCTCACCCAGACTTTGAGTAGTGTGAACATAGAGAAACTCCGTGATGAGATGGTTTTGACCACTCATGTGGGTAATGGACCCCGTTAGTTGCACTTTGGGTACAGTTGGTTTGGGGGTGATTGTCGTAGGAAGCCATGTGGGAGGTGAGGAGCCTTCATGGGATAGCATTGTGGCTATCGGGTTAAGGGCTGAGGCTCGCCGTTATTTGAGGGAAGATATCAATGTCCCTTCAGATATGTTATTTGAGGGCATACATCATTGTTCCTCTGGATTAATTCTTGGGCATGCCTTCAGGATGTCAGTACTTGAGGTATGAGGTTTCAGGAGGCACAAGGTGCCGAGATACTATTCTTGGGCATGCCTTAGGGATTTTGGTACCTAAGACACGCGGTGTCAGGTGGCACATGGTGACGGGTTACACGATAGAGATTCTGGTGTTGGCCGAAGTAGGTGACACTCCATGGAGGCTGCTGAGCACCAGTGGATTTTGTGTTTTTTTGTGCATTGTTATGTTTATTGTTTTTATTATAAATGTGTGCCTGCTTAAACACTTATATTAGGAATTCACCATTGTGTGGTATCCTACTAAGATTTGTCTCACAGCCTGCACGGGCCCTTCGGGATGCGTGTAGACTTTATGTATTTGCGTTCAAGAAAGATGCCAGCCTCAGGAGTTGGGTTGCTTTAGTTGTTACATGGAGATGGTATAGACCTTGAGGTCTTACCTAGATGGAGTTACTCTGTTTTCTTTTCTTTTCTCTATCAGCATGCTTATTTGTTGTAGGTACAGTTGGTTATCCATTGGAACCTTTTTATATTCAGATATGTACGACCTAATTTGGATTCATGTTTTATTGTTTGGTAGTAGTTATATGTTATCAGCATGCTGTTGTGTTTATTTCTGCTACTGTTGTTATATTTAATGCTTCCACTGTTTATTGAGATTGAAGGTGCTTCTACTCTATGGGTCTGGTTTGAGTCTGCTGAGTCATTTATTCCGGTGCATCTCTAATATTATACTTGGACCAATACCATTATTATTATCCTCCAAGAGGGTATAGCCTCCCCACTATACCTATCATACCCTTGCTGCTAGTCGGCATCCTTTGGTGATCGGGGTGGTGCGTCTAAGGTAGTAGCACTGGACCCGTTTAGCACTATTTGGGTGGCTGTTCGGGTCTGGTTCGTTACATCCCTTAACCCCGAGTCTTTCCTATTTAAATAGACTATGTCATAAAACCATTTATGTTTAGTATTACACGCCATATATGTATCCCATGTACTCTAACCATGTTCAAGTACATGGATCATCCTGTGTACTTGGTTTAAACTATGTCCATGTGGGGGAGTACATGATGTGCTCAAACCTGTGTACTATAACCCATGTTTGTTTACCCTCTGAGGTACATGATGTGTCTCTATAGATATGTCACACATCATGTAGTCTGGGACACATACCGTGTGATACTTATCTCCGACTTGAAACCCTAGCCACCACTCGGGGGGGGGGGCACTATGTAATCCTGAATTTCACACAATGTTGATTGGGTTTTTTCCCAAAACCCTATTCTTCCTTTTTCATGTGACCGTGCTTCCATTTCCTTGGAATCCAACCTCTATATCTTCTATATCCGGAGATCTACCTCATCTAAGCATCACTATTATTTTATATTGGATTTCGACTAACTAAATCACCTAGAAAATGGATGAAATTTTAATTCTTTATTGAGCAAAAAGGAACACTAAATCAGGTATCCAACATCATTCGAATCACTCAATCTTCATCATCACACATCCGTCTAGTCATGTAAATCCCAAATCTATGAAATCTATTTTTTGTGCCATGAAACATATGCACAAAGATCAATTAATCAAGATTTGTCAAGTCACGGTCCAAATGAAGAATTCCCAAGATTAATGATGAACAAGGGGAGAAAATAAAAAATAAATCAATAGGAATATACCTAAATTGATGTTCATGTCAATCTCATTTCATTTTATTTAGTACAACAATCTAAATATTTAGTAATCAAAAATATATTTATCCCACTAAATCCCCGTAGAATAAACCCAGGTCGAAGAATGTTCGAACCAAAGATCAATACATTTGTTGATTGATTCATGTTCATCTTAGAATTCAAGAATGAGGAATAATCAAATAAAATTCATACCCTTCCTTGATTGGGATCGATCTCTGGTGATGAACGAGGCTATTTCGTGTTCATTTGTGAGATCATTAGAATCTATTGTGCATCGATCGTTGATCCATGATCGTGTCACCATTCATCTAGGAGGAATCCTCTGATTATCTCTCCAAAAAATCTCCAATGGTTCTAGGGTTATAGAGATAACCATAATATTTCCCTATAATAGTCTATTTAAATACTTTCAATCACTACCCAAAAAAATGAAATAAAATAATTTATTCAATTATTTTTTTTCATTTCTGTACCCACGATGAATTTTCTTCAAATGACCCATGCCAACTAATGTTAAGTCGCACCTAGGGTAAACCTCATTTTATGAACTCAATGGTTCCCTTAGATTTATAATCCAAGAACTCATCTAGAAGTTATTCCACTTTTGTTTAGGAAAACTATGCATACTGATATTTAATATATTTAATATATTTCAAAAATTTAATTCGGACCCATTGGGCCACATAATCAGACACCATATCAGCACCTTATCTTGAAAATATTCTATAAAACATGAAAAATATTCAAAATAAAATATAAGACATTAAATTATCTTCTCCTTGGGGATTTACATCCTTGAAAATCCAAAATAAGGGCTACTAAAAAAGATGTGGGTACTGAGCACGAATCAAAGCCTTCCACTCCCATGTGTTCTACTAGACATTCCCATGCTACCACATGGTATGAACCAAAGGAATAAATCTCCCATGAAGGATCATCTACCATCGATCCTTGTTCTCCCCCGGGTACTAAGCAATGGCCACTCCATCCTTGATGTCTAGATCACCCTAGTTGATAATGTGTGATGGGTCATGCACTTACCACCTCAGTTGTGACACATAGAAGACATCATTTACCTAGTCTTACTATGGAGGTAGTTCTAAGTGGAATTCCACCTCACTAACTCTACACATTATCTGGAAAGGGTCAATGAAGCTTAGAGATAGCTTTCCACCAAAACCAAATCTCAATAATCTACATTGAGGTGAAAAACACTCGAACGCGTTCTCTCCTTCCTCAAAATCCAAATGTCTTCATTGCTTTTCAAAATAAGAGATCTAACGGCTACATGAAATATTCATCCACTCCTAGATTATTTGAAACTTATCTATTTCAGCCCACACCAACTTGGAGACCATGATCACTAACTCTTCTGGGTTAGTCTAGCAAATTGGTGACCTACAGGGTTCCTCTAAAAATCATTGAATAGTTCCATACTGATGGTAGAATGGTATTTGTTGATGTATATAAACTCCACCAATGGAAGGTGATCCTCCCAACTACGGACATGGTATAACATGAAATCTCTATACATGTCCTCCAGAACCTGAATGGTCCACTCAGTATGGTCATCATTTTGGGGGTGAAACGTTGCATTCAAGAATAATTGGGTCCGAAATGTGTCCTATAATCCCTTTCACAATCACGATGTGAAGCAAGCATGATGATTATAAACAATCATCACTGAGATTACATGGAGTCAGACTATCTGATAAAAGTTGTTGATTCCCAAGCCCTCTACTGAATGTTTATCTCGTATAGGTAGGAAGTGGGATGAATTGGTGAGTTAGTCTACGATCACCCAGATGGTAACATTTCCCCTGGATGTACATGGAAATGCGATAAGGAATTCCATAGATATACCATACCAATTGCACTATATCACCTCAAGGGGTTGGGCTAAACCCATTGGAACCTAATTATTAGCCTTCACTTACTGACAAGTAATGCATTTAGAGACAATCTCAAGAACTTCCTTCTTAATTCCTCGACATGAAAACTAACATCGGTTGTCCTATTATATGTTTTACACATCTGGATATACCCCCAATTGAGACATATGAAACTCTCTTAGAACCTCCTCCCATAGCATCAATAAAACCATCATGCATCCTTTGAAAAGAACAACATGCTCCCCACCTTTAGAAAACCCATCTGGAGAATGTCTAGTGGATATCTAAGTATATAGGGTCTCACAGTCAGTATCCCCATGTTGTGCCTCCCTGAATCATTATAAGAGCAGAGGGGTAATGGCCCTAGAATGTAGGTAAGCTTCTCCATATCCATCCATAATGGAAAATTTCCTCAAGGAAAACTTCTCTCATGCTGCATTCAATAACTACGCATAAGATCTCTTGATGAGATCATCTGTTAGCATGTTTCCCTTCCGAAGAATATAGGATATTTAAAATTCATAATCCTGGAGTAACTCTATCCATCACCTCTATCTCATGTTGATATCCATCTGAGATAATATATACTTGAGACTCTTGTGATTGGGGTAGATGATAAGCTTCTCTCTCATTAGGTAGTGTTTCCAAATATTCCAAAGTGAAGAAAACCAATGCTAGCTGAGTAATGTGGGTATTGTAGTTCTATTCATGTGACCTCATCTAGAATGAAACATAGGAAATAACTGATTTCATCTACATTATAACACAACCAAACCTCGTTCCTAATGCATCATAGAACACTATATACTAGACACCCTCTATTAGAGATCTCAATATGAGAGCACTCATCAAACTATGACTCAACTACTAAAAAACCCATTGGAACCTCTCTTTCCATACGAAAGGCTACCCCTTTTGAGTCAAGGGTATCATGGGTGATAATATTCAAGAGAAATCAGGTATGAATATATGGTAATAGCCTACCAACAAAAGGAAGCTTCATACATTAGTCATGCTCTTAGGATTCCCCAAATCTTACACGACCTCAACCTTGGCTTGGTCCACTACCACTCCATCTGTTGAGATAACATGTCCTCGAAAGAAGACCGCCTAAATCTAGAACTAGGAATTCAAGATCATTTCTTAAATATGGTTCCCTTGAATAACATCCAAAACCATCCCTAAGTGTCTCATAAATTCCACCTCAAACAATGATTACACAAGGATATCATCTATGAAGACTACCATGAACCAGTCTAAGTAAGGATGAAAAAATCAGTTCATGAGTCCCATGAACAATAGTATAGTGTTCATCATGTAGAAGGGAATCACCATGTAATCATAGTGACTGTAGAGTAATTTTAATGCCATCTTCAGTATATCCTCATTTTGTAATTTCAACTGGAGATAACCTAATCTGAGGTCAACATTTGATAACCATCATACACCTATCCTCTAATGAAAGAAATAATTGATCATTGATAGTGGATACATGTTCTTCACAGTCCCCCAGTTCTTGCTCTGAAAGTCTACACAAAACCTCAAGCACCCATATTCCATCTTTCCAAATAAAAATGGGGTTGCCCAGGGTGAAACACTGCATTTATACAAATCCATTTCTCCATAAGTCCTCCAACTACACCGTCAATTCATGATGATTTGTATGAGCCATCTGATATGTCATAAAATATATCGGTACCTTCCTGGGGTGAAGATCAATTTATATGTCTATATCTCTATGGGGAGGTAAACCTATAACATCGTCAAAGAAGAAGTCCTCGAACTCTACCACCACTACAAGAAACTAGGAATTCACAACATCCATTATACCAATGGTCAGGCTAGCCAACTGATGAGTAATAATTTCCACCCTCTAATTCATGAGTCCATACTATGTTTCCCAGATTTCCATTTCATTGAAAAAGGTGAACCTGGTTTCATCACTGTGGATACACCACACCCTTTTCCTATAATATTCGATCTGTGTAAGTATTTTAGATAACTAATCCATACCAAGAATGATTTCGTAAGGCCTTGATGATGAAACAAAGAGATTCCACTATCCAAGAGTCTGGTCACACTGTCAGTATAAGTGTGTGATCATGGAGTCTTCTCCAGTAGAAGTCTCCAATCATAAGGGTTAATCCAAAGGTTCAACCACAATCTCTAAGTCCCACACATGGTATGTGGTATGAAAGTAATGACAAGAACATGTTTCTTTCAGTACTGCATCTAATTTAGGAAATACATATATCAAACCTCAAATAATTCATGGAACCTATGGGTTATAATAATTAACCACCTACAGCTATCCCCTCCCCTATCCTCCAGCTCCCTGAGCCTAGTGTAGACTACCAAGGGGTGGTGGTCGTAAGAAGTCAAAAATTCAACCACCTCTGGATGCTCTCCCAACTCCTCTAACACATCTACCCCCCTAAAAAACTTCATTCTAATTACACTATATCTGCCTTGGTGGCCCATCCATGGTCTCTCTATCAGTTGTACGATGGGTCGTATAATCTTTGGGGAGATGTATCATGCCATCACATGAGTAGCACCGCCTCTCTCTGGGATGACTAGACCCACCTAGTGAGCCTGAAATTACATATCCTCTATCCTAGGACCTCATCCTGAAACTTCTCGCATGTCTAGGTCCCTAAGACTAACAATAGATCCTAGCTACAAATGTCTCTTATCCTTCCTTTACACTGATGACAACCACAGTCTGTATCTGCTTAGCGAAAAGACTCTCAAACACCAATGATCATACCCGAACATAGGTAGTAATTCAAAAAAGGGATAAAACTGACTTAGATGTCCCTAAAAAGACCTCAATCAATGGTTTTATCCCTGAATAATGGATTTTATACCATATCCATCGAGTTATTGGAGAGGTTGGAAAACCTCGATGAATACAAAGATATTATCATTCTTACCTGATGAAGCTCTAGAAGCTCTTAGATACATACATCCCTCAGCGTAGCTTGTGATATTTCATCTAGGAAAACAATATTTAACTCTTCCTATGAAATAGTCACCTCATCATATGATTGGGTTACTAACCCCGAAAATCTCCCTACAGAGCTATGTTGAAGGCTCCTCTCTAGGACAACCATCTGATCTACTGGTGTCTTGACAAGTTGAAAAAATCCAGTCACCACCTTAATCCAGTCCACAGTTTCCCATGGGTTTGGAATTCCTCAGAACCAGAGGGTTCTCTATCATTTAATCTCATCAAGTGGGCTCAGCCTATGCACCTCATCCACCGGTACTGCGAGCACCACATGCTGCTCTACTGGTGAGGGTAAGTATGGAGCACCACCTTGTGGTATTACTCAAACAATGGTCCCTATATTTATGCCTCACCACTGAGGGGGTCATCCTCATGATCATCATGATGAATCCTATATCGAATAAATAAAAGATGAATCCTGAAACAAATAAGACATACCACCGTCAATGATTATATCTGGATATCTAACTCAAGAAGGACATAGAAGAAAACACCTTCTTATATGATGCATGAACCATTATATTCCCTGCAACCACTGTTCTCATGTAACGAGTCAAAAAGTAGGTGATCAGAGTCCTGGGTTATGGATAAGTCTGCCACTACACCAGCACTGGAGTCCTTGGCCTAAAATTTGAACTTAAAACATTTAACACTATTTCCCCAAACCAATATCCCAGACTCTCAGTACTAATGTAGAACTGATCCCACTGATACCTCTCTGTCACGATCCTTCCTAGTGGGTCCCATGATGCGACTCCCCAAACTATCCTTCAATAGGCTAGGGGCTTGTGACTAGAACTGAGAACATATATCATTGACATGGGAGGCCTTATCCTAAGTACTTTTACACACACACAAATCTCCAAGACCATAAAATGTTGAAATAAAAATAAAACTGAACCAATATGAATTCATACATCTAATCATACAACCATAGTATGACAGGAAGTAAAATAAAGTAAATTGGTCCAATTATAAACCCACCATAAGGATTTTGAAAATATAAGTACAACATGAATGTAAGTTTTGGGACTGCTTTAGGAAATACACATGAACCCATCTCGTTTTTTCCGGTCTCACTAAGAACCCTCTAGTTGTGGTCCATCTAGGAATTTGTGAAAAGTTTTAAAATATATACAATACAAGAAACATGATGGAAAATCATGTGCATTTGTGAGTATAACAATACTCATTAGGACACACTAAAACAACAAATCATAAAACAAAAGAAATACAGTAATCTCTACATAGGTATATTTCTAAAACACATGTAATAGGAATATCTAGATATACTCAACTAAGACACATAGTCTAGAGGTAAGTCACAACCATTGTATAACATCCTATAATTCCATATTGAAGATTCTGTAAAGCACTCGTCCAGGAGAACACACTACTGTGTCTGATAGAACTGATGACATCAATTTGAGAGGTAATGCTCTTTAGGCCTCATCTTGATAAAGAACATGCTGATAGTCTAAATAGAATACGATACACCAATAAGTATCACTCCCAAATATAAGGGGAGATACAAAAAAAATTAATCTAAATTAACCCTCTAAGTATTCGTTCGATTCCCACGATGTTTTGGTCATGAAGATACCAATAAATCCACCTAGGGAATGAATATGATTAGAGTATCTCCCTCTGGACCTTCTCGGAGTTATTCCAATGACTCTATCCAAGAATTCATACTGAAGGGATCGTAGTCCTAGGGTTATTAAATGATTCCATATCGACCATCAGGGAAAGGAAAAAGGAAATGAACCCATATGAAACTTGTCTAAGATATAGAGGACAAGATATCTAAGCCATGTATGAAGGAGTACATGACATGTATTTGAGGTCACCTACCATATCCCTTGACCCCAGGTCCTACCCATATAAATGGCTCGTTTCATCAAGATATTCCAATGTAGTAGTACACACCGTGTAGTAATCCTATGTACTCTACCCATGTCCAATACATAGTTCAACCCATGTACTTGGATCAACCCATGTCCGTGTGGGGGAGTGCACAATGTTCTCCAACTTGTGTACTGAAACCCATGTCCGTGAACCCTCCGAGGTACTTTTCGAGTCTCTAGGGAGAGGTAACATGCAATGTATTCCAGGACACACACCATGTGATACATATCTCTAATCTAAAACCCTATCGACCACTTTGGGGGGGGGCACATGATGTGTAATCATAGATTACACGTCATGTTGATTCGGTGTTTCCAGAAATCCTATTCTTCATTCCTCACATTCCCACACAACTAAAGCCTTTGAATCCATCCTCAATCTCTTCAACATTATTGAATCTAAATCATCCAAGCATCTCCATCATCTTCCATAGGATTTAGTCCATCCGATTCACCCGAAAATAGATTAAATCATCATTCTTCATTGAGAATCAAATATCATTGAAGAATGAGAAATCGGGTATCCACCATTTTCAATATTTCTCTGTCTCCATCATCACACCTCCATCATGTTGTGATGATTCTAGATCTATGATATCAGAATGTTGTTCCTTGAAATGGGTGCATAATGGTTGATTGATCACGATTTGTCAATTTGTTCTCTAAATGAAGAATGACTATGATGAACAATGAAGTTGGGGATAAAATCACAATTCAATCAAGAGGTACATACCTCAATCAATGTTCATATTGATCTCAGTTCATTTCCATTATTAAAAAACTGAAATAGTCAAGAATCAAAAATATATTTCTCCGTCTAAATCCGCACAGAATAAACCCATCTCGCATAATGATTAAACCACACATAAATTTGATCGATGATTAATTCACATGCATCAAATAAATCAAGAAAGGGGAAAATAAAATAAAAAAACATGTCCTACCTTGATCTAGAGTGATCACTAACAATGAATGAATATGCTTCCTATTTTCTTTTGGTGAGATCCTTCAAATCCATTGTATATCGATCATCGACCCATGATCCTGTCACCATTTGTCTTAGAGGAATCCTGAAAATCTCTCTCTAACAGCTCTCCAAAGGTTATATGGTTATGAATCTAACCCCGGGGTTTCTTCACAATAGTCTATTTAAATATTATCAATCACCACATCATGAAAAATGAAATAAAATAATTTAGTCAGTAATTTTATTTATTTGTACACCCATGATGACTTTTATATAAAAAACCCATGCCGACTAATGTGATTTCATGCCTAAGGTAAACCTAACATTCTAAACTCAAAGGTTCCCTCATATTTCTAATATGGGAACCCTTTTTGAATTTATTTAACTTTTTTTGAAAAAAATGTGCACACATTCTATTTAATATATTTAATATATTTCAAAAATCTATTCATGGAACTTCGGGTCACAAAATCGCACGCCGTCTTAGTGCCTGGTCTAAAAAATAATCTATATAATATCCAAAAGTATTACATGGAAAATAAAAGACAATACAAAGACACACCCAAGGTAGGAGGAAAAGGTAGTGGTTCTTAGAAGTGGTAAAGTACTAGACATTTAGAAACCATAATTTTGTGAAAAAGGGGCCTGAAGAACCTAAGATATGTGAAAAATCATCTGTGATGATGAAACATAGAACAAATGAATTTGGTCAAGAAACAAATCTATAATATGAATATACTGAAAAAAATCCAATAAAAGTGTTTCCTAAAAAAGAGAAAGTATATGTAGGTCTTCTAGCTTATAAACTCGATCTTCCCTTATTAGAAAGAATGAGTCAAGGAAATATTTAAGTTCAATATAAAGAGTTTCTAATGATGTTTAAGAAATTACACATCAACATCTACTTTTCTGAATCCATCCCTTAGATTCCAACATATAAAAATTTATTAAAAGAAATACTTTCAAATAAAAGATATGTGGAAGATGTAGAAGTCATTTATTTAAATGAGTAATTCTTTAATATTTTTACGTAGAAGCATCCCCCAAATATCGGATACCCTAGAGGTTTATGAATTCCAAGAACTATAGTGGAATGAAACTTTGGAAGAGAATTGTGTGATCTTGGTGCTAGCATCAATCTTATGTCGATGAGCATATTTAAAACCTGGGGCTTGAAGAAACTATGCCAACAAGAGTTGAAATAAAAATCGACAACTGATTAGTAATGGTCCCTCAAGGACTTATTGATGGTGTCTTAGTCAAATTTGGAAAATTCAACTTTCCTATGGATTTCCACACATTAGACATGGAAGAATAATGAGATGTTCTAATTTTCTAGGATTCCTATTTCTTGAAACATTGAAGGAAATGATTGATGTAAATCAAGGGACACTGATATTTATATTAGGAGATGAACAAGTAGTGTTTGACTTAGAGAATACTTCCATGGGAAAAAGATGACACATTCAACTGTCAATCCATCTTTATTATTGATGTGAGATATGAGTTTAGGACCATCAAGGATGATATAGAGAGCCTATCCCCTAATTAAGAAGAAGTCGTTGATCATTTAAAATTAAATTAATTTGAACTATTGACTAGGTAAAATATCACACCATTCATACTCCTCATCCTTAAGCCTCAAATTTTGGAACTAAAACCACTGCCAAGAACACTTAGGTACTCATTCCTAGAGACTTCAAATATACTTACAGTAATTATCAACTCTGAACTGTCCCAGATACAATAAGAACAGATGATTGATTTCTAAAAAAGTCACAACAACTCAATATCCAGGGGGGTGGATGATATTAATGTAATCAACCCCACAGTCTTCACCTATAAAATATTTTTAAAAGAAGGTGTTAAACCCAAACAACAACTAAATAGGTGAGTCACCCCACCAATGAAAGATGTGGTTAAGAATGAAGTGTTGAACTTCTTGACAATGGAATAATTTTTTTAATACCTGACAATGAATGGGAGATCCCACTACAAGTCATCCCAAAGAAGGGCATATTAATCCTTATGAAAACAATAAAGATGTGATAATCTCAACTAGAACCATCACTGATGGTGAGTCAGTGTTAATTATCAAATCCTCAACAAGGTAACACAAAAAAGATCATTTCCCATTCCAATTTATGGATCAAATGAAATAATGAATAGAATGAAACAAATTTTATTATTTTCTAGATGGATATTCATGATAATATCAAATTACAGTCAATCCATATGACTACTCCATAACAATGTTCACTTGTCCCTTTGGAACCTTCACCTATAGAAATATGCCATTTTTATGTGTAACACACCAATGAATTTTTAATATTTCATGAAACATATATTCTGTGATATGGTGTAGGAGTTACTCGAGATCTTTTTTGATGATTTATTAGTGTATTAGAGATCTTTGTGGGGCCCCTGAATAATTTTTACCTAGTCTTAAAATGCATTGAAGACCAATTCTTAGTATTAAACTAGAAAAAAACATCATGGTCCAAGGAGTCATAACCCTCATACATAAAATCTCATTGAAATGCATGGAAGTAAATCTAGTGAAACTCATAGTAATAAAATCCTTTCCTATGCCTAAAATAGTAAAAGGCTTATACATAGTTTGGGTCCATTAAGAATTCTACCCCCAATTTGTTAAAGAATTTGCAGAATTATCCCAACCCTGGACACAATTTTTGTCAAAGGGAACTCTTTTTGAGTTCACTTAAGTGTTTCTATGGGAATTTCGGACCTTAATGAATATTATGGTGGACTCTACTATCATTATTTCACCAGAATATGATAAAGAATTTGAGCTAATGTGCATTGTAAGTGAATTCATTATTGGCGCTGTCTTAGGAAAATGAGTTAGACAAATCTTGTTTCCCATTTACTATGCCATTCACACACAGAATGATGATCAGGTAAATTATATGACTATCGAAAAAAAACTACTTCAAGTCATCATTGCAATTGAAAAGTTTTTCTCATACCAGAAACTATCCAAATTAGTGTTATACACTTATCATGCATTACTTAAATATATATTGAATAAAAAGGATTAAAACCCATATATGTTATATTTGATCCGAATACTAGACAATTTTTTCATTGTAATAAAGGATACAAAAGGAACTGAGAATGTTATTAATGATCATTTATCTATAATTCCACATCCTATAATTAAGGGTGATGGTAATCTTGAAATTGAGGATGAATTCTCTAATGAAACCCTGTTAAAAATAAATACTCTAGTTCAACCAAAGTTTTTGGATAGTTAAAATTATCTCACCATAGGATCACTCTTTACAGACCTAACCATTCATCAGAGGAATATATTTTATTCGAAGCTTCACATTAATACTTGGATGAGCTGCTAATTTTGAGGAATTGTTCTGATGGATTAATGTGGCTATGTATCCATGAGGATGAAATACAAATAATACTTGACATGTATCAGGCCTCACTAGTTAGTGGGCATCATGGACTAGAATGTAAGATGGAAAAAATCATACAAAGTGGATTATATTGGCCCACACTCCACCAAGATGCACTGAAATTTTTTCAAAGCTGTGATCAGTTCCAGTAGATAGGCACCATAGGTAAAATAAATGAAATTCCCCAGAATACCAACTTGGAATTCAAACCCTTTGACATATCGGGGATTGATTTTATGGTAAAATTCCCTAATTGTCAAGGAATGTGTTATATCCAGGTTGATATTCAATACATCCAAAAATGGGTAGAAGATAAGGTGACCACTCATGAAAGAGAAAAATTGGACATGAATTTTATAAATAAAAATATCCTATCAAGATTTTGATTACCCCAATTACTCATTAGTGATCGGGGAACACATTTTCATAAAATTTTGTGAATTGGTTACTTAAAAATTATGGAATTATTGATAACATTAAAACTCCCTAATACCCATAGACAAGTGGTAAAGTTGAATTGTCAAAAAAAGAAGTTTAAAAAAACATAGAAATGTAAGTCAACACAAATAGAAAGGACCTGAGTATCAAACTAGATGATTCACTTTTGGAATATCACACAACATACAAGAAGCCAATCACCACTACTTCATTGTGGCCTTTGTATGGAAAACATGCCATATACTAGTGGAATTTGGTCATAACTCTTGTTGGATAATAAAAAAATTGAAAATGGAAACTAAAAAATACTAAGAAGTTAGAATTTTACCGATAGATGAGTTGGAAGAAATTAGGAAGAACACTATAAAATGATATAATTTATAAAGAAAATACAATAAAATGTAATTACCAAATAATTACATGTATATTGTTCACACTAGTGGATAATGTCCTGTTATTCAATTATTGATTGAAATTATTCCTCGAAAAGATGAAATCTCGATGGTTGGGTCCTTACTAAGTCATTAAGGTTTTCCCATTTGATGAAACTGAAATTATGAAAGGTGGAGAACCACTCACTTGAGGCTATTTTATTCTCAATTGATAATTATTACCATAGTCTTCTCCTTTCTCACACTTTGTTTAATGGTAATCTAAAACACATTCATGCCACTTTGGTTATTTTTACTCCTTCTAATCTCCTTTATGCACGTAACAAAATTATCTTCTTCTAAGGCCCTAAGAGGAACATTATCTTCTGAACGATTCATGATTAAAAGGATTCAATATTTCCCTATGTTCTAGGTTTCTCATATTCAACCATCTTCAGAAGGACATCAATCACCCATTTCTCACTTATTCCACAACTTAAGCTCTATATAAAGTTATATTCAACCTGTTCGAGCTTTAGAGGTCGATAGTTGATTAAATTGTCTTGATGATTCAATGCAGGCCTAGTTATTCCTTTTCATAGTTTGAGAATCTCTTTAATGTTGAAATAGTAGAATTGTTGCACTTGATTTGGAATGGGAATAACTGTTTTATTCACTGTAATGCCACTTTTAGTATTCAATCAATGATTTTTGGTTTTATTGATTCCATTTAGGATTAAAGCATTCCTCAAAATGGTTTCTTCTAAAATAGTATTCATGATAACAAAATTTTAAGAAAACATGGAATAGTGGGGAATTTTAATCCACCTTCTGGTACTTTAGATGTTTTCTGGAATCCCCTTCTTCAAAACTAGATTAAAATTAATTTATATGCTTCCAAAAGGTAAATATTGGTCCCTTAGATGTGGTGATATTTTTCTTGATCAATGTGGTAGTTTACATGTATTTTTTTGGTTAATGTGGTCTAGAAATGTACCTTGAAGTTGAAATGCTTGGAGTGATCAATGAAGTCTCTTTTTTCAAAATTTAATGGCTATAACTATCTATAGCTCGAATTTGATTCCACTTCTATTGTCTTAGATATTAGGAATGTTTTGATATATATTTCTTGGGAGGTCATAGTTCGATGGTTGGAATGGATGAATATTCACTGCGAACATAATTACATCATCAAACATTCTAATCGAGAGGAGAATCATGTGGCTGATGGTCTAGACAACAATGACATTAACAATAATCTCACTAGGATATATGATATCCCTTCTGATTTTATGTACTTTTGGAAGAGATTGTAATATAACCTGATAATCTAGTCTCATGTTGTTGGTTGGTATTTTAATAAAGTCACCTAGGCCACTTTGGCCAATGTATCATCCTAAAAAATGCACAAAATTCCAATTACAAAGTGTATAGCCTTTACACGACATGTAAATGTCAGTTCCCTGAAAAAAATGAAAACATGAGGTTTACACATTGGGTATCTAATACACTGTGTATAACTTTAGGAAATATTTTAGAACCCATGAAACCTAGGTCAATGGAAACCCACACCCCACATTTTCTCCTCCCTTGTCTGAGTCCCCTCTCTCTAGAACGACCCTCCACCTATACTCTCAATCCACCTAGCCTCACCTTCCCCTGATATTTGATGCCATTTTGATATTGCCCACACTAAAACCCTTAACAGTTCACCTAGAAAACATGCACCCGAGCGTGATGAGATGCCTTTTCCACCCAAGAAGTGGATTCTTCCTTCTCCACCACACACAAAGCCTTCCACCACCTCTACCTCCAAATCTGCCACCGCCACCACTTCAGCCATTGAGGACTCACAATCATCATTTAGAGGTTCCAAATTCAATAGGAGGTTCTTGACCTTGTTGATCGACTACAACTCTCCCCCATTACTCAGGAGCACAAGGGGACCTTCAAGGATATCCTCCATGAGTTCATGTCCAACCTCAATTTGAAAAAATACTCATTCAGATTAATACTTGAAGGTAGGCTGTGGGATATCAACCTTGGAAGCTTTGGTGTTAACATCAACATTTACTCTGCCGACTTCATCACCTCCCATGTTTCCCAAAACATGAAGATTAAGGAAAACAAGGAGGATGCTAAATGGATTTGGGTGAGGATATCAATAGATTTAAATACCTTTATAATCCCCACATGATGAAGAGCGCCCAACATCGAGGTGATTCCATTTGGATCCTTCACTAGGCCCTTGATCACACCTGGATGGATTGAGTTGATTTAAACTATAGTGTGAACCAGATTGAGGTGATCATTATTGCCTTAGTGATGGGAGGTTGAGAAATCTTCATGGTTAGGTAGTTCTCTACGTTCTAATTGACCTAGAAGAGGGGGAACATAGGTACATTGATGGGATGTAGCTTCATTTCCCATCTGACATATAATCTCAGCATCTTCGATGCTGCTTGGCGTCACACCTCTATCAACAAGGTGGACAGTGTCATGATCTATTTTCTCCATAATATGTGGCTCCTAAAAAATAACGAGGGTATTTGACGATGAATACTGGGATTTGTTGTGGGTGTTGTTGAGACACCAACTTAGCACATAGTAGACCCATCCTTACTTGTCTATATCCCTGTATCCTCCATTACTTCCACTGCCGCTACATCCACCACAACTACCCCTTCCACTACCATTCCAACCACCCCCACTACCCCTACCCTACATCATCTTTACTCCCACCACACATTCCCACATATTTAAACCATTTATCCAGGCCATCCTAGAGAACCAGGGACAAATTTGTTGTTATATCCATGCCTTGTTCATCAAACATTATCACTTCAACACCCCCTCCACCAGTCACTTTATCTTACCACCCACCACTACCTAATACTTTCAATTCTACCTATTTTTACACTGTACCTCCCACTTATTTCAATTTTTATTATGAGATTATGGAACATGATGCCCAGTAGGTGTATCTTGTAGAGTAGGCTTGATAGGGAAATGTACTAAACATTTGATCTCCATCCTATATGTGCCTAATCAATATAGATTCTAGACACAAATCCTCAATACACATCAAAACCTTGACCCCTCCATCCTCAACTAAGCCAGTTGATAGCTCCACGACATATCTTATGGTGTTTGATCCTTTATCAGATTCCACCAATAGTGATATCAATTTCTTAAAGATTCTATAGACCCCCACTATGTGGGAGGGTAATACTAATGTAGATATTGAAGAGCATGCCCTGATAATTTAGTCTTATCCTTGTCCCTTCCAATATTGTTCTCTGTCCAAGGTCTTTTTTATACTCCTTGTATTCCCTTTTATAGAGATGTATCATTTATTTTATATATAGATGGGATACTATTTTTTACTTCACTTCATGGTTTTCTTATTTCCATTTCACTACTGCATTTATTTATCCATGTCTAGCTCTGCTGCCTCTTTTATGATCACTAATGAGCCTGTCAAGACATCCTATGGCATATCACTTGAGATCCATCAGTATATGGATTTCCTATAGGGATGTGATGATAGGAGAATACTAAACGTCCTTACTCAGAAGGATCCTAATTCACGATGATCATGAAAACTAATTCTTACACTTGATATTCATGTTAGATTAATTCTAAAGGTGGTTAATCCCACCAACTATCCCTATAAGCTCGATGACACTGCCTCCAGTTCCTATAGGAGGTATTGGACCCTTGAGCAGATTGATGACACGGATTGATTCCTTTGTCTATCCTTATAAATGATTAATACAATGTTAGAAATTTGTGGGAGGCAACCCATATGTTTTTTCTTTATTTCATTTTTGTGCTCAGGATCATTGTTTTTTTTCTTGCATTTTGTATCCACCAATCATCCCAATCTTCACTATAAATACCTTATAGAATTTACTTGAACTATTTTTCCATACGGTCAACAATGTTCAGTTTCTTATTTATCTACAGATAAATTGGTTAACCCCTATAGACTAATGGTTTATATAGTGTAGGTATTTTGTTTCTAATAGTTTTTTCAGTTATCCCAATTTACAATCAATATCCAATAAGTTTCCTCAAGGTATCAATTTCACTACAAGGAGATCTTGATTCCTTATTTTTAATTCCTAAAATTACATTTCATTTTTCCCTAGATAAACTTTCATTCTCTCCCATGATTCTTTCTAGAACAGTGAGGACACTATCTCCTCTTATGTGTGGGGGAGTATTTCTTGAGCTTTCTATCTATACACTAGGATTATTTCCTATTTTTCACTAGTTTAGGATCAATTTTCATCCAAATTATTCTTTAAAATGTGAAATATCATTACAAACATTTAAATAAAAGCTCAAGTTCTGGTCAATATTTTGGAAATTCATTTTATTCTTGTTTATATTTTTAGCAAGATTGCTGATTTGAGTACTTTAATTATAATTTTAGACTAGTACTATTACTTTTTATTGACTTATTACTAAATACTATGCCCTGAGTGATTCCCAATTATTTTTTATACATCTATTGAGAAGAACATTATAGACATGCACTACCATATTCTTTTCTAAGAATATTTATCAAGTGATACTTTGGGCATGTAAACCTATCATATCTTTCACTGAGATCTTATTAAGTCTATTATTAAACAAATTAATTTTCAAAATATTGAAGCTCTATTTGTGACCTACTTTTTCTAAAGAACAAGTTGTACATATTTCCTTCTTTATCTTATAATATCCATGAATAAACTTTTTAGGATGGAGCTGTTTTAATCCAATTATCCCTTCCTACCCTTATTTTGGTGCAATCAATGGTTTTCCTTTGAACATGTGTGTGGTTAGTTTCACTATTGATGAACATGAGATGTTCATATTGGGGAGTTGTATAATGAAAATTTCACTAGATTAATGTGATGTTTTCCATGATTACTTTTGAAAAAAAATCTATGATTACCTTGATCCTTGGAATAATTAAATATATAAATATATAATATTTTTAGATATGTATCAAGAATTTCAAAAATCACTATTACCAGAACTATGAATCATATGATTGATTGTATGTGGTTATGTGATAGATGTGAGACCCTTCCTAGACTTGATTTTTCAAAAATAAAAAATAAGTAAAAGAAAGTAACATGGTACATTCTTGATACCAACATGAAAATTTTATAGACCCACTTTATGTTATTTGGATCATGGAAACATTTTGTCTAGGAATATTTACTTCATTACAATATTCAATATTTTCATGCAGTATACTTTAGATCTTACCCACCTCCATAAGCTTTGTTTTTATGAATTTCCCACTGACCCTCTATCTCTTAGTCAATGAACCATATTGTTGAAACCCTCATGAAGGTTTTTGTATTTGAATTTATGATGTTGAGATGTTAGAAAAAATGAAAACCTATGTTTAGGAACATGTATCTAGGGTATGATCATAACTCATGTTTTATTTTAACTTGAGTAATGAGATAAAATTCATTGAGAGGTTAATTTCAAAGTAGGTTTATAATTTAATGAATAATTATGAAATTTAAATTAAAGTAAGATACAATCTGAATAAATAACTGAATTGTGATGCATGAATTATTTTTTCAGCAGGATTGATTTTTGAGGGCATATTTTTTTTCTTACACATAGTTTAATTTTATTAATTTTAATTAATGTTTCATATTATAATGATTGTATCATTTTGAATCCCAATTAAGATTATTTTTTGTTGAGGATAAGTGGGTATTCATGTTTGGGATAATTTGATAACCTGAATTTATATTCACATTATAGATACATTTGTTTAAGGTTTCATATTGATTTACTTGATAATGAATTGGTTTTTGGTTATTTTCACCAGAATTAGGAATTTTGGACTCAAAGGAAGAAATTATGAAAATTGAAAAAAAGGTTTTACACATAATGAAATGAGTTCATAATGTGTATTCCTCATTAATATCATCCATTTAGACCAAATTCCATCCCATGAGAAACTTCATGATGTGAAGCGCTTACACAACATGTTGATACATTACACGTTGTGATATTTTCAAAGTCCAATTCCAATTAAAATTACACAACATGCAAGACGTACAAGATGTGAATCACAAACATGAAGTTATAATTTACATGATGTTAAAATATTGATGTCACAACCCGACCCTACCCACGCTCGAGCCGCAACTACCCCAAGCCCGCCTCCATAGGCCAGGGGCTGGCGACCAGCGCCGAAGGAACAACAACTTGGGGAGGCCTTTGACTAAGCACCTATACACACACACACAGCCCACTCAATGCAGAAGTGCAGAGTAAAAGAAAATAAATGTACCAACTGCTATAAATAAACCACAATGTGCATCGACCTCTAAAAGTACAAAGTAAAAGGTGAAGGTAAACTGAAAAGAAAAAGGGAAAAACACGCGCCCAACCAGAAAAGTGACCCAACCCGGAAACATGTAATGAAAAGAAAACAGTTGGGAGGGTCCCACACCTGGAACCCGACTACGACCACCACACGCGGTCCAAGCTCCCGAAATCCTAAGCTCCACTAAAGTCACGACCAACCTGTCTGCCGTCTGCAAGGGCACACCATGTGCGAGAAAAGCCCAAGCAGGGGTGAGTATAAAAATACTAAGTAGGATACTCAGAAGGCTTGAGGGAGAAAAAAATTAGGTACTGAAGGGTGAGAAGTAGATTGAACAGGGAAAAGTAAAGGAGTACAATAGAGTGTGCAGTAAAAAACAATAGTAGATAGTCTGACTCAACCCAACAAGATAAAGGTGGTAGACTCGTCCAGACACAAGGAGTGGAAATGGTGAGAAGATGAACTTCTCATCGAGTCTTTTCTACCTATAGAAGGAGAGTAGACTTGTCCAACCATGAGAATCTAGACACGGAAAGCACGTGTCATACCCCACACGTCTTTTCCTCTCCTGGAAGGAGAGTAAAAAATACCCAAGAAGTGGGTACTGGAACAAGGTATATACATATCCATATGCTCAATCAAGAATCCCAAACAAGATCGTCAGGGGATCTCTATCCCGTAGCTCAGCCCATGAATGTGAGTAGCCAACAGTCCCAGAAGTAAACACCATCGATGCCCAGCATCCCGCACATCTTCCCCGAACTACAAGTCAAGGGGCTCAAATCACCACACCTTGAAACTATCCTCTTTGGGTGGCACTGACTCACCTGCACGATTTTAGTTCAGGTCACAAGGATGCGTCTCTATGGGGAAATCACCCCTCGTACTTGAGAGTTTTGGGTGAATGTCAAACCACACCTCATCACTGCCCCACAGTCGAGAGGTCTCTTCAAAGTCAACAGGTGACCCCCTGCCTAGCCCTGCTGGAGGGTAATCCCTGGAAGTTGACAGGTTCCCACTAGAGGGAGACCCGGCAAGAGTCGACGGGTGCCACACTGCCCAGTCCTGTAAAAGGGTAAACCACTTGAGGGAGACATGGCTAAAGTCGTCGATGAGTCCCAATGCCCAGTCCCGTAAAAGGGTAATCAATTGGAGGGAGGCTCGGAATCGTCATCGGGGACCACTTCCCAGCCAAGCTGGAGGTAAACCCGACATCCGGGACCACTTCCCAGCCCAGCTGGAGGAAAACCCGGCATCGGGGACCACTTCCCAACCCCATTGAAGGTAAACCTAGAACTGCTCTAGCCATCCCTACTGGATGGTACTACTCGGTGAACACCGTTGTACTGGCCATCCCTGCTGGATGGTAACCCACTGGCCATCCCTGCTGGATGGTACCGCTATGTCCATCCCTGCTGGATGGTACAACTAGCCACCCCTCCTGGATGGTACCCCACTAGACATCCCTGCTGGAAACAACCTCCTGGACAGCCCTACTGGAAACAACCTCTTGGGTATAGGATCGGTGCCCGCGTAATGTGTTGGTCACACCGAATCCACAAGAACTCTACCAGGGAACACGAAGTAACTCTTCCGGCCAAACCAACGAGAACAGAACTAGGGGAAAACCACTCCCCATACTGGTCGAAACTATCGTGAACAAGACAAGGGGGAAACCCACTCAACCCTTCTGGGCGTAACCATCGTGAACAGGACCTTGGGGAAACCCACTCAACCCTGCTGGTCAAAACCATCGTGAACAGGACCAAGGGGAAAACTCAACCCTACTGGTCAACAAATGAGAATAGAACCAAGGGAAAACTCAAACCTATTTGTCAAACAAATGAGAATAGAACCAGGGGATACTCAACCCTGCTGGTCAAACAAACGAGAATAGAACTAGGGGAAAACTCAACTCTATTGGTCAAAAATTGTGAATAGAGGGGCCCTCTACGTCGTGAGAGGTTAAAGGTATGTAAAGAAGAACACGACATGCACATGGGGCCCACACGACGTGTGGCCCCAACTCAACCCCAACCGAGCGCACAAACGTTCTCAGGTACAAACAACAACATGTACCTCCAAGATTTCCCATATACTCCCAGAGTATACCACGTTTCCAGCCCAAATGATACCGTGCACATGACACCTAACGTCAACGCGAAGGCTGTAAACATAACAACTCCAACTTTCCACCTCAACGGTTCAGGAACGACCAACCACATCTCTTCAAGATTTCAGTTCACTCTCCCAAGATTGAACGCGATCACAATCCAAGGGTTCTCTACAAACACCGCAGGAAGAACCTCCACTGGTACACCTTTCATGCTTCCACATTTAAATGAGGTCTCGAAAGAGACTCCGCACATCCAAACGGGTCGCACCGTTGTAATCTTCGCAGAAAAACATGCGATATTAACTACTTACTCACCTCTAACGGATATCTGACATAAAAGTTGTCCAATATCGCTTTACACCCGAACGATGTCCCGTGGTCCCGATCCTTGGCCCTGAAAATAGTCAGGCGCATAGCACCATTGCGATCCCCTCGGGAAAACACGTCAAAAGGGCTGATCACTTGAGTACAAAGTATATCCGGAGAAAAAGATGCATTCTGGTGCACCACAAATGAGCGGTGCTACGTGGGACCCACATCCTGGACCCGAAGCACTGCCAACAGATCGCACCGTTTCGATCCTCTCGGAAAAGTACACAAGATGGACTATTCACTTGTCCAAAACGGACACCCGGTGACAAAGTTGGAAATCACCACCAACTCCCAAAACGGCCCTCACGAGGCCCACACAAATGTGTGGAATAAAAGTGGGAAGAATGCGCCAATGCAATGCCCTTGGAAAACACCCAAAATTGACTGGTCGCACGCCCCAAACGGACATCTGATGAAAAATCTACAAAAAGCTGCGTATAGCTCGAAAGAAGGGTCGTGGGGCCCATGCCTCAACTCCGGCTTCAATGCCCGAAACCACACTGGAAAACTCCGGCCCAACTCTAGGTCAAAAATCCATGGACAACGCTCAAATCGGACTTCGGATGCATCCACGATGCTCAAAACACGAACCCCTGGAAAAACGCCAATTCACTTAAAGGTGTGTCGTGCCACCGAGGCCCCCGTTTCGAGAGTTAAAAACCCCCGAAACAATCTCAAAATCTTCGTCTCAATTTAAGAGACGCGTCTCCATAGACAGTGCCCAAATCGGGTGCCCGGGGAATGATTTATCAATTATAAATCATTTTCACAATAATAATAATAATAATAATATTTTTATTATTATTATAAACTTAATATTTTTTTATCTATTCTTTTTTTAAAGCTTCCACCGACCGGCCAGCGCCGGTCGACTGTCTTTCCATGTAGATACCCACCGCTGGCGGGTCTCTATCTTTCGAGTGGAGTCACGCGCCGCGACCCCAGCCTCCGCGTCAACCGGCTGACGTAGCCGGCCGGCCCTTCCGCTCCGCTCCCAGCTCGCCCGAAGGAGCCGCCTGCCGCCTCGCACCGACGCCCTCAACATCCCACTCACCCGGCCGCTCGACCCCACGGTAGCTCACACCGACGCCCTGGACCACCTCTGCCGGAAGGAGCCCGTTCCGCCACCACCGGTCCGAGACGCCGCCGCCGCCGCTCCGAGCCACCGCCGCCTGAGCTGACCAGAACCGCTGAAAAAAAACTCCAAAAACTCGCATCCTTCGTCGGACGGCTGTGGCACCTCAGAACTCATAATTTCAACCAAAAATATGTTTTGGACATCTCGGAACATTTACTATGCATTTATGGGCTTTTTTCGATAATCAAAAAACAATTCGACGCATAACTATGAATTCAAAGGAGGTGCGGAAATATAAAATGCACGATCCTACCTCTTGGGCGTCACCGGATGCTTCGTCGTCGATCCGCCGGAGCCGCAACCTTGGAGAGGAGGAGGAGAAGAGGATGTGGTGTGGAGATCTTCTTGGTTGAGAGATCTTCCACCAGGGGGATGCAAAATGGGAGAGGGTGGGCTTGATTAGACTTAAGTAGGGAATTAAATGAAAATTTTTAATTCATTTTAATCCTCAAACGGTAGGCATGTTCCCGAAACCTCGGTGGGGTTGAGGATAATCTTCCCCTAGGGTAAACACCACCTCCCGAGCACAAAGGCGATATTGAAATTTTAATCTGAATCCCCGTTCAAAAGTTATAAAACTGAACGCCCGAGCCCGCCAAATTACGAAAACACCCTCGGTGGCATTTTTCACTGACGGCCTGCGCCCGTGAAAATTACACCCCTCCTAGGGTAAACAACATGCTATGAACTCAACGGTTCCCTCGTTTTTCCAATCCGAGACACTGTTTAAGATATTCTTGAGTTTATCCATTAAATGGATAAATTAATTATTTAATTTATCCATTTCACGTTCTGATAGCGAGCGAGGGGTCCAAACGCCCCGCCCTGACATGTTTTATGTCATTCCTAGGGTAAACACCCCATTTCAGACCCATCCGTACACTCTGATTTCTGATCTAAAACTCCATTTAGGAGTTATCCCATTTAGTTGGTGTTCCCAGTGTGAACGCACTAAAAGTTTAATTCTAGCCACAACGGAGCTCGGAATCGCACGCCGTCTGAAGGCGTTGCCCTAGAATAACATCATGAATATTACAAAGTCTTTTATTGCAAAAAATGGGTTCTTACATCATTCATTATTTCAAGATTTTCTTCCTCAAAAAGTAAAACCATGGAACAACTCAGGGTACTAAGCCCACACCTGGATCTTCCGTACCTAGAAGAACTCCTACATAGTCTTACGTCACCGCATGGAGACCAAAGTGTTGGATCTATTCATGCGAGGTCTGCCCTTTCTGATGACGTGCATAGGAGCACACACACTTCTTCTCGGGTGCGTCACGTGGGAGACATCGTTCACCCACACCAGACTTCGGGGTTAGGGCAAGGCGGTTGGGAACCTCGCCAACCCTTCGCATGTCCTCAAATGGCCCGAAGGTCCTCGGGGGTAGCTCACCTCCCCGACCGAACCCCTACATCGCATGTCGCGACTGAAATCACTACCTGCACCTTGAACAAGGCCCAATGATTCCCTCCTTCAGAATATCCATATGGTGGAACACCCAAGGATATCTGGTCCCACAATGTTTCATAGTCGATGTCCCACGACCTAGACCCTCTTAGACACTCAGAGAGTGAAGGAGTCGACACCATCGACTAAAGAAAAGTTTCCATGTCTTCTATTCCACTAACACATGGTTACACCGATGCCCCACGTCACCCTGGTAACAAATCAAGGAAGGATCAGGGAGAAATATCATTCCACACACAGAGTCTAAAAATTATACTGCAGAAAGTAGAAGAGTTGTAGAGGGTACACCTCATGCTCTGCAGGATCGTAGACATCCAAAGCCCGTGGCTATATGTGGTCCCAATTGCCAGCTCCCGGAGCCTAACGTAGACCACCTAGTGGTGATGGAAAGACCTTGTGATGTCATCCCCCACTGCTAGCTCCTCCCACTCTTCTGATAGCACCACCTCTCTGGGTACTACTCCGATCATGGTGCTGCCTCCGTCGTGGTGGTGCACCTGCTGCCTGCCCGAAGCTCTCTACATGCCTGGTCGGGGAGTCCCGTGCCAGGTGACCTCTCCCATAACAAGCATAGCACCAACTCTCTCTGGGATGCACTGGTGCCCTCTGGCGCTACTGTGGTGTATGACAACACCCCTGAGTTCGGTTGTTAGAAATCCACCTACGTCGAGGTTCTGCTTGCCAATTCCCACTAGCTGCGACAGACGTCTCGGCTCCAACATGCCTGCTTCCACCACCAACTCTAGAATGTGACAGGAAGCTCTCTATTACCAGAACCTTCTCTAGCACCCCAGAATATGTGGAAATGCCCAAGGGTACTATAACAGCACGAATATCTCGGTGGTGACACCGCTCAAACTTCTGCACTCGAAAGTTGTTGTCACAGACCAAGTCCGGGAAAAAGCATGCACGGTTTTCAAAACTAGCCATGTACTCGGCCACCGTCATCACTCCCTACTGAAACTACAAGAGCTCTTGAATCCGAACAGAGCGTAAGCAGGAGGGAAAAAACTCCTCATGAAACCACAACTGAAATTCTCCACATGAAAGTGACGACTCGTCAAGAAACTGAGTCACCAGACTCCACCAACGCCAAGCTGCTCCGCAGAAAAGGTTGGCGGCCAAACCACCATAAGATCTACCAGCATCTGCACAATCCTGAAGAGGTGAAACACTGTCTCAAGCTAACCTCTACTACCTGAAGTTATGGATCACCAGTGAACCTCAGCGGTCTCTACCGTGGGCAGTTGTGGAGCACGCTCATCCTGCACTCAAGCTCAGTCTGCTCTGCTAGAGCTGTCTGCTACTCAATAGGGGGGGGGGGGGGTGATGCTACCGGCACACCTAGACAAAGGGCATGGCATGATGGGTCTTAGACTGAGGCCTAGTAGCTCACAAGGTCTTCATCACGCACCGAAGCTGGTATCCTGGATGGATGCCTTCGCGGAAACATCCTAAATATTAACAAAGAGTGTCGTAGTCAAATGAGTATATATTTATATAACAGTAACAACAATGGGGAGCTGACTAGAGAAGGACAGTCAAAGACTCAATCCTATGTGATGCACAAACCAATTTTCCCTACAACAAGTGTCTCAGCATGCTGAGTCGATATGCAGGTTATCAGGGTCCTGGTGAATGGATACGTCAGCCGCCCAACCATCACTAGACTCCCTGGCCTGAGAGCCGCTCTCCAGACACGTTAACACTGTTTCCATAAATCCCAACCAATTACTTTTTAGGGACACCTGAACATCGTCCCAAGGAACAAACAACCTTTGATACCACTTTTTCATGACCCGACCCTACCCGGGCTCGAGCCGCAAATACCCCAAGCCCGCCTCCATAAGCCAGGGGATGGCGACTAGTGCCGAGGGCACAACAACTCGGGAAGGCCTTTGCCTAAGTACCTATACAAACACACGCAACCCACTCAATGTAGAAGTTCAGAGTAAAAGAAAAGAAAAGAACCAACTACTATAAATAAACTATAATGTCTATCGACCTCTAAAAGTACAAAGTAAAATCTAAAGGTAAACTGAAAAGAAAACGGGAAAAAAATGCACCCAACCAGAAAAGTGCCACAACCCGGAAACAGGTAAACAAAATCAAATAGTTGGGAGGGTCCCACACCTGGAACACGAATACTAACACCACACTTGGTCCAAGCTCCCAAACTCCTAAGCTCCACCGAAGTCACGACCAACCTTTCTGTCATCTGCAAGGGTACACCAAGTGCGAGAAAAGCCCAAGTAGGGGTGAGTATAAAAATACTCAGTAGGATATTACGAAGGCTCGAGGGAGAAACAAAGGAGGTACCGAAGGGTGAGCAGTAGATCGAACAGGGAAAAGTAAAGGAGTACAATAGAGAGTGCAGTAAAGAGTAACAGTAGAGAGTCCAACTCAACCCAACAAGAGAAAGGAGGTAGACTCGTCCAGTCATAAGGAGCTGGAAATGGTGATAATATGAACTTCTCGTCGATTCTTTGCTACCTATAGTAGGAGAGTAGACTCGTCCAACCACGAGAAGCTAGAAATGGAAAGCACATGGAATACCCTACGCGTCTTCGCCTTTCCTGGAAGGAGAGTAACCAAAACCCAAGAAGTGGGTACTGTAACAAGGTATATACATATCCATATGCTCAATCAAGATGCACGAACAAGATCATAAGGGGATATCCATCCCGTAGCTCAGCCCAAGAAAATGAGTAGACAAGAGTACTAGAAGTAAACACCATCGATTCCCAGCATCCCGCACGTCTGCCCCGAACTGCAAGTCAAGGGGCACAAATCGCCGCACCTTGACACTATCCGCTTTGGGCTGCACTGACTCGCCCGCAAGGTTTTAGGTCACATCACAAGGATGCGTCTCAGTGGGGAAAGTGCCCCTCGTACTTGAGAGTTTTGGGGGAACGTCAAACCACACCTCATCACTGCCTCGAAGCCGAGAGGTCTCCTCAAAGTCAACAGGTGACCCCCTGCCCAGCTCCACTGGAGGGTAATCCCTGGAAGTCAATGGGTTCCCACTGGAGGGAGACCTGGTAAGAGTTGATGAGTGCCACACTGCCCAGTCCCGTAAAAGGGCAACCCACTAGAGGGAGACCTAGCTAATGTCATCGATGAGTCCCAATGCCCAGTCCCATAAAAGGTTAATCCACTGGAGGGAGGCTCAGAACCGTCATCGGGGACCACTTCCCAGCCCAGCTGGAGGTAAACCCCACATCAGGGACCACTTCCCAGCCTAGCTGGAGGTAAACCCAGCATCGGGGACCACTTCCCAGCCCCGCAGGAGGTAAACCCGGAACTGCTCTGGCCATCCCTACTGGATGGTACTACTCGGTGAACACCGCTGTACTGGCCATCCCTACTGGATGTTAACACACTGGCCATCCCTGCTGGATGGTACCACTCTGGCCATCCCTACTGGATGGTACAACTGGACACCCCTACTGGATGGTACCCTACTGGCTAGCCCTACTGGAAACAACCTCCTGGGTAGAGGATCGGTGCTCGTGTAATGCGTTGGTCACACCGAATCCACAAGAACTCTACCTTGGAAGATGAAGTAACTCTTCCGACCAAACCATCGAGAATAGAACCAGGGGAAAACCACTCACCCTGTTGGTTGAAACCATCGTAAACAGGACCAGGGGGAAACCCACTCAACCCTGCTGGTTGTAACCATTGTGAACAGGACAAAAGGGAAACCCACTCAACCCTGTTGGTCGAAACCATCGTGAATAGGACCAGGGGGAAAACACAACCCTGCTGGTCAACAAATGAGAATAGAACCAAGGGAAAACTCAACCCTGCTGGTCAAAAAAATGAGAAGAGAACTAGGGGATACTCAACCCTGCTGGTCAAAGAAACGAGAACAGAAGTAGGGGAAAACTCAACCCTGCTTGTCAACAAACGAGAACAGAGGGACCCTCTACGTTGCGAGAGGTGAAAGGTACGTAAAACAGAACACGACATGCACATGGGGCCCACATGACGTGTGTCCCCAAATCAACCCCAACCGATCACACAAACGTTCTCAGGTACAAAAAACCCCATGTGCCTCCAAGCGTTCCCGTATACTCCCAGAGTATACCAGGTTTCGAGCCCAAAGGCTACGGTGCACACGACACCTAACATCAACACGAAGGGTTCTTTCCTCACGGATTTCGGGGATGACCTCCTGGACGGGAGATTCAAACGTTCTGATCGGTTTCTTAGCGGGTTTTTTTGTAGAACCGGAAACATCCAATGATTCCACATCCGTTTGGACCGACTTTCCAAAGGTAGGCGCTCATTATCTTGTGGACTGATGAGGCTTAGGAATTTTCATTGGTCGAGAGGATGGGAGGTCGGACTCATCACACCTTTTTGAGGGGAATTATTGTCTATTCCGGGACTCTCTTTATAGATTTAAGTTATGTTCGTGAATACTTATTACATTACCAAGTATAAAATGTTCTTTCCTTTAGTTTTAACAATCAATGATTAAATATGAAAGAAATTTAGAGAATCTTTTATATGTATTCGAGGTTCTTCATCAATAGAGAATCTTCTATATCTGTTTAGAGATTCTTGGTCAATGGTATCCTTCAAAACATTTATATAAAAGTCTCTTGGTCATTATGATGACCAGGCTGGTTTTAAAGCCACTCAGTGGGGCACTTGAAGATTATCGTCATTCAGAAGGACAGGGATTATTTCAAAGTTGGGATCGAACCCAAAAAAATGGGCTACCTACGTAACCTTTGTTTTGGAAAAGGAATCAGAACCCACGTAGTTCGAGTAATGGAGTATGATGTTTATGATTGATGGATCAAAGAAGAATTTCATAATTATTTTTACACTCTAAGCTCACGTGAGTCATGCTCGGTGTGAGAAACAAGAGGTATTGGTAAAAATTAGACAATTGTGCCATGAAAGATGCAATCATAAGAATTTTTTTGGGGCTTATGTATGTATGACTGCCCAAATAGATGAAGGTTCAGGATTTACTTTTAGAGAGAAAATCCAGGAACAGGGTCCATAAAGGTATATGTGCTTTATGGAGATTTGAATACTCTAATCTTGGGGCTTACTCCTAAGGAGGATGCCCAAGTTAGGAGGGGACTTTATGATTGGGTTTTATTCCTGAAAAGGAAACCCAAATCAAAGGTAAATTATGACTGGTTAAGAGAATTTTAAGGGGGCTTGAGGTTTACTCCTAAAAAGGAAACCCAAGATTATGACTGGGACATACTCCTAAAAAAGGGAGGCTCAGGTTATGACTGAGTCTTATTCCTAAAAAGGAGACCCAGGTTAGGGGACTTGGGGCTTACTCCTGAAAAGGAAGCCCAAGATTATGACTGAGTCTTATTCCTGAAAAGGAGACCCAGGTTAGGGGACTTGGGGCTTACTCATGAAATGGAAGCCCAAGATTATGACTGAGTCTTATTCCTGAAAAGGAGACCCAGGTTAGGGGACTTGGGGCTTTAAGAATTTGTGGCTTACTCCTGAGGAAGATGCCCAGATTAAAAGATTTATAACTGGGGATTATTCCTGAAAAAGGAGACCCAGGTTAGGATTCTCTCATTTTAAAGGATGAGGTTGAATGAATGAACTCTCCATATTTAGTGACATAAGGATGTATAAATCACCAGGTTTTGAGAGATATTACACCGAATTCCTTTCAGATAAGGAAGTCAAATCAAGAAATCATGCCATAAATGGCTTTGAAGAGTGTCTTGAAGACTGAATCTTGAATAAGAAAGGTGAAATGGCTTAAGAGGGGTAAAATGGTCAAGATGGGCACCCAAAAAAAGATAGGGGCGCGCAAGTCTTGAAAGGCGCGCAAGTCTTCCGTGGGCGTGCAAGTATTGGTCGCGCAGGTATACCTGCGCGACACATGGTGTACTTGCGCGATTTTCAACCAGCATTGAAATATTTGAGCGACTCTTTTTTAAACCCTTTAGAATCCTCTTGAGGTTCTTCCATAAAAGGGACGCGCAAGTTAAATTGAAGGAAATAAGTCGGCGCGCAAGTGTTGATAAGTTTCAACACTTAGGCCTTCCTTCTTCTCTTTAGATCTTCCATTCTAGGTAAGAAATTACCTTAGAAGTTTTCCAGAAGCTTTGTGAAGAGACTTGGGCGTCGAGAGCTTCAATCCGAGTTTCTGGAAAAAGATCCTCTTCGAATGGGGGGCCCACAGGGTCTATTTATAGGCAGGAGAAGACCCCGGGCTGTTACCGGGCGGTTACCACTTAGGTCGCACAAGTCACTTGCGCGACAGTAAGATAACTTGCGCGGTGCAGTTGCTGTTGATCCTTTGTTCATGCCTTTGTCGATTTTTGATGTTTTCTTCAAAGGTTGAATCACTTTGAGCTCAGATATTCCCTTTTCTGATCTTTAGATTCTGTGACGAAAGGAGCGTCAACAAAAGTCCCCCCTCAGAGTTGGATCCAGAGAGAAATGAGGATTTGACTCTGATGAAATCGAATCCATTCAAAAGAAAAGGGGGGGGGGGGCGCAAGTCTTTAGTGCGCAGAGGGCGGCGCGCAAGTTTGCATCGCGCTGGCTTTAAGCGCTCTAGGTACGGCGCGCAGATAGGCTTCCTGGCCTATAAATACACGGCCTCACCTCCGTACATGTATCCGGATTTCCGGACTTCATACCTTCTCGAGCTCTCGCCGCGCAAGTCACCTAAGCCATGCAAGTCTCTTTTTCCACTGTTCCCTCACTGTCGCGCTCCTGTAAAGGTATTCGTACTTGCGCGGTTTATACTTGCGCGTCAAAAACTAGCGCGGCACACGAAATACTTGCGCGCCATTGTTTAGATTTGCGTGACTTAATGCCTTGGCCATTTTTTCTGAATTCTTTCACAAATTTTATGAAAAATAAACCCATTTAAGAGTTAAATTTGTTCAATTTTTGTGCAGATTCAATGGCTCCTAAGGGAATTGGAACGGCTGATGAACTGGCTAGCAAGCGGATTGATGACATGATGAACATTATTGGCCATGATTACTATGATATCTGTGACAACACTTTCCCAGATTTGGATAAGTACTTGAAGAAATATCATCTCAATTTCTCACAGAGCATCTACCTGTCTCTGTGTGGTCATGGTTATCTGCAAGTAGTCAATGTTCCAAATGCAAACAATTATACACCTGAGATGCAGCTGCACTGCTACTTCTCTATTTCGGTTATGCTGTGCATTAAGAGTAACAACAATGGTGTGAACTTTCAAATTCTTCCTCCATGTCATTTCCTTGCAGATATGAAAATGGCAAAACCATGGTCTGAAATGTTTTCCACTAATGGTTGGTGGAGAGAAGAAAAACATGGTATTAGAGCAATATCTGAAAAGAGTACTCTCTCCAAATGGCTCTTTACTTCCAATGCTCCATTCTCAAATCCATGTATCCATCTTCCAAGTCTCTTGGACAGAAACAGATTCACTGTTTGATCAGCAGAAAATTTTCTCAAACCGCACTCAAGAACATCCTTTTACAATTGTTCCAAGAAGAGCTGGTATCACTGCATCTCTTATTGTATCCAGTTGAATGAATGAATTCCAGGTGGTTGCTAATGAAGCTCGGGATGCCGTAAATCAAATGAAGTGTTATGTTGAAAGCCTCTTGTAATTCTCGAAAAAGAGAAGAGACTCCAGTCTCTGGATGTCCTTCTAACTCTTGTGTATCAATGAAAAACACTTTTGTCTTCAATCATTTGTACCTGCATTCTTTCATTACCTGCTTCAAATTTACTTAAGCCAATGGGCCTAGTAAGCATAGTTTGATTTTTACTATGATTATTACAAATAATCCTACAAACTTTGAACCTTTTAATTGCTCAATATTACCTAAATCATACAAAAAATGTATATTTAGTGAGCTGGAACTTGACTTTTATTCAGAGTTCATTTGTCTTTTGTGTGGGCAGTTTAAAGTCATGCACGCCGGACATAAAGGGGCTAATGTTTAAGGTCGAAATAGCTTTGACCAAAATGGATTAAAATGGATTCAATTCCTTGACAGTTTATCTGAAAACATATTACCATACTCAAGTATGAGAGAAAATATGTAAACTATGGCTTAAGAATATTTGAATCTGGGGAATGATATAAAAAAAGAGCTAAAAGGCATTAGAAGAAGTAGTTTCCAAGAATGAAGTTACTATTATTTAACAAAACCCGTTAGGGGGTTGAAATATGCAGGGCCACCTATGGGCATTGGCTGCATGGTCAAATAAATAGCATCTTTCGGCTGACAAGTCTGTTATGTGGACTGTTTATGCAAGGCCACCTATGGGCACGTGCTGCATAGTCAGGCAAAAGAACTCCCAGAAATTTACTTTCTTAGTGCTAAAAGCCAGTGAAAGTTTATGGAGATTCAAATTTTCTAAAGTATAGAGTTTGTTGTATGGAAAGAGGTACTTGAATATGGAGAAGATATTTCCAAACAAGAATATCGAAGAACTGGATGAATATTACTCCTATGAAGGTCTGACCCAAACGTAGGGAAGAAGAATAAACCATAGACTTGAATACTTTCAGATCATGAAAAAGGACATGGGACAAATATGTTAAGGATGGCTATTTTTTTGCGGATCCCTACATACTGTCGTTTAAGAAAAATAAGGACAAAAGAGGCATTCTTACCAAGAATAAAGTTACTATTATTTAACAAAACCCGTTAAGGGGTTGAAATATGCAAGGCCACCTAAGGGCATTGGCTACATGGTCAAATAAATAGCATCTTTCAGCTGACAAGTCTGTTATGTGGACTGTTTATGCAAGGCCACCTATGGGCACGTGCTGCATAGTCAGGCAAAAGAATTCTCAGAAGTTTGACATTTTTGTGATTAGAAGTCATGAAAAGGTTTATGAAGATCTGAAAATATTTAAGGTTAGGATTATAACGCATAAAGATGGGTATTGTCCAATGTATATAGAGATACATAGGTCAATGATAACCATAATCATGTTGTGGCTGGGTCCTGAATTGAAATTTTGGACTTCACTACGTATCTCATAAGAATGAGAATCAAGCCATATGTAGTTCTTGAAATGCAGTTTAACGTCGTACAGGACGAAAGTATGAGAAATCTTAGTTTAGGGTCATAGAATTCGGACCATAATAATGAATACACAGTGTGTGTTTTCATGAGGACTTTTCAGCCAAGGGACTGAAAGTGAAATTTGGGGTTAGGCCCAAAATACTTGGGACTGGATTCGAGGGATACTCGAATGTTCCTACGTATCCCATAGGGATGGGAATCAAGTCCACGTAGTTCTAGAACTACCCTTTGTACAAATTTGGTTCGTACATGTGAAGGGTGAAAGGGGACTTTAGTGAAATGATGGTTTAACCTAAGATAAAAAGTTTATGCATTACCATGTATGCATGTAGTCTTTTGAAAATGAAAACCATGATTGAGAAATCAATGTGAACAATAGTTCTCTATCAAATGAGGAAATCAAAGAATATTGTAGTTTATTGTCGTACCAGACAAAAGTGTTGCATAGTTTAACGTCATATAACAAGGAAGAAAGTGAATCAATGTAAAAAATATCGATTCTAGGGGTGGTTTCACGAATCAACATCATATGAGATGGTGGTGAACCGATGTGAAGAGATTATTTTTTGGGCTTGAACCCTGGGAGGTTGCCTACATACCCAGCCTGGAGGGCAAGGATCAAAGTCTGTGTAGTTCAATTAAAGAATGAATTAATGATCAAGTTGTTCTTGGGGACAATGATCTAATAAAAAATGTTGTTGGGACTTACACATGGTTAGTGGCCCAAAGGGAGTATTATGGTTGATATTTCCTCTAAGCTCACGTGATTCATACTCGGTGTGAAAAACAAGAGGTAATAACAACCTTAACGATGCACCGTTTAATGTCATGTAGGACATAAAAAAGGGACTATGCAGTTTAAAGTCTTGCAGTTAGGACTATTGGTGCTGCACAGTTTAGTGTCATGTAGCAGGGACAAAATAACAGTTTAATGTCATGTAGGACATATCAAGGACTTTCTGTACAGTTTAGCGTCATATAGTTAGGACGATGGGGATAATACAGTTTAACGTCATATTGGACGAAAGGGGGATTGTGCAGTTTAATGTCATGCAGTAAGGACAAAATAACACACCATTTATGTCATGTTGGACGAAAGTGCGAATAGTTTAAGGTCATATTCATGGACCGTGGATGGTGCAGCTTAATGTCATGCTGGACCTTTGATGATTATATAGTTTAACGTCTTTCCGGACGTGAGGGACTTTTATACAGTTTAGCGTCATGTAGTTAGGACGTCACAGTTTAACGTCTTGCTGGACATAAGGGATTTGCAAATAGTTTATGGTCATATACATGGACTAGGGATGATTCATTTTAAGGTCATGCTGGACGGTTTAGGGAACTTTTTCACAGTTTAATGTCGTGTGGGACGAAGTTGCAGTTTAAAGTCATACTGGACCATTGCTGTACAGTTTAAAGTCATGTAGCTAGGACTAAGGTGAACCAATATGAGGATATCAGTTCTGGGGACTTTTTACAGTTTATCGTCATGCTGGACGTTGGAAGTTCCACACAGTTTAATGTCATGTTGCTAGGACAAAATATAGTTTAATGTCATCTCGGACAAATAAGGAACTTCTGTACAGTTTAATGTCATTTAGATAGGACATAATACAGTTTAGTGTCATGTAGGAAAAAATCATGAACCAATGTGATTGTTTTGGATCTGGGAACAATATTTTGTGTTTATACAAAATACTTCTTCAGAAATCTGGCATTAGTTAGAGTCGTGATGTGTTCTCCATCCATTGAGATTAGAGAATATGCTCCATTGGAGTAGACCTTATGTATTGAATAAGGTCCTTCCCATTTTGGATCAAGCTTGGGAGGCTTCTTTCCTGGTATCATTGGTGCTCTTAGAACCAATACCAATTCTCCCTGAATGAATGAACGAAGAAGAACTTTTTTGTTAAAAGCTCGTGCTATTCGATTCTGATAGATTTCCAAGTGGTGAAAAGTGCACAATCCTTTCTCATCTAACTGTTCCAATTCATTCAACCGCTTTTGGGATTGCTCATCTGTAGATAACTGATCACAAATGGCTATTCTGAGTGAGGGCAATTGAACTTCAATTGGAAAGACTGCTTCTGTTCCATATACCAATGAATATGGAGTTGACCGCGTTGCATTGCGAGTGGTAGTCCGATAAGCCCATAAAGCATGAAAGAGTTTATTAGGCCATGACCTCTTATCTTTATCCACCATCTTTTGCAGTATATTTGAAAGAGTCTTGTTGAAGGCCTCTATCTATCCATTAGCCGTTGCATGATATCGAGATGAATGGTTGGACTTAATGTTGTATTCTTGATACAATTTATTTACCTCAGAAGAACAGAAGTTGGTGCCGTTGTCCGTCAATATGGTATGAGGGACACCAAATCTAGTAATGATGTTAGACTTGATGAAGCTAACAATGCATTTAGAATTAACTTCTTTGAGAGGTACTGCCTCTGCCCATTTGGAAAAGAAATCAGTAGCAGTAATAATGTACTTAAACTTCTTGGCCGTAGCTGAAGGGTAAGGTCCCACCACATCCATTCCCCATGTGGAAAATGGCTATGAGTATTTAGCTGTATGAAGCAACTCTGGAGGTTTATGAATGAAGTTGGCATATACTTGGCATGAATGACACTTCTTTGTGAAATTAACACAATTTTGTATCATTGAAGGCCAAAAGTATCCAAGCCTTCAAATTTGATCAGACAGTCTATGTCCAGACTGGTGGGAACCAGAGACTCCTGCATGCACTTCTTTTATGATAGCCATTGTCTCTTCACCATCAATACATCTGAAGAGAACTCCATCAAAACCACGTTTGTAGAGAATTTTCTCGAGGTGGTTTGGGCTATCATAAAGAGTAAAATTGACCACACGTCGCCGAATTTGTTCTTTCTCGGCTCTATCAGGTGGAAGTGTTCCATTTTGAAGGTATTCCCTGATAGGTGACATCCATCCTGTAGTATGACCATATGGTTCAGGAATGGGACTAATTTCATTAATTTCTTCTGTTCTGACTTGAAAATAAGGTGAAATTGCACGACGGTGAGCAATACAGATGGTTGTCTCGTCCCGATTTGGATCTGCTAAAGTTGTGGCTATATTAGCCAGTGCATCAGCTTGAGCATTTTTTGATCTTGGGACATAAGAAAATGTTGGTTCTGAAGGGAATTCCGACATTAACTCTCTGACGTAATCATACAAAGGGATTAATTCTTCTTTTCTGATGGCATAATCCCCATTGACTTGTTTGATTACCAGGTCTGAATCACCTTTCACCTTTAAGTGATTCACTTGTGCTTGAAGCGCTAATTCCAAGCCTGTAATGAGAGCTTGGTATTCAGCTTCATTATTGGTACCACCTTCCCACAACAAAAAGGAATAAGGTAACACTGCCTTATCTGGAGAAATGAGCACAATTCCTAAACCAACTTTGTTGAATTTAGGATTTTCCATTTTCTTCCCTGTTGGACTTCTAGAAGCACCATCAAAATACATTTCCCATGTTTGAGGACTTTATTGAATAGAGAAAACTTCCTCATCAGGGAGTTCGATATCTGAATACGTGTCTTCCACTGAAGGATGTTCAGCCAGGAAATCAGCCAGAGCTTGGCCCTTAATTGCCTTTTGAGACACATACTGAATGTCAAACTGCTGTAGAATAACCGCCCACCTTGCCAGACGTCCTGTAAGCATTGGATGACTAAGGATGAATTTGAGCGGATTATTACGAGATACCAATTGGAACTCATGATGTTGTAGGTAGTGTCTCAGTTTCTGAACTGCAATGATTAATGCTAGGCAGCACTTTTCAATACTTGAATACCGGGTTTCTGCTTCAAGCATAGTTCTACTGAGATAGTAGAGACTATTTTCATTCCCAGCATCATTATTTTGAGCGAGAAAGGCACCCAATGATCGCTCTAAAGCTGTCACATAGAGGATAAGAGGTGTACCCTCAACAGGTGGCATGAGTACTGGTGGACTCAAGAGGTATTTCTTGAGAACATCAAATGCTTCTTGACATTATTCAGTCCACTGGTAAGTGACTCCTTTCTTCAATAATTTGGTAAAGGGTAAACTTTTGCCTGCCAAATTGGCGATGAAACGCTGAATATAGGCTAAGTGTCCTTGAAGTCCTCTTAATTCTTTCAAATTCTGAGGAGGTGACATACCAAGGATTGATTTAGTCTTCTCAGGATCGACTTCAATACCACGATGGCGTACAACAAAGACGAGGAATTTTCATGAGGTTACCCCAAAAGCACATTTTAAGGGGTTCATCTTCAAATTATGTTGTCGAAGCTTGTGGAATATGACTTCCAAATCAGCCAAGTGATCAAAACGTTGTTTGGATTTAACCACCAAATCATCTACATAGCATTCAACAAACTTCCCTAAAAGAGGTTTGAAGATACGATGCATGGTGCGTTGATATGTTGCACCTGCATTCTTTAAACCAAAGGGAATCACCCGGTAACAAAACACACCTTGAGGAGATCTGAAGGCTGTATATTCCTCATCTTCTGGGGCCATTCGGATCTGATTATATCCAGAATATCCATCCATGAAAGAAAGTACTTCATATCCAGCCGTCGCATCAATTAAGAGTTCTGTAATCGGAACTAGGAAATCATCTTTAGGACAATACCGATTAAGATCTCTGAAATCGATGCAAACCCTAATTTGTCCGTTCTTCTTCTTTACATGGACAATATTAGCCAACCACTTGGGATATTGAACTTCTCTGACGAAGTTAGCTTTTATAAGCTTATCCACTTCAGCCTCAATTTTGGAAGCATAGGTTGGGTGTGTTCTTCTCGCGGCTTGCTTGAATCCTCAATGTTCTTTTGGAAAACCCAAATGATGGGTGGAAACATCAGGATCAAGGCCAGGCATCTCTGTATAATTCCAAGCAAAAATATCTTTATTTTGCTTTAGAAAATAAATATACATCTCTTTCTCTTCAAGGGTCATGGCCGTAGTAATTAAAGTGGGGCGTGGATCTTTCTCTGTACCCAGATTTACTTCTCTGAGTTCATCCACAGTGGTAGAGATACCCTCTTCAAATGCTGGAGGAGCATCTCTAAGATCTTCCTCTTCCTCTTCATCATGTGTCATTTCTTCCGTTTCTACTTGCAAAGTATATGAAAAAACGAAATTCTCATGATCATAAGAGATGTCAAAATTTTCACATTTTGAAGAAGAAGCTTCCATTTCCGACCCTATTGATGATAAAGGGTCTTCTTTGGGAAATAAAGAGGGGATGATGGATTGAGAATCGACATCATTATTCACCTATGGTGTTGCTATAACTTCTTCTGGACTGATTAGCGAAGTATAGACTTGTTGGATTTCAGCAGACGAAATGAAAACGTCACCACTTATGCTTTCATCACTGCTTGGTAAGTTACCAATTTCTCCTATGTTGTCTGGCTCGATTTCCGTAATTGACATTATGGATCTTTCCATAAGAGTATTTTGATTTGGGCCTATTTTGTCAATTTGACTGATAGGTAATACATAATCTGTACTCACATGTGAAAATGGATTTATTGGAATTTTCTCCAAACCATATGGAGCATTAACTTTGGTAATTTCCTTCATTGTAGATTTTTCTCTTCCCTTCATGTGATAAAATTCCACCTCAATGTATTGAGACTCACATGTCTTGAACGGGGCCTTATCACCATACAATGTTCCAACTTGACCATCGAAACAGTATTTGAGACATTGATGGTATGATGACGGAATAGCTGCATGCTGATGTAGCCAGGGTCTTCCAAGCAAGATATTGAAAGCCGAGTCTTGATCAACAATCATGAAATCTGAATTGGAAACAAGATCTACAAACTGAGTTCTGAGTGTAACTTCTCCCAGTGGTTCTTGTTCATTTTTATCATATCCTTGCAACATCATGGTAGAAGGAGATAAATCAGATTCCGTGAGGCCCAATCGACGAAGTGTACGAATGGGCATGAGGTTGACTCCTGAACCATTGTCAATGAAAGATCTTCGAACATCTATACCATTGACTTTTCCAGATAAGTACAAAGGTTTTATGTGACCATGCACAACATCATCTTCATCTTTATCAGTAAAAGATATCACTACATGGCCTTCTGCAGGATTATTCTCTATGTGATAGATTTCAGCTGCAGCAATTTCAGCTTCAAACTCCTGAGGACTTGACAAAGATTCGATGAGTGATTCCCGAAGATCTTTTGACATATTCAAAGCATCCAAAATTGATAACATGGATGGTACTTGGGCCAAGTGTTTCAATATATCATACTTTTGATCTAGAGGTCTGCGTTTCCCAACAGGAATATGCGGTTTAGCAGGTACCTTGGAAGCAGATGCTTTGGAAGCTGATGCATCTTGTATTGAAGTTGGCAACATCCTTGGTTTTGGAAGATTAGACTGATTAGATCCATTTACTTGCTGAGATAAAGAATATGGAACCTTTAATCGGTCTTCCAAAATAACTGTTCCAAAACTAAGTTGGCCATTGGCAGAAGAACTTGCTTGTTCTTTTTGAGCTCGCTGAAGGGCTCTACCACGAGTTTCTACTGCATATACAGTGCTAGCAGGGGTAAAATTAGAGTAGTGGTTTTGGAAAGATCCACGTCTTCCCCTATATCCTGAACCTCTAGAACCTCTTCGGATTCCCTTATTTGATACAGGGAATTCAGGCTCATCAAGACTGGAATATGAATCTGTTAATTGAATCATATTAACAGAACCAAAGATTAACTCTTCGTCTGATAAAGACTCTGCCTGGTTAGCCTGTTTAGGCTGTGCCGTTTGATGGGGCGGTGCCCGTGGCATTGAAGTAGATGGCATGAAATCTTCCAGAGTCAAAGACAATTTAGGCTTTGCTACATACTCATCTTCTCCTGATTCCTATTTCTTCTTTGAATTGCGCTTCCCTTTTGAGGATTTGTCTTTTGATGGAGGCTTTACTACAGCTTTTGTAAGAGACACAATTGGCTTCTTCAATTGTGTTCGCAAAATGGAATGGGTCCGATTGATTGTCTTTCTGACCATCCAATCATCATATTTTTTCACAGTTTTGCTTTTGACTTCCTGCCACTCGCCTCCTTCCTCTGGATCTGTAGCAGTAATACATGCTACATGAGCTGAAGAACCCTTCAATTTGACTTTTCCCAAGTCGACCATCTTTTGCAGGAGGTCTTTAAAGACAAAACACTCCTGGATGGGATGCCCCAACATTTGATGAAAGGGACAATAATTGGGACGGTCTTCATCTCCTTCCTTGTTTGGCCTCTTGGGCACTGGTAATTGAACCAAATTATTTTCCAGAGCTGCAATGAAGTAACCAGGAACTTGCTCATTTCGGAAAGAGTATGTTTTACTCTTCATATCCTCAAATTGTTTTCGTCGTTGATCTCTTTGATCATTTGGACGAAACGGCCTTTGTTGTTGGCGTTAAGGAGGTGGAGTCCTTCGAGAAGATGAAGGTTTTGAAGTAGATATAGGTACAAGTGCTTGTTTAAGCATAACTGTAGCAGTTTCTGATTTACCCATTCCTCTTCCTGGAGCTGATGGAATTACACGAGATTTAACCTTAGCCTGTATAAGGGAATCTTCAATCTGCTGAGCGATTGAAGTAAGGTCTTGAAACCCTCCTGTGTATTTCATAGGGATCAATGTCGTGCGTAATTCTTCACGCAGATTTTCCACACAAATTGGCAACAATTCCTCCCGAGGGAGTGCTAAACTCAGGGAATACGTTAATCCCTTCCAACGAGCAATGAAATCAGAGACTCTTTCATTCTCCCTTTGCTTGCAGTTTGTAAGATCGAAAACTGTCGTTTTTGGAAAAGTTGAGCTAAACTGAAGAAGGAATTTTTGACGAAGATCCTCCCATCCGATGAATGACCGGGATTGCAAGCTTGTATACCAGACAAAAGCTGGTCCTTGCAAGGTTCGCACGAAGCATCTGAGTTTCACTGCTTCTTGCTACTCTGGAGTTCCCATCATAGGATCACAACAAGACACGTAATGCGTCAAATGTTGTTCAGGGTCGCCTGATCCATTGAAAGTAGGGAAAACAGGGTTTCCAAAACTGGATGGAGGAGAAATTGAATCTACCCATTCAGGGTAAAATTTCTTTTCAGGTTGAACTTGTGCCTGTTTTCCTTCCATAGTTTCTAACCGAACTGTTAATGACTCAATAGTAGTTATTAACTTTTGAGAAACATCAGGTTGAACTTGGTTTTGAGTAGGTGCAATAAATGGAGCTTGGACAGACGTGGTGGTTGGTGCTGCAACTGATGGTAGTACTGCCAACCGTTGTTACGTTTGACCCATAGGATTAGACCTCTGAGGGTGTACTGATAAAGGAGGATATTCCTGATCCATCTCAGTAGTTACAACAAATTCCTTCGGCTGTCGGACTTCAGCATTCTTAAGAAGAAGACTACTCTGAAGTAGTTCTGCATTCAACCTTCTTAATTCTTTCATTTCTTCCTCCTGTTGTGCAAACCTTTACTCTAATGAGAGCGATTGACCTCCTTCAGAGGAAGGGTGAGAGGTAACCTGATTCTTTCCTTTCCCCTTATTGGATCCTTTTCAGAGAGGGGGAAGTGGGTTACTTGAAGGAATACCCAGATTTTGGGTAATCCTTTGATTACGTGTGCGCACACCTTATTCATTTAAATCTGTGTGCGCAACTTCTTGAGCAGGAACCTCTTCGTCTGATCCCTCTGATTGAGCCTCATCTGGTGAATTAGCAGCAACGACATTGATGAAATTAATGGATGCATATTGCATGGAATCCTTTCTATCAGCATTTCTGTGATATTTTCTTCTTCTATGTCCATGATGAGACATGGAATTCCGTTGACTTGATCCCTCAGGAACTTCTTGGAGAACCGTCACTTGGAGAGAATCTCCTGATAGCTTGGATCTTCGTTCCTCTTGAGGCTTATTCCCTAATCGAGAGAATACTGACTTTCTCTGAGGGAGGGATTGAGGATTTGAAAAAGTCCCCAGTCCGGTGGACTGGGGATGTTCCTGCTGCTTCCGCTCAACTCCTCGAATCCCATTTGTTGACTCTGAGGGTTGGGTTAGAGAAGTCCCCAGTCTGACAAATTGGGGTGTCTCTTGACATGCTAAGTCTGATATCTTCTTAAAATCTCTCTTGATCTTGCGAATCTTAGTTCGGAAATTAGGTGGATGCATTAACTTGTATACACTTTTATCACCTAGTTCAACAGATCGTTGGATGATTTCCGAAACTTCTGTCATTTGATGACGTGTTTGCTCCAGACGAGAGGCTTGTGCAATATTCTCGCCTACTTGATGTAGGAGAAATTCAACAACTTTTTCTCTATATAATTGATTTTGAGAGGAACTAGTTGAAGCCTGTTCTTGAGCAAGGTTTTGATTATGAACAAAGCCCATTGACTTTGGCCTTCCATGGGCAATAACATTGCATGAGACCATTTTCGGCGGGCTTTGTTGACTGGAAAGCACTGTGAAATGTAGTTCTCCGTGAACACCCTATCCTCTGATATGAACATCAGATGGAGCATTGGAAATTAACTGATGCAATTTTCTTAGTGCGCCAAGGCATGAACGTTGAAGGGTTCTCTGTTGCTTTTCAGCCTTCGGATACCGAGAGACTGATAGAGATGCCAAATGAATCTGACGTTGTAGCCCTTCTATTATCTTAAGATGATTTTCATATTCATCGTAAGATAATACCTTCTTCTTTAATTGAAAAATAGTTTTCCATATGTTGAGACGAATATCATGGATTCCATCATCCGTCAACATCTTTGGAATGTCGTACTGGGAGTCAGCCAAAGGCCAAAACATGACTGGTACTTCACCTATTGCCAGTTTTTTCCTCATGTTCAGCATTTCCTCTTTATCATTAAATGAAGATTCTGCTACCTGTTTTGACCAGAGTTGGTGTTTCCTTGTTGCTTCATCGGATTCAACAAGACTGGTAGAGAGTCCGCTATTCATGCTGGAAGATGAATGACCTGGGGATGGTTCGGAGAATAACCTGAACCCCAGGCTATCTTCTGATTGAGAAAGTATTTCACTTGTTAGCGATAAAGCATCAGACATGACTGTTTTCACATTTGCAAGTGCCTCAAGATAGGAGGGATTTCTCGTCACTACATTGCCTTCTGAAGAATTTTCAAGACAACGTGAATCACTACTGCGGAGAGGACTTTCGCAGCGAAGTTCATCATCATGAGGAGGACCGTCATGATGGATTACAGCAAAAGATGAAATCTCTTGTTCCTTGGTCTTCTGACCACATAGAGGGTTCCTGTGGCTCTCATCTGAAGAAGAAACTTCAAGATTGACCGAACTTTCATGAAGCAAGTCTTCATGAGGAAGTGTCTGTTGAAGACCTTCAAAATTAATGTTCCCGTTTTTGGGAACTGAGGGAGTAAAATCTTGAATTCCGACAGATAAATGTCTGATGGCTTCAAGAACTCCAGCATCGAGCAAGGCTTGGTTACAGATTGGCCTTTGATCTCCTGACTGTGATGGGCGGATCTTTTTCTTAGATGCCTTCTTACTCACTTTAGAAACCACTTGATGACAAAAGTGATTGCTCTGAGCAGGTGTATGTGCCTGATCAGGAAAGATGGTCAGGCTAGGCTGACAATCTCCACTCAAATCAGGTGTATGTGCCTGACTTGGTTGTCCGTATGACATGGGGGAGTATGCCCCATAACCCTCTTGGACTAGAACAGATGTGTGTGTCTGTTCCGGAGTGAATCGTTGATGTGTCACTCCACTACTAGGGATAGATTTATGTGTCTGTCCCTGTGATGATGCTGAAGCTGTTATGATATCCTGGCAAGCATCCAGAATATGAGCAGGAATTTGCTTCTGCTCTTTCACCATTGACAAAATATGTTTGGTGACTTCAGCCGCCGGAATGGGGATATACGTCCACTCCGGGCTTGGAGTAGGTGTATGTGCCTGCTCCTGTCCTCCTTTTCCTGTCAGTGAATCCTGACAGTACTCAAGTATGGAGGCAGAGAGTTGAGTCTGCCTCTTGTTTGTCGTCGGGACTTTCCGACTGACTTCTCCGTGCGCTACCAAGAGAGACTGTTGGTAGGCTTGATTAGTATTAGCAGGTGTATGTGCCTGCTGTTTACACTTCACCAAACGCGGTTGACGAGATCCATCATATGTAGTCAGACGAGCCTGCTGACTAACTGGTGATGTATAGGCTGGTGAATGTTCCTGCCTATAGTACTCCGCCGGAATTGCCTGGCGGGATTGGCTTGATGCTACCAGACGAGTCTGCTGGACAGCGGAATTAAAACGGACAGGTGTGTATGCCTGCTCGTTGTTTGCCACCAAGTTAGGTTGGTGGAATTCTCTGGAGATGGCAGGGATGACAACCTGCCTATTGTTAACCGGATTCCGTCTATGGCGGTTCATCTTTCCTGCTCGGGTTCGAGGAACCTGAGCTGAATGCCTGGAGTCGGTACCCTCATCATGTTGAGGGCGCACTACCGCACGATTCTGGCAGCGATTGTTGATGGGAGCCCTCGGGAAGGACTCCTGTCTTTTTGAACTAAGGCCCTGAGGGACCTGCTCATTCACTTCCTCGGAGTAAGGGAGTGAATGGAAATTGCGTTTTGGGGATAACGACCCGAAACGGTTGGAGACGGTAGTCAGCACCGCCTGCTTCTTGATTGCTGGCCACCGTTGTCCGGACGACCAGGTAGAGTTGTTAACTTGGAGGGCTTGATGAGCGGCCTCCAGAGTTGGGATAGTACCATTGCGACGGTACTCCTTAACCAGTGCATTAGAAACCCAGCGTTGAAGACGCTGAGTTGGTGATGTCATCCTCAGAGCGGATGACGTTCCAGCAGGAGTAGCAGCATTGGTTTTCACAGTAGCAGACCTCACAGTAGAGGTGTTCATAGCAGTAGTATTCACAGGGGTGAATATAAGGAAAGCCATTTGCAGAAGATCTTGAGAAAAAAGGGTGCCTGTTCCATATAACAGACGTAATCAAAAATGAATTCGGCCGCTACATCTTTTGGATGATCACATGTCAATAGTTGATTTGTTTGGCCCAAGGGGCCTAACAAATAAGAAAAATATCACTTTAACTTGGTTAAGGATTCACGTCGGGTTCACCATTTTTGTTTCCTCACGGATTTCGGGGATGACCTCCTGGATGGGAGATTCAAACGTTCCGATCGGTTTATTAGTGGGTTTGTTCATAGAACAGGAAACATCCAATGATTCCACATCCGTTTGGACCTACTTTCCAAAGGTAGGAGCTCATTATCTTGTGGACTGATGAGGCTTAGGAATTTGCATTGGTCGAGAGGATGGGAGGTCGGACTCATCACACCTTTTTGAGGGGAATTATTGTCTATTCCAGGACTCTCTTTATAGATTTAAGTTATGTTCGTGAATCCTTATTACATTACCAAGTATAAAATGTGCTTTCCTTTAGTTTTAACAATCAATGATTAAATATGCAAGAAATTTAGAGAATCTTTTATATGTATTCGAGGTTCTTCATCAATAGAGAATCATCTATATCTGTTTAGAGATTCTTGGTCAATGGTATCCTTCAAAACATTTATATAAAAGTCTCTTGGTCATTATGATGACCAGGCTGGTTTTAAAGCCACTCAGTGGGGCACTTGAAGTTTATCATCATTCAGAAGGACAGGGATTATTTCAAAGTTGGGATCGAACCCAAAAAAATGGGCTACCTACGTATCCTTTGTTTTGGAAAAGGAATCAGAACCCACGTAGTTCGAGTAATGGAGTATGATGTTTATGATTGATGGCTCAAAGAAGAATGTCATAATTACTTTTACACTCTAAGCTCACGTGAGTCATGCTCGGTGTGAGAAACAAGAGGTATTGGTAAAAATTAGACAATTGTGCCATGAAAGATGAAATCATAAGAATTTGTTTGGGGCTTATGTATGTATGACTGCCCAAATAGATGAAGGTTTAGGATTTACTTTTAGAGAGAAAATACAGGAACAGGGTCCATAAAGGTATATATGCTTTATGGAGATTTGAATACTCTAATCTTGGGGATTACTCCTAAGGAGGATGTCCAAGTTAGGAGGGGACTTTATGATTGGGTTTTATTCCTGAAAAGGAAACCCAAATCAAAGGTAAATTATGACTGGTTAAGAGAATTTTAAGGGGGCTTGAGGTTTACTCCTAAAAAGGAAACCCAAGATTATGACTGGGACATACTCCTAAAAAAGGGAGGCCCAGGTTATGACTGAGTCTTATTCCTAAAAAGGAGACCCAGGTTAGGGGACTTGGGGCTTACTCCTGAAAAGGAAGCCCAAGATTATGACTGAGTCTTATTCCTGAAAAGGAGACCCAGGTTAGGGGACTTGGGGCTTACTCCTGAAAAGGAAGCCCAAGATTATGACTGAGTCTTATTCCTGAAAAGGAGACCCAGGTTAGGGGACTTGGGGCTTTAAGAATTTGGGGCTTACTCCTGAGGAAGATGCCCAGATTAAAAGATTTATAACTGGGGATTATTCCTGAAAAAGAGACCCAGGTTAGGATTCTCTCATTTTAAAGGATGAGGTTGAATGAATGAACTCTCCATATTTAGTGACATAAGTATGTATAAATCACTAGGTTTTGAGAGATATTCCACCGAATTCCTTTCAGATAAGGAAGTCAAATCAAGAAATCATGCCATAAATGGCTTTGAAGAGTGTCTTGAAGACTGAATCTTGAACAGGAAAGGTGAAATGGCTTAAGAGGGGTAAAATGGGAAAGATGGGCACCCAAAAGAAGATAGGGGCGCGCAAGTCTTGAAAGGCGCGCAAGTCTTCCGTGGGCGCGCAAGTATTGGTCGTGCAGGTATACCTGCGTGACACATGGTGTACTTGCGCGATTTTCAACCAGCATTGAAATATTTGAGCGAATCTTTTTTAAACCCTTTAGAATCCTCTTGAGGTTCTTCCAGAAAAGTGACGCGCAAGTTAAATTGAAGGAAATAAGTCGGCGCGCAAGTGTTGATAAGTTTCAACACTTATGCCTTCCTTCATCTCTTTAGATCTTCCATTCTAGGTAAGAAATTACCTTAGAAGTGTTCTGGAAGCTTTGAGAAGAGACTTGGGCGTCGGGAGCTTCAATACGAGTTTCTAGAAAAAGATCCTCTTCGAATGGGGGGCCCACAGGGTCTATTTATAGGCAGGAGAAGACCCCGGGCGGTTACCGGGCGGTTACCACTTAGGTCGCGCAAGTCACTTGCGCGACAAAGAGTGTCGCGCAAGTGTACTTGCGCGACAGTAAGATAACTTGCACGGTGCAGTTGTTGTTGATCCTTTGTTCATGCCTTTGTCGATTTTTGATGTTTTCTTCAAAGGTTGAATCTCTTTGAGCTCAGATATTCCCTTTTCCGATCTTTATATTCTGTGACGAAAGGAGCGTCAACAAGGGCGTAAACGTAACAACTCCAACTTTCCACCTCAACGGCTCAGGCACGACCAACCACATCTCTTCAAGAATTCACTTCACTCTCCCAATAGTGAACGCGATCACACGCCAAGGGTTCTCTGCAAACACCGCAAGAAGACCCTCCACCTGTACACCTTTCATGCTTCTACATTTAAATGAGGTCTCGAAAGAGACTCTGCACATCCAAACAGATCGCACCATTGTAATCCTCACGAAAAAACATGTGAGATCAACTACTTACTTTTCTCCAACAGATTTACGAAGTAAAAGTCATCCAATACCGCTTTACGCCCGAACGGCGTCCTGTGGTTCTGAACCTCGGCCCCAAAAATAGTCAGGCGTATCGCACCATTGCGATCCCCTCGGGAAAACACGTCAAAAGGACTGCTCACTTGAGTGCAATGGATATCCGGAGAAAAATATTCATTCCGGCTCATCGCACACGAGCGGTGCTACATGGGACCCACATCCTGGTCCTGAAGCGCTGCGAACAGATCGCACCGTTGTGATCCTCTCGAAAAAGTACAGAATATGGACTATTCACTTGTCCAAAATGGAAACCCGGTGATAATGATGGAAATCCCAGCCAACTCCCAAAATGGACCTCGTGGGGCCCGCACCAACGTGCGGAATTAAAGCAGGAAGACTGCGCCAATGCAATACCCTCATAAAAACACCCAAAATTGACTGGTCGCACGCCCCGAACGAACATTTGATGAAAAAGTTACAAAAAGCTACGTACAGCTTGAAAGACGGGCCGTGGGGCCCACGCATCAACTCCGGCTTCAATTTCCAAAACCACACTGGTAAACTCCATCCCAAAACTAGGTCGAAACTCCACTGACGGTGCTCAAATCAGACGTCGGATGCATCTGCGCCGCTCAAAACACGAACCCCCGGAAAAACGCCAATTCACTTAAAGGCGTGTCACGCCACCGAGGCCCCCGTTTCGGAAGTTAAAAACCCCTAAAACCATCTCAAAATCTCCGTCTCAATTTAAGAGACGCGTCGCCGCAGAAGGTGCCCAAATCGGGTGCCCTGCGAATGATTTATCAATTATAAATCATTTTCGTAGTAATAATAATAATAATAATAATATTATTATTATTATTATTATTTTTATAAACTTTTTATATATATATATATATTCTTTTTTTTAAAGCTTCCACTGACCGGAGAGCGCGGGTCGGCTGTCTTTCCATGTTGAGACCCGCCGCTGGTGGGTCTCTGTCTCTCGAGTGGGGTCGCACGCTGCGACCCCGGCCTCCGCATCAACAGGCCGGCGCAGCCGGCCGGCCCTTCCGCTCCGCTCCCAAGTCGCCCAGAGGACCCCCTACGGCCTCGTGCAGATGCCCTCGGCAGCCCACTCGCCCGGCTGCTCAACCCTGCGGCAGCTCACACTGACGCCCTGGACCGCCTATTCCAGAAGGAGCCCGCGCCACCGCCACTCCTCCAAGCCGCCCCCGCCACCGCTCCGAGCCGCCACCGCCTGAACCGACCAGAACCGCCAGAAAAAACTCCAAAACCAGCATCCTTCGTCGGACGACTGCGATCACCTCAGAACTCTGAATTTTAACCCAAAAAATGCATTGGATATCTCGGAACATGTACTACGCATTTATGGGATTCGTTCGATGATCAAACATAAATTCAATGCATAACTACAAATTCAAAGGAGGTGCGGAAATATAAAACGCACGATCCTACCTCTTGGGCGTAGCCCGACGCTTTGTCGTCGATCCGCCGAAGCCACAACCTTGGAGAGGAGGAGGAGAAGAGGAATTGGTGTGGAGATCTCCTTGGTTGAGAGCTCATCCACCAGGGGGATGCAAAATGGGAGAGAGTGAGCTTGATTATACTTAAGTAGGGAATTAAATGAAATTTTTTAATTCATTTTAATCCTCTAACGGTAGGCCCATTCCCGAACCCTCGGAAGGGCCAAGGTTAAGCCTCCCCTAGGGTAAACACCACCTCCCAAGCATAACAGCGGTCTCAAAATTTTAATCCGAGGCCCCGTTCAAAAGTTATAAAATTGAACGTCTGAGCCCGCCAAATTACGTAAACGCCCACAGTGGCATTTTTCACTAGCGGCCCGCGCCTGCAAAAATTACACCCCTCCAAGGGTAAAAGGCATGCTCCAAACTCAATGGTACCCTCAGTTTTCCAATCTGATCCACCTTTTAAGATATTCTTGAGTTTATCCATTAAATGCATAAATTAATTATTTAATTTATCCATTTCACATTCTGATAGCGAGCGAGGGGTCCAAATGCCCTGCGCCGACATGTTTTATGTCGTTCATAGGGTAAACACCCCATTTCAGACCCATCCGTACACTCAGATTTCTGATATGAAACACCGCTTAGGAGTTATCTAATTTATTTCGTGTTCCCAGTGTGAACGCGTTGAAGGTTTAATTCCGGTCACACCGGAGCTCGGAATCGCACGCTGTCTGATGGCACTGCCCTAGAATAACATCTAGAATATTCCAAAATCTTTTATATAAAGAACTGGGTTCTTACAATTGAGATACCAAATAGTCAAATATAATTCCTAAGGATTCCACAAGTTTAAAAAAATTGTTGAAGATTTTGGATCTGAGGTACATGACATATAAATATTTCTTATCATGTAAAAGTCCATATCAGAGCCAGATAAATAGAATACAAAATGAGAATGCTTTTCATGTAATTTAAAAATCATGCCTATAAATATTTTGGTGGTATCCACAGTGCACAAGGGAGATGGAAGTATATTTTTTCCTTGTTTTTGCCTCTATTTCCTCTCATTGTTTCTTTCAGAACTCAGTTTTAATTCATTCCATTACTCATTTTATCAAATCCTTATTCCTTTTTTGAAGTTATACTTTCATTAATCTATCATTTCAGTTCCATATATGTTTTAATGAATGTTTCAACACCGATTTAAATTTGAATTCAATGCTTTCACTATTTTTCATTGGATATTTATTCAAAGTATGTTTTTGATTAATTATCACTTTTTTTAATTATGGATTTCTTATTTCTTAACTGCTTCATGATTATTCTAAACATGCTAATGATTTATTTTCTTTTGATCAACATCATCATGTATGATTAATCCTCTTAGGGTTAGGGGTTAAGAGTATGATTGTTTCGAAACCTAATAAATCTATAAATTGAACCATGGAATCCCTATGGAATGTAATTAGTTTGAGAAAAACTATTTAACCCATTCTATTTCATGTCCATGACCATGGGAGGTTTAATTAAAATAATGTGAACTAATTAGATTTGATTAGACTATGACCATTATCCTATGATTCCTTGTTCCTTAGAAAAAAAGTGTAATGCATCTTCATTGTTATCATTACCTAGAATAAGGTATAACTGCAGCATAGGTAGATCCAATTGGATTTACCATAAACAATTGGTGAACATTTCACCTATTCATAACTTAATACATAAGACTATCACAATCTATATTTAGGATTATATATTTCCTAAATCCCTGAAATTGACCATAATCCCTTCTTTATTATCTGATTTAAATAAAATCATTATAATTGTAGAAAAACACAGCAGGAAGAGTGAATGTGAGGAATACTTCTATATGAATTTAATAACTAGGATTATTGTTTGAAATTTTTTCCTATTGGTTGGACCATAAATTGATTCTTTTCTACGTCATATCAGTAACTATAGTTTGAGAATACAAAATTCGTAATTTGATCACGATTGAAGGAATCAACAATTCCTTCTAGGCGCATCATTATGGTTGAAATTTTCAAGTTTGGATTACCTGTTGAAATAAAAAAAAATTAGAGGTAATATATTTTAAGGGGAGTGAAAAGAACACCATTCCCAAGGGAAAAAATTTCCATTCATTTTCTTCAATTTATAGATAAAGCCTCCACATTGTGCCTCTAATTATTTTACATTTTAAACTTTCTAACCCATATCCATAGAAAAATTAATGTGAACTCCATCTTGAATGACATATTTTTTACTCTTTTAGGTTAAGATACCAATTGGAAAACATTCTTATGGACATCATGTATGTTCATGGGAATGAGAAAATATCTATATTAAATTTCTTTAGTGAAGATTGAAATATTTTTCCAGGGAGGCAGGCACTATATGAACATGAAGATTAACATGAATTTGGATTATTTTTTTTTATCATTTTTGGGATTTAGGGAGTGTAGATCCAAATAGGATAAATAATATATTCCTTAAGTGTTTTAATTCAGTATTGTTTTTTCATTTTTAACATTATAATTTTAGTTTAACCTTAGAATAGATGATTGTTAGAGAGAGAAATGCTTAAGTGTGGAAGATTGTTGAAGTTTATATTTTTATAATTTTTATTATTTAATTTAATATTTTCATCCAATTAATTTTTTATTTTAATTGTTTTTTTCACATTTTTTATGTTTTAGGAATATTTTTCACTTAATTGTGAGTATGTATTATTTTTTTATTTACATAAAAAACCTCTTAGTGTTTCGGTCATAAACTATACTACACTAACTGGAATTGTAAAAATAATTATTTATTTTATTCCAAATTTATTTGGATTCATTTCACACATCTGGATGAAGTGTTGAATCTAAAAATATGAGGCCCAAATGAAGCTTATAACCGGTTCCTTAAAATCTATGCATGGTTTTGGTGAATTTTAATGTTGGGAACATATATCTCAAATAACCACTCAAAATGATATAATATTTTGTATTCATGTAGAGAAGAGAACTAGAAAAAAAATTTATTATGATGATTGAGATTCAGTATTTTTCAAGGATCTAAATGCATGTGAAAATAAATATTTGGAATTCATAGAGTCTACCAGGATAACAAATTTTACATAAGTTATGCAATGATATATTTTTATAACATTTCCCAATGGATCTCAAATTTTGTTGGTATATATGAAAGGTATATACAAAAAACCTTAATGAAGTAAAATTTTCTATATTTATCTAGTTATGAGGAAATAAAGGAGTATCACATAAAATGCAATATTTATAGGGAATCCAACCAACCCTCTTCCCTATAAATTTATACTTTCACTTTCATTTCAAGGATGTAACAATTTTTAGGAGATTATGTTGTGTCTTTATATTTTATTAGTATTTAAAATCTCTAATATATGTTATTTTTCTCTTCATATCACACTTTATTTTCTATTTTTTCTTCCTCCCACAATGCTTTATTCATATCTATGAGTGTGGTAAACTAACCCTGATTGTTGTTGGTGGGGTTTATGTTAGATTTTTTTGTGCTTTAAAGTTTCTTGTTATTTTATTAAAGTAATTTTTTGTGGTTAAAATTATTTTGGTTTTTAGTTTCCCTTCATTATCTATTATTGAATTGTTTCTCTAGTTTTCCTTTATACTCCATATTTTTTTAATACTTTATACAATGGAGCACTATTAAGGTGGTGATGCGTGGAAAGGAGTTATACTAGCCATAGTTAGAGTGATATTTTCCTATATAGAGAGGTCTCAATATTGGAAAATAACATTTCCAATAAGTGGTTGTTGAGTGAAAGTTCTTGATCTCAACATTTGATAAGATAATGAGAATATTTTTAGCAAAAAATAACTTCACTATGAACTCATAATAAAAACAATTATTCCTAACATATTTTTGTTTTTTATTTATATATATACTGGATTAGAATAATATATAATACTATATTTCATCTATAATATATTTTAAGAATATACATGTTACAATAGGGAAATAATTCATGAGAGGGACCACTCGGTGAGATCGACCATGATATTATAGTATTTTTTATTCTTAGTTAAATAAGAAAATATTGATTTTTTGTTACTGAAAAATCCCTCCCATAAATTACATAAATTTTTTAAATGGAATCATATAAGAAAATATAAAAAATCAAATCATTCGATACAAAAAAAATCAAATTCCTAAAAGATTTATAACATAATAGAGTTTAGAGAGTGATCATAAAAATTAACCATATGAGATAGATCTTTTTGAGATAGAGAGAAAAATGATAGAAAATTCATAAAAGACTTTTCATGAATCCTCTTAAACCTTATCATAAAAATAAAATGTTATGAGTCACATTCAAACATCATTTGTTAGAATGTGAAATAATAATTTTGTAAAAATTATTTTTAAATTGTTAATAATATCTTTACATTGAAAATAAATAATGACCAATTAAAAAAATATGGAGTGGCAGATAAAATTTATGAATGTGGAAACCAATCCATTTTTATGTTTTTAGGAATAATTAAATAAAAACCCACATCGATGACAAAGTTATAAAATATAATTTTTAAAATAATAATAGAGAAATATAAAGAGTAGAAAAATATAATTAATATTTATATTTCAAAACAACAAGAGAAAAAAATATTTTAAAAAAAATAATATATACTAGAAAGAGAAAAATTAAAAACCACAAAAGAAAAGATAAGTTTCCCATCACTTACCAAATACTTTCAGTTGGATATTGAAAAAAGGGAGGTGACATGGTAATAAGAAATGTATACCCCCAAAATAACTAGAGGATAATAAAATATATGGGGTTTAAGATTTAATGAATAATAATTTCTTGAAATAAGAGTTCAGATATATACAATCTTGATTGAAAAGTGATGTTGGAAAGAAACTCTTATGACATTGGTATCTTTTTAATCAAAAGCTTTTGAATGTTAAAAAATGAAATATAAATTTTAATACTATGAATATAAATACAATGATCATACAATATGTTAAAGAGGTAGTATATACACTATATAAATGAAAATAACTGTATAATATAACACATGTCTCAAAGTAAGGAAATCAAGACAAAAACCATTATGTTAGATTCCTGCTTAGTTGGATGTGCTATAACCTCCTATCTAATAAATTAAGAGAATAATTAATCATATATTTTTATAGCCTTAATAATATTCATCCCCTATGTAATAAATATTTTATTTTCTGCAATTGCATATTGATTACTTATTTTTAGATAATATCAATCTTTGGTTGGTAGTAGTTTCAACAATTCCATGTCAATTTTGGTATAACAGATTCAGTAAAAATTTGATGTTCAAGGTTTCATAATATCCATATTAGTAAAGGTACAATAATAGATTCCCCATAATTATTTTTAAAGATCCATGTTAATTACAAGTCATTTTGAGGTATGATTCTTCAATATTAATTCTATTACATGCTTGTTTAGGTTATTTCTAGAAAATTAAAGTTGGTATATTTAATGTGGGTTAATGACCTGACCCAAACCACCAGGCACTACCTGGTTGGTGGTAATCTTAGATTGCCACTACAATTATACCTATAATAGGACATGGGATGGTTTCTAGCATTGATTATTCATATCACATAGATGGGAGGCCATAACGTAACACACCAGTAAACATGCACAAGAATCACCATACACACAAGAGTAATGAAGAATAGTAAAGAAAAAATAATAATAAATGTGTGAATAACCTCTAATATTTAAAATTTATATAAATATAATACATAAGTAAATTAAATAGAGAAAATGGAGGCCTAATAACCATAAAATAACTCCAACCTAGAAACTAGTGAAGATAATATTCTAGAATGGAACCATCAATGTGACCATAGTCATGCTACCACAACCACCATTCACTAATAAGAAGCACCCACACCATGTCCACTTAGCTCTCTATTGAACATCCTTGCATTTATATAAGGCATGACACGTGTGGGATGAGCCTATGTAGGGGTGGGTATATAAAAACCATGTAGGGAACCCAAAAAACACTAAGAAGTAAAGAATTAAAAGATACAGAATTATTTGAATAAAAGACAGTAGGTTGAAGAAGGGAGGTCCCTGATATACTCATATATGGATATAAATCATCTTGTAAGGTCTCGTACCTCATATCCAGTATGATGACTAGTAGTACTCACATGGATCTAAAATACTCACCATCAAATATATGTTCCTAATGCCTCTCAAGAAATTTCCAAAGGAGATACACACCTTTCTAGAAGACACCTCAAATGGGGGAATTCGACTCCTGGATAGATGATTAGGCCCTGGTAATAAGGGGATACCTGAATCCATCTTAGTTCAATTCATAGATAAATGATCAGACCATAGGCTATAAGGGGATACCTGAATCTATCTTTACTATACCATAGGAGGGAATCACATGCCTGAATGAAGGTAATAGGATTCTTGACCCTACAAAGGATAATGGAATAGTGGATCCTAACCTCAGTCCCTACAAGGGATACATGAATCTATTTTTGATCAACCCATAAAAAAGGTATTATGTTGCATGAGTAGTAGGATGGGATACATGATTTTATTTATGGGGATTAAAGAATCTACCACTACATACAATGTGGAACCCTTCTCAGAAAGGATCTGTAAAATGTCATAATCCAAGTGAAAGGAAAGTACACAATGGGTCCAAGGGGTTGCACAAGGTGTGACCCAAATCACATAACCTATCCATGTACTACAACTAAACATGTCATGTAAAAGACAAATTAAATAGTGTGTGAGGAGTCACACGTGGGTGGGTCTAGATTGAACACTCAGTGTGTGCCTAAATTTCTGAGAAGTTTTCTACTTAGGGGTACATGGTTTGTATCCTAAGGCTACACGATATGTTAGTAACCTAGGATCCATGGGAATATAATCCCTCTACATACTAATCGGGCCATCTGGGATCATAAAACCCATGGTTCTGTATACATGAATTTGTTTTATTTAACTTAGTTAGAAACTCTCTCAATGAATGAATGAGGCACATATTATTTTTTTTCTATTTTATATGACATGCAGTTAGAAAATTTACAATTTCCATACTAATTCATAAAGTGATTTCACTTCTATCAACTTATCTATTATTCTCACTAGAACACCCATAAAACACATTCCTTGAAATTAATAGCATGCCAAAGGGTAGATTCTAGACACCCTTCATTAGAGAAATGAAGCACCATCCCCACTTGTGTTTCCCACAATCATAGAAATAATTATCTATGTTCTTTCACTAGATCATAATTTTGGTAAATTATCCTATTCAATAACATAATTCAAAAATATAAATTTTTAAAATGGATCTATATAAAAAATAATGTAACATGAAATAAATTTATCTATGGAATGATATTGAATCACCATCAAAATTATATTGGAGTGATGAGAAAATAATGAATGGAGGGAAAAATCTATGAACCAAAAAGGTGATAACTAATAATTCCCGCACATGTTTGGAAGTCGGTAATATTGTAGAAATCCAATGAAATTGGAAAATTTTAGAGTTTTTAGAATCAAGGATTCACAAATAACCAGTTTAAAAAAATATTAATGAATAAGGATTTATAGAGTCTAACCATTGAATAAATTCTAGAGAAAATGAACCATTATAAAAATAATATCAAAAGAGTAAAACCTACAAAAAAACTTATGCCTCAGAATTTGACTGACAACTGATAATGAAGATTGTGACACTATTTTCATCGAAGACATGTGGGATCTTTGGCACATTCAAGATCTATACACGATCCAAGATCATACTCCAATGTTCTCCACCATGGATATTATCTCTATAATACAAATAGCTTTTGTGGATAAATTTATAGGAGTAACTAATTAAATAATTAATAGTTATTTTCAAGGATTAATCAATTAATTTTGGTCATTAATCAATAAATTAATTAATCCCAAACTAATTCTGCCTATTATTTCATACCATTAGGTAAATTGATATGAACAAAACTCATATTTCTCTTAGTATATCATTCACATTACATATTTAATGGAGGTATTAGTTACCCAAATTGGGATTCTATTTAGTATGAAATATATTTTTCTAAAATTATGCACACATGGTAGATTAAATATTTTTTTAATATATCAACATCAAGGGTATATAACTATAAAAACACCATTCCATATCCATTAATAGATTTTAAACTATTACATGAAATATTTTTAGGTTCTAATAAAAAATTTGATTAATTATATTTTCTCCACCTTTAAGGATTTTTACCCTGAAATGCATGTCCTACTCAAATTAGTGAGGGTATTGAGTTCCCATATTTTTATCTCACTCCCCTGAGTTTTCCTGAAGATTCCTATGATTATGAGAAACACAAAAAGGGTAATAATTCACCCATGAGGGATAGTATGCTACCAATCCTTGATCTCCATCAAGTACTCCGAAAATGTGGTTCCATCATAAATGACCAACTCAACCCAGTCAATAATGTGTGGTGAATTGTGAACATATCTACTCACCTATAATATGTGGAATATGTAATGAACTCAATCAAAATTAAAGGGTAAATCAAGGTGTTATAAAACCTATATGATCCTTTAAATAATTATAAATGGACCAATGAACCTAAAATATATCTTTCCTCCCTTTTCAAATGCCCTCAAATTTCACCAAGAAAGGCATTTGGGAACATATAGACTCTCTTATTGAACTTAAAAGGCCACCATTTTCAATCCATGTTGTACTTAAAATGGATCTGAGCTTTCCTCATCCACTTATGGATGGTAATAAATTTCGGTGTCATCATTGGCACCAAATCCGGACCTATAAGTGATGATTCTCCTGATTATAACCAAAACCGTGGTGACCCACAAGGTCACCCATAATGGTCCTCAAAAGGATCTATACCAATAGTAGAGTGATAACTATTTTTATATGAAAACCCTACTAAGGGTAGGTCATCCACACACATTAGTCTAGAGTCTAACAAGAAAGATAAAATATGTCCTCTAAGGACTGAATTTCTCTTTTGATATGATCATCTACTTGGGGGATGAATTGCTTGATCAGCTATAATTGGGCCCCAAAATCCTCATATAAACTTCTCTTCGACTGATATATGAAATGAAAATCATGATTCAAGAAAATATTTAATGTTTCACTATGAATCCAAATAATATCTTGTATATATAAGTGTCCACATATTTTTATTAAGCTAATCTCTATCATGGAAATGAAATGGGATGATGTTGGGAGTCAATATATGATCATCTAGATAGAATTGTAACCTATCACCATCCATAGAAATATTGTAAAAAAACCAAGGATATACCATCCTAATTCCATTATGGTAGCACAAGGGGATGTGTTAAACCTTCTAGAACTTAATTCCTAATGCTCACCTACTGATAAATAAGGCATCAAGAGATAAACATTTTAACACCCTTATTCATCCTTTCCACCTAAACTACATATAATAATCCTATTAAATATTCACCATTAATTTATGAACCACTAATGGGGATGTATGGAACTTTCAAAAAACATCCTATCATATAATTATTAGCACAATTTTCCATCCTCATAGGATGATAACACACTCCCCAACTTCTAAGAATCCGTTAGGATCATTTCTTGTGAAAAAAATGGACTCATAATACCTAATAATAAATATCTAAAATATATAATTTCTTGATGTTCTGAAGAAGTGGATGGATCACAACTATCGATTAGAGATATTTTATTCCTCCATTATCCTCTAAGGTAAACAGGAATGAGGCTAACTAGTCCAATGTCCTTCCCAAAAATTGGGAATGAGATTTATCACTAATAGAATATTTCACAACATCCCCTATCTCTAGAGTATAGACTATATCGAATTCATAATAATATTGTAATTTTATCCATAAACTTTGTATCAGTATGAGGTATCTTTAGGAAATTATCTTCCTGTTACTTTTATGGTTAAAATAAAAAATGAACCAATCACCAAGAAAGAATTATCACCATGTCTGTAGGGAGAATACCACACTTTCCATTTCAAAGCCATTAGTCTCATAATTCATCTCATGAGGTCATAGTATTCATGATTCATAAGTAGTAACCAACTATCTCTATATCAATAAATAATTAATTATATCTCTTGAGGAATATTAGAATACGATATACTCCACTCCCTCCTCCAGTAGTCTCAAGATAGGTGCACTCGTAAAAATCTATTGCAACTCATCAATGGCCATCAAGAACTTCTCATTCCTGAAAAAAGGATTCCCCTTTTTGTCCAAGGAATTTAGAAGTTCCACAATCCTAGAGAAATTAGGCATGACAGTATAATAATAGTCAACCAAACCAAAGAAGTTCCATAGTTCTACCACAGTCTTGGGTGGATCCCAATCTAGCACTGCCTTAATATTTATTGGGTTTGTATCCACTCCATCCTACAAGATAACATTACCCAGAAATTTAGCCTTTCTAATCCATAATATAACCTTCGAGAGATTCCTAAATAACTAATTCTCTCAGTATACATCTAAGATCCTCATTAAATTCATTGTATACCCATACTCCAATGTTGTGTAAATGACAATTTCATTGATATATACCACCAAACTAGTATATTAATTGTTAAAATATACATTTCATGAGCCCCATAAACCCCACCAGAGTGTTAGTTATTCCAAAAGGCGTCCCTAGGTACTCATAGTGACCATAGTTACATCATGATTCCGTCTTCTATACGTCCTCATCCGGAACATGCAATTGGTGATAACCTGTCCTGAGGTCAATATTCAATAACCACCTTTCCCCTTTTATATTATTAAAGATGTTGTGGATCATTAGTATTTGATACATATTATTAAATTTCTTATATTTTAGGTGACAATAATACACACACAACATCAAGATCCCATCTTCCTTCTTTGTGAAGAATATCAGAGATGTCCATAGGGACACACCATGCCAGATAAAACCTATCCTCTCAAGGACCTCCAACTCCACCCTCATCTCTATAATCTCAATGGGGGATAAATGATAAAATATAGAAGATATCATAGAATTCAAAGGATACAAGTAATTATTGATGTCAACCTTAAAATAAGAAGGTAAATTCGGTATTTCCTTTGGAAAGATATCTAGGTACTCTTCTACCACTATAGATAACTGAAATCCGCGGAGTCTAGTGCACCAAGATTCAATCCATACAACTAATGTGAATTTAATTTTAATCTCTAATGAATGATCATAGTCTTCTATGAATGGAATTACTTCTCACTAGTGAAATAAAATCTTGACCCATCTTCTCAAGTACACCACACCATCCATAAAAAATAATCAATCTTGGAATAGATGGAATAAATATAGTCCATGCTAAGAATTTAATCATATAGCCACATTATAACTATGAAGAGACCCCATAATAAATTTTCTCCACCAAGAAGAATGTCATGCTAGAAACATAATATTGTGGTTAAAGAATACAATCTAGTTTAAGTCATCAATCATAAGTTTTGAGGTAGAATCTATATTGGAACCTACAGTTCTTGAAAAAGGGAAAGGGATAGAAAAGAATTCCATAGACATGTTTCTATATAAACAAATCCAAAGGTATAAAAGACACAAATTATACCTCAAATAATGTTGGGTTCCTTTGGGAAATATCTATCAACTGTCTATAACTACAAATAACCTTGTCTATCCATCCTATTTGTAATGTCCCTCAACCCCATACCATTTACTGGTGACCATAAATATACATCATGATATACCTCAAGAATAAATCCACGTATTCTAGAAGCTACAATCTACAAATAGGAGGTAAATGTGGTACTGCGAGGAGACTGCACCTCCATATTAGAATGCACAATAACAGTAAAATAACCAAGAATAATTCAAAACAATGTAAAAAAAGATTATAAATAAACTGAACATGATATAAAAAAATGAAACAATGTAAAGGCATGAACATCCATGCCATACATACAATATATGATCATCCACTAGGTTTATCACTCATACAAAATAAAACACTTAAAATAAATATATCAGGATATACTGAAAAATATAATTCATTCCACATACCTTGTATCCAAAACTCTATTTACCTACTCCACCCTAATCACAAGTCTCCATACGAGCATCTTCACTCAATCATGCAACCATGGGCCTCCACCTTAATTGTCGTCCATCTATTATCAATCTAAAAGTATACATAAAGTGTATATGCACACTGTGGTACACATATAAGAGGAATGAAATGAATCTCAGCATTCTACCCCTAATAGTTAATTTATGAACTACTGTTTTAAGTGCATGATAATGAAATATACTAGCCTAGATAAGAAATAATAGAAAAAAAATAAAACCATCATTAATCCTTAGGTCCATGACCCTATCATTCATATATTCTTTGACCAGTTATGGGGTATCTCTTATCACATCTCCCAGACCATGCATCCCACAAAACATGCAAGCTCTACATCTATGGTACCCGAAATGATTCTCCTATCTTTGGGAACCCATATAATGATATTACTTTAATCCAAGCTCCAAATACTTGACAAATCCTATCTTTATATCTGAATCCAAATAATAGTAGATAAAATTACATGTGTAGCCTCATGCCATGGTGTACCACTAATATCACATAATCCCTGAGGTCATAAAACAAGTTCCAACAAAAAATAAAATAAAATAAATCAAATAAAGGTATTTATGAATGAACATGCCCATATTCATCACCTCATTGATATTAATCTTCTATTCCAGTTCAATTCTACACCCAAAACCATATCAACCATAAAACATGCACCTCATCAGGGTCATTCAAACACCATGGATGTAACACCCGAGACTTTTATGAGAAAAATTTTGTTTTTATGTTATATAAATCATCAAAGGAATCTTTCACTACACACAACACCAGCTTGACTTGCTTTACACGCAATCACGACCTTCCTCGATAGCTTGCGTCGTACGCAATACCAAGTTTCACAAAACAACGATATGCTATTAAAATATTACTAAAATAGCCGTTATGAATAGTAATACCCACTTTCTAAAATTTTGTAAATTTTATTTTTTAAAATGGACTTCATTTTTGGATTTGGAATATCGAAATTATCCAAGGGTGAAATTTTGGTATTTTTCTGAAAACTTTCAATTTTTAATGAATAGTGAAAACACTGGGTTACTATTTAAAAACCGAATTTTAATTTAAATAATTATTTATTTTATTTAAATTTATTTTAGTTCAAAATTGATACTTAATACCTATATAAGTTCAATGCAATTCATTGGAGTAATTTTATAATAATATTAGATATATAAAAATTTTATTGAACTTTTCACCGTCTTTTACCCACCTCCTAGGAGAATTTGCAAATTTACATAAAACTTAATTTTACCGCTTTTGTGAGTGGAAGATTTAAAATACAAGAGACACGGTTAATATCAAGGACTAAAATGTGGTTCAATGAGATGAAAATAATTTTTTCTGAATAGTAACTTTTTACTTTTTTTTACCACTGTTAAAAGTAAATCGGGAAATTAATGGTAAAAATGTTATTATTATTTCCCTAACACATGTCCTAATTCTATTGGATAAGTGTAATGCGGCCAAAAACAATATTAAGATTAAAATATGATCATTTAGGCCTACTTGGATTAGATTAGGACATTTATTATTAATTTATTTAAAGAAGGGTTAAAATAGTTAAAATCAATGTTTAATAACTAAATCATTTTTAATATAGGGTTATACATAAGATCAATTCGACTATAAATATTAATTAGAAATCTAAAAATATTTCCTACATAATGGTATTTTATTTTTAATTTTTAGACAATAAATAATTTAATTTATTTATGACACAATGATGATGTAGTAATTATCTTATTAATGAAATATTGATATAATTGATGTTATAAATACCAAAATAAATGTAATTTGAGACTTTTTATGAATTAAAATAATTTTCTAGGTTACTATGGCATGTTAGTATTTATTTAATTAACTTTTTTCGAACTAATATTTCAGTTATGATTTTCAAACAAATCATTTACCAAATAGTGTCAAAATTGACATAAAATAGTTTTTTAAACAAATATTATATTATTAATTGTTATTTTATTCCTAAAAATATAAGGTTCGTCCAAATGACTTAGATAAGGTTATATATATTAATAATAAACAACGTGGGGTTCGTTTGGATTGTTATAGTATGTTTATTAACCTTATAGTGTAAGAAAACAAGAAGACATGGTAAAAGTTAAAATATCAAACTTAAAGTTAAATCTAAATGATAAGGTTAAAATAGATTCCTAAACTTGTCTAAATTCTATTGGATGAGAGGATTTCTACCCATACCTACCTTAGCTACAAAATAAATCAATTTGGAGCTATTAAAAACCGAATATGACTTTATAATAAAATAATATGTTTGGTTTTTCCTAAGTTGCCCCTCTCCTCCCTTATAAAAGGGCACGTCCTCCCTCTCTTCCTCACACAACTTTGAGCCTTCAAGCTCGTCCAACCCCTTAAAAATTAACTTATCCACTTACCTAGAAACATCTTATAGGTCCTGGTATTCTTCAATGACCAATTTTAGTGCCCTAAGTGGAGGTCTCAAAGAGGTGCTTCAAAGAAGAGGTAATGTTCGTTACCGATTCTTTCAACTTTATTTCTTCTTCCACTTCTACTTCATTAGTTATTTCATTATGAAGTAATAACATCAGTATCACTCATATACTGATATGTTATTATAAGTATGAAACAACCCTATTTCACCATCTATCCATCCTACGGAAAATGAAATCACCGCGCGTGCGTACGTACGGAATACCGTCTCCACGCCGTGGTGTAATCTATTTTCCACCACCACCATACTTGGATGGGTATAATGGTGTAAATAATAACTATATATGATTATTGAAAAGTGATATTGATTCTTAAATAGTATACATACACTCCAATACAATTCCACGATCATGGTAACGATATCATCGCTCGTGCGTACGTACGGAATACCGTCTCTACGATGTGATGTGGCTCGTTCTACATGATCTTCATTGAATTATGATTATATAAATGAATTGAATGAATGAATATGATATATATTACACAAATAACATTCTGGAAATGAGGTATCTATAACCTAAAGAGAAGAATAATAATTTATTCGACAAAACATGCATAAGAACAAAAAGTAATAAACACCCGAATAATAAGTAGCAATGAAATATTACTAATAAGAAGATAATAATATGGCCATATATGATATCATAACAATGATTATGATTCTGGAATAAGTCAATGACATTATTTAAATCATTATACAGGAGGTTCGGACACTTACGAAGCAAATCAGACCTAAGGTAAGGGAAAATATCACAATCCCATTTTTATCCGAGATTGTTTATACTTTGGTATTTACTGGGGTGAATTCTATCATCCATATCCATGTTTCCTCAATTTTTAATTTTATTTATATCCACCTACAATTTTTTAAATCCAATTTCACCCTTCTTTGAGTTTTTAGTAAAAGATATGAAAAGAATCTTTTGTCGTTTTTCGTACGAGGTACTTTTTGACTTTTCCGAAAAAAGTACGAGAAGAATATATTTTTTTAACTTATACGGCATGAATGGATTTTTAAAACATTATTTCCAAGAATATTCCTTTACAAGTTTTCAAGTTTTTTTTAATCAACTTCTTTTAGTTTAAAATTGTGTGACATGTTAAGAAAGGGAAATTTTTTTTGAAATATAAAGGATATTTTCCTCAAGAATGGAGTTCAAGTGTTTTATCAAAATTATTTTCCATCTAAGATAAAATAGGTTTCTATTTCTATCCCTATTATTACATTGATTTTATTATTTTGTGATGGAATTATTTTTATGAATTCCTTTATCTTATATGATTTTTTTATGATGTCATGATGTTTAAGAATCCCATTTTTATTACGTGGGTTATGTAATGATGTATGATTTTTTTTTATTTTGTGGCACACATAAGAATGGTATCATTATGAGATTGGTGGGACCTATATCTCCCTCAAATTCATTGGGTAGAGATTTATATCTCATGAGATAGACATGGCTGGAATGGCAGGTTAAACTGGTTTAGTGAAACAGGTCTGAAACGAGGGGTGAACTCGGTTCAGAAATGGACTTTGTCCGCAAAGATAGTCTTGGAAATGAGTCTTGACTAATAAGAAATGATTCTCTATGATTATGAGTGTATTCCAAAAAGTTTTATGTTTTAGGTTATGATTATTGGGATTACATTTCACTACTATTATTTATCCCATGCTATGAAATTATGATCCTTTTTGCAGGTTAAGATTTCCAAAATGTTATGTTATTATGAATTTGATGTGATTCATATTTCTTTTGTTTACAATTAATGAGAATTTGAGCTCACCCTTTTGTATGTTTTCTTTCCCCATGTCATGAAGAAGGTTATTAAGTAGGATATTCCAAAAGGGACTCTAGATATGATGAAATAAATGGGAGACAAATTAGATGCTTTATGAACCAGTTGCTTTTGTTTTCCGGTTTCTAAAGACACTATACCTATATGGTCCTTTCCTGGTTTTGTTATATGTTGTAACAAGTGTGCTTAAATTCTAAAGTAATAAAAATGTGTGTAAAGTATGGGTCGTTATAGTTGGTATCAGAGGAAATGTATAGTCAACCTTTGGAAACTAGGATGTGAAATTCTTAGTAAGAACCCTAAGGATAAGTCTAAGCATAGAACACAATCTTAGTGTTTTAGAAATGGCCATGAACAACCTATGATATGACCTTAAGTGTTAAAATTTATTCTTGATTATGTGTTTTTCCTATTATAATTAGTGTTTCTCACACTATTCTTCTTGGTTTTAGTCAATGGATTGAACCCGAAGGAATCGTGTTAATGCGGAATGCGACGGGCAATGCAATGATTGTCCCACTGAGCAACCAAACGTTATGGGAGCTGGAATGCAAAATCTTGTATCCATTCTCACACAACATTCTCAATCTATGAATCATGCATTACTTCCAAACGAGCAATGTAAGGAGCAGCATTATGTTGAATATTTCATGAGGCAGTGTCCACCTTCATTCAGTGGGTCTTCTGACCCATTAGTGGCTGAACAATGGATCAGTACCACTGAAAAGATATTTTCAGTTCTTCAATGTTCTGAACATGATAATGTCATCATAGAAGTGTATCGTTTGGAAGGAGATGCTAATAAATAGTGGAATCTTATTAAGAATACGAGGCAAAGGGATGAAATTGAGTCCATGGAATGGGATGAGTTCAAGAACTTATTTTTCAATAAGTACTTCCCTCGTATTCTCCAAACAAAGATAGAGAAGGAATTTATTAAACTAAAGAAAAAGGATGATGAATCTGTTGGTACCTACGAAGGAAATTTTACAAGACTTGAAAGGTATGCTTCTGGTATTATTATCCAACCTGAGAGTAAGATCGATCGATTATTTAGTGGCTTAAAACCAAGTCTTCGAAGGGCGTTATCCATAAGGGACTTCAACAGATATGAGGAAATAGTTCGATGTGATCTCAAAGTTGAGATGGATATTGGAGTAACCCATCAGTCATATGGGTTTAATAAGAAAAAGAAAATGGAATTCAAAGGAAAATCTAATGAGCACACTGAAAAGAATATTAGTTTTCCCTTATGTTCAACATGTGGAAAGAAACATGGAGGAAATTGTCTTAAGGGGACAAGAAAATGTTATAAGTGTGGAAAAGAAGGTCATCGGGCAGTTCAATGTCGAAATAATGGGAATAAGATGTCTAATGATGCAAACAAAAGAAGGGATATGCAGAATGAAACTACTACCCTTCAATGTTTCAAGTGCAAGGAGATGGGGAATTATGCCAATAAATGACCAAATCCAAGGGTTGATTATAATGATCGACGTTAACAAACTATTAAGGCCAAAGACAAAGGAAAGTCACATGCAATTTCTATCAGCGATGTGGAGTACGATAACGAAGTGGTAAAAGGTACACTTACCATCCGCTCTAAAGTAGAAAAAGTTTTATTTGATTCTAGATCCACACACTCTTTTATTTCTAAATAATTTTCTAAGGGTATCACCGTATTACCTCAACAATTAGATGTTGAGTTATCTGTGACAACCCCTAATGGCACAACAGTTGAATCAAAAGTTTATAATTCTTGTCTGATTGAAGTTTTGGAGAAAGTGCTTCCTACAATTCTTTTGATCCTTCCTATAGTGGAATTTGATGTGATTCTTGGCATGGATTGGCTTTATTTATATGGATATCATATCAATTGCCAAATAAGGGAAGTCACATTTCATATTCCAGATCAATCTATGATCGTCTATCGATGCAAGTATGAACATAACCTTCTAGTGGAAATTTATTCCATCTTATGGTTTTTGATTCCACTAAATGAAGTTTATTTATCTCAAATGGTTGGTGAGAAACTCATGATTAAGAATACGCCCATTTTACGGGAGTTTGACGATGTCTTTCCAGAGGAATTGTTGGTTCTTCCACCAAATCGTGAAGTTGAGTTTTCAATAGAACTCGTACTGGTTGCTTTACCTATTTCAAGGACACCTTATAGAATGGCCCCAATTGAGTTGCAGGAACTGAAGAAGCAACTCCAAGATAATCTTGATAAGGGATTAATATGCCCTAGTGTGTCACCTTGGGGAGCACCTGTTCTGTTTGTTAAGGAGAAAGATAGATCAATGAGACTCTGCATTGATTATCGAGAACTTAACAAGATCACAATCAAGAACAAATATCCTCTCCCGCACATTGATGACTTATTTGACCAACTACGCGGAGCTCAATACTTTTACAAGATTGATCTCTGTTCAGGGTATCATTAATTAAGGGTCAAAAGGGAGGATATATCAAAGACAGCTTTCCGTACAAGGTATGGACACTATGAATTTATAGTGATGACATTTGGTCTTACTAATGCCCCTGCTATATTCATGGATCTGATGAATAGAGTCTTTAGAGACTATCTTGATCAGTTTGTGGTCGTCTTTATAGACGATATTCTTTTCTATTCAAAGATTAAGGAATAACATGAAGATCACTTGAGAATTATATTGAAGACCCTGAGAAAGGAGAATATTTATGCCAAATTTACCAAGTGTGAATTTTGGGTTCAAAAAGTTTCATTTTTTGGTCACATAATCTCAAAAGATGGGATATCTGTGGATCCAGCAAAAATAAAGGTTATCGAAAGATGGTTGAGACCAACAACAATAACCGACATCCAAAGTTTTCTTGGTTTGACTAGATATTATTGACGTTTTTTAAAAGATTTTTCACGATTATCTAATCCACTCACCAAGTTGACTCTAAAAGGATTTAAGTTCTTGTGGACAGAGGAATGTGAAGAGAATTTCAAGGAGTTGAAAAGAAGGTTATCCAGTGCACCTGTACTCACACTTCCTTGTAATGGAGAAAGGTTTTTGATCTATAGTGATGCATTCGAGAAGGGGCTGGGGTGTGTTCTTATGAAAAATGATATGGTGACATCTTATGCCTCACGATAGTTAAAAATCCATGAGAAAAATTTCCCAACTCATGATTTGGAGTTAGCTGCGGTAATCATTGCATTAAAGATTTGGGGGCATTATCTTTATGGAGAAAGGTGTGATATTTATACTGATCATAAACGTTTAAAGTATATTTTCACACAAAAGGATATGAATATGTGCCAAAGAAGATGGTTGGAGATGATTAAGGATTACGACTTCTCAATTCATTACCACCCTGGGAAAGCAAACAAGGTGGCAGATGCATTAAGTCGACAAGACCATGCTAGCTTATCCATAATGAGGATCACAAAAGATCCAATATTTATGGATTTACAAAGGATGGATCTTGGAATTATAATGGAAGGGGGAAAATCGTATCTTTCTCAAATGAATGTTCAACCATATATACATGTGAAGATTAAAGAGGCATAGAAAGAAGATGTAGAGTTACAAAAGAAGGCGATAAATGTTCCTAAATTCAACCTTGATTGTGATGGGATAATAAAATTCATGAATTGTGTTTGTGTTCCTCCCATCACAGAATTAAAGAAGGAGCTGCTAGATGAGGCTCATAGTTCTTCATTCTCTATTCGTCCTTGAAGCACGAATATGTATAGGGACCTGAAAGAGTACTTCGGGTGGGATGGCATGAAAAGAGATGTTGCTGAATATGTCTCTCGATGCTAGGTTTGTCAGCAAGTTAAAGCTGCGAGACAGAAGTCTAAGGGGATGTTACAACCATTACCCATACCTGAATGGAAATGGGAAAACATCACTATGGACTTTTTCACCGGACTTACTAAAACATCAAAAGGAAGTAATGCTATCTGGGTCATAGTTGATCGTCTTACAATGTCAGCACACTTCATTTCTATTAGAGAGGATTTCTCTCTGGATCAGCTTGCCAGGATATATGTGAAGGAAGTGGTAAGATTGCATGGAGTAGCACTTTCTATTATATCTGATCGGGATCCGAGATTTACCTCGATGTTCTGGAGAAGTCTTCAACATACTATGGATATAGAGTTGAGTTTCAGCACTACTTATCATCGTCAGACCGACAATCAGTCTGAGAGAACAATTCAAAATCTAGATGATATGTTGAGAGCTTGCTCTATGGATTTCAATGGTGTTTGGGATCAACACGTACCTTTGGTGTAATTTTCTTATAATAATAGCTTTCACTCCAGTATTCATATGGCTCATTATGAAGCTCTCTATGGAAAGAAATGCAGGACTCCAACTTGCTGGGATGAAGTTGGGGAAAGAAAGCTATTAGGACTTGATCTTGTTGATGAGATGGCAGAAAAGGTCAGATCAATTCAACAACACATAAGAGTAGCTCAGAGTTGACAAAAAAGATATGCCGATAACCGAAGAAAAGACCTATAGTTTGAAGTGGGTGATAAAGTGTTCTTACGAATATCTCCTTGGAAGAGAGTAATGATATTTGGAAAGAAGGGAAAGCTGAGCCCTAGATATATCGGTCCTTTCGAAATACTAGATCGTGTTGGGAAGGTAGATTACAGATTGGCGCTTCCACCAAATCTCTCCCAAATTCATGATCTGTTCCATGTATCTCTCCTGAGAAATTACATACCTGATCCTTCACATGTACTCAGCTCAGAAGTTGTACCGCTGGAGCAAGATCTTTCTTATGAAGAACAGCCGATAGAGATTCTGGATCGTAGTGAAAAATATCTACGGAACAAGACCACTCTCTTGGTGAAAGTTTTATGGAGGAACCACCAATTAGAATAAGATACATGGGAGCTTGAGGATATGATGAGGGAGAGGTATCCTCATTTGTTTGTTACAAAGTGACGAATTTCGAGGGAAAAATTCATTTTAAGGGGGGTAGAATGTAACACCCGAGACGTTTATGAGAAGTATTTTGTTTTTATGTTATATAAATCATCAAAGTAATATTTCACTACACACAACACTAGCTTGACTTGCTTTACATGCAATCACGACCTTCCTCGATAGCTTGCGTCGTACGCAATACCGAGTTTCACTAAACAATGATATGCTATTAAAATATTACTAAACTAGCCGTGATGAATAGTAATACCCACTTTTTGAAATTTTGTAAATTTTATTTTTCAAAATGGACTTCTTTTTTGGATTCGGAATATTGATATTATCCTAGTGTAAAATTTTGGTATTTTTCTGAAAACTTTCATTTTTTGATGAATAGTGAAAACACTAGGTTTCTATTTAAAAACCAACATTTTATTTAAATAATTATTTATTTTATTTAAATTTATTTTAGGTAAAAATTGATACATAATACCTATATAAGTTCAATTCAATTCATTGGAGTCATTTTATAATAATTTTAGATATATAAAAATTTTATTTAGTTTTTCACCGTCTTTTACCCACCTCCTAGGAGAATTTGCAAATTTACATAAAACTTAATTTTACCGCTTCTGTGAGTGGAATTTAAAAAATATGAGAGACACGGTTAATATCAAGGACTAAAATGTGCTTTAATGAGATGAAAATAATTTTTGGTGAATAATAACTTTTTACTTTTTTTTACCACGGTTAAAAGTAAAATAGGGAAATTAAGGGTAAAAATGTTATTATTATTACCCTAAAACGTGTCCTAATTCTATTGGATAAGTTTAATTCGACCAAAAAAAATTAATAATAAAATATGATCATTTAGGCCCATTTGGATTAGATTAGGATATTTATTATTAATTTATTTAAAGAAGGGTTAAAATAGTTAAAATCAAAGTTTAATAACTAAATCATTTTTAATATAGGGTTATACATAAGATAAATTTGACTATAAATATTAATTAGAAAGCTAAAACTATTTCCTACATAGTGGTAGTTTATTTTTAATTTTCAAATAATAAATAATTTAATTTTTTTATGACACAATGATGATGAAGTAATTATCTTATTAATGAAATATTGACATAATTGATGTTATAAATACCCAAATAAATGTAATTTGAGACTTTTTATGAATTACAATAATTTTAGAGGTTAATATGACATGTTAGTATTTATTTAATTAACTTTTTTAGAACTAATAATTCTGTTATGATTTTCACAAAAATCAATTACCATATAGTGTCAAAATTGACATAAAATAGTTTTTAAAACAAATATTATATTATTAATTGTTATTTTATTCCTAAAAATATAAGGTTCTACCAAATGACTTAGATAAGGTTATATATATTAATAATATACAAATTGGGGTTCGTTTGGATTGTTATAGTAATTTTATTAACCTTATATAGTAAGAAAACAAGAAGACACGGTAAAAGTTAAATTATCTAACTTAAAGTTAAATATAAATGATAAGGTTAAAAAAGATACCTAAACTTGTCTAAATTCTTTTGGATGAGAGGATTTCGACCCATACCCGCCTTATCTTCGAAATAAATCAATTTGGAGCTATTAAAAACCGAATATGACTTTATAATAAAATAATATTTTTATTTTTTCCTAAGGTGCCCCTCTCCTCCCTTATAAAAGGGAACCTCCTCCCTCTCTTCCTCACACCACATTGAGACTTAAAGATCGGCCAAACCCTGAAAAATTATCTTCTACACTTCCCTAGAAACATCCTAGAGGTCCTGGTCTTTTTCAAAGACCAATTTTAGTGCCCTAAGAGGTGGTCTCAAAGAGGCGCTTCAAAGAAGAGGTAATATCTGTTACCGATTCTTTAAACTTTATTTCTTCTTCCACTTCTTCTTATTTAGTTGTTTCATTATGAAGTAATAACATCAGTATCACTCATATACTTATATGTTATTATAAGTATTAGACAACCCTATTTCACCATCTATCCATCGTATGGAAAACGAAATCACCGCGCGTGCGTACCTACAAAATACCGTCTCCATGCCGTGGTGTAATGTTTTTTCCACCACCCCCTTACTTGGATGGGTATAATAGTGTAAATAATAACTATATATGATTATTGTAAAGTGATATTGATTCTTAAATATTATACATACACTCAAATACAATTCCACAATCATGGGAACGATATCATCGCTCGTGCGTACGTACGGAATACCGTCTCCACGATGTGATGCGACTCGTTCTACATGATCTTCATTGCATAATGATTATATAAATGAATTGAATGAATTAATATGATATATATTACACTAATAACATTATGGAAATGTGGTATCTATAACCTAAAGAGAAGAATAAGAATTTATTCAACAAAACACGCATAAGAACAAAAAGTAATAAACACCCGAATAACAAGTAGCAATGAAATATTACTAATAAGAAGCTTTGAATATGGACATACCTGATATAATAACAATGAGTATGATTCTAGAATAAGTCAATGAAATTATTTAATTCATTATACAAGAGGTTTGGACACTTATGAAGCAAATCAGACCTAAGGTAAGGGAAAATATCACAATCTCATTTTTATCTGAGATTGTTTATACTTTGGTATTTACTGGGGTGTATTTTATCATCCACATCCATGTTTCCTCAATATGTAACATTATTTCCATCCACCTACAATTTTTTAAATCCAATTTTACCCTTCGGTGAGTTTTTAGTAAAAGATATGAAAGGAATCTTTTGTTGTTTTTCGTACGAGGTAGTTTTTGACTTTTCCGACAAAAGTACAAGAAGAATGATTTTTTAACTTATACGGCATGGATGGATATTTGAAACATTATTTCCAAGAATCTTCCTTTAAAAGTTTTCAAGTTTATTTTTAATCAACTTCTTTTAGTTTAAAATTGTATGACATGTTAATAAAGGAAAAATGTTTTTGAAGTAGAAATGATATTTTCCTCAAGAATGGAGTTCAATTGTTTTATCAAAATTATTTTCCATCTAAGATAAAATAGGTTTCTATTTCTATCCCTATTATTACATTGATTTTATTATGTTGTGATGGAATTATTTTTATGAATTTATTTATCTTATATGAATTGTTTTATGATGTCATGATGTTTAAGAATCCCATTTTTATTACATGGGTTATGCAATGATGTATGATTTTTTTTGATTTTGTGGAACACATAAGAATGGTATCATTATGAGATGGGTGGGACCGATATCTCCCTCCAATGCATTGGGTAAAGATTTATATCTCATGAGATAGACATGGCTGGAACGGCAGGTTAAACCTGTTCAGTGAATCAGGACTGGAACGAGGAGTGAACTCAGTTTAGAAATGGACTTTGTCCGATAAGATAGTCTTGGCCATGAGTCTTGACTACTAAGAAATTATTCTCTATGATTGTGTGTGTATTCCACAAAGTTTTATGTTTTAATTTATGATTATTGGGATTACATTTCAATACTATGATTTATCCCATGCTATGAAATTATAATCTCTTTTACAGGTTAAGATTTCCAAAATGTTATGTTCTTATGAATATGATGTGATTGATATTTCTTTTGTTTACCCATACTGAGCATTTGAGCTCACCCTTTTGTATGTTTTCTTTCCCCAGGTCAGGAATAAGGTTATTAAGTAGAATATTCCAAAAGGGACTCTAAATATGATGAAATAAATGGGAGACAATGTAGATGCTTTATGAACCAGTTGTTTATGTTTCCTAGTTTCCAAAGACACTGTACCTATACGGTCCTTTCCTGGTTTTGTTATATGTTGTAACAAGTTTGTTTCAATTGTGAAGTAATAACAATGTATTTAAAGAATGCGTCATTATAATGGAACCACTTTGGGACCCCAAGTTCATCTCGTAAGTATATGCATCCCTATGAGGGTTCTCGGAATTAGAACATAATTGGTGGAATCCCTCTTTCTATCCTTTGTTTCAAAACATGAATGGAGTGATCCCTATTAGAATCCTCGATCATAGACTAGTCTCTTTTATAAACACCCATTTCTAGGGGGTTCCACATCCCACATCCCTATCTCAAAAATCTCATAGCCTCCAAGGCCTAAATGGGAAAACATGATAAGTGAGATGTCTAACACCCCATCCCCTTTCCCAGACAATCTAGGTTAATCAAAAATCCCAACCTATCTATCTCCTAGTCTTTATATCCAAGGAAAGGCCTTCACTACATAGGTTGAATATCATGGTGATCGCATGCCATTTCCACCAACCATTCTCATGATACCCATCTTTATAGTTTCCCCACTTTTTCATACATTACTATAATAGGATTATTATAAAAAACAATATAATAGTGTTTCAAAAATAGGATTAGAGGTTTAGTGTCTTGGGAAAATTAGGACCATAGAGAAATTTTGAAAAATAAAATCTAAACATTTATTTAATTCCTTCTTCTCTATATTGTTATTGTCCCTTGAGTTGTACATAGTAAAAGTAGTCACCTGAGGATATACATCAAAGAAATGGGTGAGCTAAAATAACAGTAAGAGGATATATAAGAATACAAAATGATATAGAATGGGGTGAGAATAATCATAACATAATAATCGCAATCATGAGAGGAATTATTAGATAATGTCATGGAATGTGGAAATTAATAAAAATTAAATATCATGTCTTACTCTTCAACTACGACACAAAGTTGTGAACAAAGATAGCATGAGGTTCACAAATATTTCAATTTTCTCATGAGGTAAATCACATTACTCAAAGAATTAGAGCACTATATAATTCCAGGTGGACTTTTCACATCATAACATTTACATTGCGCTATATAATACAATGCACACCTATCACATCATAGAATTTACATTATCATGCATTCCACATAGAACATAAATCAATGTAGGAAATAACCCATTAAAAAGAATGGGTTTCTTTTAATAATGAATACATTCATAAATTGGGTTCCCAATTTAAATAGGTAATAACATACTTGGCATTAGAATCATCAACTGTCATGACCCGTCCCCCGGGGCCCGTGCTGTGACTACCCCAAGCCCACCTTCCATAGGTCAGGGGCTCGTGACTAAGATCGAAAGGAGTATTCCTTAAAACTGGGAAGGAATTGCCTTTATATCCTGTAAACACATGCAACCGAGCACACAACAAGATACGAACACAAGTATACTGTATAGAAAAAAGAGTGCCGAAAGTAAGAGGGGCTAGAATACAAGACCAACAGTAATGGTATAAGTACAATTGAAATAAAATACATCTGAAGAAAGAGAAAGACAGTTACGGGGTCGTCCTCCAAGGTTCCTTCCGGAAGGGTAGATATAGATCACCTCCTCAGCACGCCATGTCCGCCTATATCCTCTGCATAACGACACGCCGTATGGTCGACCTTCGGGCATCGTCCAGTCCTAGCACCCTCAGCCTCGATCAGCGATGTCCGTCATCTGCACCAAACACAACAAGGTGCAGGCATAGCCTGTTCATTGTGAGTATAACGATACTCAATAGGAACCCCGAGACCCTCAAGGTCTCACAAAATCCACAAAGGATAAACCACAAATCATGAAATCAACTGACAACCCTAAATAGTTATATTCGCTTACATAAACCTAATTTATCAAGTATACCCATCACAATCATGAGGAAACACAGGGTCCAACCAAAAAGCCCAAAGATCAATTGTTCCACAAAGGAAGGAATACCACAAAGGTAAGTACCACACATGTACACCACATAGAGGAATACTACCAAGGTATTACCACGAATGAAAGTACCACACATGTGTGAACTCAGCCCACACCAGGTATATCTTAGATACAGTAGTAGAGATGATTAGATGTAACTACTGAATCATCTTAATCTGTTAAGAGGAAGTCCCATAAAGGATACTATATCATTATCAGACCCACAGAGGATCATCATACATCATCAGACCCGCACAGGATCCTAGTACCTTGTTAGACCCACAAAGGATCCTAGTACATCGTCACACCCACACAAGATCCCAGTACCTCGTCTGACCCACACATGATCCTAGTACATCGTCAGACCGATATAAGATCCTAGTACCTCATCAGTACATTTTCAAACCAACATAGGATCCTAGTATATCATCAGTACATCATCAGACACACATAGGATCATAGTACGTCATCAGAATGTCGTGAAACCAACACATGATCCTAGTACATCGTCAGTACATCTTCAGACCCACACATGATCCTAGTACATCGTTAGTACGTCGTCAGACCCACACAAGATCCTAGTACATCATCAGTACATAGTCAGACCCACACAAGATCCTAGTACACCATCAGTACGTCGTCTAGCCCACAAAAGATCCTAGTACATCGTCATTATGTCGTCAGACCCAACAGGATCCTAGTACATTGCCACAACCAGTTACAGGGTTCCCGCACTAAGTTCACTTGTCTCCGAGAGGGTCCACTTATAACGACCCATACATTACATACATTGTTATTACTTTAGAATTGAAGCATAATTATTACAACATATAACAAAACCATGATAGGACCGTATAGGTATAGTGTCTTTAGAAAATGGGAAACATAAAAAACTGGTTCATAAATTATCTACATTGTCTCCCATTTATTTCATCATATTTAGAGTCCATTTTTGGCATATCCTACTTAATACCCTTCTTCCAAACCCGGGGAAAAGAAAACATAAAAAAGGGTGAGCTCAAATGCTCAGTAAGGGTAAACAAAGGAAATATCAATCATAACATATTCATAAGAACATAAGATTTTGAAAAAAACATAACCTGCAAAAGATATCATAATATCATAACATGGGATAAATCATAGTAGTGAAATGTAATCCCAATAATCATAACTTAAAACATGAAACTTTGTGTCATACACACATAATCATAGAAAATCATTTCATATTAGTCAAGGCTCATTGCCAAGACCTTCATAGCGGAAAAAGTCCATTACTGAACCGAGTTCACTCCTCGTTCCCGCCCTGTATCACTGAACCGGATTAAATTGTCGTTCCAGACATTTATATTTCATGAGATATAAATCTTTACCCAATGCATTGGAGGGAGATATAGGTCCCACCCATATCATAATGAAACCATTCTTATTTGTGCCATAAAATCATAAATCATACATCATAGCATAACCCATGTAATAAAAATGGGATTCTTAAACATCATTCCATCATAACATAATCCATATAAAATAAAAGACTTCATAAAATAATTCAATCATAACAAAATCAAATCAATGTAATAATAGGGATAGAAAAAAAACCTTATATTATCTTAGATGGAAAATAATTTTGATAAAACACTTGAATTTCATTCTCAAGGAAAATATCCTTTCTTCTTCAAAAATGTTTCCTTTTCTCCAAATTTCGTGAAATTTTAAAATAAATGGATTATGTTTAAAATACACTAGTAAATGTGTGTAGGATGATTCATGGAAATAAAGCATTATGAAAATGTAAAAACCAGTTCATGACGTATGAGTTAAAAAAACATCCTTCTCATAATTTTGTCAGAAAAGTCAAAAGGATCCTTGTATGGTAAACAATAGAAATATTCCTTTCATAACATGTGGTAAAAGTAAAATATGGGTAAAAATGATTTTAAACATACATGAAAAAACTTTTAGATAACATGGACATGGATGATAAATATAACCCAGAAAATACTCACGATTAAATAATCTCAGATAAAAATGAGATTGGAATAATTATCCCTTACCTTAGGTCTAATATGCTTCATATGAATCTAAACCTCCTGTATAATGGTTTAAATAATTCCATTGACTTATTCCAGAATCTTATTCATAGTTATGATATCATATATGGTCATATTCTTATCTTCTTATTAGTAATATTTCATTGTTACTCGTTATTCGGGTGTTCATTGCTTTATGTTCTTATGCGTGTTTTGTCGAATGAATTCGTATTCCCCTTTTTATGTTATAGATAAACTATTTAAATAATGGTATTTGTGTAATATATATCATATTTATTCATTAAATTCATTTATATAATCATTATTCAATGAAGATCATGTAGAACAAGTCGCATCACATCGTGGAGACGGTAGGTCGTACGTACGCACGAGCGATGATATCATTCCCATGATCGTGGAAATGTATTTAAGTGTATGTATAATATTTCAGAATCAAAATCACTTTACAATAATAATATATAGTTATTTATTTAGACCATTATACCCATCCAAGTAAGGTGGTGTTGGAAAAAAGATTAAACCACGGCGTGGAGACGGTATTCCGTATATACGCACGCGCGGTGATTTCGTTTACCGTAGGATGGATAGAAGGTGAAATAGGGTTGTTTCATATTTATAATAACATATCATTATATGAGGTATACATATGTTATTACTTCATAATGAAACAACTAAATAAGGGGAAGTATAATAAGAATGAAACTTGAAGAAATCGGTAGAAGGTATTACCTCTTTCTCGAAGTGCCTCCTTTAAACATCCTCTTAGGGCACTAGAGTTGGTCTTTTGAGAATAACAGTACCTCTATAATGTTTATATGGAAGTGTAGAAGTGAAATGGGCAGAGATTTACCATGCTTAAAGTCTCAAAGTTGTGTAAAGAGGAGAGGGAGGAGGTGCCCTTTTATAAGGAAGGAGAGGGGCACCTTTGGAATTACAAGAAATATTAATTTATAATAAATTCCAACCCCACTTAAAAACCTCCAAAATTGACTCAATTCAAATATGATATGAGATGGGGTTGTAATATAATAAACCAATAAAATTTAGACATGTTTTGAATTTATTTTAAACCTTATCTAATTGATTTATCCTTATTTAATCTATTTAATTTTATTTGTGGTAATAATATTCTAAATTTTAAATTGATATAATTAATTACTTATGTGCTGTTAATTAGCCATAATTAGATATTCTATGACATTTTAGACCATTTAAATTTAAATTTATAATTTTTAAATATTTTTATGATTTTTAAACAATTTTATAATATGTTATTTTTATAAAATAACAATAGTGTCAATTTTTACACTATTCATTTATTTGAATTTCAATAAAATATATACAGAAGATATGTTCTAACTAAAAGATTTAATAGATTCATAATATGTCATATTTATCTAGATAGTTAGTGGAGAACATTAAATAGTTCATATAATATTTATTTGAATATTTTTAAAACCATTTACTTGATATTTCAATCAATAAAATAATTTCTACATCACTATTGTCTCATCATTAATGATAATTATTTACTCCATAAAAATTATAAATAAATTCATATAATGTATATAATTTTATTAGAGTTTTGTAGACTATTTATATCTGATGTTTCATGAAGTTTATCACTAAATTAAAATTATTATACTTATAAGATTTAATAGAGTGACATATTGTTACTTTCTTTGGTTTTAATAATAATTATATTATTTCATAGTCAAAAGTGCATGAAATGAATCTAGTCCGACCCTTAGGTGATATGGGTAGACTTTTATTCATCAAATAGGATTTTTCAAGTGTTAGAGTAATTTTATAATCTTATTTTTACCCTTAGTTACCCGATTTACCTTTAACTGTAGTAAATAAAAATTACCATAGTTACCATTCATAATATCAAAAAAATAAAAGTAACCTATTAACATAATTTTGACCCACTGAATCCAAATATGGAATCCATTTTTTCAAATTCAACACACATAAGTTGCAGTAATTAATTTAAAATTAATCCCGTTGTTCAGAAAACATGTTTTAAAAGTTAAAACATTGCCAAAGATTGAAATGTTTTTACCCTTGAATTCAATGTAAAATTAATGGTAATGAAATAAATTATATTAAATGGTAAAAATATATTCTATTTGTACTTTAAAACCATTCAATATTATAATTTAACCATATAAATTATTGTGATGAAAAAAGTTGTTTTTAATTAAAATACAGTGTGTTTTTACTATTCATTAAAATATGAAAGTTATCAGAATAATATGAAAAATTTATCCAAAGTAAATTTTTACATCCTGATTCCAAAGGAGAATTTTATTTTTTCAAATTGAACTTATAAACATGTCAAAACTATATTTAAAGCGGGTGCGCCATCAAGAGGTGCAAAAACTGTATTTTTTTAAAATACTTATTTTACCTGAAAAAATTATTCTGTTCTCATACCATGTTCTAGAAAATATGTAAGATGAATAATTATGTTATAAAATTCAAAACTTAGTTAATAATATTCGTAACGGCTAGTCCATAACAATATCATAACAATATATAGTTGTTTAGTGAAACTCGGTATTTGGTACTACACATGCTATTGAGGAAGGTCGCGATTGTTTGTAATGCAAGACAAGCTAATGTTCTATGCAGTGAATGATTCCTTTGATATTGCGTATAAGATAAGACATAAAAAAATATACTTTTCATAAAATATCAAGGTGTTACACAGCTCCTCAAGCCACTGATCGATACTCCAAATGCTACAAAGTCCCCAGAAGAAGTATCCCAAAGGACCTCCACGTAATAAGGGTATCAATGCAACAGACAGTGTGTCAATCGAACTCTCGGTCTATAATTTATTAGCCTTTTAGTCCCAAGGGCCCAGTTGGAATCGTGATTGATCCAACCCAACCGTACCCCAACATTATCCAAACCTCAAGTGGGGTATACCAAAAGGACCATCTCTCTCCAAGGTTTTCGGTGCCGCAGACGGTTCGTCAAACGGACGCCCGATGCCAATGTTATGGCCAAAAGTATGGAATGGGTTGAAATGGGTTCGAGTCCGGTCCGACCCAGTCCGAAAACCCGGCTCGAACTAGTCTGGGCCAACCCGGTCAGGTTTGGGTTAGTCCGAACTACTAGGTTCGGACCGGACCGCGCTGGGCGGCCCAGTTGGCGGCCCAACCCGGGTGGCCCGTGGTGTGGGGTGACCACGGTGCGACGGGGTGGCCGCAGTGCGGCGGGGTGGCCACGGTGCGGCGGTGCGGCTATGGTGCGGCTGTCCACTATGGTTGTTTGGATGGCCATTCGACCTCTCTGCGTGGCACGGTCACACGCCGCGCCTTCACCGGTGGCTGACAGCGATCTGGCCGCCCTTCCCTTGTAGCCGCGGCACAAGGCCACGGTTCTCTTCTGTCAGGGGGCGTGGTCGCATTGTCACCTTCGTTACGGCTGGACGTGGTGCCGGCCACCATTCTGGTTCCCACCGGGTGTCAGTTTCCATCCTCCTCCATCGCGATGAACACACCAACCATGAAGGATGCCGGAGGGATTGGTTCGTGTTCATTTGGACCGCTCCCTCTGCATTAGTTCTGTAGCAGGTGGATCAAGATGATTAATTCGACATAAACACGAATAATAACAAAACCCTTACCTTGTCGTTCATTGGAGGAGATCACAAGGAAGGAGACGAATTCGTTGGGGATGGTGGTGTTGGCGTTTGTCACTCCAGCAAGATGCCTCCGATTTGGGCTCAAGAATCGTCCTTGTTCTTCATTGGATATGGTGTGTTCTTCATTGGTGATGAGTTCCTTAAATGTCTTCCCTTTCACCAATGATTTGTCCCATCCAAAAACTAGTGAGGAGCCAAAACCAATTAAATTAAGTTTACGAATTTAATTTTTTGGCACATTTAATTGACATAATTAATTAAAGGGTGTGGCACAATTAATGTAGAGTAAGTTTAAGAGACTTATCCACATTAAAGAGGGAGTTTAAGGGTTTCTCCCATTATGAGGGTTCGGGTGGTCCTCACATTTATGAATTCAATTTGGATAATTTTAGGATCGGGTGACCCCCACCACCATAAACCATGTTGAGGGGGTTAAAAAATAAAAAGGTTAAACATTTTTATTTTATTTTATTCTTTCAAGAAAAACACAAAAACTAACATTCACCCTCAACCCACTATGGACGAGGAAAAGGTCTCCTTAATAGAATATCAGCGTTGTGATTTCCATGGTGTCCTCAGATTTCAATTTCGAGCACCGGTTTAAAAGTTACAAAAACCCACTCACACGTTTAGTGAACGTACCCAAAAAAAGTCCATAAATTCATTCCGAGCACACTGGGCCTTGGAATCATGCGCCGTCAATTTTTGTGGACTCATAAAATTATATATAATTAAAAAAATTACATGGAAATTCCATGTCTTTACATTCTCCCCACCTTAGGGATTTACCTCCCCGTAAGGAACAACTCAAACTAAGGAAACAAGTGGGGGTACTGAGCACCAAGCTAAGACTCCCGCTCCAATGTGCTCTCCTGGAGGTTCCCGTGCTGCCAGCGAACACACACAAGAGGTATTGACCACCAATGAGGGACATGCTCCTATCGATCCTCAATCTCTACCGAAACCTCCATAAATGTCGCTCCATCATCAATGTCCAGATCACCGTGGTTGATGATGTGAGAAGGTTCGTGCACGTATCTCCTCAGCTGGGATACGTGGTAGACTTCGCCCACCCAATGCAACTGAGGGGGAATTGCTAGGAGGTAAGCCACCTCACGAACTCTACTAAGGACCTGGAAGGGTCCAATGAGCCTCGGAGATTACTTGTCGCCTCGGTCAAATCTCTGCAAACCTCTTCAAGGTGAGACCTATAGAAATACATGGTTTCTATCCTCGAACTCCAGAAGTCTCCATCTCCTGTCGGCATAAGACTTTTACCTGCTCTGTGCAGTCTTCATCCTCTCTTGGAGGATCGGCACTTTATCTGTAGTAGCGCGTATCATCTCTGGTCCCACGAGTGCTAACTCCCCTTGGTTAGTCTAGAAAAAAGGTGATCTGCAAGGTCGCCCATACAACACCTCAAAATGTGTCATCCCAATGGTGGAGTGACAGCTGTTATTGTATGAAAACTCCACCAAAGTCAAGTGATCCTCCCAGCTACGACCGAAGTCGAGGATGCAAGAACACAACATGTCCTTGAGGTTTTGAATGGTCCTCTCAGTCTGGCCATCCGTCTGAGGATGGAAGGAAGTGCTCAAACAAAGCTGCGTACCGAAAGCCTCCTGAAACCCCTTCCATATATAGGAAGTAAAACATGTATCACGATAAGAGACAATAATCGAGGGTACTCCATGTAGCCTCATAATCTCCAACACATAGAGGTGTCTCGAGCTCTCTACTGAACCCTGCTCTCTGATCGGTAGGAAGTGGGACAACTTGGTGACTTGGTCGAAGATCACCTAGATAGAATCATGACCCCTAGATATATGTGTACATCATATCACGAAGTCCATGGATATCCCATCCCACTTCCACTCTGGGACCTCTAAAGGCTGAACTAAGCCTGCTGGTACCTGATGCTCCGCCTTCACTTGCTGACAAGTGAGGCACCGAGAGACAAACTCTACTACTACTTTCTTCATTCCTGGCCACCAGTGCTATCGTCGGATATCCTGATACATCTTCACCACTCCTGGATGTACCACTATAGGGTATTTATGGAACTCCCTCAACACTTCCTCCCGAAGCAGCACTGTTATCATGGTACGTCCTCTGAAAAGGATGACATGCTCCCCACCTTCAGAAAATCCATCAGGTGCCTGTCCTGTGGATATCTGAGCACGTCGAGCCTCGTAGTCAGTATCCTCAAGTTGTGCCTCCCTGACTCACTAAATAAGTGGGGGATTGAGTGTAAGATACTGAAAAAAACATCTCCATCTCAATCCACAAATGATATCTGCAAAGCATCCAGCTGCTCCGTCGGCTCACCTAGCAGTTGTATACTAGATCTTCTGTTGAGTGAATCTGCTACAACGTTCCTCTTCCCAAGAGTATAGAATATCTAAAAGTCATTTTCCTAGAGGAACTCGAGCCAATGTCACTGTCTCAAGTTCAGGTCCTTCTGCGAGAAAAAAATACCTGAGACTCTTGTGATCCGAGCAGACTATAAAACGTTCACCCATCAAGTAATGTCACCACATCTTCAAGGTGAAGACCACTGATTCTAACTACGGGTCATGGGTAGGGTAGTTTTGTTCTTGTTATCTTATTTGTCGAGAACTATACACGATCATTGCTCACTCCTGCATCAGGACACATCCGAGTCCAGTCACTAATGCGTCGTAGTAGACTAGGTACCCAATGCCCTCCTCTGGAAGCCTCAGGATATGGGCACTAATCAGCCTCTGTCTGAGATCCTGAAAACTCTACTAGCATCTCTCCGACCACACAATGGTTTTCCCCTTCTTTTTCAACACTGATAAGGGTGTTTCAACTCTGGAGAAATATGGCACAAACCTCCATTAGTATCCATCCAAACCCAGGAAACTCCATACCTCCATCACACTCCTAGGTGGCTCCCAAGAAAGTACCACCTCAATATTGGGTGGATCCACCATAACTCCAGCCTCTGAGATGTCATTTCCAAGAAGGTGATTCTCTAGGATCTAGAACTGGCACTTTGAGAGATTACCATAAATCTGGTGCTCTCGGATTGTGTCTAGAACTATCTGCAAATGATAGGCATGCTCCTCCTCAATATCCGAGTAGATCAAAATGTCATCGATGAAGACTACTACAAAGCGATCAAGGTGTGGCTGAAATATCCTCTTCATGAGTCCTAGGAACACGGCTGGGGCATTTTTCATGGTGAATGACATAAAGAAGAACTCATAATGGATAGGCCGACATCTAAAATTCATCTTCTGTACATACTCATCTTGCACTCTGAGTTGGTGATAGCCTGATTTGAGGTATATCTTTGAGAACCATCGTGCTTCATTCAGCTGATCAAAGAGGTCGTGTATCCTCAGGAGTGGGTACTTATTCTTCACGGTCACCTGGTTCAGGCGCCAATAGTCAAAAAAATGTCTCAATCTCCCTTCCACATTATTGGCGAACAAAATTGATGTTGCCCAAGGATAAGAACTGGGCCGAATGAACCCTTTCCCTTGTATGTCTTCCAGCTATACCCGCTACTCATGAAGCTCCGCGGGATCCATATGATATGCTGGTGAGGATATTGGTGCCATCCCGGGGTAAAAGTCAATATAAAAGTCCACATCTCTATGAGGAGATTGACCCGAAACATCATTAGGGAAGACATCCATGTACTGGTCCACCACTACAAGATAACTCAGATTCTCCACATCAACTTCTTTGAGGGTAAGGCTTGCCAACTAATGAGTGATCGGCTGCAATTTCCTCCAGGTAAGTCCATCTTGTACTGCAAAGGCTCCCTTCTCGCTGTTGAAGGTAAACCTGGTCCCATCCGTGTCGACACACCACACTTTGCGCCTAATACACTCAATATGACCTTGAACTGTAGATAACCAGTCCGTACCCATGATGACTCCTTAAGGCCTCGATGCCTCTACTAGGAGATCCCAGCCAAATTTCTCACCTCCCAGAGTAAGATCGCACTGCAGAAAAAAGTTCCTAATCGTCGAATCTACTCTCGTAGGAGTCTCTTGCCATAAGGATCGAGCCAATGGCTCTGTCGGAATCTCCGAGCTCTGACAGAGGGTATTTTCAATAAAATAAGGACTGATACCTATGTCTATAATTACTATAGCTAAGGTGGAGTAGACACAGATCATACCTCATATCATCTATGGAGTTCCATGGTCGTAGGCCTCAGCTGCTTGGAGCTGAGGTCTCCCCTGTCCACCTACTCCCTGGGGTCGGGGTGGACCACCTACTGGCGGTAACATCTCTAATCGTCACCCACCGCCAGCTGCATGGCCAGCTCCTCTACCACGTCCACCTGCTCCCTACGGACCTCCTTGGTTGAACCTTTGTCTCTATCTAGTCGGTCATTCGACCGTCTGTTGATCATCCATATGGTGGGATAGATAGTCTTGAGCCATGGGACCTACCCACGTCATGTGAAACACTACATGTTCCTCGCATGACTGGCTCTATCTCTGGTGCCCCGCACAATCGATCCTAAGTTATGCGATTGTCCACCTGTAGGACTGGTCCTCTTGGACCTCTATGACATCTGTCTGCTACCAGCTGTAGAAGATTCCTCTACATGACGACTGGTGGTGGTTCTCTCTGCTGGTGACTGCTAAGGAAGAAAAATCTCCACTAATAGGGATTTCTCTAACACCCCCTACGTTGGAATGATGAGTGAGATCATCGATGCCCTGATCTCCCGCCTGAGTCCCTGCTCGAAGGTCTGGGACCTGAAGAATGGGTCTTGTACTATATTAGTGGAGTTGCGTGAGAGGTCGGTGAAACTCTCTGAGTACTGAGCCACAATCATGATGCCCTGTTGTAGATGAAGTAGCTCCTGTATGCGCACTACACAAAGAGTCGTTGGGAAAAACTCTACCCGAAACAGGCTCTCGAAGTCTACCCAGATAAGTGTCACCTCGTCGTGAACTTGGAGCATCAAGCTCCACAATCTTCCTGCTGATCCTTGTAGATGACTAGTAGCAAGGATCACCATGAGATCTGCTAGTGTCCCTACCAGTCAGATTACTCTCACCATGGCCTCCAACCAATCCTCAACCGCCTATCGGTCAGTCTCTCCCCTGATCCTCGGTATCCTCTGGTGATAGAACTCATGCGACACACTCAAGCAGCATGCACCCTATGCTACTGGGGCTGGTGGCATCAGGGGACCAATGGTTAATGGTACTACTGGTGTCTCTTCTGGTGCCTCTACTGGAAGAGGGCCCTGCACCGAGGCCTCGTCACTCGGTGGGCTACCAGTGCGTACTATACCTTAAACCATAGATGGCTGCCTATGTGGAGGCATCCTAAAAAGAAATAGTTGTGCCACTGTCAATATGTTATACCTGGTGAGATGATTCAAAGAGATCACAAAGAAAAATCATGAAAACACACAAGAAATTAGTGTTTTCGTGCACTGAGTTGGAAATCAAATGTCAGGGTCCTGGTGTATGGATATGTTAGCCATCGCACCCACACTGGATTCCTTAAACTGATAACCACACTCACTACACATAACACTATTTAAGTTAAAAAGAAGATCAGATTCCAATTTTCTATGGTAGAACCGACTCCTCTAATACCAATTTATCACGACCCCTCCCCCGGAGCCCATGTCGTGACTACCCCAAGCCCGCCTTCCATAGGCAACGGGCTGGCGACTAGTACTGAAAGCCATATTCCCTAAAACCAGGATGGCATTGCCTTTATATCCTATAAACACACCCATCCGAGAGCACAACAAGATATGAACACAAGTAAAGTACATAGAAAAAAGAGTGTTTAAAGTAAGAGTGGCTGGAATACAAGCCCAATAGTAATGGTACAAGTGCAATTTAAATACAATACAACTGAAGAAAGATAAAGACAACTATTGGGTTGTCCTTCAAGGTTCCTTCCTGAAGGGTAGGTATATGTAATCTCCTCAGCACTCCATGTCCACCCATCTCCTCTGCGTACCGACATGCCGTATGGTCCACCTTCGGGCACCGTCCAGTCCTGGTACCCTCAGCCTTGATCAGCGTTATCCGTCGTCTACACCAAATAGAACAATGTGCGGACATAGCCCATACAAGGGTGAGTATAATGATACTCATTAGGGACCCCAAGAACCTCATGGTATCACAAAGTATACAAAGGATAAACCATAAATCTTGAAATCAACTGACAACCCTACTTAGGTATATGCCCTTACATATACCAAAGTTATCAAGTATACCCATATCAATCATGAGGAAACACGGGGTCTAGCCCAAAATCCCAAAGCTCTAATATTCCAAAAAGGAAAGTACCACACATGTACGCCACACAGAGGAATAGCACCAAGGTATTACCATGAAGGAAAGTACCACACATGTACAATCTTAGCTCACACTAGGTATATCTTAGATACAATAGAAGAGATGATTAGATGTAACTACTGAATCATCTTACTCAATTAAGAGGCATACCCACGAAAGATCTTATATCATTATCAGACCCGCATAGGATTGTAGTACAAGGTCAGACCCACATAGAATCCTAGTACCACATCAGACCCACACAAGATCCTAGTACATCGTCAGACCCACACAGGATCCTAGTACCTCTTCATACCTACACAGGGTCCTAGTACATTGTGAGACGCACACATGATCATAGTACCTCTTTAGTACATCATTATACACATACATGATCCTAGTACATCGTTCCTACATCGTCATACCCAGAAAGGATCCTATTACACCATCAGTATGTCGTCAAATCCACCCAGGATCCTAGTACATTGTCAGTACGTCGTCAGACCCACACAGGATACTAGAACATCGTTAGTACGTCGCCAGACTGACACAGGATCCTAGTACATCGTCAATACGTCATCAGACCCACACAGGATCCTAGTACATCGTCAGTACGTCGTCAGACCCGCAAAGGATCCTAGTACATTGTCAGTACGTCTTCATACCCACACATGATCCTAGTACATCGTCAGTACGTCATCAGAACCACACAGGATCCTAGTACATTGCCAAAACTAGCTACATGGTTCCCATGCTAAGCTCTCATATCTCCAGGAGGGTCCTCTTCTCAATCCACTGGTCGATACTACAACTTCCATGAAGTCCCATGAAGTAGTATCCCAGAGGAACACCACATAATAGGGTTCTCAACGCAACAAATGGTGCGTCAATCGGACACTCGGTCTGTAAATTATTAGCTTTTTAGTCCCAAGGGCCCGGTTGGATTCGTACTCGATCCAACCCAACCATACCCCAATATTATCCAAAACTAAATTGGGGTATACCAAAAGGACCATCTCACTCGAAGGTTTCTGGAACCGCATATGGTTTGTCAAACGGATGCTCGGTGCTAAAGTAATGGCCAAAAGTATGGAATGGGACGAAACTGGTCTGGGTCCGGTCCAACTCGGTCAGACCGGCCTGGCCCGTTGGGCGGCCCGACCCACACGGAATGGAAAACGGTGCAGCGGGGCCACCCTGGTGCGCTGGGGTGGCCACGGTGCGGCGGTCCACCGCGGCTGGCCAGATGTCCAGTCGTCCTCTCCGGGCGGCGTGGTCGCACGCCATGCCTTCGCTGGCGGCCGACAGTGACCGGGCCGCCCTTCCCTCGCCTCCGCGGCACAAGGTCATGGTTCTCTTCTATCGGGGGGCGTGGTCATGCTATCACCTTCGTCGTGGCCGACCGTAGTGTCGGTCGCTGTTCTCGTGCCCCACTGGTGTCGGTTTCCATCCTCCTCCATTGTTATGAACACACCAACCATGAAGGGCGACGGGGGGATCAGACCATGTTTGTTTGGCCCGCTCCCTCCACATTACTTCGGTAGAAGGCGGATAAAGATGATTAATTTGATGGAAACACAAATAATAACAAAAACCATACCTTATCATTTATTGGATTAGGTCACAAGGAAGGAGACGAATTCATTGGGGATGGTGGCATCGACGTTCGTCGCTCCCGCATGATGCCTCTGATCTGGGCTCAAGCGTTGTCATCGTTCTTCATTGGAGATGGTGCATTCTTCATTGGAGACGAGTTCCTCCAATTTCTTCACTTTTTCCAAAAATTTCTCCCAACAAAAAATAAGTGAGGAGCCAACACCAATTAAATTATGTTTACCAATTTCATTTTTGTCACATTTAATTGACATAATTAATTAAAGGGTGTGGCACAAATAATGTGGAGGATGTTTAAGAGACTTATCCACATTAAAGAGGGAGTTTAAGGGTTTCTCCCATTATGAGGGTTCGGGTGGTCCCCACCTTTAGGAATTCAAATTGGGGGGTTTAGACTTGGGTGGTCCCCACCACCATAACCCATGTTGAGGGGTTTCAAAAATAAAAATGTTAAACATTTTTATTTTATTTTATTCTTTCATGAAAAACACAAAAACTAACATTCACCCTAAACCCACTACAGACGAGGTAAAGGTCTCCTTAAGTGAATACCGGCACTCCATGTTCAACGGTGTCCTTGGATTTTAATTCAGACCACTGGTTTAAAAGTTACAAAAACCTGCTCTCACGTTTACTGAACGTACCCGAAAAAAAGTTCAGAAATTTATTCTGTGCACACCGAGTCAAGGAATCACGCAACATAAATTTTCATAGACGTGTAAAATTATTATATAATTAAAAAAATACATGTAAATTCCGCGTCATTACATCAACCTTGAGTGAATAAGAAACAATCTTAAGATTTAAAAGGTGTGTTTTTTTTGAAAGAAGAGTTCTTTTGGAAAAAATTATATTTTGTAATAAAATAAATTAGAAAACATTTATATCTTATAAAAGAAATTATAATGATTAAGAAATCATATTTATGGAATATCAATACTAAAAATGGGGTGTAGGAGGGAAAATCCAAAGAAAGAGAGTGGGGTACGGGAATTCCCCTTACCTTATGTTCGAATGATTTATTCACAGTAACATCCGGTATAATAACACTATATTAATTAATTAACAATTAAATAACCATTTTTACATTATTTTTATTATTAATGGTTTTATTAAGTACATTTTTGGCCTTTTATATGAGTTATAAAGTTTAATTTTAGCGTTTTAGTGCATTCCTTTTCAAATTTTTCTTCATTAGTTTACCTGTATACAAGAATTGAAGTTCGTATAAAATGTGGATAAAAATAAAGAAGTTTTATTATATGTCATTAATTATCTTACATAAGTTTAAATGATCTTATAAATAATTTTTTTTATATGGTATGGGGATCAATCATTAGATAAATGTTAATTATGATCTTTTTAGGATAATTTTTGTGTTTTTCGATCACAATGAACTCATTTTGTTTTATCATTTAATATTATGTATATATGTTAATTCTAGAAAATAATGATGTTTTTAAAATAGATTTTAAAATATTTTTTCAACAATTTAATTTTTTTAACAGACTTTAAGGTGTTAGTGGAAAATTAAACTTCATCTCCACGGATATCGGTAAATTTACTCATCACAGGAAGCGATTTAGTTTTCTAAATAGAAGAGAGAGAGGGAGGAGTTTAACGATTGATATTAGATTAAAATGATATAACTAAAGTATATAAAACTTAATAGAGTTATCATTCTAGTTGGATAAGAGAAATTTAGGATAAGATAAAAAATGAAATGAAATTGAAAATAAATTAAATGAAAAAGGAGGAGGTTTTTACCTCTTGGATTTATCCTCTTGAGATCCTCCTTAGGGAAAATGTTTTGGTATTTTTATAAGTCCAAGATATAATAGGAATGGGGGAGGGGATAATTAAGAGTATTGGGTAGAATTTGGGCAAGGATCAATGCTTTATAGGTGTGAGGAGAAGAGGATTTAATCGGTGCTATTTGTAGTGTAGGAGGGGGGTGTTTTCTCATTATTTAATTCATTAGTATTTTATATTTTTCATGCCAAGATATAGTTTTGATTAATGATAATAAATATATTAATTTGATCATGTGAGTTCTAAAAAATGGTTCTTAATCCATCCATGACTAATGAAACAATGTATTTAAGTAATAATGTATTTATACCAAAAATTATTGTATTGTACTATTCACCAAAAATTCTAGTATTTCAAAAAAATCCCAAAAATTCTACCCAAACATTTTTTAACATTTATAATTAAAAAAAGAACAAAATTTTATGAAAATAATTTTCAGAATATTATTAATTTAATTTTTAATTAAAATCATCATTTACTTGGAAAATACAGATTTTAAAATTATAACTGATTTTATATCAATTTGAAATAATACATAACATCTAATAAAATTGTCTAAAAACCATAAGACATAAAAATTATAATTTATGAATGTATTTTGTTAAAAGAAATTTTCTTTTAAATTATTAAATTAATAATAAAATTGTAATTAAATATTTATGACCTACAAAAACACCAACACATAATTAATCAATTTTAAAACATTTATTTACTTATACTATGATATAATTATATCATGCTTTCATTTATAAGATTCATAAATTTTATTTATACTTTAATGGGTGATAATAATACTCATTTTTTCAGGTTACAATTCATACGGTTCGTATTACTATTGCTAAGGTCAAGTTACTATTTCGTCGGTATCAGTGCCTTCACTTCTAGAAATAATTCTTATTTCATTAATTATTTATTTATAAAGTTTTTATTATAGTATATAAGTTATTTTATATGATTTATAATCCTTGACATTACTATAAGAAGTGATAAATCCAATTGATAAATTTTTTTGTTGTTACATTCTTCCCCCCTTTGGATATTTGTCCCTCTAAATTTACTTTTACATAAACAGGTGAGGGAACTTCTCCTTCATCTCCTCCTCCAATTCTAAAGTTATTTCTTCATACTTTTGGTTCCTCCACAAAACTTTTAAAAAATGGGATATCTTTTTGTGAAGAACTTTGTCTCTCTGGTCCAGAATCTTTACTAGCTTCTTCTCATAAGAGAGATCATCTCCCAGTTGTACCACATCTGAGTTCAATACATGTGAGGGATCTGGTATGTACTTCCTCTAGAGTGATAATTGGAACACATGAGAAACTTATCGTATATTTTGTGGAAGATTAATCTGATAGTCCATGACTCCTATGTGATCAAAGATCTCAAAGAGGCCAATGTATATTTGGATTATCAACCCATTCTTTCCAAACCATATGACTCTCTTCAATTGTGATATTCATAGGAAGATTTTATCTCCAAATTCGAACTCCAAGTCCCTTCGACGGTTGTTAGAATATCTCTTTTTATGACTATGAGAACCATTGATATGTTTCTGGATATTTTAAACCTTCTCTATCATCTATTATGCTATATCAGGTCCAAGTAGTTTCTTTCACCAACCTCAACCCAATAGTTTGTATTTCTACATCATTTTCCATAAAGAGCTTCATATGGAGCCATATAAATACTTGAGTGGAAGATATTGTTGTATGAGAAATCAACCAATGTGATTTGATGATCCCATAATCATTTGAATTATAAATAGTAGTCTCTTAGGATAGCTTCAAGCGTCTGAATAGTCCTTTTAGATTGGCCACCAGTTTGGGGGTGATAGGTTGTGCTGAAATTTAATTCAGCACTCAAAGCATGATGAAGACTCCTCTAGAATTTAGATGTGAACCTGGGAACATGATCAGTGAAAATCGAGAGAGGAACCCCATTTAATCTCACCATTTACTTCACATATATCTTTTCAAGTGGTTCAATAGAGATATCTTATCGAATAACAGTAAAGTGGACACTCCTAGTGAGTTGGTCCACCACAACCCATATCGTATTATTTAATTTGGATTTCTTTGGTAGACTCATGAAAAAGTACATAGTGACATTCTCCAGTTTACACTATAGGTATATGCAATGGAAGTATCATACCTTTAGAATTTTTTTTCCCAGATTTAACTTTTTGTCATATCAAGCACCTTCAAATATATTGAACTATCTACTTCTTCATATTGTCCCACTAATAGTGTTCTCAGATATCATGGTACATCTTGGTACTCCTGGGATGGATAGAGAAATTTGATCTATGTGAATTTTCCAATAAATACCTCTTTATCCCAGGTGATGATGGATCAAATAAACTTGTTTTAAAATGAATCACACCATCATCTTTGATATGGAACTCTTTCATCTTCCCTTACATTACTTCATTCACCTTCTTTTGTAACTTTGGATCATCCCTATATGCCACCTTAATATTCTTTTGGATATATGGTTGGGAAATAATTATCAAAAGTTATGATTTATTCCATCCTATTATGATTACAAAACTCATCCTTTTAATATCCATTAATATTGATTATTTCTCAATCTGAATCATGGATGGAGTAGAAGGTTGTTTTTTCTAGGAGAATCAACTACCTTATTTTCCTTATAGGGATGAAAGTAAATAGAGAAATCATAGTCTTTGATTATCTATGACCATATAATTTGATGAATGTTGAGATCTTTTTGTGTGAATATATAATTTATGTTATTATGATCATTATATATGTCATACTTCTCACCATAGAGGTAGTGCCTCTAGATTTACAAAAAAAAATCTTAGTTTCTAACTCCAGATCATGCATCAGGTATTTCAGCTCATGGATATTCAACTACCATGGGGCATAAGCTATCACATTATCATTTTTCATGAGTACACATCCCAATAATGTCTTTTAAGAATCATTTTATATCACAAAACGTTCTCTGCTATTTTGTAATGTGAGTACAGGTGAAGTGATCAGCCTCTTCTTTATCTCTTTGAACCTTTCCTCACATTATTCTGTACAGACAAACTTTACCCCTTTCCTTATTATCTTAGTTACATATCGTGAAAATCGTGATAAATTTATCACAAAATGTCAGTAGTAATTAGCTAATCCTTGAAAACTACATATTTATTTGATATTAGAGGGTCTGGTCCATTCCGCAATTTAATTTGTTTCTGAAGGTTCCAAAAAAATTCCCTCACTTGTGATCACATGTCAAAAGAATGTGACATGATACATCTAAAAGTCACACATTCTAAACATGGTGTAAAATTTAACACTCTTTAACTTCACCAAGACAATCCTTATATATTATTGATGTTCCTCCTTACTCTTGGAGTAGATCAAAATATCATCAATAAACACCACCATAATGTTTTTGAGGCAATTTCAGGACACTCTATTAATAAAATATATGAAGATTAAATGGGAATTATTAATACTGAATGGAATCACTAGGAACTCAAAGTGCCCATAACTTGTACAAAAAGCAGTCTTCTGAATATCTTCCTTCTTCATATTTAGCTGATGATATCAAAAATAAAGATCCACCTTTGATAATTACTGAGCTCCCAGTAACTAATAAGAAAATTTATAAATCCTTGTAAGGGGATTATTTTTCTTTATAGGGATCTTATTGAGTTACTTATAATCAATACATAGCCGCATTGATCCATCCTTCTTCGCGACTAAATGAATCGGTACACCCCAAGGTGATACACTAGGGTGTATGAACCTTTTTCTCAAATGATTTTACATCAGCTTCTTTAACTCCTCTAGTTTGAGAGGATAAATCCAATAGGGACACCTTGAGATATGAGTATCTCTGGGTATGATTTCTTTTGATAACTCTTCCTCATATTCTAATGAAGTCTGGGATACTCTTTAGGAAATACATTACTCTATTCCCTCATGATGGGAATTTCTGCTAGGTTGAAACTTTCCTTTGAATCAACCATTTGAGCAATGTATGCTTCTTCACAGGGAATCAACACCCACACCATTGAAGGATTTTAAAAGGGAGATTCATGATCTTGATTTCATTTGTAGAGGAGCATGGGATGGTTTGGTATATGAAAATATATTTCCTTTTCCCCAAATTTGATTTGTTCTCTCTATAAATAGATCCAATGCATCCCAATATAGCATCAAATTCCACCAAGGGAAGTATTTTGAGAGTCTCTTGAGAATCCTCTCACATATTCCAACTTGGGAAGAGTCCAAAACTTGGGTTTCAATGATTTCACCACTTAGTTTTTTTCAAATATCAGTACTTCAAGGTTTCGGGGCTCTGATTCAATAGTTCTAGAAAACTTTCAAGATATAAAGGAATGAATGAAACTAAAATCAAATAATACATTCTCATTCTTGAGTGAATAAGAAGTGTATTGTGTATGACTTCATTTTCACGATCCACTTCTACAGTAGTGATGGAATATACCTTCCCTTACTTCTTTGGCTTTAGTGGCTGATGATGCTGATTACCCTCATGAACTAGAAGTTTAGTGAACCAGCTTTCAAAATTACCTTGCTCTATATACTACTATCATTGGACCATGGGTGGTTATCTCCCCTCATCCAACACCTTTTCCTTCTTCCTCATGTCTTTTTGGGATTCATGATCTTGGTGGACTTCTCTACCAAACATGATGCATTTCCCTATCCCTTTGAGGAAATTACCATGATGATTCATTTCAAAGAAATTCAATGTGGGTGGTTTATTTTTCTTTCTACTGTTCTCATTAGTTCATCTTTCTTGAAACTCAATCTTTCATTTTATATCCCCATAGCCATGGGACCATTCTCAAATCTCTATCTACACTTTAATATCACATTGAACAAGATCTTCATAACTCCTAATGTATTGAATTTCTTAATCCATTCGGAAGTGTGATTTTAATCCTATAATGAATCTACAAATTTTACTAACATTGTTGACTACAGAACCTTAAGCATACCTTGAAATCCTTTTGAAATTGCTTTATATTATTTGTTATATTATCCTTACTTTTTCTCCATCTCAATAAATTCTCTCTCCATATTTGTTCAAAGTGATCAAGGGAAATACTTTTTAAGAAACATTATCTTAATGTATTCTCTCTCTATCTATTTAATTTCATCATTTGGCTTGGTTTTCTTAATCAAATCCCACTATTGATTGACCTCTCAATCTTAACTGTAAATGGGTAGAGTCAGCTTCTCCATCTCAGAATAGTGAAGTATAGAACTTGTCTTCTCTATTGAGTTAACTCGCTATTCTACGACTAATGGATCAAAAGTTACACTATAAGTCATTGGTTTTTTCTGCATAAACCACTCGATGACCAGTTGTTCCCTCTTAGGTGATGACAGACATTCCACATTATTCAGTTTACTGTTTATAACCTGAGATAGCTAGTTATGAACCACCATGAAATTTTGAACTCAATCTAACAAATCATTGGGGATGTCATTCGGGCAATCACTGCATTTTCCCTCATATGAGTTTTTTTCATAGTTTCTCCTAGTTCCCACCATTTTCTAAAATAGAAAAGTTAAGAACAAAACATAAGTACAAAATTTATCAATAATTTATCCCATTTTCGAATTAACTCTAATGGTATATCTTATGGGATACATATATTTATCATTTTCTAAAATAAATCTCATTATGTTCTCACACATAATTAGTGTCATAATCTGGGTTTTCATAAGGGTTCTCTAATCCAAATTCCCAAATTAACTTATTCGTTTATTGATAGCAACTATATAGACCTGCCTTTTTATTTCATTAATGTTACATCATTCTATTTAAAAACTACCTAATAGTGTTACACAACCAGGATCCATAGGATTAGTGTATTGGGAACTTTAGGACCATAAAAAACATTTACAAAAATAAAACACAAACATTTATTTAATTCCTTCTTCTCTAGCTCCTTATTTCCCCTTAAGTTTTCCTTAGTACGATAGTCACATGGGGATATACATCAATGAAATCGGTGAGATAAAATCCCAGTAATAGGATAGATAAGAACATGAAATGATATAACATGGGTTTATAATAAAAATAACATAATAATCATAATCATTATAGGAATAATTTTATAAATTCTTGGAATATGGAAATGCATAAAAATAAAACATCATGTCTTAGCGGTCAACTAACACACATAGTTGTGAACAAAGATAACATCATGTTCACACATATTTCACTTTTTTCATGACATACATCACATTACCCAATGAATATGGGGACTATATAATTTTTGGAATACCTATCACATCATAACATTTACATTGTGCTATATAATTTTGGGCACACCCATCACATCATAAAATTTACATTATTGTGGACGGAACATATAACGTTTATAAATCCTAGAAATAAACCATGGAATGTAATAATTTACATTTAATAAATCATATACTAATAACATGGGTTCACAAATTAAGGATGACATATCATACATTATATAAGAATCATCAACCTTGAGTGAAGAAGAAACAATCTCGAGAGGTAAAAGGTATGTTTGTTTGAAGTAATAGTTCTTTTGGAAAAAATTGTGTTAGTCATAAACTCAAATAGGAAAAATTTATATCTCAAAAAAGGTTAGATAATGATGAAGAAATGATATTTATGGAATATCCATACTGAAAATGGGGTGTAAGAGGGAAAACCCAAAGAAAGAGTGTTGGTTTCGAGAATTCCCCTTACCTTATGTTTGAATGCTTTCTTAAATTTAATGTGATATATAATGACATTAGATTAATTAATTTGAAAAAATAAAGAACAATTGTTACATTAATTTTATTCATTATGGTTTTATAATTTTCATTTATGGGCTTTTCAATGAGTTATAGAGTTTAATTTCAACATTTGGGAGCATTCATTTAGAATATTTTCATGATCGGTTTGCTTGTATGAAAGAATTCAAGTTCATGTAAAAAGTGGATAAATAGATAGAATTGTTTTTATTTTCATTTAACGATCTCATAGAATTTCAAATGATCTTATTATTAATGTGGTTATATGGTATGAGGATTAAGTATTAGAGAAATGTTAATGTTGATTGTTTTAAGATAATTTTTGATGTTTTTCAATCACAATGAACTCATTTGGTTTTATCATTTAGTATTATGTAAATTTTTTTGTTCCAAAATAAAAAGTGTTTTTAACATAAATTTTAAAATGTTTTTCAACCATTGAATGGATTTATTAATAGCTTTTACGGTGTTAGAGGAAAATAAAAGTGCATCACCTACGATGTCGGTAAATTGACATATCATAGGCGAAAATTTCATTTTTTGAATAAAAGAGTGGGATGGAGTATTTAAAGGATGGACTTATAATTAAAATTATATAATTAAATTATATCAATCATACTATAGTTATCGTTCCATTTGGATAAGAGAAAGTGAGGAGAATATAATAAAATAAATGAAATTGAAATGAAATTAAAAGAAAAAGGAAGAGGATTACACCTCTTGGATTTATCCTACTTGAGAACCTCTATAGGGAAAAGGTTTTTTCATTTTGATGAGAAAAATAGCTCCTGGATGTTGGGAAGGTTCTAGGGAAGAGTTTTGGGAAACATTTGTGAAAGGATCAAAGCATGAGAGGTGTGAGGTGAAGAGGGGTGAGGGGTGGTAATTATAGTGGAGGAGGGTGAGTTTTCTCAATATTTAATTCATTTGTTTATTATTTTTCTCAAGACAATCCATATCATTGATTCTTGAGAATAAATATAGCAATTTTATCATTTTTTTATAACCAATGGTTCTTGAATAATCTATGACTCAAGGAATAGTGTATTTAAGTTATATGGTATTTATACCATAAATTATCAGATTTTACAATTAACAAAAAATCAAGTATTTTAAAAAAACACAAAAATTTCTATGTAACCACTTTTCTACATGTATAATTCAAAACTGAACACAATTTTATGAAAATAGTTTTCAAAATATGAGTAATTTAATATTTAATTAAAATCATCATTTACTTCGAATATACATATTTCAAAATTAGTCTCATAAAATTATATTAAAATAATAAGAAATATAAATTTTAATTTATTAATAAATTTTAAGAAAATAAATTTTCTTTTATATTATTAAATTAATCATAAAAATGTTATTAAATATTTATTACTTATAAAAATACCAACACTTAATTAATAATTTTTAATACATTTATTTAAATTGACTATGATATAATTATACCATAATTTTATTTATAAGATCCAAAAAATTTATTTAAACTTTCATGGGTGAGGATACTATTCATTTTTTTAGTTTACAATTCAATAGGTCATATTACTATTCCTAAGGTCAAGTTACTATTTCATCTTTATTGGTTCCTCAACTACTAGAAATACTTCTTATTTCATTAATTATTCCTTTATAAAGTCTTTAATATGGTCCATAAGTGATTTTATGTGATTTATAATGTATTTAATTAATATAAGAGGGGTTAAATTCTATTGATAAATGTTTGGGTCATTACAGTCTAGGTCACTTCCCATATTTCTTTTAAAATACCTCTGGATTTGATTACTAGAGGATAAAACTCCCCATAATAACTCACTCACCCTAAATCACCTCTTGAAAAATCACCCCAACGGATCAACTATCATTTTCTACATAAAAAGTGTCTCATAATGGAATCATGATTTGTCCAATTTTTACATCATATAAAAAACACCCAAAATCCTCAAATGGGTAACAAGGGTACAATACACAACATGTACCTAGATTATATGACACATACTCCAGAAAACCTCCACCTTGTCCAAGTACTTATACCTGGATTGGGAACACTCAAGGTCTATTCATTTTCTACTACGTAGCTAGGGAACACATGGGATCTGGTTATGTACTATTACACAGCCAAGGCATACATAGGGTTTAGTCATGTAATGTTATAAGACTGTGTTTCCTTTATATGGGGTGTTCTTCCAATGTACTTGACCATATGGCCATGTAACACTAAATAGATTGGACTCTATGTACATGGTGTGTATTCCCCAAAAACTTCATATTCCCCCCAATAATACAAAAACCTGATTTGTGTTCTAGAAACTACATGCCATGCGATTGGGTCTTCCAAATAGGAACCCCTATAAACATCCTAAATCCCCTCTTTTTACCCAATTAAGGACATATTGGCCTAAAGGGGGGGATTAATAGTTATAATAGGGATTTTAAATTTGAAAACATGAAATACAAGGGGATCATGTCCTAAAACATAATACTCATCCTAACTCTAGTAGAATCGACTGATGTTTCGGTCTGACCTGCACTCTGTAGCAATCGCATGGTGATCCAACACCTCTTGAGCTCAGTAGTGGTAGCTCTTTTCTCCCTCTACCTATTTTATCCATCTTTATCTCTTGAAAACATGAACCAAGAACCCAAATGGGTTTTATACTATATTAATGTTGTAAGAGGAGAAAATAAATGTCGAAAAGAAAAGTATAAGAAAGGAAAAGTAGATATGAAAATAAAAAAAGGGGGTCTAAAATAACCTTAGTGCCTGTGTAAGGTTTATGGCTTGCCAAAGAAAAACTACCCATTATAGGCTCAACCATGGAGGTAAAATATCAATCTTAAAATTCATTAAAAATACATCACTAAATAGACATTAATGAATAAATTAATATTTAATAAATTTAATATAAAATATTCAATGAAAATTAAAATTTCATAGATTTTTACAAAACTTCTATCCTAGGGTAAAAAACCTATTCCAATACCAAAATAATATTAGAAAAATAATTTCAAGATCATATATTATGTGAAAATGACCATCTTAAACCTTATTATAATTTGGAAACAATCATTAAAAATTTACCCATTTTCATAATTTATAAAATATAGAGTTTTAAAATCTCCCCTACATTGCACATTTTTTCCTGAGAATCCTAAATGGCCCAATATTAGCCATGATCTTACTCAAAAAAAATTCAAAACTGATGTTATCTTGACTATCCACCAAATGGTATCAAATCACCCCTCTCCCAACATGAGATACATTCATCAACGACTAATCTAATTCTCTCTACCACGATTGTGTCCTTATCATCACCTCATGGTCCAAACATCAAACCCAATAGAAAACACTCAATTCGTTACCAATCCTATTAATTTAATGTGGAGAAACTAATCACACTTGAGTTTTATAATGAAAAAAACAACCACCCATCATCATCTCACCATAAATGGAAACCTTCACACATAAAAAATCACTTAAAACAAGGATCAAATCGGCCAATGGCCTTTGATTCTCTCCCCACCATAAGGCTTTCCATACACCAATCCTTGAGTGCCATCCCTAATAAGTCCACCATGGCTACACCACTCGAACTTCCAATAAAAAAACAATGGACCTAAACATTGTCCAATCGACAATATACAAAACCCTCAAACACATTCCTTCACATGAAAATGATTTATCCTAAAAATCCAGGGCTAACACCACCCTCCTCTTTAAAAAAGAGTGATTTTAAAAGAACCTCTCATAGTCTCTCATTCTCACATGAGCCAAGAATAATAACCCACGGATAAAATTACTAAACCACTGGCCATGATTTTCACATAGGTTAGTTCTAACAAGTTGGATCACCCTTAGCAATCCACATCAAAATCAAGAATAGTTCCCATTCCAAAATTAACCACACTTTTTTCAACAATCAAGTGACATTCCATGTCTTGATTGTCCATCCTTACTCTCACTCACGTACTAAAATTCCACCAAATAATAAGGTCGGGAACTTGAACAGTACATCCCTCAAAATATCCCCTTGATATGAAGAAACTCTTGGTGATACACATTCTAATACACTCTCACTCAAGGTTTTTCCCACATAAAATAAATCCAACAAATCACCATGCCCAAACCATAAAAACTTTTTCAACTCTCGTGAATTTATATAAATAGATAGTATGTAATTTTCCTTCCAACATCAAAAGAATACATAGATCTAAGGCCAAACCATCTCATTGATTTACCTAGATCATCAAATAATTTATAACTCATTAATACTGGGTTGCATATCAGGGTATCTTGGTCTCCCACCAAGACCAATGGTGAAGTCTCAAAAAAGATCACTACTCAGATAATGTTATATATTCCCCATGTCTTAGTAAACCATGATACCATACATTATGAAATCCCTCTAGATGGTACTATATCCACAATGTAATCTTAGTCCAAAACCATAATCCCACCCAGAAACCAAATCTAATCGAGCATCTACCTATGGTAAAACTCCATGGAGAATCCAAACTTCTTGTTGATTGCTATCATGACCAATTTTATCTTTCTAGATGATTAGAACATTGGGAAACCATAAACAATCTCTCGACTAATTATACTTTCATTATTAACTATATGAGAAAAACAATATAGGTTGTTACTATAAATTTTAATAACTAAATCATCATGGAACATTCAACCAACGTCACCCTATAAGAGATTCACATCACGAAAAATGCCATTACTCAATTCAGATAAGTAGATTTATATTCCAACCTATATAGGAAAATGATATATATGTTTTTGCTATAACTTTATGAAAACAATCCAATGAGAAAAATGCACCAGGTGTTTCCTACTAAGGCATTATGTGCCTCACTGACTCACTAGGTTCACCTTGAGTCCAATGCACCGAGGGACCTTATCATCATCATTATCGACAAGTGTCTCAGCATAGATCTATATAACCAATCATACTTAGGAAAACATATATAGATCATCCTATATGAGGTAAATGAAACTAATTACTTATACATGAAAATTTCATATGAATGTTTGCAGAACCATTAAATATTTGAAGACATCATCCATGTTAGAAATCACACTATTAGTCCCCTATATGTATTGTGAATATTGCATTCCAATTAATGATAAATGATACACAACTTTACACTATAGGTTAAGATAAAAATAAAATAACTAACATATTTATAATTGGAAAATAATTATAAATCCAAAAAAATATAAATCTCATACATAACGTCTTTCACCTAAATTTAGAATTACATTCAACTGTAACATCACAAATCCAGAAAATCAATCTCAACCCCCAGGAAAATAGGAATTCCTACTAGTGAAGGTGTTCATGATGCACCAAACTGATATCCATCACAAGTCTCAACATATTTCTATATCTCCTAGCTACTATTACCATAATAGTAAGACTAGACAAATACATCTAATACACATTTGTAATGTTCCACTTCCTCAGACTAGTAAATAGTACTCTGACCGACGATTTCACTACACCTCAGATGCACCTCATCGTATTCTAGAGGATTTCAAGTAGGAGTTGGATTCTATGGTGGTAATATGAGGAGACTATACTAACATATAAGAGTGAAAAATAACATTAAAATAACTATGCATCACACACATCATAGTATAAAATTATATTTAATAAATTGAACGTGATATAAAGAATGAAATGTAGTAAAGGCCCCAAAAACCATACCAATCACACAACAACCAATATATCACTATGATGATCACATATATAAAATAAATAGATCAAAAGAAATACACTAGTCTTTACTTCTAACTCTGATGCATGCCACAAACCCATTTTCTAAAACCCCTATTGAGATTATCTAGGTCGATAACAAGACTCCACATTAGTGGATCTACTCGATCATGAAACTATAGACATATTCCCTAACTCTCATGCATCATTTCTTGGCCTAATAGAATACATATGGTCTAAATGCACACCATGGTAAATATTTAGGGGGAGAGAAATGAATATTAGTAGCCCTTCCTCAATAGTGAACCTATATCCTACTCTCATAAGTGAATTCTCATGAAATATGTCAAGCCTAACTGAGAATAAACTAGAATAAAAATAAAATAAAATTACCACTAATCCTTAGGTATGTGACCCCGATTGACTATACCTGCTTCAGCCAGTGCTTGGGTGTCTCTAAGAATATCTTGAAGACCATTACACCCAAGTAACAAGGGGATCCAAATCCATGGAAACACCCACCGGTCCCCATGAATACAAAGACCCTTCCCACAGTAGTCCTATCATTCAAGTTAGAAATCTATGGTAGATATTATTAGTATACTTGAATCCAAGTCAGGAAAGATACAATGACATAACCAGACCTAAACCACACCATAACAACCATATCACATCATCTCTAAGGGAATAAAACTGTTCCAATATAAATAAAATAAAACAAAACATATCATGGTTTGGAGAAATTCCCATAGTCGTTATCATCACCTCATCCTCATCAGGGGTTTTACACATATGTTTGAGTCCTATGAGACACCTACCACCATCTCTGACCAAGAACATTTTTTGATTCAATAAGGTTTTCCTTTTGAATTTTCCATTCCCTCTCATTTTGAAAATCAGAAACACCTTATCTTAAAGCAAATGTGATTTTACCCTATATTTTACTTCTATAATAAAAATTTCCTTACCCAAGGAAAAATACCCTTACCTATACTTCATTGCTCAAATCATAATTTTTCTTAAGTATAAAAATCAGATTCATATAAAAAACTCGAAATCATATAAGACTTAGACATGAAGCATTCTGTTTTAGGATCCGAATTCTTGTTATGATATTTTATGAAGTTCTACTCCAAATTCCCTATTACGGACTTTTATGAAGTTCAACTCTGAATTCTGATTACGAACTTGTATAAAGTTCTAACTACGAATCCTGATGATGAATTCCGATTACGAATTCACATTACGAATTCTGATGATGAATTCTGATTACGAATTCTCATTATGAATTCTGATTACAAATTCTCATTACGAATTCTGAAGAAGAATTATGATTACGAATTATCATTATGAATTCCTTAGAAAAATAGAATCTGAATATCCTTGTATTATAGACTCCGAATTCATTTACATACATTCTAAACTTTTATATTTACTTACATTCTTAATATCAATTTTTGGTTATGCTTTCACTTGTTCTATTATAAAACGATGTCGTGCCTTCAGTTGTTGACTAATTGTTGTTTGAGTGACACATATACAGGTCCCTCATAAATTCAATGAAAAATATGACCGTTAGAGGAGGGAGATGACCGTTTGAGTTGTGCTTATAAATAGGAGCTCATTTGAACACACTTGACAAAATCTTTGAGATCTTTTCTTACATGCTGTTGAAGTGATTTCTAGAGAGAGAGGCTATTATAAACTCTCGAGCTTCATGAAGAAAGTTTGAACGAATTGTTCAAACTTTTCTTCATGAATATTGGCTTTTTCTGACTCCAATTTTTGCTGTATACAAACGAGAGCTTCCAGGGATAGGAAGATAGAGGTGTCTACTACCTGATAGTTGAGGGCTTGCGGGGATAGCAAGACAAACTCCGATCTTCCTATCGAGGGCTTACCCTGGTGTGGGTAAGACAGACTTTCTTGAAAGTATAAATCAAGGGACCTTTATCCAAGTATGTTGGATACCCTTCTCTTCGGTTAAAAGAGTTATTGTTTGTTACTTGTAGTGTTACTACTTTGTTTTCCACTATTCATTTTGTATTGTTAAGGAAATTATAACTTTCTTATACATCCTCATACTTGTACTCTGTCTTATTTAGATTCTAAATGCTTTAAGGTAGAATCTCATTTGTTGTAAAATTTTATTAAGTTTCATTTCCCGAATCACTTTTCCAGAATCAAGAAAGTATTTAGAACTTAAAGGTGTTGTGAATTTTGGTTATACAAAATTTCCTTAAGGATTTTTAAAGTATACAATTCACCCCCCTCTTTTATTTGAGTATCTCATACTTATATATTCGATCCTACATTTGGTATTATAGAGTATATCATACTCACATACCTTCTAACAATTGGTATCAAATAATTGGTTCAATCTGAATTAATCTCAAGATTATATTTAGAAGAGAAATTTTCTTCTCATATTTTTCAGAATTGAATTTTTGGATTCATACTTCCAGATTTATATCTTTCCAGAATCTATCTTTCAGAATCATAGTTCGAATTTATTCTTTCTTAGGGATACAATATATTTTTTTATTTATTAGGATATTTTCTCTTGTTTACATACTTATACTACTAACAAGTTTCTGTGCCCAAGATTTTCTTAAGAATGGTAGGTTTAAATGTTGGTTCTGTAGATAACCTAAATCCTACCAGACCACCTGTTTTTTATGGAAATGATTATGAATACTGGAGAGATAGGATGAAGAAGATCATTATCAATACTGGTGTTGATAACTATCTAATGCTGACTGGAGATTATAATATTCCGGATAAGGAATTGAGAAACTTTACGAATCAAAAGAAATCAGAATAACAATAAAATTTCAGAGTCAGAAATTATTAGTTATGTTCCACGACTAAGAACATCTATAGTCAAATATCATCATTTAAAGCTGCAAACGGTATCTAGAAGAAACTTGAAGTTACACATTTTGGAACATCTAAAGTCATAGAGACAATAAGAGCTATGTTGAGAGCTGAATACCATAACTTTAACTTTCCTTATGGAGAACCTATAAGAAAAGTACAAAAAAGGTTTATGACTATCATAAATATATTGCAATCCATGGGAGAAAAAGGTTTGTATAATGAGGCTATTATGGAAAAAATCATAGATATCATGCCAAATGAATGGGAGTCCAAGAGGATAGCTATTGATGAGAACCGGAAAGTCACTCAGATTTCCTTAGATGAGTTATTTGGAACTCTTCTTCAGCATGAAACGAGAATGAAGAGGGATACTGAAAATGTCAAAAAGAAGAATGGAAATGGAAGAGTGGATTTTAAAACTACTTCTAAACATATAAAAGTCAAGACCCCATAAAGAGTAACCATATCAAAGACAAAGAAAGTCATTATTCAGTCAGAATCCAGTGACACAGAAAAGTATGAGAATGAATTAGCTAATCTTGATCGATGAATGGACATGATTTTTTCTCAAAGGAACCATCAGAATAAGTACAATAAGAAAGAATATAGAGATAATAATGATGGAGAAGTTACGTGTTATGAATGTAAAAGAATAGGTCATATCAGACCTGATTATCCCCTGTTGAAAAAGAAGGAAAATAAGGAATGTAATTTAGAAAGGAACAAGAAGAAATTCTATCGATCAAAGCACAAGAAATGTCTTAAAGCTAATGATAATTTGAGTGCTAGTTGTGGATATTACTCAGAAAGTGAATATTCTAAATATGATTCATCAACACAGAAGAATATCGGTTTAATTGCTACTACTTCTTTCCCCAATACATGTCTTATGGCCAAGGTACGCTCTGCCGAGGCTTTAACAAATTTATCTCTTAATAAGAACTACTATTACAAAAATAGTACTTCTAATGAAGACACTTCATCCTCAGAAAATGAATAATTAACTTCATATGAAGAAGTTTGTATATTTTCCAAGTTACTTGATATAAGAAATTGTAATATTTCTATGAAATTAGACAAGGCAAATACTAGAAAAGAAATTCTTAAAAAAGAGATTTCAGATATTTCTAGAGATCTTAGAGATAAAGAAGAGATTTTAGAAAAAATTTCTAAAGACCATAAGAACGAAAATTATGATAAAGAATAACTTTCTAAATATCTTAAGAATGCTATTTTAAAGATAAAAGTTTTTGAGGAAAAAACTAAGGAAATGATTTTTGAGGATAAGAATTTTGTCATCAGACTGAAATCTGAAATATTTTCTCTTAATAAGCTTCTTGAAAGATTTACCTCTAGGAAGGAAAATTTTTACAAGATGTACTTTCAAATTAAACCTCAAGGAAACACTACTAGAGTAGGTTATACTCACCAAAAATCGGTTTTCAAAAACAACTATTTTGTTCCTTCTAGGGCCCCTTTTTGTTCTAAGAGTCAAAGTGGTGGGCACTGGAATAAAAATTGTTCCTTAAATAGAGTTCAATATCTTGGGTTTCATAAAGCTTATTTTTCTAAAAAAATGTGGATACCAAAAATTTTGTTGTCTAACAATTCTGGATCCAAGAATGTTTGGATTCCAAAAACCTAACATTTTTTATTTTTAGGAAAATAGAGAAGGTACCAACAACAATATGTGGTACATGGATAGTGGATGTTCCCGGCATATGACTAGTAATAGAAAATATTTTGAAAAGATTATCAAAAAGAAAGGAGTAAAAGTAACTTTCAGAGATAACGTTCAGGGAGAAATTATTGGTATAGGTAACGTCGTTCTTCAGGGAAAAACTTTGATTTCAAATCTTTTATTTGTTAAAGGTATTAAGAACAACCTCATTAGAATAAGTCAATTATGTGATGAAGGCTACCTTGTAAATTTTTGGAATGATAAGTGCTTAGCACACAATTCCAAGGAAGAATTTATTCTTTCTATCAATAGGCAAGATAATTTTTACACACTGAACTTAGAAGACCTTAGGAGCCAAGACTTACCTTGCCTTAGTGCAATGGAAGATCATTCTTGGTTATGGAATAGAAGGTTAAGTCACTGTAACCTTAGAAACTTATGAAAACTCTCTAAGAAGGGACTAGATAAGGATCTACCAGAGCTTAGATTTGATTCTTCCAAAGTTTGTGATCCATGTCAATATGGAAAGAAAGATAAATCAAGTTTTAAGTCAGCCGATGAAGTCTCAACTACTAATGCATTACAGCTAGTGAATATGGATCTTTTTGGTCCAACACAAAGTTGAAGAATTGGGGTCAAGTATTATGTATTTGTCTTTGTTGATGATTACAATAGATATACGTGGGTCTATTTTCTAGCAAAGATGTCTGAAGAATTTTCTTATTTCAAAAGTTTTAGAGCCCAAGTTAAAAATGAGATAAATCTTCCATTGATAACTATTCATAGTGATCATGGAGGAGAATTTAAAAATTCTGATTTTGAAACCTTTTGTAGTAGAAAAGGCATTAATCATAACTTTTAAGCACCTAGAACACCTCAACAGAATGGTGTTGTTGAAATAAGAAATAGAATTCTTCAAGAAATAACTAGAACCATGTTGTGTGATTATTCTGTAGCCAAACATTTTTAGGCTGAAGTTGTAAGTACTGCTTGTTATACTATAAATCTGGTTTTTATTAAACCTTTTCTTAATAAAAATCCTTATGAGTTATGGAATGGTAGAAAACATAGACTTTCTTACTTTAAGGTTTTTGGTTGCAAGGTATTCATTATGAATACTAAATATAATCTTCATAAAGTTTCACAAAAATATGATGAAGGAATTTTCATAGGCTACTCCACAACTTCTAAGTGATATAGAGTTTTATATAAAAATAGTTGTACTAATGAAGAGACAGTACATGTAAAATTTGATGAAATTGATCATTTTGTTTTTAAAAAACCCCAACCTACATCCACATATGTTTTTTCAAAAACAGATTATCAACCTTTGATAGAAAATCCTTCTGATAAGGAAAATGTTCAATAAGATACTCCTGAAACATTTACCCCAGAATATTTCCTACCCTATGTTGATGAACAGGTTCTACAAAACCCAAATCAGTCGTTTCTGAAGAATCATCCCAGTAATAGTATCATTGGTTATGTCAATCAACCTGTAAGGAGTAGAAGTTCCTTAAGAAATGATGTAGAGCGTCTAACATTCATTTCCCAATTATAACCAAAAAGAACTAATGAAGCTTTAGGTGATGATGATTGGATTTAAGACATGCAAGATGAACTAAATGAATTCGAAAGGAATAATGTCTAGTCCTTGGTTGAAAGACCTAAGGAAACATCTGTGATTGGAGTAAAATGGGTCTTCAGAAATAAGTGTGATGAAAATGGAATCATTGTTAGAAATAAAGCTAGATTAGTTGCTAAAGGCTATAATCAAGAAGAAGGAATAGATTATAAAGAAACCTATTCTCCTATAGCCAGACTTGAATCTATTCTTATTTTACTTGCCTTTATAGTATTCTTCAATTTTAATCTTTTTAAAATGGATGTGAAATGTGCTTTTCTTAACAGTTATGTTCAAGAGGAAGTTTTTGTTGAACAACTTCCTGGTTTTGAAGATACAATACATCCTGATCATGTTTTTAGACTTACCAAAGCTTTTTATGTCCTTAAATAAGCCCCTCGAGCTTGGAATGATAGACTTACAAAGTTTTTTCATAAAAATAACTATGTTATTGGAAATGAAGATCTATCCCTTTTTATAAAGAAAGATAAGAAAAATGTTTTGATTGTTCAAATTTATGTTCATGACATTATATTTGGTTCAACTCAGCAATCTTTAACTGATTCCTTTGCAGATCTAATGAAATCTGAGTTTGAAATGAGTATGATGGGGGAGTTAACATTTTTCCTTGGTTTTCAAATCTCTCAAAAACAAGAAGGAATCTATATATCCCAACAAAATTATGTTAAATATCTTCTTAAAAAAGTATGGATATGATAACACTAATAGTATAAGTACTCCTATCAGTACCTCAAACACACTTGATCTTGATGAAGATGGGAAACCAGTAGATCAAACAACTTTTAGAGGTATGATAGGAAGTCTACTTTACTTGATGGCTAGTCATCCAAACTTAATGTTTTCAGTATGCTTGTGGTCAAGATATCAATCTATTCCTAAGGAATCTCATTTAAAGGCAGTGAAAATAATTTTTTGCAATTTAAAGGGAACCATATATTTAGGACTATTTTATACCTTTGGAAATGATTTGGTCTTAAAAATCTTTCCAGATGCAGACTTTGGTGGATGTAGAATGGATAGAAAGAGTACATCTGGAACTTGTCATTTCTTAGGAGATTCATTAGTTTTGTGGTCTTGCAAGAGGTAACATTCTATAGCACTCTCCACTACTGAAGCCAAATATGTAGCAGCTGGAAGTTGTTGGGCTCAAGTGTTGTGGATGCAAGACACACTCACAGACTATGGCTTCAGTTTTACTAAGACTCAAATAATGTGTTATAACACAAGTTCCATTGGCCTCAGTAAAAACCCTGAACATCACTCTCATGCAAAACACATAGATATTAGGCATCAAATTCTTATGGATCACACAAAAAAAGGAGATATCATTCTTAAATTCATCAGAATGCAAGATCAACTTGCTGATATTTTCACAGAATCATTACCTTCTGATAGATTTGAATACATTAAATGGAATTCAGGAATGATAACCATGAGGTAATATTAATCCATTAACTTTCTGTTTAACCAATCTCCTTATAGTAATAAACTTCTTTTCATAGTGGGAGTACATCTGTTGTTGAAATTTTTTCAAATTTTTCATAATGAATATTTTTCGTAGTTAGTTTTTCAAATTTTTGTAATGGAAATTTTCATAATAGAAATTTTCGTAATGGAATGTTTTGTATATGAAATTTTTATAATGGAAATTTTCGTACTGGAACTTTTTGTAATGGGAATTTTCATAATGGGGACTTTTTTACTCATTATTTTCATAATCGAGTTTTGGTACTCAAAGTTTTTGCAATAAATATTTTAGATCTTAATTTTTTTTTCATAGTATGTTTTTTGTAGTGAGTTTTTCGTAGTACATTTTCTGTACTACGTTTTTCATAGTAAAATTTTCTTCAAGAAGAATATCACCTATTACGAATAATCTTCCTAGAAAATATGAAAGGTATGATTTCCTTACTTATGTTTTCGTAATCATTTTTACTTGATGGTATTTTCTTTTAATAATACAGATTTGTTTCTTCTCACATCCGAATGTTTTTCTTAAAACCTCAAAAGATCATATTCATGATTTCCTTGCGGGTATGTTTTCAGCCCTCAGATCAGATCAGAGAGTTTTTCAACCATTAGATTGGATTTGAAAGATGAAAGATCACTTCCATAGATTATATAAAGGAACCCCGAAGGGTTTTCCCACATCGATTTTTAATGATTTCACGTGCTAAAGCTCTGACAACCTTCTTATGCCCATTCTAAATCTCTCAGTGATCCTCCAGTCTGAATATCTATAGAAGATTCATCCCATAAAATTTCTACCGCAAAGAAAATATCGAAATGGAAATTATACAAGAAAAGGTTAGTGCTTCCGAACTTTTTCAAGTACGATTCTTTCACTTATAATAATAACAAGTTAAATGGATGGGAAAACGTCTTCATATCTAAGCCAGGTGTTCAAGACTTGGTGTATCCATATTTCATCATTGAATTTTATGACACAGTGTTCTTCGTTAAGGAAGATGGAAGAGAAATTTTTTCATTCAAGTCTTATGGAAAAGCCAACAAACTTTCTTATATCAAGGAAGATAGCTTGTTGGGATTATCCTGTGAAGGGGAAGTAGAGTTATGTTCCCAAAAATTACCAGATTGGAAAGGAAGTTTTATAAAGGTAAAGGCTTTGGAATGTCTTGGACTTTCTAAAGTCAAGATAACAAATATTTCCCATCTATCTTCTAACAACCAGATCCTCTCGTTTTCGAAGGATGTTTGTGCTTTCCAAAAAGGAGGAGATTGTTGAGTCAATAAGGTCTTCCTTATGAATTTTCCATTCCTTTTTATTTTGAAAATCACAAACACCTTATCTTAAAGAAAATCTGATTTTACCATATACTTTACTTCAATAAGGAAAATTTCCTTACCCACGGAAATCTACCCTTACCTAGACTTCATTTCTCAAATAATAATTTTTCATAAGTAAAAAAATCAGATTCATATCTAAAAACTCAGAATCTTATAATACTTAGACATGAAGCATTCTATTTTAGGATCTGAATTCTTGTTACGAACTTTTATGAAGTTCTACTCCGAATTCCCTATTACGAAATTTTATGTAGTTCAACTCTGAATTCTGATTACGAACTTGTATAAGGTTCTAACTACAAATTATGATGATGAATTCTGATTACGAATTCTCATTACAAATTCTGATGATGAATTCTGATTACGAATTATCATTACAAATTCTGATGAAGAATTCTGATTACAAATTCTCATTACAAATTCCTTAGAAAAACAGAATCTGAATATCCCTGTATTATAGACTCTGAATTTATTTACTTACATTCCGAACATTCAATTTTACTTAGATTCTGAATATCAGTTTTTGGTTATGCTTTCACTTGTTCTATTATAAAATGATGTCGTGCCTTCCATTATCGACTAACCGTTGTTTGAGTGACACGTGTACAGATCCCTCCGAAATCCAAAGAAAAATATGACAGTTGGAGGAGGGAGCCGACCGTTGGAGCTATTCCTATAAATAGGAGCTCATTTAAACACACTTGACAACATCTTTGACATTTGTGCTTACATGCTGTTAAAGTGATTTCTAGAGAGAGAGGCTCTTATAAACTCTCAAGATTCATACATAATGTTTGAATGACTTGTTCAAACTTTTCTTCGTGCAGATTGGCTTCCTGTGACTCTGATTGTTGTTGTGTACAATCGAGGGCTTCCAGGGATAGGAAGACAGAGTTGTTGACTACCTAATAGTTGAGGGCTTGTAGGGATAGCAATATAGACTTCGATCTTCTTATCTAGGGATTGCCCTGGTGTGGGTAAGACATAATTTATTGAAAGTATAAATCAAGGGACCTTTATCCAAGATTGTTGGATACCCTTCTCTTAGGTTAAAAGAGTTATTGTTTGTTACTTGTAGTGTTACTACTCTGTTTTCCCCTGTACATTTTGTATTGTTAAGGAAAGTATAACTTTCTTATACTTCCTCATACTTGTAATCTATCTTAGTTAGATTCTATATGCTTTAAGGTAGAATCTCATTTGTTGTAAGCATTTATTATGTTTCATTTCCAAGATCACTTTTCCAGAATCAACCACGTTTTTATAACTTAGAGGTGTTGTGAATTTTGGTTATATAAAATTTACTTAAGGATTTTTAAAGTATAAAAGTCACCCCCCCTATTGTATTTGAGCATCTCATACTTATATATTCGATCCTACATTTGGTATTATAGAGTATATCATACTGACATACCTTCTAACAACTTGCACCAGATCAATTTAAATCAAATGATAGGTTTCCCATTAGGGTTCCTTAGGCTTGTTTGTAAGTAGAGTAATCCCTTATTGGGTCATCAGAATCATAACTCAAGTGAAGGAGTCCATCTTGACATACTTTGGGTTAAAACATGAATGGAGGAATCCCTCTTGGGGTCCTCAATCACATAATAGTATCAAAGGAAAATTCCCATCTTAGAGGGGTTACAAATTCCACATACCAGTATCAAACATCTCATGTACTCCCATGGATAAAAGGGGAAATCATATAAGGGAGATTAAATCAAGACCATCCCCTTCCCAAGACACTCCAGATTGGCCCAAACATTGAAAATATCTACCTCACAATCCCTCTATACAAGGACTATCCCAAGATACAACATTCAAAGATATTTTGGATCACATTCCATGTTCGCCAACCATTCTCACAACCCTCATCTGGGTCTCATCCCACATCTCCCTTAGGATACCATTGAATTCATAAACTAGAGGAATAACCTCTCCATTACAACTCACTCATCCTAAATCTCCTTTTAAATATCCCCAAATCACCTTAAGGGTTCCACCATCATGTTTTACATTGAAAAAAATTATAATAGACTCTTTATTTGGAAATACCTAAACTTTTATAATTTAAATTATCATTTTAAATCGAAAAAACATTAATAATAAATATAGGTATAGAAAAAAAAATCACTAGTTTAGTTATTGTGGACCATTATAAATTACTGTTTTCATATTTAATTGACCATCAAACATCTTAATCAGCGATAATGCATCCCTTATATAGTGACTGTTATGATTAGTATATATTAAGGGTTATGAAGAAATCTAATTAACACAGACGGAAGAAGCTTTAGCCTCGACTAGAAGGATCATACCCTATAAATCCCATTTATTAGAGTTTCTGTGGGAGTTTAAATCACTGGAAATTTCCCTTGATCAATCCCAAGATGATATCCAACAATTGAAACACAAGTAAAACTGTTTAGAGGAGAAGTTCAAGCATATCGATTTCAGGTTCCAAACAATGTTCACCATTCCATCCTAAGAAAGTGTCACCCTTGAACACCATACCCTTAGGGTGTACATTGGTGTAATAATGGGTTATGTATCTAGAAACATGTTATAATTTTTTTTAATTTTTTTTAATAACATAATTATCATATTGAACTCTTTTTATCATTTCATTATTAATGATTATATATTGATTTTGATAAAAAATAGATTATGTCATGAAGAATTAAAAATTTTTTTTAGGGAAATATATAGTTTAAAATATGAATTTTTTTTTATAAATTAAAGGAAACTTTAAATAAATTATATTTTAAAAAATATTCTTATTAGATAATAATTATTTAAATAAAACATATTATATAATTTATTCAAGTCCAAAATAATTTTTATAAGGGTCTAAAAGTGGTTAATTTAGTAACTCAAGTATTTTTTGTAAATAAATATTTTTATTTAAAAGTGAAAACTATCATATTTAGAAAATTATTTTTATAAAATAAATATTTTTTAATTAATATTTTTAAATTATCCAATAGTTATTTTTTTCAAAATGTTTTGAGAGTCAGATTTTTGTGTTAAAATTAAATATGGTATAAATATACAGAATTTATTATGACATCGTAAAATATAAAATGAGATGTATTAAATAACATATATAATATCCATGACCCAATTATTTTTATCATATAAAATATTTTGTTATTTTTTATTTTATAAACCCTTAATGAATTATCTAAAACCAATATTATATTTTTAATGTTTTAAAATTAATTCTTTATGAATATGACACTCTTTTATAAAACCTATGTCATTATATTAATGATTTCGGTTATTATACATATAAAATATTTATAACCACTCCTCCTTGGTGGAAAACATGGGAAAAACCATGGGATAGTTTGTGGTTTTGATTATTTTTTCATATATAGTCCAAAAACTATGATTCAGAGATAATAAAGAATTCACCTCAATTTTGCTATAAAACCAACCCAAATTCCCATTAATATTCACTCAAAACCATTTTAGAATGAATTTACTTTGTATTTATCTTTCTTGGGCCCTCCCAAGGTGTTTCCAAAGCTCTTAAAAATATCATCCCAAACAATGAGAAGTTCCCTCCAAAGGTAAGGGATCCTCTCCTCCCCCTCTTTAATAAATCACTTACTTTATAATATTCCTATGCATATCAAATTTTTCATTTTGTAATTTGTTTTAAAACATACCTATTATTGTTCTTATGATTTACAAGTAATGAGATAATCCTTTCACATTCATTAAACACTTCCATGAATCTATATACAAACCTATTATGCTGTAGAAATTATCCTACAATTTTCCATGCGAAACATTTATGTAGTTTATACCCATCACCATTTACACTCAAGGGTTGTCAAATAGATGTACCTATCCTTACATTATCTGGTAATTCTATGTATGTAACCCAAAATCCTTATAAAAGTTGTTAAAAATAATGAAATATGTTCTTTTGTGGTATGATCTATGTGGAATACAAATGCATGTACATTATATGAATGTGATGGGTGGGAGCATAATTTTATAGCCTTCTAATGCACTGAGTAATGTTTTTATCTCCTTATATACCATGTATGGTTCATGTTAGGTTATCAAAATAAAACTATGTTATGATTTCATTGTTTTTATCCTTGAAATATGTGTATGAAGTAATGTTTTATGTTGTTTCTACATTTATATGTTACCCTGAAGTTATCATCTTATACCATTCTTCAATGTTCATGATTATCATTATCACCTCTCTATGAATTCATGTTATTCCTCTTGAATCACATGTACTTCATTACCTTATGTTAGGATATGATTATTTTCTTACTAGGCTTTATAGATTACCTCTTTCTTATATACATCCCCAGGGTATCCCATGCAGTTTTAGAAGAGCAATAGAATTTTAATAGCATGCTAAAGATATTTAAATTATATTATCATATCCTTATTTATGTTATTATTTTAAATTTATAATTTCCCAAAAGACTAGCCCAATCAATCTTATTGTTTCTTATTATGTGTATATTTATGTAATAAATCATTATTTAAGGTGTATTAATGATATTGGTTTACATAGTTGGCATTAAAGATAAGTTTAGTTATTTTTGGGGATTGGGATTAGAAAAATTTGTTGAAAGACTTACGGATAAGACTAAAACATAGAAAAACATCTAAAAAGTATGGTAAAGTATAGATTAAGTGGTTTCTGAGCAACAAAATCCTAGTATGGTTAATAAATGTGGATGTGGGTCTAGAATAGTTTTACCTAGGGGTAATAACACCAAAATGACTCTTTGAGAATTTAATATATCATCACTTGGTTCATGATAAAGTGGTTTTCCTTCAGACAAGGTTTGAAAATCCTAGGGGATATACTTCGGCTAATTCACAATCACTTTATGAGAAATTATGAGGGTAAAAAATAAAAATAATTATTTAGAAAAATAGACCATTGATAACTTAGATTGAAAACAAGAAATTCATATATTATGGAATATATTTCATTTATGATTTGTCCCTAAAATTTTCATAGATTACCTTTTATATGCTTTTTATTTTGAAAATTCTCATTCTTAAGTTTATTTAGGATGAAGTAAATGATTGGAACCAAAATCAAATAATGAAAGGAAGAATACTCATCCATTAATGAAATTTAAATGTCCCATGTAACAATGGTTGTAAACATTCTTTAATATCATGAAATTTGAGTATAAATTTTAAAAACCACTTAAAAAAATGGAAGTATATTTATCAGTGAATATTTAAATAGGGTCAATTATTGAATCTCAATCATATAACCTTTACCCTATCCATATTTGTAGGATAAACATCGCAGTGACCTTTTTGATACTACAATTAGTTGAATTTGATGAAATTATAGGTATGTATTAGATTTATTTATATAGATCTAACATAAATTTACTACAGAAGGAAATCTACCTCCATATCATGAATCAACCACTGATTATAAACAAATAAAAGGAGAAGGATGGATCCCTTTGATTATCACAATATTAATATTTTATGTTATTTCCTTATGAGTAAGCATATCGAGCTCAAATGATTATGAATAAGGTAATGATAATCATTGATGACATACCCATTTTAAGGGAATATGAATACATGTTTCCTAAATAAATTCATAGTCTTCCTACTAGCCTTGAGGTTGATTTCTCAATTTTAGATTATGCCTGGAGATTTTAAAATATCAAAGAATCCATATAGAACATCCATTGTTGAAATTGAGTAGTTTAAGAAGAAACTATAGGAGAATTAGGAAATATATTATAAACACCAAAGTGATTCACCATGGGGTGCACAAATACTCTTGGTCAAGAAGAAAGATGGGTCATTGTTCCTATAAAATGAGTATCGTGAGCTCAACAATATAATGGTAAATAATAAGTATTCTCTTCTATGAATTTATATCTTATTCAATTAGCTAGGTGGAACCCAATACTTTTTAAGGTAACTCATTATTTGGGATATTATCATGTAAAGGTAAATAAGGAGGGCATCTCCATGACTTCGTTTTGTACAATATACAAGCACAATGAGTTCACAGTAATAACATTTGGACTCACTAATTCAATATAAATATTTATGGACATAATTTTTAGTGTCTTTATGTATTACCTAAAAAATGGTAGTCTTTATAGATGAAATCTTAATATAATCTAAAATAAAGGATAAATATGATGAGAATTTAAACATTGTAGTAAAGACATTAAAAAATGAAAAGTTGAATGTGAATTATAGTAAATGATAGTTTTTAATGGAGCATGTAACATTCCTGGGGAATGTAACCATTAGTAAAGGGATATATATGGATCCTTTAAAAAGAGTCTATTAATGTATGTCCTATACCAATATATGTGATGAAGATCTATAATTTCAATGGATTATCTAGATACTAGCATCCTATTTTGGGAAATTATTATGATTTTGAAGCCCACAGACCAAGATTACCCAAGATGGCTAATGTTTTTCTAGAATGGTGAGTGAAAATAAATATTTAAAAGAGTTAATGAAGAGTCTAATCACTATACATGTACTCACATTACACAGTATATGATACTTATTTTTAATCTATAATTATGTGCCCAAAAAGTTATTGGATATTTTACTTATTCAAGATGAAAGTGATAGCCTATGCCTCCCAATAGTTAATGATCCATGAGAAAAACTACCCAACTTGTGATCTGTATATGGCTGTAGTGATCTTCACATTAATGATTTGGAATAATAATCTATAGGGGGAGTATTTTGACATATAATTATATATTAAAACCTCAAGTATATATTCACACAAAAATATATCAATATGATACAATGAAGGTGGTTATAGCTAATTAAGAATTTTGATTTTCATATAAATTACAATCTTGGGAAGGTGAAGAAAGTGGTAAATTCTATGAGTAGAAAGGGTTCAATAGACCTATCCATGATGAGGAATTAAAAGAATCCAATATTATTGGACATATAGAGGATGCACATGGAACTAATAAAAATATATCCATCATACCTTACTCAAATAACTGATCATCCTTCCACTATTGAGAGTATAAGGATGCCTAAAAATAATATGAAGATCTACAGATAAAGGTAGTTAATATTTTTGAGCTCAACATTTCTAAAGATAGATTTATAATTTGTTTAACCCAAATATGTTTCCCTTAAAATACATAAATAAATAGGTTATGTCGGGATGATGTTCATAGATCATCCTACTATATTTATCCAGGAAACACTAAGATGTATAGATATCTAAAGAAACAATTATGGTTGGATAACAAGAAAAGGGAGATTGCATAATTTGTATCTTGATTCTTGGTATATAGAAAATTCAAGGTTAAATGATAGAAGAATAATGGAATGATGAAACAAATTCCCATAACACCATGGAAATGAAAAAAATTACTATGTATTTTAACATAGGACTCCCCATAACATCTAAAGGTAATAATTTCATCTGGGTGGCAGTCAATCACCATACGAATTCAGCATATTTCATTGTTATTAAGGTATATTTATCTCTTGAACAAATCTCCTAGATATACATAAGTTAAGTGATAAGATTTTATGGAGTTCCACTCTCTATTTTATCTGATAGAGATCTAATATTAAACATAAATTTATAGAGAAGCCCTCAGAAAGTGTTGGATATAGAGATGAGTTTCAGTAATTCTTATTTGTGACACCCTGAGATTTTGTGAAATATATTTTTTTAAAATAAATTTAATCCTTTATATATTTTTCATTAAATGAAATATATTTTTTTATATTTTATTATATTAAACACTGATTTTTTACTTATGCTACACGTAACACCAAGTTTCGCTTGTGTTACCTGCAACACTGAGTTTCAAAAAATCAGGACAAACAATTAATATTATGATTTTAAATAATATAGTTATTACTTAGACATTAAATTGGTTGAATAAATAATAATAAATAAATTTTAAATATTATTTATAATGGCTATATATAAAGAAAACATATTTATAAAAATGTACTTTGTTTTTCAATAAAGTCTTTATATGTTTTGAAAATAATATTTTCTCAAAAAATGTTCTATTTTTTAATTTTTATGAAAAATATTAAATTTAATTATTGAAACTTTTTTAAAGATTAATTGGACAAAATTAAATTAATTTTTCAAATCATCATATCAGAATAATATTAGGGTGAAGTTTTGAGATTTTTTTTTGAAAAAGTTTCATTTTTTTGAATAGTGAAAAATAGTAAATTTCAATTGAAAACATCATTTTTTTTAAATTTATTTTTAAAGATAAATTTGATTTTATATTGGATTTAAAGAAAATTTATTCCAATTATATATCAATTAAAAAAATTTATGTCATTTTAATCAATTTTATATTTAATTTTGATATAGAAACATTGTAAACTTTTGAACAATTTTTTCTTGAAAAACACTCTTTCTCATCACGTCTACAAAATTAAAATTTTCTACTTGTGTGAGTGGACTTTGTAAGAATGGATTAAATATTTTAAATCAAAATAATTTATATTTTCTAATATGTTCAAAATAAATTTAGACCAAAATTAATAGTAAAGACCTATTTATCGTGGTTAAGTTAATAATAGATTTTCCGAGGGTTAAACTAAAAAAGATAAGGGTAAAAACTACCCAAAACATCTCCAAATCCAATTGGATGGAACTATTTAGATAATATACCACATAATATCGATAATAATATATTTTGGTTCCTTTTCTCATAATAACAATGTGGGTACACATTTTTCATTTGAGAAACATACAAGTGTGCCACTCACCTCACTTATAAATGGATACCCTATCTCCTCTCCTATTCACATCTTCAAACCCTTTTTTTTGAAACTAACTTCCCAAATAACATCCCAAATCTCCTAATTTCATCCTATAATCCTTATTTTGGACATAAATATAACCTAGTAAGGCTTTTTGTGAAAACCTAAGTAGGATACCAGATGAAGAGGTAACATTCATTAACATGAGTTTTTTATTTCTTCCTCAAAATCCTTAAATTATTATTATACCCTGTTGAAATATTAACCATAGTATATTCTATATAATTATATTTTTTATATTAATATAATGATTCACAACCATCTCCACAACCATGGAATGAGTTACCAAATCATCTTTTGTGTGTACGGTGGACCACAACATAATGAACAAATGTCATTTGTTTTTCCATTACCACATCTCACAATTGGAATTAAGATGGACATATTGTTTATATATTATATTTATGATATTATTATTATTATTTAATTATTAAATCCTATATAACATAATGATTTAAATTTTGTCAAAATATGATAATGTCACATGTGTACACGACAGACTACCACCATGCAAAGCGATTTGATTCATTCACGCTTTACATGGAAGGTAATAAGGATGGATTTAATGAAAAAAATGTGATGTATATGGAATATAAATTTTTATTTAATGATATTATACCATTTAAATCATTTTCATTAAATATTATAAAAATTAGGAAACAAAATTCATGTGTACGTATAACTTACTATCTCCATGAATGATATATTTTATTATATATCACTAAATTTTATGGATTACTATAAATAAATATATATGAAATATATATGATATTTATATAAAGGGTAAAATTCTGGATATGATTAAACCATGATAAAAGTATGTGGACCAAAAATAACTAATCAAAACATAGACAAAAAATAAATCAGTAATTTCCTGAAACATGACTTTAATGTGAAATTATTAATAAACAGGTAATACATGATCATAACTATAAATTATACAGAACAATATATATATATATAGTTATTTAATAGATTTATATTAAACTTATATTTATTATAAATGAGGTTTTAACATGTACAATGGAAGTCAATAATTAAGGTAAGGGTTTTCTAGTATCTCTTTTATTTCTGGGAGACATGTGAAAAGTCACAACAAATTTTTTTTTGTGGGGTATATATTGCGAATTTGAAACATTATATCTTTAATATAATTATTTTAATGATATTTAATTTTCATTTAATGTTATTATTTAATGGGGATTATGATTCATAATATTACTAAATCTGAAAGGGACTTCCATCTCACTTTTTTACATCTTTGAGACACATGCTATATTCACCATTATTTCTTTTATGTGGTGTATATACGAAAAATGAATGTATTTCATGATTATTATACTTAAAATTATTGGTATTTATATATCCATTTTTGGATTGTTATTTCCTGGGGTTTATGCTTCAATATATTACTAAATTGGTAAGGGATTGTTTTTCTTAATTTTCCCTCATTAAGACAAATGTTATGTTATGCACCTATATTATTTTATGAGGTATATACATATATATAGAATTTTTTACATGTAATGTCATGAATTTACTTATTATCATGCCATTTTTTGTTACATTTTATGTTCTTACTTCATGGGGATTACAATTCAAGGATACCAAAGTGGTAATGGTTTACGTTTCAATCTCATATTTTTTCGAGATAGTCTATGATTATGTTTCCAATAATAAGATATTACAATCCATATCTCTATAAACTCATGAATATTATTCTCCTATGGGTTTTCATGATATTTTAAACTAATATTACCATTTTACCACTCTTTGGTACATAAAATAATTAAGAAAATGTTCTTTTAAAAAAATTGTCTTTATTTATCTCTTCCGGGAGAAACTTTTTTTTTTACCAAAACCATATTTAAAAAAATTACAAAATAATCTATTATTAACCTATGATTTATAAAATACATTTTAACCCATGTTTGATATTTTAAATTTTTTTAAGGAATCTACATGTTTCTTTCCAAACAATGCACGTTTTGAATTTTCCAAAAATGTGAGTGGAATATTTGTTTTAACCTGTATGACATGAATAAAACTTCTTCTCATCATGAAAATTATTTTTTTGATGATTAATTTATATGTTATCACAGTTATTTTCAATGAAAATACTTTTCAAAATGTTATATTAAAAAAAAAGTGTTTTCCAAAAGATGAAATTATATTTTCCTCATGAAATGTTTTAAATTATTTTTAAAGATTATTATATATATATCCATGGTTATTTTAAAAGAAAATAACTATTACAATGTTGCATATTCTAGAAAAGTTTTTTTCAAAATTTTAAAGGATACTTTCTTCACGTATTGTTTTATATTATGTTCAAATATTGATTTATATGTTTTCAAGTTTATTTTCAAAGAAAATGATTTTCAAAAAGTTTTATGTTTTTAAAAATTGATTTAAAAAAAATTATTTTCCTCTATAAATGTTCCCATTGATATTTAAAAACCATTATTCATATAATATGGATTAAATTAGTGTAAATTATTCTTTCATGGGATATAATACAAGGATTCCATTATTATTAATTCTATTAATGGTTTATGTTTCTGATGGAATGATTATTATGAAACCTATATCTTTTCCAAATATTATGAGATATTGAAATTTTTTTGAAACCCATTCCACTTCATGGGTTACGATATGATGATTATTTTATGATCTTGGGGAACACATATGTTTGATTTTCTTTTTGTGAAGAATGAGATATTTAAATCCCTCCAATTAATTGGGTAATGATTTAATGTAATATGATCTGAAAGGGTATATATGAGGTTATCCCCAACCATAAAGATGGTACACATACGGTTATCCCAAGACTAAAAGAGGAAAAACAGGAGGTTATCCCAATCCATAAGTAGATACATTGGTGGTTAACCCACGCCTAACATGTTATGAATGTATTAGTGGGTATCCTTGACATAATATTTTCTATTATTATGTATATTCTATAAATATATGTTTTATGAAATGTTATGCTCTCATTGATCATGTCATTTTCTATCTTTAAGATTCATGCCTTATGAAATCCCAACCATTATGCCATGACTCAAGATTATGATATTCAATATTCAGGGTGTTGTTTTAAAATTATATTATCTTGTTTTCATACCCTTATATTGATGTTATTATTAATTATCTCCCTTGTTTACCATTATTATGATTCAAATCTCACCCTTTCTTATGTTTCCTTACCCTGGGTTATGAAGAATGGTTCTAAATAGGTAATTCTTTTGAATAGTATTAAAGGGAAAGATATTTATGGGAGACATTGTAGATATTTCTTGATATTAGAATATTATTAATATACTATCTAAAGACAATAAAGTATTATGGTCCTCAGGTATGCATTTGTGTAATGTATTGAATATTTGTTTAAAAATATGTAATATCCATGTATGAAAATCTAGGGTCGTTATATTTTCACCCTCAAATTGATGGTCTATTTGATATAACCCTTCAAACTATAGAGGATATTTTTCTATCATGTTAAATTTATTTATAATAATTTATTCATTTTTAGCATTCAAATGGAACATTATGAGGATCTGTATGGAAACAGGCATCCGACTCCAACATACTGGGATGAATTTGTAGAGTTGAAGCTTATGGTACCTGATCTTATTCAAGATATGATAGAGAAGGATAAAACCATTAAATGTCTTATGAAATCTATAAAATTTCTTCATAAAATGTATGTAGATAATCATCAATGAGATTTGGAGTTTTAGGTTAGAGACAAGGTGTTCCTTTATATATTTACACGGAACAAAGTGACGAGTTTTGAGAATAAGGGAAAGATTATTCCAAGATACATATGCCCCCTTGAGATCCTTGATCCCATCGAATCTATGGAATATCTACTAGAACTCGCACCCAACCTCTCTCAAGTACATTATTTGTTACATGTATCCCTCTTGAGGAAATACATACCATACCCCTCACATGTATTGAATCCAAAATTGATACCTTTGGTGATTGATCTTTCATATAATTAGGAACTAATGAAGATCATAGACTGTACAAAAATAGTTCTATGCATCAATAAAAGTCTCCTTGTTAAACAGTTGTGGCAGAACCATAATTTTAAGGATGCTACAAGGGACCAGGAAGAGGTGATGAAATTGATGTAACCTAATATGTTTTAGTGTATTAAATATAATTTTTAGGGAACATTTTTGGAAGGGGGGAATAATGTAATGACACGAACTTTTAAAAAGAAAATTATCTTTTAAAATTTATAAATTCATTATTATGTAATGAAAATATAGAAAAAATATTCACTACCTTGGCTATTTTGGACTATTATAAATTATATCTTATAAAATTTAAAAGACCATTATGCATCATAAAAATTGATAATATAGCCATTTTATACTGAACATTATTATTTCTATACATTGAGGGTTATGCTAAAATTCAATTGTCACAAATGGAAGAAGAAGTGACCTAAAATAGTAGGATTATACCATATAAGGACCATTGATCAAATATTCTAAGGGAGATGGCATCACTGGGATTTTAACTTGACAAATCCCTTTATATGATCCAACAACTGAAACATGATAAAAGTTTTTTATAGTAAAAGCTCAAGATCACTGAGATCACGACCCAAACAATGTTCGATGAACCACCCTAAAAATGTTTCAAAATTTCACACCTTAACATTAGGGAATATGAGGATATAATAAGGGGTTATGTATCGAAAACCTAGTAATATGAATTTTCATATTTTATTTTTAATAAAATAATAATTATATTTATCTCTTTTTATCATTTCTTTATTATTTATTATATAATGAGTTTGATAAAAATTATATTTTGACATGAAGCAATTAAAATACTATTTTTGGGAAATATATAGTTTCAAACATGTTCCAAATTTTAAAAATTCAAGGATTTTTAAAATAAACTATATTTTAATAAAATATTCCTAATAGAAAATAATTGTTTTTTTTAAAATGATTATATATTTTAATGAACCCCAATGTAAGATTTATCAGTGTTAGAAAGTGGTTAATATCATAAAAATAGTATTTTTCAATGAATAGGGATATTTATTTAAATGTAAATATTCTTATAATTATAAAATTATTTTGATGAAATAAATATAATTTTTGAAATAGTCACATTGAAATTAGAAAATGGTGAATTTTTCTTCATTTTCTGAGGAATTTGATTATTTTGGTAAAGATTAAACATGATATAAATATACTGAATGTATTATGACATTATAAAATCCAAAAAGTTATTTAATAAATGTTATAATGAGTATAAAAACCCAAAATTAGTTTCCCCATTAAAAACAATTTTTTGGAGTTATTTGATTATGTTTATGAATCCTTAATGAATCCTTCAAAACCAATATTTTATTTTATGTTTTTATAATTAATTCTTTATGAACTGGGCTCACTTACACACCACCGAGGGTATTATTTTAATGATTTTATTTATTATCATTATAAAATAATTAAATCTACAACTATTTAGGATAAAATATTCAAAAAAACTAAGATATGTCATGTGGTTTTGAATATGTTATCACATAGAGTCAAAAACCTAAATTTAGTGATTAATAAAGAATTACCCTCTCTTTTGATATAAAAGAAAACTCAACCTCCCATTCCTCAAAAATAAAAAAAATTTATAAAAAATTTACTTTAAATTTAACTCTAAAATTTCCCCCATAGTGTTACCAATATCTTAAGAATCTCCTTTGATGTTTTTAAAGATCCCTCTCAATGTAAGGGATCCTCTCGTCCTCCATTTTATTAAAGTAATTTCTTTGTACTATGACATTTTATTTCCAATTTCTCATGATGTAATATGTTTTCAAACATCCATAATACTATTATTATAATTTTAAATTTATTAAAGACACAATTTTACTGTCATTAAACACTTATATGAATCTATATGTACACCCGTTACATATGCTGCCAAAACTATCCTATGATTTTCCGTGCCAAAAATTTGCATACTGAATACCGTTACCCATTTCCATAGGGTATTCACCTAGATGTACCAATAATTCATTAAAAAAGAAATACCTTGTATATAAGCCACACTCTTTAATCATTGGGGTTAAATGTGATGGAATATATTCTTATGTTTTATAATCGACGTGGCCCACAAATGCATGTACATGATATTATTGTGATGGGTGGGCCTGAAATTATATAACCCTCTAATGTATTGGGTAATATTAATATCGCATGAGATACCATGTATGGTGCATAGTAGGTTATACTAAGAACACATTTTTTTATGACTTAGATTTTATCCTTGAATTATGTTTATAATGTCAGGTTTTATGTTGTTAAAACATTCATATATTTCCTTGATGTTAACATTTTCTACCACAATTAATTTTTTATTATGATCATTATCACCTATCTTTTTCATCATTTTATACCTCTTGAATCACATGTGATATTTTACCTTTTGTTATTATTTGATTATCCCATTTCTAGGCCTTATAGATCACCCCTTTCTCATGTACATCCTCAGGTTATCCTATACAATTTTAGAAGAGTAATGAAATTTTAACAGCATGTTAAGAAGATTTAAATAAATTCATTGTATCCTTGTTCAAGTTATTGTTTTATATATATAATTTCAAAAAACACGGGGACTATAAATCATATGGGTTTTTATTATGTGAATATTTATGTAATAAATAATGAATTAAGGTGTATTAAAGAAATGGGTTTTCATATCCGTTTTCCAATTCTAGGTTTAGGGTACAAAAACACCTGAAACCCTCAAATGGGTAACATGTGTGAAATATATGGTGTGTAATAAAAAAACACCCTATACATGCAATTATTAATATCACGAGAACACTCATGGTCTATTCATGTACTAACAAATGGCCAAGGGACACATATGGATGGATGTGTACTAATACATGACAAAGGAATACCTGGTGTCTAACTGTGTACTCCAAAACCCCCATGACTCCCTTACAGGGGTTTCCTTCTATGTATCTGGATGAAAGGCCATGTTATAGTACATGAAATATACCCTGATTACATGATGTGTTGTCCCTAAAACTCTATATACCCCGAATAGATATAATAAACATTGTCTGTTCTTGACACCACATGTTGTGTGATTGAGTTTTCCAATCCGAAATCCATGTAAACCTCCTAAAGACCCATTTTCCACTAATAAATCTTAGATATACCCCTAGTAGAAATGAATTTTATTAATTGGGATTTAAAAATTATAAAAAAAAACATAAGGGTATTAAGGATAAAAACTGAAAACCATTCTACCTCGGTTGCAATTAAAAAAATTCTTTGGTCTGATCCTTGCTCCACAGCTATCATATAGTGATCCATCTCCTCTAGAGCTCCACAATGGAACTTACCTCCTCCCTCTCCTCTCTTATATCCCTCTACCTCTATATACTATATAACAGAGGATCCCCATGGAGGAATACACTCTATGTAAAGGGGAGGAGGGGAAAAGATATTGAAAAATAAAAGAAGAAAATAATAAAAAGAGGAAAAAAAGAAAAAAGTGGTCCCGCCCCAGCCCCGAAACCCACATCAAGTTTATAACTCACCTAGGTAAGTCCCCCAATACTAAACTAAAATATAGAGTCATAATTCCAAGCCAAAAATCTTTTCAAAAGATATCACTTAGAAAACATGCATAGAAAAATTAATATGCAATTAATTAAATATTAAATATTCCATGAAAATTAGAATGGATTAGATCTCTACCAAACTCTCACACTAGGGTAAGAACCAAATTACAGGACCAAAAATGTGGTTAAAAATATTTATAAGGTCATATATTAGGAAAAAATGAAAATTATACACCTCACAAGTATCTAAAACTGAAAATTAAAAATTCTACTCATTTTCAAAATCCATAAAAATTAAGGTTTTTAAACTCTAAGATTGGTGTGGATAACATAGAGGAGGAATTAGTGGTATTATTTCATTATTTAGACCAACCCATATATCTCCCCTAGATATTCTACCATGATATCATATCATAGGATCTCCTTTAATACCTCTGTGCATTCCTAGATCACATGACCTCATGTTCTCTTGTTACTTCATGTTGAGTTATCTAGTCCATAGTAATATGATAGTGCACATCACGAGAAAAGAAACACATATTTTCTAATTGACTTGATCTGATAGACATACCAAAAACCACTAATCCTCTAGATTGATACTCCACCAGAGAGTGCCTCAATATCTATGTATTGAAGTCTGCCATTGACCACCTGTTATTGAGGACTCTACTTCATGGGGACATGTACCTTCTCCCACATACTATCGATGATCCACCGAAAAGTTCTCTACCACTAGGGAATGCTTGAAAAACCTTGTATATGTGGTGATACTAAGAGGAACCACTCTTTATTATAAAATACTATGATTCCCCCTATAGAATACTTTTTCTATAATGTGACCATATAGTGCCATATTAAGAGAGTGCCAAATGATGTAGATGAACCCGTATTCATACTTAGTCATAGTCATGATTCCTAACTACAACTCTAATAGCTCCTAGATATGAACTAAACATAGATTCACCAAAAATAAACATCTCAAAAGATATTCTCAAAATAAATCCAAGGAAGCATCATCTCATCATGTGTATGAATCACCATGTACCACCATCATCCCGAAAAATCATGGTGAAGTATAACTATAATAAAAAAAATCTAGTCAGCAAGGGGTTGAACAAAAAATCTTGGACCATCAAATCTGGGTAGTCCACTACTGCCTATAGGTCCGGGTCTCCCCAGAACCTAGGTGGACTCTGCCTTCTGAACACATGATGAATTATCATCCTAAAAATACCATTATCATGCATTACTAGAACCAAACTTTACTCAAATTGATGTGGAGAATCCAACTTAAATAAAATAGGTGAGTTTGTTTACTAAATAACATGTGTAAGTACTACTCACTATCCATCAAGAAGAAACACCTCGAGAATAGGCCCTGGGGGTGGTGACCCAATAAGGACATGGAAACTAAAACTATTCCTAAACTATGTGGGTACCATTTTTTATCCTAAAACTGGTGTCCCATCATATTGAATTAATAAGTGAGTTATCCGAATCTTGGTAAATGTACACATAATTTGTCGTACCATCATCGGGGTCCCTAGCCCTAGTGTAGAAATCAAGAAACATTAACAAAATTTACCCGAATCCAAAAATAATCCTCACAAGTATTCTATATCCAAACTCCATCTTATGAAAATCTAGGATTCGATACCACTCTTACATGACCCAACACACTGGGGTTCTCCTAGTTGGTCATATACCAAGAATGCCACCGAAAGACCACGTCTAATAGTCTAGGTGTTGGTGACTAACACCGACAAGGCATATCATACAAATTGGTGGTTTTAGCATAATGTACCGGTACATATACCCATAAATCAACATCCACACAACAATAATATAACACAACAAATAACCATAATAATTAATTATGGTAAAACCTATAATATCCCAAATAAAATACTATAGTATATAACTAACGTAACTAAGAAAATATATAGGCCGAAAAACCAGAAACTAGGTCCAACCTGACAATAGGTGATAGTAATTCCACAATACAAAACATCCATTCTAACCATAATCCTCATAACATAGCCTCACTACTACAAAATCGGCATTTAACAGTGTTGGAATTTATCAATGTTAGAAAAAAGCTCTGATAATGATGCCCTTTATCAGAAATTTTTTTTAGCGTTGATACAAGGTTCCCTTTATCATTGCTTTTTTTAGCGTTGATAAAGGGTCCATTTATCAGTGCTTTATTTTCAGTGCTGATAAAGGGTGCCCTTTCAGAACGCATTTTTTTATGTGCCCATAAAGTGATCCTCTATCAACACTTTTTTATCATTGTTAAAAGACTAAATAAAATTATGTAATAAAATAAATAAAAAATGAAAATGAGTTTAATAAAAAAATATTATATTTTTATTAATTAAATAATTATTGATAAAAATGAATAAATTTACTATACTATATATAAATAATAAATTGTACTAAATAGTATATAATAAATATATAAATATATGTAAAATAAAAATTGAACTAATAAAAATTATAAATAATTAAATTGAAAAAAAATATTAAACATTTTATTGATTAAATATATATTGGTAAAGTTAATAAAAGGTATATATTAAATATATAAATATATATATGAATGAATATAAATATTATTTATATAATAAAATATATTTATTCTTTACATTCAATAGAAACATATGTAATGAATAATCGTTTATAATTAAAAATTATTATGAATTAAAATCTATGACTATTTACATCATGTAATGAAAATAATTGAATGTCATTTGATTTTTCAATTTAGCATAGATTAAACAGGTGTCATATTGATTTCACATATGCATAATTAATGCATTATTATATATAACACACAAACACAAATAGTTACTTAATTAATGTAATCTTATATAGAAACACACACATCTAATATTTATGTAATTTATTTTATTGTTAGTATTTATTTTTTAATTTAATTATAAAAAGATACATTTAATATATCATGTCTTTAATTCAAGTAAATTTGTTTATTTATATTTAATTATATTATAGTTAGGTATTAATTAATTTTTAATATGCTTTTTTGGGGAATTTAGTCAATATCTATTATTTATTTTATATATATTTATTTACTATGTTTTAATATTTTTAATATTAATTCATCTTTATTTCAATATATATCTATATTTTTTTATTAATTTATATTTAGTTAACAAAACATACACATTTTTTTATTATTGTTAAAATGTACTGATGTTTAATTATTAAAATTCACCAATTTTTAACAAGCATGCACTTGAGATTAAATATTCATAAATAATGTTAAAAATATATTTAAAATAAATATTTATAAATAAATAATATTATATATGTATTTTTATTAAATTTATAAATTTGTAAATTTCTAATTATAAATAATTAAATATTATTTTTAAAAGTAGTCATATAATTATAAATAAATAAATTTATACATTTAAATAATTATAAAAATATAATAAATTTATTTAAATGATGAATATATTTACTATATATGATATATATATATAATTATATAAATATATGTAAATATGTAAATAATATTTCATATAATGTATTTATATATTGAAAAATAAATAATTATTATAAATTACATCCCAATCAACTAATATGTAAAAAAATAAATAATAATTTAAATAATTATAAAATTAAAATAAATATATTGAAATAAATTATATATTTACTATATTTATATTTATATTTATAAATATTTATTAAATTTATATAATTATATAGATATATTTAATTTTTAAAATTTATAATTATAATTATAAATCTTTTATCAGTGTATATATAATAATCACTGATAAAAGAAATATTTATTAGTTCCTTTTTGGAAGTACTGATAAAAGTTGCCCAATCTATTTAAATAACTCTAAGTAGTCTTGAACTCGTCATGATATCCAAATATTTCTTTTGAAGAAACCCTCTACTGGGGATCCTCCTAAGTGAATTGAAGCTTAAACAAAGACTCAAGCAATTCCACGGCTCAAATACAAGGCTCGAATGATTCAGGGGTTGAAAAACTCCTAGGATCGAATTTTTAATAGGTTTTTGATACCTCTAATTTCTCTCAGATGATTCAAAGCATCAATCCAAGGAATAATATTTTCTCCTCCTCCTCCTCCTCACTCATTGATTGCTTTTTCAGAAATATCTATTTGATTTTTTTATCATCATTCTTTCTTTACCATTGGTATATCCAGGTGGTCCATAATGTTTATTGGGGATGTTTGTTTGGAAGGAGATAGGGCTGTCAGAGCATGAGTAATGGTTTTGATGGAGTGTCTATCCAAAACACTTAGCCCCCCTCTTTAGTGTTTCAGAGTGATGTTTAGAATAATATTTTAATTGCAAGATATTTTATCTTTAAATTTAATCTAGGCCATGGACCGTGAACATTCACTACATTTTATAGAGAGAAAGGAATTTTTATATCCATTTTCTTTTGATTTAATTTAACATTTGATGGAGATAAGGATTTTGATCCAGTGTTTCTTGACCATAAGCCCCCATCATTTTAATGGAATATAATCCCAAAGAGACAGAGTGTTGGGTGAAAAAATCTAAGAAGATCTTTGACACCCTCAAGATTTCACCTTCCATTAAGGTGAATTATGTTGCCTTTATCCTTGAATTACCTAGCCAATTATTACATGAGATGATAGTCCAAGCTAAATGAAATGAAAATCTAGAATAGAATGAACACTTCAAGGAAGGCCCATACTATTTTGAAGCTTACAATATCTCATCTATATATTCAAATTAAAACTTCTGAGTAAGCTAAGAGTGAACTCACAATTGAAGATCTTTAGTTGTTTTAAATGTCTATAGCCACCTAATAGTGCATATCGAAGTGGAAGTATCACTAGGGTAATCCCAAGGGTTGTTTCATGTAAATATCAAATTTATTTTTCAAAAATTATTTCTTCTATTCATTATATATTTTTAATTGAGATTATAATTTTTAGATGTTTTTAAATATTTGATAAACCATTAATATTAAATGTAATAGTACCTTAGGTTGTTACATCACTTTTTCCAAAAAAAATAGAATGGAGGTTATCAAATTATATATATGTTGGAATGATTATTAGAAATTATATTTTGGTATTCATCATTTTAGGTCTACATGTATTGGTCCCACCCGAAGGAATATTTTTTTATTATCCATGTATATTAAATAAATCCTTATTTATTAAAATTGGTTAACAATACATTTTAATATATCTTAGTTGGTTGAATGATAGTTTATTAATATTTATTAATCATATTTGGGTTTCTTATTACTCCGTAATTTACTATATTATAATTTAAATTGATTAGGTTATTTAAGAAAGATTTGTGGCTCATTTTAATAGAGTTAGGAATAGTTTTTGTTAGAGGATTGAAAATATTAAAAGTATGATTTATCCTATAAATATATAATTCATAGATGTCCCAAAAATTCATGTATCATAACATGTCCCTATCAATACCCCATATTTATATACAAGAATGTTTATTCCCCCAAAATGTAACCTTAAATAGGCCATGAGTTAATAACTAGTTCCAATGGTGTAATTCTGACAAATGGTAAGCATTTCCCCTTTTAGAGAATGCAATGAAGTACAACTATCATCCTCATCAGCTTCATCTCCTAAACAATTATTATTGAAATTTTTTCTTGATATTCATCCCCAATCTCTTTTATAATTCTTGTACTAATCTAAGAATTATTCATCCCATGGATTACTACTTCTTAGAGTATTTCAAGAAACATAGGTGTATGTCCACAAGATATGGAGGATGCACGCCAAACAACAAAATGCAATGATAAGTGTTTGGGAGCTGAGCTAATGACATAACATCTAATATAGTGGATTAATTCTTTTCGTAAATTCAATTTCCCATTTTACTCAAACTGTACTGAAATTCATTGAAAAAATAAAATTTTGTGTTTACCTTATTAGAATTATCTATAAGTTTCACTTTTGATAATTAATATCTTATGTGTATTTATTTATTTATTATAAAAAATTAATATTTTATGAACCCAATACGTTGGATACAAATAAGAAATGGAAGCACATTGTTTCAACCTGAAGAGTTCACCAGAGTAAGGAACAATAGGTTCTGAGTATGAATAATACTCTAGCCTTTTTATCTTGGGAAGGAGGTTCCATATCACATCATTCAAATCAAATTCACCATTTAGTTTTTCTAAAAATGTGTTTTTTCCCAAAAAGTTGATCGCAATGGAGAAAAATGGTGTGTAATCACTGATTTTGGGTACACTCCCTTTAAATGGTCTCCAACGAGTTCTTTTCATGGAGCTGGAAACACCCAATGGATCTCATATCCATAATTCATGGACATACTTTTCAAAGGGAGGCACTTGGTGGGTAACATGGGGAATGACACATAAAAAATATCATTAGTCGAGGGGATGGGAAATCAATCTCATCACACCCTTTTGGTGGAAACTATTTCCTTTTTTGGGACTCTCTAATAGATCTAAGATATGTTCACTAGTCCTTGGTTCATCCCCAATTATGTTTCTTTGGATTTCCCCTAAGTAATTATTGTTCATAAAAATGAATTGTTTCAGAATCATCTTTACATATCTTAGGTTCTCCATCAATGATAACCTTTTGTAGAAAAAACAAGGATTACTTGGTCACTTACTAAGATGACACAGGTTTTAAGCCATGTTATGAGGTGGTATATAATTTATCATCATCATGGTATGATTGGAGTTATTTTCATGTTGGGATCAAACCCACAATATTGGATTACTACGTATCCTCGCAAGAGGAATCAGAGCCCACATTATAAATTTTCGTTTAACTTGACACATCACATTCTAATGTCATGTGGAAAGGTCCCAACCATGTAGTTTAACGTTATATGATTAGGGTGTCTAGGTGAAGGGTTCCTGGTTGAGGATGTTGTGGGACTTATGTTGAGGAATCCCGAGGGACCTAAAAGAGATGCGGTCTCTTGGGTGGATATGAATTGACAAGGAATGTGGCTCAGATTAAATTTGTGTGGTTTGGGTGTCGAGTTTTGACCACAAAGAGGCTTCCTACATCTTCCAGTTTGTTAGGAATCAATTCCCACATAGTTTAATATTATTGGGAATTACACATTAGAGGAGGTCCATTAAAGGGGGCATAATTGGGGCTGAAACAAGGGAGCCTCCCATTTTGGGGAATGTGACTTTAAATTATGCATGAGAGCTACCCATGTGAGGGAATGTGATTAAGGAATATCCATGGGATCTTCCCATTTGAGGGAATGTGATTCATTCATATGTATGGGAGCTTCTAATATGAGTTTTGGGATACTGTAGATGTCATAATTTCCACTAACTTCTAAGACCTTGTTAGTCATTATCGGTGTGAGAAACAAGAGGAAGCAGAAGATCTGATGATCGTACGATCTATCCTTATTCGCATATTGATGATGGTGGAGACCAAAAGGAGATAGAAATGGCTTTGAGTGATCTATTTTCATCTCTTTTTTCATATCCTGGATTGTCATATTTTGTGATCTATCCAGATACATCCCAGGAAGAGGTAAAGAGGAGATAATGTACTACCTCATATAAGTAAAGATAGGGGATTACCTCTATAGGAGTACCTTGTGATCATTTCTAGGAAAGAGATGAATGATCAACATGAACCCACATCAAAGGAAAATATTATCAGTTCTTATCATCTTCGAGAATGAGTATGTTCACATGAGAATACCATGGTTGGATCCTGAATTTTGATGAGAATGTAAACACAAGGATACTATGAGGTTCCATCTTTCTCCAGATATTACCCACGTGACTCTACTTAACATAGTTATGTAAACAAAAAGGGGCACAATGATGAATCTGAGGATCTTATCACAAGTGTCAAGTGGATTTGGAAGAGGACTTAGCTTCATTCCTATAGACTAGTTCATGGAAGGACCAACATGAGGACTAATGATATGATGATGGAGAATGGTTGGAGTTGGAGATTAGAATGCCTTAGAATGCCTCATTCCATGTAGCATCTTCTTACATGAGATTGTGTTACCTCTTCATAGCGTGTTGCTAGGTGGGTAAGGGTACCATCCATGTATCCTTGAGCTACATGGACCTAGATTCCTTCCACGTTAAATTTTTATACAAAAGAATAAGTTCCACCCACTTAGTGTATTTCTATGTGGGGTTGAGTTCCTTCTATGTAGTGTTTGGTTATGTTCCCACAAAACATTTTTCTATGCAGGATTCCTATTTTCAAAGGGGACATTGGTTTTTACATCTTTAGGTAATTATGTCAACAAAGTATTTTGGGTTCTCAGACCACCAGATGATTTATTATTTCCATTTTAATGTTATGTGTTGGGCTTTACCTATGAGGAATTTTCAACGGACTATAGTTTTCAAGGTTCCTTCCATCATCTCGATTCAGTTTTGTTCATCTGATTCTCCTCTTCTATTTTGGTTTGCCTCAGGTTCTATATATAAAGAAGCAAAGTAACTAGATTCTGGCATAGCCAATCATCCACAGTGGGCTTAAAACCCTCTTTTTTGGATGCCCACATAGGATTACCATTCCGAGAACAACTTAGTCAGTGGGGAAATCATTTGTGGAAGGGGGATATCATTTATGGTGGCATAAATGACCGCCAAAATCTGGAATATGACTTTGTATTGTTTGTGGGAGTAAATAAACTAGCTCAACCCATGAAATATATAGTTCATTTGGAAAATTATTTTGTGTGAGTATAAATCACCAGTTACTTACCACAAATTATTTTGATTTCATTTTTGGGTACTGGAACCACCATTTCCATTTTGTAAAATTCTTATTTTGCAGGCACTTCATGAATCTATGGAACACCATGCTGATCGACAATATGTTAAGGTGTTTTCCCTTCCCGATTTCTTCATCCTTTGTAATTTCATCCCTTTGAATATTTTCCCATGAAATATTCCTTCAATTAGTTTCATTAATTTTCTAAATTGATAGAATCATTATCTTCTTATATGTAGAATTTTGTGGACCCATAAAATACCCCTAATCAGAATGGGTTTTTATTGGGATTAAGAGGAGGATATTCTGATGTAGAAAGAATTCAAATTTTGAACTAGTTTTTGGTATGTGTGTGGAATAAAAATAGGGGACCATAGCTATAAATAGGGTACCCTGATAATTTTTCATTTACAAATTTTATCCGTGAACTCAACACTCTCATGAACTATGTCAAATGCTTTTTCTTCCATGAAATTCTTCCATTACGGATGCCCTCATCTATGAACAGAGTTCCTTCATCCATGAACTAAAAGAATTAGAAGAAAATAATTAGATGGAACTCCACATAGAATGTGGATACCTTGAATAAGGATTGTTCCATGATAATCCATTTTGTTATACAACGCTTTTCGGGATCGCACCTTCATGGATTTCATGTACTGGCAGTTCACGGGTGGGTGATTATGTGAACTATTTGTTCACGGTTAGTTAACAGAATTTTAAGTTTTATTATTCATTATTTATCCCCACAAATGAATTTCTCATACTTTGGAAGATCCCTTTCATGGAAAAAATGTCACTGGAATCCACCTCTATGAATATGACGCGGAGGAGAACAGCTATGGCTATGAATATTAGAGATGATATTTGATCTTTCATCACTAATCAAGAGGGTATTATGAAAAATCTCATTCCACCAGAACTTATAGCTTACCCCCTGTCTATAAAATAACCATTTTATAATTTTAGTATCCAAGATGATGTTCCTATTCCTCCAGTTGACCAAATTATTTATACAACTTCGTCTGAGATGTTTGAGGAGCGCTCCTAAACAAACATTTCTATTATAGTGGAAATCACTTATAATCCATGTTAAGGGGATGCCTTTTCATGGAAGGGATCAATGTGGACCCAATGCATTGGAAATATCCATGACACAGTATTGGGATCAGTCATCCAATATTATCCTTTAATTTTCAACCTTTCTCAAGGTAATCTCAATAGAGGTTGGAGTTCCAAATTGGATTCAGAGTCTAGAGGGAGTTTATCATATGAATGGGCCTGGTCATTTAGTGTGAACCACAATTTCTTTTAAATTCTTGAATAATTAAAGGATTTCAATTTATAGCATGCTATGTGGATTTCTTAATTTTTCAATTTATTCACTAATGTAGATACTATTCAAAATGCTCAGTCACTAGTGCTCAAGCACCAATATTTTTCACATACTGTTTGGTGGAGGGGAGGAGTTTGTGAGATATCTACCCTATTGGGGGATCCCCATTATTGGTAATATTTAAGATGAATTTTGTCCAAAGGACAATACCTGGGAGAATAACAATTAGTTATCCCCATTTAAGAGTTATTTTATTGTCACAATATAAAAATTTCTTGGTCAACCCGTGCATGCTTCCTCACTCATTTCATTCGAAGATTAGATAATGTTTTTCTTAGAGGTTGAAGGTCAAATTTTAAAGTATGCTTCTATAGGATTCATCCAACCCAATATTCATGATGCATTGTGTGTTTATACTGTGCAACCCTTGAGGTAGGTTAGTATACCGCATGGGGTTATAGGATCTAGCAGGAAATATCACCTAACCATAGACCGGTGATTTTCTTTTCCATGTCTGTAGGAGGGTGGTTTTTACCATCACATGATGTTAATAATGGTTTCCCAGTTGGAACCTTGGTGATGGAAGCCACATTTTAAGTGGGAAAAACCATCAAATTGGTCATCCCCACCCTTGCTCACATTTATGAATAGATGGGTCATATACTAAAGGGAAAATCCACACATCATCTTATCAAGACATTTCAATTTTTGTATTGTTGGATGGGGGAGAATTATCACTACTACGAGTATCATCATACTGAATAAGTTCCTCATTCCAACTTTCATCCCACCCTTCTCAATACTGCCATTTTTCAACCCAAATACCTGATTATTAACGGAATCTTTGATCTGTTGAGTTATTTTTTTCAATTTTCTTTTGTGCCTTACCGAGAACCCCATAGAGTAGTGATGGATGATGGAAGAGGTTATTTAGAAGAATGTTCATATATTATTTCTCTATAAGATAGAATATTAACCTCTCATGTAGATAGGATAACCATTTTTGAACCTTATACAACTAAGAGGTTTTCTAGGAAATTTGGATCCCTACAACAAGTCACATTTATACCTCTTACCCATGTTAAGATGGAATCTAACCTAGAAATGCTTCACTAATTATATATGATGATGATACACATGAAATATAGAATCAAAATCCTTATTCCTCCCATAGTGGCATCAAATTACATATCTCAGGAGTATGCTCAAATGTGAGTATCTTGATACCCTATAGAATACTGGTGAGTTCAGTTCAATGAGTGCAAAAATTGTTGGTTGCTTTAAATCTTGTACCTATTATTCCATATCTTTCCCCTCCTGCTGGAAGAAGAAGTTCACTTTACACATTATAGGATTTCAGAGGGATCTTCATTCACACAGCCTATTTATATGGAGAGTGACTCATACCCTAAATCCTTGACTGACACTTTCAGTATTGCCACCGAGGCTTATCCAAGAAGAACATCACCAGGAATTCCTAAAATTGAAGCTATCCCTATACTCTTAGCTTCTAATATTGAAACTCCTACAGATATGAAATATTTTATATCTTGTGTGTCGTGATTTTGGGAGACCCAATCTTTTGTAATAAAAACCCCATATTGTATACCCATTGTGGTTGTGGAAAAAATCAAGGTCCCAACACTGCCAGCGAACACAAAATTGTGCTGAGGAAGACATGGAATCAAATCCGCACTATCATCACAATGACTACCTTAGAGGAATTCATGGATAATGAGGAGACCCTTCGACAATATTTTATTTATTTGTGCATAGGTGGATTCGACTATCAACATCTGCACATTCTCATTTTCTAAATTTTCAGATCTCGAGGAGACCTAGCTTCTTATTACGGAGACATTATTCAGTTTTACAACCCCCATCATTAAGTGAAAGATTTAAGGGATATTACCGCTATGTTGCACCACTAGGTGGTTTAAGAAGAAGATTATTATATCCAAATGGTTGCACATAACAAATAGCTATGGGAGTGTGAAGTTTTGTTTTCAGGATAATGGTGAAACTGTCATCAATGAGTTCCAATTTTGATGCTATTAAATAGGAAGTTCAAGACCTCAAGTCCATTTTTGAAAAAATGCATCCTCAAGCTGAAACTGAGGCTGAACAAAGGACTGATTTGAAAAATACCCATGATTTCCAATGTCAGATGGTTGTCAATTTACTGATGAAATAAAGTCAAGATTCTTTTTATCCCTTTAGTTTTTCCCATGAGATTACTCACTTTTTTGTTTCTTAGCATCAGGGAGAGACTCTATAATGTAGATAAACCCCTATTCCAATTCAATGATATGATTTTTTTGTTCTCCAATGATTTCCTTGCATATTTTCTAACAATACAGATCAATTATAGTTTATCAAATTTTGAAAGATAATCTCCACTAGATATTGATTTTAATCACGATCTATGATAATCAAATCGGAATGATCATATAATGATATAATTTTTCCTGAGCTGAGGGACTCAATGAGCATAGTTTAATTTTTTTCTAGCGTTATACAATAAACCCTATGAATGTTTTGTCTTTTCTATTATAACCCAATTTTTTTCCTAAGTCTATGGCAGTGACGGATTAGTTGAGATAATTTTACTTTTTCTTAGGACTACCTTTGCGGGGGATTGGCCTAACAATATTTTTTCCCTTTTGGCATTTTATTACTTGATAATTTTCCCAAAACATGAGAAATGTAGGTCTTGAGAGATGATACTAAACATCTACTCGTGGATACATTTGTGGGTTTTGACCATAGGGAGCTTTATGTCTCTTTTCAGGGGTAGTTTAGACTCTTACAAATTAGACTTACATTATGAATGTTTTTGGTAGAATAGATTTGAAAAAAAAATGTGGGGCAAGGGCCCCAATATGGTTAAATAGCTGATAATGTTCTAATACTTTTCAGACATAAATGATGGTTTTTTCTTAACAATAGTTTTATGATTTATGAATCCAAAACATAATATGGTCAAATTACATGAGGAGTAACGATAAGAATCAATTCCAACACGATGTTGTTGGGGGCATATGGAGGTAATAAAAATTTCTCTTTGGGAAGAATTTTCCTTCGGTTGAAAGGCCTTTTCATGGGTGAATTATTCAGAAATGACTAGGGAATATTATTCATTTAAAAAAATGATTCCTCAAGGTACTAGCCCTCTATTTCAAATTTCTATTTAATTTTATGGAAATTTAGATTTCTCAAAACCATAAGGGATGGATTGTAAAGTGAGTGATATTTAAAAATTAAAAGGGGATCAGTATTATCTTTTATCAGGGATGGGTAACCACTCCCAAAAACATTATGATTTTGTAAAGGAGGGTTGAATCATAGTTCATTTTAATGTCATGCAATATGGACATGGGTGGTGTTGTTTATTGTATTACTACCAGGAAATTTGGGATTTATTACTCAGCTCTAACCAAGGGGTAAACAGTTCACCCTTTTCATGGTAGTATAACTAATAATGTCCTAATATATTTAGGAATTAAAGGGGTGATGTAAACTATATTCTAGGGAGGGGTGGGGGGGGGAGTTAACCAAGGAGTGATGTGGAATATAAACATTATTGGGTGTATGAATATAGGAGAAGCCCCTCATCAGGATGAATTTTCCTCTACTTGAAATGACTTTTTTTATGGGAAAATTTTGTAGATCCAACCGGGCCATATTGTGAATAGAGAATCAATGGAGTTTCTAGGTCACTAGCCCTCCATTTTCAATGAATTAGGAAGATTATGGGGATTCTGAACATTCTATACACATATATTGGTTTGTGAAGGAAGGGTTCTTGAGCATGAAAGGTTAATTTCAAGTTCAAATTTACTAGGAATATGTATAAACTTTCCCCCTATGTAGAAATGTGTGAGGAGGTTCTTTATGTTGGTCAGACTCATGCATGGGGAAGGGAAATTTCTATTTCATTGTAGATGGACCCAAGATTGGAGATCTGGGTGTCACTATATATCATTCTTGGATAGGAATGATGACATATGTATTCCTTGTAAACCCATGTCTTTTAATGTCTTATCGTATGGTCATTGATCACCTGATGTGAAGGAAAATGGATGTTGTGGTTGGGAACAAAAGTAGAGGTTCAAACATCACTACTTATCCTGCAATGATAAGAATCAATCCATACATAGTTTTGGAATTTTACCCCACTTTCTAATCAAAATATCATAAGGGGAAAGTGTAATTTACATTTAGATATGATCTCATGAATAGGGTGATGCTCAAATTAAATTCTCTATTGCATATATAGCTAATGTATAGGAGTAGGGTGAAGCATTCTTTATTGTGTTTAGAAATTTTCTCATGCATGTACGACCCACACAAAGAGAAAAGGGAACATTCTTATCTCACATTTGGACATAAGATATGAGCTTCAAGCATCACTACATATCCTATGATAATAAGAATCAATCCAGAAGAATTTCCTTGATGTTTTCACTTGTAGGTAGAACCAATACACTGGGAAGGGGCATTTATAGTCGGTTGCGCCTGGAACCATTATTGAACATCAGGAATCACAACATATACTACAATAAGGTAATCAAGAAACACATAGTTCATTATGAAAAAATACATGTATAGGTTTGGTCGGTACATAGGGAGGGGACATTTTAAACTTCTGGGGTGGTTGGAATAGGATGTAAAAATCCAGGCATCGCTACATATCATGTCTGGATAGGAATCAAGACATACATAGTACTGGATATCATGCCGTTTTAGTGTCATGAAATTAAGAAATTGGACAGGTGGTTTAATGTCATGTATTGAGGAAAATGTTTCATAGAAATCAGGAATAAATGGAGGATAATCAGTTCAGGGTATTCTAGACATGCCTCAGATGTGAGCGGGGAGGAATGTGTAAACCATGGTTAGGTGATTCTTAGATCAGGTGAAATGATATATGGAATGAAATCCATTGGAGAATATGGATTCAGGAAAATCCTATCTTGAGGATGAATTTTCCCTTAGTTTAGAGGCATTTTTTATGGGAAACATATAGAGATCCAACCAAGGCATATTCTTCATAGTCAAACAGAGGTGTCCTTAGGACACTGGCCCTTCATTTCCAATGGTCAGTGAGGTTTATGATGATATTAAATTTCTCTGTACATGGAGTTTTATGAATGGAAGGGGTGTTTCCAGGCACATAAGAAATATTCTGATCATGATTGGCTATGGAATGTGAAATTCCCTCCATATATCTAATTCAAATTTAGGGGGAGTAAATATGTTCTTTTGAAGGATCCCCAAATAAATAACCCGAATCTCAAATCTACTATATAATTTTTCATATATGTGACATGATAATTTTCCTTTTCTTTCTTCCACAGATAGGTCTAAGGCATAAGGTGTAGTAGTCACTATGTATCCCGTCGAAGTGAGAATCAATCCATATTTAGTTATTGAGGCACCATGCATTTTAATATAGTACAGTAAGCACATCAATGTTCATTTTAGTGTCTTGCTATGAGGACGATGGAAATCATAATATGGATCAATATACATTGGTCATGTGGGAAATCCCCTACCAAACTTCCTAATCCCACATATGATATGACCACTGTAAGAAATAAGGGGTGTAATTTGTTTTTGTGCCACATGGAGGTGATAGAATGAAATATATTAACATTATGAATTTTTTGTGGCTAGGCCCAAGACATAGGGGCTAGGAATCACTATATATACCATTAGATGTGAATCAAACCATACATAGTTATTGAACATGGAATGTTTGATGACCATTGTCAAGGGTGATTTCCACTCAAGAGAGGGCATTGTGATATTGTTATTCAGTTTATTTCAATATGAATAGGATGTTGGTGGAATAGTTTTACATCATGTTGTGAGGAAATAGGGAGAAGGATTGTTCTAGTGGGAAGTGAATATCGCAACTGATATGAAATGATGAGAATGAGGGCCTAATAGGTCACATGGCACACCAAAAACTCTTATAGGAAACTCATGACAAGGGGCCAAAAGGATGAATGAGTTTACGGCTCGGCCTGAGGAAAATATTTCTAAATGTCACTGCATATTCTATGAGGTTGGGAATCAATCCATACATAGTTCTTGAAATAAAACACCCTATATAGGTTTGGTCTATATATAGGGGTATTTTCTTCTTGTTTTTTTAATTTCATGGATGGAATCTAGATTGGAGATCCAGACATTAATACTATCCCGTGCTAATAGGAATAATGTCATACGTAGTTCTTAAATGTGGGATGGTAGATGACTAATGATGAATTAGATGTCCTCTCGGGTGAGGGAACTGTAGTTCCCTGTTGTTTAGCATCATTCAATGAGGACAAGGGTGGTAAAATTTTGTGAATAATGATTTTTTGGACTAGTAACAAACATAATACCGATGTGAAAGAGACCCTGAGGCCAAACGATGATTAGAAAATAAAACCATGGATGGAGTTAAATTTTCAATTTGGAATGATATTAGGAGTCTAGGTGTGACTATGTATTGTGTCATGATAGGAATCAAGCCACACATAGTTTTTGATGGGAATTCTCAATGTATGTGTATCCCATACATAGAGGAGGGAATTCTTTTTGTTGTTCATGGCTGGGAAACAGAATAGAAACATTTTCATCCTAACATTGCCTACATTTAAGGAATAAATCCACATTACTTATGGATAAAGATATTACCTATGCGGACCTGGCTCTTACACAAGAACATTGTAATTTCATCATTCTTCTATATTGATCTAGATCATGTGTACTGAATTTCTAATTGAAATGATGATATCTATATATTTTAATCATCATGTGTTAAGGATGATGTGCTATATAGTTTATTATTGTATGGTAAGAACATTTTCTCCAATTTTAAGTCCATACAATTTAGACCATGTGTGAAGTTTAATTATCGTGTGATCAGGATGATGTAAATATAGATTAATGTCAAGTTTTAGGGATAAAATATATAGAGAAAATCATCATGAGGTTAGCACGATGGGTTCTATTCATTTTAACGTCGTGTGGTAAGGACATATGATATGTAATCACAGGAAATATTTCTTCAGGAACCTTACATTGGTGAGATCCATAGTGAGCTTCCCATCAATTGAAATCTATGAATAAGATCCATTGGAGTAGACCTTATGGATGAAATATAGTCCCTCCCTTTTGGATCTATCATTGGTGGTTTATTTTTTAGTATCATCAAAGTCCTAAGGACCAACAACATTCCTTCTTCATGGAATGGCTAGAGGTGAACCTTTTTTTGAAGGCTCATGTGATCCAATTTTGGTGAAACTCCAAATTTTTCAAGGTATGTAATATCTTCTTATCAAGTCACATTAATTCAACCATCTATTTTAGGGGTTCCTCATCCTTGGATAGTTGATAACTGATGGAAATATTGGGAGAGGGAAGTTGAACATTGATGGGTAGGACCGCCTCTGTGCCATATACTAATGAGTATGGTGTTGCCTTAGTGGCAGTGAAGGTCACAGTCTGGTAGGTCTAAAAAACATAGATGATATTTTTTTGGCCACGAATTCTTTTCCTTCTCTACCATCTTATGAAGTATATTATATAAGTTCTTGTTAAAGGTCTAAATATTATCGTTAGTTGTAGCACAGTAGCAGGATGAATGGCTGGTCCTAATGCCATACTCTTGATATAAATTCTCCAATTTATAAGAATAAAATTTGGTTTTGTTTTCTATCAAGATTTTATGAGGGTCACCAAATATGGTGATGATTTTGGATTCACAAAGAGGAAAATGATTCTAACCCTAACCTCTTTGAGGGGTAAAACTTGTGCCCATTTAGAAAGGAAGTTAGTTTCTATGAGGATATACTTGAATTTCTTGGCCATAATGGGTGGGTATGGTCCAACAACATCTCTTCCCCATATGGAAAATGGCCTGGAGTACTTGGAAGTGTGATGTAAATTTAGGGGTTGGTGGATGAAATTAACATGAACTTAGAAGGTTTGACAGTTCCTGGTGAATTTAGTGAAATCCTGTGCAACAGTGGGATAGTAGTATCCAAGTCTTCTAATTTAATGGGAATGATTATATCCCGATTGATGGGAATAACATGCTCTAGTGTGTACTTATTTCATGAAAACAGTGGTCTCTTCTTCATCAATGAACCTGAGAAGGACCCCATCAAGGATCCACTTATAGAGGACCTTTTGTTGGATCGTTCCATCATACTGAACAAAGTTAATTTCTCATATTTATATTTTCTCCGTTCTGGACCTATTAGGTTGGTTCTCTCCCTTTTGAAGGTAGTCCACAATGGCTATCATCTAGCTTGTGGTAGGAACCTAAGGTTTAGGTATGGGGCTAATCTCATTGATTTATTCTATGTTCTAATGAATGAATAGTGAGACCATCTGGTCGTGAGAAATGATGATAACCATTTCAGCTTTGTCTAGATCGACCATTTTTTGGATATATTTTCCAAGGCGTCTACCTAGGAATTCTATAACCATGGAACAAGAGTCAGTATTAGTTCTGAAGGGAATTCCTCTATTTTTCCCCAGACATGGTCTAAAAAGGGGATTCCTTATTTCATTTTTTGATGGAATAATCATCATTAACCTACTTGATGACCAGTTATGAATCACCTTTTATCATCATGTATTTTACATATAATTGATGTGTAAGATCTAACCATCCTAATATTATGCTTCATTGTTCATACACAAGTCCAAATGTAGGAATGAGTATGTAAGGACCACCTGCTGAAGATATGAGAATGAATCCCAACCCAATATTATTTATCTTGGGGTCTTCCATCCTTTTTCTTATCGTAATTATAGATGCATAGTTGAAAAAAATCTCCCATATCTGGGGGTTCTCTTAGAAGAGATACCTCTTCATAGTGTAGCTTGGTATCCAATGAAGTCATTTATGATGAGGAACTATTTTCCATAAAATATGCTAATGCCTGGCCTTTGATGACATTATGAGGAATGAACAAGATAACTAACTGTTGTAGGATGACCGCCCACCATGATAGACATCCAGTCAAAATTGGAAGATAGAGAATGTATTTTAGTGGGTTTCTATGAGAGACCAAATTTAATTCATGTTGTTGTAGTTAGTGACTCAATTTTTGGATTCAAATATTAGCACCGGACATCAGTAACATGACTCAACATGGATCACGGTTCAGTAGAAATAATAAAGGTTATTTTTTCTACTAACATCATTCTTCCTTGTGAGGAAAGAAACCTAGTGATCCTTCTAGGTTAGTCAAATAAAAAATTTATTGTCCTTCCTTCGATAGTTGGAACAAACACTAGCAGGAAAAATAGATATTTCTTCAAATTGTCGAATAGTTCCTAAAAATAATCAATACATTAATATGAATCCCCTTTCTTCATCAAGATGGTATAGGGAAAACATTTTCCTATAAGGTTGGATATGAAGCACCAAATGTAGGATAATTGTATTTTATTTTCTCTTAACATATTGAGGTTGTGAGGAGGGGGCATGCCAAGGATAACCTTTTTCCACTCGGGGTCGATGTCAATTCACCGATGGCATATGATGAAGTCAATAAATTTCCCCCAGGTAAAGCTGAAAGAACATTTTAAGGGTTTCATTTTAATGTTGTATCATTACAGTTCGTTGAAGATGATTTCAAGATCTTCTAGGTGGTCTGATATTTTCCATGAATTAACCACAAAGTCCTCAACATAGAATTGGAAACACATTCCTAGGACGGGTTTGAAGATGCGATGCGTGGAATGTTGATATGTGGCACTGACATTCTTTAAACAAAATAAAATCATCCTATAGAAAAATACTCTCTGGGGGCCCTGAAGGAACAATCTTCTTCATATTCTTGGTCCTTTCAGATTTTGTTGTATCTAGGGTTATCTTTAATGAAAGAGAGATCCTAATATCTAATAGTTTCATCTATTAGTAGTTTTATGATCAGGAATAGGAAATCATATTTTAAGTAGTGCCGATTGAGATCTATGAAATTGATGTAGACCCTAATTTTTCCTTTATTAATTTCGATGGGGACTATATTTTCCATCCAATTGGAATATTGGACCTCATGAATAAATTTTTCTCATTGAGGTTTTCAACATCAACATATATTTTTGAAGCATGAATTGGGTGTGTTTTTCAGGCTACATTTTATATCCCTGATGATCTTCTGGAAGGCACAAATGGTGCATTGTCACCTTTGGATTGAGGCATGGAATTTCTATGTTTTTCTAAGTGAAACAATGTCAATAATTTTTTAGGACAGAGGTGTACACCAATTTCTATTTGGAGAAGATGGTTACACTAATCAAGGAGGGTCATGGATCTTCTTCCGTACCCATATTTATTTCCGTGATTCCATCAATGGTGGTAGAGACATCATACTTAAATTATGGAGGTGGAAACATGAGTTATTCCACCTATTACTCTTCCTCCTATTCATTTTCTTCCTCTTTTTCTGATGGGGAAACAATTTTTGAGATGAGATCTTCAGACATGGGAGAAGAGTAGAGATCATGGTATTCAAAAGATGAAGTGCCTTTTTCTGACCCGACTGATAGTAGATGATTTTCTAGAGAGGATGGTCTGAGGGTTGGTGGAGTGTATTTTTACTCTTCTATCTCAATGGGTGAGGAAGGGCTTTTCTAGAGATATAAGGCTTCATTGAAGGTATTTATATTTGATAATTTTGCTTTATCTTGGCATCACCAGATTTTGTAACACTATTAGACTCAGTGGAAATGAGTGAAATCATGAGGACTACTGAACATGCATCTAAACATTGACTCGTACACCAAACCAGATTGATGTGCATCACATCATTTTTATTGAGCTATTTGAAGGGGTCATTTGGGACTATTTCCAAACTATTTGGTGTAGTGACCCAATCAATACCATCGACCAATGTCCATTTCCTATTCTGGTAATGGAATCCTGCATCGATATAATGTAAATCACAAGATATGAATGGGAACTTATTAGCATGAAATGTATCATTTTTTACATTAATGAAATATTTTATGCGCTTATAGTACAATGAAGGAATTATTTCATGATGGTGCAACCAGGTCCTTCCAAGAAAGACGTTGTAGTCGGTGTTTTTTCATATGAATTGCAATTCAGTGTCATCCACAAGGTCTATGAACTGAGTCTTGAGCTTGATTTAGAACAATTTATTCTTATCACTTTTGTTATATCCTTTCAAGGATATGGATGAAGGTTCAAGAGTATCCTCATTTCAACCTAGCCGGTGAAGTTCTCATACTGGAATGAGATTAACTTCAGAGCCCTTAGCAATGAATACTTTCCAGACATTGACAACATTTATCTTTATAAACACATACAAGGGTCTGATGTTCCCCTATATAATGTTGTATTCATATTCATTTAGGAAGGAGATAACTATGTGTAAATATTCATAGTTATTCTTTATATAATATACATTAGTGGTGACAACTTTGGATTTAAACTCTTTGGGCTCAGTAGAGCCTCTATAAGTTCTCCCCTGAGGTGTTTTTAGAATCTCAAGGCTTCCATGATTGAATGTTTGGTAAGTACTGAGGATAATTGTTCCAGTATATCAAAATTATAGTCTAATGGTGGTTGATTCCCAACATATGGATTATCTTTTATAGGCACTGTTGGGGATGAGTATCAGATGTAGATGGATTTACCCTAGGATAGAAACAAGAGTTGCTTCTATTCTTTGTGGAATGGGTCAGGTAGGTCTGTCTTCATAGTGAGGGTATTTAGACACGTCATCCTCTTTTTATGGATATTAATGAATGATTGGTCCAGAGTGAATTCTGGTCAGGTTAGGAGGATTTTCCTCTCCCTATTGGTTTCTTCGAAGGGGTCTTCCATGAGTTTCTTCATTATGGAAAGTTTGAGCATCAGTATGTCTAGAAAGTTGACTTCTTCCATGGTTGTGCCTTCCTTTGTACCCCAACATTCTACAGAATCTTCCTATGACTCCTCGATCTAGTGTAAGGTACTCAGGTTCATATCCATACTCATCATTAGATATGGGATCCATTAATTGAATAACATTAATGGATCAAAAGATCAACTCTTCATCTGATGATGAATCTACCTGACTAATTTCTTCTTTTAGTTTTGTTTGGTGGGGTAGTTCCCATATGTTCATCTCTGATGGCATTCAATCTGATAGGGCAATGTTAAACTTTTCCCTTAAAATGGGTTCATCTTCAAATATCTTTTTCTTTCATTTTTGGTCACATTGATTTTTGGAAGGCCGGCTTCGGGAGGGTTGTGGTGCTGAGGATGCTGTCTAGGTTTTAGTAAGGGTAGCTAGGGGAATAGTTGGTTTCATCAACAATTCATGGAGAATACCATGAGTTAGATGATTATATTTTGAGTCATCCAAATATCAATCTTTTTTTCTCTCTCCTATTAACAACTTCCTTCCACTCATCTCCTTTATTAAGAGTAGTAGTGGAGACATACGCCACTTGTGTTGTCATTGGTATTAATTTTTCATTCCTGAAATCTATCTTTTTTTCTATAGGTATTTGAAGAAAAAAATTCATGTATAGTTTTCCTAGTATCTATTAGAAGGAAAAATAATATGTCCAATAATCAAGACCCACCTTATCCGCCCTTTTCCTCACTTGTATCCATAGAAGATTACAATTCATAGTGGCTATAAAATAGCCATGAACTTGATCATCTTAGAACGAGTAAAATTTATTCCATATTTCCTCAAATTGATTTCTCCTAGGACCTATTCACTCATCCTTTCAAGGTAGGGGATGATGTTGATGCTCACGGGGTGATTCTTGATATGGTAAAACCCTTGTAACTAGATTAGGAATAGGACTTGGCATAAATGTGATGGAGGCCACTTTAGCTCTTCATGCTATTTTTCTCTGGAAAGGTGGGGTTACTTGGGAATTGAGCTTATTTTATTGTATGGAGTCTTCTATTCTTTGAGAAATGAGGGGGAAATCTAGAAACCACTTGTATATTTCAGTATGATGAGCGGCTTTCACATATCTTCATATAATTTATCGATGCCCATAGAAAGCATATCATCTGGGGGGAGTGGTTGATTCAAAGAGAAGGCCATCCCTTTCCATATGACAATAATGTTATAAACTATTTCATTCTAACACTATTTGTAGTTCGAGAGGTAGCTAACTAATATTATTTGATAGAATTGATCTGAATTGGAAGAGGAACTTTTAGTAAAGATCCCCCCATTCTGTTATTGAATAGGATGGAAAATTGGTGTACCATACAGTGGCTGACCCTTCTAGAGTTCATAAGAAGCATTTGAGTTTCACTGATTCCTGTTTCTCTATAGATTACATCATTGTATCACAATAATATGTACAGTTAATCAGATGTTGTTCTAGGTATCTTCGCCATTGAATATTGGGAACATGGGTCTCCTGAATTTTGGTGGGGGAAGAGTGTTAGTCACCCAATCAGGATACGTTTTCCATTTCGGTTGTACCGATGCTGTAATGACCCAATGTATTTAAATGGAAATTCCATTCTCATAATTATATCATAAAATTACCTGAAAAGACAACATAATAAACTACTAATTTCTAAGTGTCCTTTAAACATAAGTTCTCCACTTATGTGTTTGGAATTTCGAAAATCTGGCATACACGGTTTTAATCAGTAAGTTATTTGGAGTCCGATAAGGATAACTTAATTTTTGGTAAATAGTAACCAACCCTAATGAATAGTAACATACCCTTACTAATAGTGATATACCCTAATGAATAGTAACATCACCTATGGTTGTATAAAAATAATATTCATGTTGTAAGTATGATATACCTATATTTTAGAATAAGTTAATGAATCTTTTAAAATTGGTTTTGATAATAAATTATTATTTTAATGAAATATTAATATAATCATATTTAGAAAATTATTTTTGACAAATGGACTTCATTTTTGGATTCTAAATGTCGAGAAATGGTTAGGGTGAATTTTTGGTATTTTTCTGAAATACTTGAATTTTTTATGAATAGTAGAATCCGATAATTCACAATAAATGCTAAATAATGGATTAATTGAGTCATCGATGATGTTCTGATGATTTAAGCCCACTTTTTTTGGTATCACATTATTGAATCAATATTCTTGGACATGGAATACTTACTATTTCTTGTCTTGGAAAGAAACAATAAATTAGTGATTATAATATTATAAATCCCTCATCTCCTCCACTATAAAAACCCCCCCCTCACTCCCTCTTCTCTCCACTCCTCTCAAGCCTTCTACCTTGACATTATTCTTCCCATATCTCTCCCCAATGTCCTCCCCCACATCTAAAATATCTCCACCTCCTCAAAATACCAAAACCTCTCCCCTTAAAGGGTTCCCAAAGGAGGAAGTTTCAAGAGGTAAATTCCTCTTCCCAATTTCTTCTTTTCTTTTAAGTTCTTTTCATTTTTATTTCTTTACTCACCTCACTTGACCATAATAGTATGATAAATCTAGTATCATAAATGTATTGTAATTTCTTCATTCTAGTGTTATATTTCATTATCTTCTCTCCTTTACCCACCCTTTTATTTGAAAGAAATGAAAGCACCGTTTGAGATGTGCTAATTTAGCACATTCAAAGACATCAATTTATCAATTTCTATAATTATCTTTAATTCAGGTTAGGAAACCATTTATGTTATGGTTGAACCATATTATTATATATGTAATATATCCTATTTCTGTTTCTGTAATCCTTTGGTACAAATGGAATTAATTTATAAAGCAAAACACATTCTTTGTAATCAAATCCACCGATTAACAAAAACGGTTATCACTATAGTTATATATATATATAATAATTCGACTTCACTCTAAGTAACCTAATTAAAATTAAAACCATGTAATATCCTGGATATTAACTAAATAATATAAATTCAATTATGTACAACCACTTTCATCGTGCATATAATCCAAAATTGAATATAAGTGAACCGATCTTTTAAAGCCAAGTAAACAAACGAGCCCGAACAATGAAATTGAACCTTGTAACTAATCAAAAAGGATTTGAATGAACTAAAAGGGGTTATAATAAATAAATTTAATATATAATAGGTTCTGGAATTATTAATTACTAATCCTAATTTGTTTATTCAGGTTTTTAAAAACAAGTGGATAACACCAACGAATTTAAGGTAAGGGATCCTCCCCTTTTCACACTTAATCAAGATTGTTCTCAATGATATGCCTTTTTTTTGTAATACCAAGTGATGGGGTATGTTTATACACCTTACTATACTTCACTAATGTTTTATAAGTGATGAGAAACCCCTTATCTTTCTCATCAATCCCTCTTAGTTACACCCGATACCATGCCGATAAACCATAATGGATTCTACCCGAACTCCCTTTATTCCTTCGGGTTCTCTATCTTTCTTTTTACCAAAATATAGTTGTCTCTTATTTTTATGTAGAACTTAAAATTTATGTTTATATTCTTCAAAATCATGTTTTAAGATCCATCTCTCATTTTCTTTCGTGGATATAAATGCTTTTAAGTGAATATATCCTCGATACTTTCCAATAAGCACACTCGTTTTAAAGGAACTTCTCGAACTTTTACCCAATTTCAAGGGCACTATATCTTCTGTTTTAAGACACCATTGCCTTTATAAATTAAGTATTTTCATCATGAAAACCTTCTTGGTTCAATTATGGTTTTATATAAATGAATTTCTTCTTTACTATTTAAAAATATCAATATTATTTTCCTTAAAACCGCACAAAAATGTTTTAATGCTAATGTTTCTCAAATACATTTATTGTATGATGTCACTTATATTTGTTACCACCTACCAAGTTATATTCCTATATTACCTTATGAATGTCCATGTATGTTCTAATCCCTTTCTTTCATGTACACTTTCATGATACATTCATTTTTTATGATTTATGTCATGATTGTGGTACCCAATTCTCTCCAAGGGTAACCTAATGTTTATGTATGGTTGATTATGTATGATGATTTATGTGGAAATAATATTTATGTGGCAAGAATATTCATGAAAATGCTGAGATGGGTGTGCCCAGATAGCGCTTCAATGCATTGGATAAGGATAAGACTCATGAGATGCAATGTGAAATGGGATTGGCGGTTAGTGTTGACCCATATTGAAATGGGAAACAGGATTGGAGGTTAGCCTTGACCCGTACTAAAGAAATGTTTTATGATTATGCCACATTTATATGATTCCATGTTTATATGATCCCATGATTATATTAAATTATTTCATAAGTTTCATGCTTTGGATATCATTAGGTCATGCCTCCAAACTCATCTGCTTGAGATGTATCCTTAGGTTCATTCCCTTACTGGGCATTTTTAGCACACCCCTTTGTTCATGTGTTCCCCAGGGTACCCTCTGCAGATGTAAGGGCTCAAAGAAAGTTAGAAGATCTTTATGGGGATTAAATAATGTTTGTTTTAGCCCTATGTTTTATGTTATATGTACTTAGTGTTCCAAGAAAATAGACTTAACGATCCTTGTATTAAACTCTAATGATTAATTATGCTTAAAATTATGAAATGTTTTAGCTAAATGGATCAGGTTTCTATAGTTTGTTTCAGAGGATGATAAAGTTTTTTTTGGAGATTAAGAATAGAGCTCCTTAGTGATAACCATAAGGATGAGACTAAGTATAATAAAACAATCCTAAATTTTGGTGAGTATAGAATAAGTAGTTTATCAAGAAAATACATCCCTGTTTGGATATGAGCAGGTAGATGCGGCTCTGGTACAAATGTATCTAGGGGTAAATCCTGAAAACATCGCTTTGAGATAGACTCTAACGGGAACTGGTGCACGATAACGAGCCTTGTTTCACTCTCAGTTAGGATACTCCTAGGGGATATGCTTTGGTAGATTCATGAGCTTAGTACAAACCGTTATTAAGGGACAAAAAAGAAGTCCGTAAGAATATATGTTAAGAAATAGATCGAGGATAACCTTGATATAAACCTAAGGAATAACAAGTTAGGATATAATTCTTCTTTATAAGTTCATAATTTTATGTTAAAAGTTTCTTTCTATGCCCAATATCTACGTATTAAAGACCTCTAATTAAAAGTTCTTTTTCTTAGTTAATGGCAGGAAATAGAAGAAAATGTTCCAACAACCAATATGATAGGCAATGTGATGATTGCCCTAATTTCATGCCTGATGTGATGGAAGTAGGTGCTCAAAACATCATGACAATACTTGCTCAGCTGGCTCAAGTTATGAATAATAACTTGAATAATTTGGAACGTCCCCCTCCTCCAAGGAAAGATCAAGTTTCCGTAGAATCCTTCATGCGAAAAGGACCCCCCATGTTTAGTGGGTCTTCTGATCCCATCCTCACAGAACAATAGGTTAACTCAATTGAAAAGCTTTTCCTTATACTCTAGTGCTTGGAATAAGAGAATGTTGTACTAGAAGTCTATCGTTTTGATGGGGAAGATGATCAATGGTGGACACTGATGAAGAATAAAATGTCCCAAGAGATAATTAATTCCATAGAATGGGAGTAATTCAAGAAGATGTTTTTCAACAAATATTTTCCTCGAACCCTCCATCTCAAAAATGGAAAGAGAGTTCCTTGGACTCAAGCCGAAGGAATATGAGTCCATCATGGTGTTTGAAGTGAACTTTACAAGGCTTGCAATGTACGCCTCTGGATTTGTCATGAACACCGAAAGCAAGTTGGATCACTTCTTTAGTGGACTAAAGCTGAGTCTACGAAAAGTGTTGGTGATTCGAGACATGGAAAGATATGATGAGATTTTTTATTGTTCCCTCAATGTTGAAATGGAGATTGGAGACTCTCAGTGGTCTCATGGGCCTAGTGACAAGAAGCTGAAAATGGAGATCAACATGGGTGGTTCATCAACCAAATCCCATGATGGAAAGAAGCCTCACTTTCCCCTTTTCAAAAATTGTGGGAAAAACCATCTTGGTGACTGTCTCAAGGGAACCAAGAATTTCTCCAAATGTGGAATGTTTGGTCATCTGGTCAATAACTGATTAAGGGATATAAAAAATCCCACTAATGTTGAAGAAGAAAGGAAAGTTCAGATCAACACTCAGCCTGCAGTGCAGTGTTATAACTGCAAGGAGCTTGGGCATTATGCAAACAATTTTCCTAAGATGAGGGTTGACGGAGGCAATCAGAAACAACCTACAAGGAAACAAGAAAGGGCTTTTTCTATCACTATTGCTGAGGTGGAGCCGGAAAATGATGTGGTGATAGGAACACTTGTTATTAATTCAAGAATAGTGAACGTACTATTTGATTCTGGTCCTATGCATTCTTTCATATCTTTCAAGTTTAGTAGAACTATTCAAACACCACCTCAAAATTTGGAGGAAATGTTATATGTGAGAATAACTAATAGGGAAATTATTGCATCCATGGTTTATAACTCCTCCCCAGTTATTGTTTGTGGACTGAACCTCCCAGCAAATCTTTTCATACTTCCTTTAGTGGAGGTCAACACTATCTTGTGCATGGATTGGCTATATTTGTACAATGCCAACATCAATTTTCGTGAAAGTGAGATCACTTTTCACATCTCAAAGCATCCTCCATTTCTTTAAAAGTGTAAGGATGAAGATGAGTCTCCTTTAGAATATTCACCTCAATTTTGGATAATAGTTCCTTGTGAGAAAGCATATCAAGCACAAATGATTGGGACAAAGGATAGAATCATTCATGAAGACATTACCATCATGAGGGATTACACTGATGTATTCCTCTAAGAGTTTCTTAGTCTTACTCCTAACCGAGAGGTTGAGTTATCAATGGAACGTATCCCTGGATCTCTACCAATCTCAATGACACTTTATAGAATGGCCTCCGTAGAGCTAGAAGAGCTGAAGAAGCAGTTACAGGAGAATATGGAGAAGGGTTTTATATGCCTAAGTTCTTCACCATGGGGTGCTCTAGTCTACTTCATCAAGAAGAAGGATAGATCAATGAAACTCTGCATTGATTATCGTGAGCTCAATAAAATCACTATAAAGAACAAGTATCCCCTTCCACGAATAGATAACTTGTTCAATCAGCTTCGTGGGGTGAGTTATTTCTCTAAGGTGGACCTTCAGTCAGGATATCACAAACTAAATGAGAGGAAGGATGATATTCCCAAGACTGCCTTTCGAACGAGGTATGGAAACTATGAGTTCATAGTGATGCCCTTCAGACTCACTAATGCTCTAGCAATTTTCATGGATTTAATGAATAGAGTCTTTAGAGATTACCTCAACAAATTTGTGGTGGTATTTATTGATGATATTCTGATATACTCCAAGGGCAAGGAGGAATATGAGATGCATTTGGAAACTATGTTAAAGACTTTGAGAAGGGATAAGTTATATGCAATGTACAATAAATGTGAGTTATGGATGGAGGAAGTATCATTCTTAGGGCATGTTATCACCAGGAAAGGGATATTTGTGGACCCTTCCAAGACAAAGGAAATTGAAGAGTGGATGAGGCCAAATTCTGTAACGGAGATCTACAACTTTTTAGGTCAATCTGGGTATTATCAACGATTCGTGAAGAAATTTTCACAATTTTCAATCCCAATGACCAAGCTGACACGGAAGGGAGTAAAGTTCATCTATACATAGTAATATGAATACTGTTTAAAGGAGTTGAAAAAGAGGCTTATCATTGCGCCGGTACTCACACTCCCTTTATGTGGAGAACTCTTTGTGGTGTATAGTGATGCTTCTAAGAAAGTCTTAGGTTGTGTTCTATAGAAAAATGATAAAGTGATAGCCTATGACTCAAGGAAGCTGAAAATCCATGAGAGAAGCTATCCCACACATGATCTGGAGTTGGCAGCTATGACCTTTCACTATTGGAAATGTGACTTTTCCCAACACTTATATACTCCCTTTCCCAACGGTTTGGCCAAACCGTTGGGAAATCCCACTTTTTGTCCACCTTTCCCAAAGGTTTTCCAAAACCGTTTGGAAAGGGTAGGCTTTCCCAACGGTTTGGAAAAACTGTTGGGAAAGGTCCAATTTGTGGCCACTTTTCCCAACGGTTTGGCCAAACCGTTGGGAAAGGTCCCCAATATTTCAACATCCCTTCCTAGATTCCAGGGACCTATACCAATGGTTGTCAAAACCGTTGGTATAGGTCTATCCCAACGGTTTTGACAACCATTGGTATAGGTCCTTTTATTTTTTATTGGATCATCTTAACCAGAACATTCTATAAATCAAAATTTAAAATAATTATGATAATACATATATATATTTATGAAATTATGTTCACAAAAGTCATGTTAGGTTAGTGGTTAGGTCGTTCAATGATAAATCGGAGGTCTTGGGATCAAATCCCAGCTAATGTTCTTTTTTGGAAATACATATACCAATGGTTTTAAGGAACCGTTGGTATAGATTTTCATAATACTTATACCAACGATTTTCAAAACTGTTGCTATAGGTATATACCAACGGTTTTCCAAAAACTTTTGGTATAGACCTATACCAACAGCTTACTAGCCTACGGTTCTCCAAACCGTTGGTATAGGCTATACCAACGGTTTTGAGGCCTATACCAACGGTTCCAAACTTTTGGTATATCTTAGTTTTCCAGTAGTTTTTGTATTGAAAATCTGGTGGCATTATTTGTATGGGGAAAAATATCAGATATATACATACCACAAGAGTCTCAAATATATATTCACATAGAAAGAGATTAATTTGCACCAGCGAAGATGGATAGATATCATCAAGGATTATGAATTCTCAATCCACTACCATCCCGGTAAGGCAAACAAGGTGGCAGATGCTCTAAGTAGAAAGGATCCTACATCTTTATCAATGATGAAAATTTAAAAGGATCCGATATTCTTATATTTTCAAAGGATGGACATGGGAATCATTAAGGGAATAACATCATCAATCCTTTCTCAAATGATTTCTCAATTATCCCTATTGGAGAAAATAAATGATCCTCAAAGAAAGGATGTGGAAATTCAGAAAAGGGAGGAATCTGTTAAAAATGGGGAATCCTCCGATTCTAAAAGTGATGAGGAAGGATTTGTAATATTTGGGACACGATTATGAGTACCATCTGATCCAGAGATAAAAAAGGATCTATTGAATGATGCACATAGCTCAGCCTTCTCTATCCACACAGGGAGCACAAAGATGTATTGAGATCTCTGAGAAAACTTTTGGTGGGACAATATGAAAAGGGAGATTGCTGAATATATATCAAATTGCCTCGTATGTCAGAAAGTGAAGGCTGAGAGACAAAAGTATAAGGGGATGATGCAACCGCTTCCCTTAACAGTATGGAAGGGGGAGAACATTTCCATGGACATTGTCACTTGACATCCAAAGAAATATAGAGAAAATAATGCTATATGGGTCATTGTGGATCGTCTTACAAAGACAACTCACATTATCACGGTTCGAGAGGACTTCTCATTGGATCAACTTGTAGAAATTTTCATCAAAGAAGTGGTAAGGCTGCATGGAGTATCACTATCTATTATATCCGATCATAATTCGAGATTGACCTTGAAGTTCTGGAAAAGTATCCAGCATGATCTGAGCACTGAACTGAACTTCAGTACGGCCTATCATCCTCAAACTGATGGCCAATCCGAGCTAACTATTCAGACATTGGAAGAAATGTTGATAGCATGTTCAATGGAATTCAAAAGCGGATGGGACCATCATCTTCCACTGGTTGAATTATCCTACAATAATAGTTTCCACTCTAGCATCCGAATGGCATCATATGAATCCCGTTATGGGAAAAGGTGCAGAACACCGACATGTTGGGATGAAGTCAGTGAGCGTAAGCTGCTAGGACCTGAAATGGTCGAAGAAATGGTCGAGAAGGTGAAAACCATTAAGCAGCATATCAAGGCATCCCAAAGTTGACAGAAGAGTTATGTAGATAACCGTCAATGGGACCTTGGGTTCAAAGTTAGAGACATGTTATTTCTACGTATATCCCCAAGGAAGAAGGTATTGAGGATTGGTAATAATGGGAAGTTAAGTCCTAGGTACATCGGCCCCTTCGAGATCCTTGGTCGAGTCAGAGCTGTGGCCTATTGACTGGCACTTCCACCTACCATGTCAAAAGTACATGATGTCTTTCATGTATCCCTCTTAAGGAAGTACATATGAGAACCTTCACATGTACTCTATTCATAGGTGTTACAGTTGGAGAATGATCTTTCTTACGAGGAGCAGCCAGTGAAGATCTTAGATCGTAGAGAAAACGTTCTACGCAACAAGACTACTCATCCGGTCAAGGTACTATAGAGAAAATATAAGTACGAAGAGGCAACATGGGAATTGGAGGAAGCAATGAATAAAAATTACCCACACCTGTTTTTGGGTTAGAATGTAAAAAGAAATTTCAAGGGAGAAATTTAATAAGGGGGGAAGAATGTAACGACCCAATGTTTTTCAATGGAAATTCTCTTCTCATAAGTATGTCATAAAATCATATGAAAAAAAACATAATGAACTACTAAGTTCTAATTGACCTTTCAAAATAATTTCTTTACTTCTGTGTATGGAATTTCAAAAATCTGGAATACACGGTTGTAATCAGTAAGTTATTTGGAGTCCGATTAAGGAAAACTTATTTTTTGGTAAATAGTAACCTACCCTAATGAGTAGTAACATACCCTAATGAATAGTAACCTCACCTATGGTGGAATAAAAATAATATCCATGTTGTAAGTATGATATACAAATATTTTAGAATAAGTTAATGGATATTTTAGAATAAGTTAATGTATGTTTTAAAACTGGTTTTGATAATAAATTATAATTATAATTAAATATTAATATAGTCATATTTGGAAAATTATTTTTGAAAAATGGAATTCATTTTTGGATTCTACACATCATAAAATGGTAACGGTGATTTTTTGGTATTTTTCTGAAATACTTGAATTTTTGATGAATAGTAGAATCTGATAATTCACAATAAATGAAAAATAATTGATTAATTGAGTCATCGATGATGTTCTACTGATGTAAGCCCACTTGTTTCGGTATCACATGATAAAATCACTATTCTTGGTTATGGAATACTTACTATTCCTTTTCTTGGGAAGAAATAATAAATTAATGATTATAATATTATGAAATCCCTCCTCTCCTCTACTATAAAGACCCCCTTAACTCCCTCTTCTCTCCACTCCTCTAAAGCATTGTGACTTGCCATTATTCTACCCAAATCTCTCCCCAAGGTCCTCCCACATGTCCAAAATCTCTCAGCCTCCTCAAAATACCAAAACCTCTCCCCTTAAGAGGTTCTCAAAGGAGGAAGTCTCAAGAGGAAAATTCCTCTTCCCAATTTCTTCTTTTCTTTTAAGTTATTTTCTTTTTAATTTCTTTAATTACCTCCCTTCACCATAATAGTATGATAAATCAAGTAAAATATATGTACTGAAATTTATTCATTCTAGTGGTATATTTCATTATCTTCTCTCCTTTACCAACCCTTTTATTTGACAGAAATGAAAGCACTGTTTGAGATGTGCTAACTTAGCACATTCAAGGACAACGGTTTTTCAATTTCTATTATTATCTTTAATTATTCTTATGAAACCATTTGTGTTATGGTTGAAAAAGATTATTATATATGTAATATATTCTATTTTTTTATGTAATCCTTTGGTACAAATGGAATTAATTTATAAATCAAAACACATTCTTTGTAATCAAATCCACCGATTAACAAAAACGGTTATCACTATGGTTATATATATAATAATTCAAATTCACTCTAAGTAACATAATTAAAATTAAAACCATGTAATCTACTAGATATTAACTAATTAATATAACTTCAATTCTGGAAACCACTTTCATCTTTAATGTAATCCAAACATTAATATAAGCGAACTGATCTTTTAAAGCCAAGTAAATAAACGAGCCCAAACAATGAAATTGAACATTGTAACTAATAAAAAAGGATTTGAATGAACTAAAAAGGGTTATAATAAAAACATTGAATATAAAATAGGTTCTATAATTATTAATTAATAAGCCTAGTTTTTTTATTCAGGGCATTAATAACAAGTGGAGAACACCAACGGATTTAAGGTAAGGGATCCTCCCATTTTCACTCTTAATCAAGGTTATTCTCTATGATATTCCTTTTTGTTTAATACCAAGTGATGGGGTATGTTTATACAACTTACAAATAGTTCCTTAATGTTTTATAAGTGATTATATACCCCTTATCTCTCTCATCAAGCCCTCTTAGTTACACCCGATACCATGTCGATAAACCATAATGGATTCTACCCGAACTTCCTTTATTCCTTCAGGTTGCTCTATCTTTATTTTTACCAAAATATAGTTTTTTTTTTATTTTTATTTAATACTTAAACATTGTATTTATATGCTCCAAACTCATTTTTTAAGATCCATATCCTGTTCTCTTTCGGGGATATACACTCTTTTAATTGAATCTCTCCTCGATACTTCCCAACAAGCACACTCATTTTAAAGGAACTTCCGGAACTTTTCCCCAATTTCAAGTGCACTCTATCTTCTGTTTTAAGACACAATTGTCTTTGTAAATTCAGTATTTTTATTATGAAAACCTTCTTGGTTCAATTATAGTTTGATATAAAATAATGTCTTCTTTACTATTTTAAAATCTCTATAGTATTTTCCTTAAAACCGCACAAAAATGTTTTAATGATAATGTTTCTCAAATACATTTATTATATGATGTCACTTATATTTTTTACAACCTACCATGTTATATGCCTATATTACCTTATGAACATCCATGTATGTTCTAATCCCTTTCTTTCATGGAACCTTTCATGATACACTCATTGGTTATGCTTTATGTCATGATTGTGGTACCCAATTATCTCCAAGGGTAACCTTATGTTTATGTATGGTTGATTATATATGATTATATATGTGGAAAGAATATTTATGTGGCAAGAATATTCATGAAAATGTTGATATGGGTGCACCCAGATAGCACTCCAATGCATTAGGTAAGGATAAGTCTCATGAGATGCAACGTGAAACGAGATTGGCGGTTAGCCTTGACCCGTACTAAAATGGGAAATGGGATTGGCGGTTATCCTTGACCCATACTGAAGAAATGTATTATGATTCTACCACATTTATATTATCCCATGTTTATATGATCCCATGCTTATATTAAATGATTTCATTAGTTTTATGTTTTGTATATCATTATGTCATGCCTCCTAACTCTTGTGCTTGAGATGTATCCTTCTGTTCATTACCTTACTAGGCATTTTTATCCCATCCCTTTATTCATGTGTTCCCCAGGGTACCCCTTATAGATTTAAGGGCTCAAAGGAATTTAGAAGCTCTTTATGGAGATTAAATAAAGAAGTTTTTTATCCCCATGTTTTATGTTATATGTACCTAGTCTTCCAAGACACTAGACTTAACGATCCTTGGCTTCTACTCTAATGATTAATTATGCTTAAAATCATGAAATGTTTTATGTAAAAGGCTCGGGTCGCTATAGATGCACGCCACTCTTCCATGGATTCCAGTCAAGCAGCCAATGACTCAATGATATTCATAATCCCTTGATTCGGGTTTGGTTGATCCTGATCTTGGATGGAAATAGAAGGGGGTGAGATTTGATGTGTTGGTTCTGTCAGAATTCGATGTCGATATCAGTCCAGGTGCAACTTTTAAAGATTTTCCTGCACTCATTCTGGTTTCTTCCTCAATGGAGGGAAATCCCAATACCTGTACGTGATTGGGTATTGGAAGACTAATGTTATAGGTGCTATGTTGGGTGGAAATTCTGGCCTTGCTTCATTTTATGTGATAAAACCTTTTGGATGAGGTACATCTACTGGAAGTGTTAGTTGAGGCTTTTTCTGAGGAGTGTATTTGATAGGATGGCTTCCTTGGAGCTTCTTTGTGTTGATTTTCCTTGACTCGTTCATTTATTCCTACTGTCGAGAATGTATTTATTTGAGCATAATGGGATAGTTCTCACCATGATGAGGTGGTGGGTTATATTAAATCTTTCTTGCATTCTTATTTTTATTAGAGCTTTGTTGAAAAGGTAGTAGAGGATTGATTGAGGGAACACCCCGATTCAGGGTGCACTTCTAGTTCAGGGTAGTCACGCCATCATTTTTAGTGTGACTCAAATTCCAGGAAGAACCATCCTCTACCTATTCCTTAGTATTTGCATCATTTTTGGTGTGGTCTAAAAAAATAACGTACATAACATCTACTGATGAATTACACATTGTTGGTGACGTACTAACTGTCCAATGAACTGAGAGTTTTTTATGTCATTTTCAAGATCTTCTCCTTCAATTATGGGATCCTCTTCAAGAGTCATAGAAATGGGTAACTGAGAAGGAACCTCTATAAGACCTCGATATATGCCTCCCTTTTCGGGGAAATGAGTCACAACATGGGAAAGAATTGGAGACCTATCTACTTGGCATCCCCCCTAAATGGGAAAATATTTATTTCCACTAGGCAGGTGGTTGTGGTAAAAATACCTATAGCCTTGCGAGTTTGGGATAATCCTTTAATTTTGTTATTATGCCTTGGCCAGGATATTTCATCCATATGGGGGCATTTTGTGTTAAAAATTCCCCCATCCCTACGAGCTTCCACCAATCTTGTACTGAAGTGGTTATTGCGGAAATTGCGACTTTCATGATCTCACACATTCACATTCAAGTGTGAGCTAGATATTGTTTTTGGTATAAATGTGAACTATTTGTTTCTGAGGACATCAAGAGTGCAAGATGATTGGATTTCCTAATATGAGATTCCTACTAATTGTTCTTGGTTACCTGGTTGATGAGTTTTTCAATGGATTGATTACATTAAGTGTGACACTTTTGAGAATTACTCAAGGTCGGTTCATGTTAAGCATTTCACATTTTCGAAATAGGGATTTCATTTGGTCACTATCTTGCAATAATGAAATTTCATGATTCCATTTATAAGTGGTTTTGCTAAATGTGGTGTGGGGTGAAACTTAATACTCCATGTTCTCCCCATACCTGGATATGAACACTAGATGGGGAATCAATAATTTGATGATGCAACTTATGCAGTGCATGAAGGTAGGTTTTTGGGAGATCATTATTCTACCACAATGATTATGGTCACCATGAAGATGGAAGATCATCCAAGTCAAATTGGCAATGAATATCTCCCAATATTTTGACTTGGTCTATGTACCCATCGTAGGGCATGATTCTTTTTCAACTAGTGGTGAGTATGAGAAATACTGGGATGTTTTTCTACACATTATTATAAAAACTCCCTTGGTATGATGAACTGAGAGGTAGATGTGGGCCCAATAAAAAATTAGTATTTCATCTCAGGCTAATTATCTTATCACAAGAAACATATCCTTTTGTTCTTCCACCAGATATTACTCTACATGATCTGCCCAACTTGGGAACTTATTGATTATTTTTTCACCATTAGCAGGGCTATTAGGGGTCTGTTTAATACGTGTCAAATATGTGGGATGGTCAGAACATGAGAGTAGCCCTGGGTCATTTCCTAGTAGATAAATGATGTATCTTCTTATCTAAAGGGTATCTAACATGTTTGACCCCATCCCTCCAAGTTCCTCTGGGTATGAGGGGTTTCTTGTATTTTCTTAAAAAAGGGAATCCCTTCCTACCAATATAGAACTTACCTACTTGGAGGACCTTCATAGTTTGTTCTATAATGGAGAGGAATACCATCATGGATTGATGTTTGACTGTAGGGAGAATTTATACAGTGTATACCATGGGAAGGAAAATATGGGATGAAAACAGAAAGGGGAGGACCTTCTTGTTGAGATAAGATGTCGTTATAGGGATTATATTCACAGTATGTGCCACAATGGCAATGAATTCCATCATAGAATGATTTTAAACAATATGGAGTATTTTTTTCATTTTATACCCTGGGGAGGACCATTATGGTAGACGATAGTAAGGGGAGGAACGTATTATTATTCGATCTTCCAGCCATGAGGATGGATAACATGATGCACTTCATGAGATAGGCTTGCATGATCAATTTTTTATTGTCAAAGAATTATTACTTCATGGTATATTCTATGAAGAGGACCATCAGATCTACTGATTAAAATTTTGTGGGGAGAACCTTCACAATTGCTACTACCACATCCATAATTTGGTAACAAATTGAAAGGATCCTAATCCACCATATATAAGTGTTTGATGGGAATAAGAATCCTAGAATCCAAAAGAGCATGGTCATGAGTTTTCTCTTCGTTTTATAATTTCATTGAGAATGATTTATTTTTGCATGCTATCTTATAAAAAACATGAGCCTCTTGATGTAGGTGACGACCTTCACATATGAGTTCCTATTCGAATCAATCTCATGGTGCTGCTGGGATACATTGGTGAGAATCTCGAATTTCCGTAGGGGTATATGTCTTCCCAAGAGAGGCCTCTGTGGTGGATCAGTATCCCTTAGTTGGAATAGGTATTTGTGCCCAATCCAGTTTTCCATTTATCGTGGAATATTGCTGATGAAACTCATAGATGGGAGCATGGATTCATATATACTCCGGAGTGACCACTCTATACCCTTTCTCTTCTCATCGCTTCATCAACACACTTTCATGGTTTTTCCCCATTGATGTAGTTGATCACCTTTTCCCTGACTACTGCTCCTCACTGTGACATCAATTTATGTCCCTCCACTCTAGGTTGGTTTGGGGGAGTTGGATTCTTGAAGTTCTAGGCTTAGCAGTTTAGTGGTCATGAAATCAAGGCATCTACGTCTCTTTTCATTAGGGTTCCAGACCTCGGTCCCTCCTTCCTCTTTCTTGGATTTGGATTTTTCTTTTGTATTATCCCTCGTTCCTTTCAGTTTTCTTCCTTAATGCTGCTTTAAGATTTTTCCCCATTTTAGTCTTCCCCAATTTGTTTTTCCTCTTTGTTGGGTTTAGTGTTTTTGGGTGTTGATGTTTTTTCTTACTATTTGGTGATATGTTCTTTTGGTATTCTAGTTTTCAGCTATCTTGGTGACCGTCTGTTGCACAGTTGATGTATGTGGAAAGGGATTCTTGGGTGGCTCACTGGTTTCATGTAGATCTCTTTATCCCTATGAAAGTGATGGTCAGTTCATGGAATTATTAGAGGGTTATGGTGGGCACATAGTCTCTAGGGTGTTTTGGTTTAGTGTTGAGGTGACTGGAGCCTCAGGGTGTGCTGCCAGTGGAGAATCTTGGCTCGATATTTGTCCATGCAATCGGTATCAAAACCTGATGATGATAATGATATTTTAGTCTTGGCGACGATTATTCTCTCTTTAGTGGGTCTATCCAAAGATTGTTCAGAGGATGTTTTGGCATGATGACACAGTATTTGATTTGATGGATGTGTGACTGATGGTGGGCATCTGACGGAGACGGCACATGGATAGGTTATGGCGATGAAGAGGTTTTTGAAATTTTAATTTGGTATTTTGAGTAGTTTTATCTCTAGTGCCTTTCTTTTATGGGGGTTTTTTGTATGGGGGTATGTGAATGTTCAGTTACTGCATATCCTCAAAGCATCTCTTTGGAAAATATTTAAAAAAAATATTTTGGCATATTAAATTATCTTATTGTCACTGTATTTATTTTACAAGATAGATATGAACTAGCATGAATTTCCATCTACTTGTTGGGTGTCATTTTATTTTTCTGATGGGATTGATACGAATCCATAAGAATTTAACTATGCCTGTATTCGGTTTCCATTGTATTCGACTGGTGGGCTACAAATTTGCAAGTGTGGATTTGCATCTACTCATTTTCCACCCTATTTGGATGACGGTCCTAATAAGCATCAATAGGAATTTGTATCTGGTCAATGTTTTTTGCCTCCCTATTTAGATGATGAGATTCATGTGTATTGGTATGTAGTATTCGTCTCCCAATAATTTTTTTCCCTACATGCATGATGGGTTTGACAAGAATTAGTAGGAATTTGCGCTTGGCTATAACTTTCCATAATATTTACTTGGAAGGGTTGATAAGAGTGAGAATGAATATACGAATTCTCATAGTGTGTAGTTGTATTTTCAAGGAATATTTCTTCTGATGGAATGAGGGTAATGAACTATTCAAGATTATATGATTAATTCCCTTTTCAATAATCCTTTGGGACTGATGTCCATTTTATTTGGGCAGATATCCATGGAGAAGTATCATCTTCATGATGAGGATGGTGTGTTGTATGGTGTGTTCAGAAATATTTTCTTTCATGGTGCCTTATATTGAACTATATTATATAATAAGAAAAAAATTCATTATCCTATCTAAGGTATGGGAGTCATTCATTATTGTTATTTGGGGGTAGGCTCATGAAGCAGTTGGAGACATCTAGTGGAGTTGCCTTATTTTGGGCAGCCGACCGTAGTTGGATTGATGGATGGTAGGGAATTATGGTCTTGAGGGCCTGTTTTCCTACCTATGGGGTGGGGAGTGTATTATTCTAATGGTACTATATAACTAGTGAATTGAGACCCAGTGTTGAAGATTCTAGGTGGAGATAGATTCTTCTGCATTGTGGAGGACATAACCAGTGAAGTGGCTGGTATGTTTGTTTGTGAAAACATCTGATATGTCATTGGATTGAAGATAGCTGTGGAGAGTGCCTACAATATATGTGACAAGGAAAGAAAAAACAACCCCATCAAAGTAGCGTCTCATGATCACATGTAAAATTTATAGTCTTACTTGGCCCTCTTCAGTTTTGGATGAGAAAGGGGCCTAATGTTGGGTAACACTGCCACCTTGGTTAAGGATTCACGTCGGGTTCACTATTTTTGTTTCAACCTAAAGAGTTCATCACAGCAAGGAATGAAAGGTTCCAATGATGATGGGTAGTGTAACCTTTTTATCATGTAAAGGAGGATATATATTAATTCATTCACATTAGATTCACCATTTTTCGTCCCTTGAAGAGGTGTTTGTGGCCCAAATGGTTGATTTCAAGGGCGGTTAAATGGTGTGCAATTACAGATGTTTGGTACAATCTATTTGAACAGTCTCCAATGGCTTTTGTTTGTAGATCCTAAAACACCTAATGGATCTCATATCTAGGATTTATGGACCTACTTTCTGAAGGCATGTGGTCATTGGGTAACTTGGACAATGACACTTAAGATCACACATTGGTCGAGAGGATGGGAAGTCAGGATCATCAATCACTTTCTCGGGGAACTACCACCTATTCCAGGAATGTCTTATTGATTTATGATATATTCACAAATCCTTGGTTTATTCCCAATTAGTTGTCCACAGATTACCGCTATGTATTGATTGACCAAACAAAAAATTGTTCGGAATCAACTTTATATATCTAAGTTTCTACATCATTGTTACCATTTTGAGGACAAATCTAGGATTCCATGGTCATTTACTAAGACGACGCTAGTTTTAAGCCGCATCATGGGGTTATCTAGAATTTATCATCATCTAGGGGGAAAGGATTTATTTTGATGTTGGGATCAAACCCATAATATGGACTTCCTATGTATCCTCCTTAGAAGAATCAAATCCCACATTGTTTGATGTTTCATAACTAGACACATCAACTTTTAAGGTTGCGTGATAAGGACACAACCATGTCATTTAACATTAAATGGAATGATCATCCAGATGAAGTTTGTATGGTGAAGGCTGGTGTGGGACTTATGCCAAGGTAGACCAAGGGACCTATAAGGGATATGGTCTCTTGTGTGGATATGGTTGTACCTAGAATGTGGCCTAAAGAATATTAGGGTAGTTTGGATGTCAGTTTTGGACCTCTAGAGGCTTCCTACGTATCCCATTTATCTGAGAATCAAATCCCATGTAGTTCAACATGAATGATATTTACACAATAGTGGAGGCCCATTAAAAGGGGAATAATTTTGGCATCAACATGGGAGTAGTCCATTTGAGGGAATGTGATTGGGGTTTATGCATGGGAACTACCCATTTGAGTGAATGTTATTGGGGCTTATACATGGGACCTGCCAATTTGATGGAATGTTATTGGTACCAATGAATTAGAGCTTCCCATATGAGATTTGGGATCATGTAGATGTCATAATTGCTTTTAACCTCTAATATCCTACGAGTCATGCTTGGTGTGAGAGATAAGAGGATATAATAGATCTGATGATCACACGATATCACATTATCCACTAATTGATGAAGCTAGATCAAAAAATAGAGATAAAGGTATTTGAGTTTCCCCATTTCTTCTATTGGTTTCATATCTTGGATAGTAACATTTTTTGATCTATCTAGATACATATTGGGAATAGGTGAGGAGGAGAAAAAGTGTCTCCTCCTGCAAGAAAAGCTAGGGGATTACCTCAGGAGGAGTTCCCTAAGATAAGTTCTAGGAAAGAGAGGAATGTTAAACACATACCCTCATTAGATGGAAAGGATAGTGGTTTTTCTCAACTCCAGGAATGAGGAGTATCATGTGATCATCCAGAGTTTGTAACCCTTGTTACCATAGGAATGTAAACTCATGAATACTCCAAGGGTATGCCTTTCGATGGATATTACCCATGAAAATTAGCTTACCATAGGTATGTAAACTCAAAAGGGCATTCTAATGTACCCAATGAGATTATCATACATTTCAGGTGGCCTTGGAAGAGGCCATATCCCGATTCCGGTAGACTGGTCCACAGAAGGACCAACTTCGGGACTAATTATACGATGGAAGATAATGGTTGGAGTTGGAGAGTAGAACTCCCTAGGATGACTCATTCCGTATAACATGTTCTTTCACGGGATAGGGTTCCCTCCACATAGAGTATTTCTATGTGGGTAAGAGGACCCACCATGATGTGTTTCCCTATATAGACCCGGGATAATCCCACATTGCATTTCACTGTGCAAGACCATCTTCCTCCAGTATAGTGTTTTGATATATGGGTCTGATTTCCTTCCACATAATAATTGGCAACATGGGATAGGGTTCTGGTTGCAAAATATTTTTCTATGTGGGATTCTTATTTGTAAAGGGTCCATTCTTTTTTATGACTCATGGGAATTATTTCCACAAATGATTTTGGTTTAAGAGATCACAAAATGATTTATTATTTCCTATATAATGTTATGCGGTAGGATTTACTTTTGGGGAATCATCAAAGGGATCTAGTTTTCGTGGTTCCTTCTTTTACCTCTCTTCAGTTTCATTTTTATGATAGTCCTCCTATTTTGTTGTTCACCTTGGGTTCTATTTATTGAGAAGTGGAGGAACTGGATACCGACATAGATGATCATCCATGGTGGGCCGCAATCCCAATTTTGCGGATTCCCATGGAGGATGCTTGGACTATGAATGACTTAGTCAGAGGGGACATCATGCAAGGAAGGGGGAATCATTTGTGGGGGAGTAAATTTCCACCTCATTCCTGCAAATTAATTCATCTTTTTTGTAGAATCTGATGAATCATATCATCCCACAAACTATTGAGTTAACTAGGGAAAATAGTTTTTGGGAGTTTAAATCATCACCTCCTTACCTCAAATAGTTTTTATTACATTTGTTGGTTCTATAACCACCAATTCTATCTTTATAACTACTTAGTTCATGGGTGATTTGTGAAGCCGCATATTTCCATGTTGATGGGAGGTCTACAGAGGGATTTTCCCTTTTCTATTTATTTATCCCTTATGATTTCCTCACTTTGAATATTTTCCCTTGAACTCTTCATTTAATTTTTTTCATTACTTTTCTAAATTGTTGGAATCATCTTCTTCTTATGTGAGGTATTTTAGAACCGGAAAATTGCTAATCATTTGACAAAAGAGTATGAATATAGAGTTAAAGAGTTCATCTAGTTTATGATATATCATGCATATGATCCTTCTCAAATCCGTTTTCCATGTTTATGTTTTTTATTCAAGACAAATTAGTCTGGAAGAGTTGGTTGAACTTTTGATTTTCTGTGAAATAGATCAAAGCTATAAATATTAGACTAAATAAGGGAAAAAAAGATTGTGCACACCTTTTAGAATGATACTTTGGTTCATGGATCTTATGATATTAATAACTGTGTAAATGACGATGGAGATTAGAAAGAATAAATGAAAATGGAAATTTAATATTACCATCGTGATTGTCCAAAGTTGTTTTAAAAGTTAAAAAACTATGGTACAAGACTATTTTATATTGGTGGTACTAAATAAAGGACACTTTCAGTTGTATTGAATTTATATAATTTGAATGCTGGCAGCGAATATAGTGACACCAGCTTTACTGAACTACTTGGTATCCTAACTAATATTCTACTAGAATAAAATGAAATACAATGTCAAACATATAAGGATAAAGTAATTCTATGTTCAATGGGAATTATCTATAAAAAACATTATTTTCCTAATGATTTCGTATAGTTTTGAAAGCACCATGAATCACTTATAAAAATGTGCTAAGTGTGGTGTAGATCAATACAAGAAAAATGAATCTAGTCCTTCAAAATAATTATGGTAATTTCATATCATTCCACAGTTTAGAAGAATATATGGATTTTAGGAATCCATGAGACAATTATCATGGCATGCAGATACAAGAACTAAATATGGGAACCGACATCATTCCTTAGATTGTCCTCAATGGAGGAATATTGATTATGAGTATTCATAATTTGGAAATGAGATGAGAAACATTCTTCTCAAGTTATCTATAGATGGAATAAATCCCTTTAGTGTACAAATTATTACTCATATTATATTACCCCTCATGTTGATAAATTATATCTTTCCATCATGATTAAGTATTAAGTGAAAATATATTATGTTGTATCTTCGTATATCTGAACCAAAGCAACCTGATAATGATATTCATGTCTATTTGTATTCATTGATAGAATATATTAAATTGATGTGGGATATATGTGTTAAAATGTATGATTCTAATAGAAGATAATAATTCACATCAAGGGACATGTTTTATGGGATAATAAATGAGTTCTCTGCTTATGAAAAATTAATCAGGCTAAATAATTAATTGAATTTTTGTGTGTTTAATTTTTGAAAAAAATCACACACCCACCTCTATTGAAACATTCATTGAAGACTGTTTTTTTTTGACATTGGAAAATTTTACCTTGTCAACATAAATACTGAACCAAGACAACATCATTTTATGGGAATATTGAAGAAGGTACAAAAAAATATCTAGTAAAAATTGATCAAATATTCATAAAGTAAAATATATTGACACTATATTCGATAAACCATTTCTAAAAAATCATAAAAAATCATTTTGGAAGAAGTGATAAATTTTTGTTGTATTATCATGTTAGAATTAATTGTAAGTTAATAATTTTCTTAATGTAATGCATATAGGAAAACATTTATTTGATATTGTTATTGGAATGTTACAAAATGTTCCTAGAAAAACAAAAGATGTCATCAAGGCTAGGTTGGACATGATAGACATGGAGATAAAGGAAGAGTTGGCACTAGTGAAGGGTAAAAGGAGGAATTTTCTACTTTTATCTCCTTACACTCTATTGAGATAGGAGAAATTTAATTTTTTCCTTAATGGTGTAAATTTCATATAAGCGTATTCATTAAATATCAAGAATGTATTCTCAATGAATAATTTGAAGTTACATGGACTAAAATCACACGAATGCCATATTTTCGTGCATGTTTCAATGCCTATTTTTTCGGTTGCATTATACCTAAAATTTTACGACATAAATTAACAAGAATAACTATCTTTTTCAAATCCATATGTAGTAAATTTATATACCTGATGAAGTTTCCAATCATGAATAAGTAGGTTCTGACCATATCATATAGATTAAATATATTCTTCCAGCCATTATTCTTTTATATATTTTTCAACTTGATGGTTCACTTGTTTAGAGAGGTTCAACTATGTGGTCCTATCCGTTATAGATAAATGTAACCCATTGAATGGTATATGAATATTTTGAAAGGGTGTGTGAAAAATCAAATTTATCTTGACATTTTTATTATATAAGGATATATTTTTGAAGAAGCTATCGAATTCTGTACTGATTACCTATTAGATGTTGATAGTATCTGTCTCCTAATGTCTCGTCGCAAAAAAAAGCCTTATGGGTGAAGAGATTTCTAGAAGAGATTTTGTTACAATTACCTTGATAGATTATGAGAAATATAACATTTAGACTTTCCATAATAGTGATGATGTTGATCCATACATTGGATCTTATAAGGAAATTAATAGTGTTTAATCCATCAGGGGATAAAGTACGGATATCAAATACCCATAATCAATAGTTTATTGGATGGTTATGAGATCAAATATATAAGTAGTTATATGAAAATATTAATTAAATTGTCGAACAACTTCAATGGATAGAAAGGGGACCAAATGAAAATGTAATATCTTAAATTGGTTTTGTAATCAATGGTCATACATTCTATAAAAAACACATGAACATTGTAGTATAATGAAAAAAAAGTGGTGTTATGATTATGGAGGAATGGATTCACATATCTAGTTTGAAGGATTTAAATGAAATTTATAAAATATGGCATATTTTGGAATTATCAAATTGATATAAGAGTTGGACAATATAAAAGTTCAAGTGTAAATTTTCCATTACAAATGGGTTAACAATATGAGTGTAGTGGAAGTTGATGGATTGGGATTCGTGAAGGTGAATTTCAATGTAAAAGGGGAAAAGATAAGTCATTCATAATGGAATCAAAAGTAGTGTAGGTATTTAATGTCTTAGAAAAAAAATAATTGGTTGGATTTTCTACTATAGAATAAAAAATGTACAGTCAGATTAAAATTCAATTGAGGATAACATTTTCATTGGGATATCACAATTAGTTCAAGTTGGTACCAATGTAGAAAATTTCATGTATATTAGAGGGGATCACAAATAGGGGATTTGGATGCTCACTATAGGAACTAAATCCATAAAAACTAAAAAACTAAATGAGAGTTCAATGAGATGGTAACCGTTTTTTTTAATATATTATGTTTTTTCTCATAATATTATATGTTCTCCACTACATTAACATAAAATAAATTAAATGTTTGAAGACTCGTGCTGATAATGTCTTATACATATGATGATGTTACTAATACCTTGGAAGAATAAACTATAATGAATGAAACCATTTTGGATGATGTAAAGGTAATGTTACAATATACTTTCTCTACTTTACCAAAAAAATATATAATGAAATATTGATTTAATTTTCATAATTCCATACAGATTTTGTTTAAATTAAAAGTTTTATGTCCATATTTCATGCCTTTCTTCACCAAAACATCTAGAGACCTATTCTCCCTTAAAAACATTTCACACCTATAGTGTTGCATTTATCACTTTTATTCATGTTCCCTACATTTCCTTTGTCAGAAGATAAACAATGAGGCCTTTTCCCAATCACATAGGTAATCTTGATGTTTTCAAAGTAAAATCATTTTCCATAAAATCAATATATTGTTTCCTATTTTTTTTTATTTTATTTTTTTGGTGTTACTCAAAAAAGAATCGTTTTCTTATACAAGAGTATTATTTTATTAGAGTTGGGGGGGGTATGTACATATTTCATTTCTTTCTGCACAAAAACTACCACAAACATCTTCTCCCTCAAATCCTTTTCACCACTATAGTGTTTACATTTATCACATTCCTTCAAGTTCCCTCCAATTCTCAATCATATATTAAATCTCAATTTTTCATTGTAAAATCATTATATATATAATTAATGTATTATTTCATATTTAGGTTTAATTTATTACTTTTTAGTACTAATCACCTAATATTTTTTTCTAATACAGGTGGATTCTTTTGTTCGAGTTGGGGTGGTATGTACATCTTTCATTCCTTTATGTATCACAACTTCTACAAAGTTATTCTCCATAAAAACCATTTCACCCTTGTTGTGTTGGCTATTATCACATTCCTTCAAGTTCTCTCCACTTATCAATCACATAGGTAATATTTATTTTTTTTAAAAATCATTGTCCATAGAATTAATGTATTATTTCATATTTATGTTTAATTTATATATTTTTATAATTACACAAATAATAATTATTTTATTATATAAGAGGGTTTTTTTGAGTTGGGTTGGTTTGTTCAAATCTTCTCATGCTAAAGAGAGGTTGGACTTCGATCATGTATCTAAGATAATGAAAATAATAAAATGTGCTAATAATTCATGTAACTATCATGGAATGGTGAATTCTTAATACTTATTTAATTAATTTTTTTATCGTTTTATTTTATAATTTAAAGTTAATTTACATAATCATTTTATCTAATATTTATTTAGTTTTTTTCATTGATATTTTGGTAAGTCATATTTCTCTTTCAAAAATATACAACAATCCACAAAAGAGATAAAATGTTTTCTTCATTAAATACTACCATGATTTTCATTGCATTTCTTTCTCGAACTACCAACACTGCATATTGAGTTGATGTCCTGATCCGAATTTTTTTTTCTGGTAGTTGAAATCCAAAATAGTGGAGGAAACTCATGTTCCCATTATAGTGATTTCTCATGATATAATGGGCACACGAGGTTCCTCTACTCTTATAGATTTCAACAATGGGAAAGGTTTTTCAGCTAAAAAATTGAGTCAATATGGGGTTTTTGATGTTTTAAAAATGAATTGAATGGAAATCATGGTAACATTGGATGTTAAGATTGTTTTGAGAGTTTGGGACATGTATAACTCATCTACACCTCAATTCGACACATGGTGTGACTGGTATGACTCAATATGAATTTTTTTATTTTAAATTTACATTAATTTTAGTAAAAAATAAAACTAACATAATAAAATTGAGAAAATATATTCACATTGTCTTGAAATTTTAATAAAATGATCCATTAGTCATTTTTGATGTGTAGGAATCAGCCTTACCTCAATTCGTTAAATGATGTTCCTGGTATCACTCAATGTGTCCAATATGAGTTTAGAAGCAACATTTTAGTTCAGAAATATCACTCATTGAAACTAGATCAAATATTCTCATATTTATTTTATAATTTAGGAAATATATTCATAAATTATTTGAGATATGTAGTAATTGGTCTCACATCAAATGAATACATGATGTGAGCAGTATGTGTCAAAGTGTTTTTTTTCCAATTTAAAATTTTATATTAGTAAAAATAAAAAGAGACACACTCAAAACCATGATATCACATTTAGATTGTTTAAATACTTTAGGAAAATGATCAATAACTAATTTCATATGGTTATGAATTAGAAAACCCTCAATCTGATGCATGGTGTGACCGGTATGATTCCATGTATGTATTTTTATTTAAAATGGACATGAATTTTAGTAAAAAGGAAAAATAAACTTCTAAAAATTGAGAGGACACATTTTTATTATCCTAAAACATTATTTAAATGATCCATAAGTCATTTTTGATGTGTATGAATCATCATTTCCTATGTATGATACATAATGTTCCTGTTATAACTCAATGTGTCCATTAGCAATTTAAAATTAGTATTTTAGTTTAGAAAGTGGCACTCAATGAAAACCATGAAAAAAGAAGAATATTTTATTTGTAATTTTGGACATATATTTGTAAAAATAATTTACATATATTAATTGGTATCACATAAAACTGATACATGATGTGATTTGTATGAGTCAAAGTGTCTTTTTCTAGTTTAAAATGACATTTTAGTCAAAAAGACAAGTGACGTACTCAAAATTGAGAAAATTCATTCATATTGTTTTGATAATTTAAAAAAACAAACCAAAAGACATTTGATACATCTATTAATCATCTACACCTCAATACAAGGCACAATGTGACTGATATGACTCCATGTGTGCCTTCTTATTTAAAATTGGCATCGATTTTAGGGAAAAAGACAATTGAACTACTCAAAACTAAGAAAACACATTTAGACTACTTTAAAAATTTAGGGAAAAAATCTATAAGTCATTTGAGACATGTAGTAATCATCCACACCTCAATATGATACATGATGTTCCCATTAGGACTCAATGTGTATGTTATCAGTTTAAAATCTATATTGTAGTTCAAAATGTTTCACTCAATGAAAAATGATAAAATATTCTATAATTGTCTTGATAATTTAGGAAAATAATTTATAATTCGTTTTTTATTTGTAAGAATTGGTATCACATCCAACCGACACATAATGTGACCAGTTTTAATCAAAGTGCATGTTTATAGTATAAAATGTCATTTTAGTAAAAAAGAAAAGTGACATACTAAAAACTAATAAAAACATTCATACTATTTTAAACATTATAGAAACTATCCATATGTCATTTGGGACAAGCAAGAATCAGTCACACCTGAATATGACACACAGTGTGACCAGTATGACTCTAGGTTCATATTTTTATTTAAAAATAACATCAATTTTAATAAAATAGAAAACTGACTTAATCAAATCCAAGTAAACACACTCATATTTTTTTGAAACATTAGTGAAACTACCCATAAGTCATTTTTTATATTTGGGAGTCAAAATCACCATATTATGATACATGATGTGCCCAGTATGACTCAATGTGTATGTTATCAGTTTAAAATTGTCATTATAGTTCAACAAGTGCAACTCACTAAACACTAAGAAAATATGCACGAGTTTTCATAATAAATTATGAAATCGATTTGTAAATAATTTTTGATGTGTAAAAACTAGTGTCACATCAAACCGATACACGATGTGATCAGTATGAGTCAATGTGCATGTTTCTAGTTTAAAATGAAATTTTAGTAAAAAAGACAAGAAGTATACTCAAAACCAAGAAAACTCATTCAGATTATTTTTTAAACTTTATGGAAACAATACATAATTCATTTTAGACATGTAAGAATTACCCTCACCTCAATCTGACTCATGGTGTGACCATTATGAATATTTCTATCTCTTTATTGAAAATTGACAACAATTTTTGTAAAAAAGAAAAATGACCTACTACAGACCAAAAAGACATATTCAGATCATTTTGATAGTTTTGGGAAAAGATTTATAAGTCATGTTTTTCTTGAAAGAATCAACCACACCTCTAACTTATGAAATATGTTCCTCATATGACTCAATGTGTCTATTATCAGTTTAAAATTGAAATTTTAGTTAAAAATATTCACTCACTAAAAACTATGAAAAACACTCATATTTTTTGATAATTTAATAAAATGATTAATAATTCATTTTTTAAATGTAGGAATTAGTCCCATATTAAATAGATACACGATGTGATTAGTATCAGTTAATTTGTGTGTTTCGAGTTTATAATGGAATTTTAGTAAAAAAGGCAAGTGACATACTCAGAAAAATGCAAACACATTTGAATTGTTTTGATACTTTAGTAAAATCTCCCATAAGTCATTTGAGACATGTATGAATCATATTCACCTTAATAAGATGCACACATCAACTAGTATGACTCAAAGTACATTTTTTATTTAAAATTGACATCAATTTTCGTAAAAAGGACAATTGTCCTAATCAAAACAATGAAAATAAATTTAGATTAGTTTGATACCTTAAAAGATAAATCCATAAGATATTTTTGACATGATGAAATCATCTCAACCCCAATATAATACACGATGTTCCCGGTATGACTCAATGTGTCTGTTATAAATTTATAATCGATGTTTTCGTTCCAAAATTATCACTCACTAAAACTGAGAAAACATGCTTATATTTTCTTTATAATATATGAAAAATATTAATATTTCATTTTTGAGGGGTAGAAATTGGTATCACATCAAACTGATACATGATGTTATCAGTATGAGTCAAATTATCTATTTCCAATTGAAAAATACATTTTAGTAAGAAAGAAAAGTACTATACTCAAAATATAGAAAATGAATTCAGATAGTTTTGATAATTTAGGTAAATGATCCATGAGTTATTAGAAATGTGAAGGAGTCATCTAAACTCAAATTAGATGCATGGTTTGACCAGTGTGACTCTAATTGTGTATTTTTATTTAAAATTGACATCAATTTATGCAAAATGGAACACTATCCTACTCAAAACATAGAAAACACATTTAGATTGTTTTTTTACTTTAGGAAATTGATCCATAATTCATATGTGATATTTTCGAATCAGAATAACCTCAATCTAATACAAAATGGTTTTGGTATGACTCAATGTCCCTATTATCAGTTTAAAATCAACATTTTAGATGGAATGGTGTAACTCACTAAAAACCAAGAAAACATGGTTAGATTGTCTTAATAATTTAAGATAATTATTCATAAGTCATTTATGACATGTAATAATCATTTTAATACAAACTGCAAGATGATGTGAATGATATGAGTCAAAAATCAAGTTTCAAGTTTATAATTACATTTTAGTAAAAATTCATGTGGTGTACTCAAAATTGATCTAACACATTTATATTGTTTTGATACTTTATAAAAATAATGCATATGTAATTTGAGATGGGTATGAATCATCCACACCTAAATCTGACACATGGTGTGACCAATATCACTCTAAGTGAATTTTTTCAATATATAAGTTTCATTTTAGTTTAAAACGTGCATCACATCGCCAAACCTAAGTAAAAAAGCCTATAATTGTTTCTCATCATTCCACATGCTATTATATAATTTATTTTATTCTTATTTCTATCTTATACATATTTATATTACATTTGTTTGGGGAGGGTGAATAAATAAACAAAAACCTACAAATATGTGCAATGGAAGGATCAAAACTGAGACCTCTGAAACACCTCCACATGATTCAACCACTATGATGCACCCATGGGGATTTATCTTATACATATTTAATTAATTATCATTGAGATAATTCTTGTATATAAACAAGAAAATGGTGTGATGCATAAAACTCAATCGTAACTCAATCCAATACCCTGTGTTCCAAGTATGGTTCAAAGTTTATTTTAAAATTAATAGTTTATGTTAATTTATTTCTTTTTACTATTACGGAATTTAGAATTATTCCCTTATAATTGTGCGTTACTTTTCTCAAGAAGGGGTGGTTTGTTTGGAAGGGGCATGAATCGGGGTTAAGAACAAAATAAAAAGGAATATTGATGTTTTTGAATGTATGTAATAATTTATACTTCTTTAATTGTATAAATCAATGTTTGAAATATCTATAATATAGTTTTTTTTGTATTTGGGTTGTAAATTTTATTTCATTTAAATTCAATTCAGGTACTTGATTTGTTTATCTGGTGGTTTTCCAGTGTTGTGGTGTGCTGTTAGAAAAAAAATCACTAGTGATGCAACGACCTATTATAAAACACTTCAATATAGACCTTTATTAGTGCTTTTACAAATTCTGATAAAGGAACCATTTATCATCGCACCTATAAGCACCAATAAAGGTCACATTTATCGGTGCTAAATAAAGTTGTTGATACAAGACTATGGATTTTAATCTCTATCTGGTAGTTATAACTTCTCTAGTGCTGATAAGGGACAATTTTAGAAATGCTAATGGAATATTTTGTAGCAGTTCCTAAAAACACAACTACACATCACTTGCACTTGCTCCACCTAATCTTAATCAATCAACATATCATCTACATAAGACCTAACACATGTATAAATATACCATACATGGGCGGGTATATATATACATAATAGGATACCCTACAATAATAATGAAGTATTAAATCAAAATAGAGACACATATCCTAATAAAAAATCAGGGGTAAATAATGAGGAACCTAGATATGCTCATAGAAGGATACAATTCATTCTGTAAGGTCTCATACCTCCTAATTAGCCAAAAAATTATCATTATTCAGATATCTTCACCAATCCATACTATGAAAAAAATGGTTTGTGATACCTCTCAGCAAACAACCAAAGGAGAGACACACCTCACTAGAAGACACCACAAATGTGTAAATAAAACTTACAGATAAAGTATCATGAATAAGGAATAGGGGATACTTGGATCTATTAGAGTTAAACTCAAAAATATACGATCATGATAGAGGTCATAAGGTTATACCTGAATCCATAATTTCTTCACTACATGAGGGGATTATAAATTCAAATTATGGTAATGAAATTACTTTCCTTACCTAGGAAAAAGGAAAATAGTATTGTAACTCTAGACTCCATGGGTGGTTACCTAGCCCTATTCAGTATTGACCCACAGATAAGGGATCACACGAACATATTATTTTGGTATGATACCTCACCTTATATAGTGTGATAAATGACTCTAAATCTACATTCCATGGGATACCCTACTCATAAAGGATATTTCAAATGAATTAATCCAAGAAAAATGAAAGTACGTGATATGTCTAAGTAAGGTACATGGGTGTCACCCCAAGACCACAACATCAGTATGTTATGTTAGTCAACATGGAATGAAAAAGTTTAACTACATGTCGCAGGAGGAGTCACATGGCTTGCAGTTCTAGGTTTGACACTTCGTGTGTTCCTCATTGCTTGAGTTATTTCCTACTTATGATGGTATACGCAGTATATCCTAGGCATAAACCATGTGCTTGCCACTCGGGATCCCTTGGCGTGTACTTCCAATACATGACTATCTAATAGCCTTGGGTCACACAACATGTGGTCTTGGACACATGGTCATGTTACATTTAACTCGGTTAGAAACCCTATCTATGCATAGATGAGACTCACAATGTGTGTTCTCCCAAACTAAAATCCTTTTTGTATGGAAAATTCTAGATTCCATTCTCTTCCATCAATCATTGAGACTACCATTATCTTCTCCCTTATTATTTTTATAACACCCATAAAACACATTTACCTTGATCAACACCCCAACAGAGGCCAGATTCCTACCACCATTCATCAGAAAAAAATCCCCATCGTATTCTACATCACCTGCACTCATAGAAATCTCCATCCACATTATTTCCTCAGATACCCATTATTATCAATTATTCTTCAAAAACAATAATTAAATTTTCAATTAATTCGTCTATTATAAGTGGTTGAATCAATGTTGAAACAAAATATTCATAATGAACACATGAAAAATGAAGGGGAAATCCATAAACCAAAAAAGTGTTAACCAAAAATGACCATATGTGATTAACTATCATCACTAGTTGAGAAATCCAAATAATTATAAAAAAGTTTCTAGTTTTAGAATCAATGATTCCCAAATCATAAGTCGAGTAAAAAGATAAATTATCATGAATTTTTAGTGGGTAATCGAGGATTTGATTCTAGAGAAATTGATCCATGATCATAATGATTTCAAAAATTAGATAAAACCCAAAAAATGAACTAACATAGAATTATATCAACCACTAATGACGAAGAATCTTATGTCATTATTGATGATGATATTGGTGAACTTTGGCACATTTTTGTTCGATACTCAATATAGGCTCATCTACCAAAATTCTCCACGATGAATTTCCTCCCAAGAATCCCTCTAGGTTATTCATCTTAACCCAAAGGAATAACTAATGATGGAATAAGTAGGTAATTTCAATGGTTTTACATTTAATTTGAACAATCTATTTATTTATTTATTAATGATATATTTATTTCACCTACTACTAAGCTACATCACAGAAACCAGTGAGATGAAACCTCTTTACCAATTTCAAAATGACGATTCAAAATTTGGAATAAATTTGTCCTAATTGAATATATATATATATATATATATTAAAATTAACATTTAAATTACAACATATGATGTATAGGAAAAATGTGTTTATAGAAAAATTATTTTTTTAACTTTAAGTGTTCTTATTATTATTTAAAAAATATTATTAATTTATATTTGTGTATATATATATATAATAATTATATTATATTAATAATTTAAAATGTATGAATATAATTTATTTTTATAAAACAGACAATTCAAAAATAAAATTCTTCCAAAATAACCCCTTTACCTTTACTGTGGTAACTATCTTTTACATTAATAAATTATTTTTATTCTTAAAAAATGAAATTTCACACATTGACTAAATTGATTATGATGATTCAAAATATAAAAACCATTTTATTTGATTTAATTTCTAAATGTGAAAAAAATAATTTTATTAAATGAACACATAACAGAAAAAAATAAAATTTATAGAAAAAATATTTTCAGTATGAAATAAGTTTATTCTTATAATATTCCATTTTATAGAAATCATATGAATAGTAATGTATTTCATAATTTATATTATAAATAAATTTCATTAAAATAATTTAGTTTAAATGATTACTTTAATTTATTTAGATAAAAATACATTAGACCTAAAAACATTATTTGGAAATTATGCTTATTTACCATTAAATGAATTTTATTAATAAAGAATCGATAATAAATATATGAATTTTCATTGATTTTTTTTATTTATAAAAAATTCATTTATGAATCCCTATTAGTTAAATATATATTTTAACTAAAAACATATAGTTTATATAATTAAAAAAAATTAACTACAAAATTTTTATTTAGATGTATACAATTAAATTATTATCCACTCTATTAAATAAATTATATCTTGGATTTTATTTATTTTTTCAAATAATATTTCATTTTTATCAATACATTTTATTGAAATAAGTTTTTAAAAATAAGAAGTTTAATATGAGTCCATATTTTATAGTAATATTTCATTAAAATAAATATATTTTCACAAATGAATTAGTATCCTTTAATACCATAGTAAAGAAATTTATTTTATTTCAACTAAATATTTTATAATGAATAATGTTCACATCTAAATAAAAATTATATATATATATATATATATTAATAATATACTAGTAATTCCAAATGAGTAACATGTTTACTAATATTACACCCAATAACTATATACCAATTTATAATAGCTATATAATTGCCATATTACCCCCATTACAACGTATAAATTCATTCAATTATAACTTATTATATCACAATTCTCATTAATTTTATTTTTATTTAATATTTTTCATAATTACTTCCCATTTCATGATCTTTTTGGTCATTATTGGTCTAGTTGTACTAATGGTGATTCTCAAGGGTGAATATGATCGAGAGGATTTACTACTCATGAAGATATTATTCTTCTCTATCTATTGTACCATTTAAATGTATACAATTTTAAAGTATTTAATTATCCGAGGTATATGAAACGTGGTTTCATTCCCTCCATTTGTAATGCTCGATTATAAGTGAATAAAATGTCCTTAGTTTGACTCATATCTTGTGAAATTTATTTTTGACTCAAATTCAATTATTATATAATGCTAATTTTTTTAGAATGATAGAAATATATTTTAAGAAAAAAATTGCATCCTAAATCACAGTTTAACACCCCATGTTTTTAAAATAATACTATAATCAATATCTTTCATGACACATAACATTGAGCTCTAAGAGAATTAGGATATACTATAAAAATATTATTATTTCAATTTTATGATTATAAGATAGACTTTAAATTAGAAGGAATTAATAGTGATAAACTACTATGAAAAAATATGAATAATAGTTGAATATAATGAAAATTAATTTATTAATGCATAATAAATAATTACACAATTTTTCATAATGGCATTTCATTCTTTAAAGATATGTTTTCTTAAAAAATGACACTTATTTAGTTTCTTAAAAATATATTGTAATTAATTTATATATATATTAGAAATTTTATTTTATAAAAATGATATGATTGTTTAAATCAATATATCAGAATTAACATAGGGTGAATTTTTGGAAATTTTTGGAAAAACATTATTTTTTCATTGAATAGTTAAAATAATGACTCTTAAATCTGTCATTTATTTTCATTAAACTGTATAATTATTATATGATTTTTATATAAAATTAATTCAAGACTTATTTAATAGTATATAATCTAATTAATTACCTTTGAATCATCATTATACTTGACTTTGGAATAAGCAAATTCTTGGGCTTAAAAAAGATTTTTTTTTCTAAAAACTGTTTTTCATTTCATTTTATGCATTTATATTAAAATTTATTTCTACCAAATAATGGAATTAAATATTGAAAGATGGATCCAATATTTTGAATAAGGGTTTCATATTTCTGAAATAAGTCCCATTTATTTTTGGTCAGTTTGAATAATAACTGTAGTAAATACTTATTTACTAAAAATGACCCTAAAAATTTACATTAATCTATTTTAAGAGTTTTTTTTCCATAATAATCCATTTTTCTAATTTATGGAATTTTTTTTTCATTTTTCAATGAAAATTAGTTAAATATATTTTTAAGTAAGGAAAAACAAAAAATATCACACTACTGCTTTTAAGTTTATATTATATGTTCACATTGGGATAAAAATATGTTGTGAATGAATAGTAAATGTAATTTTTATAATAATTTAATTAGTTTTATAATAATAAATTAGTTTTATTTTTTAGAGGTGAAATAATTACATTAAATTCATATGCAACACCGACATAGTGATTGGTAAATTGTAGAAAATTGAACTTTAAAAAACAGAAAAAGTAATACCATTTTTACGAATTATTGATTCATATAAAATTTAAATTTTATAATTTTTTTTGTTAAATTTATTATATTTAAATTCCATTCCTATTTTTTTAAGTCAAATTATGTTAACAGTACTTAAAATGACACTAATTATATTATATGTTGAATAAAATTTATAGAATTGTTAAAAAAATAAAAATTCTGAAAGTGGAAAAGTATGATTAAAAATATATTTCATTGTCATACCATATCCATTTATGATCCAATTTTTATCATATAAGGGTTGAATTTTTTTTACCTCAATTAAGAATAAAACAGTTAATGGATGGGTTAATACAAAACAGAAGGTTTAAAATGATGTATAAAACTATAAAAATTTTATTGTATCATTATATTAACACCATATAATCCTTATATTTTCATCCAATTCCTTTTAGAACCATTTTTCATGTGTTATAAACTTTTTAAATTAAAATATTTTTTATATTTCATAATATGATCTTTCCCTAACTTATAATATGATACCCACTCTCATATCCTCTCCATGATTAAAGAGACATTATTTTCATTCAATACCAACAAAAAAATACCTTCATAACATCCATAATAAAGTCCTGGGGGCCATATTTTGACCATAAAACCATACTATGAGGTATTTAGCTATAAACATATAGAGGTTTTCCAGAGAAGAAAGATTATTCTTAAACAATATTTTTTGATTTGTTTCTTATTATACCTCCATAAATATTATTCAACCCGGATGAAATAAAAAAATCATTATATTACTTATAATAATATGTTATTGTTTAAATTAAATAACCTATATCTATATCCTCTTCCATCTAATGGTAAATGAATCTATTATTCATGTGTACAGCTGATTATCACCTCAAGAAACGATGTAATTCTTTTTCCCTCGCCACCTCTCATGGATGGTTATAATGATATAATATATATATAATTAATGAAATAATTATAATAATATAAATATAATGTATCATCTATTTTCTAACCTTTCCATCCATTGAAAAATTATAACTTCATTCATGTGTATGTGTGGATTACCTCCTCCATGAAGCGATGTGATTCGTTTTTGTCAGCAAATTTATTGTATGGTATATAAATTAGTTCACTAAAGAGATAAATTATTGTTATGATATAATAGTCATTATTTAATGGTAAAATTATACTTATCTTCTTTCCATTATTCTATTTGAAAAATGAAATGTTACCCATGCGTATATAAAAGTTACCCTCTCCAAGAATGTAATTTAATTCAGTTTTTATAACCATATTTCTTCATTGGTTTTTAAAGATTATTTAATTTATATAAATTATAACTTTTCATTGTTTATATTTTTTATATTTTGTAATAATTTCCTTTTTGACCATGGACAACATATGTTTTGAAATTATGAACTGAATATCCTAAAAACACACGATGAGAGATTAATTGATTTAGTAATTAAATATGTAATTTAAATAAATTAAATGAATTTATTAATGATAAATTAATAAAATTTTATAATTTTATTATTAAAATAAATAATTTATATATGTTTATTATAAAATATTTAAAGGGATACATGGAATGTATGGACTTGAGGTAAGGTATTCCGTCTCAATTTCATTTCATTGAAGAATATTTTAATATTATTCACATATTTTATTTTATATTTTGTATATAATATACCATTTACATCTAATATCAGGAATAATTTATATTAAATTTTATTTTTCTCGCAGTCCAAATTATTTCATCCAAGGTAATTTTCCATGAAAGTTACAAAGTGGAGAGAGGTCTCTTAACTCAATTTATATTCATTGTGTTATACTTCTCCTTCATTTACTATGATATGAATATAATTTATGTGTTTTAATATCTAAATCATTTTATTCTATATTTTATTTTTTCATGTGGATTAACATATGTCCACATTATCACTTCATGGAATAATTATCAAATCAATGGTTATGATAATTTTAAGGGTTCTCTTTGTCAAAATATATTTTTCTTGATACATGTTTCATTTAATTCTCCATTATTTCTTGTATGGTGTACATAATACCTCATGACTAAATTTTGGAATTTTAATTCATGAAATTAATGGTATTTAAAGAAACATATAATAATATTACATTCAATGACTTTTGATCTGAATGTTTCCAAAGTAGTCAAGGCTTTATGTAACAATATTCATTCTTTCAAGATTATTTATACTCAAGGTTACTTTAGGGGAAATCATATGATATTATTTTATTGAATCAAAAATATTTGATTCTCCTTTGGTTATAATTTTTTTTACATAATTGTTTCCATTTCCTCCTTTATTGATTAAAGAATAATCATGAAAGTTGTTTGTACGTGATACTGATCTTATATCTTATGTTAGATTGATAATCCTTCACTTTAATATCCATGTTTTCTAAAAAATCACAGAATGTTATTTTTTAATCATAATTTATTTCAAAAAGTTATTTTAAATAATATATTACCTTCTTTTAAAAATTTATAAAAGTACATTTGTTAATGTTTTCTACATGGGTCACTTTGGAATATTTTTAAAAAAGATTAAAAGATTTTTTATTTTTCACATTTACATCATGAATATAATTTCCCAACATCCTAAACATTATTTTAATTGAATATTAATAAATAATTATCAAAGTTTTGTTTAAATGAATTATTTTTCATAATATTTTTTTATTTTTAAAATTTTATAATATATTTTAATAGTGGTAAGGGTATTGTACATAATAATTTTTTAAATGATATTTTAATAATATTTATATTCCCCAAATAAAAAAACTCCTGATATTACTTATTCTCTAAAAGAGATATAACATAATGATACCATCTTTATAATTTATCTAAATGTGATATTATTGTTTTAATGTTATTTTTATGTAACTTATTTATTTTCCATGTGTAAATCAATATGTAAAAAACAATGGTTATTGAAAAATGAAATTTTAAATGTGTTATATTTATTTTATGGTTCCTATAAGTAAATTATGATGACCGTTGATTTGAATATAACCCATAATGACAAGTGATCCTGATACATCTCTCAAATTCATTGAATAAAGAGATGAAGTTAACCAGTTATGGGTTTCTCCTAATAGAATATTTGAATTTACAAGGTAATTTATTCCATTTTAAGAGTGGTATTAAGAGTGATATAAAAATGATGTTCCAAGTTATCGACATGTTTTATTTATTCTTGAATCATGTTCTAAAGTATCCTCTACTAAAGTATTGTTTTCACATGGATCATGATTGTTTACTAATATGAATCTTGTCTTATGTCAAATATTTATTCCATGTTTCAAGATATATGATCACTTTTTTGATGAGTATGAATTCCCCTATATTATGCTCTAGAATTTTGATAGTGTCATCATACCCTTATGTACCTATTATTCTCACTAATGAAATACAATTCTTAATGATTATGTTTAAACTTACTAATCATTTGTTCCCACACTTCTATGTCTGCTTTTCCCCATATTTTGAAGAATGTTTTTATGTATTTTATGCCTATCAAAGATAATATATATCTATAACTTAGTGGGAGATTTTTTAAATCTTTATAAATCGGTTGTTTATGTATCCAAGTCATTATGTAAGAGTATATCCTAATTCATTGAAACTCTAAACCTAAAAGATACATGCGTATGTATGTGATCATGTCATGGCCCGTCCTTGGGGCCCATGCCATGACTACGCCAAGCCCGCCTTCCGTAGGCCAGGGGCTGGTGACTAGCATCAAAGGCGTAAATCCCGATAAAAGGAAGGAATTGCCTTTATATAAGGAAAAAACACAATATAGTATGCAAGATTAAGTAAACACTAAGTAAACTAAGAATAAAAGTAAGTGCTGGAATGTAAATGGGCCTGTATACAAACCCAATTGAAAGTACAACACAACTGAGAAAGAAAGTACAACAGTGGTAAAGTAAAGCAACAACCACCGATTCGTCCTCCAGAAATACCACCTAAAGGGTGGGTATAGATAGTCTCATCGGTATCTCGTGTCTGTCCGTCCGCTCCATGAACGTCCCGCCAGGTGGTCCACCTCTGGATACCGTCCAACTCTACAAGCCTCGACCACGATCAGTGTTGTCTGTCGTCTGCAACCAACACAATGTGGTGCGGGCGATGCCCGTGCAGGGGTGAGTATACGATACTCAGTAAGGACACCGAGAACCCCAAAGGTCTCCCAGAATCCACAAATGATAATCCACAAAGGAAAGATACAAACACTAAGTATCAACCAACTCTACTTAGGTATATGCCCACACATATACCTAAGTCATCAATCTCAGTACGGCTCAAACTTCCACTCCCAAGCACAACCAGTCCACACATGAAGGAATTCAATCATTCCAATGATAATGATTGAAAGTCAATAGTCATCTCACACAGGTATACTACTCACGAAGAGGGGAGGAGTTGATTTGATGTAGCCTATGAATCATCTCCTCTGCCGAACCCATGTAGGATCCAAGTACAGAAGTCATAGCTGTCGAACCCACGTAGGATCCAAGTACAGTAACCATTGTTGTCGAACCCATGTAGGATCCATGTACAGTCGTCATCACTGCCGAACCCACGTAGGATCCAAGTACAGTTGTCCTCACTGCCGAACCCACATAGGATCCATGTACAGTCATCATCGTCGTCGCAGTCGCAGCCAGCTCTAGGGTTCCCGCACACAGCGTACTCGATTCCGGGAGGGTCCGCTCCACGAGTAAAAGGGAATCGATACATCAACTATCAGGAATTATAGAGTAGATGTATCCCGATGTTCCTTCGTGTCAAAAGGAACTCAACACGATAGACGACGCGTCCAATGGACGCCCGGTCTGAGAGATATTAGTTTTTCCGTTCCAGGGGCCCAGTTAGAATTATGCACATTTCTAACCGGGAAGATATCCAAAGCTATCCAAAACTCACTTAGAGTATCACAAAAGGGTCATCTCGTCGAAAGAGTCCCAGTGCTGCAGACGGCGCGTCGATCGGACATACGGTCTTTAAGTTATTCATGTTTAAGTGAATAACGGGCCAAGTTCGTTAGGCCTGATGGGCTGACAGATCGGGTCAACTCGGTTTTGGTGGGTCCGGCCTGGAAAATGGGTCATACCGGCCCAGTGAGTTGCGCGTCCTGGCCCGAAGGGGCTCGGCCCGGCCCGGCAGGGCGCGGCCCGGCCGGGCGCACGGCCTGGCTGGCTCGGCCATCCGGTTGAGCGGTCCGAGACAGGGGTGCGGCCCCCGGCTGCCCGAACCGACCGGCTAGGCCAGCAGGCCTTCCAGTGCATGCGGCCTGCACGGGCGAACAATCGGTCTTCCAGCGCGGCGCCCTCCTGGCGCCGCGGTCCAGCTCCGCCCGGCCTGCCGACGGGTCGGCCGGTTCCTCAACACGGCACCGTCTTGGCGTCGCGGTTCGCCTCTGCCCAGTTGGCCGGTGGGTCGGCTGGTTCTTCCACCAAAGCGGCCCATGTAGTGGGCCGCGGTTCCTCCCGCACATCCGGTGTGACAGCGCCGATTTCCTTTGCCACATTTCCGGCACGACGCGACGACATCATTCTTTCCCCACCTCCGGTTGCCAATTCCAAAGAGACCAAGAAACAACGGAGGGTCTTCGGGCTGTGTTTGCTCATCCCACACCCTCCGCGTTAGGCAGTAACAATAGGCCGAATAAGAACAAGTTTTTACGAAGCACAACAAACAATTTTTATTCAAATAAAAATCGGAACAAAAAACCCAACCTCAAATAAGGTTCGCGGTTGACAAGCGTCTTGGATGACGGTGTTGTTACCGTCATCCTCGGTGTGCACCCGAGAAAGTGACGTCTCCTCTTTTGTCACGAAGAGAAGAATAGAAGACGTGTCGTCGCTAGTGAGTTCCTACGTCAGTGTCTCCTCCCTTGCCACAGAGGATGAAGAATATGAAGAACCTAGGTCGCCGAGTTGATGTTCTTCGTCGGAGAGTTGGCGTTCTTCAACAAATGAGAAATCCTCCTCTTTTTCACAAGCGTTCTATCCCAAAATTTTCCCCCATACAACAAGCCAAAAACCATTAAAATAAGGCCACCCCTTATTTTAATTTAACGTTCCCTACATTTAAAAATTCAAAATCCAATTCAATTAATTAATTAAATCAAGTGTTTTTTAATTAATTATGTGATAGGTTGGCAAGTTTTAATGAAGTAAGAGAGGGAGAGGAAGAGTACTCATTAATTTAGGGGAGTTATCAAGTTTAAAGGGGAAGTTTATGAGAGTTATAAGAGAGTTATGGGAATGTGAATGTTTTGGGCTCGTGTGGGCCCCACCTCACAAATATCCTTACATGGGTAGTTAGAAGCTTGTGGGTCCCATCACAACTCCCTCATGTAAGATATAACCACTTTAGATATAAAAATAAAATTGTCCCACAATTTTATTCACTTCTCATTTAATCCAAAAATATTAACTTCTAATCCCTTGCAAATGAAACCGTGGTAAATGTTTTATTAAGCAATTACCGGCATTGTGAGTTCATCGGTGCCCTAAGATTTCAATTCCGAGCACCAATTCAAAAGATAGAAAAACCCGCTCGTTCATTTACTGAACGTACCCAAGCTAAACTTCAGAAATTGATTATAGGCACACCGGGCCTCAGAATCAAGTTCCGTCAAAATCCACAGACTCGTAAAATTCAAAAGTATTTATGAAAAAAATTTCCTTGAAATTTCAGGGTATTTACATTACTCCCACCTCAGGGCTTTACATCCCCGTAAAGCTACATCATAAACTAGGGAAACAAATGAGGGTACTGTGCACGCATCTGAGCCTCCCTCTCTCATGTGCTCTCTTGGAGGTTCCCGTGCTACCAACGAATGTGCACAAGAGGAATTGACCATCCACGTAGGACCTGCTCCTGTCGATCCTCGATCTCCACCGGGACCTCCGTGAAGGCAGCCCCATCATCGATGTCCATCTCCCCATGATCAATGATGTGGGTCAGGTTGTGCACGTATCTCCTCATCTGTGATACGTGGAAGACGTCGTGCACCCGGTGCAACTGAGGTGGGAGGTCCAGGGGTAAGCCACCTCATCTACCCTGCTGAGGACCTGGAAAGGTTCGATGAAGCGCAGAGATAACTTTCCGCCCCGGCCAAATCTCTATAATCCACGTCGAGGTGAGACCCGTATGAAAACGTGGTGGCCATCCTCGAACTCCAGTGGTCTCTGCATCCTGATAGCATAGGACTTCTGTTTTCTCTATGCAATCCTCATCCTCTCATGGATAATCTGAACCTTCTCCATCGTAGCCTGGACCATCTCTAGTCCTACAAGTGTCGACTCCCCAAGGTCTGTCCAGCACAGAGGTGATCTGCAGGGTCAGCCATAAAGTGCCTCGTATGGTGCCATCCCGAAGGTGGAGTGGTAGCTTTTGTTGTACGCAAACTCCACCAAGGGTAGGTGATCCTCCTAGCTGCGACCAAATTTTAGGACACATTCGCGGAGCATGTCCTTGAGAGTCTGAATGGTCCTCTCAGTTTGGCCATCCATCTGAGGATGAAAGGCGGTGCTCAGGCGTAGCTGCGTCCCAAATGCCTCCTGAAACCCCTTCCAAAGCCGGGAAGTAAATCGAGAGTCTCGATCGGAGACGATAGATGATGGAACACCATGAAGTCGTACGATCTCCTGAACGTAGAGGCGTCCCAAGCTCTCCACTGAGCCATTCTCTCTAATAGGTAGGAAGTGGGATGACTTGTTAAGTTGGTCGACAATCACCCAGATGTAGTCGTGTCCTCTAGAAGTATGCGGGAGCCCCATCACTAAATCCTTGGATATCCCATCCCACTTCCACTCCGGAACCTCCAAGGGCTGTAACAAGCCCACTGGTACCTGGTGCTCCGCCTTCACTTACTGGCAAGTGAGGCACTGTGAAATGAACTCTACTACAACCTTCTTCATACCCAGCCACTAGTTCTATCATATGATTTCCTGGTACATCTTTTCCACTCTAGGATGTACCACTAGAGGGGATGTGTGAAACTCCCTCCGCACTTCTTCATGCAGTGCAACTGGTACAATGGTACGTCCCATGAAGAGGATGATGTGCTCTCCTCCTTCAGAAAATCCATAAGGCGCCTGCCTAGTAAAAATCTGAGCACGTCGCCTCTCCCAATCAACGTCCCCACTTTGTTCCTCTCTGACCTGCTGAAGTAGTGGAGGAGTGACTGTGAGCGACTGTAGAAATGCTACCTCATCTTTATCCATGAAGGATATCTCCAACGCGGCTAGCTACTCTGTCGCCTCACCATGTAGTTGAATGCCTGATCTCCTGCTGAGAGCATCAGCCACAACGTTCCCCGTCCCAGGAGTATAGAGTATCTCAAAGTCATAGTCCTGGAGAAACTAGAGCCATCGTCGTTGTCTCAGGTTCACGTCCTTCTGCGAGAAGATGTACCTGAGACTCTGGTGGTCAGAGTAGACTGTAAAGCGCTTGCCCATCAGATAGTGCTACCACATCTTCAAGGCAAAGAACGCTGTTGCTAACTCCAGGTCATGGGTACCATAGTTCTATTCATGCTGCCTCAACTGTCTTGAACCATAGGTGATCATTTCACGCTCCTGCATCAGGACACACCCGATTCTTGTCCCTGATGCATCGCAGTAAACTACGTACACTACACCCTCTTCCGGCAGCCTCAAGATGGGTGCACCGGTCAATCTCTGTCTCAACTCCTGGAATCTCTTCTGACATCTATCTGACCAAACTAAAGGTTTCCCCTTCTTCGTCAAAGCTGAAAGTGGTGTAGAAACTCTGGAGAAGTCTGGCACAAATCTCCAATAGTACCTATCCAGACCTAGGAAACTGCACCCTCCATCATTCTCCTGGGTGGATCCCAAGCAAGTACTGCCTCGATATTCGCAGGATCCACAGAAACTCCCTCCTCCGAGATGACGTCCCCCAATAATTGAACCTCTCGAATCCAGAACTGGCACTTCGAGAGATTACCATAAAGCTGGTGCTCTCGGAGTGTGTCCAGCACAACCCGAATGTGGTAGGCGTGCTCCTCCTCAGTAGTTGAGTAAATCTATATTTCGGCGATGAATACTACGAAAAAATGATCGAGGTAAGGCTGGAAGATCCTGTTCATGAGACTCATGAACACTGCTGGTGCATTGGTTACACTGAAGGGCATAACTATGAACTCGTAGTGGCCATACCGACACCTGAAGGTCGTCTTCTCTACATCCTCGTCTCAAACTCTGAGCTGATGATAGCCTGGCCTGAGGTCTATCTTTGAGACCCATCATGCCCCTTTGAGCTGGTCAAAGAGTTCGTCAATCCTCGGAAGTGGGTACTTGTTCTTCACGGTCACCTGGTTTAGGCGACGTTAGTCGACACACATTCGCAAGCTCCCGTCCGCCTTCTTGGCGAAAAAATCGGAGAAGCCCAGGGTGAAACACTGGGTCGAATGAATCCCTTGACCTGAAAGTCCTCCAGCTGTACCCGCAGCTCTCGATGCTCGGTGGGAGCCATCCGATATGCTGGAGTAGATATCGGTGCTGTCCCAGGGTACAAGTCAATGTAGAAGTCTACATCTCTGTGAGGAGGTAGTCCTAGAACGTTGTCAGGAAAAACGTCTGCATACTGATCCACAAAAATAGGAAAACTCGGACTCCACACATCAACTACTCCTAGGATGAGTCTAGCCAACTGATGGGTGATCTGCTAACCTCTCCTCTGCGTAAGTCCATCCTGCACTGCAAAGGCTCCCTTCTCACCGGTGATGGTGAACCTTCTCCCATCTGTGCGGACACACCACACTTTGTGCCTAATACAGTCGATCTGAGCATGGACTGTAGTTAATCAATCCATGCCCAATATGACATCATAAGGCCTCGACGCAGCTACAAGAAGATCCCAGCCGAATCTCTCTCCTCCTAGAGTAAGGTCACACTACCGGCACCAGTGCGTAATCGTCGAGTCTGCTCCCATACGAGTATCTAGTCATATGGATCGAGCCAACGGCTTAGTTGGAATCTCCGAGCTCTGAAAAAGGGCAACATAAATAAAATAATGACTCACTCCTGTGTCTATAATAATTGCATCAAGGGTGGAGTAGATGCATATAGTACCTCGAATCATCTCAGGTTCACCGTGGTCGTAGGCCTCGACTGCCTAGAGCTGAGCCTGCCCATGTCTGCCAGATCCCTGTGGTCGGGGTGTCCCTCCTAGTGGTGGTGGTGGTAGAGCCTCGAAGTGTCGTCCACCACCTATTTATCGGCCAGCTCCTCTGCCTTATCTGCCTTCTCCATGCGGATTGCCACGGTCGAACCTCTGTCTCTGCCTGGGTGGTCCCTCATCAATCTGCTGCTCCTTTGCATGGAGGTTCAGGCAGTCACGAGCCATGTGGCCCTACTCGCCGCATGCATAGCACTGCCTGCCTCTCGTATGACTAGCTCTGCTATGTGTGCCCCACACTTTTGAACTAGTATCATGAGGTCTCCCACCTGATGGCTTGGTCCGCTTGGACCTCTACGACATCTGTCTAATGCCGGATGTAGAAGACTCCGCTACGTGTCACCCTGCGGTAGGCCACGTTGCTGGCGTAGGCTCAGCAAGGAAGCTCTACATAAGAAGGGCTCGCTCCAGTACTCCTGCCTGCATCAGAATGCTGGGGGAGATCATCGAAGCCCTGATCTCATGCCTCAGTCCCTGATCAATGGTCCGGGCTCGGAAGAATGGGTCTCGTACCATGTCCGTGGAGTAGCACGAGAGGTCGGTAAATCTCGCCAAGTACTAGGCTACTGTCATGCTGCCCTACCGCAGCTGTAGTAACTCCTGGATGAGCACTGCATAGAGGGTGGATGGAACAAACTCCGAGCGGAAGAGGCTCTCTAAGTCCATCCAAAGAAGAGATGCCTCGTCCTGCACCTGGAGCATCAGGCTCCACTATCTACCTACTACTGCATGCAGGAGACTCACGGTAAGGATCAACATAAGATCTGTTGGTGTCCCTACCAATCTGAAGACTCGGAATATAGCCTCCATCCAATCCTCGACTACCTGAGGGTCCATCTCTCCATGGAACTTGGGAGGCCTCGGTCGCTGAAACTCATGCAGCACACTCAGGCAGTGTGCACTCTCCGTTTTTGGGGCTGGTGGTATTGGTGGCCCAACGGGTAGAGGTACCCTTGGTGCCTCCACTGTAATGGGGCCCTGCACTGAGGCCTCATCGCTCGGTGGTCTGCCATCTCGCACGTAGTAGAGAACCCTAGCTAGCTGCCTACGTGAGGCCATCCTGAAAAACAATAGGTGCACCACGGTTAATATAATATACTTGGTGAGCTGAAACAAAGTAATCACAAAGAAAAATTTTGAAACACACATGAAATCAATTTTTTCGAGCACTGAGTCGGAAATCAGAAGTCAGGGTCCTGGTGTATGGATACGTCGGCCGCCGCACCAACACTGGACTCCCTGGACTGAAAACCACACTCAGTATTCTTAACACTATTACTTCACAGAAGAAATTATCAGAGTCCTGAGTTTTGCGGTAGAACCAACTCCTCTGATACCAATTTGTCACGAACCATCCTCAGGGCCCGTGCTGTGACTACCCCAAGCCCACCTTCCGTAGGCCAGGGGCTGGCGACTAGCACCAAAGGCTTAAATCCCGATAAAATGTAAGGAATTGTATTTATATAAGGAAACAAACACAACAGAGTACGCAAGCTGAAGTAAACACTAAGTAAACAGAGTATAAAAGTATGTGCTAGAAAGTAAATGGGCCAGTATACAAACCCAACTGAAAGTACAGTACAACTGAGAAAGAAAGTATAGCAGTTGTAAAGTAAAGCAGCAACCACCGAGTCGTCCTCTAGAAATCTGACCTGAAGGGTGGGTACAAATAGTCTCGTCGGTACCTCGGGTCTGTCTGTTCGGTCTGTGTACATCCCGCCAGGTGGTCCACCTCCGGATACCATCCAGATCCACAAGCCTCAAGCACAGTCAGTGTTGTCTGTCGTCCGCAACCCACACAACGTGGTGTGGGAAATGCCCGTGCATGGGTGAGTATACGATACTCAATAAGGACCCTGAGACCCCTGAAGGTCTCCTAGAATCTACAAAGGATAATCCAAAATAGAAATATACAAACACGAAGTATCAAACAACTCTAGTTAGGTATATTCCCATACATATACCTAAGTCATCAATCTCAGTATGACTCCAACTTCCACGCCCAAGCACAACCAGTCCACAAAGGAAAGAAGTCAATAATACCAATGATAATGATTGAAAGTCAAGACTCATATCACATAGGTATACTACTCATGAAGAGGGGTGGAGATAATTAGATGTAGCCTCTGAATCATCTCCTCTACCGAACCCACGTAGGATCCAAGTACATAAGTCGTCGCTGCCGAACCCACATAGGATCCTAGTATAGTAACCATCGCTTCTGAACCCCCATAGGATCCAAGTACAGTCGTCATCACTACCGAAACCACATAGGATCCAAGTACAGTCGTCCTCACTGCCGAACCCACATAGGATCCAAGTACAGTCATCATCGTCGCCATAGTCGCAACTAGCTCTAGGGTTCCCCCACACAGCATACTTGATTCCCGGAGGGTCCGATCCACGAGTAAAAGGGGGTCGATACATCAACTGTGAAGAATTCTAGATTTGATGTATCCTAAAGTTTCGTCTCGTCAAAAGGAACTCAACGCGACATACGGCGTGTCAAACAGACGCCCGGTCTGAGAGATATTGGTTTTTCCATTCTAGGGGCCCGGTTAGAATTACACACGTTTCTAACCCAGTCGATATCCAAAGCTATCCAAAACTCACTTAGAGTATCGCAAAAGGGCCGTCTCATCGAAAGAGTCCCAGTTCCGCAGACGGCGTGTCGATTAGACGCGTGGTCTTTAAGTTATTCACGTTTAAGTGAATAACGGGCCCGGTCCGTTAGGCCCGATGGGCTGACGGATCGGGTCTACTCGGTTTTGGCAGGTCCGACCTAGAAAAGGGGTCGGACCAGCCCGGTGAGTTGTATGGCCAAGCCTGAGGGGCGCGGCCCGGCCCGACTCGGTGGGGTGCGGCCCAGTCCGGCACGGCCTGGCGCTGCCCGGCGGGGCGCACGGCCTGTCTGGCTCGTCTAGCCGTCCGAGTGGTCCGACATGGGGGCGCGGCCCCCGTAGGCCCAAACCGGCGGCGCCTTATGGCGCCGCCCTCCCAAACCGGCAGGCCTTCTGGTGCACGCGGCCCGCACGGGCGGGCCGCCAGTCTTCCAGCGCGGCGACCTCCTGGTGCCGTGGCCCAGCTCCGCCCGGCCGACCGGTTCTTCGGCCAAAGCGGCCCATGTAGCGGCCCGCAGTTCCTCCCACACATCCGGCATGACAGTTCCAGTTTCCTTTTCCACGTTTCTGGCATGGCGCGATGACATCGTTCTTTCCCCTCCTCTGGTTGCCAATTCCAAAAAGACCAAGAAACGACGGAGGGTCGTCGGGCCATGTTTGTTCGGCCTGCGCCCTCCGCATTAGGCGGTATCAATAGGACGAAGATAAACAAGGTTTCACGAAGCAAAAAAAACAATTTTTATTCAAATAAAAATTGGAAAAAAACACCCTACCTTGAATAAGGTTCGCGTTTGACAAGCGTCGTTGAAGACGGTGCTGTTACAGTCGTCGTCGATGTGTACCTGAGAAAGAGACGTCTCCTCTTTTGTCACAGAGAGAAGAATAGAAGACGCGTCATCGCTAGAGAGTTCCCACATCGGTGTCTCCTCTTTTGACATGGAGGAAGAAGAGGATGAAGAACCAAGGTCACCGATTTTATGTTCTTCGTCTGAGATTTGGTGTTCTTCAACAAAGAAGAAATCCTCCTCTTTTTTACAAGCATTATTTGCGAAAAATTTCCTCCACACAACAAGCCAAAAACCATTAAAATAAGGCCACCCCTTATTTTAATTTAACTTTCCATGCATTTCAAAATTCAAAATCCATTTCACTTAATTAATTAAATCAAGAGTTGTTTAATTAATTAAGTGATAGGTTGGAAAGTTTTAATGAAGTGAGAGAGGGATAGGAAGAGTCCTCATTAATTTAGGGGAGTTATCAAGTTTAATGGGGACATTTATGAGAGTTATAAGAGATTTATGGGAATATAAAAGGTTGGGGTTGTGTAGGCCCCACCTCACAAATATCCTTACATGGGTAGTTAGAAGCTTTTGGATCCCATCCTAACTCCCCCATGTAGGACATAACCACTTTAGATATAAAAATAAAATTGTCCCACAATTTTATTCACTTCTCATTAAATCCACAAATTTTAACTTCTACTCCTGTGCAGACGCAACCGTGGTAAAGGTCCTCTTAAGAAATTACTGGTGTTGCGAGTTCATCAGTGCCCTCAGATTTTAATTCCGAGCACCGGTTCAAAATATAGATAAAACCGCTCATTCGTTTACTGAACATACCTGAACTAAACATTGAAAATTGATTTCGGGCACACTGGGCCTTGGAATCAAGTGTCGTCAAAATCCAAAAACTCATAAAATTCCAAATTATTTAAGTAAAAAAATTTCCTTGAAATTTCCGTGTCTTTACAGATCAAATATTTATTTTTGATTTTTTATGTTTTGTATGGTTAAAATTGGGACATGTTTACTAGTATCAAGACAAAAATTTAAATATTACATTTTTAGCACCTAATCTAGGAGTGGGGGTTTGGGTTTGTTATTGTTTGTATCAGAGATAATGTTTAGATAACTTTGGATATTTTGATGTTTTCATGGGAGGTTAAATTAAGTGTTATGGATACGAACATGTGTTTATAAGTTTAAGGTTAGTCAAAATTTAAAATGCCCAGACAGTGATTTTTAGGTTTTATGAGATGGTATTTGAAGGTTATTCATAATATTTTAGAAGATATTTGTTTTGGTTAAGTTATATGTAACCCTTACATTTAACATGAATTATTTTTTGGGAAGAATTTTATTAATTATATAGGGATTTAAGATGAAGGGTATGATATAACCATTGAGGATAAAACACTCATTAATGTTGAGGTTATTGAAGTTAATTTAGACATAGGGTTATTTATTTATGGACTAATCTAAGAATATACTTTGGTGTTATTGTGGAAATTTTGAATTTAAATGTATTAATTATTATTATGAAAGATTATAGATTTTCGATATTAGATTACATTATTCTAAACAATTAATTTTGGTTAATATATATAGATAAGAGGAAATTATTTTTATCATTTTTGGGATTATGTTATCCATTAGAAGTTTATTTTAGTGCTCCAAGAATGAAAAATTCATATTGAATACTTGTCATTTCGAGTAAAATAAGTGATTATGTTGGAAATAGATTAAAGAATGAAATTTGACTTTTCAAACAAGTTCATTTCCATATGTTATTACATTAGATGGAAAATTATTTCCTCTAACTCTGAGACATAAATCATAAAATAAAAAAATTCCAATTACATTATTTTTTGATGAATTTATGGTTGTTTACAAATCTCATTGGTTTATGGTTTTTTGGTCATTAAATATCTAGTGATAAATCACTTTGTTGTGATCGATATTATTTATCATTATCCCTCATTATTTGTACATTATCTTTTAGTCCAAATTCACATTCTTTACTTCCCACTAATGTTACCCTATTTAGAAAACTAGTAATGAGTAATTATAGATGACCTTCATATTTCCATTTCACTTTTTCATGCGGAAGTTTTTTAACCCTTTTTATGATGTGTGTTTTAAATATAGGTATTTTGAAATGCCCAAACCTTAATTTCCAAGAAAATTTTCAAATTGAAAGTATGAAACTTATTTGGTGGAGAAAATGAAACACCCTAATTTTTTTAATGAATACTATTCTTAATATATTTCTTAATAGACAACCTCATGTTTTAAGTGAATTGAGATTTACTATAAAAATATTATAATCTAATTGTGACTATAATAAACTAAAAATTAAATAGGAATGAATGAATTGTGAAAAACACATTATAAAATATACTAATAATGGTGTTATATAATGAAAATAAATTGAATAATTAATAATAAATAATAACTCAATTTTATGTAATGTCATTTTGTGCTTCAAACATACATTTTCTTCAAAAATTAAATTTAGTACTTTTTTTAGAAAATGTTATCATAAATTTATGAATCTTTGAGAATTTAAATTTTATAAATATAATATCATTTTTTAAGTAATAATATCAAAATAATCTTAGGGTGTTTTTTTAATTTTTTAGAGAACATTGATTTTTTAGTAAATAGTGAAAATACAAATTATTTGTAAAATTTTCATTTAATTTCCTTAAAAAGTACCATTGTACTTTTAATTTGAGATAAAAGTAACATAGTTTTTATTTAATTAGGTATATTCAAATTAATTTCATTTGAATCATTATTATGACTGATTTTGGTATAAGTTCAATTTTGGGATCAGAGACACATTTTTTTTCTAAAAACTACTTTCATTGAATTTTAAGCATTCATATTAACATTTATTTCTTTTACTTATAATAATTTAATCTTGAAAAATGTATCTAATATTTATAATCAATAGGTTCAATTTTTTTTAATAATTTTCTTTTATTTTTAGTCAGTATGAATATTAATTATAATAAATGTTTTTCACCTTGGTAAGGATAAATCAGGTAATTAAGGTTCAAAATAATATTATAATTAAAAAAATGTCCCTATAATATTCCTTGAATATTTTTATTGAGTATTGTGATACCACTATAATCCAATTTTTTATTTTATGGAAATTTATTCTATTTTATAAGAGATTTACTTATACATTATTTTATGTAAACAAAAATTCAAAATGTCACTCTCTTACCTCTAACATTATATAAAATGTTCACATTGGGATAAAATAATGTTTTTAATGAATATTAAATTTTATTTTTATCATAATGAAATTATCTTTATCATGGTAATTTGTTTTTAATTTTTAGTGATGACATAATCTCTATAAAATCTTATGCAATATATACATAGTGATTGTGCAAGCAGTAGAAAATTAAATTGATTTTAGAAAACCTAAAAATTAATTTTTTTGTTGAATTATATTGTCAAATTTTTTTACAGTTAATAATAATTTATTATTGTTCTCTAAATGGGTTATATTTTAATTCATTTTCTGTTACATTGTTCTCAATGTCAAATTATGTGAAGAGTTATTAAATTGACATTAATCTTATTTTTGTTAAATATATTTTATTACATTACTTAAATATCATTAAAAACATACAAGTGGAAAATAAGGATAAAAAATGGCCATATATATCATGCCTTTTACATTTATAAACAAAATTTTAACTTATAAGTATATTTATAATACTTTTATATTGAAAATTTTGTTATTGCAGTTAAGATTACAAATAGGAATTAAAAATGGTTAATACAAAATATAATGCTTTTAATGATATACGAACTTGTTAAATTTTTATTGCATATTTATATTAAGACCATATAACACTTATATTCTAATACATGTCATTTTGGAACCATTTTACAAGAGTTAGTCACATATTATATTATAATATTTCATGCATTTCCAAAATTTCCCCTTCCGTTACATATAAAAGGTCACCCATTTTCTCTCTTTTCCACACTTCAATAGAATTTTGGTTAAGAAATTAATTGAAAAAACTTTTTTTAAAAATCAATACTCATGTACTGTAGTCATTTTTTCTTAAAAAACTATTCTAGTAAGGTGGTAGGTATAAAATACAAGAGAGTTTATAAAGAAGAGACATGGTTCTTAACTGGGCATTTCCATTTTATTTCTTCTTCTACCTCATTTAAATATTATTCAGCCACAATGAAATAATATCTTAAATACATTCTATTTACAAAGATATTATATTTTTAATTTAATGATATAGTGTATCATTATTTTTGTACATATATATTTCATATCATTAGATGAATATTCATTACATAACATAAAAACCCACTTCAGAATCATATAGGTCTAGTATATTTAAAAAAATACATACATAAACAAATAGTTCTTAAGTGTATTGCATCATCTTGTACTAAAATATTAATAACTATAATCCTTATTATATATATTATACTTAATAAAATTCTTTATGAATAGGGAAAAAATAAATATAAGAAAAGGGGAGCTCAGATAGACAGTAAGGGTAAACACGGGATATATCAACATAATATGAGAATAAGTGTATGAGAAGAAAAGCCTAACATTTAAAAACATTATACCATAAAAATGATTGATCATAATATTTATTCATTTCATAACACTTTGAGGTTCATTAGATATAAATCATAATGTAGTCAAATCACATTATCCATTAGAGAATAACATTGGCAGAAGACATAGATTTATGGAATACATGTAATATTAAAAAGTCACTTCGTTAGCATTCAATGATCACTTCCAAGACTATCATAGTGGATTGATCTAAGTCCCCAACCCATTAATGTAGTCATAGTTCACTCCCAAGACTATCATAGTGGACCATGTCCTTTAATGAATGTGGTATACTCCCCATTCTAGTCGTGTTTATCTCATCAGATATCAATCTTTACCAAATAGACTGGATGGATATATAACCACATTCCCACCCATAACATAATTAAAATCGTACATATGTGTTCCAAAATATCATAAAATATTCATCATATAATATCCAATGAAAATAGATATATTTCATAAACTTTTCATCATAGCATAACCCATGGAAAAGAAATGGTTTTCATAAACATTTCATCAAATCATAACCCATTGAAATGAAAAGGGATTCATAAAAATATTATCATCATAATAATAAAAAATAGATAAATAATAAGTTTGGTATCCTTGTATCATTTAGCTAGTAAATAATAAGGGTAATCAAGGGTGTTTCTCTTTGATGAATAGAAATACAAAAACAATATCATTAAAACATTATTGAGGAAAATATCGTTTCTACACTAAATATTAATTTCCAAGAAATAAAAATTCAAAAAATAATATGTAAATAATTTTCATTGAAAATAGACTTGAAAAATTATCAAATTATTTTTATTTAAATGAAAAGTCACGATTGAGGGAAATTTTGTTCATCCCATATAAGTTAAAAGAAAAAAATTCCTTTCATATTTTTGTAAAAAATAAAAAAGTACATTGTTTAGAATATGTTAAGAATATTTCATTTAAATAATTTTTCAAAAAGTAAAACAAAAGTAAAAATGACTTTAAAAAGTCATGTATGAATAAAAAAACACATATTTAATTTTTTTTATAAAATAAGGCCATGGAATAAAAAATTCAATGTAAAAGTGAAATAAAGATGATTTTACTTAAAAAATTATTTCAGTCTCTTGAGTAATTAAAGATAGGAAAATGAAAAGAAACATGTAATTTCAGGAAATAAACACTCTAGAATAAAATTAAAGAGTTTCTTGAGAGTTATATCCTTAGAATTCTTCACTGGAAACTTAATCTTAAACAATCTATATAAATAATGTGATTGTAACATAAAACCCTTGCCCAATTAGTAAAATTGAATCATAATCCCCATGAAAGAAATAAACATATTTGGATATGTAACTAACTCTACATTTTATATGAATTATAATAAAATAAATTCCTGGAAACACCATATATCATATTGAACAAACAATTTGTGAATATGGATTGTGCCTCAAATGTAACACATAAATGTTTATATGAAATATTTTCTTTAAATACATTCAATTCATAAATTGAGTTCATTACAAGTAATCATGAGTTTAAATAAACTATATGATTCACTTAATATAAAATTACCATTATAACCTAGTAGTTAGGTTAACGTGAATAAATATAACTAACTTATGAATTTTTATAAAAAATATAAATCAATTATATATTTTTATATTATTTTAATTAATATTATTAAATGAAATTAATGAAATATATATGTGATAAAATTAATTTTCTTATATTCATCCAATTGATATTTTTGTCATAAGGTATGAATAAACCCTATTTGATGTATAAAAACCAGTATTTTTCAAAAGGGTATTTTTTTCATTTTAATAACAAACCCCTTTTTAAATTAAGAATTTTGACTCATTAATAATTTTTATATGGAAACATAAAAATTTTATTATGAAGAAGGATACAAAAAATTACTTTGGATAAATTTTTAATATTATTCTAATAACTTCCAAATTTTAATGAATAGTAAAAATACACTAAATTCAAATTGAAATCAACTTTTCTGAAAAAAGTAATTTATATGGTTAAATTATAATATGAAATGGTTTTAAAGTATAAATATAATATATTTTTATCATTTAATATAATTTATTTAATTATCATTAATTTTAAATTGACTTCAAATGTGAAACCATTTCATTATTTTGCAATGTTTTAAATTTTATAATCTGTTCTCTTTTTCCAAAAATGGGATTAATTTTAAATTAACTAATATAACTTATGTGTTTTTAATTTTGAAAAATAGATTCCATATTTGGAATCAGTAGGTCAAAATTATGTAAATAACTTTGTTCTATTTTTGGGCATTATGGATAGTAACTTTGGAAATTTTTACTGTAAAAGTGTAAAATGAGTAATTAAGGATTAGAATACAATTATAAAATTACCCTATCACTTGTCTTAATATAATTGGATTAATTTTCATGGAATTAAATCATCCTTGGGCCTAAATGGTGTCCTTTTAAAGAAACTTGGATGAGATTAGAATATTTAATTTTTTTAAAAGAAAAGTTAAATATGTGTTACATAAATTTTAATAAAAAAATTATTAAATATATAAGATTATACAGTAGATAAATTCTATTATAAATATTCATTTTAAAATATATATATATATATATTTTTATCATGGTAATTTAATTTTCATTTTTGGAAAATAAATAATTACTTCAAAGACATATACCTTTGAAGATGTAAAAATTATTTAATGGATCAGAAATCAATAAAACAATTTGTATTAAAATACTAATAACCATAAAAGATCAAATAACTTGAAAATTCTTATTGGTTGAGTATATCAAGACAATAAACATCCAAGGCTCGAGTTGTTGTGTAACATCCTGATATTTTATGAGAAGTATATATTTTTTTATGTCTTATGTTATATGAAACATCAGAGGAATCTTTCATTACACCTTACACTAGCTTGTCATGCTTTACACGCAATCGTGACCTTCCACGATAGCGTGTGTTGTACGCAATACCGAGTTTCACTAAACAACGATATGGTATTAAAATATTATATAAACTAGCCGTCATGAATAGTAATACCCAATTTTTGAAATTTTATAAATTTTATCTTTAAAAATGGGCTTCCTTTTTGGATTCAGAATATCGAAATTAGCCTAGGGTGAAATTTTGGAATTTTTCTGAAAACTGTCAATTTTTGATGAATAGTGAAAACACGGGGTTAATATTTAAAAACTGAATTTTTATTTAAATAATTATTTATTTTATTTAAATTTTGGTCAAAATTGATACATAATACCTATATAAGTTAAATTTAATTCATTGGAGTCATTTTATAATAAATTTAGATATTTAAAAATTTTATTGAACTTTTCACCGTCTTTTACCCACCTCTGAGGAGAATTTTCAAATTTATGTAAAACTTTATTTTACCGCTTCTGTGAGTGGAATTTGAAAAATCCAAGAGATATGGTTAATATCAAGGATTAAAATGTGGTTGAATAAGATAAAATTTTTTTTTGGTGAATAGTAACTTTTTACTTTTATTTACCACTGTTAAAAGTAAATTTGGTAATTAAGGGTAAAAATGATATTATTATTACCCTAACACATATCCTAATTTTACTGGATAAGTTTAATTTTACCAAAATCATCCTTAGGAATAAAATATGACCATTTAGGTCCACTTGTATTAGATTAGGACATTTATTATTATTTTATTTAAAGAAGTGTAAAAATAGTTAAAATCAAAGTTTAATAACTAAAAACATTTTTAATGTAGTATTATACATAAGATAATTTCGAATATAAATATTAATTAGAAATCTATAAATATTTCCTACATAATGGTATTTTATTTATAATTTTTATACATTAAATAATTTAATTTATCTATGACACAATGATGATGCAGTAATTATCATAATAATGAAATATTAACATAATTGATGTTATAAATACACAAATAAATTTAATTTGAGACTTTATATTAATTAATATAATTTTATGGGTTAATATTACATGTTAGTATTGATTTTATAAAATTTTTTCAAACTAATCATGCTGTTATAATTTTCACAAAAATCAATTACAAAATAGTTACAAAATTTACATAAAATAGTTTTTAAAACAAATATTATATTATTAATTGTGTTTCTATTCCTAAAAATCTAATGTTAGTCCAAATGACTTAGATAAGGTTATATATATTAATAATGAACCACTTAGGGTTATTTTGGCTTGATATAGTATCTTTATTAACTATATAGTATAAGAAAACAAGAAGACAAGGTAAAACTTAAATTATTTATCTTAAAGTTAAATCTAAATGATAAGGTTAAAATAGAAACCTAAACTTATATAAAACCTATTGGTAGAGAGGATTGTGACCCATCCCCACATTACATTCAAAATAAATCAATTTGGAGCTATTATAAAACGAATATGACTTTATTATAAAATAATATTTTAAGTTATTTCTAAGGTGCCCCTATCCTCCCTTGTAAAATGGAACCTTCTCCCTCTCCTACTCACACCATTTTGAGACTTCAAGCTCGGCCAACCCCTGCCCATTTCCCTTCTCCACCTACCTATAAAAATACTAGAGGTCCTGGTCTTCTTCAAAGACCAATTTTTAGTGCCCTAAGAGGAGGTTTCAGAGAGGCGTGTCGAAGAAAAGGTAATATCTGTTACCGATTCTTTCAAATTTACATCTTCTCATACTTCTGCTTCTTTATTTGTTTCATTATGAAGTAATTACATCAGTATCACTCATATATTGATATGTTATTATAAATATTAAACAAACCTATTTCACCTTCTATCCATCCTACAAAAAACGAAATCACCGCGCGTGCGTACGTACGGAATACCGTCTCCAGGCCGTGGTGTAATCTGTTTTCCACCACCACCGTACTTGGATGGGTATAATGGTGTAAATAACAACTATATATGATTATTGTAAAGTTATATTTATTCTTAAATAGTATAAATACACTTAAATACAATTCCACGATCATGGGAACAATATCATCGCTCGTGCGTACGTACGGCCGACCGTCTCCACGATGTGATGCGACTCGTTCTACATGATATTAATTGAATAATGATTATAAAAATGAATTGAATGAATAAATATGATATATATTACACTAATACAATTCTGAAAATGAGTTATCTATAACCTAAAAGGAAGAATAAGAATTTATTCGACAAAACATTCATAAGATCATAAAGGAATGAACACCCAAATAACAAGTAACAATGAAATATTACTAATAAGAAGATAAAAATATGACCATATATGATATAATAACAATGAATATGATTCTTTAATAAGTCAATGACATTATTTAAATCATTATATAGGAGGTTTGGATACGTACAAAGCAAATCAAACCTAAGGTAAGGGAAAATCTCGCAATCTCATTTTTATCCAAGATTGTTTATACTTCAGAATTTACTGGGGAATATTTATCATCCACATCCATGTTTCCTAAATATTTAATATTATTTCTATCCTTATACAATTTCTTAAATCCAATTTTACTCTTTTGTGAGTAAAAGATATGAAAGGAATCTTTTTTCGTTTTTAGTACGAGGTACTTTTTGACTTTTCCGGCCAAAGTATGAGAAGAATCTTTTTTTAACATAAATGGAATGAACAAGTTTCTACATTTTCATAACACCTTATTTCCATGAAGCTTCCTAAACACATTTACTAATGTATTTTCAACTTAATCCATTTATTTTAAAATTTCATGATATTTGGAGAAAATGAAACATTTTTGAAGAAGAAAGGATATTTTCCTCAAGAATGAAATTCATGTGTTTCATCAAAATTATTTTCCATCTAAGATAATATAGGGTTCTGTTTCTATCCCTATTTTTACATTTATTTGATTATGTTATGATGGAATTAATTTTATGATGTCCTTTTATCTTATATGGATTATGTCATGATGGCATGATGTTTAAGAATCCCATTTTTATTACATGGGTTATGCTATGATATATGATTTATGATTTTGTGGCACACATAAGAATGGTTTCATTATGAGATGGGTGGGACCTATATCTCCCTCCAATTCATTGGGTAAAGATTTATATCTCATGAGATAGACATGGCTGGAATGACATGTTAATTCGGTTCAGTGATACAGGACTGGAACGAGGAGTGAAATCGGTTCAGTAATGGACTTTGTCCGCTATGATGGTCTTGGAAATGAGTCTTGAATAATATGAAATGATTTTCTATGATTATGTGTGTATTACACAAAGTTTCATGTTTTAAGTTATGATTATTGGGATTACATTTCACTACTATGATTTATCCCATGTTATGATATTATGATCTCTTTTGCAGGTTACGATTTTCAAAATGTTATGTTCTTATGAATATGATATGATTTATATTTCTTTTTTTTACCCTTACTGAGCATTTGATCTCACCGTTTTGTATGTTTTCTTTTCCCCACGTCAGGAGGAAGGGTATTAAGTAGGATATTCCAAAAGGGACTCTAGATATGATGAAATAAACGGGAGACAATGTAGATGATTTATGAACCAATTGTTTACGTTTCCCAAATTCTAAAGACACTATACCTATACAGTCCTATAATAGTTTTGATATATGTTGTCATAAGTATTCTTCAATTCTGAAGTAATAACCATGTATGTAAAGTACGGGTCGTTATAGTTGGTATCAGAGGCAAAGGAGGTAGGAATGAATCTGATCCTTGGGAACTCTCACATGTGCGCGTTGGATGAAGAATGGCTCTCTGCCCAAGGGATTCAGGAGGAAATGGCTGCCAATAGGGATTGTGGTGTGTCCCTCCCAGGGGGTGTAGCCTCCCATGGAGTGCCCTGATAGGTATCAATTATAGTCCACTGGAAGTAATTCTAGACCGTTATAGTTGGTATCAGAAGAAATGTATAGTCAACCTTTGGAGACTAGGATGTGAAAGCCTTAGTAAGAACTCTAAGGATATGTCTAAACAAAGAACACAATATTAGTGTTTTAGAAATGGCCATGAACAACCTATGATAAGACCTTAACTGTGAAATTTTATTCTTGATTATGTGGTTTTTCTGTTATGATTAGTGTTTCTCACACAATGGTTCTTGGTTTTAGTCAATGGATGGAACCTGAAGGAACCGTATTAATGCTGAATGCGATGGGAAATGCAATGATTGTCCCCCTGAGAAACCAAAAATTATGGGAGCTGGAATTCAAAATATTGTAGCCATGATCACAGAACTTTTTCAATCTATGAATCATACTGGACTTCCAAACGAGAAAAGGAAGGAGCAACATGCTGTTGAATCCTTCATGAGGCAGCATCCACATTCATTCAGCGGGTCCTTTGATCCATTAGTGGATGAACAACGAATCAGTACCACTGAAAAGATATTTTCAGTTCTAAAATGTTCAGAACATGATAAATTCATCTTAGTAGTATATCGTTTGGAAGGTGAAGCTGATCAATGGTGGAATCTTATTAAGAATACGGGGAAAAGGGATGAAATTGATTCCATGGAATGGGATGAGTTCAAGAACTTCTTTTTCAATAAGTACTTCCCTCGTATTCTTCAAAAAAAGATGGAGAAGGAGTTTCTTGAACTGAAGAAAAAGGATGATGAATCTGTTGGTACCTACGAAGCAAATTTTACAAGACTTGCAAGGTACGCTTCCAGAATTATTATCCAACCTGAGAGTAAAATCGATCGATTCTTTAGTGGCTTAAAACCATGTCTTTGAAGGGCGTTATCCATAAGGGACTTCAATAACTACGAGGAAATTGTTCGATGTGCTATCAAGGTTGATATGGAGATTGGAGTAATCCATCAATCATATAGGTTTGATAAGAAGAGGAAAATGGAATTCAAAGGAAAATCTAATGACCACATTGCAAAGAATATGAGTTTTCCCTTATGCTCAAACTGTGGAAAGAAACATGGAGGGAATTCTCTTAAAGGGACAAGTAAATGTTTTAAGTGTGGAAAATAAGGTCATCGGGCAGTTGAATGTTGAAATAATGGGAAGAAGATTTCTAATGATGTGAACAAATAAAGGGATACACAGAACGCACCTCCTCCACTTCAATGTTTCAAGTGAAAGGAAAAGGGGTATTATGCCAATCAATTCTCTAATACAAGGGTTGTTGATGATGATTGATGTCAACAAACTCTTAAGTCCAAAGACAAAGGAAAGTCACAAGAAATTTCTATCGATGATGTGGAGTATGATAACAAAGTTGTGAAAAGTACACTTACCATCCACTCTAAAGTAGACAATGTTTTATTTGATTTTGGATCCATCCACTCTTTTATTTCAAAAGAATTTTCTAAGGGTATCGCCATATTACCTCAGCAGTTAGATATTGAGTTAGCTGTGACAGCCCCTAATGGAACAACAGTTGCATCAAAAGTTTACAATTCTTCTCCAATTGAAGTTTGTGGGAAAGTGATTCCTGCAAATCTTGTGATCCTTCCTATAGTGGAATTTGATGTGATTCTTGGAATGGATTGGCTTTATTTATACAGAGCTCAAATCAATTGCCAAAGAAGGGAAATCACATTTAATATTCCCAATCAATCTACTATTATCTATCGATGCAAGGATGAATATAACCTTATAGTGGAAATTTATTACATCTTATGGGTCTTGATTCCAATAAATGAAGGTTATTTATCTGAAATGGTTGGAGAGAAACTCATGATTATGAATATTCCCATTGTATGGGAGTTTTATGATGTCTTTCTAGAGGAATTTCTAGGTCTTACAACAAATCATGAAGTTGAGTTTTCAATAGAACGCATACTGGGTGTTATGCCTCTTTCAAAGACACCATATTGAATGTCCCCAATTGAGTTGCAGGAATTGAAGAAGCAACTCCAAGAGAATCTTGATAAAGGATTCATACACCCTAGTGTGTCACCTTGGGGAGCACCTATTTTCTTTTTTAAGAAGAAAGATGGATCAATGATACTATGTATTGATTATCTAGAACTTAAGAAGATCACTATCATTAACAAATATCCTCTCCAACACATTGATGACTTATTTGACCAACTACGGGGAGCTCAATACTTTTACAAGATTGATCTTCGTTCAGGGTATCATCAATTAAGGGTCAAAAAGGAGGATATACCAAAGACAGCTTTTTGTAAAAATTTATGCACACTATGAATTTATAGTGATGCCATTTGGTCTTACTAATACCCCTGCTATCTTCATGGATCTGATGAATAGAGTCTTTAGAGACTATCTTGATCAATTTGTGGTAGTCTTTATAGACGATATTATTGTCTATTCAAAGATCAAGGAAGAACATGAAGATCACTTTAGAATTGTATTAAAGACCCTAATAAAGGAGAAGCATTATGCCAAATTTACGTAGTGTGAATTTTGTCTTCAAAAATTATCATTTTTGGGTCACATAATCTCAAAATAGGGGATATATGTGGATCCAGAAAAAACAGAGGTTATTGAAAGAAGGTCGAGACCAACGACAGTTACTGAGATCCGAAGTTTTATTGGTCTGGCTGTATATTATTGATGTTTTGTGAAATATTTTTCAAGGTTATCTAATCCACTCACCAGGTTGACTAGAAAATGAGTTATGTTCATGTGGACGGAGGAGTGTGAAGATAATTTCAAAGAGTTAAAACGAAGGTTATCCAGTGCACCTGTGATCACACTACCGTGTAGTGGAGAATGGTTTGTGATCTGCGGTGATGCATCCAAGAAGGGACTGGGATGTGTTCTCATGAAAAATGATATGGTGATAGCTTATGCCTCACGACAGTTGAAAATCCATTAGCAAAATTACCCAACTCATGATTTGGAGTTAGCTGCGGTAATCTTTGCATTAAAAATATGGAGGCATTATCTTTATGGTGAAAGGTGTGATATTTATACTAATCCTAAAAGTTTAAAGTATATTTTCACACAAAAAGAGCTGATTATTCTCCAAAGAAGATGGTTGGAGTTGATTAAGGACTACGATTTCTCAATTCATTATCACCCTGGGAAAGCAAACAAGGTGGAAGATGTATTAAGCCGACAAGACCATGCTAGCTTATCCATGATGAGGATCACAAAAGATACAATATTTATGGATTTACAAAGGATGGATCTTGGAATTATAATGAAAGGGGAAAAATCTTATCTTTTTCAAATGAATATTAAACCATCTATACATGTGAAGATTAGAGAGGCACAAAAAGAAGATGTAGAGTTACAAAAGATGGTGATAAATGTTCCTGAATTAAACCTTGCTTTTGATGAGATAATAAGGTTCAGTAATCGGGTTTGTGTTCCTCCCATCTCAGAATTAAAGAAGGATCTGCTAGATGAGGCTCATAGTTCTTCATTCTCTATTCATCCTAGAAGCACGAAGATGTATAGGGACATAAAAGAGTACTTCTGGTGGGATGGCATGAAAAGAGATTTTGTTGAATATGTCTCTCGATGCTTGGTTTGTCAGCAAGTTAAAGCTGAGAGACAAAAGTCTAAAGGGATGTGACAACCATTACCCATACCCGAATGGAAATGGGAAAGCATCACTATAGACTTTGTCACCAGAATTCCTAAAACATCCAAAGGAAATAATGCTATCTGGGTCATAGTTGATCGTCTTACGAAGTCGGCACACTTCATTACTATTAGAGAAAATTTCTCTCTGGATCAGCATTCCAGGATACATGTAAAGGATGTGGTAAGATTTCATGGAGTACCACTTTCCATTATATCTGATCGGGATCCAAGGTTTACCTCGAAGTTCTCGTGAAGTCTTTAGTATAATTTAGACACAGTGTTGAGTTTTAGCACTGTTAATCATCCTCAGACAGACGGTTAGTCTGAGAGAACAATTCAAACTCAAGAAGACATGTTCAGAGCTTGCTCTATGGATTTAAAAGGTGGTTGTGACCAACACCTACCTTTGGTGGAATTTTCTTATAATAATATCTTTCACTCTAGTATTCAGATGTCTCCTTATGAAGCTCTCTATGGAAAGAAATGCAGGACTCCAACTTGCTGGGATGAAGTTGGGGAAAGAAAGCTATTAGGACCAGATCTTGTTGATGAGATGGCAGAAAAGTTCAGATCTATTCAACAACACATAAGAGCAGCTCAGAGTTGACAACAAAGTTATGCCGAAAACTGAAGAAAAGACCTAGAGTTTTAATTGCTTGATAAAGTGTTCTTACGAATATCTCCTTGGAAGAGAGTAATGAGATTTGGAAAGAAGGAAAAGCTGAGCCCTAGGTAAATCGGTCCTTTAGAAATACTAGACCGTGTTGGGAAGGTAGCTTACCGATTGGCGCCTCCACCGAATCTCTCTCAAGTTCACGATGTGTTACTTGTTTCTATACTAAGAAAGTACATACCTGATCCTTCACATCTACTAAGCTCAGAAGTTGTACCGCTGGAGCAAGATCTTTCTTATGAAGAACAGTTGATATAGATTCTTGATCATAGTGAAAAAGTTCTATGGAACAATACCACTCGCTTGGTGAAAGTTTTATGGAGGAACCACCAATTAGAAAAATCTATATGGGAGTTTGAGGATATGGTGAGAGAGAGTTATCCTCATCTGTTTGTTACAAAGTGATGAATTTCGAGGGCGAAATTCATTTTAAGGGGGGGGGGTAGAATGTAACACCCTGATATTTTATGAGAAGTATATATTTTTTTATGTCTTATGTTATACGCATCATCAAAGGAATCTTTCATTACACACAACACTATGTACCTTGTCTTTCTTTACCCGCAATTGCGACCTTCCACGATAGCGTGTGTTGTACGCAATACCGAGTTTCACTAAACAACGATATGCTATTAAAATATTATATAAACTAGCCGTAGTGAATAGTAATAACCACTTTTTGAAATTTTATAAATTTTATCTTTCAAAATTGAATTCATTTTTGGATTTTGAATATCGAAATTAGCCTAGGGTGAAATTTTGGTATTTTTCTGAAAAATTTCAAATTTTGATGAATAGTGAAAACACTAGGTTACTACTTAAAAACCGACTTTTTATTTAAATAATTATTTATTTTATTTAAATTTATTTTAGGTCAAAATTGATACATATTACCTATATAAGTTCAATATAATTCATTGGAATCAGTTTATAATAATTTTAGATATATAAAAATTTTATTGAACTTTTCACCGTCTTTTACCCACCTCCTAGGAGAATTTTCAAATTTACATAAAACTTAATTTTACCACTTCTATGAGTGGAATTTAAAAAATCTGAGAGACATGGATAATATCAAGGAGTAAAATGTGGTCCAATAAGATACAAATAATCTTTGGTGAATAGTAACGTTTTACTTTTATTTACCATGGTTAAAAGTAAATAGGGTAATTAAGGGTAAAAATGATATTATTATTACCCAAACACATGTCCTAATTCTATTGAATAAGTTTAATTCGACCAAACATAAACTTAGGAATAAAATATGACCATTTAGGTCCACTTGGATTAGATTAGGAAATTTATTATTATTTTATTTAAAGAGATGTTAAAATAGTTAAAATCAAAGTTTAATAACTAAAAAAAAATTAATGTAGGGTTATACAAAAAATAATTTCGACTATAAATATGAATTAGAAATATTAAAATATTTCCTACATAATGGTATTTTATTTATAATTTTTATACATTAAATAAATTAATTTATTTATGACACAATGATGATGTAGTAAGTAACTTATTAATGAAATATTGACATAATTGATGTTGTAAATACCAAAATAAATGTAATTTGAGACTTTATATGAATTCCAATAATTTTATAGGTTAATATGACATGTTAGTATTGATTTAATAATATTTTTGAGAACTAGTAATGCTGTTATGATTTTCAAAAAAATCAATTACAAATTAGTTTCAAAATTGACATAAAATAGTTTTTAAAACAAATATTATATTATTAATTGTTATTCTATTCCTAAAAATCTAAAATTCGGCCAAATGACTTAGATAAGGTTATATATATTAATAATGATCCACTTGGGGTTATTTTGGCTTGTTATCATAAGTTTATTAACTATATAGTATAAGAAAACAAGAAGACACGGTAAAAGTTAAATTATTTATCTTAGAGTTGAATCTAAATGATAAGGTTAAAATAGTAACCTAAACTTGTCTAAAACCTATTTTAAGAGAGTATTGCAACCCATAACCACTTTAGCTTCTAAATAAATCAATTTGGAGCTATTATAAACCGAATATGACTTTATTATAAAATAATATTTTATGTTTTTCCTAAGGTGCCCCTCTCCTCCCTTATAAAAGGGAACCTCCTCCCTCTCCTCCTCATGCCATTTTGAGCCTTAAATCTCGGTCAAACCCTACCCATTTCCCTTCCCAAATTCCCTAGAAACATACTAGAGGTCCTGGTATTCTTTAGAGACCAATTATTAGTTCCCTAATAGGAGGTTTCAAATAGGCGTGTCGAAGAAGAGGTAATATCCGTTACCGATTCTTTCAAATTTACTTCTTCTCCTACTTCCTCTTATTTATTTGTTTCATTATGAAGTAATAACATCAGTATCACTCATATACTAATATGTTATTATAAATATGAAAAAACCCTATTTCACCTTCTATCCATCCTACGGAAAACGAAATCATCGCGCGTGCGTACGTACGGAATATCATCTCCACGCCGTGGTGTAATCTGTTTTCCACCACCACCTTACTTGGATGGGTATAATGGTGTAAATAATTTCTATATATGATTATTGTAAAGTGATATTGATTCTTAAATATTATACATACACTTCAATACAATTCCACGATCATGGGAATGATATCATCGCTCGTGCATACGTACGACCTACCATCTCCATGATGTGATGCGACTCGTTCTACATGATCTTCATTGAATAATGATTATATAAATGAATTGAATGAATAAATATGATATATATTACACTAATACCATTCTATAAATGAGGTATCTATAACATAAAAAGAATAATAAGAATTTATTCGACAAAACATGCATAAGAACATAAAGCAATGAACAGCTGAAAACAAGTAGCAATGAAATATTACTAATAAGAAGATAAAAATATGACCATATATGATATCATAAAAATGAATATGATTCTATAATATGTCAATTAAATAATTTAAATAATTATACAGGAGGTTCAGTTATGTACAAAGCAAATCGGACCTAAGGTAAGGGAAAATCTTGCAATCTCATTTTTATCCGAGATTATTTATATGTCAGAATTTACTAGGGAATATTTATCATCCACATACATGTTTCCTCAATATGTAATATTATTTCTATCCTCCTACAATTTTTAAATCCAATTTTACCCTTTGGTGAGTAAAAGATATGAAAGGAATCATTTTTCATTTTTAGTATGAGGTACTTTTTGAATTTTCTGTCCAAAGTATGAGAATAATCTTTTTTTAACTTATACGGCTTGAATGGGTTTTTAAATTTTCATAACACCTTATTTACATGAAGCTTATAAACAAATTTACAAGTTTATTTTCAAATTAATCCATTTCTTTTAAAATTTCATGATATTTGGAGAAAAGGAAACATTTTTTAAGAAGAAAGGATATTTTCCTCAAGAATGAAATTCATGTGTTTTATCAAAATTATTTTCCATCTAAGAAAATATAGGGTTCTGTTTCTATCCCTATTTTTACATTGATTTGATTATGTTATGATGGAATTTATTTTATGATCTCCTTTTTCTTATATGTATTATGTTATGATGACATGATGTTTAAGAATCCCATTTTTATTACATGGGTTATGCTATGATATATTCTTTATGATTTTGTGGCACACATGTCACGACCCGTCCCAGTGGGGCCCGCGCCGTGACTCCCCAAGCCCGCCTCCAATAGGCTAGTTACTGGTGACTAGCACCAAGTAGGCATATCACTAACATAGGATGCAATGCCTAAAAACCTGTACACACGCACACATCTCTAAGCCCACAAAATGCAGAAATGTAAAAACCAATAAGGGAAAGAATGCATGCATACAACTAAACCCAACCAATAGAGTACGACGCAAGGTAGAGTGCTGTAAAAGTAAACTGGGCAAGATCAATATCCCAGCAAAACAAACAAACTAGAGTCTGAAAACTACAATGTCTAACCTGTAAGCACAAAAAGGTACTAGGATTGCCGCTCCTAGCCGTAGGATCGCCTCGGCCAGTAGGGAACTCAGAAAGCTCGGTCATGTCCTCATTTTCCCTGGACATTGTTGAAAGGCTGCTCGTCTACACAAAACACCAGGCATGCGGGAAAAGCCCGTGCATGGGTGAGTATTACAATAATCAGTAGAGGACCCCGAAAACCACAAATTAGTACACAAATTAAAGGCATAGTCAGCCATGCATAGTATATGTCTACAGAACATATAGAACAAACCAGATATACTCAAAACCCAGACCCATGGTCTAGAGACAAGTCACACAACCGCATACCCCCGCAAGGGGTTCTGTTTGAAGATTCCATGATGTACTCATTCTGGGAGAACACACTCCATGAGTCTTATAGCTCTGATGACGTCCATCCGAGAAGTGTTGTTCGTCGGGAACTGTCATGAGAGATAACTGCACTCATTACGGGAGACACAATCCTGAGTGGAAAATATCACGATACACAGATGACGATCACTGCCAGGTCTATGGTGGATATCGCGACTCATCCAGATTCACCAGTTAGGTGATACACCAACTACATAGAGGATCAACGCCTGGTAAGGTTGGTCACATTGATGCTTGACTCTACTTAGGGTCAATAATGGATAGAGGATCTCAATCTGGGCCTCTCAGATAGATGCCTGACTCTCTCACAGAAAGTCCTACTGAAGGGATCACAATCCTGCATGAGGGAATGATGCCTGACCTTCAGGGGAACAAGAAGAAGGGGCACTAACCCAAAAGAAATATTTCCAAGTCACGGTGAACAAGAGTACCAAGCCGTTTTCCAAAAATTACACGGTGTGTAGAAATGGTACACACCGTGTTGTCTGACCCCAGGTACTGGCCATGTACAAAAGCTCGTGTCGTGAGGCTGGTTGTGTAGAAAAACTTAGTACATGGCATGTAGTACTGAGCACACACTGTGTCTGGGTAACTGGGGTTTGCTCCGTGTACCCTGGCCATGTGCATGTACATGGTCATCAACCCATGTACACCAACCCATGTAATCTGCACACGGGGTGACCCGCGTTACTAGCCTCGCCTGGCCGTGTGATGGAGTACACGGTCGTGTACTCTATCCCGTGTCTGTGTATCTGTGAGATACACGCCGAGCTCTGTGTAGCTGCTTTTATCGTGCTGTACACGTCGTGCCACCTGAAGCTGTGTAGATCATCCCGTGTCCGTGTACTACCCAAAGTACACGCCGAGCTTCGGGGAAAGTCCAACACGCCATGTGACCAGGGTCACACACCATGTGATTCTTCTCTGACCCCAAAAACCAAGCCGCCGCCGCCAGTACTACACAGCATGTTCTTCGAAAGTACACGCCGGGTGTTCTGGAAATTTCTAGAATCAGCGCCCTTCGTCGTCGCGCCTCCCGTGGTGCTCCGATCATCGATCCAGTCATCCAATCGCCGTAAAAATTCCAGGTTTTGGTCTCCCTGACACCACGATGCCGCTTCCATCATTTTTGGGATTCTGATCGGCTCCGAAAACATGTTTTGATCTTCCCGCATGAAGAACACACGAAGAACACTCTTTCTGATCTGGTCCGATTTGTCATCCTCCATCGTTTCCGCACCTCCATAAGGTTGTTGCGATGTCAAACCACTGATTTGGGATCATTGCGTCACAGAACGGATACGCAACGATCCGTTTCTCATCGCCCCGTGAAGAACGTGAAGAAAACGTGGGGAAAGAAGGGGAAAGAAATCCAAATAAAAAAAAATGAGGAACGAACCTCTGCCATTGTTTGTCACAGCGTTGATCTGCTCCTGTTAATAGGCTTAAACGGAGTAAGAATCAACAACAACATAAGGCATGGATCAATTTCCCATAATCTTCCCAAAGAAAATATCTCCCTCAAAAACGTACGGGTCCGTGGATCAATTTGTTCGTGTTTGATCCGCGTTCGTCATTTAAACTCAATTATGGGGAAAAGGAAATCGAAATAACAACCCCTACCTTTCGAAAGGTTCGATCGTTTATGAAAGCTCCACACTTCCATTGTCATCATGATCCTTCAACGTTGGTGCAACGACCCTTGGTTTCGATCCGTCATCGTTCATCGCCGATAATTTATTCCAACGCCTCGCAGATTTGGCAGAGGTTCCTCTCGAGCGTTTCCAACAGTCAACTATTGGTTAACCCATTAAAAAGGGAAACCTGTTGGCATTTAATTATGTGAATGTATTAATGACATTGAATTTCCATTTCGAAGTCATTAAGACGTGCAATTAATTTAAGAAACAGCTGCGTCATTGTCACGCTGCAGCGGATGTTTCCTTAACCGAAATAAAATAAACTTGTTAATTTAATTTATTTTATTTTACTTAAAATGCCTGAAAATTAACTTTGTCCCTCGACCCGTGCCGGTCGAGGTTAGCCTCATTCATAGGTAAAGCCTTCATCCCGGACGCAACGGTGCACTCAGATTTTTAATCCGGGCATCCATTTTGGAAACTGTCACAGCCGCGCACAAGTGCCGACTCACTTAACATAAAAAAGTTCAAACCACCATTTTGGTCTCACTGGACCTCGGAATGATGTTTCGTCTTCGCGCTTGGTCTCGAAATAATTCCATATAATATTTAAAATAATAAACGGAAAAAATCCGAGACATTACATTCTCCCCACCTTGGGGCTTTACGTCCCCAAAAATCCAAAACAAAGGATAATAAAAAAGATGAGGGTACTGGGCACGAATCTAGGCCTCCTGCTCCCATGTGCTCTCCTGAAGATTCCCGTGCTGCCACCGGATGCACACCAAGGGAATCGATCGCCGATGAAGGATCCTCTCCTACCGATCCTCGATCTCCACCGGGTACTCAACAAAGGTCCCTCCATCCTCGATGTCCAGCTCGCCCAAGTCGATGACGTGCGATGGGTCATGCACGTACCTCCTAAACTGTGTCACGTGGAAGACATAATGTACCCGATGCAACTGTGGAGGTAGAGTTAGGCGGTACGCCACTTCTCCAACTCTGCACAGTATCTGGAAGGGTCTGATGAACCTCTAAGATAGCTTTCCGCCTCAGCCAAATCTCTATAACCCTCATCGAGGTGAGACACGAAGAAAGTCATGGTCTCACTCTTTGAACTCTAGAGGCATCTGTTTTCTATTAGCATAAGACTTCTTCCAGCTCTGTGTAGTCTTCATCCTCTCCTGGATGATCTGAACCTTCTCTATGGTGGCTCACAATAACTCTGGACCCATTAGTGCTAACTCTCCGGGGTCGGTCCATCAAAGCAGTGACTGACAAGGTCTCTCATACAAAGCCTTGAACAGCGCCATACCAATGGTGGAGTGGTAGTTGTTGTTGTACACAAACCCCACTAGTGGTAGGTGGTCCTCCCAACTACGACCAAAGTCCAAGATACAAGCTCACAACATGTCCTCCAGATCCTGAATGGTCCAATACGTTTGGGGATGAAACGCTTTTCTCAAGCATAGCTGAGTCCCAAAAGCCTCCTGCAATCCCTTCAACAACTGGGATGTGAAGAGGGCATCTCAGTCTGAGACTATAGTCGAGGGGACGCCATGAAGCCGAACTATCTCATGCACTTAGTGGCTTCCCAAGCTCTCCACGGAACTCTTCTCCCTAATAGCTAGGAAGTGGGCCAACTTGGCGAGTCAGTCAACAATCACCCAGATGGAATAATGCCCCTTGGACGTCTGTGGTAAGCCCGTCAAGAAGTTCATCGATATTCCATCCCACGTCCACTCTGGAACTTCCAGGGGTGAACTAACCCTGCTGGAACCTGGTGCTTAACCTTCACCTGCTGGCATGTGAGGCATTGAGAAGCAAACTATGCTACTACCTTCTTCATGCCTGACCACCAAAACTGTCGTCGGAGATCCTGGTACATCTTTGCCACTACCGGATATACCGCCAAAGGGGATTTATGAAACTCCCTCAGGATCTCCTCCAGTAACACCACTGGTAAAACAGTGCATCCTCTAAAAAGAAGTACGTGCCCCCTACCTTGTGAATATCCATCAAGAGCATGTCCTATGGATAACTAAGCATGTAAAGCCACACAGTCGACATCCCCAAGCTGTGCCTCCCTAACTTGCTATAAGAGTGGAGGGTTGACAAGCATCGACTATAGGTGAGCTGTATCCTCTCCATCCACGAAGGATAACTGTAATGCAGCTAACTGTTGTGTCGCCTCACTCAACAGTTGTGAGATCAACCTTCTTCTAAAAGAATCCACCACCTTGTTCCCCTTCCTAGGAGTATATATGATCTCAAAATCATAGTCCTGGGGGAACTCTAGCCAACGCCTCTGCCTTAGATTCAGATCCTTCTATGAGAAGATGTACTTGAGGCTCTTGTGGTCAGAGTAGACAATAAACTGCTCGCCCATAAGGTAGTGTTTCCACATCTTCAATGTGAAGACAACCGCTGCTAACTTGAGATCATGGGTCGCATAGTTCTACTCATGTGGCCTAATTTAGCGCGAACCATAAGCATTCACTGCATGCCGCTGCATCAGGGCACAGCCGAGCCCGGTCCCTGATGCGTCGCAGAAAACGATGTACCCGACACCCTCCTCCGACAATCTCAAGGCTGGGGTGCTTGTATAACTATGTCTCAACTTCTTGAAAGCCATCTGTCACGTTTCTTTCCACACGAAGGGTTGCCCCTTCTTGGTCAAGGCTGTCATCGGTGCTGATACCTAGGAGATGTGAGGGATGAATCTCCGGTAATACCCTGCCAACCCAAGAAAGCTCTGCACCTCCATCATGCTCCGAGGTGGCTCCCACGCTAACACAGCCCCCACCTTGGCAGGGTCCATAGCTACTCCATCTGCTAAGATGACATGACCCAGAATGTGGACCTCCCGAATCCAGAACTAACACTTTGAGAGCTTCCCATAAAGCTGGTGCTCCCGAAGTACGTCCAGAACCATCCGTAAGTGTCTCGTGTGCTCCTCCTCTGGCGTCGAGTACACAAGGATGTCGTCGATGAATACCACTACGAACCAGTCCAAGTATAGCTGGAAGATCCGGCTCATTAGTCCCATCAACACAGCAGTGGCGTTTTTCACGCCGAAAGGCATCACCAAGTACTCATATTGACTGTAGCGACATCTGAATGCCATCTTCGGTATATCCTCATCCCACACTCGTAGCTGGTGATAGCATGATCAAAGGTCAACCTTCGAGAACCACTATTCCCCTCTTAGCTGATCGAAGAGGTCATCGATTCTCAGCAGTGGATACTTATTTTTCACCGTCACCTGGTTCAGGCGCTGGTAATCCACGCACAACCTCAGACTCCTGTATGCCTTCTTGGCAAACAAAACTGGAGCTGCCCAGGGGGAGACACTGGGTCTCACGAAACCCTTACTCTGAAAATCCTCCAACTACACCCTCAGCTCGAGAATCTCTATGGCAGCCATCCGATATGCCGATGAGGAAATCAGTGTTGTCCCATGTTGCAAGTCAATGCAAAAGTCAATTTCCCAACGGGGAGGTAATCCTAGAACGTCTTCGGGAAAGACGTCCCCATACTCGACCACCACTACTGGAAACTGAGAGCTCACAACATCTAATACTCCGAGGGTAAGGCTAGGCAACTCATGAGTGATCGACCGCACCCTCCTATGCATGAGCCCATTTTGTGCTGCATGGGTTTCCCTTTCTCCGACAAAGGAAAACCTCGTTCCATCACGGCAGACACATCGCACCCTTCGCCGAAAATAGTCAATCTCGGCATGGAACGAAGATAACCAATCAATACCGAGAATAACGTCATAAGGCCTCGACACTACCACCAAGAGGTTTCAACCCAAACTCTCACCTCCAAGGGTAAGATCACACTATCTCCAAAGATGTGTGATCGTCGAGTCTCCTCTCGTAGGTGTCTCCAAGGGTAAGGATCGAGTCAACAGTTCTACCAGAATCTCGAGGTTTTGTACAAGGCAGATGGCTATAAGGGAATGACTGGCACCTCTGTCTATGAGTATGGAAGCTAAGGTAGAAAAGACATAGATCGTACCTCGAATCATACCTAGATCTCCTGGGTCGTATGACTCGACCGCATGCAGCTGTCCATGCCCATGTCCCCCATCTCTCTGAGACTAGTGCCGACCTCCTAGGGGTGGTGGTGGAATTAAGTCGAAGCATCTGCCACCACCCACAGCTCTCCCTACTCCTCTACCGCATCTGCCTCCTGGCGGGTCTGCCTTCTCCGTTCTCTGCCTCTACCTAGGTGGTCCATCCACCGCTTCCCTGTCAGCAGCTCGACGTGTCGGGAAATCTCTAGCGAGATACCCCTACCATCGCATGCATAGCATCTCATCTCCCTAGGCTGACTAGATCCATCCATAGAGCCCTGGACTGTCGATCCCCTATCCCAGGTCCTCCTATGGCATCTCCCACGTCCAGATCCCTGTGCCTGATGTCGGCTCCCTGCTGCAGGGGTCTCTGCACCTGTCTGCCTGCTGCTGACTGTCGGCGACAGTCTCTACTCCTCCAAGAAGCTCTCGACCACCAAGGCCCGATCGAGCACTCCAGCATAAGTCGAAATTCATAGAGGCACGACACTAGCTCATAAGTCTCGTCATAAACCCCACTCGAAGGTCTAAGATCTGAAGTTCTGATCCCTGACCATATTCATAGAGTACCTGGCGAGGTTGGTGAACCTCGATGAATAGTCAGCCACCGTCATACTGCCCTGTTGGAGCTGAAGAAGCTCCTGGATGTTCATATCTCTTAGAATAACCAGAGAGAACTCCTCCTGGAAGAGTCTCTCAAACTCCATCCATGAAAGAGTCTCCTCGTCATGAGTCTGTGTGGTCAGACTCCACCATCGTCCCGCCGAACCCTGAAGAAGGCTTGCTCCTAGGATCATCATCTGGTCTGTTGGTGTCCTCACTAGATGGAAAACACTGGTCACCACCTCAAGCCAGTCCTCAACCACCTGGGGGTCGGGCTCACATCGGAACCTGATGGGTCTCTATCTCTGGAACTCATGGAGCACGCTAAGCCTGCGCTCCTTGTCGGTCGGTACTGCAGGTACCACTGGCTGCTCCACTGGTGGTGGTATAGTCGGTGCACCACCTGGTGGAAACTCCTGGGAACTGGTCCCTATATCAAAGCCTCTTCACTGAGGGGGTCATCCTCGTGATTGTGCTGCTGAACCCTAGCGGGTATCCGTCGCGGAGGAATCCTGTAAAGAAACGCAATGTGTCACGGTCAATGAGTATATCTGGATAGCTGACACCAAGGACATGGAAAACACAACCCATTCCTATATGATGCATGTACCTTTTTTTCCCCTCAACTAGTGTTTTCATGTACCGAGTCGAAAAGCAGGTTATCAGAGTCCTGGTGTATGGATACATCGGCCGCCGCACCAACAATGGGGTCCCTGGCCTGAAAGCCGATCCCGAAACACTTAACACCATTTCCCCAAACCAAACTCACAGACACTTGGTCCTAAGGTAGAATCGACCACCTCTGATACCACTCTATCACGAACTGTCCTAGTGGGACCCGCGCCGTGACTCCCCAAGCCTGCCTCCAATAGGCCAGGGGCTGGTGACTAGCACCGAGTAGAAATGTCACTAACACGGGAGGCATTTCCTAAAAACCTGCACACGTGCACACATCTCTAAGCCCAAAAATTGATGAAATGTAAAAACCACTAAGGAAAGGATGCATGCATATAACTAAACCCAAACAACAGAGTACGACGAAAGGTAGAGTGTTGTAGAAGTAAAATGAGCTAAAATACAAGCCCACCAAAATAAACAAACTAGAGTCTGAAAACTGCAAAGTCCAACCTGTAAGCACAAAAGGTACTGGGAATGCTGCTCGTAGCCATAGGATCGCCTCAGCCTGTAGGGAACTCAGAAAGCTCGGTCTTGTCCTGGTTCACCCTGGACTCTGTCGAAAGGCTGCTCGTCTACACAAGACCCCAGGCGTGCGGGCAAAGCCCGTGTAGGGGTGAGTATAAAAATACTCAGTAGAGGACCCCGAACACCACAAAGTAGTACCCAAAGTAAAGACACAGTCAGCTATGCACAGTATATGTCTACAGAATATATAGAACAAACCAGATATATACAAAACCCAGACCCGTGGTCTAGAGACAAGTCACACAACCGCATACCCCCGCAAAGGGGTTCTGTTCAAAGATTCCGTGATGCAATCATTCCAGTAGAACACACTCCATGAGTCTGATAGCTCTGATGACGTCCGTCCGAGAAGTGTTGTTTTTTGGGAACTGCCACGAGAGATAGCTGCACTCATTACAGGAGACACACTCCTAAGTGAGAAATATCACGATACACAGATGAGGATCACTGTCAGGGAAGTGGCAGATACCGTGACTCATCCGGATTCACCAGTTAGGTGATACACCATCTAGGTAGAGGATCAATGCCCGGTAAGGTTGGTCACGTCAATGCCTAACTCTACCTAGGGTCAAGAATGGATAGAGGATCTGGATCTGGGCCTCTCGGATGGATGTATGACTCTATCATAGAATGTCCTACTGAAAGGATCACAATCCTGTGTGAGGGAATGATATCTGACCTTCTGGGGAACAAGAAGAAGGGGCACTAACCGAAACAAAAGATGTCTAAGGCATGGTGAACAAGAGGACCAAGCCGTTTTACAAAAAGTACACGGCTTGTAGAAATGGTACACGCCCTGTTTTCTGACCCCAGGTACTGCCCCTGTACAACGGCCTGTGTCGTGAGGCCGGTCGTGTAGAAAAACTTAGTACACAACGTGTAGTATAGAGTACAGACCGTGTCTGGGTAAATGGGGTTGGCTCCGTGTACCCTGACCATGTGCCTCTACATGGTCATCAACCCGTGTACACCAACCCGTGTAATCTGCACACGGGGTGACCCACGTTACTGGCCTCGCCTGGCCATGTGATGGAGTACATGGTCGTGTACTCCATCCCGTGTCCACGTATCCGTGAGATACATGCCAAGCTCTTCATAGCCGCTTCTCTCACGCTATACACGTCGTGCCACCTGAAGTCGTATATATCATCTTGTGTCTGTGTACTACCCAAATTACACGCCGAGCTTCGGGGAAAGTCCATCATGCCGTGTGACCAGGTTCACATGCCGTGTGATTCTTGTCTGACCCCGAAAACCTAGCTTCCGCCGCCAGTACTACACAGCATGTTCTTCGGAAGTACATGCCGTGTGTTCTGGAAATTTCTAGAAACGACGCCCTTCACCAGTGCGCCTCCCGCGGTGCTCCGATCATTGATCTGGTCATCCGATCGCCGAAAAACGTCCAGGTTTTGGTCGCCCCGACACCACGAAGCCGCTTCCATCATTTTCGGGCCTCCGATCGGCTCTAAAAACGTGTTCTGATCTTCCCACACAAAGAACGATCTTTCTGATCCGGTCCAATTTGTCATCCGCCATTGTTGTCACACCTCCATAAGGTCGTTGCGGTGTCGAACCTTTGATTTGGGATCGTTGCTTCGCAGAACGGATGCAGAACGATCCGTTGCTCTTCGCCCCGTGAAGAATGCGAAGAACACACGGGGAAAGAGGGGGAAAGAAATCCAAATAAACAAAAATGATGAACGAACCTCCACCGTCATTTGTCACGACGTTGACCCGCTCCCGTTAATTGGGTTAAACAGAGCAAGAATCAACAACAACATAAGGCAAGGATCAATTCCCCATAATCATCCCAAATGAAATCCCTCCTGCAAAAATGTACGAGTCCGCAGATCAACTTGTTCGTGGTTGATCTGTGTTCGCCATTTAAACTCAATTACGGGGAAAAGGAAATTGAAATAACAACCCCTACCTTTCGAAAGGATCGATCGTTGACGAAAGCGCCGTGCTGCCATTGTCATCGAGATCCTTCAATGTCGGCGCAATGATCCTTGGTTTCGATCCATCGTCATTCGTCACCGAGAATTTCTTCCAACGCCTCGCAGATTCAGAAGAGGTTCCTCTCGAGCATTGCCAAAGATCAAAAATTTGTTAACCCATTAAAAAGGGAAACCTATTGTCATTTAATTATGAGGAAGTATTAATGATGTTGAATTTCCATTTCGATGTCATTAAGACACGCTATTAATTTAAGAAACAGCTGCGTCGTTTCCGCACTATAGAGGATGTTTCCTTAAACGAAATAAAATAAACTTGTTAATTTATTTTATTTTATTTTACTTAAAACGTCCGAAAATTAACTTTTTCCCTTGACCCGCACCGGTCGAGGTTAGCCTCATTCTTAGGTAAAGTCATCGTCCCGGACGCAACTGTGCGCTCAGATTTTTAATCTGGGCATCCGTTTTGGAAACTGCCACAGTCGCGCACAAGTGACGACTCACCTAACCTAAAAAAGTTCAAACCACCATTCCGGGCTCACTGGACCTCAGAATGATGTGTCGTCTTCACTCTTGGTCTCGAAATAATTCCATATAATATTTAAAATAATAAACGGAAAAAATCCGAGACAATACAACACAAAAGAATGGTTTCATTATGAGATGTGTGGGACCTATATCTCCCTCCAATGCATTGGGTAAAGATTTATATCTCATAAGATAGACATGCTTGGAACGGAAAGTTAATCTGGTTCAGTGATACAGGACTAGAACGAGGAGTGAACTCGGTTCAGTAGTGGGATTTGTCTGCTATGATGGTCTTGGCAATGAGCCTTGACTAATATGAAATTATTTTATATTATTATGTGTGTATGACACAATGTTTCATGTTTTAAGTTATTATTGTTGGGATTACATTTCACTACTATGATTTATCCCATGTTAGGATATTATGATCTCTTTTTCAGGTTATGATTTTCAAAATGTTATGTTCTTATGAATATGATATGATTGATATTTCTTTTGTTTATCCTTAATGAGAATTTGAGCTCACCCTTTTGTATGATTTTTTCCCTAGGTCAGGAAGAAGGGTATTAAATAGGATATTCCAAAAGGGACTCTAGATATGATGAAATAAACGGGAGACAATGTAGATGACTTATGAACCAATTTTTTATGTTTCCTAGTTTCTAAAGACACTATACCTATACGGTCCTATCATGGTTTTGTTATATGTTTTAATAAGTATGCTTCAATTATGATGTAATAACCATGTATGTAAAGTACGGGTCGTTATATGTTGACCATTTGGAGCCATATAGAAGAGACTTTGACACTTATATTATTTTATTTAAAGTGATGTTAAAGCTATCACATTCATAATTTAATAAGTATAACAATTTAAATGTTGGATTTTATAGAATATATATGTTAATACTTATATTATTATGAAATATAGTAGATCTATATTCATCATAGTATTTTTTTAAAATTTTTATTCTAAAAATACATATACTAAATAATTACAGAAAAGTGATGCAGTAATTATTTTATTAAAAGAGATATCAAATAAATGTTATTAGAAATATTCAAATAAAAATAATTTGGGTTAATTATTATGTAAAATGAAATTTTTATATTACCTTGACCTATTATTAATACAATATAATAGTTTTTTCTATGTTAAGATGTTAACTTAACATTTTTTAAAATTAATGAATTGAATAGTTTCAAAATTGAAAATATTGGTAGTTTATAAAAATAATGTTTTATTAAATTATTTGAAAATAATAAGAATATTTTAAAATATATATAATAACCATGATAATTTCTAAGATGTTTTAAGTACTTATTTATGGTCTAATTGACATCAAACAATTAAATATTTCACCTTTTTAATATTGAAAAATTGGTTATCATAATTAAAATTAAATTGAATAACTACGTGTTAATTAAAATCATAATGTTTAAATTGACATAAAAACTTGTCTAAAATTTATTGATTGATGATATTACCACCTGTTATCATCTTATCTTCTAAATTGGGTCATTTTGAAGGTTTTTTTGGTATGGTTTGATTTTATTATAAATTAATATTTTTAGAGAGCCCAAAAGTCCCCCCACCACAATTATAAAAGGCAACCTCCTCATTCATATATTCATTTCACTTTGAGCCTTCAAAATCATAAATCCCCTACCCTTTTCCCTTATAAACATTCCTATTTACATTTTATATGTTCTAGTCTTCTACAAAGGAAAATCCTAGTGCTCTATGTGGAGATTTAGAGGAAACGTGCCGAAGAAGAGGTAATCTCCACTACCAATTTTTTTCAAATTTATTTCTTCTTCTACTTCCTATTCATGAGTTTTTTTATTATAATGTAATAAGTCTATTACTTGTTATATACTAAGATGTTATCGTCGCCACATCGTGGTGTAATCTATTTTTCACCTTCACCTTAATTGGATTGGTATAATTATTGAAATAATAACTATATATTATTATAACATGATATTTATTCTTAAATTTAGTAAATCATCTATTTCAATAATATCCAAAAATTATAGGAATGATATCATCACTCATGCGTACGTACAAAAAACAGTCTCAACGATGCGCTGCAATTCATTCTGTATGATCTTGATTAAAGGATGATTATATAAATGTATAGAATTAATAAATATGGTATTTATTATGTTAATATCATTTTTAATGATATAACTATGACCTAATAAGGTAAAACATAAATTATTCGACAACACATGCATAACCACACAAAGTAGTTAATATCTGAATAATAAGGAACAATGAAATTTTAATAACAAACTGTTGAGAATATAATCTTATACGTAATCCTAAATATGAATATCATTCTATAATAATTCAATGACATTATTTAAATCATTATACAGGTGGTTTTGATACATACTGAGGATATCATACCTAAGGTTAGGGATAATTTTGTAGTCTCATTATTATTCGATATTTTTTATTTGTATGTATTAACTAGGGTATATTTATCATCTACATACATGTTCCCTAAATATGTAATACTATTTATATTCATCTAAAAATTTTTACTGTCAATTTTACCCATTGCAAAAATTTTATTGAATGGAATCTTGTGTTGTTATTCGATAAGAGGTACTTTTGTAATTTTCTTTCAAAAGTACAAGGAAAATGTTTTTTAACTTATACACCTTGATCAGATTTTTAACATTCAATAAAACATTATTTCCATGAACATTACTCTACACGATTTCAAGTTCATTTTCAAATATATTATTTTCTTTTAAAATTGGGCTTATTTTTGAGAGAAAAAAAAATTTCTGAAGAAGAAAGGATATTTTCCTCAAGAATTATGTTCAAGTGTTATATAAAAATTATTTTACATCAAAGATAGAATTATTTAATAGGGTTATGTCTTCAGGTATGTTATCCCTACTATTCATATGGGTTTATTTTGTTATGATGAACATCATTTTATGAAATCAATTTGTTTTGTATGGATTACATTACAAAATAATGATGTTTAAGAAACCCATTTTATTCATGGGTTATGCCATGATGAATGATTTATGTTTTTAAAGAACACATAAGAATGATTTCATTATGATATGGGTGGGATATATATGTCCCTCAAATTCATTAGGTAAAGATTTATATATGTTTTTATAGACCTAGCTGGAATCGGAAATGATCTCGGTTTAGTAATACAGGGCTGGAATAGGGGGTGAACTCTGACCAGTAATGGAATTTGTCTGCTATGATGGTCATAGAAATGATCCTTGACTAATTGGAGATAAGTTTCTATGCTTATGTGTATTCCACAAAACTTCACGTCTTATGTTATGAATTTTGGGATTATGTTCATTTATTCTTAATTTTTTTTATTATTTATCCCCTAGCATGATATCATGAACTTTCATATGAAAGATAATATTTTCAAATGTTATGTTCATAAGTATTATGTTAATGATATGATTGATATTTCTCTTATTTACTCATATTGAGAATCTAAGATCACCCTTTCATATTTTTCTTTTCCCTAGGTCATGAAGAAGGGTATTAAGTATGATAGGTAAAAAAAGGTCCATAGTTATGATAAAATAAGTGGGAAACAATTAAGATGTATTATGAACTAGTGGTTTATGTTTACTAGTTTCTAAATTCACTATACCTATATGGTAGTTTTTTTGTATTTTTTATATTTTGCAATGAATATTCTTCAACATTTAATTAATATAAATGTATGTATTGTATGGGGAATTATAGCTGGTATCATCGGATAGTTATAGTTATCCTATAGAAATTAGGATGAGAAAACATTAGTAAGAACCCTAAGGATATGTTGAAGTATAGGTTACAAACTTCATGTTTTATAAATGACCATGAATAACCTAGGACAAAACCTGAAGTGTTTAAAATTTAACTTTTATTCTTGATTATGTGGTTTCAACACTATGATTAGTGTTTCTCACACTATGATTTTTGGTTTTTGTACATGGTTGGAACCCAAAGGAACCGCGTTAATGTTGAATGCGACAAGAAATTCAATGATTGTTTTCCTGAGCAACAAAATGTTATGGGAGATAAAATGAAAAAACTTATAGTTATGCTCACACAACGTTCTCAAGCTATGAATCATAAAGGACTTCCAAAGAAGAAAAGGAGGGAATACCATTCTGTTGAGTCCTTTAGGACATAGCATCCACCTTCTTTCAACAGGTCTTCTGATCCATTAGAGGCGAAAAAATGGATCGATACCACTAAAAAGATATTTTCAGTTATCCAATGTTTAGAACTTGATGATTTCATCTTAGCAATCTATCATTAGTAAGGTGAATCTAATCAATGGTTGAACCTTTTAAGAATAAATAGAAATTATATGAAATTGAATCCATGGAATTGAACAAGTTCAATAACTTATTTTTCAATAAGTACATTCCTCATACTATTCAAACAAATATGGATAAGGGGTTCCTTGAACTTATGAAAAAGGATGATGTATCCATTGGTTCCTATGAATAAAGTTTTACAAGACTTATAATGTAGTCTTCTGGAATTATTTTCCAAATATGGAGTAAAATTGATCGATTCTTTAGTGGCATAAAACAAAGTCTCCTAATGGAATTATCTATAATGGGATTCAGTAGTTATAAATAAATCATCCAATGTTCTCTCATGGTTGATATGGATATGGGAGTAACCCATCAGTCCTATGGATTTGATAAGACCCAAAAAATAGAATTCAAGGGAAAATATAAGGACTACACTAAATAAAATATGTGCTTTCCCTTATGTTCAATGTGTGGAATGAAACATGGAGGTAATTGTCTTAAATAGAGGAGTAAATGTTTTAAATGTGTAAACGAAGGTATTCAGGCTGTTGAATGCCAATGTGATGGCAAAAACATGTCTAATGATGTGAATAGAGAAAAGGATAAATATAATGCACCTCCTACACTTCAATGTTATAAGTAAATGGAAATGGGGAATTATGCCAATCAATGCTCTAATCTAGGGGTTAGTAATGCCGATCCATGTCATTAAACTCTCAATGGAAAAGACAAAGTCATGTAACATGTGATCACAATCAATGATGTGGGGTACGATAATGAAGTTGTGAAAGGTACACTTACCATCCAGTCTAAAGTAGAAAATGTTTTATTTGATACTGGATCCACCCTCCAATGGCCCAAAGGCCTTCAATTTTTTATTGATTTTGATAATCCACCTTTCAAGGGGTGAGGTGGAACCCTTACAAGGCCCATAGGTGTATGTATTACATGGCGCGTAGGCCTTAGAGGAATTCATTGCCCGTAGGCTTCAAACATTACATATAACTCAGACTAACAACTTGGAACTGCTCCTCCCCAGCATCTTCACTATGAAATCAGCTCTCCACCTTCGCATTTTTGTTCGGCTAGGCATTACCGTGCATGCAAAGGCTTGTCCCAGTGGCAGGTGTCATACCCTCTCATTCTTGCAATCCGTTTAGCTTCTGCTGTGGTGAAACCTCCTTTCTCATCCTCCTTGTAGAGCTTGTTCCTTGTAGGTTGTCTGGTTTTCATCTGCACTTAAGGTGGACCTAAGGCCTTGAGATGGCCCTAAGGCCTTACTAACCCGAAGGTCTGGGTGGACTGAAGGCCTTAAAGGACTCAGGGACCAAATCGGAGGCCTGAAGGCCCAAATGGGGGCATATTCCCAGCTACTACAGTGCCAAACAGTGCCTGCTATATTTCCCACTATAGTACCTGCTACAGTACTGCACAGTTCCCACTACAGTACTACTACAGTACCTACTACAGTACTGCTATAGTACCCCGGAAATTATGCCTTTTCCTGGATTTGATCCCTGGTCGCTTGGATGCACTTACAGAGTCCTTACCAACTGGGCTAAGGCTCATGTGCGTACTCGATCCACCCACTCTTTTATTTATGAATAATTTTGAAAGGGTATCGCTGTATTACCTAAACAATTAGATGTTGAGTTAGTTGTGACAACTCCTAATGGCACAATAGACACCTCAAGAGTTTACAATTATTCTCTAGTTGATGTTTGTAGGAAAGTGCTTCTCGCAAATATTGTGATCCTTTCTATAGTGGAATTTTATGTGATTCTTGGAATGGATTGTATTTCTCTATATGGATCTCATATCAATTTCCAATAAAGGGATGTCATGTCTCATATTACGAATTAATCCATGATCATCTATCAGTGCAAGGATGAATATAACCTTAGAGTATAAATTTATTCCATCTTATCTGTCTTGATTCCTTTAAGGAAAGGTTATTTATCTCAAATGGTTGGGGAGAAACTCACGATTAAGAATACACCCATTTTATGGGAGTTTAATGACGTCTTTCCAAAATAATTTCTAAGTATTCCACCAAATCATGAATTTGAGGTTTCAATAGATCTCATACCAGGTGTTATGCCAATTTCAAAGATACCTTATAGAATGGTCCCAATTGAGTTGTAGGAATTGAATAAGAAGCTCCAAGAGAATCTTGATCATGGGTTCATATGCCCTAGTGCATCACCATGGGGAGAACCTATTCTATTTGTTAGGAAGAAATATGGATCAATGAGACTTTGTATTGATTATCAAGAACATAATAAGATCACTATCAATAAGAAATATCTTATTCCCCAAATTTATGACTTTTTCAACCAAAAACGTGGAGCTCAATAGTTTTACAAGATTGATATTTTTCAAGATATCATCAATAAATAGTCAAGAAGGAGTATATACCAAAGAAGACATTTTGTACATGGTATGGACACTAAGAATTTATAGTGATGACTTTTGGTCATACTAATTCACCCAATATCCTCATAGATTTATTGAATAGAGTCTTTAGAGACAATCTTGATCAATTTATGGTAGTATTTACAGATGATATTCTTGTATATTAAAAGATAATGTAAGAACATGACTATCACTTCAGAATTGTATGGAAGAACCTGAGAAAGGAAAATATTTATGAAAAATTTAACTAGTGTGAATTTTGGCTTCAGAAAGTTTCATTTTTTGGTCACATAATCTCAAGAGAGGAGATATCTGTTGACCTAGAAAAAATAGAAGTTATTAAAAGTTGGTTAAGACCAAACATGGTAACTAAGATGTAGAGTTTTTGAGGTTATGATGGACATTATCGACGTTTTTTGAATGATTTTTTATGATTATATAATCTAATCACCATGTTGACTTAGAGAGGAGTTATGTTCGTGTCGATGGAGGAATGTGAAGATAATTTCAATGATCTAAAAAGAAGGTTAGCTAGTTCACCTGTGATCACAGTACCTTGTAGTGGAGAAAGGTTTGTGATCTATAGTGATGAATCCAAAAAAAGGACTAGATTGTGTTCTAATGAAAAATAATATGGTGACAGCTTATGCCTCACTACAGTTGAAAATCCATGAGAAAAATTACACAACTCGTGATTTAGAGTTAGCTGCTGTAATATTTTCATTAAATAAATGTAGGCATTATCGTTATGGTCAAAGGTGTGATATTTATACTGATCATAAAAATTTAATGAATATTTTTACAAAAAATGAGCTGGGTTTGTGTCAAATAATATTTTTGTAGTTGATTAATGATTATGACTACTCAATACATTACCACTTTGGGAAATAGAACAAGGTGGTAGATTCTTTGAGTTGAAAGGACCATGCTAGCCTATCCATGATGTGGATCACACAAGATCCAATATTTATGAATTTTCAAAGGATGGATCATGAAATTTTAACGAAAGGGGAGAAATGTTATATTTATCAAATGAATGTTCAACCATCTATAAAAGTGATTATGAAGGAGTTATAGAAGGAAGAAGTAGATCTACTAAAGAAGGTGATAAATGTTATTGAATTCAACATTGATTATGATATATTAATAAGGTTTATGAATTGGGTTTTTATTCCTCCCATACTATAATTAAAGAAGGTTGCAATGGATGAGGATTCTAGTTATTCATTCTCTATTCACTCTAGAAGCACAATGATGTACATGGACTTGAAAGAGTATTTATGGTGGGATGGCATGAAAAGATACATTTTTGAATATGACTCTTAGTGCATGGTTTGTCGTCAAGTTATGGTTAATAGGAAGATGTCTATGGGACTATTACAACCATTAACCATACTAGAATGGAAATGGGAAAACATCACTATGGAATTTGTCTTCAGACATCCCAAAACATACAAAGGCTATAATGCTATATGGGTTTTCCATGATCACCTTACGAATTTGGAACACATCATTACTATTAGGGAGGATTTCCATCTTGATCATGTTACTTAGAAATATGTAATGGAAGTTGTCAGATTGTATGGAGTACCACTTTCCATTATATGACATTATAATCTTAAGATTACCATGAAGTTCTGGTGAAGTATTCTGCAAGCTTTGGATATAGAGTTATGTTTCAACACATTTTATCATCCTAAAAAAACAGTTATTCTAAGAGAACAATTCAAACTCTAGAAGACTTGTGGAGAGATTTATATATGGATATCTAAGGTGGTTGGGATCAACACCTAACATGGGTGGAATTTTCATATAATAATATCTTTCACTCCAGTATTCAGATGGATCCTTGTGAATACTTCTATGGTAAGAAGTGCAGAACTCATACTTGCTAGGATGAATTTGGGGAAAGAAATATATTTGGATTTGATCTTGTTGATGATGTGTAAGAAAAGGTATGATTTATTCAATAACACATAAAAGTAGCTCAGATTCATCAAAAACGTTATACATATAACTAAAGAAAATACCTAGAGTTTGATGTGGGTGATAAGGTATGTCTATGAATATCTTTCTAATAGAGAGTAATGAGATTTGGAAATATGGGAAAGCTGATCCCTATGTATATCGGTCCTTTTTACATTCTAGATTTTGTTGGGAAGGTAGCATGACAATTGGTTCTTCTGCTGAATCATTCTCAAGTTAATGATGTCTTCCATGTATCTCTCCTGATAATTATATACCAGATCCTTAAAAAGTGCTAAACTCAGAAGTCATACCACTGGAGCAAGATCTTTCTTATAAATAACAACTGATAGAAATGATAGATCATAGAGAAAATGTTTGGAAAAAAAGATCACTCACTTGGTTAAAGTTTTGTGGTGGAACCACCAATTGGAGGAAGAAATATGGGAACTTAAGGATATGATGAAGGTGATGTATCCTCATATCTTTGTATCCAAGTGACAAATTTTGATTACAAAAATCAGTTTAAGGGAGGTAGAATGCAACACTATAATTTTTTTATGAAATACTTTCTTTAAATAATTTTAATTCATTAATTTCTTGCATTGCAGGCAATCGTGAGTTTAAATGACCAACGAGACACCCTTATTGTAAAATGACCAATATAACATTGCTGTTAGCTTTGTAGAAATAAACATAACTATCTTATGAAAATTTATAAAAAATATAAATCAATTATATATATTTATATTATTTGAATTACTATTAGTAAATGAAATTAAGGAAATATATATGTTATATACTTTTTTTGATATTCATCCAATGGATACTTTGTCATTGGGTGTGAATAAACCCTATTTGAGCTATATAAACCTATCTTTTTTAAGAGGGAATTTTTTTCATTTTAATGGAGAGCCCATTTTTAAATTACGATTTTGACACATTAATAATTTTTATATGAAAGAATAACATGTTATATGAAAGTAATATATAAAAATTTACTTTGGATGGATTTTTAAAATTTTTCTTATAACTTTCAAATTTTTATGAATAGTAAAAATACACTGAATTTTAATTGAAAACAACTATTTTCATTGAAATAATTTATATAGTTAAATTATAATATTTAATGGTTTTAAATTATAAATAGAATAAATTTTTATCATTAATTATAATGTGTGTCATCGTCATTAATTTTACATTTAATTCAGATGTAAAACCATTTCCATCTTTTACAATGTTTTAACTTTTAAAACTCATCCCCTCTTTCTGAAAATAGGATAAATTTTATATTAATTACTACGACATATATATTTTCATGTTTTAAAGATGGATTACATATTTGGAATCAGTAGGTCCAAATTATGTAGATATATTTGTTTTATTTTTTGGCATTATGAATAATAAAATCTATAATTTTTACGGTAAAAGGGTAAACAGGTAATTAAGGGTAAGAATACTATTATAAAATTACTGTAAAAAATGTCTTAATATCATTGGATGAGTGTGTTTAGACCGAAATAATACTTGGGTTGAAATGGTGTTGTTTGGAAACTACTTGGATGATATTAGGACATTTAATTTATTTGTAAAGAAAAGTAATATATGACTCACTCAAATTTTAATAACTAAATAAATTTTTATATAAGATTATACAGATGGTAAATTTGATTATAAATAGTAATTTTAAATATATTTTTTTCTTTATCATGTTAACTTATTTTTAATTTTTTCAAAATAAATTATGACCTTAAAGACTTATACTTCGATGATGTAAAAATTAATTAATTGATGGGAAATCAATAAAACAATTTTTATTAAAATACTAATAAACATAAAAGACCAAAAAACTTGAAAAAATATTATTTTTTGATTATATATCACCATAACCACCCAAGGGTGGAGTTAGGGACCATTTGGTTCCATATAGTTGAGATTGTAATGCTTATATTATTTTACATAATGTGATGTTAAAGTAGTCTCATTAATAATTTAATAAGTACAACATTTTAAATGATGGATTTTACCAAAGAGAAATTTGAATACATCTATTATTATGAAATCTAGTAGGTTTATATTCATTATAATATATTATTTTTAATTTTTATTCAACATATAATAATACATAATAATTACACAAAAGTGATATAGTAATTATTTTATTAATGGATATACCAAATAAATGATATTAAAAATATTAAAATAAATTTAATTTAGCATAACTAATATGTAAAATTAATTTTATATATTACCTTTACATATTATTATTATAATAAAATAGTTGGTATGAATTTAACTTCTTATCTTAATATTTTTAAAAATCAATGAATTGAATAATGTCAAAATTGACACTATTGTTTGTTTGTCAAAATAATGTTTTATGAAATTATTTAAAAATAATATTTTTTTTTAAAAATATGAAATAATTATTATATGGTCTAAAATGTTATAATATAGTTATTTATGGTTTAATTGACATAAAATAATTAAATACTTCAAAATTTTAATATTTTAATATTTGTTATATTAATTAAAATTTAATAGAATAACTAAGTGTTAATAAAAATGATAATGTTTAAATTGACATAAAAACTTGTATAAAATTTATTAGTTGATGAGATTTCAAATTTTTATAATCTCATCTTAATAATTCATACATTTTGACCATATTTGGGCAGGGTTTGATTTTATTATAAATCAATATTTTTTGAAGATCCCAAAAGGGCCCCTAACATTAATTTAAAAAGGGAACCTTCTCCCTAACCAATTAACTTAACTTTGAGCCTTCAATCAAGACCATCCACTTCACTTTTCCCTTCTAAAAATTCCTCGTTACATTCTATAGGTTCTGGTATTCTTGAAAGTCTATGTCTAGTGCCGTAATAGGAGATTTGGAGGATGCATGTTGAAGAAGAGGTAATCTCTTCAATCAAATTTTTCATACTTTTTTATCATTACACTTAATCTTCCTGAGTTTTTTAATTGTAAAGTATCAAATATAGTATAAATTATATACTGATATTTTATTATAATTATGAATCAACCATATTACACTGTCTATCCATCCTATGAAAATGGAAATCACCATGCGTGCATTAGTACGACATATCGTCTCTACTCTATGGTGTTATCTGTTTTTCACCATCACCTTACATAGATGGGTATAATGATGAAAATAATAAATTTATATTATTATTAAAACACTATATTTATTATTAAATATCATAAACCATCAAATTCAGAAACATCCAACAATTATGGGAATGATATTGTTGCTCGTGCGTACGTAGGACCTACTGTCTCCACGATGCGATGTGATTCATTCGGTATGATATTCTATAAAAATATAATTATATAAATGTAAATAATGAATAAATATGGTATATATTATGTTAATATAATTTTTCAAGGATATAACTATGACCTAATAAAGAGAACCATAACTTATTCAACAACAAATACATAAGAACACAAAGGAGTTAATATTCGAAAAACAAGTAACAACGAAATGTGTCTAACAAAAAAATGATAATATGATCATATATGATGTCATAAAAAGGAAAATGAATCTGGAATAAGTCAATGAAATTATTTAAATAATTATATAGGAGTTTTTGATACATATAAATAATATCAGACCTATGGTAAGGGGTGATTTTTCAATCTCATTATTATCTGAGATTGTTTATTCGTAAGTATTTACTAGGGTATATTTATCATCCAAATAAATGCTCACTAAATATGTAGTTGTATTTCAATTCATCTATAATTATTTAATGTCTATTGTACCCAATGGTGAATTTTTATAAAATGGTACAAAATGAATCTTTTTCCATTATTCGATACAAGGCACTTTTTGAATTTTATGAAAAAATATGAGGAGAATATTTTTTAACTTATACGGAATAAGAGGATCTTTATGTTTCTATAATTCCTTAATTCCATGAATATTACTCTACAATATTTCAATTTAATATTAAAATTAATTATTTTATTTTAAAATTGTGCAGAATTTGGAGAAAAAAACATTTTGGAAGAAAAAAGATATTTTCCTCAATAATTAGGTTCAAGTGTTATATAAAAATTATTTTCCATAAAAGATGTAATTAATTAATAGGGTTGTTTTTTTGATTATATTATCCCTATTATTCATATATTTTGTCTTTTATTATTAAATTCTATTTATGAAATCCATTTGTTTTATATAGATTCTGTTATAATGGAATGATGTTTAAGAAATCGATTTTATTCTTGGGTTATTATATGACTAATGATTTATGTTTTTGTGAAATATGTAAGAATTATTTCATTATGTGATGGGTGAGATATAAAACTCTCTCAAAATCATTGGTTAAAAATTTATATCTCTTGATATAGACATGGATGGAATGAGAAATGATATTGATTTAGTAATACAGGGCTGAATGAGGAGTGAACTCAGCTTAGTAATGGGCTTTGTCTGAATTGATGGTCTTGGAAATACACCTTGACTAATATGAATTTTTTTTCAATGATTGTGTGTATAAAAAACATCATGTATTATTTTATGACTTTTTGGATTATGTTCATTGATTATTATGAGCTTTTATGAGTTATACCATGGCATGATATCATGATATTTCATATACAGGATGTGATTTTCAATTGTTATGTTCTTCTATTTTATGTTTATGATATGATTGAAATTTCCCTTGTTTACCGTTATTGAGAATATGACCTTACCCTTTTATATTTTTCCTTTCCCCAGGTCATGTACAAGGGTATTAATTAAGATATGTCAAAAAGGGGTGAAGTTATGATGAAATAAGTGGGAGATAATGAAGATGTCTTATAAACTAGTTGTTTCTGTTTCCCAGTTTCTAAAGGCACTATACCTATATGGTCCTTTTGTGGATTTGTTATATTTGGTAATGAATTTTCCTCAACTTTTAATTAATATCAATGTTTGTAAAGTATGGGGAGTAATATCAATGAAATAAAAGTGAGACTAAAATCCCTAACATCAGGTGTTACTTTCATAATACATTTTTGAACCTTCGATATAATCAAAATAGTTTTATTATATATCTATTCCATAAGCATAATCCTATATATCATATCACATATGATTTACCTATAAACAATAATAAACCATTTATTAACAATTCTTTTTTAAAAGAACCATTCCAAGTGATATCTACAACATTTGTCATATATGTTTTGGTTCAATAATTTTGGTCCTCATAAATTGATCATGGTTGAATCATCTATATAAAGTTATTCTAGATATATATATCATATATATTACATAGTTCATGGAAATGGTAGGTCATACATATGCATGAACACCATTAAATGTTTTTCACTGATGGAACTAAAGATATGTAAAAAATAATTTAATTTTACATAATAATAATTATATCATACATGTTATATATATTCATTAAATATATCCATATTACTATCTATGTAAAATAGAAATGAAAAACCAAACACATTGCTTCCGAGAGGAGGCTTTCCACACATATACATGAGTGACATAATTGTTTTCAAACAGATTGGAAGGTAAGAAGTTAGATATGATATTGTAATTAAAAAAGTTTAATTATGTTAAAAATATCAAATATAAACATTAAAACCATCAAAGTAACTATCAATGAAATATTGTGAAGGAAAATAAATTGTATCGCTATGTGGAGTTTGGTAAGATGTATGTATGCATATGTGATAATTTTAGTTACAATTTTTAGTAAAGAGGGATAATAAATGCTGTTTATTTAATCATAATAACTTATATTTATATTTATGATAATTAATTTATAATTTTATGAATTATATAATAGATTTATAAGTGGTAAAAGAGGAATAAAAATGAAAGTGGTCGATTAAGGTGATTACCACTTCTTTTAAATAGCTCCTTTAGATATTCTCTTAAGGATCCTATGGATGGTATTTAGGGAATACCATAAACTCTATAACATGTATGAGGATGTTCATAATGTATTTTTGTATGGTATGGTCGATATAGAGGGATCAAACTGGTGTTATGAAGAGGATGTTTGGGTGCCATTTTATAATTGACGGAATGGGCACTCATGGGATTTCTTGAAAGATTAAAATATAATAAAGTATATCTCTATAAAAAATTCCTCCAAAAGGATATTTATTTGAAGATAATATATTATGGGGTTAAAATCCCATCAAATAATGAAATTTAGAGAGGTTTATGTGGTTTTTTAAACATTCTCTTTTTTATGAACCACTTGGTTAACCAATTTTAACGATAACTGTGGTAACAAATTTTTTACTCTTAAGGGATTATAATTTTACTTTTAAGGTAATAAATGGTTCATAAATTTCCAAATTAAAAAATTTCAACCATATATTAGCCACCTTGTCCACTATAAATATTTTTATAATTTTTTAATAATTTAATAATATATTGTTATGATAAAATAACATTAATGTCAATTTTGATACTATTTATATAATTTGACTTAAAAGAGATAAAAAAAAGTTGTAATTAGAGTATAATAATATTTAAAAATAATAATATATTATATTTATAGAAAAAAATTGGTCTAATAAAATAAATAACTAAAATTGTATTACTTTTAATATTTTTAAAATTATTTATTTTATTTTTCTATTAATTGAATAGATACTATATTATCACTACACAAGAATTTAAGGAAATTATATAATAACTAAAAATTTGAAATAAATTATCATCATGAGGATAAATTCATTATGAAAAAATAGATATTTATATCCATTTGAAACTCGTTGTTTTCCTTATGTGGACATGTAAGAGATATTTAAAACTAATAGAGTGATATTTTTTAAAATTCTTTTCTTTAAATATTATATAGGTTATATTTAGGGGAATGTGTCCATTAAACAAGTCAATATAAATAATAATATTATAATTATTGAATCTATTTAATCCAATAATAATTAGTATAAAAAACTATGCCTTTATCACTTAGTTCTTACCTAGTTTAACATGATTCACCCTTTACTAAGGTGATAAATTTTTCTAATATTATTATTCATATTGAAAATAACCTAAAGGGATCTATTTATAAAATTTAATCATTGTTATTACAAATACAGAATCAATTTTATTAAATTCAAAACCTATAATATGTAGAAATTAATTTTAATAAAATTGTAAAAAACATGATAGAAAATGCTTTTTTGAAAAAAATAAATTTTAAACAAAAAACATGGTTTATTATTTTCCGATACATAGTAAAAATATTTGATGAATTTTAAACAATTATTTAATATATAATATATAATTTTCAATGAAAATATTGAAATATATTTATTAATTACGATAAACATAAATTGTATGAAATAAAAACTATTCAAAAAACTATTCTCAAATGATTTTTATTAATAATTCCAATGAATTGATAACAAATGAATTAAGTTTATACATATGTAACCATAAATGTTTTTCATAATTTATTTAGTCATATTCTTAACTATCAATATGACTAATAAGTGATAACTTTCATGTTAAATAATGATTTTTTAATAGTATATTGTTGTTCTTTTAAACATTGTGTTGTGTGTAACACAAACTTTCAATGAAATCAACTAATTTAATGATAAATATTTTCTAAAATATAAAGGTGAAACATTATACCCCCTTAAAATAATTTACCCCTTGAAACACATCATTCTATTAAAAAAAGATGATATAACTATTTCATTACAAACATGGGTTCCCAAGTATTCTCTTAGAATTTATAATTCACTTAGAGAACTTTCACCACTTGAGTACTCTAATTCTGTAGTACTTTATATAAGGCCCCAGGCTTAAACCTTACTTAATCTTGAGTTATTACAAGATTACACATTGAGGATCTTTTCAGGTTTAGAGTTTTAGAGAATTAGATCATAAACCTTTAATTACATTCCACATATAAACAAAGTGGTTACATAAAGATAGTATTCTTCTTTCCCATCAATGGAAACATATTTAAAATAAAACATGGATTATTTCTTAAAACTTCCTTGACACTATCATCATATCATGTACCTTTCCCTTGACCTGTGAAAAACATTTCAAAAAAACTTGGGATGAGCATAAAAAGCTCAGTAAGGGATATAAAAATATGGAAAGGAAACATGGGTACATATATACATAAGAATGAAATCATACTTTACCCATAAAACATAAGCACTTTAACATACCTCATCAAATCATGATTAAATCATAGAAATCATAAGACATAAAGGTAACTTGAGGCATTCATAACTTTATTACGTAGGGAGTAACCCTCTTGGTTACGTTTGGAATACCCATCACAGTATATTCCCAAAATCTCTTCAGAGAAACCTTAACGTTTCACTCCTTTGCATTACCCAATGCATTGGAGAGCTATATCGGGCTCATCTACCCTTAATCACGGAACCACCCGTCTTCATAATAATGGCCAAGAACCTCAACATAATCGTATCACATAAAACATGCATAAAGGAAACGTAACATTTCCACCTTTTAATCATAAGATATCAATACAACACATTGATATAAAAACATTATGAAAACCATTTTCAATACCAAAATAAAAGAAAAGTAAAACATGTTATTTATTTTTCTTTAAAAAAAGGTATGGCTTGTAGGGGAAGCCGAAACTCAAATAATGGTCACGACGGCAGAGAAGTCGTTGTTGCCGCATACGTACGACAAAAACATTCCCTTTTGTCATTTAATAAACGCTTCATATAAAAAATATTCCTTTTGAATAAACATAAAATTCAAAGGGGTTTATACACCGTATAAAAGAAGGTTGTGTATAAAACAAAATATGCCTCAATGAAAGGAGATTGAGACGAAGTCCCACACCTCGGGTCCGACTTGACTCGGTCGTTCTTTAATCTCCTTAATAATAAACTTGAGTTAATTTATACTTGTTTAAGAACATTTTTCATGTTCATTATTCCTTTTGTATCACTTATTTCCATGTCATGAACACTATGTAATTATTTAAGTTAATAACGGTCGTTTTAACGATCATTGGTACTTGAGTAAAAAATAAGCCCTTTATAATTAGAAGTTGTTCATGTATCCATTATATCCAGAATGATATTCATGATGTAGATATCATATATGTCATATATATCCAGTACATTAATTCATTTATAATATTACATAATCATTTAGAGGTAAGAAATGAAATGCACCGTTCATGGAGACGGTACGCCGTACGTAAGCATGAACACTACTTTCATTTCTATTTCATATTTTATAGAATGGAATCATAATGATATAAAGGTATATTGTAATTCCAGTATAATATCATATATAATATCATAGTTCCATCCTTTATACGTCCCACATATGGTATTTAACGAATCAAATCACTTTGAGGGGGCGGTAGTCCGCACTTCCTTAAATGAAGATATCGCATTTACCCATAATGGAAACCATAAAGGTATGCCCAAAATGAAAAATACAGAAGCTTAAGGAAAAAATAAACATATTATATATCATATATAAATATAGTTACATCTTAATAGCCACCTTTGAAGGTGTTAAAAGAATGTTGAACAATCATCGTTTCGGGAGGCAGAAATTCGCCATCCACGGAAACAGTATGTTCTTTAACCATTAGATGTAGGTGTGTGTAAGTGTAGCTCGAATCCTTCTTATAAAAAAATAATATTATATTGAAGATACTGGAGTTTTTAAAAAATAAATTAATAAAATGTGTTTAGGGGGTTGGAGACGCAAAATAAAACAAAAGGACTCAGGTGAAGACATTACCTTAAAATCGGGTAACTTCCTTTGGTTTGAGATCAAAGGATTCCTTGGGAAGACTTCTGCCCAAAGTGAGGCTTTAAGGAGTAATATAGGGAAGTGGATAGACAAAATGAGAAGGGTTTGGCCGAGCCAAAGGCTTTGGAAGTGTGGGTAAGGAGGTAGAGGTGGGGGCCTTTTATAATAGGAGAGGAGGGGCAGTCTTGGAAAGTAAAGAAAATTCACTTTATTTTAAAATGGTATTCGGATTTAAGAGGTCCCACATTGATATAATTCGAGGATAAGGTGATAAGGGTTCTAAATCCACTCATCCAATAGGTTTTAGACATGCATAGGTCTTAGATATTACATTATCTTTCCATTTTATTTAAATCGTTAAATAATGAGGTCATCGCTGCATCATCATGATGTCATAAAGAATTTAATTTATTTAATGTCTAAAAATTATAAAAAAAATACTATGATTTAGGAAATCTTTTTACCTTTCCAATGACTATTTTTAGTCAAAATTATGACTTTTATAATCCCATGTAAAAATTGTTTTAGTAAAACATTTCATGTTTGTGTCATTTTTACTTTAACATTAAATAAAAATTTTTTTATGTCATTTCCCAACCAAAGTGGCTCCATGGGGTCACCAAGTTAACTCATGGCTTGTCTTGGTCGGCCATGAAACATCCAATAAGGGTAGGACTTGTTTCAAGCTCATCTAATATTATTAAAACATTATTTTTACCTTAAACTACACTAATTACCACTAATCGCGATTAAGAACTTAAAAGTTACTATTCACCAACAAATTATTTTAATCTCATTGAACCTCATTTTAATTCTTAATGACAACCATTTATGTTGGATTTTTGAAAATCAAATCACAGAAGTGGAAAAGTTTCATTTAAATGAAAAATCCGTTTCTTTAACTACCACTTAGTGGTTTCACTATTCATCAAAAATTGAAGTTTTTCAGAAAAATACCAAAACTTCACCCTAAGCTATATTTGATATTCTGAATTCAAAAATGATTTCTATTTTATAAAATTCAAAACATATAAGATGCATTAATTAATTTAATAATTAATGCTCGCTGTCGTGACAAATAACTTGTTTTTTATGAAACAATAAGTATCAAAAGATTGACAGTAGTTTAAGTCCAATTTCAAAGTGAAATTGATTCCAATGACCACCATTGGATAAAATTGTAAAAATATATTCTAATTTCACTTCAAAACCAATTCAAAAGATAATCTAATCATATAAATAAATTATATTAAAAAGCGGTTTTGAATTAAAATACAACATTTTTCACTATTCATTAAAAATGAACTTTATTGGAAAAATACAAAAAAATCACACAAAGTAACTTTTGATGTCCCAATCATAAATAAGTTTATTTTGACAAACATAGCTTATAAAATTGTCAAAAGATATATTTAAAAAGGGTTTTCCATCAAAAGGCAGTAAAACAATCTTTTAAGAATATTTGTGTATTCCATGCATAAGATTGTATTTATTTTCATTTTAAGCCTCTAAAACACTATCTTAATCATTAATAGACATAGATAAAAATATTTATTATCCATTACTTACTTGGGGTGTTACATCCTTCCCCACTTTAGAAAATTGTGTCCCCGCAATTTATTTACTTATCGAATAAATGGAGGTACTTATCCCTCATTGCATTTTCAGATTCCCATGTTGCCTCTTCCATCATGTGGTTTTTCCACAAAACCTTTACCTGATTAATCACCTTATTCCGTAAAACTTGCTCCCTATGGTCAAGAATCTGGATCGGTTGTTCCTCATAATATAGGTTCTCTTCCAGCTAAACTACCTCTGGACTCAAAACATGAGATGGATATGGCATATACTTTATCAACATCGAAACATGAAAAACATTGTGTACCTGAGATAAACTCGGAGGTAAAGCCACTCGGTATGCAACTGATCCAACTCTCTCCAGAATTTTATATGGTCCAATGAACCTTGGACTTAGCTTTCCTTTCTTACCAAATCACATCACACTTTTCCATGGTGATACTTTGAGAAAAACATGATCACCTACCTCAAAAGAGAGATCCTTCCTCCTGTTGTCCACATAACTCTTCTGCCTGCTCTGAGCTGTTCTCATGTGTTTCTGAATCAGCTGAATTTTTTATGCCATCTCTTCTACCAATTCTGGTCCCATCAACTTCCTTTCACCCACTTCATCCCAGAAAGCTGGAGTTCAACACTACTTCCCATATAACGCCTCAAATGGTGCCATCTGTATACTGGAATGAAAACTATTATTATATGAAAATTCAACCAAAGAAAGGTGTTGGTCCCAACTTCCCTGATAATCCATCGAACAAACTCGTAGCATATCCTCCAAGGTCTGAATTGTTCGTTCTGACTGCCCATCTGATTGATGATGAAATGTTGTACTAAAATTTAATTCAGTACCCAACGGCTTCTAAAGGCCTTTCCAAAAGTTAGAAGTGAACCTGGGATCACGATCAGATACAATGGAGAGGGGAACTCCATGTAACCTGACTGTCTCTTTAAGATACAAACGGGAAAGTTGATCTAGGGAAAAAGTATCTCATATAGAAAGGAAATGAGCTGATTTAGTCAAGCGATCAACAATAACCCAGATTGCATTATTACGTCGATATTTCATCGGTAATACCACAACAAAGTCCATGGATATATTCTCCCATTTCCACTCTGGCACTGGTAAAGGATGAAGCATCCCTTTCGGTAACTGCTGCTCTACTTTAACCTGTTTACAAGTCAAACACATCACAGTAAAATCAGCAATATCTCTTTTCATTCCATCCCACCAGTAATACTCCCGTAGATCTCTGTACATCTTAGTACTGCCAGGATGAACTGAAAACGGAGAACTATGAGCTTCATATAACAACTCTCTCTTCAAATGTGAATCACAAGGCACACACAATCTCTTCCCAAACCTCAAAACACAATCATTATCAATGTTTAATTCAGGAAACTTACCTTTCTGAACTAGCTATACCTTTTTCTGCAACTCACTATCTTGCTTCTGTGCTTGCTTGATTCTGTCTGATAGAGAAGATTTCACTGATACCTGAAACAAAACAGAAGACATCCTGTGCCAAAAACTTCTATGCCAAAGTTCATCAAATCCTTAACCAAAGGATCACATTCCAAACACAACATTGCTAATGAAGCATTACTTTTTCGACTCAAAGCATCATCCACTTTATTTGATTTTCCTGGATGGTAATGAATTGTACAATCATAATCCATGATTAATTCCAGCCATCTCCTCGGTCTCATGTTTAACTCTTTCTGAGTGAATATATACTTTAAACTTTTGTGATCAGTATATATTTCACACTTTACTCCATACATATGATGCCTCCAAATTTTTATATCAAAAACAACAACAGCTAATTCCAAATCATGTGTAGGGTAATTTACCTCATGATTTTTCAACTGTCGTAAAGCATAACCAATTATCTGATCATTCTGCATTAGGACACAACCAAGTCCTTTCAGTGAAGCATCACTATATATAACAAACTCACCATTCCTGGAAGGTAGTGCCAAAACTGGAGCATTCACCAATCTTCTTTTCAATTCCTGAAAACAATCATCACATTCTTTTTTCCAGATAAACTTAACACCCTTCCGAGTTAGCTTAGTCATTGGACTAGATAACCGTGAAAAATTTCTAACAAACCTTCGGTAATAGCCTGCCAAACCAAGGAAACTACGAATCTCTGTTACATTTGTGGGTCTTGGCCATTCTTCAACAACTTTTGTTTTTGCAGGATCAACAGTCATCCCATATTTAGAAACAATGTGACCAAGGAATGAAATTCATTGCAACCAAAACTCACACTTTCTGAATTTCCCATACAATTTCTTTTCTTTTAAGGTTTGCAAAATAACCCTTAAATGTCTTTCATGCTCCTCTTTACTTTTAGAAAACACCCAAATATCATCAATGAAAACCACAAAAAACTTATCCAAGAAATCAAGGAAAATTCTATTCATTAAGTCCATGAATACAGCAGGTGCATTGGTTATCCCAAAAGGCATTACTATAATGGCCATATCTTGTACGGAACGCGGTCTTCGAAACATCTGCTTCCTTTAACTTCAGCTGATGGTACCCTGATCTCAAGTCAATCTTTGAAAAATACTGAGCTCCCTGGAGCTGATCAAACAAATCATCGATATGAGGCAAAGGAAATTTGTTCTTAAAAGTGATGTTATTCAAGGCTCTATAATCAATGCGAATTCTCATTGAACCATCTTTCTTTTTAAAAAATAAAACAGAAGCACCCCATAGTGATGTGCTAGGTCGAATGAAACCTTTCTCTAATAAATCTTGAAATTTCTACTTCAAAACTAATAGTTCAATTTGAGCCATTTGATAAGGGGGTTTTGAAATTGGCTTAGCATCAGGAACTAAGTCAACGGTAAACTCAACTTCCCGATCTGGTATTATTCTAGGCAACTCATCAGGAAAAACATCAGGATATTCATTTACCACTGGCACATCATTAATCTGAACAGTTCCTTTATTTTCAACAATGTGTGCAAGGTAACATTCATTTCCATCTTTTACAAGTTTCTCGGCCTCTTGATATGTTATCAACAGTAAGGGTTCATTCTTGTACACAAACTGAAAGTCTTTCTGAAAAGAAACTTCTTTATCTCTACAGTCAATCTTAGCATGGTAAATAGAGAGCCAATCCATACCGAGGATAACATCAAACTCTACTAGAGGTAGAACAATAAGGTTTGCAAGTAGGTTCTTTCCACATATAAGGATATGAAGATTCTTATAAAGTCTTTTTGCCTCAACATTTCCCCCAGGTGTTTTTACCAAAAGTTCAGGAGTCATTTCTTGAGATGGTATTCCCATTTTACTAGAAAAGTTTTTATAGATGAAAGAATGTGTAGACCCCGAATCAAACAACACACTGGAATAATCTGAAAAAACAAAAAAATTACCTGATACGACTTCATTTGATGACCTGACATCTTCTAAAGTTGTTTCAAAGGATTTCACCACACCTTTCTTCTTGTAGTCTAACTGCTTCCCATCACTCAAGCTCTTTGTCGGACACTTGTTTGCATAGTGGCCCATCTCATTGCACTTATAACATTTCACTAACACTAAATCAAATTTGTTCTTACCATCACCCTGATCTTTTTCAGTGCAATCGCGAGCCTTCTGTCCCATATTATCACATCGTTAGCACTTTACAGAATTTAGAAGACATTCCCCAGCATGCCTTTTTCCACATTTATCACAAACTGGAAACTTAGTTTTCTTACATCAGACTTTTTTGAAGAATTCTTACCTTTCTCCTGCCACCTCAGTCTCTTCTTTTGTTGGTTGTTATAGAACACTTGATCATCGACAAACACCATTTCCACCTTCTCAGCACATCGAACAAGCTTTTCATAACTTTTAAACTCACGAGAAGCTAATGCCCTTCGATATTTTGGCTTTAATCCTGAGTAAAAATGATTGATTTTACTATCAAGGTCTCTGATAAAATTTGGAGCATACCTTGCCAATCGAGTGAACCTTTCTTCATAGGTAGCCACTGAGTCTTCATCTTGCCTCAATTCCACGAATTGTTTTCCATCATAAGTCGAACAGCATTAGGAAAATACTTCTCAAGAAACATACCTTTGAATTCATCCCAGTCAAGAGAATCAATCTCATCAGCGTCACTGATATTTCTAACCATCGACCACCACTGATCTGCTTCACCCTCCAAACGGTAAATATCAAGACTAACCTTTTTATTGTATGAACACCCCATGACATCGAAAATCTTCTCCAGTGATTTAATCCTCCCTTCATCTAGAACAAGGTCAGATGATCCTCTGAAAGATGGGGGATGTTGCCTCATGAAATGTTCCACCACTGACATGTTCCTCTGCGGTTGATCTGCCTGATCTCGTGCATGGATACTGCCACCATTTATCGCTTGAGTCAACTACTCCATTACTGCAACAAACTGTTCAGTTCCAATTCCGACCATCTCAGGATGCTGATTTGGAAGGTTATTTCCTTCTGCATGCCTTCATAACACTGCTTCCCTGTTTCCTCTGCGGAAAACCATTCTGAACAAACATGTCTTAGATGAAGCAACATGGTAATCTTCAAATGCTATATCACATAAATTTGACCATAAAAAAATATTTTTGGATAATCATTTAATAGAATTATAACTCCTAATGTTATCTAAACCGACCTTTGATACCAACTATAAGGCCCCAGCCTTAAAGCTTACTTAATCTTGAGTTATTACAAGATTACACATTGAGGATCATTTCGGGTTTAGAGTTTTAGAGAATTAGATCATAAAACTTGAATTACATTCCACATATAACCAAAGTGGTTACATAAAGATAGTATTCTTGTTTCCCATCAATGGAAACATATTTAAAATAAAACATGGATTCTTTCTTGACACTTCCTTGGCACTATCATCATATCATGTACCTTTCCCTTGACCTGTGAAAAACATTTCAAAAAAAACATGGGATGAGCATAAAAATCTCAGTAAGGGATATAAAAATATGGAAAGGAAACATGGGTACATATATACATAAGAATGAAATCATACTTTACCCATAAAACATAAGCACTTTAACATAGATCATCAAATCATGATTAAATCATAGAAATCATAAGACATAAAGGTAACTTGAGGCATTCATAACTTTCTTACGTAGGGAGTAACCTTATTGGTTATGTTTGGAATACCCATCACAGTATATTCCCTAAATCTCTTCGGAGAAACCTTAATGTTTCACTCCTTTGCGTTACCCAATGCATTGGAGAGCTATATCGGGCTCACCCGCCCTTAGTTTATCACGGAACCACCAATCATCATAATAATTCCCAAGAACCTCAACATAATCGTATCACATAAAACATGCATAAAGGAAACATAACATTTCCAACTTTCAATCACAAGATATCAATACAACACATTGATATAAAAACATTATGAAAACCATTTTCAATACCAAAATAAAAGAAAAGTAAAACATGGTATATATTTTTCTTTAAAAAAAGGTATGGCTTGTAGGGGAAGCTGAAACTCAAATAATGGTCATGGCGGCGGAGAAGTCATTGTCGCCGCATACGTACGACAAAAACATTCCCTTTTTTCATTTAGTAAATGCTTCATATAAAAAATATTCCTTTTGAATAAACATAAATTTCAAAGGGGTTTATACACCGTATAAAAGAAGGTTGTGTATAATGAAAAATATTCCTCAATGAAAGGATATTGAGACGAAGTCCCATACCTCGGGTCTGACATGACTCGGTCGTTCTTTAATCTTCTGAATAATAAACTTGAGTTAATTTATACTTTTTTAAGAACCTTTTTCAAGTTCATTATTCCTTTTAAATCACTTATTTCCATGTCATGAACACTATGTAATTATTTAAGTTAATAACGGTCGTTTTAACGATCATTGGTACTTGAGTCAAAAATAAGCCCTTTATAATTACAAGTTTTTCACGTATCCATTATATCTAGAATGGTATTCATGATTTAGATATCATATATGTCATATATATCCATTAAATTCATGCATTTATAATATTACATAATCATTTAGAGGTAAGAAATGAAATGCACCGTTCATGGAGACAGTAAGCCGTACGTACGCATGAACACTACTTTCATTTCTATTTCATATTTTATAGAATGGAATCATAATGATATAAAGGTATATTATAATTCCAGTATAATATCATATATAATATCATAGTTCCATCCTTTATACGTCCCACATATGGTATTTAACGAATCAAATCACTTTGAGGGGGCGGTAGTCCGCACTTCCTTAAATGAAAATATCGCGTTTACCCATAATGGAAACCATAAAGGTATGCCCAAAATGAAAAATACATAAGCTTAAGGAAAACATAAACATATTATATATCATATATAAATATAGTGACATATTAATGGCTACATTTGAAGGTGTTAAAAGAATGTTGAACAATCATCGTTTCGGGTGGCAGAAATTCGCCATCCACGGAAATAGTATGTTCTTTAACAATTAGATGTAGGTGTGTGTAAGTGTAGCATGAATACTTCTTATAAAAACATCCTAGTATATATAATATACTTGATTTGTTACAAAATAAATGAATAAAAAGTGTTTAGGGGGATGGAGAAGCAAAATAAAACAAAAGGACTCAAGTGAAGACATTACCTTAAAATCGGGTAACTCCATTTGGTTTGAGATCAAAGGCTTCCTTGGGAAGACTTCTGCCCAAAGTGAGTCTTTAAGGAGTAATAGAGGGAATTGGAGAGACAAAATGAGCTGGGGTTGACCGAGCCAAAGGCTTTGGAAGTGTGGGTAAGGAGGTAGAGGTGGGGGCCTTTTATAAGAGGAGAGGAGGGGCACTCTTGGAAAGTAAAGAAAAGTCACATTATTTTAAAATTGTATTCGGATTTAAGAGGTCCCACATTGATATACATCGAGGATAAGGTGATAAGGGTTCTAAATCCACTCATCCAATAGGTTTTGGACATGTGTAGGTCTTATATATTACATTATCCTTCCATTTTATTTAAATCGTTAAATAATGAGGTCATCGGTGCATCATCATGATGTCATAAATAATTTAATTTATATAATGTCTAAAAATTATAAAAAAACTACTATGATGTAGGAAATATGTTTAGCTTTCCAATGACTATTTATAGTCAAAAATATGACTTGTATAACCCCATGTAAAAATTGTTTTAGTAAAACATTTCATGTTTGTGTCATTTTTACTTTAACATTAAATAAAAAGTTATTTATGTCATTTCCCAACCAAAGTGGCTCCATGGGGTCCCCAAGTTGACCCATGGCTTGTATTGGTCGTCCATGACACATCCAATAAGGTTAGTACATTTTTCAATCTCATCTCATATTATTAAAATATTATTTTTACCTTAAACTACACTAATTACCACTAATCGCGATTAAGAACTTAAAAGTTACTATTCACCAAAAAATTATTTTAATCTCATTGAACCACATTTTACTTCTTAATGACAACCATGTATGTCAGATTTTTGAAAATCAAATCACAGAAGTGGCAAAGTATTATTTAAACGAATAATCAGTTTCTTTAACTACCACTTAGTGGTTTCACTATTCATCAAAAATTGAAGTTTTTCAGAAAAATACCAAAACTTCACCCTAAGATATATTTGATATTCTGAATTCAAAAATGATTTCTATCTTAAAAAATTCAAAACATATAAGATGCATTAATTAATTTAATAATTAATTCCCACTATCGTGACAAATAGCGTGTTTTTTATGAAATAATAAGTATCAAAAGATTGACACTAGTTTAAGTCCAATTTCAAAGTGAAATTGATTCCAATGACCACCATTGGATAAAATGGTAAAAATATATTATAATTTCACTTCAAAACCAATTCAAAAGATAATATAATCATATAAATAAATTAGATTAAAACGAGGTTTTGAATTAAAATACAATATTTTTCACTATTCATTAAAAAATGAACTTTATCGAAAAAATACCAAAAATTCACACGAATTAAATTTTGATGTCCCAATCATAAATAAGTTTATTTTGACAAACGTAGCTTATAAAATTGTCAAAAGATAGATTTAAAAAGGGTTTTCCATCAAAAGGTAGTAAAACAATCTTTTAAGAATATTAGTGTATTCCATGCATAAGATTGTATTTATTTTCATTTTAAGCCTCTAAAACACTATCTTAATCATTAATAGACACAGATAAAAATATTTATTAATCATTACTTACTTGGGATGTTACACTTTATCACTATGATATAAAATTCATACTATTTGTTCCTCATAGGAAATATCATGACACAATGGTATAACATACATGTTTATTATATATGAAGGATTAGGTATATACTTCATCATGAGTGATATAGGGAACACATCCTGGAATTGAGTGGGATTCAACAAAAGTGTAAAACGATAAAATACTATCCTGATGTGATCAAGAATTTTTAATGAACAAATATACATAGATATCAAATTTATGTTCCTTCCAAACCTGTTAACCTTATTCCATTATGATATTCATAATAATAACTTGTCACAAAATCTGAATTCCAAATCATGTTGATGAGTTTCTGTATAAATTTTTGGTCAACTTTGAGCTTCCTTGATATGGCATTGAATGGATCTAACATTCTATACCAATTACTTAACCAACTAAGGTATCAATAGTTTTATTTCATAGACATAATCCTATAATATTCTATTTAAACACTTACTTATATAGATGGCATGTAACATCCCTTTACCATGTTATCAGGTACTCCCTTAACCTAATCATGGTTTTCCCCTCCTTTGAGATTGGTAGAATACCTATAATGGTTAAATCAGATATTTTCCAGTATTTCACTAATAACTAGTCATTTTGGATGGCTTTAGAATGATTTGAAACCATTTAACTAGGTTATGTGTCATGTAATTGTTGCTGGGTACAAGTTGTGAACGGGATCACGCTGTGAAATATTACACATCGTGAATGGTGGTTTCATGTCATGACTTCTTTAAATAAAAAATTTTAATCCAAGTTAATGGATAATCAGAATACTTATGCAATGTAGGATTCACGATGTGAATGGAGGTTTCATGTTGTGTAACTTCCCATGTACAATTTTAAAGATAGTGTGAATCTGTTTTGTTTCAATTCCTTCATTGTTTTTTCATTGCTCTCATTCTAAGGTGGCTCCGATGCATTTTTTGAGAGACTCAACCCCTTATATATTGATCCATTTTATATTTTATCACCTTTATGCTCGTAGTGCATCTCTCAGGGTAAGATTTATTTCTGTTTCTTCATTGATTTTGATCATGGTAGTTCCTTAGGGTTTCATTATTTGATCCTATGGTTTATATTTGGTTATTCTTCTTGGTTTCTTCTAGATCTATTTTGTGATCTTATTATAGAGGCTTTTTCTTCCATTGGTTGGGGTGTGGTGGGTGTTCATCTTTGAGGTATGTGGGTTTACCCTCTTTTTTTGACCCCTTTTCTTCTAAATTGAATCTATATTTATGTGAATTTTATTCTAGGTCCTTCACTGATATGGATTCATGTTATTGATTTTGGATTCTGTTATGGGTGTGTGCAACTCCAGTTTTGACATAAGTGGTTCCGTCTCTAGCCTATGTTGATGAAATTGATTGTTTTTTATTCTATATAGTTTTGTATATTGAAATTGGCATGATTGTTTTGTGTGTGTTAAAAATGGATTTTAATGAAAAATTGATATTCCCTGGTCACTAATAAATGGATAGAAAATGGTTATATTCAAATAATTGAAATATAATTCATGAAATGGGTTATAAATGGTTTTCAAATTATCAGAATGAATTGTGAAAAAATATCACACAGGTTACCTTGGTTAATTAAATGGAAGGTTTAGCTTAGGTCCATCATCCATTTTTTTGTGTGATTATCATGGTGTTTGCCTTAGGGATTTACTCTATTTACTAGGATCGTTGTTCTAGTGGACTAATATTAACATTTTGGGGGGTTTACTCATGGGGTATTTCTCTACTTCCTAGGCCTATGTTCTAGGATCAGAATTTTTTCACCTAATTGATTGATTGTGGTATGAGTAGTTTGCAGCCTAGACCTATAGTATTCCTTTGTGTTTTGATACCTGTGTGTTTTTTGCACTGTTGGTTTTCTAAGTTATCCTTGATCTGCATGTTTATGATTGTGGAAAATGATATGCAAAATTTGTTTTGAAATTGATATACTTACTTTTGTTTAGATCTATGAAAAAATGGAAACTTTTACAATTTTTTCTATAAAAATCCATTACTTATTATCATTCCATGTTTTATTTAAAATGGCCATGCATGTATTTTTATATAGGGATATGTTATGTGAAACCTGGGTGGGATCCTACTAAGCCTATTAGTTTAAACACTGCACACTTCTTCAGTGGTTTGTAATCCTTTTCTTATCTTCTAGTGCATGGAAAGGAAAGTTGTTTCAGTGAGGTGGGGATTTTTGTGTCAACATTTTGGGTAGTTAGTGTTGAGATTGAGAGAGTTCTTCAAAGCCCTCATTTGGAGTAGCCGTTTGGTTTGGGAACATTTCATTTGGACTAGACTTTTTGAGTTTTTAGCAACTTTTTCTTTTTTTTTGATTCAATTGTTTTATTATAGTTATGGAATATATATCCATTAGTCTTCCATTATTCGTTTCTTTATTTATATATGTATTCCATGTGGGTTTTTAGGTTAGGAGAAATAATTCCATATAATTGTCGTTCGATGCTTAGGGTGCTTGTCTCCAACCCGTGGGGATTGGGAATACCCTTCGGGCATGTGACCGATTGGGTTGGGTGCTAGTTGAGGGTAATTCAGGTTGGTTTATCATAGGTTGGCATTGTATAGGGTCTTTCCTCAAGAGTCCATGTCATGGGAATCTGTTATAGTAGAGATAGTATTGTCAGGACTTGAGAGGTATGTTGCGATAAGTGCATGGACAACTCTTTTCATAACAAGAATCATGTTTACATGGGACATTGGGATGTGTGTCTCTAGTATTTTTTTGTTAAAATATCAGTTTTTCCTATGGGTTTTATATTTTGAGTTGATATTTTTTCTATTATCTAATCGTTCTTATGTTTTGGTGTGTAACAGTATGCCTCTGAGACGTCTTCTATGAGTTCCTTAGGAAGGTACAACTGATGCTACTCAAGGAAACCAACCTGTAGATCAGAATATCATCTTGACTAATGTATGTGTAGTCTGGGCTGTTGATCATGTTGTACCCTGAGCTTAGAACATAGTTGTTGAGTTACGACCACGTTCTGGAGGAGAGAGAGGTTTATCGTGGGAGTTCTTGCATGAGAAGCCTTTGTCCTTTAAAGGGATTGCTGAACCTCAAGAGGTGAAGGACTAGATGGACATGATAGACCAAATATTTGAATTTTTGGAGACACCTAATAACATCAGGGGGAAGTGCGCAACATTCAAACATGAGGGGTCTGGCAAGTGATAGTGGGATTATATGGTTCAAGAAGACATACACATGGGCATGGATTGGAAGGGGTTCAAAACCCTATTCTTTCAGAAAAATTTTCTAGAGTCACTAATTCTTGAGAAGTATTTGGAGTTTCTATATTTACAATAGGGATAATGTTCGGTGTCAGCGTACACCTATCCTTTTATGGATATTGTCTATTTTTTCCCAGATGTTTTGAGGATTGATGAACTCAAGGCTCATAAGTACCTATCAGGTTTGCGACATGATATCAGATCACCGGTTTTTATGCTGAATATTTTTACTTATATGGTGATGATATATAATGCAATGATGGTAAAAATGAATATGGTAGGAATTGTGGGATTTTACACCTCTTCTCTTCCATCTGGTGGTAGCTTCAATGGAACATGTGGGAAGAAGAGGAAGTGGGAAGAGCATCGCAGGAGTTGTGAAGGTGGATCTCATAAGCGAGCCTCCTATGCACCATATTTTAAGTAGGTAATGTGACTCTAATTTGATGCCTATGTGGTAAGGGAGGAAAAATCATAAGTTATTCTCCAATGCCCGTGAAGACGTGAAACATCTTTGGACGCATTGGTCACTTACATCACTTATGTTAGGAAATGACTACGCCTCTTTATGGTCAGGGTTCATCAGCACCAAAGGCAACCGAGGTGTAGTCAGATTCTTTAATGACTACAAGGCTCTAACCACAGGCCTCTGGAGTGAATCATTTTCATGTAGTAGATGAGTGTCCTATGGAAGTTAATGTAGGTCTGACAACAGTGAGAGGTACTATCCTTATTGTATCATCAGTTGAAATTTCATTAGTTGATACTAGTGCCTCCCACTCATATTAAATTTCACATATTATTGATGTTTTTAAACATCCAATGTAACTTATAACCTTTATAATGGAGATAGTAACACCACTTGGTACAAGGATAGATCAGGGGATCATGTGTACTTATTCTTTATTGAAAATGTACGATACAGATTTGGTCTGGGATTTTCTCATTCTTTATTTAGATATGTTTAACATCATTATCAATATGGATAGGATTACTCCACATTGAGATGAGGATGATTTTTATCATTGTCGTGTTTTATTAATTGCTTCAAATGGGTTCCATCACATGTTTTAGGGGAGTGGTACCTGAGGATAGGTCTCATAGGACCTTATTTCATATAGCTCGGAAGTTTGTTGGTTTCTATTACATTTGAACCCAATGATGTTTCTTCTATTGGTGATATTATCACTGTTGTTTGAGACATTCCAGATTTTTTCAATGTGATTTATCTTGTATTCTTATAAGGATAGAGGTAGATATTACAATTGATCTAGTATTAGGAATTTATCAAATATTGATACCTTCGTATCGTATGGTACCTGCCGAGCTGAAAGAGCTCAAGATTTAGTTGGACGACATGTTAGAAAAAGGTTTCATTCACCCTAGAGTTTCATCAAGGGAATCCCCTATGACCTTTACTAACAAATCAGATGGTTCAATTAGTTTATGTATGGATTATAAAAATTTAAACCAGGTAATGGTTAATAATAAATACCCTTTTCCTTTTTTGGATGATATGTTTGATCAGTTAAAGGGGGAAAATGGTTTTTAAAGATCTATCATCAGTTGGGTTATAATCAGCTCAGAGTTTGGGAGTCTGATATACCGTAAATAGTCTTTAGGAGTAGTTATGGAAATTATAAATATCATTTGATGCCTTTTGGTATGTATAATGCTTCTTCAGTTTCTATGGATTTGACGAATTGGATATTAAATAAATATCTTGACACTTTTGTGGTAGTGTTGGTGAATGTTATTATGGTTTATTAAAAATAAAAAAGTGACCATGAGCACCATATGAGTTTGGTTCTATACATTTTGAGAAGTCACCATTTGTATGGAAAGCATTGAAAATGTTGTTTCTAGATTCAAGATGTGATGCTCTTAGGGAACATAATTTCTATGCTTGGCGTATCAGTTGATGTAGAGAAGTTAAAGGTTGTTTTTTCTTGGAAGGAACCGCCAGATATATTTGAGATACGAAGCTTTCATTATCTTGTTGGATACTATCGATGGTTTTTAAAGGACTTCACTAAGCTGGAGTCACATTTGACTACTCTTAATAGGAAAGTAGTGAAATTAACGAAGGATTAAAAGTTTTAGACTTATTTTGATGAACTGAAAAGGATTCTAACATTAGCTCCTATTTTTATCTTACACAAGCCTAGAAAGGGATATGGGGTGTTTTTCGATGCATCTGGTGCTAGTTTGGGATGTGTGGTTATGAAGGATGACCATGTGGTAGCTTATGGATCTCGTCATCTTTGACCGCATGAGAAGAATTACCCTAATCATGATTTAGAGCTTGTTTCTATCTTGAATGCACTTAAGGGTTGGAGAAACTATCATTTTGGGGAAACTTTAGTGCTCTTCTATAACCATAATAGTCTGAGTTAAATATTTTCTTTTAAGGAATTGAATCTCAAATAGAGATTATTGGTAGAATACCTTTTGACATTTGACTTCGATATCACCTACACCCCAGGAAAGGGGAATGTTGTTGCAGATGCTCTTAGTAGGAATATACCATCACAGGCTTTCCTGGAATTGATGGAGGAGTGGAACATTATGGGGATTTTAATCAGTTTCACTAAGATTTTTTGTAGGATGTTTTAGGCATGGTTCTAGCTAGTATTCGATTATCATCATATTTCCTAGAGTCTATCTTATAGATTCAACAATAGGATGATGATTTTCAAAAGACTCAAGAAATCCTTTATAGTTGGGAGACTCTTTTGGGTTGGTATGTTTCTTTAAATGGTATGATTCACATCAGGAAAAGGATTATAGTCCTGGAATCTATGGGGAGTTTATTGTTTTTAGATTTTCACAACTCTTTGTGGGTCTTACATCTAGGAACTATGAAGATGTATTATTATATGAGGCATAAATTCCAGTGGCTAGGTATGAAGCATGACATCACAGATCTTGTGACTCACTATTACACCAACCAATGGATAAATCCATAGCACTTGGGTTGGGAAAAAATCCCTCTAGTTGTCCCCTTGGGATATTTTGGGTGTAATTATGTTTCTTGATAAATCCAAATGGGTGTGAATAAAAATGGTTGGTGTTTTCTGAAGACATGTTTTTAAGGTGGCGCAATTTCCAAATATTTTCCAAATTCTAGGACCTCAAAATTGGGAGTTTGATGATTGGTGCATGAAGGATTTCTTCATAGGAATGAAATGTATGAGGAAAATTAAAGAAAAGTGGAAAAGGATGGGAACTGTATACCATAAATCATTGAACGCGTACCATGTTCCGGGAACCATATACAGTGCAATGGGAATGGTACGATGAAGAGGTTCGCGAAACCGGAAATGGTTTGTTGTGAGGGTTTGCGATGTAGGGTGTATGGTACACGGAAGGATGGTGGTCTACAGGATGGATGATCATTTGAAGAAGGAATAATGTAGCTCCTAGGAACCAAAATGGTACACATACTGAATGAAAAATGGTTCGCATAGAGGCTTGCGGTTCATGATGGCATGAGAATCGGTATGCAGTAGAGGATGGATTCAAGATTTTGTAAATCTTGGAATAGTTTATTTTGAAGATATCTTTTCCAATATAATAATTGATAATCCCACCAATTACTATGGTTATTGAACATAATTAGAGAATATATTTTTCTCCGAGAATTCAATAATGTTCGAAAGTGGTTCGCGCTGAACGTATTTGTAGGAATTCTTAAACCACAATGGAATTCTAGTACGCAGAGAAGGAAGTATGTTATGCGGAAGGAGTTGCCTCAGTACACATAGGAGAAATCTCGGATACACAAGAGGGAGAATTACACAAGAGGTACGCTAAGGGGGAGCTCCGATATGTGGAAGTGAAGATAGTTTGCGAACAGAGAACAGTTTGTAGACAGAGGGTGTTTTGCAGAAGAGGTTCATGAAATCAGTACACAAAGGCGGTGCATGATTACGAAGGAAGAAACAATCGAAAGATGAAGGGTAGTTCACAGTAGTCGTAGCGGTACGTGAAAGTGGTGTTATACATACCAAACTTGGTACTTAGTACATATAATAAGAGAATAGTTTGCGATCTTCACTAGGAAGCATGAAAAATCTTCAAATTAGTTTGTGAAAGGAGTTCCCTGTATCTAGTAGTACCCAATAAGGTGGAATTCATCATTGGGTGAAAAAGAAACCTAAACAGAGCATCTAACTAAAGTTTAGGATAAAGGAATTACTGAAAATGAATGGACCTACATGTAGATAAACTGTTTTTGAACTACAAGTCGATAAACTATATGTGGATTCCTTTTCAAGTGCAGTGAGTGAAGGAAGAGGAAGAAAATGTCCCTTTCCACCAGTAGTGAGACAGAGAAAGAGGCATAGGGAGTGACCCAAGGGAATTTAGTGAGCAGTCCCTAATCCTTGAAAAGGTAGTGAGCATGGGCATAGAAGATCTATCTTGAAAATTGTACTCAATATTGTCCTTGAAACTTACTGAATTTTGTACACCGGCACATTGTCTTAGTATTATTCTTGTATGTATCCCAGTGAGGGTGAACCAAGTAAAAATCATTGATTCTTATCCATGATTTCATATCTGTTTTCATATTTATAAAGGGGGAAGAGATAATTTATTTTTATTTAACAATGAAACATGATCCAAATGGGAGAAAGTTTTAATCTGTCATACCTTGATTCACCCCCCTCTAAGGGTATTCGACCTAGTAGACCTATCAATTGGTATCAGAGTTAAAGGTTTAAAGTCAGTGGTTCTCTCTCAAGAAGAATAAATGGAGGTTGTCAATCATAAATGAATTCCAATATTTTATGGAAATAATTTTCAACTATGGAATAATCGAATGCTGCACTACTTCCTATCGGTAGGGACGAATGTATTCATAGCAGCTATGCATGGAATATCAATTGAAATTAATAGTGGCACTTTATCAGAAGATAAAATAAGATAATTGGATACTAATGCTAAAGGGATCAATTATTTATGGGGAGCCATATCAAATTACTTTTATATGAAGGTGATGTCCTGTAAAACATCATATTAAATGTGGGAAAAATTGTTAAACATTTATGAGGGAGAAACAAAATTCTGAGAAGCAAAGATGCAGGTTATGCGGAACAAGTATGAGGATCTCAGAATAATTCCCAATGAGTATGTTGATGCATTTTTCAATAGGATAAATATTATTATGGAAGACATGTGCGGTGTTGGATAAGTCATTGAAGATATAAATAATGTGAAACGAATCTTGAAGAAACTTCCACGACAGTTCAATCTGATAGTTTCAGTGTTGGAAGACAAATATCCAAAAGAGCCGACATAAGATAACCTACACCGTAACCTTGTAGCATATTAAATGATAAATGATGATAATGATGCAGTGCAAAAACAAAAGCCTAAGGAAGTGTCATTCAAGGCAATGAAGAATATCTCTGTGGAATATAGTCTTGAGGAGGAAAATATGGATAATTTCATGTCATTTCTCTCCTCAAATCTGAAAAGGAGATAATTGAGGTTCAAAGGTAAACATCCATTTTCATGCTTCTGATACAGAAAGATTGTTCATTTTGCAGAAAAGTTTCCAAAGATGTTTGATGATGAAAATGAAGAAAATGAAAAAATTCTCCCAAAGAAGTATTCATCAAATTAGAAAGGGAGGAGAATTACTAGTATAAATATATTCAAAAAGAAGAATATATTGTCAAGATAGGATGAAATTTCAGAATAATCTGAGGTAGAAGAGTTGGAGGACTACATGGATCATAAAGTAGATGCTTTGGTGGATGTTTCCAGAAATTCCTTAAAAACAGGAGAAAGTGTCAATGAAGAAGGAGAAATTAAAGGAAGAGATGATATTCAAACTGAATTAGAAGCTACCCTTGAAGAGGTATATATTTTGAGAGCCAAATTGAATACATCTTACAATTGTTGTTCATGATGCCAAACTCATTATGCAGTAGTATGAAGAAGAGAACTCTAAGCCGAAAGAAGAAATTGAAAAGATGAAGTCTTCAATTCTAGAAATCTCTGAAAAGGTGGTTGAGTGTGAACTCAAAATTGAAGAACAGAAAATTGAAATAGATAATTTGAATAAAACTAGAAAATATAAAATCAAGTGTATCAAACAACCAGGAGAAGAAGTCATCAATTTACGATGGAAAATTAAAGATCAGGAGAAACATCGTGGAAATAAGACCATATGGGCAACAAAGAAAATGACACTTGTGCAGAGTGGTCCATCATAATAGAAACCAGTTATGGTTGAAGTCAAAACATAAGAACCCAGTCCAATATTGAACATTAATTTGGGAATAAAGCATAATAAGAATATTTATAGAACCTAAGGAACAACTAGTAGTGCATCATTACCACATATGAATTGACCTAACATAAGATGTTATTATTGTGTTAAGATGAGACACCATAAAAATGTATGTTCCATAGCAAAGAGGTACCAAAGGGAACAAGACCAATCGAGGTGTTTGCACAAAGCTCAGAATTACAGTTCCTCATTTGATGGTCATGGTTTCAGGTGTAAAGGAATTGGACATATGGAAAGATATTTCATGTCAATAATGTAGAGGAATGGGATAAGGAAAACTAAATTTGATCCTAATAAGTGGCCAAAAGTATCTTTAAGTGAGATGAAAATTCAAAATCGATTTGCAGCTCTCAGGTTAAAGATGACACATCATACACTAAGGAAGATCAAGATTATCATTCCATGTTGGGTATGAATGCAAAAGATTTGGTCAAAAAGAAAAGGTTCGAGTAGGCCGCGGTTAAAAAAAGTGTGTTCAAGGTATCAGATCTCACAGGGATATGGATAATTGATAGTGGATGCACTTCCCATATGACGGGAAATAAGAATCTAGTGACCAGAATTAGGTATGATAAATAAGGTATTATAAGACTTAGTAATGATGAAGGCCGGAAAATTATTGGTCTAGGAAAATCCATATTTGGATGAAAATACATGAGACAAGTAGATATCTTGGTTGTTGAGGGGCTTAGTCACAACTTGCTTAGTGTTAGTCATTAGTGTGACTCAGGACATGCCATAAGTTTTTCCATGAAATTATTTATCATCAAGGAAAATGATGGTGATCTTGTGTTGCAAGGAAATCGTACAAAATAAAATCTATACCTCGTGAGTGGAGAAGAATATATGTGATTTCTATCTAAGGATGAAGAAAACAAGATATGGTATAATAATCTTCGCCACATAAGCCAAGGTTTCTTGGAAGATCTGGTGAAATATGATGCAACTAAAAATATCCCTATATTATCACATGATCTTACTCATACGTGTGATCCATTCCAATAGGGGAAGATCATTCTAAATACATATAAGGAGACGGAGAAAAACTCAATGAGATTGCTTGGGTTGGTGCATATTGATTTGTGTGGGACAATTTCACTAAGGGTTATTGATGGGATGAGATACTATGTCCTCTTCATTGATGATTATAGCAGAATGAAATGGGTTTCAATAATTTCCCACAAATCTGAATTGTTCAGTTGCATTACAAGATATCGTCAGGAATGTGAAAAAATTCTAGGTTAGAAAATCCGGACGATTTGAATAGATAATGGAGTATTTGATAGAAGAAATCATATTATCAACAACATGTCTAGAACAATGATCATTGAGAAAGACCTCCAAGAGAAATTTTTGAAAGAAGCAGTGATGACTCCAGTATAAACTTCAAATAGAGCGTTACTTTTCCCAAAAGTGGATAAGACTCCATTTGAGTTATGGTATGGGAAGAATCCATGATTGAAGTACTTTTGAATATTTTGATGTAAATGTATCATTCTCAGTAAGGAGAAACAAAAGAAACTTAAATCTTGTGGGGATGAAGGAATATTTCTTCGATACTCAATAAAGAGAAAAACATATAAATGAATTAATAATAGGCAAGAAAAAATAGTTGAAAGTCAAGATTTAACTATAGTGGATAATGAACATAATATTCAACCAATACATGATCATAATTAGGAGGATAATGATTATGAGATGGGAAGGTTCAAAGATTCTATAGATCATGGGGTTGATTCAGAAGTAGAATCAGATGATTAGAACAAATCAGTGTCTTCATAGAGACCGGGGAGAAGAGCTGAAATTGAAGGGAAAAACATAATTGGGGATTAGACAGAACCAGGGCAGACAAGGAGGATGATAGCAATCATAATACGTATAATAAGTTGAGCCTAAATGCACGGATGTAGTAATTGGATATGAGAATTGGGTTCAGGTAATGAATGAAGAGCTTGAAAAAATTGAGATGAATCAGACATGGGAAATTTCTTCGAGGTCAGTAGATAAGAATTTCATAATAAAAAATGAGTATTTCACAAAAACAAATAAATGAAGATGGGGTTGTGATTCGAAAAAAATCATGCCCAGTGTGCAAATGGTGATCTCAAATAGAGGGTATTGATGATGATAATATGTCTGAACTTGTTTCAAGGTTGGAGAAAATCAGATAATTTTTGACCATAGCTATGCAATCAAAGTTTAAAGTTTTCCAGATGGATGTCAAGTCAACATTTTTAAATTTCATTCTAGAATAAGAAGTTTACATTTAGAAGCTTGATGGTTTTCTCATTCATGAAGATGAGAATAGAGTTTGTTGGATGAATAAGTCTTTATATGGCTTGAAGAATGCACCAAGAGCATAGTATTCAAGGATTTATTAGTTTATAAAGAAACTCGGTTTCTAGTATGGGGGAGTTCATTAAAATCTATATTGCAACATTGGAAAAATTCAAAGGATGATAGTCCTGGTTTATGTCGATGAAATAATCTTTTGTGGATCAGATGAATCACAATGTAGACAGCTTTCTAAATTCAGTAAAAGAAAGTTCGAAATGTCGATGATTGGTGAGATGACATTTTTCCTTGGTTTATAGGTGAATCATAAATGTAATGGAACTTTCATCTCTCAATCTAAATATGCCAATGAGGTTTTGAGAAGATATGGAATGGATAATTCCAAATAGATGAAGACTATGGTTTCTACCCCAATGAAACTATCACAGGATGATGAAGGCCAGGTAGATAATATCACAAAATATAGGAAAATAATTGGAAGTCTATTGTACATAATAGTGACACATCCAGATATTGTACTTGCCACATGACAAGAGGTGAGGTATCAAAGAAATCCCAAGGAGATACACATGATTGCAGTAAAAATAAATCTTTGTTATATGAGGGGAACAATGGATTCTGGCCTAATGTATAATGATAAATCTCAGCCAGATTTATTAGGGTATACAGATTTGGATTGTGCTGGTTCAGCAGATGATAGGAAATCAACATCAGGAGGTTCCTTTTCTCTTGGAGGGTTGTGTCTTTCATAGTTAATCTAGAAACAATATTTCATTTCATTGAGCACCGCATAAGCTAAATACATTGAGGATACTCAAGATTTTATGCAACTATTGTGGATGAAGAACCAATTTGAAGATATTGGAATTGAAGTGAAATCTCTGATTGGAATCCATTATGATAATATAAGTGCTATAAATTTGAGAAAAAATCTAGTCCATCACTCATTGAAAAAGAAAATGAAATAAAATATCATTTTATCTAAGAGAAAGTGTAAAAAGGGCTTATAAAGTTGGAGTATGTGCCCACATAACACTAAGTAACAAATATTCTTACAAAATACTTACCCAAAGAAGTGTTTGAATTTCATTGACTGGCTCTGGGAGTCCAGTCAAATCCCCACACTTGAAAAAGTGTAGATGTAGAACCCCCTCTCTCTGAGGTATGATGCGTCTTTCCCTAATGTGCTGATATTTAATCTTTACCCTGTTGTAGACTACCTTGAAATTCCCTTCGGGTTCGTTGAAAAAGGGGGAGAAAGTGTGACTATTTTTGGGGGAGAAAAGACATGGGGAGAAGCTGCTAAGTGAAGCAGCGAGATAAGGGGATTTGAAGCTGAGATTAAGCTATTGGAAGACCTATAAAATAAGAGAAGTATTAAATTTGAAGATGATAGAAGTGATCAATCAATTATTAGATATCACGACGGCTGGGATTCATGATGAAATTAGTTCATTGGTATCAGTGTATGTGTATGGTATCACCAATTGGTGATTCGCATTGAAGTGGTTCATTAACGAATTTTTCATTATACTCTTGTTTCTCACGTAGAGCATGGCTCGTGTGGGCTTAGAGTATGTGTTGAGTAAATCCTTGATAACTATCTTAATCGCATGAAGTGAATGATGGTTGAATTTGGAAAGATATTTATCGAGATATCAAAATGCAAAAAATTGTTTTGATAAGAGTTTTCAACACACCAAAAAGGGGAGTTTGTTTGGAAAATACCTCTCTAGGTGTCCCCTTGGGATATTTTGGGTGTAATTCTGTTTTTTGACAAAGCCATATGGTCTCGAATGAGGATGGTTGTTGTTTGTTTAAGATAGTTTTTTAAGGTGGATTATTTTCCTAGTGTTTACAAAATTTGAGGGCCTCAAAATCGGGAGTTTGAAGATTGATGCATAAATGATTTATTTATAGAAATTAATGGTATGATAATGATGAAGAAAACATGAAAAAGACGAGAACAATGTACCATAATTCATGGACCACGTACCATGTTTTGGGAACTGTATGTGGAGCACCAGGAATGGTATGACGAAGTGGTTCACAAAACCAGAAATGGTTCGCTGCAAGGGTTTGTGGCATAAAGTGTATAGTATACGGAAGGATGGTGGACTGCGGGATGGATGATCGTTTGTAGAAAGCAGTGATTTGTGTGTATGAACAAAAAAGGTACATAGAATGTATGAATAATGGTTTTCATAGAGGATTGCGGTTCATGGCAGCATGAACATTGGTATGCTGTTGATGTTGGATTAAAGATTTTGTAAATATTGGATAATCATATTTTGCGGATATTTTTTCATATATAAGAATCACTAATCCCACAGATTAATGTAGATATTGAACATCATTACAGAATATATTTTTCTCCTGGAATTCAGCAATTTTTGAAAGTGGTTTTCACTGAAGGTATTTTTAGGGATTTTTAACCCACAAAGGAAGTCCAGTACGTAGAGAGGATAGTCCTGTACGTGGAAGTAGTTGTCTCTGTACGGGGAGGAGGAATCTCCGATATTCAAGAGGGGGAATTCTGAAAGTGGTGTGTAGAGGGGGATCTATGATATGTATAAGAGAAGACAATATGAAAATAGAGAACAGTTCTCTGATAGAGGGTGTTTCTCTGAAGTGGTTCACGAAATTAGTATGTAGAGGTGATACACGATAGTGAAGGAAGAAATAGTCAGCGGACGAAGGGCGATTCATGACAGCGGAAGAGGTACATGAAGGAGGTGTTCCATGTACCAAACCTATTACTTAGTATGTAGGATAAGATAATGGTTCATGATTTTCCCCAGGAATCTTGAAAAAGATTCACATCAGTTATAAAAAGGAGTTCCTGGTATATAGTAGTACCCGGGAAGGTGGAATTCATCTTTGGGTGAAAAAGGGACATCAAAAGAGCATCTCACTACAGTTGAGGATACAAGAATTCATGAAAATGAAGGGACCAACATTTCCATAAACTGTTTTTGACCTATATGTCGATAAACTATGTGTGGATTCCTTTTCAAGTGTAGTGAGGGAAGGAAGAGGAAGACTATGACCCTTTCCACTAGTAGTGAGCCAGAGAAAGAGAAATCGGAAGTGCCCCTTTGGAATGCAGTATGAATACACTAAAACTTGTAAAGGAATTTATCCTAGGCATATAAGATCTATCCCAAACATTGTACTCATTATTGGATTTCAGCCTTAATGAATTTGGTTCATCAGCACATCACTATTGTATGCTCCTTGGAAGTAGCTGAGTGAGGGCGAACTGAATAAAAATCAATGTGTAATGTTCATGATTTCATATCTGTTTTCATATAGATATGGGAGGAAGAGAGAATTTAGTTTTGTTTAATAAGAAAACAAGATCCAAATAGGAGAAATTTTTAATCTATCATACCCTCATTCACCCCCCTGTGTATTCGACCGGATGGACCTAAAAAATTTAAACCTTATGGGTTACTTCAATCCTCTTCTGGTGCTGGTTTGGAAGTGTGAAGAGGCATCCATGGATTTTTCATTGGATTTCCACGGACTCCCTGAGAGAAGTATGCTATCAGGGTGGTTGTTTATTAGTTAACAGAGTATGCTCATTTTTTATGATTCAGTATACCAACAAGGATAAAGATTTGGGTAATCTATATGTGTATGAGATTGTGAGGTTTTATGTGATTCCTTCTCTCATTGTTTCAGATTGGGATTCTGGGTTTACTTCATGATTTTATAGGAGTCTTAAAGAGTTAATGGGAACTCAATTCATGTTGATCACTTCTTACCGTCCATATAAATATAGTTAAATAGAGTGAGTAATTCAGATCATGGAAGATATTCTCCATGCATGTGTCTAGGATTTCACAAGATCATGGGATAGTCATCTGGGACTGGTTGAGTTTTTTTATAACAACATTTATCAGTGGTTAATTATAATGGCTCCCATTGAGGCATTGTATGGTAACCCTTGTAGATTACCTATTTATTGGGATGATATGGGTGAATTATCTTTAGTTGCACCAAGTTTTTTTCAGGAAACATTGGTGAAGATTCAAGATGTACATCACTATCTGATTACATCCCATAGTTGACAGAAATAATATGTGGATTAGCAGCATAAACCTTTAGAGTTTTATGTAGGTGACTATATTTTCTAAATATTTTCTCCTCGGTTTGGTGACCATCGACTTGGAGAGTAGGGAATGTTGGATTTGAGATATGTTGGACCATTTGAGGTCATGGAGAATATCACACAAGTTTCTTATCAATTAAAATTGTTTGTTTAGTTGATAGGTACTCATGATGTTTTCCATATATCTCAGATAGGAAATATCACCCTAATCCCGCTCACGTTCTGACTTGGTAAGAGATTGAGTTAGAGCCAGATGCTTCTATTCTGGAGAAATCTATTGAGATCATTGAATCTCAAGTGAAATTATTGAATGGGAAGTCATTTATATTAGTTAGATTTCTATGGAATCAAGGATTATATTCTCATGAGACTTGGAAACATGAATCATTGATAAGGGAATAGTGGCCTTATCTCTTTCTGAGGATTCCATCTTCCACATGACTTCCCAGGGATGTAAATTCTTTATAGTGGGGAGTTTTTAACATTTTATTACCATTTTAGTAGGAATTCCCTTAACTTGATCATGGTTACCCTCATTTGAGATTGGTATCATAACTATAATGGTGAATTTGGAGATTTATTTGTACTTTCATTAAGAACATGTAGTTTTTGTAGGTTGTAGAACGATTTCCCACCATGTAACTAGGTTACACACTGTGTAATTGTTATTGGGTACATGTCATGAAAGGGATAATGCTGTGAAAGATTACACATCTTGAATGGTGATTTCATGTTGTGACTTCTTTAAATGATGAATTTTTAATATGAGGTGATATATTTTTCAGTGTACTTATCCAACATGGGATTCACGACGTGAATAGAAGTTTTAAACCATGAAATAGACCACTTACAATTTTTAAAGATAGCATGAGGCTTTTTTTTGTTTCAATTCCATCACCGGTTCTTCATGGATCTCAACCTTAGGATCTTGGGGAAATTTTTTGAGAGACTCAACCCCTTCTATATTAATCCTTTCGACATCGGATCTCTGTTATGATCACGATGCATCTCTATGGGTAAGTTGTCTTTCTGTTTCTTCATTGTTTGTTATCACATTATTGCCTTAGTGTTACGTTATCAGATCATTTGTTTTATATATTGAAATTATTTTTGGTTTCATCTAGATCTATTGCATGGTCTCATTATGGAGGCCTTTTTGTTGGTTGTGGTGGCACCGACATTCATCTTAGAGGTATGTGGGTTTCCTCTATTCTGTCGACCCCTTGTCTTCTAAATTGAATCAATCTAGATGTAGATTTGATTCTAGGTCCATCACTAATGTATTTTGGGTTTCATTGATGTGGGATTCTGTTACAGGTGTGTGTTACCCATGTTTTGTGGTAGGTGGTTCTGTCTGAAGCCTATGTTTAGGAAAATTAATTTTTTTATTTATAAAAATTTTTGTATAATGAAGTTGGTATTATTGATTTGTGTCTGTTAAAAAGGGTTTTAATGAAAAATTGATCTTCCCTGATTATTGATAAATGGAAAGAAAATGGGTATTTTCAAATCATTGAAATGCAATTTTTGAAATTGTTTTGAAATGTTTTTGAAAGAATCAGAATGAATTTTGAAAAAAGGAGCACACAAGTTAGCTTTGATACGTAGGTGGAAGGATTTCCTTAGGGACATTGTCCACTGTTTTTGTTATTATCAAGGGGGTTTTTCTTAGGAATTTCATCTGTTTTATAGGACCATTGTTCTAGGTGGACAATATGGAAAGTTTGGGGGTTCACTCCTGGGGTATTCCTCTACTTCATAGGCATGTGTTCTAGGATCAGAATTTGTACAAATGATTTATTGATTGTGGTATGAGTAGTTTGAAGCCTGGACCTATAGTATTCCATGGTGTTGTCATACCTGTGCTTTTTTTACTGAATATATTTCTGAGTTATCCTTGATGTGAATGTTTATGATTATGGAAAATGATAGGTAAAATATTCTTTGAAATTGATATTCCTTCTTATGTTTAGAACTGTGGAAAAAAGGAAAGTTTTCCATGTTTTCTATGAAACTGACTTACGAATTTCCATTCCATATTTTATTTAAAATGAGAATTCATGGAGTTTTATATAGAGATTTGTTATGGAACAAAAAGGTGGGATCTCACTATGCATATTGGATCTCACCTTGCAAACCTCTTTAGTGATGCGTAGACCTTTTTTTGTCATATAGTGTAGGGAATGGAAAGGTTCTGCAGTGAGGCGATGTGGTTTGTGGAAGAAGGTTGGGTAGATTGTGGGGAGATGGTGGGAGTTTTTCCATGACATCATTTGGAGTAGCATTTTGGTTTGAGACCTTTGTAGTCGGAATAGTCTTTTGGATTTTTTTAGCTACTTTTCCTATTTTATTTTTCCACTATTTCCCAATAGTTATAGACTATATATTCCTTAGTCTTCTGTTGTTCCTTTCTTCCTTTATATATGTATTCCATGTGGTTTTTTAGGTTGGGAGTAATCATTACCTATACTTTTTCATATGATGCTCGAGTGCTTGTTGGAAGCCTGTAGGGATTGAGAATTCCCTTTAGTTATGTGACATATCAGGTTGGGTGCTAGTTGAGTATAATCCAGAATGGTTCATCACATGGCTTCATAATTATCCATATGAGTGGTTGAGTGAAATCAATTTTTAAAAGAAAACTTGTCTACATGGAGATGTTGATCCCTACTACAATTAAAATCCATATACTAAGATATAAGAATATCCTCAAGGGTTTTAATTATTCTCTCAGAATGATCATTTGTATGAGGATGATATTCCATATTGAAACTGAACTCTATATCCAGATACCATTGAATAATTAACCAGAAATTTTATGTAATCCTCATATTCTAATCATATATAATAAATATGGTACTCCATGAAACCTTACCACTTACATAATTTATATTTTGGATAGATGATCTAGAGTGAAATATTATATGACAGAAATGAATTTTGATGACCTAAAAAGGTGATCCATTAAAATACAAATGATATTATGGCCCTTTGATGTTTTTTGGAGTTCATTGAAAAAGACAAATGGGATGTTTTACCATTTCCATTCTAGAATGGGTAATTGTTGTAACACCCCCTTACATGTCTATCTACCGGCCTTAACATACTAACATACCAACCAATGAGATACATACTCTTCAATATCTCTTTTTAGGTTATCCCACAATAAATACTATTTTCGGTATCTATACATATTTCTATATACATAATCAATAGAGAATAATGAGCAATGATTCATTTCAAACAACTTCATCTTCAAATCATGTATTGATGGGACAAAACAGGGTTCCTAATGCTTACAATTCCATCACACTGAAGGTTTAAATTAGGAACATTTCTTTCCCTCTTCAATAGCTCTAGACATCCCTTTAATGCCTCTTTAAACTTCACATGGATGATGGTCGAACAACCAGTTGAGAATGAAAAGATTTATCCCCTTCCTTTCATGTTTCAATATCTTTCCATTGAAAATCATGAAATATTGGATATTTTGTGTTCCTCATCAGCGATAAGCTAGCATGATCCTTTCAAATAAGAGTGTCTTCCACGTTGTTCCCACTGCCTACATTGTAATGTATTGAGTGTTCATAATATTTAATTAGCTCCAACTATCATCTCTGTTTCATATTCAAATCATTATGTCTGAAAATATAAATTAAATTTTTATTATCAGTATATATATACACCAAAATATATATATATATATATATCACACATTTCATTATAAATATAATTTCCAGAACCAACATGGGTCAACCCTGAACCGGTAACTCAAGCTGGCCGGTGAAAAGTCCTTATTGGTTTCCCGGATCCCCCTGGGATGGAAAATAGTATTGAGAATTAAAAATCATAAAGATGGGATCCCATAATAAATTTCTTGAACTAATGAAATATAGAGTATGAAACATTAAAAAGAATATATAATCCACTAAAAAATATATATACAAATATAACTAAGAAAGAAAAAGGACTAAAAGAAAACCAAAACCATACCATAACCCAACAAGTTCTCTATGTGACCTCAACGTCACCACCATCCAAAAAACTAGCATGCACCATAGGAAGGCCTGAAAAAAATATCAACCTTAAAAATATATCATGTTTACTAATTCCGAGTTGAACAAGTGGGGTTTTGGAATAAAATAGATTAGTAGGTAAACACCATATAATCCATATATTCCCTTTCATGAAAGAGTCCATAAATGCTAGTTATGAGATACAAATAGAAAATAATGGGTTTAATCATTTTAATATCTAATCATGTCATTCATTTTTAAAAATGAAGTATACAAACCAAATTAATTTAAAAAAACCCAAATAATATATGATGAAATGGAAAAGCTTAGCTAATAATAAGCTACTGGGTATATCAAATAGATCCAAAAATTAAGGGAAAAATTTCATGTGCAAGAATAAAATACCAAGAGATCAATTGAACAATGTGTTTAAAAATTAAATAAATATATATAGTTATTTCATCATGGGTGTTTCTTAACTATCCCTAGAATTAATGCCTTTACGTAATCGGTTCGGACCCACCAATTAGAATATGGTGCACCACCAAAGACAATAACCAACCATGAATCTCTAAACTATACTTCCCAGTAGGAAAGCACACCAAGAATATAATCTTTCTAAGGTGTTATAATCCATCGAAAATGAACATGAAATAAATATTCACTTGAACCTATAGATAACTTCAAGGAATCATATGATAATAGTATAATAGAGAATGAGGAGGACATCACACTCTTGGTATTAAACATAATTCACAGATCTCACCACACATGCCTTTCCAAATCTTCAACATTGTCTATGCAAAGTTCCTCTCATAGGATGGATGACCATATGGGTTCCCATATTATAAAGAACCATTAAAAAGTAGAAACTAGGACTAAACATCATATGAATTTAAAACCAATTTCTAATGAATAAAAAATTACCAACTAATACATAATATTTAAAATTAAAAAACCATTTCTAATTAGGATACTTTTTTCTAAAAAACCATTTCGAAAACCATAACTAAAATTTTATTCATACTTGGAAGGTAAAAAATGATCCTTTTAAGTCATGAGGTTACCAATTTTGTTTCAATATACCAAATATGAAAATATTTAAGAAACAAATTTGGAAATATCATTTGGAGATATTGGGGAACCAAAAATCATTTAGAAAATATTTATTGTTTTGGAATAAAATTTCAAGAAAAAATTGAAAATATATAATAGGGGAGTAAGAGTGTTTAAGAAAAGAAACAATGTTTTGAAAAAATAAACTTTATGGAATTTCCATTTATATGCATTATCCCATCTATGTGTTCCCCCGTGCACATATAGATGTGAAAATATTCACCGAAATACATATGGATAACTACAATAGTGTATAAGTGATCAATCAAGAAGTATAAGGAGTTTCATATCAAAACACAACAATCCATACATAAAAAATAAACAAATAGGAATATCCAAGACAATCCAATCCAAAATTCCACATATAACCCAATTTTACCAAATCTCAATCAAGACAAAAGAAATTTTCAAAATTTCCAAATCTATTTTAAATACCCCTAGGCATTTTTTTCAAACAGTTTACATGAATATACCTATAGGAATTGTTATATAAAGACATTAGAACCACATTTTTATCAATTTTATCACATTAAAACACCATAATAAATCAAACTTTCACTTCCAAAATATGAGTAACACATTTAAAATTTATTTAAGAAAACTCAAAAATAAAATTTAATGTTTCATAATGGAAATGGAAGGAAACACCTACCTCAACGGTGTGTGAATGCGATGAAACACCAAGAGAAGAAAGAACCATGATCATGAAGAAAACTGTATAACTTAGAATCCATGAAAACATAAGAAAACATATCCATCTAAACCTAGGGTTCAAAAAGATGGATACAATCAAAGAAGAACCAAGAAACCCATAAAGGGAGCGTAGGAGAGGAGGAAAACACCCAAAAATCTAGAATAACTTACATAGAAACCATGAAGGACTGTAAATGGAGGAAGAATAAACAAGGGATGAGGTATTGGAAGGCCACTTCATGTGCGAAAAATGAGATAGAGGGGAGAATGATTTAATGGGGTTAAAACATAATACTGTACATCTTGTTATTTCATGTTTATAATAATTTGAGCAGGTTCCATGATTTGGCCGTATGGTTTGAAAAAACATGCACCAAATGTGCACACCCTACTGAAATTAAGCGTCACCCAAACTAGATGGTCACACTATACTACCCCAATATTTTTTAGATTGATTAGTTTTAAATATTTTTATATCTTTGATATCATTAATTGTACACAACACTAACTTAGCTTGCATTACATTCAATACGGAGTTTCGATGAAACATTTCTCTATTACTGTACTTTTTTAACAAGATAATTATAACCTACAGATTAGTATGATAGGTATGAATAGAATTAACTGAATTATAAAATTATGGTTTACACATGTATATATAATTCTTTGACAAATTAATTATAAATTAATTTATAACCCTTTTAAAAATAAAAAGAAATGTTTATTTTAAAAAAATATTTAAATGTGAAAAAGTATGTTTTATACCAATAAATAAACAAATAAATATTTTTTTATTATGTTAATGAAATAATATATCATATATTCAATCTAATTTGTAACAATTATCTTATATATTTTTTATACATGCTATATAAAAAAATCTAATTTTACGCATTACAGAAATATTTTTCTAAAAAGGCAGTCTCGCTGCCTTTTGATGGCGCATTTGTTTTATTTTTTTTTTGACAATTTTATAAATTATATTTTAAAAAATAAACTTTAAAAAATAATTGGATATCATAATTTACTTTGGGTTAGTTATTTTTAATTTTTCTAATAAGCTTCATGTTTTTATGAATAGTAAAAAATACCAAATTTTAGTTGAAAACAAATTTTTCATCTAAATAATTTACAGAGTTAGTGTTTTTATTGTTTTTATAGTATAATTATTTAAATTTTATATCATTTATTAAAATTATTTTATTTTAATCAATTTCACATTGAAATTATATATCAAAACATTTCAAACATTTGATCATTATTTACATTAAAAGCCTATTGTTTTGTCCGAGATGTAGGATTAATTTTTAATTAATTCTTAAAAATTATGGGAATTTAATCTTGAAAAATGGATTAAATATTTTCAATTATAATTCCAAAATTTAGTAATTATTTACCTTTTATTTTTGAACAATATGTCTAGTAACATTGTTAATTTTTATTACCACAGTTATGTGTATGTCAGGAAATTAAAGGTAAGAAATATTATTATAAATAATAGAAAAATTCCATATCAATAGACCAAATTTTATTATATGATGATAATTATACCATTGACCCATAAGGGTAGAAATTTAATAATTTAATTCACATTGTTCCATGAAAATGACTTGGATATTATTAAAATCAATGAGAGTGACAAACTGTTACACTAATACTTTTAATAAGTATAATATTTTTAATATGGGATTAAATAGAAGATATTATTGAATATATATGTTATTCTGAATTATTATAAGTTTACATAAATCACATTTATATATTTTTAAAATTTTAGTGAATAAATTATTAACATAAATAATAGAAAAATGATGATGCAGTAATTATTCAATTAATGAAAAACTCAATTAAATGACATTAGAAATATCAAATTAAATATAATTTTACTTAATTATGGTTAAAAACGAATTTAATTGTGAATATGACTTGTTATGGGTGTATTAAGGGATTTTTTTTGAATTTATCTTTATGTATTGATTTTCATAAATTCAAAGGAATGAATAGTGTCAAAATTGACAATTTTGATCTTTTATGAAAATAATGTTTTATAAAATTATTTAGAAATAATAAAAATATTAAATAAGGAAATAAGGGATGATATATGGCCTAAAATATTAAAAATATATGATTTATGGTAAAATATAGAATTTATAAGTAAAAATTACGTCCACTTAATATTGAAAATTATGTTTCTATTTTTAAAATTAAAATGGATTAACTAAGGTTTAATCAAAACTATAAGGTTTGAAATAATACCTAAAATTGTATAAAATATATATTTTTATGATATTAAAGCCTTATGATATTCTGTATTAAAAAATGGACATTTTTTGGTATTTTTATTGGTATTTAATTTATTATAAATTAATCTTTTGAGAAATTCCAAAAGTTCACTTCCCCTCTCTTATAAAACGATACATCTACTTATCTTTTCTTCACACTTCAGAACCTATTTCGTTTGGAATTAATATTTTTAAATACCCTACTAACTTAAATGCCCCCATCCTAGAATCCCTATTTTGGGAATAAATCCAACCGAAGAAGTCCTTTTGTGAACTCAAAAGGAGACACCCAAAGAATAGGTAATGTTTATCGTCAAATGTTTTGGTTTTATTTCTTCCATAAACAAAAAAATTATTTTTATTTCATTTTTATAAAATAAAATTAGTGTCTTAAATACACTTATATGATTTAATATTAAGGTTTATATATACACTCACATAGACTCCCATCAAATGGGATAGAGTATCATCGTTCGTGTGTACGACTGACTACCGCCTAGCAAACCAATGTCGCTCAGTCTTCCATTTCCTCATTTCAAGGTTTGAAATAATGATAGAAATTATATTTTTAAATGATATATATCATATTTAGGATTTATTAATGATTTCTGAATTATTATATAATACAAAAATTTCAGTTTTTTAGTTTTTAGAAATATGATAACTTCGTTTGTGGGGGTGTGGACTGCCTACTCCCCAAAGTGTTGTGATTCATTCGAAAATTACATGGAATGTATTAAGAATGGTTTTTTTGAAATTATATGATATATAAGAAATATTAATGCTAATATAATTATATATATATCATTTACTTTCTCTCTTTCAATATGACATGAAATAGAAGCAGCGTTCATGTGTGTGTATGAACTACCGTATCCATGAATGATGTGTTTAATTTTCTATTTATATATTTTATATATAACCATAAATACATATATAATGAATATATTTTATATTTATGTCATTTTTATCATTATGGAGATATTTAATTGATGATCTAAGTTTGAGCACCAAGAATAACAAGTCAAAACATGTTACATCCCAGGTAAATAAAAAAATATATTTTTTATTAAAATTTTTGAATTAAATATTAATTTTACCTTAATGTTGATTTTATGTTTTATGGAATACCTGATATGCAACAACAGGTTTCTTTGAAAACTTACGTCTCACAAAATGTTGAGTTATACTGAAAAATATTAATATAATATTATTATTTTAAATGGTAGTTAACGCATAGCCGTTGTATTGGAGAGAATGAACAAAAATAACCATATTATGATTAAATATGTTTATTAAATGTTTTTACTTTTATCCAGTAAATTTTAATGTCTTAAAATAATAATGAATCCAATTTTAAGCATAAATACTCTAATATTCATTAAAAGGTTGATTTACCGCCTTTTGATGGTGAACCCTATTTAAATATAGTTTTGGTCACTCTTATATGTTACATTTGAAAAAATAAAATTCATCTTTATAATCAGGACAAAAAAATTTACTTTGGGTAAATTTTTAGAATTTTTATCATAAAATTCATTTTTTATGAATGATGAAAATAGGGTATTTTAATTCAAAATTTCCATTTAATCTAATTTATTTAAAATGTTACATTATCTTTTTAATTGGTTTTAAAGTTAAATTATATTATGTTTTTATAATTTAATCCAATTTTTGTCATTGGATGTAATTTTACTCTGAAATTGTACATAAATAAGTGTCCATCTATTGATAGTTATTATTTCTTAAAACCACGCTTTTCATTTTGACATCAGGAATTAATTTTAAATTAATTTCTTCCAATTATGTTTTTTGAATTTATAAAAATGGATTCCACATTGGGAATCAATATTTTCTAATTGTGTAAATATGTAACTTTTATTTTTAGACATTATGGATATTTACTTGAGTAAAAATTTTATTTACCATGGTTAAAGGGTAAATCTGGTAAATAAGGGTAAAAAATGTTATTATAATAATATTAAATTACCCTAACATGTGTCCTAATCCGATTGGTTGATTAATTTCCAACATTGGTCATCCTTGGGTAGATTTTGGGACCCCATGGAGCCACTTGGGAGTGATAACAACAGTTTATATTAATTAATTTAAAATAAAGACAAAAATGACTTAAACATATATCTTTTAGTGAATCATTTCTTAAATGGGGTTATATAAATTATCCCTTAGACTATAAATATTAATTTAAAAGATAAAAATATTTCTTACATCATGATAGTTTTTTTATAATTTTTAGACGTCATATAAATAAAAATATTTATGACACAATAATGATGCAATGTTGACCTCATTAATGAATGATTTAAGTAAAAAAGATTATAACGATTAAAAAATATCCAAATCCTGTAAAATTCTTAATGGATGATTTTATTTTGAACATGTGTCAAATTATCTTCGACATTAGTAAGTTTTGGACTTTTATAAACCGAAAATCTATATATAATAAAATAATATTTTTAAACATTCCTAAAGAGCCCCTCCCCCTTATAAAAATTCCTCACTTCTAACCCATTATTAACACCTCTCAAGACCCTTGGTTCGTCCAAACTCTACCAAATTAATTTCCCTACATCCCTATCCTTCTACTAGAATCCTTACCCTAGTCATTAGAAAATTCAATTAATTATTTTGGTTCAAACCAAAAGGAGATACCCGGTTTAAAGGTAACGTTTTCTCTTAAGTTTTTTTATTTTACTTCTCCAACCCCATTAAATCATTTTATTAATTTATTTTATAAAAACACCATTATCCTAAATATACTAGGTTTTTTTATGATAATTATTTTAACTACAATTACACACACATCCATCTAATGGTTAAAGAACATACTATTTCTGTGTATGGCGAACTACGGTCTCACAAAACGGTGATTGTTCAATTATCTCCTACCGCCTCTCATGGGGGAAATTATGATGGAACTTTATTTATATATGATATATATTATTTTTATGTTTTCTCTATTCTTCTAAAATTTTTATTTAAAAACATACCTTTATGCTTTCCAATATGTGTAAATACGATAATTTCATTTGAGGAAGTGCGGACTTCCGCCCACTCATGGTGATATGATTCATTAATGAAATACATGGAATGTATAAAGGATGGAATTAATGATATTATGTGACAAATATATAATATTATATTATACTAGAATTATAATATATGTACGTATCATTATGTTTTCATTCCATTTAATATGAAATAGAAATGAAAGTAGAACACATACATACGCACGGTTTACCATCTCCATGAACAGTGCATTTCATTTCTTATCTCCAAATGTTATGTAATATTATAAATAAAAACATATACTAGATATATATGATATATATGATATCCAAATAATTAATATAATTCTATAGATAATGGACCTTTGACCACATGAACAACTTGTAATTATACGATGTTCATTTTTGACTCAAGTACCAAATATCTTCAAAATGACCATTATTGACATAAGTCATTTCATAATGTTTATAACATCACAATAAATGATATAAAAGGAATAATAAACTTTAAAAATTTTCTAAATCAAATATAAATTAACTTTATCTTATTATTTAGGAGATTAAAGAATGAACGGGTCAAGTCGGACACAAGGTAAGGGATTTCTAATCTCAATTTTAATTCTGTGTGATTTCCATTGTTCGCCCCTTATTTATTGCATGTGGTGTATTGTGTAATACCATTTGAAATATATTATCATGATTATATTTATATTCTTGGTAATATGTGATTAATTTTTAGGTTATTAACTCATGGTCATACGACTCGATTGATTACAATGTGGTAAGAGATTTCTTATCACATTTTCAATTCCCTGAGATTTCCATTGATCGCCACTCATTTATTGCATGTGGTTTATTGTGTACCAAAAATTTATATACACTATCATTATTATATTTATATTCATGGTATTATTTGATTCATTTTGTGTTCATTAACTTTTGGTCATACGACTCAATTGATTACAACGTGATTAGGGGTTTCTTATCTCACTTTTAATTCCGTGTGATTTCCATTGTTCACCACTTATTTATTTCTTGTGGTGTATTGTGTACTACCATTTGATATATATTATAATTATTATACCTATATTAATTTAATTCTATGATTTATTGTTTTTTTATTAACTTTTGGTTATACGACTCAATTGATTACAACGTGGTAAGGGGGTTTCATCTCTCTTTTTATTCCCGTGAGATTCTGCGATATTTTCTTCTATTTATTTTTTTGTAGTGTATGTAGTGACCAAGATTGTATTCATGGTTTAATATACTTTAATATATTTTTATTTAAATCTTCATTTTATGATCCTTCTTTCATGTGGTGTATGTTTCGTAAGTTACCAAATCGGTAAGGCAACTTTTTAACCCAATTTCCATTCCATGGGTTAATCTTCTAATTCTTAATTATGTCATGGTATGATTATGTGTGGAGTAAATTTTTATTTATTTAAGTTTTAATTTACACTACCCTTTTTGTGGATATACTTTTGATATACATAATAACTCCATTGGTAAATTCTCTAGTCATCGATATGAACTTGATAAGAGTAATTTTAACACAATTTTTATTCACTGAGTTAAACATCCAAGTCATTGGTTTTGTCTTAAAAAGAACATGTGTGAATATCATCTGATTTATTTCCACTTAATATCCAATAATATTGAGTTTATTTATATTTTTCACACTTTATTATGTAATTTATTTATCCTTAATCTAAGGATGCAGTTTTTAAAAGGGATTTCATCTCAATTTACATTCCATTGAGACTTCATTGTTGTTATGCACCAATTAACTCTTATATGGTGTATATACCATCCTTTGGAATATTATATCATGAATACCTTTATTCTCATGATATTATAATGTTTTGGTTAAATATTATTCCTTAATTATTTGTATTCAAGTATCTATCATTTTGATAAAAAATATTTAACTAAAATATCATTTTAATTTTTTAAAGATTTATTCTTCTAAATAATTCTCATTAATGTCCATGTTTTCAAAATTGGTTTTAGGATTTATTTATATGGACATTAATGTTTTCAAGTGATAATTCATTTAAAATCTTCAAAGTGGTATGAGACACTTTGATTCCAACATCTCTTTATTAAATGTTTTAAATGGTTTTGAAATGGTTTGATAAAGAATTGTTTATTTCAAAATATTGATATGATATATTGTGATTGGAATGTGGAAATGTTATCTTTAATTTCTGCCTATGTTATGGGTTATGTTTATGTTAGGGTTATTGGGAACTGTATATGTATATGGGTGGTTCTGTGAGAAACCTAGGGTGGGTGATCCTGAGACAGCTCTCAATGCATTGCGTAGCATGACAGAGGTAAACATTAATGTTTCAACAAAGATATTTATGGAATATACTATGATGGGTATTCCAAATGTTACTCCCTATATATCTATGATAGCTATAGTGTAATTATGATATGGATGTCGCAAGTTGGCTTTATTATTTATGATTTCTATGTGTTATTCATAAATCTTATGTTTTAATTAGGTAAGTTATGATTGAAAAGTGTGGTTTCATTGATTTGTATTTATTTATAGGTTAATGTTTCCTTTACTTATTTTTAAACCCTTACCATGCTTTTTATGCTCATCCCAGGTTTTTGAAATGTTTTCCATAGGACTTAAAGATGAATAGGGTCAAGGATGGGATCAGGGAAAAGTCATGTTGTCTAAATCATGGAACTAGACATGTTTCTTTTTAAGAGTTTTTATTTTATGAAATAAATGGATACTGAGTAGTAGTATCTACATGTAATTTTCATGTTTATATGTAATATTTATGGCCCAATTATCTAAAACTATAAACCTAGAAATAACCTTAATGTGAATTTTTCATTTAATTGAAGATTATGTATTGTTTTAAGGCTGAGTCCATATAGTTGGAATCAAAGGTCGGTTTAGACAACTTTAGGGATTAGGAGTTTTAGTTAAACACAAGGTTAGTCCCTATTTCTATTATTTCAATAAATCATTATTTTATAAATGTTTTAGGTCAAGGAATGTCGATTACAAATAGAAGGAAGAGGATCTCAAACATCATTCCTATATCTTCCTGATGAGATTCTTGAAATAATTTTTTCAAAGTCGTGTTTAGATGACTGTGAAACCATTTCAAGCATATAACTCACTTGTAAGCAGTTGTTTGAGATATCAAACACATCCACTATACCTCGATATCATTGTGGATCATGGGTTGTATTCAATCAAATCATATTTTCTCAATATTCTCATATTTTCAAGAAAGGTAAATATTATCAAGGTATTTTTAAATATTTTAACTTATCCCAAGATTTTGAAGCATATTATGATTTTAAAAAAGGTGTTGAAGAAGGAGACCCTTGCACAACCTATTTATATTTTATTTTTATAATATATTCTCTCAATACATACATATGGTATTTTAAAAGGACCATTTATTGAAAGTTTCAACAGAAACTCGGTCCGACTATTTTATAAAAATCATGTTTTATCAGATGTTTTAAAATTAAATGTCATACATGATTATTTTCCTAAACTGTTTTTCTACGAATACCCTTATAACCCAACTTGTACCAGGTGTATTTGGAGGAATGAAGCAAATGATTTTTAAGGATCATTAAATAAGTATTGCAATGCATGGACCTAATACCTTCGTGAACAAGATGACGATGAAACCATATAGACACCATGGTGAAGTTATGTTTTTTCTTTCTATTAGGAAAAAATTTATTTTATCATATGGTGGTGAAATAATAAAAAAGGACAATATATATAAGGCATAGTGAATTTATATGTTGACGTACTAATATATTGGGATGAAAATTAATGCTATAATAAAACATTGAGGTTAAAAAAATCTAGGGATATTTTTGAGCTTTATAAAAAGGACAACCTGTAAGATGGGTGAAAACCCACCGCATCGAGAAAAGCAATAGGAATCAAACCCACAACCGAAGGGCGAAAAGGTCACATTTCCTACCACTCTTCTACATAAAGTCCATGGTTAGTATGACTTATTATTTTAAGTTAAATTCTTTTATAGATCAAGAATAAGTTGATTTTGGGACTTTTTTTATAAAATGGATATCCTTAATATAGGAAAACAATTTGTGGATTAGGTGATAAAGGTTATTTTAGAATATGTTTGATATTTTGGAAACATTATATGCTTAAGGGAAATAGAATACTATGGGATATCATTTGTGGAGTAATGGTTGAAATTTTATTTCAGAAGAATCTATGTTTTTATTTTGGACATATGATGATTTGGTTTATTTATGGAAATGATTAACCTATCATTGAGAATATGTGATTAGGTTAATTACTTTTCAGTATAATACTTTAAGAGTAAATAATGTTATTTGGAGATAAATTTTAAGATTTATCATGGAAGACTATGTGATTAGATCCTTCTGAGATTTGGGTTTCAATCTTAGTTTGGATTAATTTGAAGAATTTTGTGGACATTTTTTATTGAATGGTTTTTGTTGAACTTTGGGTATTGTTTAACAAATTTTGGAGATTATTAGTAGTTTTTATTTTTATAAAGTATTATCCTTTTGGGGATTATCTGGTCTTGTAGTAAAATTTTTAGTTTTGGTTGATGTCTAAAGTTAGGGTAAATATATAGTTCATCATTTGAAGATTATTTGATAATCTAGAAGTTGATTCTAGCACTTTTAATGAGACCAAGTCAGTTTGAATACTCATAGTTTGGATAAAAGATGAGTTTGTGGTAGATATTTAGTAAAGGATAAAAGTATATATGACAAGTAAGAATGTTTCCTTATGTTTTTAGTTGAACTCATAAATAATTTCCTCAACTTTATGAAAAGTAACTTAAAACAAAAACATTGTCAGTTAACGTTTCCTACTGAGGAACCAAAGATCGTTTAACCCATTATAAGTTTTTGATTTTCTGGTGGTTAAATTATCCTAATCATGTTTTTCTACCACTCTCCATCAAACCTTACTGGTTTGTTTATCATCCATATCAAAGTTTTCCTAATTAGAATCCGTGTATGGGCTATCTAGTGTGACCTTTGAATTTCTATTTATTTCTCTTGAAGTAATATTTTTATTGACTCTTTTTTTGATGTTGAACTTTCAATGATGTTTCCAAGCCCAATATTAAAATTTCAAGGATGTAATTCCCAAAAGGGGGAAGGATGTAACATCCCAGGTAAATAAAGAATATAACTTTTTTTATTAAAATTTGTGAATTAAGTATTAATTTTACTTTAAAGGGGATTCTATGTTCGATGGAATACTTGATACACAACATTTGGTTTCATTGAAAACTTACGTTGCACACAACATTGAGTTATACTGAAAAATATTAAAATAATATTATTATTGTGAATAGTAGTAAAGCATAGTCATTGTATTGGTGGTAAAGAACAAAACTAACCATATTATGATTAAATATAATTATTAAATGTTTTTACTTTTATCTAATAAATTTTAGAGACTTAAAATAAGAAATAATACAATTTTAAGCATAAATACACTAATATTCATTTAAAGGTAGATTTAACACCTTTTGATGGAGAAATCTATTTAAATATAGTTTTGGTCGCTTTTATATGTTCTATTTGAAAAAATAAAATTCTTTTTTATAATTGGGACATCAAAATGTAATATGGGTAAATTTTCTGTTAAAATTCATTTTTTTATGAATAGTGAAAAATACTGTATTTTAATTCAAAATTTCTTTTTAATCTAATTTATTTATAATGTTATATTATCTTTTTAATTGGTTTTAAAGTGTAATTATATTATTTTTTAACTATTTAATCCAATTTTGGTGATTGGAAGTAATTTCACTTTGAAATTGGACATAAATAAGTGTCAATATTTTGATAGTTATTATTTCTTAAACACATGTTTTTTGTTTGGACAATTGGAATTAATTTTAAATTAATTTCTACCACTTATATGTTTTGAATTTGGAAAAATAGATTCCATATTTGGAATTAGGAGGTAAAAATTGTGTAAGTAGGTAACTTTTTTTAGACATTGTGAATATTTACTTCCGTAAAAAATTTATTTACCATGGTTAAAAGGTAAATATGGTAAGTAAGGGTAAAAAAATGTTATTATAATAATATTAAATTACCCAAAAATATTTCTTAATCCTATTGGTTGACACTTTTATGAAAATTAGCATCTTTGGGTCTATTTTGGGACCCCATGGAGCCACTAGGGAGTGATAAAGACACATTATATTAATTAATTTAAAGTGAAGACAAAAATGAATTAAACATATATCTTTTAGTAAATCAATTCTTACATGGGGTTATATAAGTTATATATTCGACTATAAATATTCATTTGAAATCTTAATATATTTCATACATCATAATAGTTTTTTTATAATTTTATACATCAAATAAATAATAATATTTATGACACAATAATGATGCAGTGTTTACCTCATTAATGAATGATTTAAATAAATAAGACTATAAAAACTAAAACAATACCAAAAACCTGTACATTTATTATTTGATGATTTAATTTAAAACATGAGACATCTTAAATTCAAATTTCATAAGTTTTGGACCTTTATAAACCTAAAATCATTATATAATAAAATAATATTTTTAAACATTCCTAAAGAGCCCCTCCTCCCCCTTATAAAAAGCCCTAACTTATAACCCATTCTTCACACTTCTAAAGCCCCTTGGCTCATCCAAACTCTGAAAAATTAATCTCCCTACATTCCTATCCTCCTCTTAGAAGCATTCCCCTATGAATAAGGTAATTCAATTTAACCTTTTGGTTCTAACCAAATGAGATGCCCGATTTAAAGGTAACATTTTATCTAAAGTTATTTTGTTTTTTTTTACTTCTACAATCCCATAAACAATGTTTATTCCTTTATTTTATAACAACACCAGTATCCTAAATATACTAGGTTGTTTTTATGAGAAGTATTCGAACTACACATATACACACCTCCATCTAATGGTTAATGAACATACTTTTCTCTGGACGCCGAACTACTGCCTCACAAAACAATGATTATTCAATTATCTCCTACGGCCTCTCATGGTGGACATTATGATGAAACATTATTTATATATGATATATATTATATTTATTTTTTCTCAATTATTTTTAAATTTTTATTTATAATTATACCTTTATGCTTTCCAATATGTGTAAATAAGATAATTTTATTTGAGGAAGTGCGGACTACCACCCCCTAAAGGTGATATGATTCGTTCATGACATACATGAAACGTTTAAAGGATAGAGTTAATGAAATTATATAAGATATATATCATATTATATTATAATTAAATTATAATATACAAATGTATAATTATTGTTTCATTCCATTAAACATGAAATATAAATGAAAGTAGTGTTCATGCGTACGTACGGCTTACCGTCTCCATGAACGGTTCATTTCATTTCTTATCTCCACGTGTTATGTAATATTATAAATACATAAATATACTATATATATATGATATATATGATATCTAAATCATGAATATAATTATAGAGATAATTTAATTTTGACCACATGAAAAACTTGTAATTATATGAAGTTCATTTTTGACTCTAGTAACAATTACCGACAAAACCGAAATTATTAACTTAAAGGATTTCATAATGTTCATAACATTGTAATAAGTGATATAAAAGGAATAATAAAACTTAAAAAGGTTCTTAAGGAAGTATAAATTAACTTTATCTCATTATTCAGGAGATTAATGAAAGAACATGTCATGTAGGACATGAGGCAAGGGATTTCTTATCTCACTTTTAATTCCGTGAGATTTCCATTGTTTGCCACTTATTTATTTCATGTGGTGTATTGTGTAATCCAATTTGATACATATTATCATGATTATATTTATATTCACGATATTTTGTTATTCACTATGTGGTTATAAGCTCTTTTTCATACAACTCAATTGATAACAACGGGGTAAGGGATTTCTTAGCTCACTTTTAATTCCGTGAGATTTCCATTATTCACCACTTATTTATTGCATGTGGTGAATTGTGTACTAAAATTTGATATATATTATCAGGATTATATTAATATTCATGTTAGTCTATGATTAATTTTGTGTTTATTAACTCTTGGTCATACGACTCGATTGATTACAATGTGGTAAGGGGTTTCTTATCACACTTTTAATTTTGTGATATTTCCATTGTTCACCACATATTTATTTCATGTGGTGTATTGTGCACATAAATTTGACATATATTATAATGATTATATTAATATTCAGGGTATTCTTTGATTCATTTTTTGGTTATTAAATGTTTTTCATACAACTCGATTGATTACCGTAACGACCCGAAATTTTGAATAAATCTTGTTTCTTAATTTTGTGTGTTATTTTATTTTTTATACTCAACAAAAGTGTTTCATTTGATAACATGAGTATAACTAAAATGAGACTGTTGGGTTTTGACTTTTATATGACCATTGGTCAATATGGCCACTGGAAACTAAACATTTAGATATTTGTCTCTAAATAAAAGTGATCTTGGTTAATTAATATAGAATGAACATTCGATAGCTTCACCCAGTAGTCTTCGACCGATTGAAGCCCATCTAACAGAATTTGGGAAGGAGGTAGCACCACTGGGCTTTGCTCTGGATGAAACCCAAGCTGAACTTCATCGTGTGATGCTAGAACAGAATCTCCTTCACGAGAAGTTCAAACTGATAGAAATTACTACTCGTGCGATGTTGGCCGAGCCTCCCTCAGATTCTCTAACCTTAGCACACCTTACACTTAGGTCCTATGCTGGTGTGATAAGGGGCTATGTAAGGAGACAATAACTACTTTGTGTATTCCATTGTTTTAAATAAAAATTTTGATTTCTTCTTATGATGAAGTTTATGAATTTTTAAATGTCCGGATAAATATAGTTTTCATATTTTTTGTGAATCTTAGAGAAAGGATATTTTAAAAAATGTTTATGTAGACCTTAAATAATTAAAAATTTGTAATTATTTTCAAAAAATGGTCTTCTAAAATTATGTTCAGTATGAAATTTAAAGTCTAATAAGATCAACTTAATTTTTAATAAATAGTAAATTATGAATAGTGATTTTATGCTTAGGATTAGTAATGTGACAAAATGGATTAGTAATCTCACTTAAAGAAAGTATTAGTATAATCTAGGCACCTTGATTAAGTAATGTGATTCAATAAATCGTTAAAAACGGTTTCATAAATTATTAGTCAATTATTAGTTTTTTCAGGTGAATAGTGTTTTTTAGTTAAAAATTAAATTAAAAGTATTTAGAAAATTATCTTTATAAAATGGATTTCATTTTTGAACTCAGAGCATCGATATTATGTTAAGGTATTTTTTGGGATTTTTCTGAAAAAAATGAATTTTTGGTGAATAGTGTATTTATTTAAAAATTAAATTTAAAATATTTAGAAAATTATTTTTATAAAATGGAGTTCATTTTTGAAATCATAGCATCGATATTTGGTTAAGTGAAATTTTGCGATCTTTCTGAGAAAGATGAATTTTCGATGAATAGTGAAAATACAGTTTTTAAGTTACGGGTTTTTAATGACATCATTAAATGATGTATTAAGTATGTAATAAATATGGTCTACTTATGAATAGTAAGATAATGTATCAGGTGTACCATGTGGCCAATACCATGGGCAAGCCCATGGTTTTTCCAAAACCACCAATGAGGTGTCCCTTGGCCACTAATGCCTTGTCCCCTCACTTTCCCTATAAATACCAAGCCATCCTCTAATCCATTCGACTCCCAACTCTCCCCCAATGATGCTCTGGTCTCATTACCTCCCAAGGAGTCCTCCCAAGTTTCCCCCAAGCCCTCAAGGTCCCAACCTTTGAGTTTTAAGAGTTACATTTTAAGGTAAGGGATCCTACCACCCACTTTCTTTTCAAGTAATCTCTTTTATGTCATTTCTTTTATGCTCCATGATCTTATATTGGAGGATGATCTTTTATATTCCTCTTAATTCACTTTTCATGTTCATATGATGAGATACCCCCTATTTCTCTCGTCGATTCATTTTAAGAATGTTTAAGTGACTTCGTTAGGCTGCCGAATTTTTAAGGGATTCTTTCACCTTTCTCATTTTTCAAAGTAATACTTTCATGTCAAGTCATTCAAGTTCCTTTTTAATATGTTGGGGTATGATATATATATCTATAATACTGATATTTTATGTTCATATGATGAGATACCCTATTTTATCTCTTCAATTCATTTTTGTTGAAGTTTAAGTGACGTCGTTAGGCTGCCGAATTTTTAAGGGATTCTTTCACCTTTCTCATTTTTTCAAAGTTCTAATTTCATGTCAAGTATTTCAAGTTCCTTTTTATTATATTGGTGGTATTATCTCTACATATATCATAATGATATTCTATCTTCATATGATGAGATACCCTATTTTATCTCTTCAATTCATTTTGTTGAAGTTTAAGTGACGCCGTTAAGCTGTCGAATTTTCATAAGAGAAATCTTATTTTTGTCTTCCCTCCATGTTTTTCATTTAATATGGTATGTCTTTAAAATCTCATTACCGTGTTTTTATATCCATTATATTATGTACCTATACTGTTATTTGGATAATTTATGAGTGGGTGACCTATGTCCCCTCTCTTTTCAATCTTTTCTAAAACCCCAAAGCATAGCCGTTATGCTGCAGAATTTCCGTCTCAAATGTCTCTTTATTTTTCTCAAATTATTTTATTTTATTAATTGAATACTAAATTATCTTCCTTCTAAAGGGGTATTCAAATATATACCAAAATGTTCTATTTTAAATTCTGGGATTTACATACATGAGACCCACTTTCCTTTTCTGTGGGTTTTAAGTGACTTAAAGATTATGTCTTTAAAGCAGTTTTTAAAACGTTATGATTATGAAATGAAACTCATTTATTTTATGCTATATGGGTTGTTTATGAAATGATTTATGATGATATATGTGTCTCACATGATAATAAAGAAAATTTAAGGGTGTGCCCTGATAGCGCTCCAATGCATTGGGTAAAGACTTAATCTCTAGAGATGACCATTTTTAACGACGCCTTGGTGAATAACTTTGGTAATTTTTAATGACACCTTGGGGATGGACCTTGGTGAAACAAAAATGATTGTAAATATTGAATGTTTTAGCCACATATTAGAGTTATGAAATATGGTATTTTTATTATGATATGCCTCATGATTTCTTTCTCATTCCTTAAAGTTCTTTTTCCGGACATCGTTGATATATCTCTAGTTCACATGTTAAATGTTTCCCCTTGTTTCCCTTACTGGGCCTTCTGCTCACCCTTTCTTTTGATGTATGTCCCCAGGTTATGAGATGCAGTAATGAACCTAGGACAAACCTAAGGAGAATACTTTCAAGTGATTAAGAAGAATGTTTTATGTTTTCATGTTTTATGTTCCTGGTTTCCAAGACACTAATCCTTAAAGATCCTCAGTTTTGTAAAATGTAATGAAAAGTTATGTTATAAAAAGATGGGATGCTATAGTTGGTATCAAAGGATGTTTTAGTTATTTGTGGAAATTAGGATATGAAAACCTTAGGAATAATCCTATTGAAAAGTTTATATATGGGAAATCTTTCTGGTATTTTGGTGAGTATTCAGTAAGGGGTTGACAAGAAAATACATCCCTGTCTGGATATGAGCAGGTAGAGGTGGCTCTGGCACAGATGTACATAGGGGTAAAACCAGAAAACACCACTTTGAGATAGACTTTAATGGGAAATGGTACATAAAAATGGGCCTTTCTGCACTCTTGGATACGACACTCCCGGGGGATATGCTTTGGTAAATTCATAAGCTCAGTATGAACCATTATTAAAGGAACAAAGATAAAATAAAATAAAGATTCACATAAGAATATATGATCATGGATAACCTAGTTTAGAACCTAGGGGATCATAATTTAGAGCATACTTTTCTTCTACAAGTTATCCTTCTATGCTTTAAGTTCCTTTTCATGATTATTGGCTTAGTATTTAAGCCCCTAATTGTACTTTATTTTCATAGTTAATGGCGGGAAATGGAAGAACATGTACCAACAACCAATGTGATAGGAAATTTGATGATTGCTGTATTAATATGATAGAGATGATTAGGGGATTAAAAAATGATTATTATTTTAGAAGACGTTCACTATTTAGGGAAACCTATTTGATCGAGGTAAATAGATTACTACGATATTTTCTTTGAAGAGTGAAGGTTGAATTATATTTTGAAGAATCGATGAATTTAAGGTGTACTTATAGTAATTTAGGTTACATATGGAAATGATTAACCTATCTTGGGGAAAATATGTTTAGTTTAGCTACTTTTGTTATAAGATGTTAGGAGTGGTTGATGTTTTTTTGGAGATGAACGATGAAGTTTATTTTGGAAGACTATGTTATCAAATTCTTCTTGTATTTGGGATTCAATATTAGTTTGGTTTTTTTTTTGAGTAATTTTAAGGAAAGTTATTTATGGAATGGTCTATGATGAACTTTGGTTAGTACCATATAATTTTGAAGATTTAAAGAAGTTTCCCTTCCTATGGGATTCTTTCTTTTTGAAGAGTTGTTTTATCTTACCCTTTCTATTTTTGGGATAATAGAAGAAATAGATAGTTAATCTTTGGTGGATTATGTGATTCTCTAGAACATGATTCTTGTGCTTTGATGAGACCAAGTAGTTTTGAATTCTCATCGTTTGGATAAAAGATTAGTTTTGGTAGAAACTTATTAAAGGATGAAACTCTAATTTTAGGTAGGTATATTCCCCTGTGTTTTATTCTATGTAGTAAATGAATTCCTCAAAACTATGAAAAGGAACGTAAAACAAAAATGTTGTCTGTTAACGTTTCCTACGGGGCTTTGTTCTGGACCAAACACAAGCCGAATTTCATCGTGTGAAGCTAGAACGGAATCGCCTTCGCGAGAAGTTCAAACTGGTAGAAATTACTACTCGTGCGATGTTGGCCAAGCCTCCCTCAGATTCTCTCACCTTAGCACACCTTACACTTAGGTCCTATGCTGGTGTGATAAGGGGCTATGTAAGGAGACCATAACTGGCTTGTGTATTCCTTTATTTTAAATAAAAATTTTGATTTCTTCTTATGATGATGTTTATGAATTTTCAAATGTCCGGATTAATATAGTATGCATATTTTGGGTGAATCTTAGAGAAAGGATATTTTAATAAATGTTTATGTAAACCTTAAATAATTAAAAATTCGTAATGATTTTCCAAAAATGGTCTTCTACAATTATGTTCAGTAGGAAATTTGAAGTCTAATAAGATCAACTTAATTTTTAATGAATAGTAAAATATGAATAGTTATTTTATGCGTAGGATTAGTAATGTGACCAAATGGATTAGTAATCTGACTTAAAGAAAGTATTAATATAATCTAGGCACCTTGATTAAGTAATGTGATTCAATAAAATGGCTAAATAACGGTTTCATAAATTATTATTCAAGTATTAGTTTTTTCAGGTGAATATTGTTTATTAATTAAAACATAAATTAAAAATATTTATAAAAATATTTTTTTAAAATGGATTTCATTTTTGAACTCAGAGCATCAATATTATGGTAAGGTAATTTTTGGGGATTTTTCTGAAAAAAATGAATTTTCGGGGAATAGTGTATTTATTTAAAAATTAAAATAAAAATATTTAGAAAATTATTTTTATAAAATATGTTCATTTCCGAAATCATAGCATCGATATTTGGTTAAGGTGAAATTTTGGGATTTTTCTGAAAAAAAGTTGAATTTTCGATGAATAGTGAAAATACAGTTTTTAAGTTATGGGTGTTTAATGACATCATTAAATGATGTATTAAGTATGTAATCAATATGGTCGACTTATGAATAGTAATATAAGGTATGAGGTGTCCCTAGTGGCCAATACCATGGGAAAATACCGTAGGCAAGCCCATGGTTTTTCCAAAACCACCAATGAGGTGTCCCTTGGCCATTAATGCCTTGTCCCCTCACATTCCCTATAAATACCAAGCCATCCTCTCATCCATTCGACTCCCAACTCCCCCCAATGATTCTCTGGTCTCATTACCTCCCAAGGATTCCTCCCAAGGTTCCCCAAGCCCTCAAGGTCCCAATCATTGAGTTTTAAGAGTTACGTTTTAAGGTAAGGGATCCTACCACCCTCTTTCTTTTCAAGTTATCTCTTTTATGTCATTTCTTTTATGCTCCATGCTCTTATATTGGAGGATGATCATTTATATTCCTATTAATTCACTTTTCATGTTCATATGATGAGATACCCCCTCTTTCTCTCGTCAATTCATTTTAAGAATGTTTAAGTGACGCCGTTAGGCTGCCGAATGTTTAAGGGATTCTTTCACATTTCTCATTTTTCAAAGTTCTACTTTCATGTCAAGTCTTTCTAATATAATTTTATTATGATGGTTTATGATCTCTATATATATCATACTTATATTTTATTTTAATATGATGAGAGACCCTATTTTATCTCGTCAATTCATTTTTGTTGAATTTTAAGTGACGTCGTTATGCTGCCGAATTTTTAAGGGATTCTTTCACCTTTCTCATTTTTTCAAAGTTCTGCTTTCATGTCAAGTATTTCAAGTTCCTTTTTATTATGTGGGGGTATGATATCTACATCTATAATACTTGTCTTCTATATTCATATGATGAGATACCCTATTAGATCTCTTCAATTCATTTTGTTGATGTTTAAGTGACGTCGTTTGGCTGTCGAATTTTTATAAGAGAAATCTTATTTTTGTCTTCCCTCCATGTTTTTCATTTCATATGTTATGTCTTTAAAATATCATTACCATGTTCTTATATCCATTATATTCTATACCTCTTCTGTTCTTTGGATCATTTAAGAGTGGGTGACCTATGTCCCCTCTCTTTTCAATTTTTTCTGAAACCCCGAAGCATAGCCATTATGCTGCAGAATTTCCGTCTCAAATGTCTCTCTCCTTTTCTAAAATTATTTTATTTTATTAAGTGCATACTCAAAGAACTTCCTTCTAAAGGGGTATTCAAATATATACCAAAATGTTCTATTTTAAATTCTGGTATTTACATACATGAGACCCGCTTTCCTTTTCTGTGGGTTTTAAGTGACAAAAAGATTATGTCTTTAAAGTAGTTTTTAAAACGTTATGATTATGAAATGAAACCCATTTATTTTATGCTATATGGGTTGTTTATGAAATTATTGATGATTATATATGTGGATCACATTATAATAAAGAAAAATTTAAGGGTGCGCCCTGATAGCGCTCCAATGCATTGGGTAAAGACTTAATCTCTAGAGATGACCATTTTTAACGACACATTGGTGAATAACCTTGGTAATTTTTAATGACACCTTGGGGATGGACCTTGGTGAAATGGAAATGATTTTCAATATTGAATGTTGTAGCCACATCTTCAAGTTATGAAATACGTTATTTTTATTATGATTCCTCATGATTTTTTTCTCATGCCTTAAAGTTCTTTTTCATGACATTGTTGATATATCTCAAGTTCACATGTTAAAGGTTTCCCCTTGTTTACCTTACTGGGCCTTCTCCTCACCCTTTCTTTTGATGTATGTCCCCATGTTATGAGATGCAGTAATGAACCTAGGATGAACCTAAGGAGAAGCCTTTAAAATTATTAAGAAGAATTTTTTATGCTTTCATGTTTTAAGTTCCTCGTTTCCAAGACACTAAACATTAAAGATCCTCGGTTTTGTAAAATGAAATAAAAAGTTATGTTATAAAAAGGCGGGATGCTATAATTACAATGTGGTAAGGGGGTTTCATCTCACTTTTTATTCTCGTGAGATTCATTCTATATTTGACACTATTTCCTTTTGTATTGTGCATGTACTACCCATTATTTTATTCATTGTGTAATATAATTTAATATATGGGTATTTAAATCTTCATTATATGATCCTTCTTTCATGCGGTGTATGTTTCGTAAGTTACCAAATCGGTAAGGGAGTTTTTTATCCCAATTTCCATTCATTGGGTTAATCTTCTAATTCTTAATTATGTCATGCTATGATTATGTGTAGAATCACTGTTTATTTATTTATGTTGTAATTTCCACTCCCGTTTGTGTAAATATACTTTTTATACATATAATCACTCCATTGATAAATTCTCGAGTCATCGATATGAACATGATAAGAGTAATTTCAACTCAATTCCCATTCATTGAGTTAAACATCACAGGCATTGGTTTTGTCTTAAAAAGAACATGTGTGAATGTCATGTGATTTATTTAAACTGAATATCTAATCATATTGAGTGTATTTATATTTTTTCACACATTATTATGTAATTTATTTATGCTTAATCTTTATATATAGTTTTTTATAAGGGATTTCACCTCAATTTACATTCTATTGAGACTTCATTGTTATTATGCACCGAATTCACTCTTATATGGTGTATATACTGTCCTTTGTCATATTATATCATGAATCCCATTATTCTCATGATATTATAATGTTCTGATTAAATATTATTCCTCAATTCTTTTTATTCAAGCATATCTCATTTTTTTATAAACTCTTTAACTAAAATATTGTTTTAAATGTTTTAAAGATTTATTATTCTAAATATATTTCATTAATGTCCATGTTTTCAAAATGGGTATTAGGATTTATTTATATGAACATTAATGTTTTTAAATGATAATTAATTTAAAAGGTTTAATGGGGTTTGATACAATTTGATTAAAAAATCTCTTTATTAAATGTTTTAAATGGTTTTGAAAATGGTTTCATAAGGACCTGTTTATTTCAATATCCTAATTTGATATATTGTGATGGAATGTGGAAAATTTTATCTTTATTTTATTCTTGTGTTATGTGTTATGATTATGTTATGGTTATTGGGAATTATTTACATATACGGGTGGTTCCATGATAAACCTAATGTTGGTGAGCCCAAGATAGCTCTCCAATGCATTGGGTAATGTGACGAAGGTAAACGTTAATGTTTCTCTTAAGAGATTTAGGTAATATACTATGATGGGTATTCCAAAAATAACTCCCCATGTATCTGTGATAGCTACATTTTATGTATGATATGGATTCCAAAATTTACCTTTATAATTTATGATTTCTATGTGTTATTCATAAATCTTATGATTTCATTAGGTTAGTTATGATTGAAAAGTACAGTTTCATTGATTTGTATTTATTAATGGGATAATGTTTCCTTTCCTTATTTTTTAACCCTTAATGATATTTTTATACTCATACCAAGTTTTTTAAATTTTTTCCACAGGACATGAATATGAATAGGGTCAAGGATGGGATCAAGTAAAAGTCATGTTGTCTAAAACATAGATGTAGACATGTTTCTTTTTAAGAGTTTTTATTTTATGAAAAAAATGGATACTGAGTAGTAGTGTCTACATGTAATTTTCAAGTTGATACGTAATAATTATGGAATAATTACCTAAAACTCTAAACCTGAAAATATCCTTAATGTGAATTATTCATTTAATTCAAGATCATGTAATGTTTTAAGGATGGGTCTTTATAAAACATGTGTGAGAAACAAAGCGATTATTACCAAAAACATAACTTAAACTTGAAATTTTTAATAAGTGGGTAATATAAAGTTATATTTAAATCATATATGGTATTATATATATTAATATTGTTCCCTGAAATTTTTATAATACACTTATATTTATTTTATAGGAGGTTTTCATGAGTTCGACCAGAGTCATGATATATGGTAAGGGATTTCCATCCCACTTTCATTTTCCATGAGATACAAGCCATGTTCACAAAATATTTTTATATGTTATTCATATATTTCCCAAGGATGTATTTTATTAGTATTTTACTGAATTTTATTATATTTACATGTTCTTATTATTTGGTTTCTTTCATGGGGTATATAATTTGAGTAATTATAATGTGGTAAAGGGATTTGTAGTATCAATTTTATTTTGGTGAGACTTATTCTATGTAACCACTCATTTATTTTGTGTTGTTTATATTCTAAAAATTAAATTAATCTATGATACATATCCTTAATTTTATGGCCATTAATATATCTATTTTATGATCTCTATTTCAAGGGGTATATGCTTCAAAAGATACCAAATTTTTAATGAATTTTTTGTATCAATTTCTTTTCTTTAAGACACATGTTGTGTTATGCATATATATTATTTTACAAGGTCTATAAAATTACCTTTTAATGGTTTTATCATGAATATAATTAATTTAATGATATTAAATGTTTCATGTAATGGTATTCTCTACTCGGTTAGAAATCGGCATTTCTTCAAAACAATTTTTTCCAAAAATGTTTTAAAAATGTTTTAAATGTTATTTTATGAAATTTCAAGAAAAAATATTTAAAAAATATTTTAAATTGTTTTGAAAGTTTCCTTCATAAGTTTTCAATATCATGTTCAATGAATTTTGTTTCTAAATGTTTTATTATTTTTATAGTGTTTTTCAATGAATAAAGGATATTCTCCTCATGAATTATTTTCAAGTGATCCCAAAAAATTATTTTCAATATATGATAACATTATTTGATGTTACTTATAATTTAATTGGGAAATTTTTAAAAGGTATTATCCTTATAATACTTATGGTTGGGTTATGTTTATGATGGAATGTTGTTTTTGAAATCCATTTCATTCCCTAGGATCTAATATGATAAATGATTTATAGATCTACAGAAAATATGTATATATTTTTAATTTTTTATGGGTAGGACCTATATCACCCAACAATGTATTGGGTAATGATAAATGTTTTATGAGATCAAATGGTACACAAAATATCATCATATTCATGCAATAAGAGGGTATAGAGGAGGTCATCCAAAGCCCGCAACATCTGGGTACCCAGGAAGTAATCCTAAGACCATAACAAGAGGGTACATGAGAGGACATTATAATAATATATAAAGAGGTTACATAGGAGGTCATCCTATGCCCAAAACTAGAAGGTACATAGGAGTTCATCCCAATCTCGATGAAGGTACATGGGTTATTTTCCAAAGCCTACCATAATTTGAATGTCTTAGTAAGTATAATTGACATAAGATATTATAATATTATGTTTATACAAAAAATTCAACGTCTTGTTCCTTTTTTATACTCTCATGGCTCGGGTTATTTGATTATCTTATGACTCATGTTCCATGAAATTCCAATCTTTATTCCATGACACATGTATATGATCTTTGATATATTGGGTATGATCATCAAATGTTATGATAATGTTTTAATTCCCTTATTCTCATTCTATTCTTTCATATCTTCTATGTTGACTCTTATTGATCATATGAGCTCAAACATTTCTTATGTTTCTTTTCCTCTGGTTATAAAGAAATGTTTTTGGTAGGAATACTAAACGGTAAGATCTTTATGGGAGATGTCGAAGATCATTCAATAAATTAGAAGAATGCATTCTAGGTTTTCAAATGAACTAAACTAATATGGTCTTTGGGAATGTGTTTTATGTAATGTATGAAATATTCAACAAAACTGATGTAATTTATATGTACAACATTCATGGGTTATTAAAGTTGGCATCATAGAAAATTATTTTTTATCCTTTGGAGACTCAGATGAGAAATATTTATTGAGACCCTAAGGATATTTCTAAGGATAATTCATGGGATATCTCTAAGGATAACCCTATGGAGTTATAGATTTAAAATTATGTGTCATGATTTTTGAATCTTATAAGTTATTCTTCCAGATTATGTTTTTTCTGATATGATATGTGTTGCTTACACTATAATTTCATATCTTATTAAATAGTGGGAACAAGAAGGAACAGGGTTAACATTAATGTTTCAGATGTGGAAAGTATGGGATTTATGAAAATAGATTCCTTGAATGGTAATATCATGATGGTAATCAATAAATTGGTACACGTATTGGTTATACAATTTAGGTTAATGAAAACTTAAGCGAGATGTAAAAGGTATTGGAATTTCTAACAATATTTTTTACATTAAACATAAGAATCATGATTAGATTGAGGTTGAGGAACCTTTATACATGATTCATATTTCATATTCTAGAAAATAATAATATGATGAAGCTTGAGTAATGGTTTAAGAATAAAGATGTATTATTTATGTGTATATGTTTTGGAATTGAAATATTATGTCATAATAATAATGAAATATATAAATATTTTTAGTAAAAGTTTTCATGGAGGATTGAAAATGATACGTTGAATGGTGTTGAAGACTTAGAATTTTTATTTAATGAAAAGGTAATATTCATAGAAATCACAACATTGAGGGAAATAAAAACCCTATTATGTTCCTAATATCGAGAAAATGATGTTAGGATAAAGATGTGTGGGATATGAATATGTAAATTGGAGAGTATTGATTACCCTATAATATATTAAGGATTTGTTGAAAAATTTCTGTATGTTATCACAAGTAGAGTTTACAACATTTTTGTATGTAAGGAATTTGACCTATAATCTCTGGAATAATAAAGAATGCATGTTTTAAATAAGTATTTATTGTAATTGAAAAGTTTCAAGAGAATATATAATGAAGTTTTTCACGTGTTTGGTATATGAAAAAAAATATACTTTATGATATACATGCGATTAATTCTAATATTAATGGCCTTATTTCTAATGTTTTGGACTTTTAATCTTTTGGAAGGTTTATAAGGGTAATCATTTACAAAATTGTTTCTTTTTTAATTTGGATGGTCTTTTGGATAATAATTATTCTTAATATGGAGTTTAATGCTTATTAGATAGCTTGTTATAAACATTTTATTGTGATAATAACTAGAAACAAAAGTAATGACTTGTCATCCCATTATGAATCTTATGATCCACTAGTTCTTTAGGAATTACAGTTTCAACTTCATCATTTCATGGAGTAAGAGAATGAAGTAGAAATTGATCAAGGCACAACCATAGGGTGAGGTTATAATTATGATATGAAATAAAGTAATTATATCTTCTCATTAGATATTTAAATAAAAATCTATCCTATTATAATTATTTTTTATGATATTAATGATCTTTTTTAAAACAATTTGTTCTATGGTTTTTTGGACATTAACCTTATTATTAATATATTCTCTATCACTCTTCCTCAGAACTTGATAGTTATATTTTTCTTCCATGTATATTTTTTTAAATTACACTAATGGTGTCCTACGTGGAAACCTAGTTATGAGTAAATTTTAGTAACCAATAATTTTACAACATTCCCTTTTTAGAAATGATGTTTTAGTATTCATTTTTACAATGTGGGTTTGTATGAAATAAAAATTCAATAATTATAAATTTTATAACCCAGAGGAATTTTTTCGGTAAAATTAATTTTAAGGGGGGTAAAATATAATACCCCAAGATTTTTATGAGATATATTTTCTTAAAAAAATTAATTCTTTTATGTCTTCTGTTACCAGCAACACTGTCTTAGCTTGTGCCACACACAACAATGAGTTTCTATAAAACATATTATTTTTATTATAATTATTTAGACAATAAAATTATACCCTTGGAATTATAATGGATGGTACATACATTATTAACTAAAATATGATAAAATTGTTTACACTTGTATATATAATTATTTTTCTAATTAATTATTAATGAATATGAAACCCTTTTTTAAAAAAGAAAATGTTTTTCGAAAAAACAATTTAAATGTACACATAGGAGTTTTATACCAATAAATAAACAAATAAATCATGTTGAATTATATTAATGAAATAATATATAATATATTAAATTTAATTGTTAACATTCTCCTTATTTTTTCGATAAATTCTATATAAACACATCCAATTTTACGTACAAAATAAGTATTTTTCTAAAAAGGAAATTTGGACACCTTTTTATGGAACAAATGTTTTAATACTAAATTTTGACACATTTATAAATTATATTTGAATAATTAAACCTATTATTTTAAATAAGGATTTAAATATTTACTTTTGATGAGTTTTTGTTATTTTTCTGCTATGTTTCATGTTTTGAGGTATAGTGAAAAATATGGAAATTTAATTAAAAGAAGATTTTCCATATAAATAATTTGTAGTGTAAAATTATTTTATAATTTTTTTCAAAGTATAATTAGATAAAATTTATATAATTTAATCCATTTTATTTCATTTAATTAAATTTTACCTTGAAATTTGATATCAAAACATTTCAAATTTTTGAACATTTTTACTTTCAAAACGAGTTGTTACATCTCGTCTGCTGGATTAATTTTTAATTAATTTCTGAAAATTATATGAATTGAATTTATAAAAATATATTAAATATTTTTAATGTTACAAATTTATTAATTATTACCCTTTTATTTTTGTACAATATGAGTAACAACCTTAGTAATTTTTATTACATCACTTAAGGGTAAATCAAGTAATTAAGGCTAAAAAATTATATCATAAATATTATAAAACAGCCATAAATATTGTAAATGTTTTACTAGATGAGGTTAAAGCATCCATTAACACATAAGGATCATAATTTAATACATTAATGGACACTTCTCAATGATAAGGACTTGGATATTTGTGACACTTATGAAATTTTAAAAAAATATTATTTTATTAAATTATTTAGAATCAATTTAAATATTAAATAATTACAAAGGGAATGATATATGGTCTATAATATCATTAATTTTAAATTTAGGGTCCAATTTAAAAAATATATATTAAATTAAACCCTCTTAATTTTAAAAATTTTGTTACCAATAGTTAAAATTAAAATGGTTTATCTAAGGGTTGTTCAAAATTATAATGTCTAAAATAACACAATTGTTTTTATAAAATAAATTTTTGAGGATATTAAAACCTAATAAAATATTATCTTTGAATAAATTCACATTTTTTGGTATTTGGGTTGATATTTAATATATTATAAATTAAAATTTTGAGAAGTTCCAAATGTGCCCCTCCCCACTCTTATAAAAGGGAACTTATCCTTCAAATTTATTCAAATTTAATAACCTATTTAGAATAGAAAAAATCATTCCAAATTTCCTCCCAAATTTCCTTCCTTAATCATAGTATCATTACATTGGGTAAAAAGCCAACAAGAAAAGTCCTTTTGTGCTAATCAAATGGAGATACTGAAGGAAGAGGCAACATTCATCAATAAATGTTTTTTGATTTATTTCTTCATTAAAACCATTAGATTATTTATAACTAAAGTTTATATAATAACATAAGTATAATAAATATACTGATAAGTTTTTATATTATGTTTTATAACTAAAATCACACACATGTCCATCAAAGTGGACACCCAATCAACGTTCGTGCGTACGATGGACTACCACATCTCTAATTGATGTCACTCATTCCTCCATTTCCAATTATAACGGTTGGAAATAATGCTGCAATTTTTGTTTTTCTATGATATATATTATATTTATTATTTATTTATTCTTTTTAGTAATTATGTGTCATATAACTTCATATTTTCAATTTTTTGTAAATATGATATGTTCGTTTGTGGACATGTGGACTACCGCCTCTTCCAAGCGATGTGATTCGTTCATACATTAATTTGAATGTATTAAGGATGGAATTAGTGTAATTATATCATATATATTAAATAATAATGCTACTATAATTATATTACATATTTATACATATATTTAATTTACATTATTTCTTTGAATATGATATGAAATGGAAGTAGCATCCATTCGTACGTAGGACCTACTATTTTCATGAATGGTGTATTTAATTTTCAATTTATGTACTTTATAGATAAACATAAATACATATATAATGAATATATGTGCTATTTATGTTATTTTTATGTTTATGGAGATAATTAATTCATGATATAATTATGAGGACCAAGAATAACATGTCATAACATGTACGAGAAATAATGTAGTTATTACCCGAAACATGACATAAACTTTGAATTACAAATAAGATGGTAATATAAAGTTAAAATTAAATAATATATGTTATTATAAATGTAATAAATTTATAATAAACATATATTTATTATATTGGAGGTTTTCATCAGTACTACAATAGTCAATATATAAGGTAATAGATTTTTATATCACTTTTATTTTCTGTGAGATACAAGCCATATTGACCACATATTTATTATATGTGGTGTATATACTGGCCATGATTTTATTAAATGATTATTATCTAGAATATTATTGCAATTACATATCCATATATTATTTTTCTTTCTTGGGTCATATGATTCATCTATTGACAATGTTGTATGGGGATTTTAATTCCAACTTTTATTTTTGTGAGTCTTATATAGTATCACCACTCTTTTCTTTTGTGTGGTGTATATAATAATCATGACTATAATATATATTTCATATAATTAAATTTATGTGTATTTACATATCATTTTTATTATCTCTCTTTCATATTATATACTCTTAAAAAGATACCAAATTGGTAAGGGAAGTTTTGCCTCAATTTTCCTTCTTTGAGACACATGCTATGTTATAAACATATATTATTTTCCATGGTGTATGTACTAAATTTTGAGATGTTGTTTCATATAAAACCTTATTTTTATTTTGTTATATCTTTCATGTAATATTATCTTGTATTCAGTCAGAAATTTTCATTCCACTAAAACAATGTTTTATAAAAATGTTTTAAATTAGTTTAAATGATCTTTTATGACTTTTAAAGAAAAATTCTTTCCAATATGTTTAAAAGTGTTTTTAAATATTAATTTATAATTTTTCAAGATCATTTTCAATGGAAAATATTTTCAAAATGGTCCATGATTTAAATAGTGTTTTTAAGGAATAACGGATATTCTCCTAATGAATTATTTTCATGTGATCCCTCAAAATTATTTTCCATATTCAATAACATTCAATGATGTTACTTACCATTTAATGGGGATATTTTTTAAGGATACTATCCTTGTTATTCCTATGGCTGGGTTATGTTTATGATTGAATGATATTTAAAAAATCAATTTCTTTTCATGGGTTATATTATAATTGAATGATGTTTATAAAATCCATTTCATTCCAGGTGTTCTGATATGATGATTTATTTATGGCTATGTTGCACATATATATCGAGTTTCCATTAAGTTATGTGTGGGACATATATCTTCATCAAATTCATTGGGAAATGATTAATGTTCTATGATATCTAAAGGTACACAAGAGTTCATCCTAAGAACACAATAATAGGGTATGTGAGAGGTCATCCTATGTCTGGGACAAGAGGGTACATGAGAGGTCATCCTAATACAACAACAAGAGGGTACATGATAGGTTATCCTAATCCCACAACAAGAGGTTACACATGATGTAATCCTAATCCTGTAATAAGAGGGTACACAGGAGGTCATCCAAAGCCCAAAACTAAAAGGTATATGGGAGTTCATCCGAAGCCCGATGTAGGTACAAGTGTTATTATCACAATACTAACATACTACGAATGTATTGGTAGGTATAATTGACATAATATATTTTGAGCTTATGTGTAGGTCAAAATTCCATGTCTTATGCCATTGTTATACTCTTATGGCTCAGGTACTTTTATTAACATATGATTCATGCCTCATGAACTACTAATATTTATGCCATGACTCATGTATAAGATCTTTGATATGCATGGAATGATCATCAAATGTTATGATCATGTTCTGCATACATAACTTCTATGTTTACCCTTACTGAGAATCTGAGCGCACCCTTTTCATATGTTTCATTTCCCCATGTAATAAAAAATGGTTTTTGGAAGGAATACTAAAGCGGAAGATATTTATGGGAATTTTGTTTTGATCATTCACTAAATTAAAAGAACTTTTTCAATGTTTCCAAAGGAACAAAACTAGTACGGTATTTGGGCATGTGTTTTGTGTAATGTATGAAATATTTTGAAAAACTTATGCAATATTTATTTACGTCAATCCTAGAATGTTATACAAATGATTTGAGAAACCATTCAATAACCATGAAACTAAACTCTCTAAAAATGATTAATCCTCTCACAATCTTGTCTCATGGTTCCCACTAACTATAAACAATCCATGCACATTGTCCCAAAAACCATCCAAAGGCTACTTGGTTACTACATACCCTTACTTATTTTGGGTCAAATCATGTAGAGACTTTGTAAGAAAAACCATTTAAGAACAAAATCAATTTGAAACAACCTCTTCCTCCACCAGTCAGATGGTTTCTTCCCAAATCGTGCACATTAACCATGCATAAGGCCAAAAACATCCCAAAAACTCCAAAACTACATCATTATCACCATTAAATAAACCCAAATCTCCACCAAAAAGATTAAATTCCATGAAATAACTAAATATTAATTAAATAAATGAAAATAAGTTTCGTTTTGTGACAATTATCCCAACAAAAAACGAATTCTTCCCCTAGAAATTCACCTAGCCAATAAGGAAAACACATTTAACAAAAAACTAAATGAGGTCAAATGAAGCTATGAACCATAGTGTTATCTTTATACTCCAAAATTATCACTGGAAAAACATTATATGAAACCAAAATAAGATCTATAGTGTGTCTCCCCACAATTTAAAATTCGTCCTATATGAACCAACAACCAACACAATGGGAACCCAATGAAAGTTGCTCAAACCAAACATTGGTACAAACCACAATTCATAATTTATACAAGAAACAAACATATCCAAAATAAGAAAAACCCAAAACAAAAACTGATCCACCAAAGGCTAAACACACAAGTTTCATAATACAATATGAAATAAAAAACTATTATAAAAAGAGGTTACTAATCTTTTCACTACAAAAGGAACTTTCAAAAACAAAGAAAACTACAATAGGTAATCTTAAACCATCAACACTCCAAAATTTGTGAGAATGGTTGGACTAGAAATCACCTCTATAATAAGAAAATTCTTAATATGTGAAAATATTCTCTTCAAGGCCTATGGGTAGTGCCATAGTTTCTTAAAGCATCAACTACCTATCCACTAGGAGCTGAAATACCCTAATTTAGACTTTATATTTTGGTGGAACAACTTGAAAAACTTCTCTAGATGACCCGTGCAACCACATTACTGACATGTCGTTAGAGGATTTTGACAAGATGACTTCGAGTGCCTAAAATGACCACACTAGAAGTACACGATTGGGTGGTATGATGAAAGGGAACGAGGAAATAACATGGGAGACTTCTCAATAATTGGTTCCAATTATAAAAAAATTCTCCAAATGGAAAACCTTTATGATTTCTAAGTTAAATAGGACTGGAAACCCCTAAATAATTCAATCTCAGAACCATCTCATCTATAAATGCCTCTCTTAAAAGATTCTCAATCAATACATCCCTAGATAAGAGGAATTGATCCTTAACCTCTAGAAGAAGGCCCACAAAAAATATGGGATGTTTCAATAAATCCTTTGATTCAATATACAATGAAATAGAAATTATATCATTAAAATGTTCAACATAAGCCTTCACCATATGTTGAAAATGATAAATTTCCAAGAGATTCACTACTTTACTCACCTTCATATCCTCAATCATAAACAATTTGATGAAAATGGTCATAATGACTTAAAAATACATCAAAACATGTAACAAATATTTTCAACTTCCACCAGTCCAAAATGGTTCCCTCGAATGAATCTAAAAATTCTCACACCCTCATAGCTTTAATAGTTCCAAGAGGCATGAAATTTTTTACTTATTTAATATAAACTACATACTCTTACAATCCATAACAACAATAGAAAATGAGAACCAATTAATATTATCCTAACTCTGAGAACCTATAAGGAGTATGGTTTAAAGACCCTTGTTTTAGAATCGAATAAATATAAATTTGATTTTGATTTTGTGCATTTCCTGGATGGGATTTTTTTAAATGAACATTAAAACATAGTTTTGAATGTTTTTATTCTTCAAAGTGTAGTCTTTGGACTTTGGTAAACGTTTGATAGTTTCCTTTAAGGTAAAGTTGGTTTTAATATGCATGATATCTTGGAAACCCCATGTTTAGAGGGTCTACACAGGGTGAATGATTTATTTGAAACCATTAGCCCCAATAGAAAATTGTGTGGTCCTAATCATGGGAGAACATGTTACCCACATTGTAGAGCCATGGTTTTTCCAAAATTGTGCACCTCTACCTCATGTTTAGTGCTAATTAGGTATTACCTAAATCAATAAAAAAGGTAGTACCTAATCACTATTCATTTCTCGGTTTTTTCATAGTTAGGATAACCGTGCTGGAAAAACCGTGCAAGGTGGATTCCCAAGAAGAGGGTGTTACACGGTTGATACACAGTTGGTCTAATCATGTGACAAAAACTGTGTAGTATGATTTTTAAGGAAATTAAATTAAATTAAATTAAATTTAAAATGTAAATAAATTAAATAGAAAATAAAAATATCGATTTTTTTTAATAATAATAATAATAAAAATTATATTGTTATTATTATTATCTTAGTTTTTTAAAGATCCAAGGGGGTCCATCCTTCATTACCTATGCATGACACCCCTGGAGCTCTCGACCTCATGTAACCCCCTCTCGGCTACACTTTGATGTCCAATTTCAACTATATTATCATTGATTTATTGTTAAATCCTTCTAGGTTAGACCCTTAGCTCCCTACTGTTCCCTTTGGTTGTGGTTTTTCTTCTCCTAGTTGCTCGATTTGTGTTTGGATGAACCCAAGGGTTGGGGTTAACCATACTTTTGTGTTTTCATCCATTGTTTGGGTGTGTGGTGTATCTCTCGTGACCTCTTCATGCATGACTCAATGTTCTTCACTGAAGGCGAGGTTCTTCGATCCATTTTATTTTTCTTGTCACTGCATGAGGTAGTGTTTCTATTCCACTTCCTTGTTTAGACCAATTTAATTTGGGGCCTTTTAGTTTTTTTGAGTTCCTAGTATTTATTTGCAGTGAAATTGGTTATCCTTGACACAAGTTCGAGTCTCTAGAGTCAAAGGAGACTTACCACATATGTATAGGTAAACATGTATAAATATGTAAGTTCCCCCATTATATATATATTCACCCATGTAAGTGAATATATGTATATATATAGGGCTAGGTTTTCTTCTGTATATATATATATATATATATATATATAATGCATATATGTGTTTGAGTGTAAATGGTTTTGTGCATATATAATCATATATGTATGGATCCCCTTGTACATATTCATGTCCATGAAAAAATGAACATAGTGGCTAGATGTCCTTTTTTATATGTGTAGGATAATATACCCCTAGGAGGGGAGGATAAGATTTAAGTGGTCACCGATGAAAGCGTTAAGTGCCAAAGTGTTCATATTGGCCATATTCTTCTTGAGGTTGGGTTCCTTTGTTATTCCTATTTTTTTATGTTTTTTGATTATGCCTTATATCATGTGAAATACATATTTTGCAAGTTGTTAAATTATTTATGAATGCATTTCCTTCTTTTATGCCTCACTTAGCACCAATACATTGTGTCGTATACTATATACCTTACAACTTGAGATGAAAATGAACTCTTTAATTGAATAAAATTATTTGTTTTAAACAATTTCATATTTTATAATGAAACCCACAAATTATGTTCACTATCCTTAGTTGATAAAATATATATGCACTTCCTTGTAGTTTTGTGTGTATTCTTTGGCTTGGTGCCTATTGTCTTTGAAAGTATTCAATAGTTGGTTGGCTTGAGATTCAAGCCTATCACCTTATATTTGAATGCTTATTCATGAAGCTTCATCTTAGGGGTCACATAATTTATTTTCATTTTTTATGAACATTTGTTGGTTGGATTGAGATGAATCCCATACTTAGAAAAAAAAATTAGCTTTAATTATTTAAATTTCATTGATGGCATGTGATTAGAGGCGTGTTTATTCCATGTGCACTTTCTAGTATTCCATGGAGTATTTTTAAGAAATGTTTCCTAATGATTATATAATGAAACATAAATCTTATGCTTTGTGATTAATTCCTTATGCCATTTAATAGTTTATTTGTGATACATGAATCACTTGTTAGCTTTTTTTCATGAGATGTTTAGTTAATGTAATGATGTTATATATGTATTCCATCCTTGGTGATATGCCTTATTTGAAATGGCTATCTTGATACCAGATGAGATAGAACATGAGTACTGTATAGAGGATTCATGGATGGACTCACCATGCTCATTTTATTAAAACTCATCACACATGGGACGATGCTTTGGATTTAAATGAAAGGTTTTCTAGTGTAGTTTCTTATACTGTCGAGTGATAACAGTTCCCTAGGGGAAAAACTTTGGATGGACCCATTGGAAAGATGGATATTCCATTCTATTGGTGACACTCAATCCCCTTTGTGAGATACATGGGACATAATAGAGTCACCACAAATCGAGTGATATAAGGGACATCATATGGGTTTCGTTGGATGTACTCGGTGGTATTGTATTATATTCGATGTTCCTGTAGAGACCCTTGGGATTCTTTTAGATCACCTTAAATGGGATCAGGACTCCTCCATTGGATTTGACGGATTGAATGATTGTTTTTTCATATGATATCAATCATTTATTATTATAATTATCTTTATTTATGAACTTTTCATGCTTCTACCATTCTTTAGAAGCATACTTGTAAGATTTTATGTGACTTATACCCGAAGATGAAGCACAATCATGGGGGTAAAGCTTATTTTTTTCCTTTTTTCGTTATCCCCTGTATACATAAAATTTATTGAACATATACCTTATTCATACGTTTAGATTAGGCCAATGAAGGTGATAAGGGATGGGTGTCTGTATGGGAACCCAGATCAAGTGTTATTATTTAATTTGTTTATTAATCTACATTTCTATATATTGTCACATTGCTTATTTTGTTATTTCATGAGATATATTTCCAAATACACCATGTGTTCCTACCTACTGATATTTATATCCCAGACAGTGTTCATGACACCATTGCACTGGGGTACCTGAGTAGTCTTATATTCCATTCGTTCTTTGGATTGATTTTTATGTTGTTCTATATACTTAGAAGAAAGGGATCATAGGAGTGTGCTAGTAATAATGAAGCTCATAGAGATAGTATTGGGAAGTTATTATTTTATTACATTATATTTATATGTTGGAATTTTGTTTCTAGTACCTGTATCTTCATCTATCAAACATGAATCATTATATAGTTGGATTTGGTTGCTTCTACACAGTTATTATATTATTATTCAACTTTTTTCTTTCTTTATTATTACTTCTACTACTGTTTTTTAGTTTAATATTATTATATCATTGTGAGACTATATACTAAAGGGTATATTCTCCCCACCGTACCATCAATATATCCTCTCTTGCATCCTTTAGCGTATGGAGAGGTGCTCTTGAGGCCTTGTGGTGATCGGTCTGGCTACAAGTTTAGTGGTTAGTCGGGTTAAGATGTTAAAAATTTGTATCATAGTTTATTTTTTTACCTTTTATTACTATTTGGGATGGTATACAAGAGGCTAAGAATGTTTCAATTCTTGGTAAATAGTTATTCTTGGGACTGCTAACCCCACGTGTAGGAAGTGACCAAGTCTTCAAGGCTAGGATTGTTGTTCATGCAATTTGTTATTATAGTTGACATGATTTCTCCTTGAATTATTAGCATTTTTTCCATAGCATAATTATATATTGAGTCTGTGTATTTTTCCATTATCCTAGAAATATAAGGAAGTAAGCTGACTTGCATCGTTATAGGCAAATAGAAATTCACATTCCTTGTAAATTTCATGCCATGTACTTGCATATGTAGGTTGTTTTCATGTTTGGAATTGTTTTCCTTGAGTGTATTCCATTACTTGAGGTTGTTAGAATTCTTATAATATTCCATGTTAGGTATTTTGAAAACATTCTTAGTTTTTTTCCTTTTTAGGTATTTATTTTTCATGGTTGTATATATAACATGCTTGGGTGTTCTATTTTAGCATATTCCCCTTGATTCGGAGTTTATATTCCATTATTTGATTCCATTTCTTTCTTCCTTATGTTTATTTAATTATGTAATTATTTTTTTTGATAAATCTAAAAGGATTCAGGGGATAAATACATATGTTGTAGTTAAATGGGAACTAGTTTTCAGTTGTAAGGTGTATGGGAACATTATAATTATGAAAAGATAACTAAAATTATTGAACCATTATTTTGAGATTTGTAAATATAGTTATGTATTGTTGTTAAAAATTTAAAAGTTGATAAAGGTAAAATTTTCACGTAGTATAATTTAAAAGTAAATCAGATCCAAATCCCAAACTATAATGTGTGTGGGTACTTTATAGGTTGGTAGATGGCCATCCACATAATTTAACCATAATATATATCCTTGTTGTGGTTGAAATTATTATAGGTGTGAAATCTATTTAATTTGAATCTGAAATGAATTGGTTAACTTCTAAAATGCACAATTGGACCCAATAGGTGGGTTGGGTCATGTTTCTTATGAGATGACCCATTTATGTGTTTTAAAAATTTTATTAAATTAAGAAACTGCTATTGGGTTGTTTTCTGAAGATCTCTGAATGGCTTAGTGGGAACCTCATAGGTCCGCTCATATTAAAAAATGGATTTTATATGATAAGTAACATACATAATATGGGATGTAAATAAATGTAAAAGGTTTTAAAAGTATGTTTTATGAGACTCTACTTTTTTTCTTTTCCTTTTTCCATGTTTTTAGGTTTAAAAATTAGTACTTCATTTTTTATAAAATAATATAAAATGATTAAAGGTTTAAATTGTAATAAGACAAATTATTTTAAAATTAAAAATTTAATAGAGTCTTGTATTTAGAACCCTTATATAAGGGTAGTTTTATCTTATCTTTGTGTTCTATGGAACATAAGCAAGAGCATTTTTCATTGGCCTTATTATTTTTAAAAATGGCTTAGATGTTCCTCATGCTTGATCAACTACATCAGAGGTCATTTGACCCCTTTATGCCCTCATAGATGGATGACTTGGTACATAGTTATTTGTGTCATTTCTCTTATTTATGCCATTGTATACTTGAACTCATAGGGTTGAAATCCTATGTATAACATCCTAGATATTCCTTTTTCTTCTAAAACTAAGTGGTCGTATGCGTTTACATACACAGTTCCCATTGAGTGTTATGTGTTGTAATGAACAGGTTGAGTTCAATGTAATCATCAAGCCTTGTTTTGTTTAGTACATTATTGGGTCATATACATATTAAAGTGACATGAGAGTTAAGGAATCAATTCATCCCAATGCTTGGGATGACTTTCCTGGAAGATTGGTTGTTTTGACCTACCGATTGGGTTGGTTTTGGATCTCCTGACCAAGTGCAAGGATTTTTGTGAGCATGTATGGGAGGAGCATCACATGTGTGTATGAGATAAATCTAATCTAGTTAACTTATGAGTGGTTGGTTTGTTTCTTATTTATATGTATAGGACACTCCTATGTTATGTATTATCACATTAGTTATGCTTAATATGTTCCATTCCAATTGGAAGGAGAACAACCAAGAAGTTTAATTTGGAAATGGTCAGTTTTTCTTGAATGAATTTGAGGCTTTCAAGTTTCAAATCATGTAAGTTCCTTCTCTGTATCTCAACATTTATATGGTGGGTTTTATCAAACATTTGGGAAACACTGTTAGTCTCAACTATAATTTGGTGGTAAATATTTAATGATCATGTGATGCCTCAGGTGGTGAAGGCTTCTGATTAGTTATGTCGATGCATCGACAAGTGGAGGAAAGATTCTTTTAAAAGAGGTTCACATAGATTTGTTCAACCATTTTTTATTCTTGGGATTCCTATTAGAGTAATATTTTAAAATATATTAGAATTTCCCCTCTCTGGACATCATCCCTGATGCACTAGGAGAGCATCGTGGTTACACCACGCTATGTTTTAAAAGTTGTTGATTGTTGAGTAATATTTATTGGTGTTTCATGATGATGCATGGTTATTTTCAAGGATTGGTTAGTCTTGAGTGACCTATGGGTTCCCAATTAGGAACACCTTTAGAAGACTCTTAGACACCAGCTATCATGTTCTGACATGAATGCCAGGCATATGCCATATTGGGATCAATCAACGATATGAAGTGGATGTACGGGCCTTGTTCCAATGTCTCGCTTATAAACGTGAAGTGTGGAATACCATGGGATAGTTAATCAACTCTAACTATTTGAATATGAGGTTACTATATACTATTTTTCTAGCTCGGAGGAGATGTTTAAAGAGTAACAATTCTAGAGGGATAGATTTGGGTTATGCCTCACGTTCATGCTGAGGAATGACATTTTAAATGGTCATGTGATGTTTTGACTGAGGAACATCACTGGAAGTTGGGTATGAGTTTTGGTGAATGTGTTAAGAAAAAATGCATGATGCCTTTGAGGAAGGATTTTCAGTTTTATCTAGGATTCAGCATCCATCTATGTCGGGCTTTGTGTGAGATGTTCACCCGAAGGTGGATCGACTTGTTAACTCTTCTTGTCCAGTGACTATGGTTAGAAGGAACTATTTTAAGCATTCCATCAGGTTATGGAGGGTGTAGTTTAAATAAGTTTGGGAATGTATTTCAAGGAAGGCGCGAGGAACAAGATTTATTTAGGTCAATTAGATTTTGACCATTTCATTATAATGAGTTCTATGATAGTGGCACATATTTAATCAGGTTCTCCTAGTTAATGGAATCCATCCAAGAGCATTACCAGAATTCTCAGAGGCATGCCTTGTAAGGAAATTCTAAAGGTTTAGGTACCATAGTTCAGAATTCTTCCCTTATGATGATAAATCATAAGATGTGGATCACCTTTGGCCATATTTTAAACAATACAATGACGCAATTGTTTCTATAGTTAAAATGGATTGAGTAAGCACTCTCTTAGTGTTTTAGTTGTAAAATGGGCATTGGATTCAACTTTTATGGCTTATGAGCCATGTGAATAAATGAATGCAAGAAGGTGCATTGGGAATTTGAAAACTCAACATGACTCTTTGAATGAGACATCGGGACCCTTTTTGGTCAATTGATGTTTTATTGTTTCCTAAGGAATCTTAGGGATAAGAAGTTCTAATGTGGGGATGTTGTAATGACCTGTTATTTGTTGAACCTGATGAAAATCCAAAGGAATTTGAATTTTTACGTTTATTGGATGATATATTTTCTCAACCTAGCTTAGAAAATAAATAATTAAAGTCATAACACTTCAATGTGTTGTCTTTAGAAATAGATAAAGGCCCAAGAGGTCCCTCATTGGTCTTTCCATGATTTGGAAGCACAACGTCATGCCCTAGGTACATGGTTTTTCAGAAATACTGAAAATCCAAAATAAAATGGTGTGTTTTTAATAAAGGGATCAGATGTACCCCCCATGGGACGCACATGGTTTTTCTAAACCATTCACCTCGACTTCATGGTTAGTGCCAATTATACAGTGAAAAACCTCTATTCAACATGTGGTTTATGCACGGTTATTCTAACCATGTGGGATAAATCTTACGATGTGGATTCCCAAGAAGATGGTTCCACACAGTTGGTGCACTATTTTTCTAACTATTCTACACAAACAATGTGGTATATTATTAAGGAAATTAAAATAAATTAATTTAAATTTAAAATGAAGATAAATTAAGTTGATATAAATGGGGGAAAACTAGAGAAACTTTTAAATAATAATAATAATATTGTTGTGATGATGATGATGATGACGATGAATATTATTATTAGAATCACCATTATTAGGTTAGGTTTTTAGAAAATGGAAGCGTTATCACCCAACATACCTGCACGCGACACCCCCAAGACCTCTCAACCTCACAAAACCCCTTGCCTCAGCTCCTCTTTGATGGCTGATTTCAAACAGATTTCCATTGGTGTCTTGTTTGAACCTTTGAGGTAAGGCCCTTGGCTCCCACCTATTCCCTTAGTTTTTTTCTTCTAATCATCTTCTGATTTCAGTTTTTACATACCCTAGTGTTGGGGTTAAGCAGTTTGTTGGTTTCTCTTCCATACTTAGGGTATTCAGTGTGTCTCCCAATACCTCTTCATGTGTGTTTCATTGTTCTCCGCTGAATTATAGGCTCTTTAGTACATTTTAGTTTTCCATCGCCTCACAAGGTAGGTTTTTTCTTCCACCACCTTGCCTAGTCCAATTTAATTTGGGATCTTCTAGTTTTTTGAGTTCCTAGTATTTATTTATAGTGGATTTGGTCATCCATGATGTGGGTTCGAGTTTCCATAGTAAAAGGCGACTTACATCATATATATATGTATGAATATATATATATATATATATATATATATAAGTTCACTCATTATATGTATATTCACCCATGGCAGTGAATATAAATATATAGGGGTAGGTGTGCTTATGTTTATATATATGAAAAATGCATATGTGTGTGAGTTTAAATGGGTATATGCATATTTAAGCATATATGCATGGATCCCCATATACATATTCATGGTTAAGATAATATGTACATAGTGGCTATACATATTTATGTATATGAGAAGGTAAATATGTTCGGAGGTGGAAAGGAGCAGCTTTGAGTGGTCACTGATTAAAGAATCAAGTTCCAAATTTTTTTCCTTTACCTTCTTCTACTTGATCTAGGATTACATTCTTATTTTTGTTTTATGTCTTTTTTTTATTCCTTATATCACAAGACATCCATATTTTTCAAGTTTTCAAATTATTTATGAATGTTATTCAATACTTTTATGTCTCACGTATCACCCTTACATTTTTCCATATGCTATATAACTTAATCCTTGAGGTGAAATTTTCCTCTTTAATTAAATGAAATGAATTGAATAAAACAATGTCATGTTTTCTAACAAAACCCCTCAATGGGGTTCACTATCCTCAACTGAAAAATTAGGTAATGCACTGTCTCGTATTTTTGTGCTTATGCTTAGGGTTAATGACTATTGTCTTTTTCCATATTCCATAGTTGGTTATCTTGAATGTCACACCTCTCACCTAATATTTGAATTATTATTCTTTCTAATTCATATTTGGTGTCACATGATTTATTTTAAATTGTTATGCATGTGGGTTAGTTTGATTGTGTTGAATTCCTATCTTGGAGAATCTTGTTCACTTGAATTATTTAAATTTCATTGATGACATGTGAAGAGAGGCGTGTTAATTCCATGTTCCAATGATTTTATTCCATCAATTAGGATGACAGAATGTTTCAAAATGATCATATACAATATCCTAGTTATTAATATTTGTAATTAATTCTTAATTAATTTTTATAGTTTATTTTTGATACCAAAATAGCTTGTTAGATTTTGGAATGAGATGTTTACTTAATGGTATGTTGTTATACAAGTATACATTTTCTTGGTGATATGCCTTGTATGATATGGCTCACTTGATATGGGCCATAAGTGAACATGGGTTCTATATTGATGACTCATGGATGGAATCACTATGCTCATCAAGTTACTATTAAATGTGTTGGGGTGATGCTTTGGATTTCTAGGAAAGGTATGCATAAGTGGTTTCTTATAATCCCAAGTGATACTAGTTTCCTAGGGGAGAAACCATGGGCAAATCTATTGGAAAGATGCATACACCATGCCTTGAGTAATACTCTATTACCCATGTGAGATATCGGGAAGAAATCAATGTCAACATGACTCAAGTGATATAAGGGATGTCCTATGGATCACCTTGGATGGACTCAGTGGTATTGGATTGTATTAGATATTCTTGTAGCAACACTTGGGATTATTTTAGATCACCTTGGATGGGATCGAGAATCCTCTACTAGATTTGATGGATTGAATGATTGTTTGTTCATATGAGATGCATCCTTTATTATTATCTTTATCTTTATTATGCAATTGTGATGCTTATCCCATGCTTTAATAGAATAATTATAGGATGAAATGTAAATTAAACCCAAAACTGAAGCACAATCTTGGGGGTATACCGTCTTGTTCTTCCTTGTTTACATTGGCCCATATTTAAAAATTATTGAATGTATAGGTACCCTATTATAAATTATGAATTAGGCCATAGTTGGTGATAAGGGATGGGTTGATGTTTGTGAACCCGGACCAAGTGTTTCCATCTAATTTATTTACTACTATGCACTGTTATTTATTAGCACACTGCTTATTTGTTTATTGCATGAGATGGATTGGACTAGACCCTATGGGAGACGATCTACTGAGATTTAAATCTCACACCCTACTCGGGCCTCCATTTCATTTGGGTACATGAGTAGTCCTACATGCTTGTAGGTCTTTGGTTTTAATTATTGTACCGTTCTGCGTACTTGGGAGCTACAAAGCACATGACTGAGAAAGTACTCAAGATTATAATGGGGTTAGTCGAGGGAATTTATTCTTTAATAATATTGTATTATTATTTGTAATTCTCACTTATATTAATTGTAACATCATCTATCTTAAATTAACCATTGTATAATAGGACTTGGAATCTTTTAATAAGTTATTATATTATTCCTCCACTATTGTTCTTTATTTATTATTACTACTACTGATATTGTTTACTATTTTAATATTATTATACTACTGTGAGACTCTATTCTAGAGGGTATAGTCTCCCCACAATACCTTCAATAGACCATAATTTCTAGTCGGCATCCCCAGGAATATGGGGAGACACGCATGAGGAGATGTGGTGATAAACCTGGCTACTGGTTTAGTGGTCAGACGGGTCGAGACGTTACATCTGGGTAGGTCCAATGACTAGAAGAGACTCACTGTAAATATTTTATATCATTCTGAATGGTATATTCAATTTCACATGAAAACCTAAAACTAAATCATCATCATGCTAAAATTCAACAAAAAGAACACCCCAAGCTAGAATACCTCACCAATTAACTAAAACTTACAAAACTAAACTAAATACCCATTTTCAAAAACAACCATATTTGTTACAAAATTGAAAATCACTTTATTAAAAGTTCAATTTTATAATACCAGATCCATATTCCAAATCCAATTTAAACACCAAATCCCACTTTTAGAAAAAACTCATGCCTCAAAATCATTTTCCCTTTGAAAACCCTGTTTCCATAACACACTTTTAATTTAAAATCCACTAACAATGACCAAAATCTAACTAATGAATATATCACATGGAATCTCTAGAAATAATGAACTAGTCACCATGCACAACTTGACCACATCGTTTAGAAGACCGCGTGAAAAGCATGCACTGATCATTGGAAGTATCATGAACCATGAATTGGGCCCCACATAGGTTGTTATTCTAAACTAGAACATCGTTTAACACCACCCCCCTTCAATTGAAATTCTAAAAATTAGAAGCCCAACTGGCCAAGTAAGACACCAACAACATAATCCTAAAATTAAAATAAAAAAATAAACCCATAATCCCATGGAAACTCGAGGATCAGAATGAGTAAGAGTTTGAAATTAACTTACCACCCTACCTCTCATGTTCTGAAAGTCCTATCTCAAGTGTACCTAACAACTCAAATAATAAGAGATCCTTTAATACCATTTTTTCATGAACCAACCTCGGGAAACCCCGAAATCGTCACCCGGGTTGGGCCATGAAAAGGCCCTAGAGGAATTTATGATCCTCATGATCTAGAATCTATTTCAGGCATAAAATGTTATACAAATTGGGAATGATTTATCCCATAATAAGAAGTTATAACTTATGTAAGATTAAGTACTCAACCTAAAAAAGGATAATGCACAAATCAGTAAATGAAATAAATAGATAACATATCTAGATAAAACAATTGTAAAAAACTAAAACAAGACCAAGACTAAACCAGTACCGAAAAATATCTCTATGTAACCTCATGGTCACCAGCATCCATTAAAACAACTCAATCCATAGGTAGAAATAAACAAAAGCTAAACTTGTAATACAGCTTGGGTCTATCGATGTCGAGTGGTATAAGTAGGGTGTGAGTATAAAAGAACTGTATTGGTAGGCACCATATAAGCTATATATTTACTTTCTCAAAATAGTCTATAAACACTAGTTTTGCGATATTGAGAGAAAATAAGGTTTTTATCATTTTAAGAGAAAAAATGACTTTAATTTTAGAAAACGTTTGAAAACCAAGTGATAAGATGAAAATGACACCCAAAAAATTCATGATTTAAAGGAAAATGTTCAGCTCAGATCAAGAAACATAGTATTTCAAACAATACCAGAAATAAAGGGAAATATTCCACGTGAAAGAAAATAAATACCAAAATGTAAATTAACCAATGTTTTTTAAAATGTAATTGGAATATAGAGATAAGTAATCACAAGAGTTTATTAAACATCCCTAGAATCTATCCATGGACATAATCGGTTCGAACCCACCTTCTGGAATATCATGCACCTCCAAAGTCAATAACCAACCTAGATTCCTTAAACTCTCCTCACTAGTGGAAAACCAAAAACAGACTACCCTATTTCTATAGGATTATAATATGTATAAATGGGACTAGAAATCATTCATCACCAAACCCTCTATATGACATAAATGAATCCCATGATAATAGTATAAAGGATAATGAGGAGTTCATTACATGTTTGGAATTAATCATAACTCACATATACAACACCATTCATTCCATTCTCAATCCCCCACACCATCTATGAAAAGGGACTCTCATCAGAAGGGTGACTATAGGGGTTCCCATCTTACAAAGAACCATTCAAAATTAACAACATAGCCTACACATAATATTAATTTGAAACTAATTTCCATAGAATTGTGAAGTACCAACCAGGACATATCATTTGGGAATCCAAAACAACTTCAAATGAGGATACCTTTCATTGCAAAACCATTTCCAAAATCATAGTGAAAATTTTATTCATACTTGGATGGTTCCAAATGGGGAATTTATGTCTTGAGGTTACCAATAATGTTTCAATTTTCCAAATAAGAAAAGATTTAAGAAAGAAATTTGGAAATCTTATTTTGAGTTATTTGGGAACCAAAATGAAATTTGTAAAACATATAGCGATTTTGATGAACATTTTGAGAAAATGTAGAAATAGAAGAAGAGGGGAGGAAGAATGTTTAATAAAAGAAACAATTATATCACAAAAGAAACTTTATGGAATTTACTTTTATATAAAAGATCCTATCTATATATTGACCCATGCATAAATGGATGTAACAATATTCTCCATAATATATATGGATAACTATAATAGAGTATAAGGGGCTAATAAATTAGAAAAAGGAGTGTCACATAATAATAGAAGAGTTTACACTAAAGAAATAATCCATGGGGAATATCTAAAACCATCCAATCCACAATTCCACATATAACTCAATTTTACCAAAGCTCAAACAAGAACACACACATTTTCAAAATTTTCAAATCCAATTTAAAGACACCTATGTATTTTACCAAAATCCTTAAATACGTACATATATAGATATAAATATTATTATTGAAATCCTTTGTATGTAAGGACCTAGACTTTTGAAATGATATTTGTTTCAAGACTAAATTTTGTTACATGTTATATAATATTATAAATATAAAAAATAAAGAGGAACCAATAAAGATTATATCATTAGTAAATAACATTATATTAGTTATCTATGAAACTGATTAAAATTAAAAACATTACCACTAGAAAAAAAATTTAGAATAGAAAATATAAAATAGAAAAATAAGGATAACCTAAATCTACTAGAATCACCACCCCCAACTTAAATTCTATATAAATAAAAAAAATATTAGTAAACCAATTGACATACTATGAGAATAGAAATATAAACTTAAGATAATTTTATGTTAATTATGAGGGATAGAATGTAGTGGTATTTATATGGTGTGAAGAGAAATGTGAATCTTGGGATTTGATCATTATATGATTGTTGGTCAGTATGACCATTGGAAACAATACCATTGGTTGATAATTTACCATTACAATTACTATTTATAGGTAGTAACTAAATAATATAATTTATATAGAAAGGAGAATCAATGGCCTCAACCAGTATAGTCATGTCGTTTGAACCCCATTTGTCTGAATGTAGGAGGGAAATATCATCAATGGAGTTCTCCTTTGACAAAGACCACGACGAAAATCAAAAATTGAACCTTAAATAAATTCTACCACATGATAATTTGATGTTAGTTGAGATTACCACTCGAATGATATTAGTTGATACACCCAATGAAACTACCACCATCACACACCTTACCCTTAAGGAATATTCAAGTGTAATAAGGGATTTTAAGTCCTAACTATAGTCATATAATTTGTAAATTATTTTGTATAAAAAATTCATTCTAAAAATTCCTACTAATAATTTTTTCTTAATTAAATATATGTTTTATTGAGATGAATTTGATAATTTTATTTTTTAACACATTAAAACAAAATTTTATTTTTCTAGAAAATTTATATAATTTTTATAATAAAACAATTTATTCTTAATAGTATCTGTTTTAATTAAATTTCCTTTTATAACACTTTTATTTAAATAATAAAAGATAAAATATTATTATAAAGGCCTAAGAAATTTTTTAAGTGTCGAAATATTATTATGCCTTAAGAACCACTATTTTTGAACAAATAAATATTTTTATATTTAAAAGTTAAATTTTCATATTTAGAGAACTTTTATGATAACATTAATATAATTTTTGAAGTAATACTTTGAAATTAGGTTAGAGATAATTTATGGGAATTTTCTAAAATAATTTATTTTTTCATGAATAGTAAAAATATAGTTTTAGAGTTTTGTATATTTTATGACTTCATATTTATGTCATAATAATGAAATAATTAATTAAATACAATAGATGACCTAAAATTTCTCATTTTATTAAAATTATCATTTTTAATAGATTTTACTCAACTTTAAGAACTATAAGTTTCTTTCCAAAGTCTAAAAAAGTTTGATTTATTAAAACATTACTTTGTGGAGTCATTACTTTTCAATGCCAAACACTGTATTAAATAATGTTTTTTGGTTTTGGACAATTATATAATCATATAATGTGACCCAAAGTTTAAAAACCATGAGAATAAATGATGGTTATTCCTTTTTTTTATTTTCCACCACCTATTTTTCCAGGACCTATATTTGGAAATTATTAAACAAGTCCTCCACTTCTCCTATAAATAAACACCCATTTATACTTTTAAATTAACTCCCAATATATCCTCTATTAATTTCTAGTGATTTTTATTCCCAAGGAGTCCCCCAATGTTTACTCAATCCCCCAAGGTTCTGTCTTCATGTTTTAGGAACAAATCTTCAAGGTAAGGGAAATATCCACTTCTCTTTTCTATTCAAGAGTCCTTTTGTGGTATGTCATCCAATTTCCAATTAAATTCCTTTTTTCTATGACTTATTATACCATTATTGAAATAATTGTATTTTAACAATGGTATACCCTTTCCCCCTCTCATTTTTCTCATTTTTAAAACCCTATTTTGTACCAGTCATGTGGCTCGATTTACTTCTCAAATTTCCCACTTTTATATAAGAAATTATATTTTACTTTTTATTTCAATACCCAAAGCTATTTTATTTTCAATGGGTATTTATATAGATATTGAAATATTATTTTTATTTGGGTATTTACATATATGAAACCCACATTTTCTTTCATATGCTAAAAATGATGTAACAATCATGTTTTAATGCCCTTTTGTTTGCCACGATTTTGATAATGAACCCTTTATTTATCATTCAATAGTTATTAATGAAATTATTTTTTATGATATATGTGGATCACATGAAATTACTACATATTAATGGTGTACCCTAATAGTTATATAATTTATTGAGTAAATAATTTAATCTTTAAAGATGACATGTTTTATGATACCTTAGTGAATAACCATTGAAATTTTCATTTATGACACATTTTTTATAAGCCTTGGTGATATGATTATGAATGTATCATTTAAAATTTGTAGCCACATTTCCATGTCACTATTCATCTATTTGTTATTATGTTATGTATCCTACTCATTCATTATTATTATACATTATTTTCTTATTGATACCTCTCAAGAATGCAGGTTATATGCCTCTCTTGCATATTCCCCTACTGGGATTCATGCTCTACCATTTACTTTCATATGTATCCCCATGATATAAGATTCAGTGAATGTAAGCTATATTAAACCCATTAATATGAATTAAATTGGTTTTAAAAGAATATTTTATGTTTTCATGTATTATGTAACTTTCTTACATGAAACTATGCTATAAAATCTCCTCTGTTTTGTACCATATAATGAAAATTTATGTATTCAAGAGGTGGGAATTCCATAGTTAATATCAAAGGATGTTTCTGTTTTTTATAGAAATTATGATCTGAAAATGGTAGGAATATCCCTCAAGATAATTATAAATATAGGAAAACATATTGGTATTTTGGTGAGTATTAAGTAATTGGGTTCAATAAAAGAAATATCATTATGGATATGAAAAATTAGATATGGATCTAGAACATATGTATCTAGGGGTGAAAATCAAGAAAACACTTTTAGATAGACTCGAATGGGATTGCTTCATGATAATGGTCCCTTCTGAAATCCTATTTTGACACTCCTAGGGGATATGTTTGGTAAATAAAAATCATTCTTTGAACCATTATAAAGGATATATTGAAAGTGTAATTATTATTAAGTGAAAAAAATAACTTATTTAATAATTATGTATGAAGACATAAAATCACCATATAATTATTAGATTCATAAAAGTAACATGTTTCCCAGTATGTTTTTATGATTTTATAAAAATGATGGGATGTAGGAGGAATCACGTAAAGGATGAGTGCAACAAATGATGCACTGGAGGAATTCTGATGGAAGTATGGATGGAAAACTTCATAATAATAATAAATAAACTAACTCAAGTTATGAATAATAACTGAATCATGTCAATAAACTATATTCACCTATAAGGGGTAAAATTTCCCATTATTCCTTCACATATCAAAAAATGTATTCTTTCAGTGGATCTAATGACCAGTTGAATGTGAAAAAATGGGTAAGCACTATAAAAAAGATATTTTCTATACTCATTTGTTCAATAGAAGAGAAATTAACCCTGGAATTGTACCTTATAAAAGGAGAAGATGATCATTTTTGGACACTAATTAAAAAAAACAATGCCAAGAAGGGAGATCTATACTATAGAGTGAGAAGAGTTTATAGAAATATTTTTCAATAAATATTTCCCCCATTCAATGATAACAACAATAGAGACATAACTGCTTGAACTGAAACAGAAAGAAAATGAATTAATAGGAAACTATTAAAATTACTTTACAAGAATATGTCGATACACATCTTGATTTATTGTGGATCCAATGGGAAATATTGATCAGTGGACTGAGACCTAATCTACAGAGGAATCTATAAAATCATCACATTGAAATCTCCAAGTAGATAGTGAAGTGTTCTATGAAGGTTTAATTGGATTTTATAGAGTTAAAATGGTCACATATATTGAATAAAAGGAATAAATAAATGGATTCTAACTCAAGGATGAACTTTTATTATGGAAGAGGAATAATGAAACAGAAACATACCAAATGAAAAAATGTGGGAATAATAATTCAAGAACTACATGATTGGTATTGGGATGTGATAAAAGTCTATAATAGATGGATATATTTCTCAAAACTATCAGGTTGAGGTAAATCCAATACTTTACAACACTATTGACAATTGGAAGATGATGAAGGCCTGATAAGAATTTCAATGTTTCATGTGTGTATATCATGGGAACTTTTCCAATCAATTTCCAAATCATTATATAATGGAGGGGAACCACCATAAACATTAAAATAGACCAAGCAATAATAGTCAGAAATTTGGTATCACGATGGCTGAATTGGAGGTTCTGAATGATGTATTGTCATACACACTCATTATGTTATAAAATCTAGAAAGTACTTTTTTATTATGCTTCTATGAATTCCATTATTTAATACAAGTTTTCAAAGAATATAGAATCAATCCCAAACCTAAAATAAGTAGAGTAATCTGTAAAGACTCCTAGAGGAATTATCCTATAATAAATAGTGAATATAAAATCATATTAACATTAGAGAGTACAATCTTATCAAAAATAAAATAGTCATTCCCACGGTGGAATTCAAAACCATAATATGGATGGACTTTCTATCGAAGTATAATTCTAAGAACAACTGCAGAAACATGGAAATTTTAGTAGGATTGAATGAAAAACTAAAGGTCATTTTCAAAGGAGATATTTCCTAACTTGAGGTTTACCTACATGAGCCTCTCGTAATATTATTTTTGGAGTTTATCTATGGTGATGGAGAATGAATTGAATGTATAAATATAGATAATGTTCCCATCATTCTAGAATACATTGAAATATTTCCTATTAGTAACCTGGACCGCACCTAGAAAGAGAGGTAGAGTTCTCCCCTGTATGCATATCTGGATCCAAACAGATATTAAAGACCCCTTTTAGAATGAAAATTATGAAGTTAGAATATTTAAAGAAATAAATAAATGATATTCTAGAAAATTGATTTATTTGACCAAGTGTATTTACTCGGGGGGAACTTTTTCTCTTGGTGAAGAAGAATGATATATCAATGTGACATTGAATTGATTATAGTGAACTAAATATGATCAAAATAAAGAACAAGTACCATATCCCAAGGATTGATGATTTATTTGACCAGCTTCATGAGGCTCAATTCTTTACCAAGATTGACCTTTGATTTGGGTATCATCAATTAAGGCTAAAGAAAGAAGATATTTTAAATACTTCCTTATGAAAAATATATGAGCAATATGAGTTTTTTATTAATACATTCGTCTTGGATAATGATTTAGTAATATTTATGGATTTTATAAATTGATTCTTTAATGACTACCTTGATAAATTGATGGTATTTTTTATTGAAAACATTATGATATAATCTAAAATTCATGAGGAGCAAGAGGATCATATATGGGTTTTCTAGTGAACTCAGAGGAATGAGATTACTTTTAGAAAATTCAAAAAAATTATTTCTTGTTATAAGAAGTTTCATTATTGGGACATATTTTAACCAATTCAGGAATCTTATTTGAACTTGTGAGGAAACAATTTTTATAGGAGTGGATTCATCCTATAATGATAATTTATATTAATAGTTTACATGGCATTAAGGATATTATAAGATGTTTTTTAAAGTCTTTTCATGCCTTTTTAATCTAAAATCCATGTTAACTCAAAAGGGGTTATGTTCATCTAGACAATTAAGTGTAAAGAATATTTACAAGAACTGAAGAAGATACGGGGTACTCTACCTATATTAACTATACCCTATATCAAAGAAGGATTATTTATTTAAAGTGATGTAACTATAATAGGGATTGGGTACGTACTCATGAAAAATGACAAGGTGATTGCTTATGCATCTTAATAGTGAAATCCTCATAAGAAGAATTATCTTACCCATGAACTGGAGCTATCTATGGTTATTTTTTCTTTGAAAATATAGAGTCACTATATTTATGGGTAAAAATGTGATATAAACACTAACAACCAATGCTTGAAGTATATTTTCATGCAAAATGAACTTAACATGAGACAAAGTAGACCGTTGGAACTTCTTGACAAATATGATTGTTAAATTCAATATCACCCCAAAAGTTAAAACAAAGTCACTAATGCATTAAGTTGGAAATCCCATTTTGTGATGGAAATAATAATGATTCAAGGAGATCATTTAATACAGAAACTAGTAAAATTGGATATAGGAATAGTACGTGAAGTAAAATCATCAACCCTATCCCAACTGATTTTTCAACCATAATTAATAGAGAACATCAAGAGAGATCTAAGAGAAGATCCTTTCTTACAAATAAATATAGAGGATGTGGATAATTGGATGTATCCTATGTTCTATATTGATCAATAAGGTGTATTAAAATTTCATACAAGGATATGTGTTACATCTATCATGGAGATAAAGAAAGAGTTAATGGATAAAGCTCATATCTCTATATTTTCTAAACATCCTAGAAGAACTAAAATGTATTAGGACCTTCATGATAATAATCGGTGGGATAATATTAAATGGGTGATTTTTTACTAAACTATAAGGTTCTTGGTATGTAAGTAAGTGAAGGTTGAGGGAGAACTTCTTTAAGGGGTATTGCAACCACTTCCCATAACAACATGGAAGTGGGATAATACCAATATGTTCATTATCATTGTTCTCCTAAGAAAATACAAAGTAAACAATACGATATGGGTTATAGTGGATCAACTTTCCATGAATTCCCACATCACGAATATTTAGGATGTTTTATCTCTTGAAAATATTTCTAATATATACATGAAGGATGTTGCGAGGATTAAATGGGTTCTATTTTATATCATTTATGATCATTATCCAAGTTTCGCATATGAATTTTAGAGAAGTAGTCCACATGCTTTGAATACTTAATGGAATTTCAGTACAACCTATCACCCCCATAATGGAGGATGGAGCCAGAAGTGGGCGAAGTGGGTTCGAACCCTAAATTGGGTGAATCTAATCCCCTTGATAATTTCTAATGGAAATCTTGTCTTCAATCTGTAGTAGTAGATTTTGTTGGTCATAAGAAAAATTTTAGTATCTGCATGAAGAAAAATTATGATGCTTCTCAAAATGTGAATGGATCAAATAAGAGCTTCGCAGATGCAGTTAATAGTGCGGGTAATATATCTTTTCTAGATTGTGAATCTATGACCTGGGGATGAATCATACGGAAAGGGTGTATTGCACATGTCTCTGTGAACCATAGTGTAGTTGAGGAATGAATTATTCTTTGTAGGTATTCAATTATCGCTCGGGTAGTGATCCCGAAAGGAGTGAAGCCATGGATTCAATGATCTCAGTGAGAGGATTGCTGAAATTTGGGGTTTTTCTGAATAGAAGATGACAACGATGGGATGTGGATTCAATAATATCGTGTTCCATTTAGATGAGTTCAAGCAGCATGCTTGGAGTCTTGGATCGGTTCCTCTAAAGCCAGGTTTCCACAGAATTCAGGAATGGGACCGGAATTTGGAACCCAACACTGTTAAAACACCTTTGCACAAATCTGGATATGATTTTGAAATCTAAATTAGCTTTACTGGCACCCTCAAATCCTTTGGGATATTTCGTCATGTTTTGGTAATCCCATTAGGCTTGATAAACATACAGATAACCCCACCTTTGGACATTATGCGAGAATACTTGTTGAGGTTGACATGTTTGTCACCCTAGTTGAAGAGGTGGTTCTAACCACCCAAATATTTTTGCCTCACTCTAGGAATTATCTATAAGACAAATCATAAATTCTGTTGGTACTGTCACTTTTTTGTTCACATTTCCCCTAATTGCAATAGAAATAAGACTTGAAATCTTTGTAAGGGTAGAGTACATAATGAGGAGCAGTGTAGAAGTAGTAGGGGTAAGGAAATGGTTGTCACCATTGTTTCGAATATTGCTACTACTAAGGAACCTCATAATGAACCTCCTAAAGCCTATACTCAAGGTAATATGGTGGGAGATGGATGCTCTTTATACAATATCACTTCAGACAAAAATACTACTCAGGGTGATATATTTTGTGCTAGGACTGACTCTTAGGAAGCTGTCTTGGGACAGGTTGGTGTTCAGTTACCTGATTTCTCTATGCCCCCTGTTGTGCTCTCCTCCACTGATTCTGTGAAGGCAAGTGAAGGGAGAAAATTTCAGGATATAGGTCATGTTCTTGCCTCTGGGTTGAATCCAGACATAATCCTTGTTATGATCCCTACTTCCCCTGATCATACTTCTGATCAACCTGTGACAGAGGTTGTTGAAGGCTAGGGTGTGGATCATCCTATTGCAGATCCTATTGAAGGTCATGGTGTAGGCCTGGTTGTAGACCCTACTTATGGTGCAGATCCAAGTTCTTTAACTTCCATCCCAAAGGACTTCTCACAAGCTCAAACTGCAAAGGTTGCCAAAAGTAAATAACCTATCATGTTATCTTCTCAAATTGATTCAACGAAGAGATTCTCCCTACTATCTATTAGAAAGGATACTAGTCTTGCATCTGAAGATCAACTACTAGGTATTTCTGCTGGAACTGACATTTTTTCCTCTGATAAGAATGTAATACATATTAATTATGGGCCTAGCACTAGGCTCAAGTCTAGAAAATGAAAATTCTTTTTTAGAACTGTCAAGGGATTGGGATTCCTCCCACGATCAGATCCCTCAGACATCTTATCATGACCAACAATCCCTTATTAATTGGTATTGAAGAACCAATATTTAAATATGAGAATTGGAATTCCTTTAAGTGGGATTCTATGGGCTATTCTCTGGTAGAAAATAATCAAATTACTAGAAATTCTAATTCTTTGTGGGTGCTTAAACATGACTGTGTTATAGTTAATTCTGCTCTAACATATTTCCAATCTGTTACCATTTCATGTTGTATAGGTAATTCCTCTCTGTTGGTAACTTTTTTATGTTCCTTTAAGATTTACACAAGAGGAAGAGATCTATGGAGAAGTTTAGTTTATATCTCTGAGAGCATGACTAATAGTTGGATTCTCCTTGGTGATTTTAATACTATCCTGAGGCCTGATGAAAAAACTAGTGATATCTTTTGTCATGATGCTACCTCTGATCTCTCATCTTGAATTGACATATGTGGTCTTTATGAGGTTCCCATATCTAGTGATGATTATACATTGAGTAGGAATACCATTAATGGAAGATAGATGAGTAAATTGGACAGGTGTTTGGTGCAAGTGGATGATAGGAATGGAGAAATTGATGTGTTTGGGAGAACACTCTCAAGACTACATTCTGATCACAATCCATTACTTCTTGATGTCTATCTCAACAAAGTGAGGTCATCCCTCATTAAAATCAAGTTCAATAACCCTTGTCTTGTTATTCCTAGATTCATAGAAATTGTTTTGGATGCCTGTAAAAGTGTTTATTTGGGGATTCCATCTAATATTTATGCTGTAAACTGAAATTGGTTAAGGTAATGTCGAAACAATGGAGTAAGGATTCCTTATCCTCCCTCAACAGAGACATTAGAGAGGCTGAAAATGTATTTTCAAGATGTCAAGATACTAATGTGTCTCAATATTTTCCTTCTTCTGATGAATTACAGGCTGCTTCAAAGCTGGACAATTTATTGTCCCTTAAATAAAATCTGGTTTAGACTCAATTCAACATTAGGTGGCTAAAGGATGGGCACATAAATTTAAGATTTTTTCCATTTCATAAATTGAGAAAAAAAGGCCAAGAGCATTCTTAATACCCTTACCATTTATGGTACGTTATTCAATTCAGAGGATGGTATTGCTTATGCTGTGACATTTTACTTTGAGAAGTGGTATTCAATGACTAGAAATGATAACTCTGACAAAATTATTAAGTGTTATGGCCCTTATATTGAGGTTGATTAGAACCGGAGACTTATTGTTATTCTTAATTCCATATAGATTCAAAATTCTCTCTTCTCTTTGAATATTGATAGTACAGCAGGTTCGGATGGGTTTACTAACAAATAATTCATGTTTTAATGGGACATTATTCATAATGATGTGACAAATACTATGAATAAATTCTTTAGATCATCATATATGCCTTTTTGGGATGAATTCCAAATTTGGAGCCTTAATACCTAAAAAAGAGAATGCTATTGACATGAATGATTTCAGACCTATTACTATTAGGAATATTTTACTAAAGGTAATTAGTAAAATAATGACTCATCGGTAGAATGATATTGTTAAGGGGATTATTTGTGGAAATCAGTTTGGTTTTCCCCGGGAATAAATTTACAAACCTCTATTTTCACTACCTCTGAGTGTGTAAATGTTACGAAGAGAAATGTTAAAGTTGGAAACATGGACCTGATGATTTATATTTCTAAATATTTTGACACTATTATTTTTCAATTCTTTTTCACTATTCTCAAAATTCATGGTTTTTCATAGAGGTTCATTGAGTTAATTAGATCTATACATGCCAGTGCTAGGCTATCTATTATTGTCAATAGATCTCTTAGAGGATTCATTAAATCGTCAAGAGGGGTCAGGCAAGGTGATCCTTTCTCTGGTATTCTTTTTTCTATTGTAGAAGATTATTTATGTTGGTTCCTCACTGATCTATTTGATTTTGGCTGGTATTAGAGGATTAATGTTGGGAGGTATTTGTATGCTCTGTCACACTTATTGTATGCTGATGATATCTTGCTCTTTGGAAGAGCGAGTAAAGATACCATATCGTATATCAAAGGCATCTTCTCACACTATGAAGAAGTTGTAGGTCAAGTCATTAATTAGAGAAAAAAATCTATGTTTTTTTGGAGAAGGAATTATCATATTAAGGAAAAATAGAATAGCAATGATTCTCGGTGTCAAAAGAGGTTCTCTTTCATTTAATTACCTTGGTGTACCCCTTTTCTCGGGAAGAGTCAAAAGGTGTTACTTGGAAAATATTTCCCTGAAGATCCCTAATCAGTTGGAAAGTTAGAAAGGGAAAATATGTCTTAGGAAGGGAGAATATGACTGGTAAATCCAGTCATTACATCAAGGTTTATTTACTACATTTCTCTGTATAAGTGGGCCAGAAATCTGCTTAAAGAGATAAGTGGCATAATCCGAATCTTTGTTTGGACTAGATCAATTAATGTGAATAAATTGGTCACAAACACCATAAAATACTGTATCAAACCAGTACTGATGGGTGGATTGGGAATTAAAGATATCAGGATTTTTAATGACACTTTGATAAAAAATTTCACCTGGAAATGTTTATTAATTTTTGATTCCTCTATCAATTTTTTGATAACTTTATTTGTTGGGAAGCTAAAAAATGGATATGTTAACTACATCAGATCCTCTGTCTGGATACCCAAAGAATGCCTACTCTACTCTCATGGATTTTTCGAAATGGGTAGTGTGTAAGAAGTCCTCTTTGAATTGTTGGACCACCACTTGGTTGTCCTAGACCATCTGTGATGAGATTAGCATTCCAACATCTTTACAACTTAAGCCAATTACTGAGTTTTATGAGGAAGAACTTGTTGGAATTATTCCCAGCCATCTGTACATGAAAGACACTACATATTGCTTTAATGATTGTGATGTTCTGGTCTGGATTCCCAACCTGAATGGCCTCTTCACCATAAAATAATTCTCTAATTCTCTTTGTGGTGATTCACTGTCTCCTCCAAACTGGGTCTTGAGCTTCTATATGTCATTTATTATTCTATCTCGAGCTCTACTCATCTGGAGGATTTGTAAACATAGGCTTCCACTACAGGACATGTTGTAGTGCTTTGGATTCCATCTAGCTGCTATCTGCATTTTATGCTTGGAAGAAGATTAAAATATCTCACACATCTTTGTTTCATTCATGTTTTCTTGCAGGTTCTGGTCTTATTTGCAGAGTGTCTTCCACTTTAGCATGTCCCCCTGGTTGGTTGATGGATTGTTACAATCCATTCGCATAGTGGATTACAGTGAGCAGGTTCATGCTCTCCTATTAGCAGTGGCTGCTACTGTCATGGATTTTATATGGAATTCTAGAAATGATCTAATTTTCAACAACACCGAACCTTCAATCAATGCTGGTGTTCTGTCTTTTCATCATGCTATCTAAGATGCTACTAACATTCAAATTGGGTATACGAAGAATTATTTTTCTGAACTTGTTTTGTTGAGGTCTCTTGCTGTTAATGCCAGGATGAAGAATCCATTGATGGTTAAATATATCTGATGGATACCACATCTTCCATGGTGGATAAAGTCAATGTTAATGGAGATGTCGCTGGTGCTCCATGCCCCTCTCGAAGTGGTGGTGTCTTCCACACCTGTTAGGGGTTTGTTATAGGATTATTCCTTTATTATATTTTCAATGTATTTTCTATTGAAGTAGAGATATGGGCCATGATTAAGGAAATTAGGTATGTTGTCCATTTTGGTTGGCATGATTTATGGATAGAGTCAGAATCATCTATTTCAGTTCATGTTTTGAAAGATCGTTGAAGGAATTTTCTGTGGAAGATGCTACTGATCTGTACTGACTTACTTTGGCTTCTAGACTCTCTCTCCCAAGAGGTCACACATGCATATTGTGTAGCTAATTAGGTAGAAATGCTCTCACAAAAAGGGAAATCTCTGAGGTCACCTATAGTTGGTCCTTTGCATTACTGGAGTATTGTACTAGTCTTTTTCATAATGATTATTGTGGTGAGGTTTACACTTGTCTTTGTAGTGCGACTTCATGATGTCATGTCATGATCTTTATGATTTTATTTGATTTTATTAGGAGTAGGCACGCCTGTCTCTCAATATTCTTGGTATCACCCCCTAAATGGTGGCCAATCTAAAAGGAATATTCATAAATTGGAGGACATGATAAGAACATGATGAATGGAATTTAAAGGTGTATAGGATAAACACATACCATTATTTGAGTTCTCATACAAAAAAATTTCCACTCGAGTATTCAAATGGAACCATATGATTCTCTATATGGAAAGAGATGTAGAACTTCTATTTTTTGGGATAATGTTGGTGATAAGATATTTCATGGGCTTAATATTGGGTAAGAGATGACAGAAAATGATCAAGTCATACAACAACATATAAAGGATTTTCAAAGATAGCAGAATAGCTATGATTAAAATCATTGAAGGGACTTGGAGTTTGATGTTGGGGACACAATTATCCTTCTGATATCTCTATAGAAAATATTCATGATGTTTGGAAAGAAAGTGAATCATAGCCCTAGGTACATTAGCTCCTATTAAATACTTGGATGAATAGTAGTGGTGGCATATTAGTTAACACTTCCACTAAATCAATCTCTCATTTTTGATGTATTCCATGTATCTATCTTGAGTAATTACACACTCGATCCCTCGCATGCACTAAATGCAAAGGTGGTACAAAAAGAACATAAACACTATTTTGAGAAGAAGATGTAGAGATCTTGGACTATATAGAAATTTTTTTACATGACATGACAACCTATATTATAAAATGGTTGTGCATGAAAAATAAATATGAAGAAGAAATGTGGGAAACATAGGATACATTAAGACAAATGTACCCTCACCGTTTATCAACTGAGAGAATGAGTTCAAATTTTGGGGACAATGTTTCTAAAGTGGGGAAGAATGTAAAGACACAATATTTATAAATGATATTTGTTTCCTAAATAAATTTTTTTATATATTATATAATATTATACATGTAAAAAAACAAGAAAATCGAAAAAAATTTATATCATTAATAATGAACATTACATTAGTCATCTATGAATCCAATTAAAATGAAAAACAATACCATTGGAAAAAAAATATAAAATAGAAAGGCTAAAACAAGAAAATAAGGATCACCCCAATCTGCTAGAATCATCTCCCCTACTGAAAATGTTGTATAAATAAAAAAAATATTATTAAACCAATCAATATATTATGAAAATGAAAATATAAACTTAAGAGTAATTATAGTGAATGTGAGTGAAATAATTAATTGGTATTTATAGGGTATAAATTGAAATGTGACATTCTGGATTCAACCATTAAGTGAATATTGGTCAATATTCCCAATGGAATCTATACCCTTGTTTGATAGTTATAACTTTATAATTAGTGTTTATATATAGTAATGACTTATGATAACTGATATAGAAAATAGAATTGATAGCCTCAACTAGTAGAGTCATATTCTTTGATGACCATTAGTCAGATCCTGGTAAGGAGGAATCATCATTGGGGTTCACCCTTGACCAAGACCAATATGTGCTTCAAAAAGTGAAGCATCAACTAAATCTTCTTTGGAAGAAGTGTAAGTTAGTAGAGATTACGACTTGGTTGATGTTAGCCAAGGAAACCCATGAATCTATAACCATCACACACCTTACCCTTAGGAAATATGTGGTTTTAATAAGAGGTTACATGTTTATACCTTGGATATATAAAGTTTAAATTCCATTATATAAATGAAAATTTTATTCCTACAATTCCTCTTAAGATTTTTTTTCTTAATATAATTTATTTTTAATTGAGAAAAATTTGATAATTTTATTTTTAGACACAATAAAGAATTATTGTATTTTTCTAGAAAATATATACAATGGTTTCAGTAAACCACGATATTTTGAATAGTATTTGTTTTAATAAAATTTTTATTTAAAATAATTTTATTTAATTAATAAATGATTAAATTATTCTATAAATTCCTAGGAATTTTTTATATGTGTCAAACATTTGATTTCACCCTAAAAGATAATATTTATAAATAAACAATTTTTTCTATTTAAATGTTAAAATTTTCTTATTTTTGGGTCATTTTATGATAAAATAATTTTCATTTTTGAAATCATCACTTTGATTTTAGGTTAGGGGGAATTTATTGTAATTGTATAAAATAATTTATTTTCTTCTAGAAGTGTAAAAAATATAGTTTTGGTGTTTTATTTTATTTTCTGACATCAAATTTATGTCATAATGGTCTAATAATTAATTAGACACATTACCAGAACTAAAAAATGTTATTTTATTAATTTTATGTTTTTAATATATTTTATTCAATTTTTAAAAGTATAATTTACCTTCTCAAGTCTGAAAAGGAAAATTTGATTTTTAAAATCATTAATTTTGTGGACTCATTACTTTTACATGAAAAAATTGTATTAAATTATGGTTTTATATTCTATGTGATTAGTGTATCTGGAAATGTGACCTAAATGTTCAAAACCATAAGCAAAAACCATCAGTAAGAAAATGGTTTTTCATTTTCCACAACCTAGTTTTCCAAAACCTATATTTAGAAATTATTAAACAAATCATCCACTTCTCCAACAAACACCCACCCATTTCTAAATTTCCATATAATACCAGTATATACTATATGATGTTATGATAATTTTTACTCTCAAGGTGTCCCCTCAAGGTTTAAACAATCCCCCAAGGTTTAATCCTCAAGTTTTAGGAACAACTCTTCAAGGTAAGGTAAATATCAACTTCACTCTTCCATTCAATAGTCCTTTTTGTGGTATCTCTTCCTATTACCAAGAAAATCCCTTTTAATAAATTTTATATTATTCCATTACTATAATAATTTTATTTTATAAATGGGATATCCTTATCCCATATAATTTTACCCTTCTCTAAAACCCAATTTTATGCACTTCATGCTGCCAAATTTACATTTCAAATTTCCAACTTTTACATAAGAAATTATCTTTTCATTTTTATTTTAATACGCAAAACTATTTTATTTTAAATCACCATTGAAATATATTTTAAAATAAATTTTTATTCAGGTATTTACATATATGAACCCCAAATTTCCTTTCATGGTTAATAATGATGTGATGATCATTTTCTAAGCCATTTTGTATACCAAGATTTTGATAAGAAACCCATTCTTTGTCCTCCATGGGTTATTAATGAAATTATTTATTATGATATATGTGGCTCACATGAATGTAATTTTTATTAAGGTTTCACCATGATATAACTATAATTAATTGGGTAAAGAATTTAAATCTATATGCGATATGTTTTATGATACCATGGTGAATAACATTGGTAATTTTCATTTACAACACCTTATTGATAAACCCGGGTGATATGATTCTGAATGCATCCATAAAATGTTGTATCCACATCTATATGTTGTGATTAATGTTATTATTATTATGTTTTCTATATTTCTCATTCATTATCATTATGCCTCATTTTTTATTTATATGTTTCAAGAAAACATGTTATATGTCTCTCTTGTTTATTCTCATACTAGGCTTCATGATCACCCCTTACTTTAATGGGAGTCCCTAGGATATGAGATAAAATAAATGTAACAAATATTTAAACCATGATAGTGTATTTCAAGTGGGTTTTTAGGAATGATTTAAGTATTACTGTTTTATTTTCCTTTATTCCAAGAAAAAATACTTGAAAAGAACCTTTGATTTTTACTATATAATGAAATTTTATGTAAAAAAATGGTGGGATTACATATTATAAACCCATTTTCCTAAAATATCCAACATGAAAACACTAAAATAAATCAATCTAGAGCATCAAAAACATGTGTAACACATTTAAAAATTATTTAATAAAGTGAAAGCTTTAAATGGAATGTTCTGAAAAGGAAATAGATTGAAACACCTAACTCAACTATGTTAGAATGCAATGAAACCACATGATAAGGAATAACTAATCCTATGTATAAAATAAAAAAAACCTAGAATCCAAAAAAATTATAGGAATACATCATACCTTTACCCTTGAGGTCTAGCCATGTGGGATCTAATGCAAGAAGAAACAAGAATCCAAGAGAGGAGGGAAGAGTATCGGAGTATAACAATCAAAAATCAAATGAAAACCACCTAGAAACCTTGAAAGAGAATCAATGGGGGAAAAGAACGATTTCTGGAGGGTTTAGGACCCCCCATTATGCGCTAAAAATAAGAAATATGGGAGGAGGGTAAAATGGTGTCAAAACATATGAGGGGAAAACATTGAAATTATACTTTTTAAGATTTTGGTAAAGTAACATAGTTTGGCCGCACAATTTGACAAAATGTGTGCTAGACTTGCACACCAATATTGATGGAATTGAAACCCACATGGGATGGTTTCACAGTTTGAGAAACCATGGTCCAACTATGCAACTCAGCTATATCAAAATAATAGAGCCTCTCTCATACTTTCTTCTCAAATCTTATTTGTTGTGTGTAATCTATATACCTTTTCCCAGACACTGCTAAAAGTCTGTACAATTACTTCTTTTTCATACATGGTTTGTTTCAAGACGTGCATAGGCTATGAAATAAATCCCATTCATAATGAAATTTAACTAGAAACAAACTTGGCCTCTATCATCCACATAGTTTCTATAAAAACCATGCAAAATAACCTTGTTTAGGGATAAAACATACTAAAACCTCTAAAACACCAAAATTATCACTGTAAAATCATCCCTAACCTTATAAAAAAAGATAAAATTAAATTAAATAAAACAAATAAATAAATTAAAGTAAAACTTGTGTTTTGGTGTGATAGATAATACCTCCATATCTTTAATTTTAAATTTTTCCTAACTAACTCCAAATCATTATTTATGTAATTTTTCCAAAGAACATTCAATTGGTGTGAGTCATAAGCTATCACCAAATTGTTTTATATAAGCATTCATTTCATTATATTATTTAATTCATAATTATAAATTAAATAAAATTATCCACTATATGGAAATATACTAAGAGGTCCACTTACAAACCTTTTCTTAAGTTCACTAAAATATTATCCACATTCATCTATCCAAAATAAATTATCTCTCTTCAAAGTTAACATGGTGAGTGGATGAGATAGTCATGAGAATGATTCAATAAAGCACTGATAATATCTATCCAAAACAATAAAACTAAAGATCTCACTCACAGTGGTTGGTCTAGAGAAATATTCAATAACTTCTACATTTGAAGGATCTACTGATATACCATCAATTGAAATTATTTGACCCAATAATGAAATGCTCCAAATAAAAAATTCAAACATGTAATTATTTTTAGAAAGATTACCCTTCCTTAATGTCTTTAGCACAATACTCATGTAAATTATATTCTCTTCATTTATCTTTTAATAAATAAGAATATCATTTATAAATACTAACAAAAAATGTTCAAGGTAACATCTAAAGAATATATTCATTAAATACATAAATATAATTGGGGTATTTGTAAGACCAAATAGAAGAACTCTAAATTCATAGTGTCCATACCTTTTACAGAATGTGTTCTTAGACATATCCACATTATTTAACCTCAATTTATGGTATCTATAATGAATTTTAATATTTGAAATGTATTGAACTCCATGTATTTGATCAAAAAAGGAATAAATATTAGGTATAAGAGATTAATTATTTAAATTTATCTTGTTTAGTTCTCTATATTCAATATAGAGTTTCATTAACCCATCCTTTTTATTAACAAAAAGAATAGGTTCTCTCTAATGGGACAATCTTTTCCAAATTAATCCCATGTCAATATTATCCTAGTCTATTTTTCAATCCCTACATCTCAATTAGGTCCATTTTATATATAGTATTTGCATAAAGTGTAGAACCAGGTACAAGTTATATTGAGAACTCAACATCACGAATTCAAGGAAGAACACAAAATTATTTCAGAGAGACATTAGAAGACTATAATACTATAGGAATATAATTGATGTTGAGTTTTTCCCTAACTATATGAGATAAAAAACATTCACTAGTAATTAAGTACCCTATAATGGATTTTATTTCAATAAAATGTTAAAATTTAATATTACATCGATAGAAAATCATAATATAGTTTATAATAACAAAAATATAATTACCTTCACTGATAATTGATGGGGGATATTGGTAGATAAAGTCAATCCATTCTCAAAATAACTTAAAATTAAACTAGAGGGAGAGTAACAAGATTTATAGGAAGCACATTTTGATGAATATCAACTATATTAGAATCATATAACTAATATGAGATCACTATGTCATTAAGGGGTTTCAATTCTAATTTAACATATAATAGATATAGTGAAATTTTTATATTCTTATAAAATTATTTAGATTTTATCGACTAGGTAGAACTAGAGTAAAATAAGACATTATTAGCTCTATAGTGGATGGAATGTGTACCTTTAACCACCTATTTATCATCGTCCACATCACCTATAGTGATCAAAAGAGATTTCATTTCGTCTTTGGGATTAAGTGATTTATGATGTCAATCATCATCATTAACCTAAGGTTTTAACATTGGTTAGAATAATTCCAATAATCCTTTAATTTGAAAAAATTCAGTGAGTGGGTTGAATTCCATGGATCTTTCTCTCTATTCACATCAATAGTTGACATCTTCCCATCACATCAGAATTCAACTTCATGATAGAATTGTCTTCCAATCTTTAAAAATGTACCAGTCCACTTAAGATAATTTTCACCATGTTTCCTTCAAAACATTGAGGATAATGGAAAAATATTCTTCTTATCTCCATGATTTTAATAATTTCTATTCAATTGAATCTTTATTTTCTTAACAAAACTATAGTATGGTTAGGTAACACTAATATTCATTTCAACCTTGATAGCACATAGAATGATTTCATAAAATCTACTTAAGTATCTAAAAGATAAAAACCCTTCATAGACATGTTTTTAAGATACTATTGAATATATAAACCTTACTTTTAGGTTGCATTATAATACCAAAATCATAAATTACATGTCTTATAAAAGTTTCCACATATGTACTAATAAATTCATTTTCCTTCTATTTTTGGTCAGAAAATTATTTATCCATTTTCATATAATCAATATTGGAAAATTACTAATTAAAATATAATCACTTGAACTCATCCCACTCTATTGATTCAATTAATTATTTTCCCCCATATTACTTATAAGATTCCACAATTGATCTTCTTCACCTTCCAAATGATAAAAAAAATAATTTTTTCCCTCCAAAAAATGGAGAACATAAAATATATTTTCAATGGAGCTAATACATTGCTTAGTAAATAGTGGGTCAAAATACCCACTAAAATAAGGCATGTTTTTTCTCATGAAGGACTAAACAAAATATTTTTCCATCATTTTTTTATTTGTAATTTCAATATGATTCACAACATGATAATGTTTTTTGAGAATAATAATGACATTATAGAACCCATAACATTTGGTTACATTGGGGGTAAATTATTGTATCATATGTCGTATCCATCATTAACATGATTCCTTCAGGTTCCATCCATTGACTAAAATAAAAAATTATAATGTGAGGAATAATTGTGGAAATCCACATAATCATGATAAATCATATATCTAATTTTCAAATAAATACACCTTATTCTAAATATATGACACCTTATGTTTATCTAGGGTTATCCAAGATCCTTACCAAAACATTTGGATGTTATCCTATAGTTATACATATCCATGGGGATTTTACTATAGTTCTCTAATCCTAGTTTCAAAAGGATAACTAAACCATCATCTAATACCAACTATAATGGACCATAATATTTCATACATAGATATTACACCTTTTTAGATGAGTATTCATTACATGACACAATGATCAATGCTTAAATAAAATAGTGAATTTGTTTTTGGAAACATGGATACATTAACAACTATTTCATAAGTGTATTACATCATCTGCCACTAAAATATTCATAACTAGAACCCTTTGAACACATATAATACTTAATACAATTATTATTAACTTGGGGAAAAGTAAACATAATAAAGGGGGATCTCAAATGCTCAATAAGAGTAATAAGGTGATATATCAACATGTTATGATAATAAGGGTAAAATAACATGATCATAAGGTTTGAAAAACCATACCCTGCGTATTGTAGATCATAATATTTAGTCATGGAATAAATTTTGGTAGTTCATAAGTCATGAATCATAAATAAATCAAAGAACATGTTTCTTGAGAATATAACATTTTCATATTAAATAAGTGTGTAGCCCACACATAATCCTAGAAAATAATTTCATTTGTAGTCAAGGATCGCATCTCGAACAATCATAGTGGAATGAGTTCACTCCCCAAACCATAATAGTAGTAAAGGTTCACTCCCAATACTATTAATGTGTATATAGTACATTACTAAAATGGTTTCACAACCCATTGCATTCTTGTTTATCTCATGAGATATCAATATTTTCCAAATGCATTAGAGGGATATATATTCTAGGACCACCCATCACATAATGAAAATCATAAATATGTGTGCAAAAAGATGATAGAAAATTAATCATATCACAACCCATTGAAATAGAATGGATTTATAAAAATTTCATCATAGTATAACCTAGGGTAAATTAATGGATTTTATTAACATTTCATAATTTACTCTTCAAATAACCGATGGCAATTAAACAGATTAAATAAGCATATTTACATCATAAAAATAAAAAATATAAATAATTAATAATTATGGTATCCTTGGTTTATTTCTCCATTAAAAAATAATTAAAATAATGTTTTTTTCTTTTATGAATATAAATACATCACAAGACCATTAAAACATCATGGAAGAAAATACCCTTTCTAATTTGAAAATAAGAATTCAAAAACTGAAAATTCATATGATATTTTGTAAATCCTTTTATTTTAAAATAAAAGGCTTTGAATAATATAAAAGAATATTTATATTTATTATTTTTCATGATGGTGTAAAATTCTGTTCATTCCATATAAGATAAATGAAAAAATTCATTTTACATTTTTTTTAAAAAGTTAAAAAAGTCGTCATTCGGAAAATGACACGGCAGTTCCTCTTAAAAAATATTGTAAAAAGTAAATAATTGGAAAAAATACATCAAAAATAATATAAAAATAGTAAAAATATCCTTTAATATATATTAAAAAACATGGATATAGAAGAAATTTGTTTTCGAACGAAGATAGAAATAATGGGGATTTTACATAAAAATAATGTATCGATCTCTTGAGTAATTTTAGAGATAAAAATGAAGGAAGAACATGAAAATTAAATAAATAAATAATGTAGAATAATATTCATGAGTTTTTTGAGAGGTAGATAAAAATAATTAGTCAATAGTAACTTAATCATAAATAGTCTAGATAAATAATGAGATTATAAAATAAGATCCTCACCGTTTTTGAAAAATTTGATTCATAAGACCAAAAAAATAAGGAAACATAGATGTATATTTGAAGAATTATAAAATTAATAATATTAATCATAAAATATATTAATTGGAATTATAGACATCATATAAAAGATAATGTTGGTTAATATATCATGTGTCTCATAGAAATAAAAGTGAGAAGAAACCCCCTTACCTTCGGCCCAAATTACATCATATGTGTTCAAAAATGATTTATAATAAATATATATTTATTATAAATATATTAGTGAACCATGATAATATATATCATACCACATATGATTTACTTATAACTTTTTATCACAAAACTTTTAATAATTATTTATTGAAATCGCTGTTCTATGTGATTTCGTCTTCATTTTCCATGTATGTTTTGGTTCAGTAATTTTTTTCCTTGTCATTTTATCAGTGTTAAATCATAAAAATAATATTAATAATGATATAATGATCATATGTATCCAAAATATACATAATTTAATCATTAATAACATTTAGATATATAAAAATGAGTTACACTGTTCATGGAGATGGTAGGACATACATACTCATGATCGATGTTTTCTTTTTTTCAGAGGTGGAATGAAAGAAAGGTAAATAAAAAATGACCTTTAAATAATCATTAATATATCATATATATAATATATATTCCTTAAATTCATACATTTTACCATCCAAGTTAAATTTAAATGAATACAATAACTTCGCTACGTAGAGGTGGAAGTCTACATGTTCGCACACATGACATTATGGTTTTCCAAAAGATTGGAAATTAAGATGTTATATATGATATTATAATTACAAAAAAAAGTATGTCATATATATCACATATAAAATTTGACACAATTATAATAACCACCCATGAATTATGGTTATGGATAACAAATCACATCGTTACATGGAGATAGTAAGTCATACGTACACATGAGTAGTACATTTACTTCATATTTGATAGAAATATGGATAATAATAGTGGTTTTATTATCATAATAAAAATTTTCCTATATTTATGATACATAAATTATTATTATATGAATAATATAATATAATTATAGGATGAAAAATTAGAATTAAATAGAAAGAGATCAAGTAGGGTGATTACCTCTTCTTTGAAACAAATCCATTAGATATTATCTTAAGTATCTAAGGGGTGGTCTTTTAGGATTAAAAACATATATATAATGTTTCTAAGTAAGTTTATTTGGGGTTTTTTAGGTTATGGTCGATTTTGAAGGCTCAATGTGGTGTGATGAATAGAAAGGAGAGGATCCCCTTTATAATTGAGGGGACGGGCAGTCTTCTGATTTCTTAAAAGATTAAAATTTAATAAAGTCATTATCCAGCCCAAATTCATCCAACATTATAGGTATTTGAATATAATATACTATGGGGCATGAAATAGAATCAACCAAAGAAAATTTATACGTTTACGTGGTGTTTTAAACATTATTTGTTTGATTAATCGCCTGGTTAACTAATTTTAACACTCACAATGATAACATCATTTTTACTCTTAAAGGATTGTATATTTAATTATAAGTTAATTTTTTTAAAAAAAATTCCCATTGATAAAAATGTAGACCATATATTATCCACCTTGTCCTATTTGTATTTTTTATTTTTTTTAATAATTTAAAAAAACATTATTTGGATAAAATATGATTAATTTCCATTTTGACACTATTCAATTAACATAACTTATAAGACCATAATACAATGATTTAATTTGAATTTAATACTATTAAATGTAAGAAATATGTAATATTTATCTTTAAAATTCATGTAACATTATAATTCACTCAAATTAAAATAATTTTAATATTTCTAAATTCATTTATTCAATTTTTTATTAATTGAATAAATATTGTATTAGCATTTCACAAGAATTTAAGTATTTTATTTAATCAATAAGAACTATAAATAAATCACCATCATGGATATAATTTCATTTTTTACATAATATAAATTTAAATTATTTCATAAATTTCTTTTTCTCTTATGTGAACACATAAGATATCTATAAAACAGAGAGAGTGACATTTTTTTTAACTTTCATTATTTTAAATTTTAAATACGAAATTTTTAAAGAAAATTTTCCATTAAACTAGTATATTCCAATCCTTTTGTTATAAGGATATAATTAAATTCATCCAATATTAATTTCGTTGAAAATTAATGGCATTATCACTTATTTTTAACCTAGTTTAACCTAATTGAACCTTTATTAAGGTGATATATTTTTCTAAGAATACTATTCATATTTTCAAAAAAATAGAATTAAAATATTTAAAAACAATTAACCACTTGATTCCAAATATGGAAAAAAATTATGAAATTAAAAACATATAAGTATCAGAAATTAATTTTAAGATTAACAAGTAAAACTTGACGAAAATGGATTTTTAGAAAAATCCCTTTTTAAGAATAAAATATGGTTAATTATTGTCCCACTGATTGTAAAAATATTAGATGTATATTAATTTTTTATTTAATATATAAATATTAATTCAATTAAAATCATTCACTAATACTGATTATTTTTGATAAACACACATTGTGAACATTAAAATGTTTTTGATAAAAATAACTTTTTTATTTTTAAAATGTTTTTTAATTTTAATTTAGATTAATTAATAAAAATGAATTATTTTTATAAATATGAAACCATGTGTTTTTCTTAATTTATTTATTCCTATTAATATATTTCATTCCAAATAATAGTTTATAACCATTGCATGAAATAATAATATTTCAATTGTATATCATGGTCCATTTAAACTTAGTGTTGTGCATAATGAAAGTTATCAAATAAATAAAATTATTTAAAGAGAAATATTTTATAAAATATTGGGGAGTTACAAATAACCTATATATATATCCTCCTCCCTCAAATATGATATTTAACAATCATTTGTGTGAATTATAGACTACCATGTCATGAACCGATGTAATTCATTTTCCATCACCACATCTCGTGAATGGTTATAATGATGGATTTAATGTATATATATCATATTATTGATATAAGTATCATTATATAAAGATAATATATGGTATTTTTCTTATCTTTCTATCAATTTAAAAAAGATAACTTCATTCCTAAGCACGTGTAGATTACCACCTCCACAAAACAACGTGATACATTTTTCATCACTATATAAATTAGAATGTATATATAAGTTTATTTAAAGATAGAATATGATATTTGGGATATAATAATCATTTTTAAAATATAAAATTGTTCGTATATTCTTTGCCTCTTTCTCTTTGAAAAATGGAAATGTTACTCATGCACATTTACGACTTACCATCTCCATGATTATATTGTAAATAACTTTTCATAGCCATATTTAATGGTTAGTTTTAAAAGTATCATTAATTTATAAAAATAATTGTTATTTTATCACTATTTTTATTGAAATTATGTGATAATTACTTTTTTACCATGGTTAACATACCAGAGTTATTTTTAAATTATGAACCGAACACCCTCAAAACACCATACATGAACTTAACTAATTATATGATTAATTATTTCATTGAAATAAATGAAACAAACGGTTTATTGATAATTTAATATACCTATAAAAGATTCTTAAACAAGTAAATAATTAATATAAGCTTATTATATAGGATCTAAAGGTTATACATGGAAAGTATTGACTCTAGATAAAGGATTTAGTCTTAATTTCCCTTCTCTGATACATATTTTAATGTTATGAAACAAATTTATTTTATATGGTTTAAATACATAAAATTTTATATTTTATATAAAGAATCATTCTTGATAGATCATATTTTAAGTTTCAATCCAAATTATTTCATCCATGGGGATTTTACTTGAATGTTACAAACTGGTAAGAGGTTTCATAACTCAACTTACATTCACTAGTTTATACGTCTACATCCTTAACATTTTCATGCTATGATAATGTTTCATTTGAAATCTATATTGTTTTGTTATATTTTTAAAAAAAATATTTGGATTTTAATATGTTCAGATAATCAATTTATGGAATAATTATCACTTTAAATGTTATTCTCTTCGTAAGGATTTTCTTTGTCTCAATATCATTTTCTTGAGACATTTTTCATGACGCGCATTGTGGTTTACTTTTATGGTTCACTTAATAACTAATGGATGAATTTTTTTAAATTAATTCATGAAATTAATTGTATATATAGATATATATCATACATTTTATTTCAATTACTTTTGATTTTAATGTTTTCAAATTAGTAAAGGATTCATGTTGGAAACTAATTTATTTTCAATATTTTTTTAGTTCAATATTCCTTTAAGAGAAATAATATCATTTATTTTCATTACAAATATATATTTTATTCTCTTGAGCTTATGAATTTAGTTTACATGAATAGTTTTAATTTTCTCCATTATTTATTAAAGAAACATCAGTAAAGTTGTTTTTAAGAGATACCAATCTTGTATATTCTTTAATATCTAGAATCATTCCCTTTTATATTCATGTTTTCTAAAATGTTTTCAAGATTTTATTTCATAAAAATAAATGATTTACTACTATTATTTTACAATGTATTTTTTTTATTTTAAATTTTTTTAAAATTATTTTTCTCAATGTTTTCATAATGGGTCACTTTTGGCTATATTAAAAAACATTTGAAACATATGTTAAATTTTTACATTTAATCATGATTTTATTTTACCTAAATCATGAAAATTATATTAATTTAATAATACATTATAATTTTCTAGGGATATTTTTAATTAAATGGATTTTCACAATATTTTGTGAATTTTTAGTTTTTAAAAGTTATTTTCAAAGTGTAAGGGGTATTTTGCTAAAGTTTGTTTTTAATGATATTTTAATGGTATGTATATTCACCAATGAAAACAAAACATGATTATAATTATCATCTACAAGAGATATGTTGTTATGATACTATCCTTATTCTTTATCTACATGGATTATTATTGTTTAAAATATATTTTCATGGAATCCATTTCTTTTTTGTGGGTAAATATAGCTATGAATGAATAATGGTAATTGAAAGATCGATTTTTCTTATGTTGTGTTTTTATTATTGTTATTGTAAATTTTTTATGATGATGGGTGTGATTGATATAGATTATGATGACGAGAGATCCCAATAAAACTATCCAATTCATTAGGTAAAGAGACTGTGTTACCCAGTTAAAGGGTTTTACTAAGATATTTTGGAATTTATCGGGTAGGTTATTCCATTTTAAGAGTGATTTCAATAGTGATATGAAAACGATATTCCAAGTTACCAACATATTATATTTATGCTTGAATTGAGTTCTTATGTATTATTTTCTCATGATTTTTTTTCATGGATCATGATTAATAAGTTATATAAATACTATATTATGTTAAATATTTATTCCATGTTTCCTGATTTTTTATCCACGTTTTTTGGGTGTGAATTATATTATTTGATGATCACAGACATTGATTGTGTTTTTATATCCTTATGATCATCTTATGGTCACTGATGAAATCCAATTATTAATTCTTATGTTTACCCATACTTATCATTTGAGATCACACTTATTATGTTTCATTTTCACTAGGTTGTGTATAAATTATATATATATGCTATTCCTAATAAATATAATTTATGTGATGAACATAGTGGGAGGTGGAATCAATTTTTATGAACCAATTTTTTATGTATCAATGTTTTCATGTAGGAGTTTTTTATAATTCTAAAAAACTATAAAAAATGTCATTGGGTCTATAAGTGATCCATTATTTCTTTTTGATGTTTTATGTTTTGGATGAATAAAATTGAGTCACATTTATCAGTATAAAGGAATAAATGTAAATAATAGTTTTTAGAGATAAATTTGGAAGTGTGGGTTCAGGGGTGTTATACATGGGTGTCATATTACTGAAAAAATAAAAAGCATCTTCAAAATTTTAATTGTCACTCAATAATGTAATTCCTAACGTAATTGAGGTTTTTTTCCTTTATATCTATAAAACCCCTTCTAGTCACTTTTTATAAATTCAATGACCCAAGGTTTTTTTACCATGGATATCATATTTAGAATTAATTATCACTCTCTAGTAAAAATAATTAATGGTTTCTATAAGATACAAAAGAATAAATATATGGATTATATTGGGATATCAACATCACCATCATAGGTAAGAAAATGAGACTCATATATTCAATTGTAATAAGAAAATATTTAGATTTTCATTTTTATCAACCAAATTTTTATTAATATTCCTCTTTATTTGGTCATAAGATATATTAGTTTCTATATAAATTCATTTTACAACTTTATTTTCATGTTCCTATTTAACAAAAAATATTTAATAAATGGTTACATAAAATCATGATAATTTTTATAAAAGAATATTAAACCATCATATGAATATTTAATATCACTAATAATATGTCTCATCTATTGGAAAATTAATTTTAACCTATGAATTTTTTTTAAACTATGATATAATTGGATTAATCTATGAATATTGAAGTTTATCCTAGGTTTCAACAAGTTTTATATTTTAAATATCAATAAACTAATACTTAAAAATAACAAGACCCCACATTAATACCAAATGAGAAATTTTAATCCACACTTCTGGATTTAGTACAAAAAACACATGCATTACACCCTGGATTTTATACCAAGTGAGATGATCCGAGAATAAATAACATATATTTTACATCATTTTCATAATTTATACAATTTATCTCAGATATTAACATAGTAAAAAAAACACAGAGGTTTAGTTTCTTTGAATATGAGACACAAATAAATTATTTAACCACAAAATTAACATTTCTCCATAGTCATTCCACACTAAACACCCTTCTATACATATATCATGTTACACTATTCTTCATAACATAAGAATGGAAAACTAAGAAAGGGTGAGCTAAAATTCTCAAAAATAGAAAACTTAGGAATTATTCATAAAGGGTTAAATCAAAATTATGTGAGAAAACATGATAATTAAAGAAATATCTCATTAAAAATAACAATAAATCATAAGATTTATCCACAATGAATGACCAAAGGATGTATAACCTCAAAGAAGCATATAAATACTGTGATGTGATAATGTAGATACATGAGATAATACTAATGAAACATGGAAACAATAATAAGAAACCGTAATAAAAATGAAATGTATCATAATGATAATCTATAACATATTTATATTTAAAAATGAAAAACTATGTTCAATAACATAAAAGATACACCATATCAAGTTTAAATTAACAATTAAATATTATTATTTATATTTTGGAATTATAACCTAGTAGTTAAATTGGAGGGTATAATTAAGAATAACTAATATATTAAATAAATTCAATGGTCCAAAGAAATATGAATTTATTTTAATTTCTTTTAGAAAATAGTCCCATAATTTTTAAAAGAACCATTTTATTCTTTATAAAAACACATTTTCTTCAAAAATGTGTTTTTATTCTTTTTATAAGTGAATGCGATAATTTACTAAGGTTAAATAAAATTTATTTTAAAAAATAAATTTCATTTTTAATTCATCATTTAAAATTAATCTTAGAATTAATTTTTCTTATAAATTTATAAAAAAGTTGATTATCCATTGAATTGTGGAAATACCGATTTTAATTGAAAAATCTATTTTATTTTAATGTTTTTAAATGTTAGAATTATGTTTTGGAATAATTTTAAATTTTAATTAGTTAAATATTATTTAAAAGAAATACCAATATGTCTTTTAAAATGTATTTTATTCTTTAATTTTTTATAAAATTATTTTATGTTAAACAATGGCAATTTTTAAGAAAACTATTTTCGTTGGATTTTTTTAGTTTAATTATAATTAAAATTATTATAATTAAACTTTTTAATTTTTATAAGTGTATTCAATATTTTTTATACGTCTATCCGAATTTATTAAATAAGTCCCTTTCTTTTTTTGAAAAATATTAATATTAATATTGATAAATTTTATTATCATGGTAAAGATTAAATTAGTTACTTAGGGGTAAAAATATAAAGATATGGGCTACAAAATGACCCTAACATTTGAACCAATTCAATTGAACCAGTAAATTAAATCCATAATCATTAAATTTTCTTTTTTATGATTATTTTGATCCACTTGGTTGAAATTATGTCATTTATAGTATTTTATTCAAAGGAAAGTCACACATGTGACACTATTATTTGTAATATGTTTAACATTTTTAAAATTTTGTTACCCAAAAGTCATGGTCAACTAGATATACTATTTTTAGAGATAAAATATTTATGTTCATCATGTTAATTATTTTTTAATATTAAAGGAATAAATAATTTCCATAAAATCAAGGACATCATTGATTCCATAATTCATTAATTTTTAGGAAACATAAATAAATGATATAAAAAATATTATTATAAATATAATTTGATATAATTAATGTGATAAATGAATTTAATATACTACCTTGACATATTTAGGATATAAAAAAAATATTTGGTTAAAATTTTACATGTTTTATTATTGTTTTTAATGTTAGAGTGATGAATAGTATCAAATTTGACAATAATGATATTTTATGAAATTAATATATTATTAAATTATTTAAAAAATTCAAAAAATAAATAAAAACTAGAATATAATATATGGTCAACAATGTCGTCCCTTATGAATTTTTAGTCCATTTTGAATTCTTTCTCTCTTTAATAGTCTAATTATATATTAATATTTTGAAAAACTCAATGAATGCTCCACCCCTATTTTATAAAATGGAACCTCTACTTCTCAATTCTCTATATTTAAAACCTTCATTATTTTAAAAAATACCTACCAATATCATTTACTAGAATACCTCCCCTCTTTATGGTGACCTTATGTTAGCGTTGGGTGATCCCATTATAGCATAAAAAATTGGTGCACCCACATAATGATCTAATGAAATAGGTATTGTAACATTACTTTTTATGGAAAAGTGGGAGTAATAAAAGGGTTTATACTATAGATTTAACTACAATCCTGCTATTAGTAATGCAGGTTTAAAATGGATTCTGAATGTGATGCTCTATGTTTCTAAAAAAGTTATTTTATATTATTTCTATGAGTTTTAATGATTTTAATTGAGATAAAAGTCTTTGTGTTTTCTTATGAATATTATTTATTTCATTACCACAATGAACATTGAGATTAAGGTAAAAATTACATTGGTTTTCATATCTTTTATTGGATTAATGGATCTATTCTTTTTATATCCCTTATTGATGTCTTTGTGTTCATCCCATGTTTTAAAAATGTTTTTCATGGGGTTTCAGAAAGTGAAGGGATAAGCATGACGTCAATATGAAAATTTTGTAGATGTTTAATGAAATAAATAATGTCTTATTTTAAAAAAATTTGTTTTTTGAAAAAATCGATACTGTGTAGAATTGACCACTTGTAATGTATGAGTTTACATTTTAATATATTGTTTTAATTATCAAAAAATATAAACCAAAAAGATATTGTAGATTTTATTAATTTGAATTAATGTTTAAAACCACTATAATATGTAATTGCTAATTATAGATCCTTATAGTTGGTATCCAAGAAATTTTTAGATATCTTTTGAGATTAGGATGTTTTTAGGTGTGGTATGCTTAATAATTATGGAGACCATCCTGAGTTTATAATTTTAAGATTGACCATATGTAAAATCTCATTGAAACCCCATTTTAGATTTTAATGTTATGAAATATAAGGTGACTAATGATTTTTTTTGGATATATTTATTTTTGAGGTATAATGGGTTATTTCTTTTTTGGATGTAAAAATAATGGTATGAGATTACATTTGAGGTTAAAATATTTCTTTAAGGTTGAATATATTAAGGTTATTTTTGGAGGATATTTTTCACTTCTGTAGGAATTTTATAAGTATTATATTAATATTTCTTAAGAAAAAGGGCAATCTGTAGGGTGGGTGACTTCCTTTCGCATCAATAAATGATGTGGTAATTTAACCAAAAACCGAATGGTGATAAGGGTGTGTCTCGTACCACTGACCTACGTGATGTCTTGTTTACTGTGAAATTGTTTTTTATTTAAACTATCATAAAGGTAAAATTAAAGTTCATTTTTATAATATATTTTTCTTGAAATTGATAACCATTGGATTGGAAATTTATTTGGTGTTAAATTATTAATGTTATTTCGGAAGATGTTCCCTATTTTTAGTACCCAATATAATTAAGATAATCAGAATATAAAGGGATTTTATTTGAGTAATAAAGTATGAACTGTGTTTTGTAAAAATATTTGATCAGAATGTGTCTTTATAGTGATTTAGGAAATGATAATCATTTTCTGTACATTATATGATTAGGTAAATTACAATTTGATATGATACATTAGAGTCATGGATGTGATTTGGAGATAAATATAAAAATTATCTTAGAATACTATGTGATCGAATCCTTATGATTTTTGGGTATTAATCTTAGTCTGGAATATTTTTTTGGATTTTGTGTCTATTTATTTATTGAATGATCTATGTTGAACTTGAGGTATTAATATTGACTTATATATATATATATAAGTAGTTTTTTTTTCATATAATGGTTTATTATTTTTTGAGAATTACTTTAAATTATCTTATTTTTTTGGTTTTGGTTAAGTTATAAATAAATTATGAATATATAATAATATTTTTATGGATTTTTGGATCCATATAAGTTAGTTATAATGATTTAGGCCAGAAATAATTATACTCATCATTCAGAGAAAAAGTAGATTTTTTCCCCAAATTGATTTAAGGATGAAATAATTATTATTTTGTATCCATATTTCCTTATATTAATTTACTTGGATTTAAAGTAATTCCTCAACTAAAGGAAATGTCTTTGGAAATAAAAATGTTTTCTAATTTTAATATAGAAAAAAATAGCCTTTTAACCAATCAATGATTTATAGTCTTTTTGTTGTTAAATTTCACATGAATATTTTTTCTATCACTCTATATCCATCCTTGGGAGTAATATTTCTCTTAAATTTCCATTTTCCTACAAGTAAAACTTGTATGTGTTATCTTAGGTTACATTAATACTTTCTTTTCACTCTTATCAAGTGAAATAATTATTTATCCTTTTTACCATGCGAGATTTCAACAAAGGTATTTCGAATACCCCAACCCATGTTAGAAAACCTGAGTTCAAATTGAGAGGACATAATTTATTCAATGGTGGGGGATATAATGTAACACCTAATCTTTTAGAAGAAAACACTTTGTTCGATAGCATATAAGATACACCATATCAAAATTAAAAGAACAACTAAATATTTTTTTTAAATGTGACCATTATAACCTAGTAGTTAAATTGGAAAGCATGAATTCGGAAAAATGGTTAAATAAATTAATATAATGCTCAAACATAATATGAATCTATTTTTATGTTCTAATAAAACAATCACACAATATTTAATAGTCATTTTATTCTTCAAAAAATACATTTTTTTTTTCATAAATGTGTTTTTTCATATTTTTATAAGTGAATATTATAATTTCCTGATGTTAAATAAAATTAATTTAAAAAAATTAATTTCACATTTGAATTAATCTTGTCAAAATAATCTTATTATTAATTTTTTATAATTTTCTAAAAATATTGAGTTTCTATTGAATATTATAAAATATTGATTTTAATTGAAAAGACTATTTTATTTTAATGTTTTTAAAATATAAAATTTTGTTTTGGATTATTCTTAAATTTTAATTAGTTAACTTTTTCATAAAATAATCCAATTATGGATTTTTAAATGAATTTTTAAATTTAATTTAGTATAAAATCATTTTCTATATGAAAATATCATTATTCCAAAAAACTCTTTTTCATTGTGTTTTTTCTGTTTAATTTTAAATTAAATATGAAAAATATGTTTTTTTTATTTTTTAATAATTAATTCCTTATTTTTAATTAGTGTATCCAAATTTTCTAAAATATTCCCTTTTAGTTCTAGACTATATGAATAGTAACGTTGATAATTTTTATTACCAGGATAAATGGTAAATCATGTAATTAAGAGTAAAAATAAAATGTTTAGGACTGGAAACCGAACAAGAAACATTCCATATTTATATTTGATGAGTATGTTTTTGTTATAATCAATATTTTTTCATTTTTTGACCATTTGGATCCTCTTGGTTTCCATTATGTCCATTATAGTTTTATATTTAAAGGAAAGTCAAACATGTCACACTATTATTTTTAATAAGTATAACATTTTTAAAATGTGGTTATCCAATAGTTATATATTACTATAAATATAATTTTGAAACCTAAAGTATTTATTTTCATCAAATTAATTTAATTTTAATTTTTAGATAAGAAATAATTACGCTAAAATCATGCACAATGTTGATGCAACAATTATTTAATTAAATGAAAAATCAAGTAAATGATATTAAAAATATTAAAATAAATATAATTTGATATTATTAATTTTATTCATGAGTTATATATATTTCTTTTACATGTCTAGTATAAATTTTTTTAAAATTTTACTAATTGTCTTGATGTTTTTGATACCAAAGAAATTAATAGTATCAAATTCAACAATAATGATATTTTATGGAATGAATATTTTATTAAATTATTTAAAGAACATAAAAATATTAATTTAAAACGTGGGGATAATATATATAACAAAAATTCATCCCATGTGAATTTATTGGCCATTCGAATGTCTTTGGCTCTATAATACTATTATTATATTTTTATATTTTGAGAAATTCCAAGAATATCTCTCATATGTCTTGTAAATGAAAACTCATTATTATAAATTCCTTACACTTAAGAACCACTTTAGTTAATCCAATACCTACCAAAATCCTTTACTAAAATCACTCCTACATTTCTAGATGCCTTAGTTTAGGCAGAACAGAACCCTTATAAGGATTAAGGTTGTAATCAAATGTAGTCTCCCAAAGAAGAGGTATCATTTTCAATCAAGTGTTTCCATTTTATATCGTATCCCACCTACTGAGAATCATCTTATACTTTGATAAAATAAAAACTAAATTATACTTAATATACATAGATCTTATTATTTTAGTGGCATGACCAATATCTATCTCCACTTCTATTAAATATGAAAAAGGAGTCACCATTAATGTGTACGGCTGACTACCGCCATGCCAACCGATGTCATTTATTATCCATTATCGCCTATCATGGCTTATTATAATTATTGAATTAATGATTTAATATTATATTCATCACTTATTTATAATTTTTTAATGATAATTTAATACTTACTTTATTTATTTAATGATCGTTTAAAAATTGAAATGTTACTCATGCGTCTGTACGGCCAACCGTTTCTATGAATGTAGCGTTATTCATTTTTTCTAACCATATTTAATCGATAGATTTAAAATTATAATGAATGTATAAAAATTATAATTATTTCATGATTATTATTATTTATATAATGAAATTATGATCACTTTGACCACAATTGACCTACCATAGTCATTCTTGACTTATGAACCAAATATCGGCAAAGCATTTGATGGAAACATAAATAAATAAGTAGTTGTTATAAAGTGTTAACAAGTGAAATAAAAGGAATAAAAAAAGAAAAAGGATTTCATGAAATTAAATAATTAAACTAAGTTTATTATTGAAAAATATAAATAACTATTGTGACAAATCAGATTCCATGTAAGAGACTATTTAACTAAAAAAGGTTATTTTAAATGTATTAAAGAGTTATTTTTCTACATATCAATGTTTTTTAAATTGATTCTATGAATTTATTTTTATTCATATGAATGTTTTAAAATTTTAATTTTCTATCTTATCTCAATTTTTTTTAAAAGTTAATCTTTTTAATAATTCATATAAGAGGGTTTATATAGATACCCGAATCTTGATGTACATGGAAATTACATTACTTTAGCGGAATACTTAATACATAACAAAAACAGACACATAAGGATCATAAAAGTTTAGTGTCTTTGGAAACTCAGAATATAATCTTCCAATCATTGTGAAAGATATTCAACATCTCCCATAAGATCTTCCCCGTTTTGTTTTCTTACCTAAAACCTTTCTTTAAATCCTGGGGAAAAGAAAACATATAAAGGGTGAGCTCAAATTCTCAGTAAGGGTAAGCATGGATAAAATAAAACAAATCATATGCATTTGAACTTAAAAACATGAACATAATATTTAAACATCAGAATCTTGAGCAATGACATAAATCATGGAAGTACGTAAGGCATATATCATAAAGAAACATTAATCATGATAAAATAGCATGGGAATTAAACATGTAATTGTGTAAAACCATTAAGCACATTATATGATTTCCATAGTAGCCAAGGCATTGCTGCCAAGACCATATTAGTGGACAAAGTCCCTTTCTGAATCGAGTTCACTCCTCATTCCAGACCTGAATTACTGAATTGGTTTAACTTTCCATTCCATCCATTTCTATCTCATGAGATATAAATCTTTACCCAATGAATTTGAGGGATATATAGGTCCCACCCATCTCATAATGAAATCAATCTTACTAATGCCACAAAATAAACATACATCATTCATAATAACCCAATAAATAAAATGGGTTTCCTAAACATCATCCCATCATTAAATAATCTATATAAAATAAATGGATATAATTTCATAATAAGGAAAGTGAAACCATGTAAATCATAGAGACATTATACTTGAAAGGTACACATATGAAATAATTTCATCTTAGATGAAAAATGGTTTTGATAAAACACTTGAAATGAATTCTTGAGGAAAATATCCTTTCTTCTTCAAAATCATTTTCTTTTCACAAAATGTCATGCAATTTTAAAAGAAAAGGATTTTGTTGAAAATAGTCCTGAGATCTTTTGTAGTAAGCTTCATGAAAATAAGGTTTTATAAAACCGTAAAAATCTTTTAATTCCGTATAAGTTAAAAAACATTCTTCTCGTACTTTTGCCGGAAAAGTAAAAAAATACCTCGTGAAAGAAAGATTCCATAAATACCATGTAGTAAAAGTAAAAAATGGGTAAAAAGGACATTAAACATACATGAAACCATTTTTAGGAAAAATGGACATGTATGAGAATAATAACCCCAGTAAATACTTACGAATAAGCAATCTCAGATAAGAATGAGATTGGAAAAGTTATCCCTTACCTTAGGTTCGGTATGCTTCGTACGTATTCGTTCCTCCTGTATAATGATTTAAATAATGTCATTGACTTATTGAAGAATCATATTCATTGTTTTGATATCATATATGTTTCACTTATGACTTTATATTACCCGTTCTTTTGTAAATTCCATGTTAAAGCAGCGTTTTGGGTAAAATCATTTCATTTATCGTAAGTGTTTCGACTTGTCATTCTTGATATTATTACGTATATCCCGATTTACATAATTCCATAATGTAAAACATGATTTATATATAATATATATTCATCATATACATATATATATTATAGATCGATAAAAGGAATGAAATACACTGTTCATGGAGACGATAGGCTGTACGTACGCATGAACGTTGTTTCCATTTCTTATTGAATTGAATGAAACTAAATAGATTACATAAATATATATATACATAAATCCAGTAGCATTATTATTTTATATATTTCATTATTATTCATTATATAAACTTTATGATCATTCTTGTATGGTTAAAATGGGGAATGAATCTCATCGCGTCGTGGAGACGGTAGTCCGTATGTACGCACGAGTGATGATATCGTTCCCATGATTATTGAATGGAATTGGAGTGGATGGTATAATATATAAAAATCAGTATGATGTTATAATAAACATATATAGTTATTCTTTACACCATTATACCCATCCATGTAAGGTGTTGGTGGAAAACAGATTTCACCACGACGTGGAGATGGTATTCCGTATGTACACACGCGTGGTGATTTCGTTTTCCGTAGGATGGATTGATAGTGAAATAGGGTTGTTTCATACTTATAATAAGATATCAGTATATGAGTTATACTGATGTTATTAAATCATAATGAAACAAATAAAGAAGAATAAGTGGAAGAAGAAATAAAGTTGAACGAATTGGTAACGGACATTACCTCTTTTCTGAAGCGCCTCTTTGAGACCTCCTCTTAGGGCACTAAAATTGGTCTTTTAAGAATACCAGAACCTCTATGATGTTTCTATGGAAGTGGATAATAGAATTTGGTAGGGCTTGGTCGAGATTTAAGGCTCAAAGTGGCGTGAGTAAGAGAGTGAGGAGGTTCTCTTTTATAAGGGAGGAGAGGGGCACCTTTGGAATAACTAAAAATATTATTTTATTATAAAGTCATATTCGGTTTTTAATAGCTCCAAATTGATTTATTTTGAAACTAAGGTGGGGATGGGTCGAAATACTCTCATCCAATAGAATTTAGACAAGTTTAGGTTCCTATTTTAACCTAATCATTTCGATTTAACTTTAAGTTAAATAATTTTACTTTTACCACGTCTTCTTGTTTTCTTACACTATAAGGTTAATAAACTTACTATAACAAGCCAAAAGAACCCCAAGTAGTTCATTATTAATATATACATCCTTATCTAAGTCATTTTTCCGAACCTTAGATTTTTAGGAATAAAATAAATATTAATAATATAAATTTTCTTTTAAAAACTATTTTATGTCGATTTTGACACTATTTGGTACTTGATTTTTGTGAAAATCATAACAGCATTAGTTTAATTACTGCATCATCTTGGTGTCATAAATAAATTACATTATTTAATTTCTAAAAATTATAAATAAAATACCATTATGTAGGAAATATATTTATCTTTATAATTAATATTTATAGTTGAATTTATCTTATGTATAACCCTACATTAAAAATGATTTACTTATTAAACATTGATTTTAACTATTTTAACTCTTCTTTGAATTAAATAATAATAAATGTCCTAATCTAATCCAAGTGGACCTAAATGATAATATTTTATTCCTAATATTGTTTTCAGTCAATATAAACTTGTCCAATAGAATTAGGACATGTGTTAGGGTAATATTAATATCATTTTTACCCTTAATTACCCTATTTACTTTTAACCGTGGTAAATAAAAGTAAAAAGTTCCTATTCACAAAAAATTATTTTCATCTCATTGAACCAAATTTTACTCCTTTATATTAACTTTGTCTCTCATATTTTCGAAATTCCACTCACAGAAGCATTAAAATTAAGTTTTATGAAAAATTCAGTTTTTTAACTACCACTTAGTGGTTTCACTATTTATCAAAAAATGAAAATTTCCAGAAAAATACCAAAAATTAGGCCTAAGAATTATTTTATATTCCAAATTCAAAATTTATATCTATTTTTCCAAATTTATAACATATAATTGGCATTAATTAATTTTAAATTTAATTCCCGTTATCAAAACAAATAGCGTGTTTTTAAGAAACAAAAACAATCAAAAGATTGACACTTGTTTATATCCAATTTCAAAGTGAAATTAATTCTAATGAACAAAATTGGATTAAATTGTAAAAATATATTCTAATCACACTTTAAAACCAATTAAAAAGATGATCTATCCATATAAATTATTGCGATGAAAAAAGTTGTTTTTAATTAAAATATAGCATGTTTTTACTATTCATTAAAATATGAAAGTCATCAGAATAATATGAAAAATTTTATCAAAGTAAATTTTTATATCTTGATTCCAAAGAAAATTTTTATTTTGTCAAATTGAACTTATAGACATGTCAAAAACAATATTTAAAGTGGGTGCACCATCAAAAGGGGGAAAAACGACATTTTTTTAAAAATACTTATTTTACTCAAAAAAATTGATTTTGTTCTCATAACATGTTCTAGAAAATGTGTAAGATGAATAATAATGTTATAAAACTCAAAATTTAGTTGATACGATTCATAACGGCTAGTTCATAATAATATTATAATAATATATCATTGTTTAGTGAAACCTGGTATTGCGTACAACACACACTATCAAAAAGGTCGTGATTGTGTGTAATGCAAGACAAGTCAGGGATGTGTGTTGTGCAAGCTCCTTTTGGTGTTGCGTACAACACAAGACATTAATGAAATTAAAAAGAATATTTTTAATAAAATCTCTGGGTGTTACATTCTACCCCCCTTAAAATGAATTTCTCCCTCGAAATTCGTCGGGGTTATAAAAGGTTTACTACTCGAAAGTTTGTTTAATAGAAACCCACATCGTAAAAAGGAATACCAAAACATGGCTTTAAAAACTAAAGTATGAAATGTAACGGTTACCCAAATTAACTCATCACTAGGTTTCCACGTAGGAGAACATAGGTGAAAATATGGATATGGAAGAAAAATCTACCCATTAAGTTTTGATGGAGAGTGGTAGAGAACATGGTTATGAAAAAGCCATCAATCGCAAAGCCATAGATTTGTGATGATCTAAGGTACCATCTGATTCATCGGATATAAGGGCACTAGGACAAAATTTTTGGTTTTCAAGATAATTTCCCTAAAGTTGATGAAATTGGAATTAGAAGAAATACATTCATGATTTTGGTATAGTCTCATCGTTGGTCGTCCTTTGGACAATTTCCACTTCATCACTTACGTAAATAAAGTTGAATTTGTCATTCGGGAAGTGTTAGCAGATCATGTGATAGAATGATGGGTCATTACATCTGTCTCAAATAAAATGTTATAAAAGTTATCAAAAATACATAAGTCCATCTATATTGAGATTAATCATATATGGTTCCTAAAATGGACTTATACTTCATATATCATACTGCTTAATATAATAAAACTAGTTTCTACTAAAAAGGGACTTATTGTAGGCCAGTGGTAGGTGATAAAGGCCAGTCGCACTTCGGTTGTGGGTTCGATTCCCACAGCCTTGTCCGACGCGATGGGTTGTCACCCGTCCTGCAGGTTGTCCTTTTTCTAAAACTACATTACTATAACATCCCATCAATAATATCGAAAAGAGTTCTATCATTAAACAATACTAACTTATGTCCAATATAATCCATTCCAATCTGTAGGCTTATCTAAAATACTTCTGTCCAAGCTCATATTATAAAGAAAATGATTACTTGAATTGTCATCAACCAAGCATGTGAATACCATCATTTATCCCCCATATATCTTGTTGGTCACATTCCAATCATGTGAATACCTTAATCATGTATTCTCCTGAAAAATGAATACCCATTAAACCATAGTGAAAACATGAATGCTGTCAAAATTTAACTCTTTCCACATACCAAAATCCAAAAATTCTATATACTCAAACCATGATATAACCTTCTCCTTATATCAGTCATGAGATCATGAATACTATCAAACATTTAGTTTCTCCTTATCCCTTCATTATGCACATATCATCTATTTTCCAAAAATATCTGAATAACCTTTCATGGTTACAGGTACCATTAATCATACACTTTCAAAACTTAAGGAAAGACAACAGTGTAACAATCCTTAGATGTCTCTTTATTCCATACTACCATTATATTACTTATACAACATTACACTTGATAAACATGCAATCATTCCACTGCCTTCTTCAACCATTGATTGTGATTCGACAATTCTTTCATCTCACATATCATTTTTAGTCTCTTCATTATCATCAACATAAATAATACTCATATGACCGTACTGATTCTCTTCATGAGACTTTCCCTTAGGGAATTGGTTTTCATAATGCCCGTATATTCCACATTTAAAACATTTAACCATTGTTGATGTCGTAGAAATACCATTATCCTCATCCATGGTGTTAACTGAACCTTTTCCTTTGCCCTTACTGGCTTTGTGTCCTTCTTTTCCACAGCCAAAGCATCTTCCAGTTCCTTTGAAACAATCTCCCTGATGCCTCTTCCCACATGATTTACATGAGGGAAATTGAACTTTATTTCCTCTATTAACATCATGAAACTCCATCTTTCTCTTATTATCTGAGTCAGGAAACTTACCAAAGTTGAGATTATTGATCATATTATGAGATTGCTGATTAGCCATAATAACAATGTTTGGACTTCCAAATCACATTTCATTTGGTTTCTCATGAATAATATCATTCCATTCTCCGTCATATCCTCCATTATCATGAATCTTCTTGTTTCCTGCCATTAACTAAAACCCTAAAAGAATAGTGTGAGAGGAAAAAATCATTCTAGGGAAAAAATCATAGTAAAGGGGGAGTACTGTCAATATCTAACATCTTAGGTTAAATTCTAAGATCGTTACCGTAGTTATAGGACTATATCCTATACGTATACTTATCCTGAGGGACATCCCTAGACATACCTTAGAAATATCTCTAGGGATCTCACTAACGTTTTCGGATCCTATTTTCCAAAGGTTGACTAAACCTTTCTTTTGATACCAACTGTAGAGACCCGAATCTTGATGTACATGGACATTACATTACTTTAGCAGAATACTTAATGCATAACAAAAACAGACACATAAGGATCATAATAGTTTAGTTTCTTTGCAAACTCGGAATATAATATTCTAATCGTGGTGAAAGATCTTGAACATCGCCCATAAGATCTTCCCCTTTTTGTTTTCTTACCTAAAACCTTTCTTTAAATCCTGGGGAAAGGAAAACATATAAAGGGTGAGCTCAAATTCTCAATAAGGGTAAGCATGGATAAAATAAAACAAATCATATACATTTGAACGTCAAAACATGAACATAATATTTAAACATCAGAATCTTGAGCAATGACATAAATCATGGAAGTACGTAAGGAATATATCATAAAGAAACATTAATCATGATAAAATAGCATGGGAATTAAACATGTAATTGTGGCAAACCATTAAGCACATGATATGATTTCCATAGTATCCAAGGCATTGCTGCCAAGACCATCTTAGTAGACAAAGTCCCTTTCTGAATCGAGTTCACTCCTCGTTCCAGACTTGTATTACTGAACCAGTTTAACTTGACGTTCTAGCCATGTCTATCTCATGAGATATAAATTTTTACCCAATGCATCGGAGGAAGATATAGGTCCCACCCATCTTATAATGAAATCATTCTTACTTGTGCCACAAAATAAACATACATCATTCATAATAACCCAATAAATAAAATGGGTTTCATAAACATCATCCCATCATTTCATAAACCATATAAAAGAAATGGATATCATTTCAAGGAAATTGAAACCATGTAAATCATAGAGACATTATACTTGAAACATACACATATGAAATAATTTCATCTTAGATGAAAAATGGTTTTGATAAAACACTTGAAATGAATTCTTGAGGAAAATATCCTTTATTCTTCAAAATCATTTTATTTTCACAAAATTTCATGAAATTTTAACATAAAAGGATTTTTTTGAAAGTAGTCTTGAGATATTTTGGGGTAAGCTTCATGAAAATATGGTTTTATAAAACCGTAAAAATCCTTTCATGCCGTATAAGTTAAAAAACATTCTTCTCGTACTTTTGCCGGAAAAGTCAAAAAGTACCTCGTAAAAGAAAGATTCCATACATACCATGTAGTAAAAGCCAAAATGGGTAAAAAGGACATTAAACATACACGAAACCATTTTTTGGAAACATGGCCATGGATGAGAACAATAACCACAGTAAATACTTACGAATAAGCAATCTCGGATAAGAACGAGATTGGAAAAGTTATCCTTACCTTAGGTCTAATATGCTTCGTACGTATCCGAACCTCCTGTATAATGATTTAAATAATGTCATTGACTTATTACAGAATCATATTCATTGTTATAATATCATATATGTTTCACTTATGACTTTATATTACCCGTTCTTTTGTAAATTCTATGTTAAAACGGCGTTTTGGGTAAAATCATTTCATTTATTGTATGTGTTTTGACTTTTCGGTCTTGATATTATTACTTATATCCTGATTTACTTAATTCCAGAATGTAAAATGTGATTTATATATAATATATATTCATCATATACAGATATATATTATAGATCGATAAAAGGAAAGAAATACATCGTTCCTGGAGACGTTAGGTCGTACGTATGCATGAACGCTGTTTTCGTTTCCTTATTGAATTGAATGAAAATAAATAGATGAAATAAATATATATATACATAAATCCAGTATAATTATTATTTCATATATTTCATTATTATTCATTATATAATCTTTATGATCATTCATGTATGGTTAACATGGAGTGAATCTCATCGCGTCATGGAGACGGTAGTCCGTACGTACGCACGAGTGATGATATCGTTCCCATACTTATTAAATGGAATTGGAGTGGATGGTATAATATATCAAAATCAGTATGATGTTATAATAACCATATATAGTTCTTATTTACACCATTATACCCATCCATGTAAGGTGTTGGTGGACAAACAGATTTCACCACGGCGTGGAGACGATATTCCGTACGTACGCACGCGTGGTGATTTCGTTTTATGTAGGATGGATTGATGGTTAAATAGGGTTGCTTCATACATATAATAACATATCATTATATGAGTTATACTGATGTTGTTACTTCATAATGAAACAACTAAAGAAGAAGAAGTGGAAGTAGAAATAAAGTTGAAAGAATCGGTAACATACATTACCTCTTTTTTGAAGCGCCTCTCTGAGACCTCCTCTTAGGGCACTAAAATTGGTCTTTGAAGAAGACCAGAACCTCTAAGATGTTTATATGGAAGTTTATAATAGAATTTGGCAGGGTTTGGCCGAGCCTGAAGGCCCAAAGTGGTGTGAGGAAGAGAGGGAGGAGGTGCCCTTTTATAAGGGAGGAGAGGGGCACCTTTGGAATAACAAAAAATATTATTTTATTATATAGCCATATTAAGTTTTTAATAGCTCCAAATTGATTTATTTAGAAGCTAAGGTGGGTATGGGTCTATATACTCTCATACAATAGAATTTAGACATGTTTAGGTTCCTATTTTAACTTTATCATTTAGATTTCATTTTAAGTTAAATAATTTTACTTTTACCGTGTCTTCTTCTTTTCTTACACTATAAGGTTAAAAAACTTACTATAACAAGCCAAACGAACCCCAAGTGGTTCGGTATTAATATATATATATATCCTTATCTAAGTAATTTGGCCTAATATTAGATTTTTAGGAATTAAATAACAATTAATAATATAATATTTGTTTTAAAAACTATTTTATGTCAATTTTGACACTATTTGGTACTTGATTTTTTTTTAAAATCACAACAGCATTATTAGTTCAAGAAAAGTTAATTAAATCAATAATAACATGTCATATTTACCTAGAAAATTAGTGTAATTCATAAAAATTCTCTAATTACATTTATTTGGGTATTTATAACATCAATTATGTCAATATTTCATTAATAAGATAATTACTGCATCATCTTTGTGTCATAACTAAATTACAATATTTATGTATAAAAATTATAAATAAAATAAAATTATGTAGGAAGTCGTTTTATATTTCTAATGAATATTTATAGTAGAATTTATTCTATGTATAACCCTATATTAAAAATGATTTACTTATTAAACATTGATTTTAACTATTTTAACTCTTCTTTGAATTAAATAATAATAAATGTCCTAATCTAATCCAAGTGGACCTAAATGATAATATTTTATTTCTAAGGTTGTTTTTTGTCGAGATACACTTGTCCAATAGAATCAGGACATGTTTTAGGGTAATATTAATATCATTTTTACCCTTAATTACCCTATTTACTTTTAACCGTGATCAATAAAAGTAAAATGTAACTATTCACCAAAAATTATTTTCATCTCATTGAACCACATTTTACTACTTTATATTAACTGTGTCTCTTGGAGTTTCTAAATTCCACTCACATAAGCGGTAAAATTATGTTTTATGAAAAAAATCAGTTTTTTATCTACCACTTAGTGGTTTCACTATTCATCAAAAAATGAAAGTTTCCAGAAAAATACCAAAAATTAGGCCTAATCATTATTTGATATTCTGAATTCAAAATTGATGTCTATTTTTCCAAATTTATAACATATAAGTGGCATTAATTAATTTTAAATTTAATTCCCGTTATCAAAAAAATAGCATGTTTTTAAGAAACAAAAACAATCAAAAGTTTGACACTTGTTTATATCCAATTTCAAAGTGAAATTAATTTCAACGAACAACATTGGATTAAATGGTAAAAATATATTCTAATAACAATTTAAAACTAATTAAAAAGATAATCTAACCATATAAATTATTGGGATGAAAAGAGTTGTTTTTAAAATATAGCGTGTTTTTACTATTCATTAAAATATGAAAGTTATGAGAATAATATGAAACATTTATCCAAAGTAAATTTTTATATCCTGATTCCGAATAAGAATTTTATTTTCTCAAATTGAACTTATAGAGATGTCAAAAACAAGATTTAATGTGGGTGCGCCATCAAAAGGCGGCAAAACTACATTTTTTGAAAAATACTTATTTTACCTGAAAATTTGATTTTGTTCTCATACCATGTTCTAGAAAATGTGTAAGATGAATAATAATGTTATAAAATTCAAAATGTAGTTGATAATATTCATAACGGCTAGTCCATAATAATATTATAACAATATATCATTGTTTAGTGAAACCTGGTATTCCGTACAACACACGCTATCGAGGAAGGTCGTGATTGCGTGTAATGCAAGCCAAGTCAGTGATGTGTATTGTGCAAGATCCTTTTTGTGTAGCCGACAAAACAAGACATTAATGAAATTAAAAAGAATATTTTTCATAAAATATCGAGGTGTTACAGTTTATTTTAAGTATCCCCTTTTAAAGTTCAATTTTATACTCTTTTTACCAATGTATAAAAGAATTTTGTTACGTATATGGAATGAGAGGCTTTTCCCACGTGAATTTTTATTTAATGTGTTGATGTTTACATTGTAAGTTTTAGTAGTCCTTTTTATTTTTTTTCTTTTGATGTGCGTACGTTTTTATTTTAGAAGTAGTTTTAATATAAAATGGTATTTTGTTATCTAAAAGTGATTTCCTAACATCTTTAAAAGAGTTTTTCAAATGTTATATGTTGAAAATTTGAAAGAATAATATTTTTATTAATGATATGGTACTTTATCATTATACATGATACTTGAATTAAACCAGATAGCACAAGGTGAGGTCATTATAGATTATACGATGGGGCGGCCCATATAGCACCGAGTGAGCCCATTATCACATAAATTATTGGTGCACCTAGATAGAACTCCAATACTTTGGGTAATGTGTCTAGTATTTTTCAGGAAATAAGGAGGGATTTACCTAAGGTATTCATCTATGGATTTTACTAGGATCCATTTATTTCCAAAAAAATATTTAAAATTGGTTATTAATGCAGTTCAATATATTTTCAAAAATGGGGTTTTATATTCCTTCTATGAGTTATAATGATATTATTTAAGATAAAAGTTTTCTTGTTTTCATTAGAAAATGATTTATTTAATTATCTCAAAGAAATTTTGGATATCACATAGGTTTTCATGTCTTCCACTAGACAAACATATCTCTTCCTTTTTGTCTCCTTTAACTAGATATTTGTTCTCATAACATGTTTGTTAAATTATTTTTAGAGGGTTTCAGAAAGATTATAGAGTAGTATGAAGTCAAGATAGAAAATGTATGGATATTTTTCAGAAAATAAATCATGTTTTATTTTAAATACATTTGTTTTATGAAAAAAATCAATATTGTGTGGAAGTTATCACTTGTAATGTATAGGTTTATATTGTAAGATATTGTTCAAATTATATGAAAATATAAACAAAAAATATCCAAAGGATTTTAATAATGTGAAATCTAGTCTAAAATCACTAGAATATGCAATGATTAAATACAGTTTCTTATATAATCATAGGAAATTATTAAATTATAGTCAAATTTACTTGAAATCAATTCCATGTATAAAGTTTCAAACATAAAAATAATTTCCACACATATGTTTTGGAACATACCAAAAAATTCCAAACATATTTTTGTTAAAAATTATAATAATGTCCATAGATTGAGTTTTGGATATAAAAATAACTCATAAGCATATATTTTTTAATATAATAATAATGTATAAGAATTGAGTTTCCAAAATTAAAATTATATACCCACATATAGTTGGTAACATAACAATAAAATATGTGAGTAAAGTCGTCATGATAAAAATAATTTCCATGAATTGAATTGTGAACATAATAATAACATGTATAAAAAATGTTGTGAAGATAATAATAATTTCCATGATTTGAATTGTGAACATAACAATAACATACAAAAAAAAGTTGTGAAAATAACCAAAATATCCATGATTAATTTTTTGAACATAATAATAATATACATGAATAGAGTTTTAAACCTAATAATAATTTCCATGCATGTATTTGTGAACATAATAATAATTTCCTCATATAAAATCATGAACATAATAATAATACCCATGCATAACATCATCGTCACATGAGATAATAAAAACTACAAACGAATTGGGGGGACATATATGTCTACACCCGAAAAATAATGATAAGTCATTCATATTTTTACCATAAAATATAAATTAGACATCTTATCATGAAAAATATATAAAATTAAAATTGATTATATTACATTTTCAAATGGTACCACATAAGATAATTTCATGAATTAGAATATTTACTAACAACAAATTGAATCTAAAACAGATCTATATCATAAGATAATATAGAGTGTGATCAAAAACATTTCCCATAAAATATATGTATCTTTTATATATAGAGAAAATGGTAGAAAAATTATAAAAAGATTTTTTGTTAAACACATTTTACATTATCTTAAAAAGGTGAAGTTACATGTCACTTTGAAAAATCATTTTATAGAAGGTTATAAGAATATTCTTTGAAAAATCATTTTAATATAATCCAAAAAATGGAATATTTAAATGAAATAAGGGCAAATTAAAGATATGGAGATTTTAAGATAAAGTATACAAAAGAAAATTGATATTCCTTTTTACGAATTTTGGGAAGCTTTATAAAAAAACCTAAATCATTGAAAAATTTATAAAACATGATTTTTTAAAGTGAAATTTAAAAATAGGGAGTTTAAAATATATAATAAATGATTAACTTTCAAAATAAGTATGGAAAATATTTTAATAAAGAAATAATATAGATGTGAAGGATAAATATTCCGATAAAAAAGAAGAGATATGGGTAACTCCCCTTATAAACATCAATTATGATGGATTCTGTACCAAAGGGTGGCTATATGGTAATAAGAAATGTATACTTAAAAACATTCCATTGTTGAAGAAATAAATGGGATTTAAAGGAGAAATAATACTCATTTTCTCCAAATAATAATTTATAAATATACAATCTTTATTGAGAATTGATATTGGAAAGAAACCCTTACTTCATTGATAACATATGAAAAAAATCTATTGAAAGATAAAAATAGAAATAGAACATTAAATACCATGAATATAAATATAATATTGATAAAATAGGTAGAATTTACACCTTATAATTGAAAATACATTGACAATAAATATCATGTTTCAAAGAAGGGAAATTGAGAAGAAAGTCCCATATCTGGGGTTCCTACAAAGGTGTACACAATCTAACGTCATATATAATAAAATAAGAAACATTAATAATCTATTTCAAAACCTTATCCAAATTTATTAAATTTTTTATTACTATTTAATATTCATATATTATATAATTATTACTTATTCATAGCTAATGTTGATCATCATTTATTGGTAGTTTCAACCATTCCTTTTTTGTTTTGATATAAATATTTTGTTCATCGTTCCATGTTCATGGGTTTATAAAATCTAGAATATTATATTTACTAGAATAGTTCATCCATAATTATTTATGTTTTTATAGGTTCATTACGTGGTATTTTTAGTCATGATTCTCCAAGATGAAATCAATAACACTCTTATTTTAGACATTTTTTAATTAATAAAAGGTTATAAATTTATATTGAGTTAGATAATAATATTACCATTCCATAATTATGGGAAAAAATAAATTCATAATTACTATATAATATATGAAAAATTAATTTTTTCATAAGAATTCGTCATATAATAATTATGACTATATTCATGTAGGTGGTAGAATTGACTAAAATCAAAATGCATTATAAAAAATGAACATTTAAGAAAGTAGAGTTATATTATGGGGATCACAATTTTAAGAACATAATGATATACATATTACCTAATTGGAGTGGTTAATTATGTTTAGGAATATTTTACTTGAGAAAGGAAATTAAAATAATAAAGGGGAACTTATTGCACACTTTTTGAGAAATTCCTCTTTCTTATGACGAATTCCCTCAAAATGAAGGGATTAATCCCCCTTTTTATGACCAAATGATTCCAAATGTGGGATGCGCTCAAGGATATAAAAAATTAGAATATATTCAGGATATTTTGGAAGGAATATATTTTTTACGGGGTATAAGAAATATCCTTTTATTGGTGAAAATGTGGGGCATTCTGCTGAAGGCTTATGTTAATTGAGGGGTAAAGATGGAATAACTTAAGTGTTTAGGTGAGTAAATGATGGTGATAGTTATTCTATTGACCAAATAAACTAACAAAAGTCTTATATGATGTTTATATTTCTTGTTAATTAAAAAAATTATAGCAATTAGAAATTACCTCTTTTAACCCATTTTTTACTTATTTAATTATTTCCCTTGGTAATTAATTTTTTACTAATAATATAAAATGGCCTATATTACCCAATTTTTAAATAGTAATTTTAAAATTTTAATTCATTTAATATAGTTCAATATCTAGATATAGAAAAATTATGTTTTATATTAAAATATATGATGTATAAAAAATGTTTTTTTTTGAAAAATGATTATTTAAATGATATGTGTTCTTATTCTAATTAATTATTATTTTATATTTTAAATGAGTGTTAATATATTTATTTATAAATATATATAAAAATTAAATTACATACATTGTTTAAAAAATAAATATTTATTTTATTTTAAAAAAACACAACACTTAGAAAACACTTCTTTGAAAATAACACATTTACTATTATCATGGAAATATTTTTTAAAATTTTTTATTTAATTGTACTCTTAAAAGAATTAATCATTAAAAAAATTTACCATATTTTTCAAAAAATAAAATCTATTTTATTTGACTTATTTTCTAAATCTAATAAAAAGTAATTTTAATTGAAGAACACATAAGGTCGAAAAATAGATTCCAAAAAAAATATATTTCTAAACATAAAATGAATTTATTATTATAATATTACATTTAATAAAAATTATAATGATTAAAGTTTATTTGATTGTGTATATTATTAATAATTTTCAGTAAAATAATTCTCTATTAATGATTGCTTTAATTTATTTATAGAAAATTACATTACATAATAATTAAAAATTATATGAAAATTGTATTTTTTCCACTAAATTATTTGGTCTTTATTTATAAACCATTGATAATAAATTTAATAATTATTATTCATAATTATATGTATAAACAAAAAAATTAATTTAATACTCAAAATGAGAATAATTTAACTTTTAAATAAAAGCATATAACATATAATAAAAAAATTAGATACAAATTTTTTTTACAATGAATAATTAATTTAGTATTAATGATAGTTAATTAATTAATTAATGGATTTTATTGATTTACTCAACTATTCATTCATTTTGACTACTCTATTTTATTGAAATCATTCTTTAAAATTAAAATTTTTAATAAAATACATATTTTTTCAAAAATATTCTTTAAAATAATAATATTTTCACAAAATAATTATTATCCTTTAATTACATTATAAAATATTTTTAAAAAATAATGTGATTTGAAATATAAATAATTAGTATGTATATTAATTATATACCATTAATTTCAAATTGGTAATATGTTTACTAATTTTTCACCCAACCACTATATACACTTTTATCAAGGAAATACAATGGGTATATTACCCCCACTATATCATATATATCATTCAATTCTATATTATTCATTCAAAATCCCCATTCCTTTAACTTTCACTTTGGATTTTTCATAATTCATTCTCCATTATTATATTTTTTCTCATTATTGGATTATTTATACTAATAGTGATTCCAAAGGTTAAATATGGTTGAGAGAAATTATTATATGTAAAGATATTATTATTTTCTTTTAATTAACCCATTTTAATCTGTACACTTAATTGGGGTGAAGTTATCCAAGGTATTTAATGCATGTATTCATGTACTTTTGTTGTAATGATCTATTATGAGGGAAAATAATTTTTTTAGTTTGATTGATATCATGTATGGATTGTTTTTTAATATAGTTAAATTATTTTTATATAAAATTTTTTTGAAGAATTTTAGACATATATTTTAGGAAAAAAATAGTCATAAAACCTTGGTTTTAACGAACAGTTTACCTGGTATAATAATAAAAATGGTAGACGTAAGATTTGGAGTCTCCATGATACAAACCTATACAATATTCATGGAATCTCTTTCTTTCAAAAATATAATGTCACCAACTTCACTACCCACTATTACTTACTCAAAAATTATCAAATGATGATTATCATATGTTTTTGTCTATATGTTCAAAAATCATCAAAAATATTTCTTATCTATTGTGCAACAATTATGGGATACTCTAGAAAATTGAAAAACATGGGATATTTTGTAAAGGAAATCTAGATGAATTAAACAATTTTTCAAGGAATAGTATTCCCTAAGATATTATAGTATTTCTGGAATTAAATATATATAACATGAAATAAATATATTAAATAAAATTATATAAGAATATTAGAATGTTGAAAATTGTATGACTCTCATAGAGAGATGAAATAATTTTGTAGAAATGTGGAGCGCACTTGGGCTTGGTTGGGACCCCCCGCTAGGAGTTGGTGTTAGCAACCAACATTTACAAACAGGACCATCCCCGAGTGGTAAGGGATCCTGGTTGGAATCCAAGAGACCTATGTAAAAAACTGGGTGGAGGCGAATTCCAGGGGGTATTGTATCAGTGCTCTTGCAGGCACTGTTCAGTACTGTAGCAGCCAAAACTATTCACCCGATTTGGGCCTTCGGGCTTGCGGTTTGCGCCTATGGGTCTATATAGCCTTTGAATCATCAAGACCATTGGGCCACATGGCCTCTGGTTCATAGAGACCATAGATTATCCCAGTTCACACAATGAAGGCCCCACAATAGGATCTGAGAAAAAAGAGTAGTAGTCACCAGATGTAGAGCTAATCGGATTGGAAGAATGAGAGGTCATGGCAACTGCCATCGGGACTAGATACTATGCAACATTGTATGGGGTAATTCTAGCTGATTAGCAATGCAAGGTGGGGAGCTAGGCAATCAATTATGCAGAAGTTGTAGTGGGGCAGTTCTAGTGGGTTGGGCCTACGAGTCACCAAATGGGAATGGTATGCCTCTAGGCCTTCAGGTCATGTATTGAGGGTCATTTCGGGCCTTGTGCCTTGGGCCTATGAGTCATGTACAATTTCCCCTTCAACCTATAAAAGGGGGATTATCCATAATAAAAAAATAAGGCCTTCGGGCCATTCTGGGTGGTTGTAAAAAGATAGGAGACATACTTATTTTCATTAATTCATTATTTAAATGAGGTTCATTGGTGACCTCACCTTGTAAATACATGATAGATCCTTCAATAATGATCTTAGTGTCTCAGGTCCATTGGTAAAAAATAATTTTTATAAAATTATCAATATAACTATGTTGGAAAATCCTGGTAGATATCCCATAGATGATACAAATGAGACTTTATTCAATATTACATATTTAGCAATTTATTATCTTATGAATATTCATCTAGAGGCCTCCTTCAACATCTAAGAGAAACTAAATTCTATCAGATACTTAAATACTAATAGTTCCCCATCCCCAGATGAATTTATATGTTCCTTCATCTTAACTTATCAGGTTATTATCATGAAAGAACTTAACAGAACTATTCAAGAATACATTCATGGTGATAATATTCCACGATTCTTATAAGAAACCAGTATTGTACTCATTCTAAAAGTGAAGCTCCTCATATCATTTTGTAATATGTTTCCTTTTATTTTGTGAAAAATTACTTATAATATATTGGCTAAAATCATCAATGAAAGGCTTTCCAGTAATCCCCCGAAGTTAACTTTAGATGATAAACATGGAATTATAAAAAAATAGAAATAATCAAGGTTCTATAACATTATCATAATATATGATACATGAAGTTAATGGTATGTTTTATAGTTTTAGCATAATGGTGAAGGTGGATATCAAAAATGACTATGACACTATTTAATAGAAATTCATTATCAATATCATGTGGCATCAAGGATTTTAAGAATGGTTCTATGATTTGTGATTCTATATTTTATCATCTCCCTGGCTATCAATATCATTGATGTGAAGAAAACTTGGATCCTTAAAGTATATAATATATCATTATCATATTGATCCCTTTCCCTTAACTAATTTTCTCATTCATAATCAGGAAATGTATCACATTATCTATAATGATGATATATGATTTTTTTCATAATGGTAAACCAAGAAATATTTTGGGTTTCAAATAAACCTTGAATGGATATGAGAAATAAAATGGCCAATGGGATAGTTAGTCAAATGGTACTACTAACATTTACCAATCATTCTTGGATATCTGAGTTATTTAGATTGATAATTAGTTGAGTTTTTCTCAAAATTCAAATCCTATGGATTATGTAGTTTATCCTCTCTCTCTCTATCAAATGAATAATAATTTGAAACTTTTATAGCGTGATTCTCAGGAATTGTGGGTATAATCTATAATCGGAAGAGATGACTACTCACTTTTTGAGGGAACATCACCCCCATTATCTCTGTTCTAACCTCCACACCCATGCATGTTATTTCTATTATTATAGTTCTCAAAAGAATTATTCAGGTCATCAAAAAAATTATCAATACTCTTATTTTGGATTCTCATAATGAATGTATATATTATTGGAGAAATATTAATTATTTATTGAAACCCATAGATGAAGGTGGTACTAGTTTTAGGATACATGATGACATGTTGCAATCCATGTGTGCTAAAATTACACTAGAGGTCATTATATGAGATACTCTATGGGATATAATTATAAGCACACAATATTTTATAGCCATAGATACTTAACAACATATTCCTCCTTCATTATAACCATTGTAGTATAGTCTCCAATGGACCCTTCATACCATTCTCAAGAACTCACGATGGTTTATTAGTAAATGGGTTATTTTTATGGAAATACTAATAGGTTTGGAATTTTATTCACTATCACTTTCAACCAACCATAGAAATAAATTTTAAAGATGATATTGATCTTTCAAGATTTACTAATAATTTTATTTCTGAATAAAAAAAATTCCTTTTAAATAGCATCAATGTAGTGGATGAATATGATCCTTGTATCTTCACTCATTCATGATTGAGAATTTTCAACATTAAAGACTAAAAGAAACATCTCCATGATTCTCATAGGGATAACACATGGGAAATTGTGTGTTGGTATAAGAATATTATATACAAGTACTGATTCCTTATTTAGAGTTCTTGATATCATGATATCTTTGTGGATCATGTTTTTTAATGCAATGTAGTTCATATAACGTCAATATTCCATTACTATAATCAATCATGCATTAAGATAGAAAAACACATACTTTTTAATGGTGAATGGGTGACTTTTTTCAATTATTTCTTGGTGAATAACTAGGTATTAATGTTATAAATGACCAATTAGGTCCTTACTTGGTGGTGTTTAGAAATTTGTGACACCCAAAGCCCAATACCAATAGTCAAGGGGCTAATAACTAGTTTTGGGTAGACATATCACACACCTGAGAGGCCTTAACCTTAGGTTACTACACACACACACAGATATATATAAACACCCATAAAAAGATGAATGGTCCAACAAAACTGATACCATATGCATGAAAATATCAATATCCCACAATTAGAGTATGAAAATAGTTCTAAAAAACATAAAGGACAAATATAAGGCCACCAAAACTGATAAAAGTGTTTAACTATTTATTTACAAGGGGACTACTCTCAAATGAAACACATGGTACATACCATGGTCTATCTATCTTCTTATTCTCCAACTAATACTGGACCTCATAGGAATCCATTAAATGGTAAGATATCTACATAATACATAACATGTGTGGGAATATCCCATGAAGGGGAGGGTATAACAATACCCAATAGGACACCATAAAATCATCAAACATAACACATCAAGAGGGTAGTTGGCTCAAAATAATGAAGATATGTAAAAAAATAGAAATATAAAAATAACACAGATATAATCATGATAGACACTAGCACCCAAACAGGTTCAAGCCAAAATATTAGTAACAATATTCTCATTGAGGATTCATGATAACCCTCGTTTAGGTGAACTCACTCCATATGCCATGCTACCCCTAGTGGAACTCATTTGAGAGTTTTTTCTCAACAAACCTCTCCATGAATAATTAATCACTATAACTCATGAAGATCCCACCACATAGATTTGGGATGTCACCCGTGGTATCTGGGGAATACTGGACCCTACCTAGAATAACCTACTATGTAGGAGATTTAATTCCCACATTAGATGGTCCTGAAGATTCCTAAAACACCACAAAGGGAAGGAGAAGTAATAATAATGGCTACCACCACAGCCACATAAAGGTATTATGGAAAAACTATCAGAGAGAAAACCTATAGTGGAAATCCTAATATTATGCTAAGGATGTAATTCCACATTGTACCATCTTAGGGATGGACCAGGGGAACACATCCAACAAATAATGATCTATAGAAAAGAGACATAGGGCCAAAATATACCTTGTTAAAATGAAACAGTGTGTACTAGTATTATTTGATATGTCTTATCATCCCTGTGTCTATTTGTGTGCTCTAGTCCATGTATCTGTACATCAAGTCATACTTGTGTACTTTGGTCATGTATTTGTAAGGGTATGTGTCTAAGTACATGGCCATGATCAATTACTAGGTTGTTCCCATTTACTCATTCCATTACTATTACATGGCCATGTCTATTACTATATACCCTAAGGGTATAAATTGAGTATTCAATCATAGGAAACATGACATGTGACACATATCACATGGTATGTGGTTCTTTTCATTATTCATAAACCCTTTCACTATAAATAGGGCTACATGATATTTTTTCTTCAAGAGTATGTGTTGTTTATTAAATATTTTCATAGAACCATCTAATTTTTCATTTGTTTTTTCCTTGTTCCGCCGCTTCCATCAATCCTATCCCAATAGCCTCCATGTAACATTTATATGGGGTTTCTCTACCTCAATCTATTTCACATGCCTGAAATCTAGCCATCGATCTACTTGAAACACATATCCCTTCACATTTCCTGTCCAAGGCATTAAATCCCACAACTAGGATTCTCCAAATCTGATCACAAACCACTATTGTTGTCATGAACAGCTACTATGTTGCAGATCCTAAATCCAAACCTATGCTAGTGATCTATTATAGCAATGATTGAATTCACAACAACCAGTTTATATTTATTTTTCAAATCACCAGTCAAGGTAAATACTGATGACGATCATGAATAGAATGGTGGATGAAAACCCCAAATAAAAAATTTCATGAATGAACCCCATCTATTTTTAGGGTTGGTTTTGATTTATTATCATTAGAATGTAAAAAAGGGGAATAATTAATGAAACATCAATTACAATATTTTAGGAAGACAAAAACAATAGTCGTAAATCATCTATCGACCCATGAAAAAATGACAGAATAATTGATTCATGTTTGATGTTATAAAATAAAAAATGGTATATATCTAATATAAAAACATCCTACCTTGATTTTGGATAAATCACCAATGAATAACGGTTCTGTATTAGTGTCATTGGTGAGGTCCACAAACTCCATTATCATTGGTGATCCTTTCGGTACATCATTCATTGATCTATTATCCTGATGTATACCAATTATTTCCTCCACAATCCTTCAAAATCCATAGGTTTATGTTTCTAACCCTATTTTTTGTTCTTAATCATTCATTTATTAGGGAGGTTAGTTTTAGGGAAATTAGTATAAAATAAATCAATTAATTAATAATTCCACCCATGATCGTGGCCAACCCAAGCGCTCAACAAACTCTATGGTTATAATGATTATAGGGTAAAACCCACATTCTAGACTCAATGGAGGTATTATATTTCAAACATTACCATATGATTTGGAGTTATTCTAGTATTTCATAAAAATTACATGTTCATGATATAATTTATTTAATACCATTATTATATCAATACATAGACTACGTATGACCTCAAATCCTATGAACACCGAGTTCTTAGATTCTAAAATATACCTTATCTTATACCAATGTATTGAATGTAAAAAAATGTTATGTTACATTCTCCCCACCCTAGGGATTTTCATCTAGAAAATAAAAAATCCTACTCAAACAAATGTGGGTACTGAGTTTGTATTTTTTTCTCTCACTCCTAGGTACTATCATGAAAATTCCTAAAAATACCACCATGCAAACACTACGTGAATTTCTCCTGAATTGAGAATGTTCTCCAGCTAACCGTCAATTTGTATCAATTACTCTATAATGGAAGCTTCATCCTCTATGTATAGCTCACCCCAATTGATAACATGAAATGGTTCATGAACATACCTAGTCAGCTTTAACACATGGAAGACAATGTGTACCCTATCTAACTACAATGGTAGGTACAATAGGTATTCTAACTCACTGACCCTATATAGTATCTAAAAATGTCCATTGATCCTCATAGAAAAATTTCCACTCTGGATAAATCGTCACAATCCTTACTGAGTTGAGATCTCTAGGAACACATGATCTCCATCATCAAACTTCAAAGTCCTATATCATCAGTTTTCATATGTATTATGATACCTCTGCGTAGTCCCCATCCACTCATGGATGATATTCACCTTCTCTGTTGTTCCTCACACCCACTATAGGTCCATGAGTTTTGAATCTCCTTTCTCAGACCAACATATTAGTAACATGTAGAGTTTCCCATTGAAATCCAAAAATGGTTTCATATCGATGGTAGAGTAGTAACTATTGTTATATAAACTCTATAACAAAGGTATATGATCCTATAAACAATGGAAAATTTCCAACATGTAGGATCATTGCATGTCCACTAGAACATGAATGGTCCACTCATTCTGGAAATCAGTCCAAAGGTGAAACACCATGCTCAAACAAAACTAATTCACAAAAGTTTCTGAAAATCCTCTCCATAACCAGGATGTGAAGATAACCTCCTGGAATGAAATGAAAACAAGGGGAACTCTATGAATATATACTATATCTTCCATGTATGGAATCCTCTGATCTCTACTGAACTCTTCTATCAGATATACAGGAATTGGTGAAATTTGGATAGTTAGTCTATGATCACCTAGATAGCATCATGATCTATCACTAATTTTCTATTACCTATCTTGAAATCCAAGGATTTACCATACCACGTCTACTTTGGAACCTCATGGGGTTTGAGAAAACCCTACTGGATCCTTGTGCTCAGCCTTAACCTATTGACATGTGAGGCATCAAAAGAAAAACTCCACTATAATCCTCTTTATACATAGACACCAAAATGGATGATGATGATCCTCATACATATTCTCTTTTCATGAATTTACTACTAAGGGTGGAATATGAAACTCCATAAAAATACACTCACACAAATTCACTGGTTCCATTATCTGTCCTCTAAAAAGGATGACATGCAACCCACCATAAAAAAATCCATCCGGATCATGTATAGTGGATATTTAAAATTTTAATGTCTCATAGTCGGTATCTCTATGATGAACCTCCCTAACTAATTATAGAAACATATGTCTAAAAAAAATTGAATAGATGTAATTTTCAACATCCTCATCCACTATGTACAAATTCAATGAGGTGAACTACTCAGATTCAACACTCAACAACTGTAAACAAGATCTTTTGCTGAGAGAATCCACCACCATGTCCCCCATTCAAGGAGTATAAACTATCTAAAACACAAAATATTGGTTAAAATCTATCCATATTGTTTTCCTCATGTTAATATACTTCTATGAGATTATATACTTGAGACTATTGTTTTGAGAATATATGATAAACCACTAATTCATAAGTAAGTGTTTCCACATATTCATGGTGAATACCTCCACTTTTATCTCTAGATCATGATTCAAATAGTTCTTCTCATGAGGTATTAGTTTCCAGGACCCATAGGTGATCACCACCAACATCTGCATCATGTCATATACAATCATGGTCCAAGATTCATTTCAAAACTCCATATACTTAACACCCAACTATGAAAATTTCAAAATGGGGGTACTCATCACCCTCAACCACAACTCCTAAAAGGCCTCCTAGAACCTTTCCATCAAAATTAAAGGCCTCCTTTTCTGGGTCAAAGAATTCAATGGTGATGATCTCCTAGAGAAATTGGACACAAATCTCTCATATTATCCCATGTACCAATGTAATATCTATACCTCTGTCATGTTCTAGGTAGATTCCCAAGCTAGAACCATGTCAAACTTCATCAGATCCACTAATAATCTATCTGCTGAGATGAAATGCCCTATAAATTGGACTTATCAAATATATATATATGAAACATTGAGAGATTACTATAAATATGGTTCTCTTAGAGTATGTCTAGAACCATCCTCATGTGTCTTGTGTGCTCCTCCTCAGACACTGATTACACGAGGATTTTATTGATAAATAACACTACAAACTGGCCCATGGAAGGTTGAAATATCTAATTCATGAGTCTTATAAATACTTTTTGGGTGTTTATCATGACGAATGGAGTAACCAAGCACTCAAATGGCTGTATAAACATAAAAAAGTCATCTTTGGTATGTACTCATCTCGTACTTAGAACAGGTGATAGCCCGATCAGAGTTAAATCATTGAGAACTATCCCACCCATCTCAACTGATCAAATTGTTATTTTATCCATAGTATTGAATAGTAATTATTCATGATCACAGATTTTGATAATTATATTTCACACATAACATTATTCTTCCATCCACCTTCTTGGTGAACAATATTGAGGCTTTCCAAGGTGACATGCTAGGTCTGACAAAGCCCTTAATATTTCAGTCCTCAAATGGAACCTTCAACTAGTGAATCACTCTGGGAGACATCTGATATGTTGCAACATATATCAATATAGTTGTTGGGTTAAATTATATGTTTTAGTTTATCTATTGATGGAGAGGTAATCCTAACACATACTAAAGAAATACATCCCCATACCCCCCCCCCACCATGTGAAATTGATAGACCATAATAGTTGTTGATCCAAGGGAATACAATATAACTAATGAGTAATAGGTTTTATCCACCTACAAATGATCCCATCATTCTCTTATTGGGTTTCTATATCACCAATGATGAAAACCCTCATCCCATCATTGTGGAAACACTACATCCTTGACTTGAAACAATAAATCTGGTCATGATCTGTTGATAGCCATAACATAGCTAAACTTATTTCAATAAACCTCATAGAAGCTAAAAAGAGATCGCGTACGAATCTCTCACTTGTGAGAGTAAGATCACACCATCAATAGAATTGGTTTTTTAGTGAATCCCTTCTGGTAGGAGTCTCCGAACATAAGGGTTGATCCATGGGATCATCTAGAATTTTAAAGACTCAAAAAAAGAGAAGTGTCAAGAAAAGTATGGATTGAACCTATATCTATATGTACTATTTATAATATAAATAATACATAAATCATCCCCTTAACCATCCACAGAGCCTCATGGTTATATGATTCAACTATGGTCTGATATCCTCATCCCTATCCACCTGCTCTCTAAGCCTAGCATAGACCACCTGGGGGTACCGATGGAAACATGTCAAAAAAAAATTCAATCTATTTCTACTCTCCTTACTCATATGTGATATCCAGTACTTAGAGAACCTCTATATTCCTAAAATTCTCTATTATTGGCCATTCCATCAACCACCTGCCTATTTGTATTATGTCGATTTAGACAATCACATGTGAGATTTCCTCGACCATCACAAGAGAAACACTACCTCTCTATAAACTGATTGAAACCATCCAAAGAGCCATAAAGTACATTCACCCTATCCTTGGACTATCTATTGAAGGGTCCTATATTCTATGATTGCTGAGTCTACCACTGGATAACAACTGTTATTGTATCATCTCATGTATTTCAACTACCAATTCCAATAGTTGGCATCTTCTTATCAAAAAAAATCTATCCATCACTAAATCCTTCTCAAGAACCCAATAATAGGTAATAATGAAAAGAGATACCCCTCCAACCATGATATCTCATTGTACACCCATCTCAAAGGTCTTTTCCTTAAAGAATGGATATGGAATCATATCTTGAGTGTGTCATGGGAGGTTGGTGAACCTTGACGAATTATTTACCACAATCAATATTAACTACTAAATATGAAGAAGATATTGGATACACATTTCCCTAAATGGGTATAGATATAACTCCTCCATGAAGAGACACTTGGATTCAATCAAGGATAGTGACTTCTCATCATGCATATAAGTCACTAGACTCCACCATCAACCAACTGAACACTGAAGAAGATTCTCCACTAGGAATACCATCTAATCTAAGTCTAGTCAATTCTAAAATGTATTAGGGTACGTATAACACTAAAACCTAAGGGATCACTACCTTTTAAACTCATGAAGGATGGTTAACTTACATTCATCCATGGTCAGTATTTTTGGAACAACCTACTACTCAAAGGGTGGTAGAAATACTAGATAGCCACATGGAGCTACCGCATCTAGTACAGGTCCCTTTATTGAAGCCTCTTCACTAGGAGGATCATCCCCATGATATTAATATGTAATCCTAGATATAAATCATCACTTATTTATCATGAAATAATAAATATTTACCACAACCGGAGAGTATATCTAGAAATATGACTCAATAAGGATATGGAAACCACAACCAATTTCAATATTATACATTTACCAATGTTATTACCTTAAAACAGTGCCCACAAATATTTAGTGAAAAATTAGGTTACTAGATTTATAGTGAATCGATACATCGGCCAATAAACCAACAACAAATTCCATGTCATCGATGATAAACTAAAAAATTTTAACAATATTTCCCAATTTCCCAAACCAATCCTCATAACTAGACAATCTCCACACTCCAGTACTAAGGTATAATTGACTATTTTGATATGAATCCGTCATGACCCAACCCATCAAGGCTCTCCTAGTTAGTGGTAAGCTAAGTGGGACACCCCAAACCTACTTCTAATAGGCTAGGTGATGACAAATAGCATTGAGATGGTATATCACACACATGTGAGACCTTAATCTAACGCCCTTTTACACACACAAACATATTAAAAATCCATACAATGTAGAATGGTTAAACAAAACTGATACCATAAAAATTCATTCATCTATATCTCACATTCAGAGTATAAAAATAGTACTATAAATAATAAAGGGCCTAATACAATACCACTAAAACTGATAAAAAGTCCAACCTACAAAGTATGAGGGGACTGATGTCAAATTAAAAACCCTGTAAAAAGCATGGTCTGTCAAGTTCACTGTGCTCCACCTACTCACAATCTTACTATGACTCTATCAAAAGTTCCTTCATCTATATAAGATATGAAACTTGGTGGAAGAGTCCTTATAGGAGTGAGTATAATAACACCCATAAGGAAACCCCCAGAATCACCAAACATAAAGCGTAAAGGGGGTAGTCATATTATCATTATAAAGATATGTTCATTTAATAATAAATATAATATTTGGAAAATAACCCAAATATACACATGATAAACAACAAGTATCGAAGAGATCTCAACCATACTACCAGATATAGTATTCTTCTTGAGGATGCAAGGTAACAATCATCCTAGAGAACTCACTTAATGATATATGCTATAACTAATGGAACTTATCCAAGAGGATTTTTTCATTAGGCCCCATCACCATGAACTGCTATCTTGAACATATGAAGATCTCTCCACTTAGATTGGGGATCTCACCTAGGGCCTAAGGGGTATACCAGATCCAACCTAGAATAACCTGCAAAGAATGTGATAATATGCACATGTAATTTGGTAAATATGATTTCCAAAACCACACCAAGGAAATGATAAGTAATGATAGATAATCATTCCCAATTCACAAGGAGGGATTACTAAAGATGTACTGAGACAAATCCCATAGATGGGATTGTGATCCTATGCTCAGGACATAATGAATCACTCTAACATTGTAGGAAGGGACCAAAGAACACACCCAACTGATACAAGTCTAAACTAAAGAGATATAGGTCCTCAAACTTCCATGGAGATTATACATGGTGCGTACTGGAAGTAAAAAACATGTATTTACTTCTTTGGGTCTACCAGTGTACTCTAGTACCTGCACATGTACATTGGTCCATAGTCATGTAATTTTGAGAATACTATGTATTGGGATGTGTCTGGTTACATAGCCATGTCCATGTACTAGATCGGTACGACAAACTCAGGCCATTTCCACATACATGGTTGTGTCTATGGTAGTGTACCCTAAGATTACAATCTATGTCTATAAGAATTGGATGCATGTGTCATGACCTGCCTCCCCAGGACATGAACCTTGTCATCTGACCCCATGGGTCTCCTGTAATACCTTGGTTGCCTTCCTATCACACCATAGGCTATTACTCACTAGGGTTTCTTATTAGACTAATGATGGACCCCATAGGCCAACACATGTTCTTTAAGTGTGTTTTGTCCTCACTCACAAACACCCTAGGTAACTTCCTAGAAGTTCACCCATCCTGATTACTACTCAAGGCCAAGCATGCTTAACTATGGAGTTCTAATCAGGTAGGCTCCCAAAAATAAAGGTTCACCTTGTTGAGATGGGTAGTAACATTTATCCTTTTATGTCTCACTTTTTTAGGGGTGTTACAACATGGAATATGACATGTGTGACAGGGAATGTGATATTTTTCTCTAAATGTAAACCCTAGAACTATAGAAGTGGATACACAACATGTGTTCTTATAGAGTACATAATGTGCAGTCGACATTTTCATATTACCCACTAGTTCATCATGGATAATATCCTACCACCACTATCACCACTGATTCAACATCGATATTCACCAAGGAATGCATATACGAATTTCAAGGACCTCAGTCCATCACTAGTGACCATAAATGACCATTAATCCTCTATAAACACATCTCTCATCACATTTCTATTCCGAGAAACCAAATCCTTTAGCAGGGGTTATCCAAACCTTATTCAAACCCATTTAAATTATTTCACACCACTACAATTCCATTTATCTAGATTCTAAACCTATGTAAATGATATATTTCACCAAATATCTAATTCACAATAATTAGTTTCCAGTATTTTTTAAATTACCAGTTTAATGAAATATCGATGATGATCATTAATGGAACGGTAGAATAAAAACACAAAAAAAATGTGAGGAATAAAATATTGGAATTATTCAGATTTTACTTGATTCCTTTTCATAGGAATTATGGAAAAATATGACTAATAATAAAAGAAACAATTTAAATATTTTAAGAAGATAAAAAATTGAACTGTAAATCCTCATTTGACCAGTTAATCAAATTATTAGACGAAATGAATTTCATTTTATGCGGGATAATAAAAAAAATATAGATCTATAAAAACAACATCTCAACTCATGTTTGGATCAATTTTTGAGGAAGAATGGTTCTAAATCACTGTCATTGGTGATATCCACAAACTTTACTATCGTAGGTGATCCTGTTTGTACACTGACCATTGATCCACGATCCCGATGCTGGCCAAAACGTTCCTCCACAATCCTCTCAAATTCCCATTGTTATAAATCTAACCATAGTGTTTCTAGATAGTTATGAATTTATAGGGGAGAATAGGTAATAGAATTAATAAAAAATTATTCTATTTCTTTATTTATTTCTTTATTAATTATTTCTTTGATAATCGTGCTCAACCCAACAACCTGATGTGCTCTGAGGATATGTTATACCAAGGGTTAAAACCGCATTGCAAACTAAATAATAGTCTTAGATTTCTGATCCCAGACTCCATTAAAAATTTATTCCTTTTTTTTATAAAATCAACATTCACATAACATTATATATTTAGTATTTTTATTATATTAATATCGGTCAACCTCAGGCCTTAAAATCCAATGCTAACTCAATATATGGATTTAAAATATTCCTTATAATATCCCAATGTCTTATATATATATATATATAATTATTAATCCTTTTTTTATCTCCCATGATGTGTTCCATTTATCTTTGTTTAAAGGGGAATGTTTTTATTCATATCATGGAATTGTTCTCGAGGTGTCTCTTTTGGTAGGATTCTAAGATATACGATATCCTCAAGATTACTTTAGACCCCATGATAAGAATTTAAATATAAAAACCCTAAAATATAAGTTTCTATTGATTATTCATGATCTAGGGATCCTATTCACTAGTAATTAACTTTGGAATAATTATGCCAACTTCTATGATGTTTTACCAGCTGACAATGGCATCACTGAGTCATAGTTCCAGTAGCCCCCCAGTTTCAGACTTAAAACTCAATATATATGTATATTTCTCTAATGAAACTATACATATTGAGGGAATTAATAATTAATATATTGAATTAGTCACTGTAGTCTATAGTGAATTTTGCAGTGAAGGTGGTTCTCCTAGAGCATAGGCTAATGCCATTCTTAGTGGTGATTCCATCTGAAGAGATAGGTGTACCCATCTCTTAGTGGTGGAGATTGACTAAATTTTTTTGATGATGTTCATTATAGGTTCTTTCCCATTCCATTGGTTCTTTTCATATACCATATAAGAATAAAAAAATTATTATCTATAATATAGTGAACCGACATACCTATCATGTGAAAAAATATATAGAAAATATTCTAGATACTAAAGGCAATGAATCCAATCCACTCATTATTTTTTCTTATTTAATATCCTTATCCTAGAACTATAATACAATAGTATATTAGGATCATCTTTTTCTCCAATACTTTTAGTCACCATGACTCCTTCTTTTTATTCTTCTCACACATTTTTAATGAAAATTAATCCTTTAGTTAGTTAGTCTTGAAACATTATGTATAAGAAATATGTTTGTTTGTATATACTGAGCAAGGAACTATGGAACTCATGAAATATTATAGGTATTATTTTAGATCCAAATTAAACATTAATTCAAGAAATAATTTTATCTTATCACATAATACAATAATATTCTACATATTATTATTTTTATAAGTGATTTTTTAATTAATTATCAGTAAATAATAAATTAATTTGTTCTTTTCTGAATACTATAATATAGTAAATTTAATTAATTAAAATTACTCATAGGTGTTTGATTGTTATTTGTAATTATATATTTTTTTACTTATAGTATTGTTTTCCAATTTTTATTCTTCATTATAAATGTAAAACATTCTAGTTTTATGAAATTAAATATTTTTTCCCATGTGATGTTTATTTTGTTTCTAGAAACTGTTGGAAATAATTTTGTATAACTTTATTTTAAAAAATGAATTTTGGAATGTGATTGACATTTTGATAAATATATATATATATTAGTGTTTTATTTTTATATTATTAATCCATTTTATAAGATATGTATCATGTGGATTGATTCATGTGATAGGTTGTGAATCCTAGTTTAGTAGTAGTGTTTTGGTGTGTATGAGTTCACGATATCCCTTGGTAAGTTTCACATTGGAATTTTCATTTCATTGGGTAGGGTTAGTTTGAAGGCATAGATAATACATGTGATTAGTTTTCAATGTATGAAAAAGGAAAAAATCCCATATAGTTAACCGAGTGTCCTAGGTATACCATATTAAAACTAATATAACCATAATTATTAGTACTTGAGTCAAGTGGGTTGAAATCCTACACGAACACGTATATTTATTTTTAAATGGGCTGAAAATCTATTATTTAATTTCTTTTTTGTGGTGTTTAAACCTTAGGTTGTGAACATGGGGTGATCTAATGGATGTATCTTTTGTAGAGAGTTAATTTTAAAACTATCATATCCTTTGATAGTGGGTTAATGAATAAATATAGAGTGAAGTTTAAGGTTATATGAATTTTTGTGAAGTAGTCAAACCCATATATTGGTAGTGTATTTTGACCAATGAGAATAGAAATTAGATTGGGGTTTTCCAATTCATTTTTATTCTAATAAATAGATAATTTTATCTATTTATATGTGACCTTGGAAGTTTCTAATATAAAAGGAGATTAATGTATTAGAAGATGACCAAAATATATAAAGTGGTTTTGGAAAATCATTTTGAATAAGTTTTTACATTCCCTTCCATGAAATGTTTTTTTCTTGATATGATAAATCTAATAATATTTTATATTATCATAGATCTTAAATAACTTAGATGTTCTGTAGAAAATTTCATTTATGATAGTTGTATTACTAAAGGTTATATCAACCATTGTGGTAGGTATAGACTTTATCAAATTGGAGTGAAGTGTCCCTGATGTATTTCCATTCTGGAAGGATGGTGCATGTATAAAATCTATCACATGAAGGACCAGAGTAGTTTTGTGTCTATGTAAGGCAATTTATCAATTCAGCATCTTGGAAATGATTCATCATTGGATTGAGAAGTGGTTACACCAAACACCACAAAAATATTTAACCTATAATGAGACTCATGGAGTAGGTTAGTTCGAATCTTTAAATCATGGAGCATGAATGAAGATGTTAATGAAATGATTTAAATCAGGCACATAAATGCTCGAGTAGAAAAAGATAAAAGTAATATTATGTTATTAAACAAACATAAATTTTCCAAAAATTAATATCATTCTCCTGAGTCAATTATGGTGAATTTTATATGTTGTGTGTTGAGTGAATTAGTGTCCATGGTAGTTATGGTTTCATGTTGGCTCTTGATGACCCTAAATAACATGATACTCATTGGAAGAAGGGTTTGATAATTGGTCTTGTGTAATTTTTTGTGGTGAAAAAATGTATGGTTCATGAATGATATATAAATTGTGTATTTCTCATTGCCTCTTAAAGGAATAAATTATGTTTTTGGAGTTACAAGAGGGGAATTTGAGAGTCAATATAGTGTGGATGTTAGGATTAATAATGTTAGTGTAAATTATGAAAGAGTAATAGAAATATATTTGAGTGATGATCAATCTATTACTCCAACTTATAATCTAGAGGTTTGTAATCGAGTATAGATTTCTAGATGATTTTCATGTATATTTAGAAATAGGTAGGGGTTTATACTAGACTATTGATTTCATCTGTTATGTGTTTGACATGAAAAATTTGGTATTCTTTAATATTGTTGGATTTAAGGAATCGTTATGTCTAAGGGATAAAATATTTTAATATTATAGTATATAGGATACCAATGAATTTGGTGATATAAAATTAATTTGAGTTTCTATTGACTATTTTTATATGTGTTTAGATATTATGGAGAGATTTTATTATATGTAGCATCATTCGACCATGAGTGATAATTATTAAGGACCATGATATGGAAATTTATTGATAGGGTAATTTTTGGGATTTTGTGTGTGTATATCTTGAATATGCTATTTAGAAGACGATAACATGAAAAAAATAACATCAAAAAATTGAGTTAAATATGGATAAATTTTATATGTGCTTCTCAAGGTAGATAAGTCGTATTTTAGGGAGTTTATAATGATGTGTATCCTGAAATTTCATTGGAATCAGATTAAACTAGGTTCGACCAAATGTGAATCTAGATATATATATTTTATTTTTAATTAGATGATGAAATTTTGGAGTCATATTATTTTCTTGAGAAATATTTTATATAGGTTTAATTTTTTTATGAATAAATTTGACCATCAGGTTAAGAAAAAAAATTAGTGGTATACAGAAATGTGTTGTTGGGGACACTGGGTGCTCTGTGAGATATTCCAGGAGGGAGTAATCACAATTGGACTACAAAGTACCCCGTAGAGGGGATAATTGATACCTAATAGGCTGAAGATATATATATATATATATAAATTTATAAATTGATTCATATTTAAAATATTATCTCTTACCCTTTCATTTATCACTTAGTCATATCCAACCCTAAGTAGTCAACTAATAATTTCATTCCTTTATTATTATATTTTGTCTATCACTATTCTAGTGATTATTTCTTCTATAATAATTTCCTTCTATTGGTATGTTTAATCCCTCACACACAATCTCTCTCAGTTTCTCTTAACATTTATCAATGTTCCATCTCTAATCCCTAATTTTAACTTTTTTCCTCTCCTCTAATTTTTTTTATGTTGTAGGTGGTTCCCTAGAACCAAATGAATTTATAAATTTTATTACTAGAATATTGATAAATATATTACCATATAATTATTTTTCTTCTATAAAACATTAACATGATAATTTCATTAGAATATCTATCGCATCAAAATGTAATAACAAATTCATAATATAATGAGAACGTAGAGACAATACAACAAAATTATTAAACATATATATGATGGTCCAGATAATATCCATTTTAAGGGAAATATATGATTTTTTTCTATCATGTGTTAGAGTCCCATTAGATATTCATATTTCATAGCATGAAGTTCAAACATGGTGATCTTCATGTAGGTAGGTTGCGAGGAAAAAACTACCAAAAGCAATTCCACATGATTATGTGTTATTGGATATTCTTATCTATGGACATGTTTTTCAATCCTTTGATTTAGTATTTTCATTAATTTACATCATGAATTTAATAATTCTATTTATTGATTATTTTTATGTTGACATATACTCTCGTTGAGGTAACATATGTTGGGTATGTCATAAGTGATATGAAATTAATTTAATAAGTTAGAAAAGGATTTTCCCTTCCATATTAAGGGATAAATATATCTATAACCCTTTGATTGGAATGCAATATTATGATTAAATCAATGGAAAATGTAGTCAATTTATGAATTCATTTTTGAAATTGAAAGAATGATAAATTTACTAGATAGGGTTATGATATAAGTAACAACCTTTCTTTATGAAATATCCATAAATAATGGGATTATATTACACAAAAAAATTAATTAGAAGGTTTTTATCATTATGACATTAAATTATTTTTCAATTGGTATATTGACATATTTCTAGATGAGGATGTTGGACTTCATGTATGTTCAATTAACTCCACTAACAAAAAGGTCTAAAGGGTCACACACTAAGTACATTCCGAATGTCATTAAATTTTATTTAATTTAATATGTAGAATAAATATTATTATTGTCTTATGGAAGAAAAATATTATAGTAAAGTTTATTTCAAATCATGAAATGTTTGAGTATAGGATATGTTTGTGTAGTTATATATGTTTTTTTATTTACATTGTAATAAATAAATTGATATTTGTTCAATATTTAGCTCGTAGAATCATATATAAATATTTATATTGATACATGAATGTTAAAATAAATATTTTTTAATTAGTTTTTTAAATATATATTAATTTATTTATCAATTGAACAATACTTATTTGAATAAATATTATATTATTCATGGTTCAACAAAGTTTTTGGGAGCATTAACGGGATGAATTAATGGCTTGATGGAAATGATATATATTAAATAATTACATTTAAATAAATATTACTTTATTTATTTAAGAAATGATTTTTAAATAATCCCATGTGAGGGGATATAATAATAAAAAATTTATTATTATTTTACATGGGATCTTACGTAGATTAAATATATTAATAAGTGTTTTTGTGACATAATATATGTTTTCAAGAAAAATATAGAATTTTTCTAGGAGTGAGACATATGATTTACAATAGAAATATCACTAGAATAATCTCAAGCCTATATAAAATAATACTCCCTTCATCCATATAAAGAAAACATAGAGAATAATAGAACCTTCTTATGGTGAATATTGAATAATATGAAGAAATAGATTCCTCCTTGAAAACAATCAATATACCATGAATAACAACCAACAACTCATGGATCATGTGTGGATACAACCGGACAAGTCCTAATTTGTATTCTCAATGAAAACAAAAATAATGAAAGCGGGGAAATATATTTTTTATCAAATTAATTCTTAACTAAAGGCAATTAATGATTTTAAATTAGTTATAAATTAAATATTAAATATCATCTCTAGGATATTTTGGGGTTTTATTTATCAATTTCATTTGATATTATCCCTTGAAACTAATGAAAAGGTCAAATAAATCATCTTCCCACTACATCGACTATACCATAGATCCCTAAAGTTGTATTATTGTAGTCATATTATTTTTTAAAATTAGTTATAATTATTTTATCAATTTTCTATTTTTTAGTTTTCATTTTAATAATTTTATTTTTTTTCTAACAATATAGAGAACACATTAATTCAAGATAGTATAACCAAGAAAATTTCATCAAATTGATGAATGCTTGAAGATCCCATATTAAGGTTCCAAGTCCATTAGTCAATTGACATAGATACGTGGCATATAATTTTAAATTACACACTGGGTACCCCATGTCAACTCACATACAGAGTGACCCATGTAAAATTAAAATCACCACATGAATCAGTATATATTGTCATTAGAATCCTTCAATTAACTACCAATCTGGTATGTAGTATGAAAAGGACTACATGGAATGGGTTTGGTGTACATTCCATGTAACTCTACATGGTTTTGACATTTTATAAATTGTGACAAGCTAGGTTGTCAATATGCGACGTCATTACAAGATGTGTATTTACTTCCAACTATGTGATGCAGCCAGATGTGGAATACCTGGTGTGTAGGTGGCAGGTACACATCCCATAACATGTGTCAATATAGTCAAGATGGACACCATGTTTTTAGTAATATCTTATGGGTCAATATGATGGATAATTACATTGTGTAATAAACTTTATAACATGTATCTAGATGTACATATTGTGTGATATGAGTTTTTTCACACCCAACACACAGAGTATTTTTCATTGTGTTGTGTGGTTACACATGCATATTAATTAATTCATCATAAATTATATAGCTACATGAAAGGTAATGAACAAATAGCATGTCATTCACTTCACATGCATTGAAATCATTACATGTTGCATATATTATGTAATGATGTCTAGTTACAAACTCCATAAATGTTTTATGGTTAAACATGTCATACAGACTACACGAATTGGCCCGTGGAACTGCACACCATCTATATCATAACATTCCATATAATAATACATGATATATAAGTACATAGTACACAATAAGAATCATGAAGATTATGTTTCATAAGACTTTTCATGTGACTTTACACATCATATAAGTATTTAATTTCAAAATTGATCAAATATATATAATAAATTGCATAGTGTGTCACCTTCAGAGTATACAAAATGTGTACAAATTTTTTAAAATTAAAAAATTAATTAATTTATTTAAAATCATACAGGTTTTGAATCTTGTTATTTCTCGAGGACATTCAGAAAAAAATGTTATGATAGATAATTATTTCTTTCATTCATTCATTCATTCATCAATTCATGTAAATTTATATGAATTAGAGAAAATGGATATGATTTTTTTCAAAACTAAATTCTTTTATATTCAGGTTATGATTTTTCATAAGATTGAATGTCCTATATATGTGTCAGATATATTAATTTTATTCAAATATTTTCTATAAGATTTTATGTATTTATTTCGAAAAATTAAATTATATTATTTATGAATCATCCATACCTTCAAAATTATGTACAAGCATGTATATCCATTTTTTATTTTATGTAACCTAAAAACATAGACCCCCTCACCTATGAGTGATTAAATTTTATTGAAGAATGTAACTCCCAATGATATGAGACATTTCAGAAGATTAGTTGCGGAGAATCCAACCAAGAAGATACACAATAGAATGGAGAAATAAAAAAAAATCAATCAAAGTATTGGATAACGGAGTCTTTTCAAGGGTCAAGGATGGTTTATCACCACTCAATACACCAACCAGTAGATCAATATCTCATGATCATATAACATTTTTTTTCTAAATGACTGAATATTTATTTGTGAAATGAAATTCATTTTTATTTAGATGATTAAAAAATATAACATAAAATAAATAAAATAATAAACATGAAAAAAATAAAATAAAATAAAATAATTATTTATAAGTTATTTTTTTGGACATGGTTAATTAATTTTGTAAATTAAACATAATAATAACCAGAATGAAAAAAATAAAAAACATATATACATAAGTTAAAAATTCCATCAATTAGAATATTTAGTCCACAAAATCCATCAATTAATTGAGTTATAAAAAATAGTTAAAAGTATTGTTCCATCCCTCATCATGATGTATTAAATTATTATGGTGTTATGATGAAATTAATATGGTAACTTTACTAATTTACAATAAATAGTTGATTCCCTCATAATGTTGGGTGTAACATAGAGGCAATAGTTGAGAAAATACATGTTTAGGATTTTAACATTAGGAAGTTGAATCAATAAATCATATAGTTTCAAGTTAATGTGGTTAAAAAACCATAGAAAAACATTAAATAATAATACGGTGCCTATGTAATGATTATTTTGAGGGAAATATGTATCCATTCTAGTAGAATATCCAAGTAACATAATATTTAGAATTCAATGATGGGGGAAATTGGTATTTGATAAAATAATGGGAGAATAATTGATTTATTAAGTAATAATTTGTAATGAAGATTATGTATTGGATTTAATATTTTATTTGTTGTATAAAAATTTAAATCCATTCAACCACATTACTACCTCTACAATCTGGTTTGGGATAAAGGTAGTCTCTTAACTAAAGATAACTTCTAAGAATGGTATATGTTATTTTACATTTTACTTTTCCAAGAGAAAAAATTTTATTTACCAGACTCACTGACTCTTACTAACCCCTCTTAAATTTATAGTGAGGATGATCAAAACACTTTATAGAAACACTTGTATAATGTATTGGATAACCATATCCTAATATTATCATCTATGAATATTGAACTTTAAATGCATAGAAAAGGAATGGTTCTATACTCTATATATCTACATCGAAATTATATTTATTAGGAGAATGTATGATAAGAGAGGTATGAAATTTACGAGGCAATATTTACATTCATTCTTAGAGGAAGTGTTCCATGTAACAACCCAAGCTTATAATGCTAAATTTACCCATAATTATATGGTATCTTTTTTTACAAGAAACATTATACTAAAATTCAAATTTCATTATTTATTTTTATTGAATATTAAAACAAATAAGGAAATACTTTATAATAAATTATTATGTATAATTAAGTATCATAAAGGATTTATATATTTCCCTTATAATAGAAAATGTATTTATCATTTTTTATAAAATTAACTTTCGAAAAATATATTTAAATGGAATTTTAGAAAAATGTATTGATAAAATTAAATTAATGATTATTAATAATAATATTTTGTAAAATAGGAATAAAATAATTTAATATTAGAAGAAATATTTTCTAAATAATTATTTTTATTTATGTAATGTAATTTTATCATAAAAAATTAAATTAATCACCAATAAATAATTATTGGAATAAAATTTATTGATAATTTATATAATATAACAAATTAATATTCATGAAGTGTTTATTAAAGGTAAAGTAATAAGTAAAAATTCATTTTATTCTTAATAGTACATTTTTTATTCTAAACATTGATTTTCCACATTATGAATTCTTATATTAAAACTAATTCTTATCAATTTTATAAATTGTCTCTAAAAATGGATTTAATATTTTTAATTGTTATATATTAAATTTTTAATTAGGTTAATATTATTTTTATCCATAGAAATAAGGTGATGCGATAATAATTTAGTGACCATGGTGAAGGTAAAATGAAATAAATGGATTTTACTAATGGGTAAATGCCTAAAATAGCATGAAACATTGTCCCTGAATGAGTGTATGATGGAATAATCATCCTAACTTTATCTTATCTCTACTATTTTATGACTTTAGATCTATGTTCCATGAGAAAATAAATTCCTTACTCATTAAGGAATGGGTAATTTCAAAAATACCACTCAAGATCACATAAAATAGGAACCCTCCACTACCAACCTCAATTAAAATATTATTTTTATTTTCCTATTTAACATAAAAAAAATTATCCCCAATAATCCTATCTCATTTTTGGTGATCTTTGGTCATAATAATGTGTCCAAAATCCTTCATTTTTAAAAGTATCTCTAATAGGAAATTCAAGTTTACAACATATTTATTATCTTATATTTGATTGTTCTTCATTTTCTTATTTATCCACAAGTTAATATATTTAAATTCCTATATTAAATAAATTAATTTTTAAATGAACCGTATTATTTGAGTCTAATTTTACTACTATACTATAATATGTTCAAACTTATTCAACCATTATAACACATTCTCATTTTGATTGGTTTCACCACAAAAAAAACGATGTTATAATATTTATATCATAATTGATTAAGAAACCCTAAAACATGTTAACATAATTAATATAAGATATTTTAATAGTTATTTAATGTATATATATATAAATATTCATTAATAAAATAAAATCATTTTTTGGAATTGGAATTCACAAAAAAGGATAGTATATCTACTCTTGATATGTTGTCTCCAAAACATACATAAAATGACTATTATACTTCCAAACTATATCCAAAGCACCTATGTTACCTATACTAAAAATAAATAGGTTACAAAAACATGATCAAGGATCGATGATTATAATATTTATACGAAATCTAGTGAATAAAAAACAAGACAATTAACACCCAAATATTAATTTTTCCGAAGAATGATTAATGAATGTGAAATAAGAAATTATAAATCGATGGGATAATGTAATATAAATATATATAAATTAATGATATATATTAATAATAAATAAATATTTATTATACAATATGTTAGAGTGTTTTATACCAACCAAGAATCCATGATTAGGGTTTTCCTCTCAATTTCCCATTATTGGGAATGTTTTAAGTTATGCACCAAATTTTCATTATATAGTTTAATTACTTTCCTATTGAATTATCATATCCTTATTAAGATTTTATTCACGGTATTTACATGTATATACCATTATCCATAATTCATATTATTTTGATTTATTTATTACAAAAGTCGTTAGGGTTTTGTTTACCTAATTTCCTTTCATTATGTTAGAAATGTTTTTTAAGAAAATTTACATTACCAAAATTTTCTTATATAAACATTATTTTTCTGTAAATTTCTTACCCTATAATCATTAATGGTGTTCCAAAGTAATTTATATTTAATTATATATATATTATTCCCTTTTTAAATTAAATTTATTAAAAAAATATTGGATTTTTTGACTCAATATCAATTCATTGATTCATACACTTTGTTATTTTACTACATTTATTGAGGGATGTTATATTATCCTATTTATATATTTAAAATATTATGTTCAATTTTTAACTATGGAAATTATAATTTCATATAAAAAAAATCATCTTTTATGGATTTATTTATATATAAAAATATGATTTTGTTAAAAATAATTCTCATCCACTCTATTAGGTATTCCTCTTTATTATACATATTTTGTATTACAAAAAACTTCATATATTGTTAATTTAAAATACAAATATGTATTATATTATATAATATTTTTATTTTTATTTATCTATTTTTGAAATTATGTGTAATTCCATGTTAATCGGTGTGGGTTTTTTATAAAACTACCCTACAAAAAAATTAATTTCATATCACATATGTATATTTTATATCCTTTACTAAATATTTCATAACATAATATTAATTTCATTTAGATGTTCCATTTTTAAATATTTCTTTAAAAATATTTTTTAAAAACCATTCCTTTTTCCTTCGTGAAAATATTTTTGAAAATTAACTCATAATCACAGTTCTTATGACTATTTAAAAATGATTTATGAGAAATATACTTATGGTTTCTCTTATATTTTCCTTAATATAATTCTTATGGAGTTATGTTTCATGAATTTCCCTTTAAATGATCTTATGATATACATCTTTGGGTGATCATTTTTTTAAATCCATAAATTATGATGTCATTTTATGTGATACCATTTGAAAATATTGTATACCCCATTTTCATTGCTTATAATTTTTATAAAGATATATATTATTTCCAAAATATTAAAAAAGAATAGGGTTTTATCTTTATCTAAGGGATGGTTTAGATATATCCCTCTAATTCATTAGGTAAAGTTTTATATTTCATGAGATAATTATAATGTGCATGGATATGATTACCTGTGTCTTTGTTCATAATTTTATGTATGAACATGATTTCAAGTAAATTTGTTAATGAGTGTATACATGTGCATGATTTTGGGTATATTGTTTTACATGTTTTAACAGGGACATGATTGAAAGTATATTTTTATAAGTTTTTCTACGGAAATTATAGTATGTATCTACGTTCCCATATTTGTGTGTATAAATGATCACACTTATCTATGTTCACAATTTTATGATTTTCCATACATATTAATATACCATATTTCTATATTATAATATATGCATATTTCATGATCCATGGATCATGATTATTTTTTTATATCTATAAATTATTATTTTGTTATATATATATATATGATCCCTTGAGGTTATATGCCTTTATATAATGCCTTTTGTAAAACTCTCATGATTCCATGTTCTTTTTTATTAGATATTTCCCCCATGATCATGTTTTCTCACATTCTTATGATGAAAACCTTTATGAATTATTGAATTATTTTCCTTACTGGTTGTTTGATCTCATTCCATATTATGTTTCTATTCTCTAGGTACTAAATAAGGGTACTATGTATGATGTGTCTGGAAGGATGACATGAATGGATGTTATTTTTGTTAAACATTAATGATATAATATGAAATATTAGATACATGTAGCTAGTCTCTCGATATATTAAATCATTGTGTTCTTGGGTTGTGTGTTTCATTATGAGATTTAATGTTTATGTTAATGAAATTATTTAAAATATATACATGTTCTTATATTGTTATATAATTATTTATAGGCCTCAATTAGTTAATATGATTAACTATATTAAGTGTTTCGAAATTCTATAATTATATAAACCCATATAATTATGCATATACATCATTATTTCTTTACCTCCTTTATGATATTCATGTTTAATTATGAATTTTAAAATTAGAAATATAGAGAATATACCCCAGATCTCATGGCTTTGATTCTCTAATAGGTTAAATATATAAATAATTAGAAACCCGATGTCATTATAGTGAATTATAGGAATGAAAAATTGCAATATAACAATGTTATAAGTCTAATAAATCATTTCATTATCATTTCATCAAGAGAAATATCCAAACAGAGGATAATGTAAATGGTGTTGTTTGTTTTTCGTATGGAAATTTTGACCACTGGAATAATAATTATGCCTTAATAATGAAAAAAGGAAATATTTAGGAATAATATTTATTTATTGAAATATTTCCATTTATAAAAATTGTATAAGATATAGCTTTTAGTTATTATTTTTGTTTTCAAGCATAAAAACCAATTAGATTCTAAAATATTTCAACTATTAAGATAGATATTCTATCTACTAGTGGAGTTAGAATAGATACACTAGATATAAAATACTAATATATCACATTACATATTTGGTTGATTTGTGTTTTAAAAAACAATTATAATATGCCCAATGTAACTAAGAACGTCATTTTTTTAGAATTATAGACTTGGGAATAAAAATGAGAAGAAATTAAATAAATTTTATTAAAATGGTGTTTAGATTAATTTGAAATAAATTTCTTGGATATATGTCAGTATTTTTACAAATAAAAATAACTAAATATCATTTTTTTAAAGATAAAATAGGAACAGAGATTAAATAATTAGTACATACATATGTTTGTGGAACTTTTATAGAAGATACTAGAGGTAGTTATTATTAATTTATAACTTTTATCAATTAATTTAGTAGATATGTATATATTTACATAATAAGTTATAAGTCTGATTACATTGAAAAATTTATGGAATACAAAAATGAATTAGAGAATAATCTAGGAAAGAAGATAAATAATCATCACATAGACCTAGTTAGGGAGTATCTTAACCTAGAGTTTATTGAATATGTAAAAGTTTTTGGGATACTTTCCCAACTCACTCATCCTTATAAAAAATAGTGGAATGGTCTTGAAAAGAGTGACCCTCCTTATTGGAAATGGGGAAATGAATTACTAGTCATGGATGTATCTAATTATTTTTCTGGGTTTATTCATCAAAATCAGTAGAAAACAAACTAAACTCAGTAAAAAATAAAGAAAAAAAATATAATTTCATATGATTAAATGAAAATTGATGTTGATACCACCTTACATAATAAAATAATAGTGTATGATCTCTATATGACACAACCAGAATGGTTGGTGACACCAGAAGATTCAAATAAGTCATTAAAGTTATTTAGATCCATTAATATGTTAAAGAAAATATTCAGATCATGAAACATTTATTTTGATGAATCAACGTGAGATGTGGTTCCATAAATAATTAATATGATCCCCATGTCTACAATTCATATAGAAAGAGTGAATTAGTTTTCCTGGAAGTATATGTTGATTATATACTATTGATATGAAATGAGATACTGGACTTATAATTTGTTAAAATTTGGTTAAATAAATTACTCTCAATTAAATACTTATGCTAATAAACCTACATTATTGGGATAAAGATCCTTCAAGATATATCTAATAGGTTACTTGTTAGGTCCAAAAGGCTGAATACCTTGATAGGGGGGGGGGTGAATCAGGGTATGACTAATTTAAAATTAAATCTCATTCTGATCTTGTTTCACTGTGAAGAAAAACACTCTTCTCTCTCTTTCCCGTTGAAAAATATAAACTAAAAGTAAATCATGAATAGTACGCAAAAAAAATTTACTTGGTTCACCCTCACTAGGCTACGTCCAATGAGAATACACCGAAAATGTGTCGATATACCAAATCCACTATAATCACACTACTGTTTACAAGGTTCGAAATAGATAACTTCTATTCCCAGGCTCACTGCCTTTAAAATGTTTAGGGTCAGCTCACTTCTTTCCCAAGGGTCACTCCATGTTTCTCTTTCTCTGGCTCACTGCTGGTGAAGATGATCACCTTCTTCCTCTTCCTTTTCTCACTGCTCTGGAAAGAATCCACTCATAGTTTATAGACCTTTATGTCTCTTCATTATCACTAATGAATACATCCTCTGTTGTATATGGATGCTCTGTTGAAGTCCAACTTTCACCCGTAGATGAATCTCTCTTTGCACTGAATGTATCGAGTAATATCCCAGCTTCCACGTAGCCCTGAATCATTGTCATTCTTCAACCATACTTGGTTCCCTTCTCTAAGACGGTGCATAAGCCTCAGCATGCAAGTCCACCTCAACTACTTGCATGAAACGGGCTTCTCCAACTCCAAACATGCGTGACTCACACCCTTTTACGTCCAAAACAATATTGGCGCACAACCATCAATTGTCGCACTTCTGAAAAACCTGGTGGGTAAGTCCACCTCAACCACTTGCGCAACACATCCTTCTTCTACTCTAATCTTGGTCGACTCACTTCCTTTCTTGCCCAAACCACCTAAGGCGCACAACTATCACCTGGCGTGTAACTTCTACTTGCACAACCACACACCACTTGCGCGACCACCAAACCTACATGACGAGATCTTTGATTTTTCTAAGTGTTGAACTCATCACTAAAGGAGGAGGGGTAGACATCTATTTATAAGCATTTGGACACCCTGCGTGACAGCGCACAAGTCTCCCCTTAGCGTGCAAGTTTCGGTGTTCATGTCACTGTTGTGCAAGTCACTTGCGAGACTAACCCTAAAACTTTGGCGCCCCTTATCCCTTTTCCATATTTTCATGTTCTGATCTTGAAAAACATTAGGTACGCAATTTTCCTCTCCTTCAAGTACACGGTGCACAAGTCCCTTTTCCAAAAACCACTTTTCATCATTTGTCAATTTTCAGGCCCAAAAATTTGGCAAACATTGGAAAATATCCCCACCTTGTATCTGCTCTTTTTGTACCGCCTTCAGATCATCCATTACTTTATCGGCGTTCTTTAATAAAAAATGGATCGTTAAACACATCCCTTGAACTTGACATGCCGCCATGAAATCCCCTTTGTCCACAAATTTTTATGTCATGATTTTCTTTGTCAACAATCACAACACAGATGTCCACTTTGTCAACAAACACAATCACCTCAAAAATGCTTCAATGATACCTTGAGGTATTTTTTCCCAACATTACTTGGACTAATTCAAGTCAAATATGTATAAAAGGTATGTATGATAATAAATATAGAAAAATACAAGAGAGAATTATTTATAATTTCACATGTTATACATCCCTTAATGAAAATGTGTCGTTAAACATTACATGAGAGGGAAAGGATGAGTAGTATCCCATAAAATTAAAGGAATAGATAAATAATTTATGATATAATATGTACTTAGATTAATGTTTTCATCTCCTTGATAATGATATGAAAATACCAATAAGAACTTAAGGATCCACATTTCTTGGTTATAAGAACTATCCTAAAGTGACTGAGGTATTCAAAGGAATCATTCCTAGTTTACAGGGGAGGTAAAGAACTATTTAATAGGGGGTCCATACATTAATGTTTACAAAGAGATAAAAATGATCTAAAATAATATTCAACTTATGGGATTTACCTTATTCCATGATTTATAAGAATGAAGAGTTCTTATTAGCTAGTGTTCAGTAATTTTAAAGTATAGTTTGGGTATATTAAAACATTATATTTGGCTAAAACATTCTATGGATGCAAAACATTGTTCTGGTTCTTGGTTTAGTACATATCCATAAAGATTATATCACTTTTTTATGATAATACAATAATAGATGTTATAATAAGGGAATCTAGTCCATGAAAATGAATGAAACGTATACTTTGGAAGTATCACCTATTGACATATTTTTTTATAAAAAATGTGAATTCAAAGTTAGAAAGTTATAAATTTCATAAAATGTGGTAGACTGGTTAACTAATGGATTATCTCAACAGAAGTATAAATACCATTTGATATCGATCTAGTTAAAATGTAATTTTAGTTGGTGACAATGTATGTGGGATTTTTTTAGAGTTTTTTCCCTATATATAACAGATTTTTTATTATATAAATATTAATAAATACCTTATCACATAATGGTTGTTCTTCTATATATAATTAATTTGATAATGTATATATTGTATCTATTTCATCAGAAATTTATAATATTTCCCTATTATGATGAAAACCTTGAGATACTATGAAATTTTTCACTAACATATGTCCTATGGTCTAGATAACATATTTATAATGGGACACAGATGATTTTTGAATATCAAGTGTGGAAGGCTCATAAAAAATTGTGAATTATTATCGTGATGTTCATTCTTGGTGTTCTCTAGGTAAGGAGTTTATGAGGATAGAACTTCAAATATGAATTTCACATGTTTAGGTGTAATTAGATATTATAATTTTAGAGTGTTCTTAGTTTTCCGTATTCATGAGATCAGTGTTAATGTATATCACAAGTCAAATTCCATGATATATGAATGAAAACAATGACAACATATGCTCACGATGAGTTAACTTCTAGTGGGTAGGTAGTAAGTGATATAGAATTAATTGAACAATTCATGAAATTATTTGAACCTTCCATATTAATGGAAGAAGATATCCATATACTGGGAATTGAAATATAAAATTCTGATTAATTTATAGTCCATGGTATTTTATATATGAGTTCATTTAAAAAACTCAATGAATGATAAGTCAATAAAATATGGTAATTATAAAATTACATATCCTAATTGATGAGATATTAATAAATAAAGGGATTATATTACACAGTAGCATTCATTTGAAGGTTTATTTCATTGTGAAATTAACTTATTTCTCTATGGGTCCTTGGAATCATTTCTTGACGTTGAAATGAGACTTTTGGTATGTTTACATAATTCCATTGAGAATGTGCTCCAGATGGAAACATGTTAAGTGTATCCATATTCTCATTAAATTATATTAAATTTAATATTATAAAAAATATTACCCTTATCTATTAAATTCATAATTATTCATGTAATGTTGATCCAAAATATTTAATCATGAGACATTCAAGTTTAAAATATGATAGGTTAATTTTATCACTTTCTTATTATTCACAGGGTAATAAATAAGTTTTTATTTATACATCATTTTGGATAATATATTACATATATATATTTATTTAGTTATGTAAATATTAGAATAAATATTTATTCAGGATTTTAGTGAATATAATATTTATTTATTTATCAAAAAAATATTATTTATTTGAATAAATGTTTTAATATTAAATTTTTGATAAATTCTGTAGGAGGATTCATGGGATGAGTTGTTATCCCAATGGAAATGACATATTTTAGTTAATATTAATTAATTAAATATTATTTTATTTGTTTATGAAATGATGTCTAAATGAGAACACATTATTCAGTATAATAATAATATTTTTATTATTTAATATGTGTAATTACCGAGATTAAATATACTGATAAGGGTTGGTGTGTAATCATAAATCTTTAACCCTAATTATATCAATTGAAATGTATCACGTTTCTAATTATGAAACACTCTTTTCACAATGTTATTTCCTCTAGAAATATCGCGACACTAGATAGGATAATCCTCTATTTCTCTCTCCTATCAATATAGAGAGAACATGAAAACCTTGTTGCGATCAATATAAAATGACATTAAACACTAGGTTCCAATGTTCTACCACTTAGAATACCAATAAAATCATTTGGTGATTCATGGGGAATGTTTTAATATGATTAGAGGAGTCCTTGTTGGGATTCTTAACTGAAATGACAATGAAGAAATTGAGACAAAGAATTCTGGTCGAAGTAATTTCGAGCTTGAGGTAATTAAAATTTTAAATTAATACAAATTTAATTTTAAAGACATTATTTTTTGGATTCATGGGTTCTGTTCATTAATTTACTCATATCTAATCCATTGATTTTGATGAAAATCTAAAATTTGGAACCCAACCAAAACTTTCTATGAAGCCCATAACATTTAGTTTATGTAAGAATCATCCTATGATTATGTATGGATCTTATCCTACCAGTACATGATAGGTGATCCCTTGAAATTTTTTCCTTGATTTGTATTTGAATTCATGCATGGTGTGATGGAGAGATTGGGTATGTCGGTGCATGTAACCTGATATTTGGATGATTTTTTAACAGTGACATGGGTCCCTTAAGACCCATATAGACCTTCTACATATAGTTCATATAGATTTTATGCTATAATTCTATTATATCAAGGAAAAAAGGTTGTCTATAAATGGAATTTGATCCATGGAGGGTGTTCAACTCTGACTGAAGTCAATTTTGTCTTTATAAACTTAATAAAATGGTGTTAAACTATTCTTTCTTGGGTAATAAGTTATCTTTGGGTTTGTGGTTATGATATATTTAGTAAACATCGGAAATGAATCTTATCGAATAGTTCCATACTCTCTTGATGATGTGAAACCTTCTCCTATGGTTCATATGATTCCATCACAATGGAAATATTCCTCCATCCCCTCTATTCATTTAACTCACTAATGGTTTATGATTTGTCAAAGGATGTTGGAGGCGATTCTGGTATTCAGATCCTCACTTGAACCTTCTCTTTAACTTCTTCTTCACTCATGGATGATCATTTTTCATCAATTTTTATTTCTAGTCACATATCCTTTGTTCTTATCTGGGTGGTATCCAAGATTTCAGTGATTATGGTTGATGAGTCATCTCTATTTGTGTGGGAATGGATGGAGTTCCTTCTCCTTCTCAGTTCTGATCTCACCCTCGATCATAGCATTAATTTGAAGTGGTCTTTGAGAATATCTTTGTCGGGTGGTCATGAGAAGAACTAGTTCATTTTTGACATGAGGTGGTGGATATTAATTATTTCTTGGATTTCACCATGTTCAAGATGATGGAGGTGGCATCTCTACCATCTATAGTTCTAGGATGGTCACTCGAAGTAAAACTTTATTGGATCTGGTCAGTTAGAGATGAGGGTTCATGCTGGCACATGGGATAGATATGGATAGGATTGGTATTAATCAGAAGTGGTGATGATTTCATCATTCACTGGTATTTATATTTAGACATTGGGAATCACCAGTCTTAGGAGAAGGTGTAGAGTAACTTCTATACTAGATTCTATATATAGTGATGTTAGGGAGGATTTATTGTGAGGATGATGATATGGGAAATAACTCGGATGGTTTTCAATCCTAGTGGATTTTTTAACTTCATCTGGTCCTTTTCTGGTTTTCTTGTTTCTATTTTCCATTGACGTTATGATTTCTTTGTGAGCATCAGTTTATTCCCCATTTTTTGGAATATGGTGTTTCATTTTTTAGTTATTGCTAGGTGGGAAGTTTTTAATGAGGGATGGGTGTGGCTCCACCCATAATTCATCCAGTCTTCATCACTTTCTATGGATGCATGGATACCTTTCTATCACTTTATCAGTATTTTTAGTCGTAATTTTTGTTCCATTAAGTTGAAATTATTATATGTTACTTAAGAGATTTTTCAGGTGGGAAGCTCAAAAGAGGGAAGGGTGTGCTAGAACCTTTTATCCGGTACTCCTCTACAAGTTTTTGTTGGTTGGAGAGGTGATCTAAGTTTTTTTGCTGGAATCATGCTGAAACATCTTGGTTGAGGGGGTGACATTATTTTTTTCTCCCTGTTACATTGTCTAAAGATGGTGGTAATGAGGATTCTTCTGGTGCTTGATTTAATGTTCTTTTCCTATGTAATTTCTGTACCATCATAACCTTTGTGAATTATTTATTTAATGTATTTTCCCCCTTATTCTAATTTGTTACCTATTTTCAATATTTTAAAATAGGTCATTTTTTTAATTTTCAATATTCGGGGCTTGACCATCGGCCTTTTAAAAAAAATATTGAGTGAACATGATTCAAATGGGATTATTATTATAGAAACATAATTTGTTGAGAAATATTTCAAGTAAGGGATATAATATGTAGTTTTTTTCTCTTGAGTGGAACCTAGTGAGTTTAGATTGGTAATTTGATTACCAACATGAGGATTATGTATAATATTTTTTGTAATGAAGTAAAATAGCACTTATAATCGATTTAACCATTTCTAAGGTGTTTTTCTCATATTTAAATAGGGTCAATCATTTCTGGTTGGGGTTGGAATGAGGTATAAATTCATCATCGTTGTTGATAAAGTGGCTTGAGATGGTATGTATTCTTATTTTAATAGACCACTGAAGTATTATGAATTTTTGAATTTTGACACACCGAGAGTGGGTCATCCTTATATTTCATGTACATTTCAAAATTTTGATAAATAAAAATATGAAATAGAGTATTACCTAAATAAAAAATGTATTTATCTTTTATATTGTTAGATTAAACTAGGTTTTCTTTGAAAAGAATTAATGATTATTATTTTATGTTAATTAGATTGTACATTATCCATATTAGTACTTGTATGTTTCTATGAGAATATTTCATGAGAAAAAATGATATTTATTATTCCATTTCAATGTATATATGTTATTTTGGTGATTAAATATGGTTTTAATAAAAATTGGAATATTGTATTCTATTTTGGGTTACAAATTACATATAAAATGATTTGATAATGGTAATTATGAGATAATATTAATAGTCATTCAAGTTATGATTATTATTATACATGTATTTATTATACTCTTATGTTGTTTTGAGTCGGTAGATGGGGAAATTTAAGGTAGTTAAATGTTTTTAGGTTCCTCCATTTTGATAGATAGGTCCATGATAATGATTAGAATTGAATGTGATAATAACTCTTACTTTATATACATAGATATTACTTCAAATTTGAAGAGTTTTCATTGCAAAATATATCAATTCTATGACAAGATCGTATAGGTATAGAGTCTTTAGAAATTAAGAAACCCAAGAAACTGGTTCATAAGACATCTTTATTGTCTGCCACTAATTTCATCATAACTATACCCCTTTTTGACATATCTTACTTAATACCCTTCTTCAAGACCTAGGGAAAAGAAACATATGAATGGGTGAGTTCAAATTCTTAGTAAGGGTAATAAAGGGATATATCAATCCTATCACAATCATAAGACATAAGGAGAAAACATTTGTAAATCTTATCCTTCATAAGATGGATCGTGATACCATGCCATGTGATAAATCATGAATGTTCATAAGAATTAATGAACATAATCCCAAAATTCATAACACAGGACATGAAATATTTTGGAATAAACATATTCATATAAAATCATTTCATATATGTCTAGTCCCATTTCCAAGACCATCATAGCTGATGGGGTCCATTACTAAACAGAGTTCACTCCTCGTTCCAACCCTATATTACAGAACTGAGATCATATCCCATTCCATCAATGTATATCCCATGAGATATAAATCTTTACCCAATGCATTCTATGTAGATATGGGTCCCACACAACTCATAATAAAATCAATCTTACATGTTCCACAAAAACATAAATCATTCATCATAGCATAACCCAAGGAATAAAATGGGTTTCAAAAATAGCATTCCATCATAACCTAATCCATGTAAAACAAATGGATTTAATAAATAACACTCCATTAATAACATAATAATACCATAATAATAATAGGGTTGGTATAATTGAAACAAAAACCTATTAAATGATCCCTTCTTTGATGGAAACTAAATTTGATTGAACAATTGAAATTAATTATTGAGGAAAATATCCTTTCTTCTTTAAAAACATTTTCATTTATCAAAATGCCAAACAATTTTAAACAAAAATAATTTATTTTGAAATATTCTTTAAATCTTGTAGAGTATGATTCATGGAAATAAGGTTTTATGAAAACATAAAAATCTTTTCATGCCGTATAAGATAAAAACATTCTTGTTGTACTTTTTTCAGAAAAGTATGAAGGTACTTCATATCGAATAATGACGAAATATTCCACTCATACCATTTAATTAAAATTCACCATTGGATAAAATTAAAATTCAACAATTACATAATAATAGATACAATATTACATATTTAAGAAACATAGACATGGATGATAAATATACCCTATTAAATACTTATATATAAACAGTCTCAGATAATAATGATATTGAGAAATTATACATTATCTTAGGTCCAATTTCCTTTGTATGTATCCGAATCTAATTTATAATGATTTAACTAATTTAATTGAATAATTTTATAATCACAGTGATTTTTATGATATCATATACGATCATATTATCATCTGTTTATTAATAACGTTTCATTATTACTTGTTATTCGGGTATTAACTACTTCATTTCCTTATGCATGTTTTGTCAAAAAAGTTTCAGTTCTCCCAAATAGGTCATAGTTATATCATTTTGAAATTATATTAACATTATTTATATAATATTTTTTCATTCCTTATATTTATATATTCACGATTTATTGAAAATCTTATAGAATGAATCACACCGCATTGTAGAGATGGTAGATTGTATGTAAGCATGAGTGATAGTACCATTCCCATAATTGTTGAATGGTTTTGAAGTGAATGGTGTATTATCTTTAAGAATCAATATCATGTCATAAAAAATGTATAGTTATTATTTCCCTCATTATACCCATCCATTTAATGTGTTGGTGAAAAACATATTACATCACGATGTGGAGAAGGTAAGTCATACGTACGCACATGTGGTGATTTCATTTTTTGTAGGATGGATAGAAAGAGAGATATTATTATTCCATTATCATAATAACATATCAGTGTATAAGTTATACTAGATTTATAAATTTATAATGAATCAAATCGTGAAGAGGGAGTAGATTATGAAAGAAGTTTGAATGAATCGGTAGAGGAGATTACCTGTTCTTCGACACACATCAATTAAATATTCTCTTAGATCACTAGAGTTAGTCATTGAAGAAGCCCATAACCTATAGAATGTAACTAGTGATGTTGATAATGGAAAGGGGAAGGGTATGGGGGAGCTTTAAGGCTCACAGTGAAGGGAATAGGTGAGGGAGGAGGTGCTCTTTTATAATAGAGGTGACTTGAACTTTTGGAAACTCCATAAATAATAATTTATAAAAAACTAAAACCCACACAAGAAACCTCCAAAATGTCCCAATTTGAAATATCAAATGAGGCAGGGTTTTAATATCATCAACCAATAATTTTTAGATAAGATTTATGTCAATTTAAAAATTAATATTTTAATTAACATTTATTTATTCCATTTAATATGTATCTATGGGAACATTTATTTAAATATTAAAAGGGTGAAATATTTAATTATTGGATGTCAATGAGAGAATAAATAAATTCCATAGAACATTTTTTACCATATAATATTTAGTATAAATTTTTTAAAATGTTTTTTATTTTTAAATAAGTTAATGATAATTTATTTTCCTAAACAAACAATAGTGTCCATTTTGACACTACGTAATTAATTGATTTTTAAAAATATTAAGATAATAAGTTATCTTCGAAAAAACTATTTTATTATATTTATAAGATTTATAGATCATCTATAAAATTCATTGGATGTATTAATTATCCCAAATTATATTTATTTTAATATTGTTAATAACATTTATTTGTTATCTCTATTAATAAAATAATTATTACATATATTTTGTGTAATTATTTAATATACTTATTTTTTGAATAAAAATTAAAAATAAAATACTATGATGAATATAAGTATACTAGATTTCCTAATAATACTTTAGGTAGAATATATCTTTTGGAAAATACTACATTAAAAATGTTATAATTTTGAAAACATGAATGTGACAAATTTAACATCCCTTTTAATAAAATAATATGAGTGTCAGAATCTCTTCTATAAGGATCCAAATGGTTACTAACTCGGCCGATGGATGGTTATGGTCAAGATATACTCTATAAATAATATTTGGACCAGTTTTTGGGTCATTTATGGTTATTAGTAATTTAATAAAAATGTTTTATTGATTTATCATCAATTAATTATTTTTTACATCATGGAAGTATAAGTCTTTAAGGTAAATATTTATTTCTTAAAAATTAAAAATAAATAACCATGATAAAGAAAAAATTTAGATTTCAAAATATTTTTTATAATTGAATTTATATTATATTTAACCTTATATAAGTTTTTCTGTTATTTTAATTTGAGTGATACATATTTAACTTTTCATTAAATAAAATAAATTAAATGTCCCAATATCATCCATGTGGCTTCCAAAGGATACCATTTAAACTCAATGATGATTTAGGTAGAAAAGAACTCATCTAGTGATATTAATACAAGTGTTAGAGTAATTTTATAATTGTATTATTACCCTTAATTACCAGATTTACCATTTTACCATATTAATAAAAATTAACAAAGTTACTATTCATAATGCCCCAAAATAAAAAAACTATTTAAATAATTTGGAAATAATAATTAAAAACATGGAAACCATTATAATTAAGTTTCGTTAATTAATATAAAATTAATCATGTTGTCGGAAAGAGAGAACGTGTTTTAAAAGTTAAATCATTACAAATGATTGAAATATTTTTACATATAAATTCAATTTAAAAAAATTATATTTAATGGTGAAAATATATTATATTTATAATTTAAACAATTAAATATCATTATTTAATCATATAAATTATTTTGATTGAAATTTTGTTTTTAATTTAAATTCAGTGTATTTTTTCTATTCATCAAAACTGGGTAGTTATCACAAAAATATTAAAATTTCATCCAATGTAAATTTTTATATCCAGATTCTGAATAACATGTTTATTTTTCCATATAAATATTCTTAATGTATCAAAATATTAATCTAGCTCTGCAAAAAAATATCTAACACCTAAAATTTTGTAATATCATGTGGTTCCCCCTCTTAAACAAAAAAATCCACAATATCTTCATCTGTATGGGAGAAAAGAGTAGATGTGAACACCATACAAAGAATATAATAATAAATCAAACCATTTCCCAAATTACCAAGTCCCTAGATATTTCATCTCTATGATGGAATTTTTATTCACATGTTTTTCAATACATAGGTACCTTCATTAGGTTTATCGCAATAATTACCCAAATATGTGTCCATGCCATCAAATTTCAGGACGCACCATACGATATTGATTTGTTTTTAAAGATTACCTTAAAAATAACGTATATTCTTATATGGTTATGTTTGAAAAACCCCCAGTTCTAGTGGCTTTCATTTCTACAACATTTTCACACTAATAAGGGGAATTCAATGAGGTAAAAATAAGGCCACTATAAAATTTTAGGATTGTATGACTAAGATGGTAGTTAAATGGGTGAATTACATTCTTAGGGCACATCTAAAATGACCATTTATGGCCCAATTTTCTTCTTCTATAGTGTGAAAAACTTTATCAACACTACAATCTTCTAAGATCTCATTGTTAAAAAAATTGGTCTAATAATCATGATAAGAACAATTTTTATGAAATTGAACATGTATAGATTCCTAAGATAGTTTAAACCATATCGAACATCATTACATTAGTACTAGGATGTGTACCACCCTAGTAAGTCAACCAAAGGGAACCATCTTACCAAAGAGAACCCCATTAGATGAGGAGTCAATTTACAGCACTGTTAATGTGATTCACATGAAAAATCCTTTCTCTGAAAAAGAAAACTATCCATAAAAATATGATTTTCTTCCTCATAATTTAAGAATATAGGGGATAGGTAATGAAGAAAAATGGGTTAGAGGAATATTTGGAGATATATATCTTTTATTTCATTACATAACCATACCCAAAATATATATATTGTAAAAAAATTGGTGATAGGAACTCCCTTGAAATCAGTGGGAACACTATTCCACATTTGATTCATCTATATATCTATCCAATCTAATAATATTAGAAGAAAAGTTGTAATTGAAATATCCATATTGTTATTTTCATTATGTGTAAAGGTTGATTAAATCCAACTCATAAGTAATGGAAAGATCCCCAAATTCTGATTGGAAAAAATAGTATCCAACAAATGAAATTCTTTAGCCCAAGCCATAATCAAAGGATAAGCTTCAGTATGAGGAAAATATACCTAAGAATTATGAAATATAGAAATATCTAGATATTGTTCTATAAAATATAACAATATTATATTCTATTAACTTATCAAAGAAAAGCTTATAAGGTATTTTATAGGCCCTTTTAATCCCTTAAGAGTTTTAATTTAAGTTCGTTGTTTCTATGGAATATCCTATAGTGAACTGTTCTAGAAAAGTTCATGCCATCATATCCTTAATAGAATAATATAAGGAGACAATTATTATTCGTTATATCAGTCCTATATATGTATCTATAAATTTGTATGATAGATATGTTCAATGAGTTTTGATCAAAAAACATCCACAATCAATCTCATGCTAGTCTACACACATCAATGGTTGGGCCATAGAAAATACAATTTACATTCCCTAATAATGTAGATCCTATGGTATTAAAATATTGAAAAAAATCCTCAGTGATGAATCAATCTTAGATCACAGTTCAAGGATCTAATCTCTAACTCTATATTTATAATTGTGAAACTTTTAACATTCTATTGGCAATATCTTTGTTTCGCTAGAATTTGGTAGTTCCTTCATTATATCATTAGTGTAAAAAATTCAATTGATGGATGAACAGGTACATTGTATGGTGATAAGCCTCGCATTTAATCATGAGAGCCTCGGTACATTGATATAGGGTTCTACAATAGAGAATGAAAAAAATCCCCTGATTGATAGTGTCAATCCAATCACTACTCCAAATGGTTTGGAAATTCCCTCATAAAACCAATTTCATGAACTCTATGAGGATTATATGTTACACATTAACAATATTGAGGATGTTACTTAAAATATATGAAGTCAATAAGTTATATTACTCCCATCTAATAGAATAGAGAAATCAATAACCATCATGTCCTATAATGGACAAATAAATAGCCTCATATAGAAAGTTCCTCTAGTAGAGGGTGAGATAAAAATTATAATAAAGAAAATTAAATTCCTAGAATTATCTACACACATATTTACCGAACTAACATTTGAACCATAGAAACAAGTCTATTTTTTTAGATCATCCTCAACCCTCATGTTTTAGAGAAAAACACAAGGACTGTACACATTCTATCCCATATTTATGGTATTAGTCATTCTCATTGAATCCAATCATATAGTAAAATCATATTCCATAAATAAAAATATTTATTTCTCTAATAGAATTAATTATTCTTTGTCTCTAAAATATTTTAAATCATATGCATCACCATCTAGGACAAAACATTCGTCTCCTTCATTGATAGAAGATATAAATTCCTCTAAGACGCCTACCCAATCCTCTAGTGTTTCAATTTCTTATTCCCACTGTAATAGTGGAAGATAAAGATATAATATCCCAAATTTTTCTGATAATAAATACCAAAAATTGGAATTTTTGGGCCCATGAATACCAATTCATCATTTAAAGAAAACAAAAATTCTCAGATATCATCTTCTGACCACAAAAATTTCTATTAAGTGCCAAATTGTAAAAATATTAAGGTGGATAGAGGGGATAGGGAGCATTTTCATGGTAACTTGGACTATAATGGACATGCATCATCACTCTTAAGTGTTGTATACTCCTCCTCATCATTTATAGAGGACCAGGATTCCTTTTAATTATTTCTTAGTCATGGAATAATTTCTTCATCATCTACAAAAATTGAGATTGAATAAAAAATTAATATGAATAAGATATTATAGATGACCATCCATAATTTTAGGAAGGAATATATACCACCATTGATGAGATCTGATAGGTTAATTTGGGTAAAAAAATATTCCCTTGACCTACTTTAATTATTGCCTCCATGCCTTCGGATTAACAAGAGAATTATATCAAACTCTTGATGTAGCATGATGATTCCTTTTCATTGAATTATACAAAAAACCATAAACTAGATCATAATGTGGAACGTCTTCATTTGAACATACCGGAGGATTATCGTGGTTTTAAGTAGGAATCCATGAGAATAGATTAGAATCATGCTTCCAAGGTTGATGTGAAAGTTGAAAATTTTATCGAATACTATTTCATTCATGAGGTATAATATCTAAAATGGCATGATAAAATTTTCACAGTCAATAATATGAATAAACATATCATAAATTTCCTTTATTTTACATATCATAATATAAATTTTCCAAATTATGATTTTACATTCCAAATTATTGTAATTATTATTGATGAAACTACTGTCTTCTGGACCCTATTTTTTATAGATAGATATTAAAGATATAACAAAATCCAAATGGTTCTTAAAGATAAATAATTCACTACTTTCATAGAACCTAAAAGAGTGTACTAATTTTTAGGGTTTCCCTTTGTCATGAATAATGATGGTTCCACAAATAAATGTTCTATGAACTAAATTTTCAAAGCCCTAATTTTTGAAGACTGGAATTTTATATAAAAAACATGGTGGTTAATTACCAAAAGTATTGGTATCACCCAATCAATCATGATATATTCATTAACTAGTAACAGTTGAAAATATTGAAAATTAACCCCTTGAAATATTATTTTAGGGTTACATCAAGAAATTTTATTTGCTTCATGGTACACCATCACACCATCAATGTTGACCCTAAGAAGACCATCATGATCCTTAACATTCCAACTCCTCCAAATATCAATAACCTGAGATAGATTCAAATATTACATTCCTAAAATAGGAACCTAATATAAAACCACATAGGAAAGTGTTTAAGCTAAACTAATCTTTAACGTATGTGATTCACTTACTGGTGGGATGAATATTTTCAGTATATGTTCAACAATATCATGAAATGCCTCTTGATCCCACTAGTGTTGATGCCAACACTAGAGGGTATGTATCTCATCTTATATTTGGGATCCCTAAATTTTCCTCTCGATGATATTATTATATAAAATAATGTTATAGAAAAAGAAAATAGCCCCTACCATCTTAGCAGAACCTTTCTAGATACTGATACCCAATATCCTAATATTGAGTAGCATTTACCTGATTTTTTATTTTCTTTTCTAAAATTTTGGAAATAACTATAGCATCATGAGGTCCATTGGTTTTTCCATATTTACTCTCTCATGTACATACTCAATAATTCACTGTTAAATGGACATCTGGTACAATGGGTGGTAATTCTATAATTATTTGATATCCAATTCATACTACAAAAGGTACTAAAATGGAAATAATTTTGGTACTTTCTTAAAATGTTTCCCATTTCAAGAAGCATAAAAATGGTTACTAAATTACCTCATGAAGAGGTACCCTATGTTAAATATTCTCCTCAGACCTGATAAATGTAATTTGGTAGTTTCTCTAGAATCCCAACATGATAAATAATAGGAAAACCAAAACTCAATGGGGTCAATATAGGAATCATCTTCATCCCCCAGCTAAGGTTTCATTTCCCTATTCATTCCCATTATCATAATTTTTCTCCAACAATGAAGAGGAGCACCAATATATTATTATTATTTTTTAATTAGCAATATAGGTACCAGTGTCTTTCTTAAATATCAAGGTTTATTTGAATTTGGTGATAAACAATATTAATGGAGAATAATCTATTAAGAAAGAAGGATTTATCCCAATATTTGATTATCTTTTATGGTTTACAGGAAAATTAACTTCAGATTAACATTATCTCATGTTCCACTTTTACAAAATGCATCTTTAGATGCTTTGGATAATGAAACCACCACCCTAAAAAATATAGGAATGGATGAGATAGTTACCAACATTTCACACAATAAGATAATATCCCAATTCACTTGAAATGATATGGAAGATATTGATGAGATCAATGTCATATCTATATAAGGTGATTCAATATACTCACCAAATTATATTTCTATTGGATGGATGTCCCCCTAATTTTACGACCTGTAAAGAGGCACTCGCCCATCAAACTGAGAAAAAAATGTGTTTTTTCAAAATTTGAAAATAAAATATATTATTTTAAGATGGCCTAAATTCTTATAGAACCATCTATTAATGAGTATTTTATGGATTGCTCCTCAAATATGTTGAAGGAGAAGTGATTCTCACAAATATGAAAGAATTCCAGACATGCACATTTTTTGATCACCAGTCAGTAACAATTATCTATCATCATATTAGAAATATATTTTGTCCATTGATGACATATGATTTCATATAATTCACTAATAAGTTTCATTCTTATCTTATAGATGAAAATTTCAACCATAAACCCCTATAATTTATTCATACCGCAAAATATTCCAGAAGATTTTCTATATGGGGAATTGATGTCAGGGGGTCATATCTGTATCTACAATAACATACTTTATGTATATCATTATTTACATCAATTTCATATCTAAGTAGTTCGATTTTACATCCTTCAATGAGTTTGGGAAAAATGATATCATCAGATTTGTGAACATAGACATCCTTAACAAATTTGGTTTTCCTAATATGATATTAATGGATAATGGAACTAATTTGTACTTATTTCAGTTGAAGAGTCTATATCAGCAATACAACATTCAGTCTATCCCCTCATACACCTATCATTCAATGGAAATCATATAGGTTTATGGTTTTAACAAGATCTTTCAAATATACTCTAGAAGACGGTAGAAAAATACAAGTCTTGGATCAAAAAACGTTTTCATACATTGTTGGCCTATCATAAGAGAAAATGAAATTATATTTATGTGACACTATATTAACTAATATGTGGGTCATAGGAAGTCCTTCCCATTGAGTTAAAACCTCCCTCACATTATAATGCCTTATATATCTAGTTTTAGAAGATGAGTAGTATTTGAAGTGGCTGGAAGATTTTGGATGACTCAATTTGAAGAGTTTTTGTACTTTTATCAACATTAAAGTTCATAAAAATTTAGTTCACAAGATTTTAGTAAGAATGTTTTTATTAATTCATTTATATAAGGAGATATATTATTTTCTTTTATAACTCCAATGATACTATGAAAGAATCCCCTGAAGCTGAATCCCAAGTGGGAGACACTATACATTATAAATAAGGCCCCCACAAATAGGGATTACTCCTAAGCCATAATTTATGAAGAATGTATTCCACCAACCACCAATTAAAGGTTTCAAAAGAAATAATTTTTTTAAATGTTTACATTGTACATAAGATCATTATCATATGATCTTAATCATCATGTTCTGATCATCCTTGTCACATGATTCTAAAAAATGCGGTACATGTACTAGATCTATTAATTTAATCTACACAGTGTATCATCCTCACCATAAGATGTTAAACTATATGATTTTTGTCTTAGTCCCATGACATAAAACTATATAACTATAACGACCCGACCTTTTCATAAATTACTATTACCTCATTTCAAAGATAAAAAACATAATAGTATTACACATATAGGATCCAAAGGTTTAGTGTCTTGTGAAAACTAGGACATAAATCATATAACATATTTTCATAAGTCAGTTACAGAACATTTTTTAGTGTCTTAGGAAAAATATAATTCCGGGCGCACCTGTAACTGATTTAGGCGTTTTTTTGATCACAATGAACTTGTTTTAATTTATCACTTAGTAATATTTTCATAAGTCAGTTAAAGAACATCAAATAGGACATAATACATATTACATATTCTGGTTCAACCATAAAAATGGTTTCATGACTAGATATGAATGTATAAATGGAAGAAGAAAGCATGTTGTTCTTGAAGGTGATAAATTAACACATCACGAACAACGTTCTCTTTAAGAAAATAAAAGGAAGAGGGAAAGGGGTTTGGATGATATAATATCCCATTATAATAATAAAATTACAGTATATGTATAATACTGGAGTTAAAATACCATTTGTATGGAGATAGGTGGGGAGAGATCAAAAAATGAACTTGAACTTGAAAAGAAATTAAAGGAGAAGTGGGAGAGAAATTACCTCTTAAATCCTCTTCTTGAGATCCTCCATAAAGAAGCTAGGCTTAGACTTTTGATGAGACTAGAATCTCTTGTAAGGTGGAGAGGGGATAGGGAAGTTGTTTGGGTAGATATTAGATAAGTCTTGGATATTAAGAGGTGTGAGGAAATGAGGGTGTGAAGGGTGGATTTTATAGTGGAGGGGAGAGGGGTTTCCTTAATATAAAATTCATTAGTATATTATTTCTTCACAAGACAAGGAATAGTGAGTATTATATGACCAATAATAGTAATTTTATCAGGTTATCCCGAACCAAGTGGGCTTACATCAGCAGAACATCACACATGACTCTATAATTACCTTATTTAGCTTATTTTGGTAAATTACAGTATTTCACTATTCATAAAAAATTCGAGTATTTTAGAAAAATCCCAAAAATTTACCCGAACCATTTTTTGATGTGTAGGATCCAAAAATGAATTCCATTTTTCAAAAATAATTAGCTAAATATTATTAATTTAATATTTAATTAAAATCATAATTTACTTAAAAACAGTTTTTTTAAACTAAAACTGATTTTATTGTGCTTTCACAAATTAATAGGGTCTTATAAAGTTATATAAAAACTATAAGACATTGATTAAATAATTTATGAATACATTTTAGGGAAATAAATTTCTTTTAAATTGATTAATTAATTATAATTAATTGTTTATGACTTACAAAATACCAAAACTTTTACTAAGGTCAAATTGTCACTTTCTAAGATGTCTAAATTTTATTTAATTATTCATGGGTAAGGATACTTTTATGTTGTATGATTTACTATTCATAAGGGTCATAATACTATTCATAAGGGTATGTTACTATTCACAAGGTTACATTACTATTCACTAAAAATTATTTTTGTTTCATCAGACTCCAAAAATCTTCTTGAACACAACTGTGTATGTCGGATTTTCAAAATTCAAAACATAGAAGTGAAAAACTAATGTTTAAAAGTCACTTATCACTTAGTAGTTCATTATGTTGTGTTTTCATGACATAAATATAAGAAGGTAATTTCCATTTAAAAACTTTGGGTTGTTACATTCTTCCCCCCAAAAGAAATTTCACCCCGAAATTTCACTGTACACAAATAGGTGAGGGTGTTTCTCATTCATTACCTCTTCTGTTTCCCAAGTTGCTTCCTCAAACTTATGGTTCCTCCAAAACACTTTGACAAAATGGGTTTTCTTGTTTTATAGAACCCTATCTATCCAATCCATAATCTTTACTGGTTTCTCCTCATAGGACAGATCATCTTCCAGCTGCACCACCTATGAGTTTAGTACATGTGAGGGGTCTTGTATGTACTTCCTCAGTAGTGATACATGAAACACATCATGAACTTGATCCATATTTGGTGGAAGTTCAAGACGATAGGCCACGAATCCTATGAGGCCAAGGATCTCAAAGGGGCCAATATACCTATGCCTTAGCTTCCCTTTCTTCCCAAATCGCATGACTCTCTTACATGGAGATATTCTAAGGAAGACTTTATCTCTAACGTCGAACTCCATGTCCCTTCGATGGTTGTCAGCATAGCTCTTTTTCTGACTTTGAGCAGCTTTGATGTGTTTTTGGATGACTTGAACCTTCTCTATCATCTATTGAATATGATCAGTTCCAAGTAGATTTCTTTCTCCAACTTCATCCCAACAGGTTGGGGTTCTACATCGCTTTCCATATAGAACTTCATATGGAGCAATCTGAATACTCAATTGGAAGTTATTGTTGTATGAGAACTCAACCAATGGGAGATACTGATCCCAACCACCTTTGAATTCAAGAGAGCAGGCTCTTAGCATATCTTCAAACATCTGAATAGTCCTTTTAGACTGGCCATCAGTTTGGGGGTGATAGGCCATGCTAAAATTTAATTCAGTACTCAAAGCATGTTGAAGGATCCTCCAGAATTTAGATGCGAACCTTGGATAACGGTCAGAGACAATTGAGAATGGAACACCATGTAGTCTCACCACTTCCTTCACATATATCTTTGGATGTTGTTCAAGCAAGAGATCTTCCCGAATAGAGAGAAAATGTGCAGTCTTGGTGAGTCGGTCAACCACAACCTATATTCCATTATTTCCCTTCGACGTCTTTGGGAGACCCATGAAAAAGTCTGTAGTAACATTTTCCCATTTCCACATGGGTATAGGCAGTGGATGCATCATACCTTTGTACTTTTTTCTCTCAGCTTTAACTTTCTGACATACCAAGAACCTTGATATATATTTCGCAATATCGTTCTTCATGTTATCCCACCTAAAGTGTTCTTGGAGATCACAGTACATCTTGGTACTCCCAGGATGGATAGAAAAAGTTGAGATATGTGAATTGTCCAATAGTTCCTTCTTTATCCCGGGTGATTAAGGCACACAAATCCACGTTCCAAACTGAATCACACCATCATTGTCGATATAGACCTTTTGTAGCTTCCCTTCCTTTACTGCATTCACCCTCTTTTGTATCTCCATATAATCCATTTGTGCATCGTTAATCTTCTCCTACAATGCGCTTATGATTTCCAAATCCATCCTTTGCATATCTAAGAAGATATGGTCTTTCTCAATCCGTAACATGGATAGAGTATCAGGTTCTTTTCTTCTTAGAGCATCAGCTACCTTGTTCGCCTTTCCAGGATGATAGTGATTAGAGCAATCGTAATCCTTTATTAGCTCTAACCATCTCCTTTGACGCATTTTGAGATCCTATTGTGTGAATATATACTTTAGGCTCTTGTGGTCAGTTTATATGTCACACTTCTCACCATAAAGGTAGTGCCACCATATTTTCAAGGCAAAAATCACAGCCATTAGGTCTAGATCATGATTCAGGTAGTTCTGCTCAGGGATCTTCAACTATCGTGAGGCGTAGGCTATCAAATTGTCATTTTACATGAGTACACATCCCAATCCTTTCTTTTAAGCATCATTGTATATCACAAAACTTTCACCACTTTTTGATAGTGTGAGTACAGGTGTAGTGATCAGCCTTCTCTCTATATCCTTGAAGCTTACCTCACATTCTTCTATATAGACATACTTTACCCCTTTCTTTGTTAACTTAGTTAGCGGGCTTGACAATCGTGAGAAGTTTCTCCCAAAACGTCGGTAGTACCTAGCTAATCCAAGAAACTACAGATTTCTCTGACACTAGAGGTCCTGGGTCATTCCTCAATCACCTTTTTCTTTGAAGGATCCATCAAAATTACATAAATTGTGATCACATGTCCCAAGAATGTGACTTTCTTCATCCAAAAGTCAAACTTTCTGAACGTGGCGTACAACTTCTCCTTTCTCAATGTCACCAACACAAGTCTTAGATGTTCTTCATGTTCCTCCTTCCTCTTGGAGTAGATGAGAATATCATCAATAAACACAACCATAAATTTTTCGAGGTAATGTTTAAAGACTCTATTAATTAAATCCATGAAGATTGAAGGGGAATTAGTAAGTCCGAAGGACATCACAAAAAACACATAGTGCCCATACCTTGTACAGATGGCAGTTTTCTGAATATCGTCCTTCTTCACCTTTACCTAATGATATCCAGAATGAAGATCCACCTTTGAGAAGTATTTATCTCCTCTTAACTGGTCGAACAAGTCATCAATCCTTGGGAGAGGATACTTGTTATTTATAGTGATCTTGTTGAGTTCCCAATAATCAATACACATCCGCATTGATCCATAATTCTTCTACACAAAGAGCAATGGTGGACCCCAAGGTGATGCACTAGGGAATATGAACCCTTTGTCCAAATGCTCTTCCAGCTGCTTCATTAACTCCTCCAGTTCGATAGGATTCATCCTATAGGGACACTTTGAGATAAGAGTTGCTCTAGGTATGAGTTCAATTGAGAACTCTACCTCATGATCCAGGGGAATTCCGGATAACTCTTTGAGAAATACATTGATGTATTCCCTCACAATGGGCATTTCCTCAAGGTTGGCACTTTCCTTCAACTCATCAATTTGGGAGATGTATGCTTGTTCATAGGGAATCAACAGCCACACCATTGAAGGATTTATCAAAGGAGATTCATGATGTTCCTTGCATTTGTAGAGGATCATGGTATGGTTCAGAATATGAAAAGATATTTCCTTTTCCCGATAGTTGATATGTGCTTTATATAACGAGAGCCAATCCATTCCCATTATAACATCGAATTCCACCAAGGGAAGTATTATAAGATTTTCTGGAAGAATCTTCCCACATATGCCAACAAGAGAAGAGTCAAGCACTTGGGTTTTAATGATTGCACCACTTTGTGTTTTTACAGATATCTTTACTTCAAGGATTCGAGGCTTTGATATTATATTTCTAGCAAACTTGCAAGATATAAAGGAATGCGTAGAACCATAATCAAATAAGATTGTTTCCATTCTTTAGTGTATAGGATGTGTACCTTGTATGACTTCATTATCATGCTCCACCTCCGCAGTAGTGATGGAATAAGTCTTCCCTTGTTCCTTTGGCTTTGGTGGCTACTAATGCTGATTACCCTCGAGAACTCGAGGTTTAGTGCACTGGTTTTCATAGTGCCCTAGCTCCCTACAGTTGTGGCATTGAGCCATGAGTGGTTCTCTCCGTTCATCGGCTACATTATCCATCCTTTTCCTGTTTTTTGACACTCTTGATCATGGTGTCCTTCTTTCCCACACTTGAATCATTTCCCCATCCCTTTGAGTTAGTTACTATGGTGAAACTTCCCAAATTTTTGGCATGTGGGTTGTTAATTTTTTTCCCCACATTTTTCATTAGATCTACCAGCTTGAAACTCCATCTTTCTTTTCTTATCACCATATCCATGGGACCATTATCCAAACACAATATCCACTTTGAGAGCACACCAAATTTTTTTTCATAACTCCCAAAGTCTCGAATTGCGAGATCCTTTCGAAGGTGTGGTTTTAATCCACTAAAGAATCTATCAATTTTTCTATCATTATTGATAACAAAACCCGAAGTGTACCTTGAAAGCCTTGTGAAATTTTCTTCATAGGTTGTGACATATTCTCCTTCTTTTTTCTTGATATCTATAAATTCTTTCTCCATCTTCGTACGAAGAGTTCATGGGAAATACTTATGAAGAAACATTATGTTAAAGTCTTCCCATTCCATCTTTTCAATTTCCTCCCTTGTCTTGGTGTTCTTAATCAAAGCCTACCATTGATCATCTTCTCCATCTAAATGATAAATAGCTAGGGTAACCTTCTTCATCTCAGAACAGTGAAGAACATAAAAGATCTTCTCCATGGAGTTAACACACTGTTCCTCAAAAAGTGGATCAGAAGATCCACTAAACGTCAGTGGTCGTTGCCGCATAAAAAATTCTATAGCCAGTTGCTCGCTCTTTGGTGAAGGAGGACGTTCCCTATTATTATGGTTATTTTTCATAACCCAAGATAATTGGGTAAGAATTTCCATGAAGTTTTGAACTCCACCTCCAAAATCATTAGGGATGTCAATCGGGCCATTGTTACATTGGCCCTCGCACGAGTTGTTGTCCTGATTTCTCCTAGTTCACACCATTTTCTAAAATAGAAAAGGCTAGAACAAAACATAAGTCAAAAATTCGTGAATAACTTATTCATTTAAAAAATTTATACCAAAAACATAACATATGTTATCCCTTTGTAAATATTCTTGTGTTCATATTTGTACGTAGTCTCATGCTATAGGTTTTCCCTAGGGTTCACTAATGATAATTCCCAAATTAACTAAACCTTTCCTCTGATACCAACTATAACAACCCATCCTTTTCTTACATTACTATTAAATCATTTCAAAGATAAAAAACATAATATTATTACACATAGAGGATCCAAAGGTTTAGTGAAGTGGGAAAACTAGGACCATACAAAGCAAATACAACATCAAGCATAAACATTAATTTAATTTCTTCTTCTCTAGCTTCTTATTGGCACATGTCCTCTCCTTAGTACATGTAGCCACCTGAGGATATACCTCAAAAGGGGTGATCTAGAAGCCTAGTAAGAGGATAGATAAGAACAATATAGCATGGGGTGAGTATAATCCTAACATGGGAAAAAGATTATGAATAAGAGAGGAGAATAAATAAAAGACTTGAAATGTGGCAATGCATAAAAATGAAACATCATATCTTAGTGGTTAACTAACACACATACTTGTGAACCAAGATAAGATCTTTTTAACACATCATTTCACATTTACTAATGAGATTAAACAATTTAACCAGAGCATTGGAGTTCTGTATAATTCCAGGTGCACCCGTTACATTGAAACATTCATATTGCACTATATAATTATGGGTGCACCCGTCACATCATAACAATATCATCATCATGCTTTCCACATAGAACACATATCAAAAATTTAAATACCTAACCCATGTAAGGTAATGGGTTTAATCTCATAATAAAACATTCATAAGATTTTTGTTCTCAAAATAAAGAGGGAATAACATACTTGTTACAATAATCTTCCACTTTGAGTGACAAGTAAAAGGGGTGTTCTTAAAAGAAGAGTTATTTTGGAAAAACTTTTGTTTGACATAAAAACTAGTGACAAACATTTATATCCTAGAAAAATAAATAAAATGATGAAAAAATGATCTTTAAGGAGTAACCATATCAAAAATGGAGTGAAAGGGGGAGAACTTGAAGGATGAAAGTTGGGTTCGAGAATTTCTCCTTACCTTGTATCAGAATGCTTCCTTCTCTTTAATATCATGTATAATGACATTATATTCATTAATTAGAAATTAAAGAACATTTTATACATTAATAGGGTTCATTATGGTTTTATTATTTCATTTTCTGTTCCATTGGATGACTATTAGAGTTTAAAAACATTGTTCGGGGATGTTCATTTTTATGGTTTTTCTTGGGTGGTTCACTTGTATTCATAAATTGAAGTTCGGGTAGAACATGTATAAACATCCAGAACTAATATTAAATTTATTAATGAAATTACAGAATTTAAAACTATCTTATAATGAGTTATATAATATACCATGTGGATGAATCATTAGATAAAAATTAAATGAAGATTGTTTGGGTTAATTTGGGCGGGTTTTCGATCAAAATGAACTTGTTTTAATTTATCACTTAGTAATATGTTCATAAGTCAGTTACAGAACTTTAAATAGGTCATAATACATATAATAAATTGTGGTTCAACCGTAAAAATGGTTTAATGACCAGATATGAAGGTAGAAATGGAATAATAAAGCATGTTGTTCTTGAAGGTGATAAATTAACACCTCACGAACAACGTTCTCTTTAATAAAATAAAAGGAAGAGGGAAAGTGGTTTGGATGATATAATATACCATTAGAATCATAAAATTAAATTATATTTATAATAATAGAGTAACAATACCATTTGTATGAAGATAGGTGGGGAGCGATCAAGAAATGAACTTGAACTTGAAAGGAAATTAAAGGATAAGTAGGAGAGAAATTACCTCTTAAATCCTCCTCTTGAGATCCTCCTTAAGGAAGATATTATTGGTCTTTTGATGAGACCAAAATCTCTTTGAGTGGGAGAGGGTCTAGGGAAGATGTTTTCGCAGAGTTTAGAAAAGTATTGGAGCATGAGAGGTGTGAGGAAATGAGGGTGTGAAGGGTGGATTTTATAGTGGAGGAGAGAGGGGTTTCCTTAATATAAAATTCATTAGTTAATTATTTCTTCATAAGACAAGTATTAGTGAGTATTCCATGACCAAGAATAGTAATTTTATCATGTTATCCCTAAACAAGTGTTCTTACATCAGAATAACATCACACATGACTCTATAATTAGCTTATTTAGCTTATTTTTGTAAATTACGCTATTTCACTATTCATCAAAAAATCAGGTATTTTAGAAAAATCCCAAAACGTTACCCCAAACATTTTTTTAAATGTAGAATCAAAAAATGAATTAAATTTTTTAAAAATAATTTTATAAATATTATTAATTTAATATTTAATTAAAATCATAATTTACATAAAAAACAGTTTTCTTAAAAATTAAAACTGATTTTATAGTGCTTTCAAAAATTATGTAGTGTCTTATAAAGTTATCTAAAAACAATAATACATTGATTAGATAATTTATGAAGACATTTTAGGGAAATAAATTTTATTTTAAATTAATTAATTAATTATAATTAATTATTTATGACTTACAAAATACCAAAACGTTTACTAAGGTCAAATTGTCACTTTCTAACATGTCTAAAGTTTATTTAATTATTCATGGGTAAGGTTACTCTTATGTTGTATGATTTAATATTCATAAGGGTCATAATACTATTCATAATGTAATGTTACTATTCACAAGGATACGTTACTATTCACCGAAAATTATTTTTGTTTCATTAGACTCTAAACATCATCTTGAACAAAATTGTGTATGTCGGATTTTTAAAATTCAAAACATATAAGGGACAAAATTATGTTTAAAGGTCACTTATCACATAGTAGTTCATTATGTTGTGTTTTCCTGACATAAATATAAGAAGGTAATTTCCATTGAAAAACTTTGGGTCGTTACAATAACAATATCTTCATGATGTGACATTAAACAACATAGTTACTTTCCTCAATGTAAGATTTTAAAATATATCATAAATGTCCTCATCACATGACATTAAATTTTTTGACACTATTTATATCATGGATTCCCTATGTTATAACATTTATTAAAAAAACCCATCATATTCCCTTGTACAATGTATATTGTTTTGAAAAGGCCACATGTTTTTCACATTGATCATCTCTCACATGAGTTTAGAGGCCATGTCCAATCACACCATTTGATATTCCTAGGAGTATCATGAACAAATATTGGAGGCATAAGAGTATACCATTATAGACCTTAAACTACTTTGATATTAACCTTATGTGTGACCTAATTTTCTTATATAAGAGAAGATATATGTTGAAATCCTCAGTGCATGATATAACAAGGCCCAATGGTTATCGGTGTCCCTAATTCCTTATACATGATTCAAATCTATGCAAAGATTATTTATATATAATAACTATAAATGAAATCATTAATATCCTTAAAGGATACATAGTGACATTGAGATCCCATATCCTGGGCCTAGCCAAAAATTTAATCAATGGTAAATGACCCCACTCCTAGGTAAAATCCTAATATGCATAGGGAGTTACAATACAAGAACTACATGTGGATTTATTTTTACCTTAAAAAAATACATTGTGACAAGTAGAATTCGTGATCTTGATTTATCCACATAGATTGAAAATTATTCCACCCCATGTTAGTGCCTAACAAGATCACTATTCCATCATAATTGGCATTTTCCTCTTTTCCAACACTAAGACAAGTTTCTTTTATTTCAAATGAAACAAATATCTTCAAAAAATTAGAAAATTAAAAATTACCCCTCTTTCATAGGTTCTAAATATGTGTAGGATTCATAAATATAGGTTCAAAAATTTTAAAATGTATACATAAAACATTCCCCTCCCCATCATATGGGTTAGACCAATATAGGGTCAATTGTTCATAATAGCTAAGTGTGGCTTTACCCTTTTTCACTTCGGTATACATAATGATATCATGAAACTCTATCCTTTCCCGAACCATAAAAATTGGCCCTTTCCCAACACATGAGCTATATTTATGTGGGTAATTTCACAATCAAGAACTATGTATTGATTGATTCCTATTCTAAAAGGTTCTATAGTGATTCCAATATATCTGATCTTTGGTCTATCCCTAAACCCCACTATCAAAACTTCTCCCTATTTCTGTATATTTTTGAGTCATATCAATGTTTGGATGGCTCATGATAACCACATACGAATTGATTTATAATTACATTAGGTTACATAGTAAACTAAAATCCTTTTTCCTAGGACCAAAAAAAAATTATATCAAATAAAATTCCCTCCACTACTATATATATATGAGTTTCTATTAGAGATTCATTTATGAACCTAGACTGAGAATGTAGATAAAATAAAATAGGATCCCATACTAGTATTTATGAAATATCTATAGAATTATTATGTGATAAAATATCCCTATTATGATATTATTATATTGGAGCCCTAACCACATGATGTCAAACTAAACAACAAATGATCCACAATTCATGACATTATGCTTCTCAGAGTGGAATCTATGTGTGTCATAGACTTTATACATGAGAGAGAGATACATGTAATGGTTCATAATGTAATTTAGTCTCCCAAAACAATTTTTTATGAAATCCCCCTTTTTCAATATTAAATCATAACTTTGGGATCCTCCTTTACAATATAACAGCTATAAATTGATTGATTCACTCTATCTAAAACCATTTTTGGACCTTGCCACAAGCCCTCATTTATTTCCAGCCATTTCAATAGATTTATAACAATATAGAAATTGAAATTTTAAACAAAAATTAATCGATCATGATTTATGAATAATTCATTTTCATGAACCATACTTCATTTTTTAAAATTCCTGGATTTTGACAATAATTTCCTTTGTTATTAGTAATCCGTATATTTTAATTCAAAGGATACCTCTTCTTGACTATAAATAAAATTCTATTGATATGGATATACATGTACATCTCTGATATGGAATGTCAATTAGAGGTATCTTTTTCCATAATATGGGATTTATTTTATTTTTTATTCCTTCAAAACATCAATGTGGAACACATTTTTCAAATATGGTCTTTGGTCCTCACCTACATACCTGATCCACATCATTATTCCTAATCTTAGAACCTCAATTTAAGATTTACATCATTTTCAATTCCTATAATGACGGTGTTTGAGAATTCATAGCCTTTGGGATGTATCTGTGTTATTATTATCATTCATTGGTCCTATGAATAATGGTATTAAATTCTATTCCCCATTCCTTTACGACATCTTATAGAATAATTGGGACCTCTATTCAAATTAGGCTAACTTTCTCTTTTTCTAAAATATGCATTGTCTCAACCCATTATGGATTGAGCCTTACAAATTTTTACTATGCATACTTCCTTTGTGTGGTGTCCAACATTAGTATCGATCTAACCTTTCACATATGTTTTTCCACACCCATTCCATATAGGTTTCCCTACTTTATATAGTTTCAAAACAATACAACTTTAAACTCTATCCCATTTATGTTCCTATATCTAAGTATAAAAACTATGTCCACCTCCTCTGTGAGACAATGTGGTCTATAAGTAGTTGAAGAATTTGTAGGGTGACATAACCCTTCTTGATTATTTATTCCTTCCATAATCACACTACATTTTACAAGTGTTTTATTCCTCCCAGATCATTCCTTAGTTATAAAAATTGAGAAAATTGAACTCCCAAGGAAACATCTTCCTAACTATGCCCATTATTACCCTAATATGAATCTGCATAAGTTCCATTAATATGGCCTATCATCCAATGGAATATTTGTCCCAAAGAGGATAGTCCTCTAATTTTTGTACACTCTAGAACTATTATAGCATAAACCGTATTTTAAATATGATTATTGGACATCCTCCTTATACAAATCTCATATCACCACACAAGAATGAAACTCCTTGGGTTATGACTTACACAATCTATAATCGAATAATTTAAGTGGATTAGATAACTTCAAGGATATTTATTTGTCAATCAAACTAATTTTATGAGGCAATAATATAACCCCTCACCAACAAAATTTTAATTAGACCTCGTCATGTGAATTTAAACCATATAACAAATTCATTCAAGATTTATGATGATAAACTAATTTCCACCTTATTTTGTGTAGTCTACTTTAACATTAGGCTCTCTATTCATGATGAGATTTTCCTTACCATTACTAGGGGAACTATCCAACATATTTGGTCAAATATATACAATAGTAAGATTTATCAACCTATGGTTAAATATATACAATAATAAATTAAAAAAATATATGTTCCATATGGAATGAACTTAAACTATGTACACTTATGTCAAAGACACTCAACCTTAAACATTATCCATATAGCTCTTAATTGCATGGCCTAAAACTACATTGAAAAGTGACACCAAACTCGCCAGGTTGAAAACCAACGAATTGTTGTCTTTTGAAAAAATAAAGTGCCTATATTTTTATTCTAAAATATATGAGGCTTAGGAAAATGTTAGATTACAAATGAAAAATGAAACAAAACTCCTTGGGTCAACCATATGGTCTTAGAAAAATTTGAGATATGATAATTAGACTCTCATAATCTAAGAAAAACTAAATTTAACTAAATATAACATTTCTTTTCTATGATAATGTTTTCCAAAAAATATGATTTTACCTATAGGGTACCGAGACCCTTCTTTTATTAACCCATCCCATTCACCAACATCATCTCTGAAGTGATTGAGTCCCCATAAACCTACCATTCTACCAGTAACGAGAACATTTAACTCCAAAGAAAACCCATGATATGGATTATAAAATAGAGGAATCTCCATCCAAAGGATAAGGACCACTAATTTCTATATGTCATGATAGCATCATAATAGAACCCATCATTTGAATATGGTTAGCAACCATATATTTTTTAACCATCACATTTCATTATTTATGATTCAGGATCCCCAAGATATGATTCAAACAATCCCTCATCCCACCTATTCAGGTGGATTAGATAACCTCTAATTTAAACATTTTTCCATCATGCCAAATATCAAAGTAAGATTATGACATCCTATTTCTTATGACCATTCCTATTTGGTCATGAATCTCTAGTAAAAAACAATTCCTTGAGTTGAGTTCTCCTCCTAGAAATGGTAATTCCTTTAGTTGATAAACCACTTCTGGAAACCCCGAATCGGTAAGTTTAGATACTACGTCTCACTAAGACCATGGCCATAGAAGAAGACATAATATTGAATTTTCAAAAATAATGTGACAGTAATCACCCCTTAATTATAAAATATTCATAATAAAATTTTGAATGGAAAAACTCTAGTGTATTGCTGACGGTTTCAATTCTTATACCCATCCCTAAGCCACAGCAAGGAAGAATTAATTAGGGTTTAGAATCTGTTTTGGAACAGTTTTAGACTTCAGGGAACTCTATTTGGTTTGGCAGTTCACAAAATTTTGAATCATAAAAATATTTTGATGAAAAATAAGGTTCAACAATAACGAAAACAATAATACAAACATCTATTCTATTAATAATCACAATAAATGATCATCTATAAAATTTTAGTATTTTATTTATTTTAAACAACATGGTATATTTTGTGGATAAATTCACAAAAACTATTTAGGAACATATTCTTATTATGTATTTTTTTAATGTTTCTTTGAAGTTATTCAACCCTAGTTTCTTTAGCTTCCTCAGTAAATAGAGGTCTCCCCACTTTGGCATGAACACCCATCCTTTCATGTTTTAATTGCTTCAAGAGTTTTAGGGGTGTTTTGAGTTAGTCATTGGAAGTAGAAAATCCAATTTATGAGGTAGAATTCAGAAACCTCACCACAAATGATTCATTATGGTTCCTCAACTACCTCCACATTGATTGAATCTTACTGAATAGCTGCTACTCAGTGAGTATTGTATACCAGTGATAGCCTTTCTGTTAGATAGATCAGTTGTGATGTTTGTCCCTCCTCTCAATGATGAAAAATGTACATTAAATCTTGATGAATCTTGTGATCCTCACACCCCAAAGATGATGACACTAAATAGTTGGTGAAGGTCTTGCAACTAGTTACCTAGTAATGCAAGGGGGTATCATGGGTTAATGATGAGATTTTCCTTCATAACCATTATCACTATCTTTGGGGAAATTCTATGAACTCTAGTTTGTAATGGAGGAAAATAATATGAATTGGTATATATTTTGGTACTAAATAAATTAATTTGTGTCTAATATAAATATCTTTTAATTAACTCAACATTGAGACAGTGTGTGAATCATTATCACTATTAAACTAGGAAATTAAAATAGGACCCCCCACTTCTAGAGGCTATGGTTGGGTGAATGATATATATAATGAAAAATGAATAGTATATAAAAATTAGGGATTCATTCTTAGTATGAATTATTTTGAAACATACTTTAAGTTGTAGGAGAGATGGTGAAAACTGACACCTCCCTACCTTAACGGATAACCATGAGGCTTTCCACTTGAGAAATCCTGGGTAAGACACATAGAAACTAGTCTACCCCTTTTTATAGGTTTACAAGTTTTGGGGGATCCTCCATCCAGATTTCTTCCCGATAATACCTCTAAATAGTTAAATGAAAAAAATGACATCTGTTAAAATTAAAAAAGGTAGAATGAAGACAACATAAATTTATAAAATATTTCTTCTTGATGTGAAATATTAAAAGAAATTGGATTAGATATAGGATGAGTAGGAATATGATTAATATCTAATAGGTCATCTATAAAATTTGATTTCTATGGGGTAGTGGCCGACCTATTTATGTCCAGGTTGATGTCGCGTGATTACTGAGTCCCACTCATTATCAGGAATCTATGTATGTTCTTATAAGGGATGATAATTTGATTCTCTTGAGGAGTTGATTCACCAAACATCCTCAGAGTTAGGTCACTACATAAATAGATTAACACATTTTCCAGAATTATAAAGATCCAAAAATTTATAAATTAAATCCCTTTTTTAAATGACTAACATACTTATTACTAAATGAACTTAAAGAAAACACATGTAGAACTTTAGTTATTTTGGACTGTTATAAGTTATATCTTACCGGATTTAAAATAAAATTAATAATCATAACAGTTGATATTATATCCATTTTACAGTGATCATGTGATTAGTATATATACATATAGGGTTAGGATAAATCCATTTGAAAAATTCAAATGAAGCAATGACCTCAACTAGAAGGATCATACCCTATGAAGCCCATTTATCAGAGCATGTAAGGTAGAAAACATTATTGGGATTTTTTCTTCACTAATCCCAATTAATGATTAAACAAAAAAAGCATGAGTGAAACTATTTAAGGGATAAGTTCAAGATTATAAATATCATCACATAAACTATGTTCATCTAACCAGCCCCTAAAAATATCACAATCACAAAACTTATCTTAGGGAATTATTTATTGTAATAAAGGGATATCTATCTCTACCTTAAGAGTATAAATTTTTATATTTTTTTAATAAAATAATTATTATATTTATATTTTGATAATTTATAATTATTAAACAGTAATCTTAATAAAAATTAGATTTTTATAAGATAAAACTAATATTGTATTTTTGGAAATATATAGTTTCAATCATGACACTATTTTTGGTCATTTCAAGAATCTTTGGAAATAAATGATATTTTAACAAAATCATATTCTTTAATAATATTAATTAAATATAAATGATAATATAATTTGATGAATCCAAATGTAATTTTTGTGAGGATCAAAAAACAGTCTTTTTAAAAAAACAAGTGTCTTTAAATAAATGGGGATTTTTTATTTACAAGTAATAATTATCATTTCTAGATATTAATTTTTTAAAAAATAAATATTATTTTTTAATTCAAGCCATTTAAATTATAAAATAGTTAATTTTTCATAAATGTTTGCGATATTTAATTTTTTGGGTAAAAATTAAATCTCGTATAAATATATGGTTTCTATTATGAAATCATAATGACCAAAATGTGATGTAATATATACCATAAATGGTATCGATGACCAAATATATTTTCCACCATAAAAATAATGTTTTTAATATGTTTTATTAATTTTATAAACACTTAATAAATCCTCCAATACCATTATTATATTTTAAGGTTTCAAAATCAGTTAGTTATAAACATGACTCACTTTCACATCACCAATGTTATTATTTTATTTATTTCTGTTCTTATTGATATTAAATTATGAAATAAACTCTCATTTTTCATAATCCATGGAAAAAATCTATGATAGGGCTTGCGGTTTGGGCTTATTTATCATATAGAGTCCAAAACCTATGTGTAGAAATTAATAAAGAATTATTCTCACTTTTGAAATAAAACCCTAAACAAAATCCCATTATATTACACTAAATTCAATTAGAGCATGAATATACTCTACCATTTCATCTCTATATCCATCCCAAGGTTCCCCCGGTCTCTAAATAACTCATCCCAATCATTAATAAGTAACCATAGAATGTAATAGATCCTCTCATTCTGCACTTTATTCATGAACCTTATTTATGTTATGCCTTTTGATTCCCATTTTTTCGCATTGGGATATGTTTTTACACATACGAATTACCTTCCTAATTAAGTAAATTTATTTAAATAATCCTTTTAATATAATTAAATCCTTCAATGAATCATTGTGTACCACTGTCATGATACCAAAATTATCACCCAATTTTCCATGCCAAACATTTGTGTAGTGAATGCCCATCCCCATTTCCACTCAATGGTATTCACCTAGATGAACCTATACTTAATTTATTTTGGAATTCCGTGTATGTAACCTAGAGTCTTTAATCATGGTATTAGATGTGATAAAATATGATCATGTGATTGATGATATATATGGAACACTTATGAATGCACAAGATATGAATGTGATGGGTGGGTCCAAAATTATATATCCCTCAACGCATTGGGTAATGTTTTTATCTAATGGTATTCCATGTATTGTGAACATATGGTTATCCTAATGAAACTATGTTCAGATTCCTTTGTGGTTATCCTCATCTTATTCTTATGATGTCATGTGTTATTTTGTTTCCACATTCCCATGTTTACTTTATGTTCTCATTTAATATCTTTATTCGATGGTCAGGTTTATGATTATCACCCTAATTATGACACCTTGATATGAATATTGAATCTCATTTATTAAATTTATAGAGTTATTATTTTTTATTTTCTTACTTGTATTAATTTATCACCCCTTTTAATATATGTCCCTAGGTTTTCCCATGAAGTTTTAGAAGATCATGAAACATTAAGGGAATGTTATGTAGTTTCAGTTTATGTATTTGTATTTTTGTTTTATGTTATTTTGCTTTGTACCAAATTACCGAAATCAACTATACCTCACAATATTTTGGGTTTGTATTATGTGTATCATTATGTAATAAATCATAAATTAAAGTTCTTTTAAACACGGTTTATCATATATGGTATCAAGGGAATGTATAGTTAATTCAAGGATTATAATTATAAATATCTAATAAAATCCTTATGTATAAGACTAAACATAGGAAAACATCACTATGTTTTGGTAAAGTATAGATTAAGAGTTTTTCAAGAAACTACATTCTTATATGGATAATATAAGTGAATGTAGCTCTTGAATAGTTCAACCTAGGGGTAATAACCCCAAAAGGGTACATTTAGTTTCACTTGGTCATCACCTAGTACAAGAAAAATAGGTATTTCTACACACCTAGTTTGAGAATATTCGGGATATTATTTGTTAAATAATCAAGATTTTTAAAAAATATTATTGAAGGGATAAAAATTATTATAAGGCATTATGAAAGGAAATAGGTCATAGATAAATTATACTGAAACCTACATATTCAAAGGTTAATGAATATATGTCATTTATGAGTTGTACCATTAATTTTTATTTCTTCGAAATTATGTTTTTAATAGTTTAAAATTTATCATCCCAAAATTTCTCTTAATTTCATGTAATGGATGAGAATAGGAGGAACTAAGTCAGCAACCAATGTGTCGGGAGACAAAATGATAATCCAAATGAGATGCCTAACATGATGGGGGATAAAGTAAAGCATTTTGTAATTATTATAGACTAGATATAAAAAATTATAATCAATAAACTTCACATCGTTGAGTCTTCATACACATAAAAAAATAGGAGGACAACACCTCATTGAAGTTCCTATAATAATGGTGATAATGGAAATATGATGTAATTTTATGTACGTCAAAAACGTGGAACCTATCACCAAGGTAAATGTCACAAAGGAACTGGAAGATGTTTTGGTTATGTAATAATGGGGTGAAAAGTTTATAATTCTCATAGAGTAGCAAATAATTCAGATCACACTATTAAATAAAATAATGCTCAATCAAAGGTACCATTAAGATTTCAATGTTTTAAATTTAGGACTCTTGGGAATTATCCATAGCAATGCTCAAATAATGGGTCTAACAAGGATGATGATAACCAATAACGTTCATCCAAAATAGAAAATTAAGGACATATACATAGATGGATCATGATAATTTAAGTACGCATAACCTCTACTTCAGAGTTTCGTATGCCATATTATATTTCAATTCCAACCACACTTGCATATCTTGTATGATTTTTGAGAACAAAGAGTCATCATAGGAAAATATATGACATCATTAGGAAAAAAATATGTAAGAAAATTATATTAAATGCGTGTTTTTAATTGAGCTTGTAACATACATGGGGAATGTTATGACCATAAAAGAGATATATGTGGATCCTTAAAAAAGAGGCAACTGAAGGATGGACAAAACTAGCATCTGTGATATAAATTCAAAATTTTATTGGAATATATGGGAACTATCATTGATTTTTGACTAACTTCTCATGATTTTAAATACCACTGAACAATATAACATGGAAGGGGTGGAGTTTTTATGGAATGATGAATGTGATGAAATATTATAAGGGTTGATGGTGAGGCTAATCACTTCACATGTTCTCACGTTACCCATGAGTGGGGAAGTGTTTTTTATATAAAATGATGTTTCAAAAAGGTATTGGGTTGTTTACTCATTCAATATGAAAATGTTATAACATATTCCTCCTTCCAATTAATGATCCATGAATAGAAATAACTAACACATTATCTTGAATTGGATGTAGTGATCTTCCCGATGATGATTTTAAGACATTATCTATATGAGGAGAAGTGTGAGATATATACAGATCATGAAAGACACAAATATATATTCAAATGAAGAAGGTAAATATTTCACAATGAAGGTGGTTAAAGATAATTAGGGATTATTATTTTTCAATCCATCACCATCTTGGGAAGGAAAATAAAGTGGTAGAGGGTATGAGTAGAAAGGATCCTCAAACCCTATCCATGATGAGAATATCAAGGTATATAGCCTTCTTAGACATACAGATGATGGAAATGGGAATAACAAAAGGTTATTTATCTTACATTACTCAAATGAATGCTAAAAAATTTATTCTTGAGACTAGTAAGGAGGGTTAGAAGGATAATAAGTTTCAATAGACAAATGTATAAAATATTTCAAAGTTCACCCTTTCTAAAGATGGAGTTATAAGGTTAAGAACTCAGATATTTTTCCTATCAAAACCATAACTATAGAGGTAACTTATAGATGTTACACATATCTCATCCTTATATATTTATCCCATAATTACTAATATGTATAGATATTTGAAGAAGAATATTTAGTTGAATAAAATGGTGTTTTGGATTGTATAATTTGTATCAGGATGATTAGAATCTCAACATGTCAAGGATGATTGATAGAATTTTAGTGGTATGATGAAACTACTTCATATACCTTTATTTAAATGGGATAAAATAACCATGTATTTAATTATTGGACTCCCCCAGACCCATAAAGGAAATAACACATTATTTGTGGTAGTCGATCACCTTTCCATGTCAGAACATTTAATTTCTATCAATGAAAATTCTTCTATTCTCCAAAGCATTATGATATAGATAAGGGAATTGGTATGATATCATAGAGTTACACTCTCAATTGAATCTAATTGAGATCTACAGTTTACCAAGATTTTTTGGAGAATCCTACAACAAAAATTAGTTACAAAACTGATCTACAACACTTTTTAGCACCCCCAAAGAGATGGAAAGACTGAAAGAACCTTTTAATCCCTTTAGGATTTGTTGAGATCGTGTTCAATGGATTTACAAGGATTTTGGGATAAACACCTTTCCCTATTAGAGTTGTCATATAACAATATTTTCCATTCTATCATTTAGATGACACCTTATAAGTATATATTTGGAAGGAGTTATGAGAATAAAACATATTGGTATGAAGTTGGAGAATTTAAGATTTTGGGACCTGATCTTGTCCATGAGATGAAATGGAAGGTTCAAAACATTCAATTTAATATTAAAACCACTCAAACATGATATAACATATACAATGAAAATCTTAGATGGGACCTAGAGGTTGATGTTAGATATAATTATTTCCTATATATATTACCATGGATGAAAGATTTGAGGATTGGGAATAAGGGATATTTTATTCGAAGATACATCATACCCTTTGAGATCCTTGATTTAATTAGAGTGGTGACCTATCAACTAGAACCCCCAACTAAAATATATAAAATAACCAATGAGTTACTTGTATCCATCCTGAGGAACTACATACCAGACCCCTCACATGTAATAAATCTAGATGTGGTACCATTGGATAATGTTAATTCATATGAGGAGCATCCAGTGAAAATCATAGATCATAGAGACAAAGTTATATAAACAGTAAAACAATCCTGGTCAATGGGAAATGGATAAAACAAAATTTCGAGGAAGAGACCTGAAAACATGAAGTGGTTATGAAACATAAGTATCCTTATCTATTTGAGTGCATTAATTAAATTTCTAGGGAAAAATTCCAGATGGTTGGAATAATGAAATGTCCCCAAAATTTTATAAATTAAAGTACATTTTTAATTGATTAAATTACTTACTAAGAAGAGAAATTATTGAAAAAATGCACTAATTTCGTTATTTTATACTTTTATAAGTTATATCCTTTGTGATTTAAAATACATTTGAGATTAATAACTATTGATAGTATATCCACTATATAGATATTTTATTACTAGTATATTTATTAGGTTATGATAAATCCATTTGGCACTTTAAAAGGAAGTGATCACGTCAAATAGTAGGAACATGCCATATGAAGCCCATTTATCAGAGCTTCTGAGGGAGATAACATCATTGGAATTTTACACAAACCAAGACCAAGATGAAATTCAATAACTAAATCATGATTGAAACCATTTAAGGGAGAAGTTAAATTCCCTCAAGATCATGGCCCATATAGCGACCCTGATTATTCCTACAAATGTTTTTACATCATTTTAAAGACAAAGAACATTAAATCATTACAAAAATATGATAAACAGGTTTCGTATCATTGTAAAACTATCACCATAGATAAAATTTACCAAATAAAAAAACAAAAATTTATTTAATTCCTTATTCTCTATATTTTTATTGGCCCTTGAATTATCCTTAGTAAAATTAGTCACATGAGGATATACATCAAAAATAGGTGAGCTATAAGCCTAGTAAAATGATATATAAGAATATGAAACAATATAACATGGGTTAGAAAATCATTATCATCATAAAATAGGAATAAGATCATAATCATGAGAAGAAACCTTGGATTAAGGAATGGAATGTGGGAATCCATAAAAATGAAACATCATGTCTTGGTGGTAAACTACCACACATACTTTTTAACAAAGCTAGCACAATGTTCACACATATATCACTTTGTCTCATGAAATTATTCACATTACCCAATTTATTTATTTGATATATAATTTCATGTGCACCCATCATGTCATAAAATTTACATTGTTCTATATAATTTTAGGCACACCCGTCCCATCACAACATTTACATTGTTATACATTCCACATAGAAATTATATCAATATTGAACATATAATAACTTATAGAATGGAATGGGTATAATTTTATAAGAATAAATTCATAAACTTTGGGTTACCTAATGAAATATTGGGTAACAAACTTTATATAAGAATCATTAACCTTGAGTGAAGAAGAAAAAAGCTCGAGATGTAAAATGTGTTTTTTTTGAAAGAATAGTTATTTTGGAAAACATAGTTTTTTTTATAAACTCAAGTAGAAAAATTGTATATCTCATATATGTTATTATAATGATGAATAATTTTTATTTATGAAATATACATAGTTCATATGGGGTGAAAGAGGGAAAACCCAAAGAAAGGGATTTGGGTTTTAGAATTACTCATACCTTATGTTTGAAAGATTACTTATTTTTAATATCTTGTATAATTTCATTAGATTCATTAGTTGACAAATAAAAAAAACTTTTTACATGAATTTTATTCATTATTATTTTATCATGTTCCTTAATGGACATTTATATGAGTTATATATTTTAATTTCATCATTTGGGAGCATTAGTTTTGATGGCTTCAAGATTGGTTTGCTCGTATTCATGAATAGAAATCTATGAAAAATGAGGGAAAAAATCCAGAATCATTATTTTATTTTATTAATGATATTATAGAATATTAAATGATCTTATAAATAATATTTTTATATAGTATGATGATTAATCATTAGATAAATGTTAATGATGATCATTCTATGTTAATTTTGGTGGTTTTTTATCACAACGAACTGATTTTGTGTTATCATTTATTATTATGTGTATAAGATATTTGGAGAATATTTATAGGGTTGTAAAAAATCATTATAATATTTTTCAAAAATTATAGTGGTTTCATTAACATCATTTAAGCAGTTAAATAAAAATGAATGTGTATCACCGTGATGTCTATAAATTGACACTTCACAGGTGACGATTTCATTTTTATAATAAAAGAGAGTTAGGGAGGAGATTATTGATGGATATTCCACTAACATGATAGAATAACCTTATATCAAACATAATGGATTTATCATTACATTTAGATAAGAAAATGAAAGTATAAGTGAAAAAATTAATGAAATTGAATAGAAAGAGAGAGTGTATTTACCTCCGGAATTTATCCTCTATGAAGACCTCTCTAGTGTAAGGTTTTGGTATTTTTATGAGACCAAGAGATATTGGAAGTGGGAGAGGGTATAGGTAATATTATTTTCTAGAATTTTTCCATGGCTAAATGTTTGATAGGTGTGAGGAGAAAAATGGGTGACGGTGGTATTTATAATGGAGGAGAGGGGTGTTTACTCATTATTTAATTCATTGATATATTATTTTGATCAAGATAAGAAATAGTGTTGATTATTGAGACAGAATACAATAAACAGACCATGTTTTTTCAAACCAATGGTTCTTATATCGTCTATGTCTCAATGAATAGTGTATTTAACTTATAATGTATTTATACTATCAATTGTGGTACTTTACTATTCACCAAAAGTTCACGTATTTTAGAAAAATCCCAAAAATTCACCCTAACAATTTTTTCAATTGTAATATTAAAAACAGAACTCAATTTTATGAAAATAATTTTCTAAATATGAGTATTTTAACTTTTAATTAAAATAATCATTTACATGGAAAAAAATATTTTAAAATTATAACTGATTTTATAACACTTTGAAAATTTACTAAGTGTGTCATAAAATTACCCTAAAATCATAGGAAATAAAAATATTAATTTATGAATACATTTTATGAAAATAAATTTACTTTTAAACTATTAAATTTATCATACAATTATAATTAAATATTTATGACGTATAAATTTCCAATACTTAATTAATATTTTTTAAAAATATTTATTTACATATACCATGATATAATTATATCATATTTTAACTTATAAAATGTATACATTTTATTTATACTTTCATGGGTTATGATACTATTCATTTTTCTAGTTTACTAATCATAATGGTCATATTACTATTCCAAGTTCAGGTTACAATTTCCTCAATATTGGTTCCATGACTTCTAGAAATACATCGTATTTCATTAATTATTCATTTATAATGTTTTTATTATGGTAAATAAGTGATTATATGTGATTTATAATATGTTAAATTACTATAATAAGGTAGATATTCCAATTATAAAATTTTGGGTCATTACATTCTTCCTCCCCCCCCCCCTTTTGAAATTTCTCCATCAAAATTTGAATTTACATAAACAGGTGAGGGTACCTCTCCTTCATCACCTCCTCCGGTTCCCAGGATTCTTCTTCATACTTATGGTTCCACAAAAACACATTGAATAGGTGGGTTGTCTTGTTGTATATAACCTTATCTCTCCTGTCCAGAATCTTTATTAGCTACTCCTCATAAGAGAGATCATCTTCCATCAATACCACCTATGAGTTTAGTACATGTGAGGGATATGCTATGTACTTCCTCAGGAGTGATACGTGGAACACTTCATTCACTTAAGCCATATTCAATGGAATTTCATGCTAATAGTATATGGATCCTATGCGATCAAGGATCACAAAGGGGACAATATACCTTGGTCCTAGCTTCCCATTATCTCTAAACTGAACAAATATTCTGTGGTGACATTCAAAGGAAGTCTTTATCTCCAACATCGTAATCCAAGTCCCTTTGAAAGTTTCTAGAATAGCTCTTTTTCTGGATAGATTGAACCTTATCTATCATCTCTTGCATAGGATCAAGACAAAGTAGCTTTCTTTCTCTAACTTCATCCCAACATGTTGCAGTTATACACCACTTTCCATATAAAGCTTTATATGGAGCCATTTAAATACTTGAGTGGAAGATTTTTTTTGTATGAGAACACAACTAATGGTAGATGTTGATCCCATCCTCCATTGAATTCTATAGAGCTTACTCTTATTATATCTTCAAAAGGATGGGTAGTTATTTCAAATTGGTCATTAGTTTGGGGGTGATAGGCAGTGCTGAAATTTATTTTAGTACAAAAAGCTTGTTAAAAACTCTACCATAATTTAGATGTGAACCTAGGATCATGATCAAAGGCAATTGAGAGTGGAACTCCATGTAGTCTCACCACATCATTCGCAATTATCTTTTCAATTTTTTCAAGCAGGATATGTCCCCAAATAGTGATTAAGTGGGAAGCCTTGGTGATTCATTCCACCGCAACCTATATCACATTATTTCTTTTGGATGTATTTGAGAGAATTGTGATAATGTCCATAATGACATTCTCTCATTTCCACATGGGTATAGAAAATGGTCGCAACATCCCTTTGGTCTTCTGTCCCTCACCTTTAACTTTATTACATATCATGAACCTTGATATATAGTCTGCAATATCCTTCTTCATGTAATCCTACCAGAAGTGTTCTTAGAGATCACAATACATCTTGGTACTACCAAGATGGGTAGATAATGTTGACCTCTGTGCAATTTCTAATAGATCCTTCTTTATCTTAGGTGATTAAGGAACAGAAATCCTTCTTCAAAACTGAATCACACAATCATCCTTGATATGGTAATCTTGTAGCTTCCCTTACTTTACAATATTCACATTGTCTTAAAAATCTGAAGCATCCATTTCTGCTTCCTTAATCTTCTATTGGATAGAAGATTGGGAAATAATTTGGGAAAGGTAGGATGTATTCCCTACCATTATGATTTCCAAATCCATCCATTTCATATACATGAAGATAGAGACATTCTTAATCTACAACATGTATAGAGCATCATGTTCATTTCAAATTAGCGCATCAAATACCTTGTTTACCTTTCAAGGATGATAGTGAATATAGCAGTCATAACATTTTATTAGATCCAACGATCTCATTTGATGAATATTGAGATCCTTTTCTGTTAATATATACATTAGTCTCTTTTGATCGATATATATGTCACAATTATCACCATAGAGGTAGTGCTACCATATTTTCAAGGAAACATTCATGGATGTTACTCCATATCATGTGTTGGGTAGTTCATCTCAAAGATCATCAACTGCCATGAGGAGTAGGCTATCACATTGTCATTTATCATGATTACACAACCAAATCAATTCATGAAACAACAATTATATATCAAAAAATATTATCCAATTTTTAGAAATGTGAGAGTATGTGTAGTGATCAGACTCTTATTTAGCTACTTGAAGCTTTCCTCATATTCTTCCATACAAACAAACTTTACCACTTTCTTTATTAACTTAGTTAGCAGGCATGAAATGTATGAGAAATTAATCAAATAATATAGATTGTACCTAGATATTCCAATAAAAATATGGATTTCTATGACACAGGAGGGTACTGGCCATTCTTCAATTGCCTTTTTTTAATGGTCTAAAGAAATTATCTAACTTGTGATCACATGTCCCAAGAATGTGACTTGATACATCGAAAAGTCACACTTTCTAAACTTGGCGTACAAGTTTTGCTTCCTTAATTTCACCGACATGAGACTTAGATGTTATTCATGTTCCTATATGATCGAGAAGTAAATAAGAATATCATCAATAGAAAATACCCCAGATCCTTCAAGGTAATGTCTAAAGACTCCATTCATCAAATCCATGATGATTGTAGGGGCATTATTAAGTCTGAAGGGAATCACTAGAAACTCATAGTGCCAATAACAAGTATGGAAGGTAGTCTTATAAATATATTTCATATTCATTGTTACTTGATGATATCTGAAATGAATATCCACCTTTAAGAAGTACAGAGATCCTCACAACTAATCAAGCAAGTCATAAATCCTTGGAAGATGACACTTTTTCTTTATAGTGATCTTGTTTACTTCTCGATAATTGATACACAACCACATTAATATATCCTTCTTCTTCACAAAGAGTACCAGAACACCCCAAGGTGATGCACTAGGGAATGTGAACCCTTTTTCCAAATTCTATTACAACTACTTTTTTAACTCCTCTAGTTTTATTGGATCCATCCTATAGGGACAATTTGTGATAATAGTATCTTTGGGTATGAGTTCTATGGATAAATCTACCTTAAGATCCGGGTGAAGTCAGGGTAACTCTTTAGGATGTATATCATTATATTCCCTCCTAATGGGAATTTACCCTAGGTTGATAACATCCTTTGACTCTTCCATTTGAGTGAGGTTTGTTTCTTTACATGAAATCAACACCCACATTGTTGAAGGATTTTAAAAAGGAGATGCAATATCTTCCTTGCATTTATATAGGATCATGGGATGGTTCATAATATTAAAATATATTTCATTTTATAGAGAGTTGATATGTGCTCTATATAACGAGAGACAATCCATACCCAATATAGAATCTAATACAACCAAGGGAAGTATTATGAGATTCTATGGAATAATCTTCCCACATACGCCAATAGGAGAATAGTCCATAAATTGAGTTTCAATGATTGCACCACATGGTGTTTTTTTCAGATATCTCTACATCAAGGTTTCGGGGCTTCGATTCAATAGTTCTAGAAAAAAAGTAATATATAAATGAATGAATAGAACAAGAATCAAATAAGACGTTTCCCATTCATGAGTGAATATGAAGTGTGCCTTGAATGAATTCATTTTCTTTCTATACTTCTACAGTAGTGATCGAATTATATTTCCCTTCATCATTTTCCTTTGCAGGATAATAAAGTTGATTACCCTCTAGGACTTTTGGTTTAGTTCACTGGATTTCATAGTTCCCTTTCTCCCTATAGTTCTATAATTGTACTATGGGTGGTTCTCCCCTTTTCTTCACCACATTTTCCTTCATCCTCATGTCTTTTTCAACAATCATGAGATTAAGAGCCTTCTCTCACACACATGAAGCATTGCCCTATATATTTGAGGTAGTTCCCATGGGGTCTCTTACCAAATTTTTGACATGTGGTAGGTTGAGTTTTCTTTCTTCATTTCAAATTGAATCATCAACCATGAAACTCCATATTTTATTTCATATCACCAATGCCATGGGACCATTTTATGAACCCTATCTTCACTTTGAGAGCACATCAAACAAGTTATTCATAACTCCAAAATTCTCTAATTTCATGAACCTTTTTAAGGAGTTTTTTTAAACCACTAAAGAATCTATCAATTTTTATATCATAGTTTATAACAAAACCTATTGTGTTCCTTGAAATCCTTGTGATTTTTTCCTCATATACTGTGAATGATTCTCCTTCCTTTTCCTTCAGCTCTATGAATTCTCTCTCTACATTTGTATGAAGTGTTATAGGGAAATAATTTTTTAAGAAACATTATCTTAAAGACTTACCACTCCATATCTTTGATTTTTTCATCATCTTGGTGTTGTTAATAAACTCCAACCATTGGTTGGCCTCTCCATCAAGACGATAAACAACAAGATTCACCTTCTCCATATCAAATATGTGAATAAAATGAAATATATTCTTCATTGAGTTTACCCATCATTACTTAATTAATGGATCAGAAAATCCACTAAACATGGGTGGTCGTTTCCCCATAAAAAACTCAATATCCAGTTACTCCTTCTTTGGTGAAGGAAAACATTCTAAATTATTAAGGTTATTGTTTATAACTTGAGACAACTGTGCACGCATCACCATGAAATTTTGAACTTCACATCCCAAGGCTTTGGGGATATTGTTTGGGCAATCGCTGCATTTCCCATCGTATGGGTTGTTGGCCTAATTTCATATGGTTACCACCATTTCCTAAAATATAAAAGGTTATAAAAAACATTTCTCAATAAGTCATGAATAAATAATTTATTATTTTGTTCATTTAAGTCTAAAGGATTATCTTGTTAGATCCCTATGTTTAGAATTTTCTAAAACAAATCTTATTAGGTGATCACTTATAATTAGTCTCTTACTAAAGGGTTTTCAGTATGATTTTCTATTCCTAATTCCCAAATTAAATAAATTGTCCTCTGATACCCACTATAGCAACCCTTCTTTTTCATACATATATTATTACATCATTTTAAGGAAAAAACATAAAATCATTACAAAACGAGGATCCAAAATTTTAATATCTTGGGAAAACTAGGAACATACATTATATTTACGAAATAAAACATAAACATTTATTTAATTCTTTATTATCTATATTCATATTGGCCCTTGAATTCTCCTTAGAACAAGTAGTCACTAGAGGATATAAATCAAAAATGGGTGAGCTAAAAGCCCAGTAAGAGGGTAGATATGAACATGAAAAAAATTAACATGGGTGATCATAATAATTATCATCATGACATTTTTATATAATCATAATAATTATAGGAATAATTATATAGAGGAATCTAATGTGGAAATGCATAAAAATAAAACATCATACTTTAATGGTCAACTACCACACAAAGTTTCGAACAAAGAGAGAATCATGTTAATGTATATTTCACATTATATCATTAGGTTATTCACATTACCCAGTTAATTGGAGATATATATAATTCTAGGTGCATCTATCACATCATAACATTTACATTGCTCTATATAATTTTGGGTGCACCCATCCCATCACAAGAATTACATTATCATGCATTCCACAAAGAACATATATCAATATTGAACATATAATAACCCCTGGAAATGAATGGTTTTCATTTATTAAGAATAAATTCATAAAATTTGTGGTCCCAAATGAAATAGGTATTAAAATACTTGATATATTTATCATTATCCTTGAGTGAATAAGAAACAATCTCAAGAAGTAAAAGGTGTGTTTTTTTGAAATAATAGTTCTTTTGGAAAACATTGTTTTTTTCATAAACTCATTTTGAAGAATTTTATACCCCATAAAAGGTAATATAATGATGAATGAATGATATTTAAGGAATATCCATACTGAAAATGGGGTGAAATAGGGAGAACCCAAAGAAAGAGAGCTGGGTTTGAGAATTCCCCTTACCGTTTATTTGAAAGCTTCCTTCACATTAATATCCTGTATAATCATTTTAGATTATTTAATTAAGAAATAAATAAAATTTAAAACAAGGATTTTATTCAATATGGTTTTATTATGTTCATTTATTTCCTTTTATATGAGTTATATAGTTTAATTCCATTGTTCATGAGCATTCATTTTCATGGTTTCCATTGTTTTTTTCTTGTATTCTTGAATGGAAGTTCAGGTAAAATGAGGATAAAAATTCAGAATTGTAATTATATTTTATTAATGATCTTCTAGAAGCTTAAATTATCTTATAATGAATTTGTATTATATTTTATGAGGATGAATCATTAGATCAATGTTAATGATAGTTAGTTTAAGTTAATTTCAATGGTTTTTTGATCACCACAAACTCATTTTGTTTTTTCATTTACTATTATGTGTATAAGATATTTCTAGAATATATACAGGGTTTTAAAATAAAATTTATAATATTTTTCAAACATTATAATGGTTTTTTTAACATCCTTGAAGTCATTAATGGAACAAGAAAGTACATCACCCACGATGTCGGTAAACTGAAACATCACGAGCGGTGATTCAATTTTTAGAATAAAAGAGAGAGGGAGAAGTTTATTTATGGGTCTTACATTGAAATGATAAAATAAATGTAAATCAAATATAATATATTTTTCATTATATTCAGATAATATGAGGTTAGTATAATATAAAAAAGAAAAGAAATTTAAAATAACGAGATAGAGGATTTACCTCTAGAATTTATCCTCCTTGAGGACCTACTTAGGTAATGGGTTTGGTCTCTTTATGAAACCACGAACTCTGGGACATGGAATAGGGCCTAAGGAAGATTATTGGTAAAACATTGGGCAACGATCGAATATTGGTAGGTTTAAGGAGAATAGGTTGTGTGGGGTGGTATTTACAGTGGAGGAGATGGGTGTTTCCTCATTATTTAATTCATTAATTTATTATTTCGCTCAAGATAAGAAATAATGATGATTCTTGAGACAAATATAGTAATTAGATCATGTGAGTTCGAACCAATGGATCTTATATAAGAGATTAATCAATTAATAGTGTATTTTACTTAAATGTATTTATACCGTAAATTATCATATTTTACTATTCACCAAATTCAAGTATTTCAAAAAAATCCAAAAATTTCACCTCAACAATTTTTCGATGTGTATAAATAAAAGTAAAATCCATTTTATGAAAATAATTTTCTTTATATTAGTAATTTAATTTTTAATTAAAATCAACATTTACTAGGAAAATATAATTTTTTAAAATATTACTGATTTTATAACACTTTGAAAAATTAATAAAGAATCATAATATTAACTTAAAATCATAAAACATAAAAATATTAATTTATGAATAAATTTTATGAAAATAATTTTTCTTTAAAATTATTAAATTAATTATATAATTGTAATTAAATATTTATGACTTATAAAAATACAAACACATAATTAATAATTTTTTAAAATGTTTGTTTTCATGTGCCAGGGTATAATTATATCATATTGTCACTTATAAGTTTTTTTAATTTAATTTATACTTTCATCGGTGAGGCTACTATTAATTTGGCCACTTTACTATTCATTAGGGTCATATTACTATTCCTATGGTAAAATTACTATTTCATTGGTATGGTTCTTTAACTTTTTGAAATACTTCTTATTTCATCAATTATACATTTATAAAGTCTTTATTCAGGACAATAAATGATTATATTCTATTTATACTATGTTAAATTAAAATAATAAGGGGTAAATTCCAATTATTAAATTTTGGGTCGTTACAAACCAAAACTCGTTTTCTGAATCACCCTAAGAAAATATGACCATCGCACACCTTACTCTTAAGGAATTTTCTAGTGTAATTTAGAGCTATGAATCTCGATCCTAATAGTAAGGATTTAAATTTTTTTTATTTTTAATAAAATAAGGACTGTATTTATCTTTTATTAATATATATTTATTAAACAATATGTTTGATAGAAATTAGATTTTGAAACATTGAAAACCATATTGTATTTTTGGAAATATATTATTTCAATATAGATAATAATTTTTTTTACTTAAAGAATATTTTGAAATAAATGATATTTTATTAAAATATTACAATTAAATTATTATTATCAAATATAAATGATCATATAATGTTACGAAGTCAATTAGGATTATTATATGGGTTAGGAAACTGTTATTGTAAAATAAAATTATTTTTCAATAAATGATAATTTTTTATATAAATTTATAAATTTTCATATGTAAAAATTTAATCTTATAAAATAAATATAACTTTTGAAATAAAAATGTTTAAATTATCCAATGGTGAAATTTTCATAATTTTTTAAGATAATGAACCTTTGGGTAAAAATATAATATGATATAAATATATTGTATGTATTATTAAATCATAATGATCCAATCATTATATAACAAATTCCATAAAATGTTTTGATGACCAAATATATATTTTCCCTTTAATATGATGTTTTTTTGGAATTTATTTGGTTAATTTTATAAACCCTTAACGAATCCTCTAAAACCAATATTATAATTTAAGGTTTCAGAAATCAATTCTTCATAAATATGACTCACTTCCACATCACCAAGGGTATTATTTTAATTAGTTTGGTTACTATCAATATAAAATAACTAAATACACTCCTCTTTGGGAGAAATAATTGTAATAAAAATTATATGATTTTTTGTTTGCATTAATTTATCATAAAGTGTCTGAAACCTATGTTACGAAATTAATTATGAATTCTCCTCACATTCCCAATAAAATCCCATAGAGCCTCCGATTAATCTTTAGTCATAAATCTTGGAACAAAAATTTTCTTGTCTATTACCTTTATAGTTCCATCCCAATGTACCTATAGTCTCTTTAGAATCTCATCCCTTGCTTTAGGAAGCACCCTCCAAAGGTAAGGGACTATCTCATTTGCCACTTTATTCAAGCACCTTCTTTATATTATCCCTTTTGATTAACTATTTTTCACATTGGTATATGTTTTTACACACACCACATACTATCCTTATTATTTAAAATTGATTATATGCTACTTCAACTCCCCATAAACCCTTCCATGAATCTTTATGTACCCTCGTTACTCTTCCAAAATTGTCTTGTGATATTTCCATTCCAAACATTTGTGTATTTAATACCCACCCCCATTTACAATCAATGGAATTCATTGATTTCATGACCCCCTCCCCACAATGTGTACCCCTCCTGGGTCAACAATGTGAGAAGGGAGATAATGGCCCCTGAGTCCCACCTCCAGTAGGCTTCGGGTTGGCGACTAGCACAGAGGGTAATGTAAACACAAAAATGGGAGGCATTACCCTCTAAGAGAACACATGCGGAAGAGAGAGATAAGATAGACACTAAATAACTCCAACTAAGAACTGAAATATAAAAGAAACCCAAATGCACATATGTAATGTCATGAAAAAGTACTACAACTAAAAGGAAAAAAACATCAAGTACCCAAAAGAAAGTAAAAAAAGCAGCAACCACAAGCCCGAACAGCTCATACAACCACAAGCTCGTAAACACTAGCCCGATCTCCAACTTGCTCCAAGTGACCTAAAAAACAGTTTATATATACATAGGGTGAGTATAATAGTATACTCAGTAGGATCCTCCTTGAAGCCTCTCGTGCAAAAGTAAAGAAAGCATGCTAAAGCACAGTGAACAACAAGTGAAACTAACTCGTCACCTAAACAGGTATACTAAGTTCCCAAAATCACCATGGATACTCTCAGGTAATGAATACAAGAATATATCATATAATAAAGATTATCAAGGGTACCCCTCTACTACTTCCCCAATGGTTTTCCACTTTGACCTAATGTCGCACGTCCTGAACATCTCCCTCCAAAAAGGCTTGCCTGCAGACACCTGGGCGAAGCACCACAATATGCACCTCGTGCAAAAAAAACTACCATGTCCACACACCAAAGTAACCAGGTATTTTCTAGGAGCCACCACAGCTCACATAACGTGTATCATACGTCGGGTATTATACCTCAAGCCATTATAGCTCATACACCGAGTAAGGATACTCAAGCCATCATAGCCTATACATGTTACACCTATAGTAGTCCATATAAAACTATATCCAGAATATATGTGTGTGAATAACCAAAATCCGTTACATCCCTCTACACACATATATGGGGAAAACTGACCAATCTTCCTGCCAGCAACAGTAACTACCAAGAGAATAGAGTGGGGACAAAGGGGGTAGTCATCCATCCATCCTCCCATCGGAATGTTTGGGAAAACACCCCCAAAGGCTCAGAATCCTCGGGGTGTTAGTTTCCCTTACTGACAGGGTGGAGTAGCATATAGAAACACAAAAAATATAGAATATACTATAACTCACAACCACACTATGGGTATAACCAAGTCTTAGACCCACTACAGCTAACATCTGTCCGACTCCAGGCTAGTACTTCTAAGACTAGGATTCCTATATGCACAAAACCATTTAAAGAGCTTTATTAGATTACATCATTCCATTTCTATCAGTTCCACTTTATGTTAATTAATTATTCAAATGTTAATTAACCATGAACAATTCCACATTGAATTTCATTAGCATCACTCCCAAAGTCAATGGTTCCTTCAAAATTACAACCTCTTCATTATGTTCCAGCAACTCCATCCCCATGGGTTAACACCATTTATTCAATTATTCATTATAGAATTAATTTCCCACAATACCAGGCATTCTAGAAAAACATTCTATGCTACTAAACAAAAGGGGGATCAACACGGTGAGAAGATGTACTACCCGTCGAGTATTTTCTGCTTATAGAAAGAGCATATACCCATCCATCCATGAGAAGCTAAACACGGAAAGCACGTGGAATACCCCACGTGTCTTCACCTCTTTCAGAAGAGGGGTAAGTAATATCATCTGCCTTGAGTAGTGGGGAAAAGTAAAGCAGATAAACAACCAATCAAAAATCAGGAAGCATCCAACAATCACATCCATCCCATTCCATCATCCCTGGTGTCCTCCCCGAAACCCACATGCATAAACTGATGCATCTCGCCACTCTAGGCATCATCTGATGCCACAACCAAAAGCCTCCAAGCACCCACATATCACAACGGCCATCCCGGATCACATCACAGCACAAGTAGAAGGAAAAAAACATCACATTAATTGGGCTCTTGTCCCATTAACAATCAAGAGGGTAACTCAGAACCCTTTAAGGAATTATCAAACAATAAATTAATTAATCCATCTTGAATTAATAGATTTATTATTCATAGGTTCCAAATTTGGGGAACCTAATCAGTAAGATATCACAAATAAATAAACATGCTTACAACACTAATTTGATTAACATCAAATTACAACAAGAACCAGGTTCGTTTTCATGCCTCTTTATCTTTAGAAAACAATTGTCAATTAATCCCGGTTTACATTCTTTACCGATTTCCATCAAGAACAACAACTAATCAAAGAAAGCATTGATTTCACACTATCTAGAAAACCATGAGGCAATAACATATGATCGATATCAATTTATTTATCTTGTTAATTGTTTATTATGTCAATTCCATTATCATATAGTGGGATTAAACATGCTAATAATACAGTTTCACTTAAATGAAAAGAGATGCAATGAATCTCGTATCTCAAACTGTTCCTCACATTCTTTATCCACACAACGGGTCACCATCCTCCTCTCGTGGCAACTGCATCCACCCGAGGATGCCATGGTACGACAGTACGAACCAAACCCCCAAGAAAAACCCCATTAAAAGCTTGGATATTACATGATATAATATGGAAATGAGAAATAGGAGGAGATGATCCCCAAAGGAAGGGTGATAAAACATTCCTTATATCAAAGATTGATCGATACAGCTCGGTTGTAACAAAACAGAGCAGAACCAATCCGAGGAGGAGTGTTTGATTTTTCAACTCCTATGGGAAGGATTGACATGTTCTAGCATCTCATAGTCAAGAGAAAATAGGAAAATCAAGGGAGGAAGATATCTTGTCCCCTTTTAAGATTTAATGGGGTGACGGTTTAAGAAACACTTAATTACCCATTAAAATAGGACCGCATTAACCCATGTGGTTTGACCAAGTAAAAAATCTTGAGCTATAGGAATAATTAATATAGGATTTATGGCCTTTGAATTGTCCTTAAGTGTCCTTAAAAATAAGGCTTTAAATGCATTTTATGTCAAAGGAAACATCAAAGGGGTGAAACTGTAAGAAGTTGGAAACACTGTACACCTACAGTTACTATACACCTACAGTTAGAGGTTACCGATAGAGGTTACCGATAGACCTCACCATTTTTGAAACACTGTGGACCTACCATTACTATAAACCTACCATTACTGTAAACCTACCATTACTGTACACCTACTGTTAGAGGTTACCGATAGACCTCACCGTTTTGGAAACATTGTAGACCTACCATTGCTGTACACCTATAGTTACAGTACACCTACCATTAGAGGTTACTGATAGTTATTACCGATAGACCTCACCATTCTAGAAACACTATTCACTGAAACTCACTGATAGAACTATTTACAAAACCTCAATGATAGAACTATTCACTGAACCTCACTGATAGAACACTGTTCACTGAACCTCATAGATAGAACATTGTTCACTGAACCTCACCGATAGAACATTGTTCACTAAACCTCACTGATAGAACAATGTTCACTAAACCTCACTAATAGAACATTTTCTGCTAAAACTCACTGATAGAACACTATTCACTGAACCTCACTGATAGAACACTGTTCACTGAACCTCACTGATAGAAAATTGTTCACTGAACCTCACCGATAGGACACTGTTCACTGAACCTCACTGATAGAACATTGTTCACTGAACCTCACTAATAGAACACTGTTCACTGAACCTCACTGATAGAACACTGTTCACTGAACCTCACTGATAGAACACTATTCACTGAAGCTCACTGATAGGACACTGTTCCCTAAACTTCACCGATAGAACACTGTTCACTGAACCTCACCGATAGAACACAGTTCACTGATGGAACTATTCACTAATGGAACTGTTCACAGAATTGGAAATTTGGAAAAGGAAATAGAGGTTAACGTTAGAGGTTATCGATAGAACAGTTCACTAATGGAACTGTTCACAGAATTGTGAATTTTGAAAATTATTGGGGATAAGTCACCTTCACCTCCCGGAACACCTAAAACACCATATTTTCACAAAGTAATGGACTGAAGAGGTCTGTTCCATTACATCAGATACATCTCAAAACATTATAGTCCTCGATAATTCAAAACCAACCTAAAGAGAAAAAAATGAAATGGGGTCCGAACAACCACCCATTGAGATACCTCTCAAAAGAGAACAAGCCACAAAAGCAAAAAAAGAAATTCATAAATAAAACATGAAAGGTATAACCACAAAGGGAACATTGTTACATGAAAAGAGTTAAAAATCAAACAACTCTGGGTATTGAGAACGTATCTGTGACTCATGTTCCCAGGTACTCTCCTCCATGCCACCGCGTCGCCAAAAGACACGAACTAAGGGGATAGAATGCTCGTGCAACACCTTCTCCTTGCAGTCTTGGATATCCACAGGTCACTCCTCGATGGTTGTATCATCATCAAAATCAATCTCTCCCCAATTGATGATGTGAGAGTCATCATGAAGATAACGATGGAGCTGTGATACATTGAAAACATCATGTATCTGACTCATCGGTGGAGGAAGTGTTACTCAATATGCCACAACTACAACACGAACTAACACCTCGAAAGGCCCAACAAACCAGGGAGAAAGCTTACTTCCTTGACCAACCCTTCGCTGCCCATGACAGGGAGTCACCTTCAGAAACACATGATCCCTAACATTAAACTCTAAGGGCCTCCTTCATTGATCAACATAATATTTCTGACGATATTGTGCTGTCTTCATCCTCTCATGAATCACCTAGACTATCTCTGTTGTATTCTGCACTATTTCTGGTATGATAATTGCTTACTCTTTGACCCCCATCCAGCACAACGGAGAACGGAAAGGTTGGCCATAAAAGGCTTCAAACGGAGCCATACCGACGGTGGAGTGAAAACTATTATTGTAAGCGAACTCCACCAAGGGTAAGTGCCTCATCCATGAACCTCCTAAATCAAGAACATAAGAGCGTAACATGTCTTCAAGAGTCTGGATTGTTTGCTCTATCAAACCATCCATTTGAGGATGAAAAGAAGTATTAAGGCACAGTTGAGAACTAAAAGCATGTTGGAGACCTCTTTACACCCTGGAGGTAAAACGAGGATCTCGATCAGAAATTATCATCCTAGGGACTCCATGAAGTCTCACCACCTCCTCTAGATACTACCTCGACAAAAATTCCACTAAGCTTGGCTCCTTGATTTCTATAAAGTGGGACAATTTTGTTAAATGATCCACTACCACCCAAATAGCATCATGTCATCCCGAAGCTCGAGGTAAACCAGTAACAAAGTCTATTGAGATGTCCTCCCACTTACACTGAGGAATCTCTAATGGATGGAGAAGACCACAAAGAACACAGTGTTCATCCTTCACCTTATGGTAGACCAAACATCGAGACACAACCTCCACAACCGCACGCTTCATACCATGCCACCAAAAGTGGCTCCTCAAGGCTCGATAAGTCTTTTCCACGCTAAAATTCACCACTAAAGTCGAACTATGAAACTCTTTGAGAACCATCTCATACATCGCCAAAGGAACAAAAAGCCTTCTGTGATACAACACTCGGTGTTGTTCATCCTATGACCAACCATCAGGGGCCTCACCAAAAACAACTTGGTCTCCCCAAACCTCCACATCTAGATCTCCCAAATGAGACTCTTCCACCTTCTGCATCAGGGATGAATGTACCATCATCTGAAAAAGACAACCTCTACCCCCAACTTCTTCCATATCAGGATGTAATGCTGAAAGATCCTATATTACTCTCCAAGAATCACCAGATTCATGCACAGCATCCCTACGTGACTTTCGACTCAGCACATCAGCTACAACATTCCCCTTTCCCAGTGTATATGATATTTCGAAGTCATATTCCTGCATGAACTCCATCCACTGATGTAGTCATAAGTTCAAGTCACGCTGGGAGAAAACATACCTCAAACTCTTATGATTATTGAAAACCACAAAGCACTCTCCAATGAGGTAATGTCTCCACAACTTCAGAGAAAGAACCATGGCTGCCAACTCAAGATCATGGGTGGAATAGTTGCGTTCATGGGGACGCAACTGCCGAGACCCATAAGAAACAACTGACCTCTGTTGCATGAGAACACAGCCTAACCCCAGATGTGAAGCATCACCGAAAAAATCAAACATAACTCTCTCAGCTGGAAGACAAAGGAATGGAGCACTTACTAACTTCTCCTTTAGATACTCGAAAGCTTCCTGACACTGATCAGTCCATATGAAGGCCTGATCCTTCCTAGTGAAAACTATCAGCAGAGTCACAACTCGTGAGAAATCGGCTACGAACCTCCTGTAGTATCATGCGAGACCAAGGAAACTTTTCACCTCTAACACTATCTTGGGGGATTCCCAAGACACAACTGATTATATCTTCAATGGATCCATAGCTACTCCCTGTTGGGACACAACATGCCCCAAGAAATGGACTTCTCGAGCCCAAAACTCACACTTCGACAACTTCTCGAATAGCTGATGTTGGTGAAAAACTCCCAAAATGGATTGTAGATGCTCTGCATGCTCCTCTTCAGATGTGGAGTACATAAAGATGTCATCGATTAAAACTACCATGAACTTGTCCAGGAACTCATGGAACCCATCATTCATCAATCCCATGAATACAGCTGGAGCATTCGTCACGCCAAACAACATTACAATGAACTGATATGCCCATGACGACAACAGAAAGCAGTCTTCGGGATATCCTCATCCTTCACAAGCATCTGATGATATCCTGCCCGCAAGTCAATCTTTGAGAACCAACTTTCACCCTTCAGTTGATCGAATAAATCATCAATCTACAGAAGAGGATAGCGATTCTTTATTTTCACTTTGTTTAAGTGATGATAATCGACACACAACTGCAAACTACTGTCAGCCTTCTTCATTAACAAAACTGGGGCACCTCACGGTAACACACTTGGTCGAAAAAAACTTCCCTATAATAGACCATCAAGATGAATACATAGCTCTTATAACTCAAAAGGGGCCATCCTATATGGAGACATAGAGATAGGAGACGCTCCTAGCTATAGCTCGATCCCAAACTCGATCTCTTATCGAGGGGGTAATGCTACAACCTCTTCTGGAAAGACATCAGGGTACCCCTCTATGACCCTATGAAATACCAACTGTTGAACCTCTGAAAAAACTCAGCATCATCTCATCCATCATGAATGATAAGGATGGAACATTCCTATGATCCATATGAGGGTCTCACTCACCAACAAACACCACTTACTCTCCATCTGCACCAATGAAAATGACATTCTTCCTAATGCAATACATGATAGACTACACCGAATACAACCAATCCATGTTGAGAATGACATCATATGATTGTATTAATAAACATAGGAAATCTCCCCAAGAGCGGTGTTTCCCCAATACTAGCTCACAGTCTCTACATACTTTAAATAAGTCAGCTCGAACTCCAACTGGCGTAGTCAACGCCAAGGGCACTGGAAGCCTCTCTACCTCAAGTCCCAAAGCATGGACAAGGGTGGGTGATATGAAGGAGTGTGTCACTCTTGAATCGAACAAGGAATGCACCAAGGTAGAAAACAAGAAAAGGGTACCTCGAACGACATCTGGCTCACCTGGAGATGGCAATGCTAGAGCATGAAGCTGACCCTGACCTCCTCCACATCCACTCTGACCCTGATGAAGACCAACACCACGGCCGCACTCTACTCTCTAATGATGGGGAGTGTCATGGGGTTGTCCTCTACCTACCCCATCTACCCTCTGCAAATCTAAAGCTGGTGCAACAGGGTACTGCTACCTCGGCTGAAACTGTCCCAACGGAGGAACCTGGAGCGTAGTGCCTGCTGCACGATGGCTGCTCTGAAAGGTCGGGCACTCCCACTGCTAATGACCATGACCACTAAAAGAAAAACAAATGCCTGATCCCTTGGCATAGGCCTGAGAGTTGCTGCCTCTGGATAAACGAGATGTGAAAGGCTGGGACCAACCCCCGGCTGAATGAAAACTCTTCTGCCCTGAAAACTGAGAACCCCAGACCACAGCTTTGCTTCATGAGGAATCATGTCTATTCACATCTCGTGATGATATGATCCTATATAAAGTCCTCTCAACAACCTATGCGCTCACCAGAACCTCAAGAAATGTTTTCAGCATAAATGGGGTGACCTGGTGCTCGACCTCTGGACCCAAATCCTCCTCGAAATGCCTCACCCTGGCCTCCTCATCTGGTAGAAGGTCTGAATCATATCATAAATGTTTCCTGAAACAGATTCGAAAATATAGAACACTGGAGCTCCCCTATCAACGGGTAAGAAGCTCCTGGCAATTGGACGCCTTCACAGTCGAAGAAAGAAACTCTACTCTAAACCTGTCTCAGAACTCCTCCGATGAGATCGCTGACTCCTCACAATCCCCGAGGAATAAGAATCAGCACTTCCTCGCTGCTCCATGCATCATCGTCACAACCAAGGACACCCAGTGCTCCTTACAAGCATGAATCAAACTGAAGCCGATCTCGACCACCTCTAACCAGTCTTCCGTGACTGCATTAGAAACAGAGCCCTCATACATCTGCATACTCTGGCACTGAAACTCTCGGAGTGTCTTCCTCCAAGTGTCATCGTCGTCAACCTCTACCCTACGGAGATCTGCTAGAATATCCTGCTGGACATTTTCTTCGAAAACCTAACGAGGACGTCGACCTGGAGCCATACCTATAAAATAACAAACCATTAGATCTCCTAAACGTGGAATTTGGAAGACTCAAAATTAATTAATTAATTTTTTTCTTTTATTCATTTTAGGTTAACCTATACCAAGGTCAAACCATTCAAACACAGGCACAAGGAAGAATGATGCATGATCCTTTCCTAGGTCCCTACCCTGATACTAGTATCACCTTTTTTAGTAGCCATTTTAAACTTAATGGTATGTACATCAGATCATAGGGGGCCTTAAATGCATATGCCTCAGCTGGTCTATAATGTTTACCTCTCTTCATAAACATGAATGACATTGTTTCCCTATCAACCCATGAAACCTCACATGTGCCTAACTCCAAACTCCATCATATCCCTCAACCAAACCTCTGATACCACTATGTCATGACCCCCACCCCACAATGTGTACCCCTCCAGGGTCGACAATGTGAGAATAGAGATAATGACCCCCGAGTCCTGCCTCCAGTAGGCCCTGGGGTGGCGACTAGCACCTAGGGGAATGTAAACACACAAATGGGAGGCATTACCCTATAAGAGAACACACGCAGAAGAGAGAGATAAGATAGACACCAACCAACACCAACTCAGAAATGAAATATAAAAGAAACCCAAGTGCACATATGTAATGTAATGCAAAAGTACAACAACTGAATGGAAAAAAACTGCAAGTACCCAAAAGAAAGTAAAAACAGCAGCAAGCGCAAGCCCGAACAGCTCCTGCAACCACAAGCTGGTAAACACCAGCATGATCTCCAACCTACTCCAGGTGACCTGAACAATAGTTTATATATACTTATGGTTAGTATAATAGTATACTCAGTAGGATCCTCCCCAAAGCGTCTCATGCAAAATTAAAGAAAGCATGCTAAAGAAAAGTGAAAAACAAGTGAAACTAAATCGTCACCTAAACAAGTATACTATGTTCCCAACCTCACCATGGCTACTCTCACCAGTTAATGCATACAAGAATATATCATATAATAAAGAATATCAAGGGTACCCCACTACTACTTCCCCACTGGGTTGCTGCTTTGCCCCAACGTTGCACGTCCTGAGCATCTCTCTCCAAAAAGGCTTGCCCACAGACACCTGGGAAAAGCACCACAATATGCAACTCGTGTAACAAAACCTCCACATCCACACACCAAAGTAACCAGGTATTTTCCAGGATCCACCACATCTCACATAACATGTATCATACGTCGAGTATTATACCTCAAGCCATTACAGCCCATACACCGAGTAAGGATCCTCAAGACATCACAGGCTATACATGTTACACCTATAGTAGTCCATAGAAAACTATATCCAGAATATATGTGTGTGAATAACCACAAGCCATTACATCCCTCTACACACATATATGGGGAAAACTAACCAATGTGTCTCCTAACACCCGTAACTACCAAGAGAAGCGAGTGGGGCGAAAGGGGGTAGTCATCCATCCATCCTCACATCATAATGTTGGGGAAAACACCCTTTCCCCAGGGCTCAGAATCCCCGGGGTGTCAGTTTCCCATACTGACAGGGTGGAGTAGTATATAGAAACAAAAAAAGTACAGAATATACTATTACTCACAACATAACTATGGGTATAACCTAGTTTTAGACCCACTGCAGCTAATGTCTCTCATACTCTGGGCTGCTACTTCTAAGACTAGGTATCATATATGCACACAACCATTTAAAGAGATTTATTAGATTACTTCATTACCTTTATATCAATTCAACTTTACGTTAATTAATTCTTTAAAGATTAATTAACCATGAAAAATTCTACATTCAATTTCCTTAGCATCACACCCAAATTCAATGGTTTCTTCAAAATTAGAACCTCTTCATTATGTTCCATCAACTCCATCCCCATGGGATAACACCATTTATTCAACTATTCATTATAGAATTAAATTCCCACATTCCCATGAATTCTAGAAAAATATTCTATGCTACTAAACACAAGGGGGCTTAGTACGCTAAGTAGATGTATTACCCGTCGAGTCTTTCCCACTTATAGCAAGAGCATATACCCATCCTTCCATGAGAATCTAAACACGGAAAGTATGTGGCATACACCTCATGTCTTCATCTCTTTGGTAAGAGGGGTAAGTAAGACCAGCTTCCTTGAGCAGTGGGGAAAAGTAAAGTAGATAAACAACCAATCAAAAATCAGCAAGCATCCAACAATCACATGCATCCCATTCCTTCATCTCTAGTGTCCTCCCTGACACCCACATGCATAAACTGATTTATCTTGCCACTCAAGGCATCATATTCGGCCACAAACAAAAGCCTCCATGCCACCACATATCACATCGGTCGTCCAGGATCACATCACAGCACAAGCAGTAGGAAAACAAACATCACATTAATTGGGCTCTTGGACCATTAACAATCAAGAGGGTAACTCAGAACCCTTTAAGAAATTATCAAACAATTAGTTCTTTAATCCATCTTGAATTAACAGATTTATTATTTGTAGGTTCCAATTTCGGGAAACCTAATCAGTAAGCTATCACAAATAAATAAACATGCTTACTAAACTAATTTGATTGAAATCAAATTACAAAAAAAACCAGATTAATTTTCCTACCTCTTTATCTTTAGCCAAAAATTATCAATTAATCCCAGTTTACGTTCTTTACCGATTTCCAACAAGAACGAATAGATAATCAAAGCAAGCATTGATATCACACTATCTATAAAAACATGAGGCAATAAAATACGATCGATATCAATTTATTTATCCGGTTAAAATATTTATTATGTCAATTCCATTGTCATTCAGTGGGATTAAACATGCTAAAAATATAGTTACACGTAAAATAAAAGAGATGCAATAATCCCCTACCTCAAATAGTTCCTCACATTCTTTACCCACAAAACGGGTCACGATCCTCCTCTCGCGGCAACTGCATCCACCTGAGGATTCCATGGTAAGATAGTACCAACCAAAACCCAAGAAAATCCCCATTAGAAGCATGTAGATTACATGATATAATATGGAAAGGTGAAATATGAGAAGATGATCTCCAAAGGAATGACGATAAAACATAACTTATATCAAAAATTGACCGATGCAGCTCGGTTGCATCAAAACAGAGCAGAACCAATCTGAGGATGAATGTTTGATTGTGTAACTCCTATGGGAAGGATTGAAAGGTTATAGAGTCTCATAGCAAAGAACTAAGTGGAAGAACAAGGGAGGAATATATCTGGTCCATTTTGAAGATTTAATGGGGTGATAGTTTAAGAAACGCTTAATTCCCCATTAAAATCGGATCACAATAACCCATGCGGTTTGACCAAGTAAAAACATCTTGAGCTATAGGAACAATTAATATAAGATTTATGGCCTTTGAATCGTCCTTAAGTTCCCATAAAAATAAGTCTTTAAATGTTTTTAACGTCAAAGGAAACGTCAAAGGGGTGAAACTGTAGGAAGCTTGAAACACTGTACACGTACGGTTACCGTACACCAACCATTACTGTACACCTACTATTAGAGGTTACCGATAGAGGTTACTAATATACCTCACCATTATGGAAACATTGTAGACCTACCGTTACTGTACACCTACCGTTACTGTACACCTATCGTTATAGGTTACCGATTGATGTTACCGATAGACCTTACCATTCTGGAAACACTGTAGACCTACCGTTACTGTACACCTACCATTACTCTAAACCTACCGTTACTGTACACCTACCGTTACTGTACACCTACCATTAGAGGATACTGATATACCTCATTTTTCTGGAAACACTTTTCATTGAAACTCACTGATAGAACTGTTCACAAAACCTCACTCATAGAACTATTCACTGAACCTCACCGATAGAACACTGTTCACTGAACCTCAGTGATAGAACACTGTTCACTAAACCTCACTGATAGAACATTGTTCACTGAACCTCACTGATAGAACACTGTTCGTTGAACCTCACTAATAGAACAGTGTTCACTGAACCTCACCGATAGAACACTGTTCACTGAACCTCACCGATATAACAGTGTTCACTGAACCTCACTGATAGAACACTGCTCACTGAACCTCACCGATATAACACTCTTCACTAAACCTCACTGATAGAACACTGTTCACTGAACCTCACTAATAGAACGTTGTTCACTAAACCTCACTGATAGAACACTGTTCACTGAACCTCACTGATAGAACACTAATCACTGAACCTCACCGAAAGAACACTATTCACTGAACCTCACCGATAGAACACTGTTTACTGATGGAACTATTCATAGAATTAGAAATTTGGCGAATGAAAGAAAGGTTTCCATTAGAGGTTATCGATAGAACTGTTCACTGATAGAACTATTCACAAAATTGGGAATTTGGAAAATTATTGGGGATAAGTCACCTTGACCTCCCGGAACACCTCAAACACCATATTTTCACATAGTAATGGACTGGAGAGGTCCGAGCCATTGCAATTGAGAAATAAATATCCCTCATTTATTGGGTAATTACATGTGCATAACCCATACTACTCAATCATGGGATTAAATGTGATGAAATATGATCATATATAGAATGATCTTTAGGGAACAGTTATGTGTGTACATGATATAAATGTGATGGGTGGACCCAAAATTATATATCCCTTCAATGAATTAGGTATTTGTTTATCTCGTGATATTACATATATGTTGCAAAATATGTTTTCCTAAGAACACTATATTATGATTTCATGGATTTAATACTTTACTTATTCTTATATTGTGATGTTTTATATTTCCCCCACATTCCCATGTAACCTTAAATTTAACATCTTATATCATGCACTGATGTTCATGTTTATGATTCTCAACCCTATTATATTAGCTTGATATACCTATGGAATCACATGTATTACTTTTTTCATTTAATGATTTTATTATTCCCTTATTGGGATTTATATATCACCCCTTTATTATGTGGATCTCGATGTTATCCCATGAAATTTTAGATGATCAATAAATTTAAGGGAATGTCATGGAGTTTTAATTTATATAATTGTATTTTTACTTCAATATGTTATGATATGTACATAATAACCAAAATAAACTAAGCCTTAAGATATTCTAGGGTACTATTAAGTATTTATTTAAGTAATAAGTCCTAAAAAATGTGTTTTAAAATAATGTTTATCATAGGAAAACAATGCAATATTCTAAAATGAGTATACAAGGAAATGAAATAATTTATTAGCTACTATATCGGTACATACAGTAGATGGAAAAAAATTCTCTTTTTCTCAAATGTGTATTTCCTTATGAGGATATTCAACCAGATGGACGAATGTTCTATGCCTTGTAAATACCCCGATAGGATCATAAATCACCCTTTTATATGTTTTTACATGTCTGCAAAGCCTTGTTTGTCTTCCTCAATGTTCGATTGGATACTAAGATCAACTGTTTTACAATCAATAGTATTATCTAGAGATATGGAAGGTTGACTATCCTCATCTAAATCCTTCAAAGAATTAGGTTATTTTTAGTGACATTGTGATTAGTGTTATAGAGACAGGGAAAGATGGGTTCCTTATGAACTACTTCATAGAGATAAATATTTCCATAATCATCACATTAATTTCTAGATTCCATCCCCAAAAATTAAACCCATAAATTTTAATGGAATGATACTTCCTTTGGAGATTAGATTATTGCTTCCAAGTCATTAATTAACTTCACTTCCACCCTTGGACTGTCATAAAATGTGATATCAAGGGAGGTCGATTCTTGGCCAAAATATGTAAGAATAATTTTTTTTCCATTTATAGGGTGCTATAAATATCATTTATGGACAAGGAATATATCCTTTTAATCTAATAACTCTAGGATTTTTTATATTTAACATAAATTGGAATGAAAGGAGGGGGAGAATCATTACTAAAAAGTGTTGGGATAATGATAAATTTATTTTTCTTCCTAGGTATCTAATTTTTTATTTCACCTTTGAAGAAATAATTTTTCCAGGTCACTCAGTCTCTATCAGATGGGATGAATGATGTTTTCGTTGTTTTTTTCTCCACCTGAATATTTAGTTATCCTTTATCACTAGAATTTGAGGTTCCCTTAAACCATGGTACCAAACTCACTAGATTTTAGCAGGGATATGAAGACATATAATCTTAGTATAAAAATAGATTAGACTAATAACAACATCATTTTAATGTAAAGTCACTTAGATTCGAATATTTTCTCTTTAAATCCTAATCCTGAACTGGCATGCTACTATAGGGTATTCTTAAAAATACAAAATGAAGGGAGGGGTGATCATTTGTTAAAAACACAGTTGAACTGATGACCAAATTGGTAGTGTTATTATTTATTACAAATGGCCTTCACATATAGATAGATACAAAAATCACATCTTTAATCGATATCAATAAAGCATGGGGAGTTATGATTCTTATAGAACTATAAAAAATAGTACCGGTTGGATTTACATATGGTCCGTATAATAACTGTTCATTCAAAATTAGTTCCTGATATCTCACTCATTCAGAGTGAATTTCCAAATAGATGTTATAATTATAATCTTGAATTAAAACATCTAGGATCACTACTGAACTAATGAATTAATTTGTACCTATGTGAAGAATTATCAATTCGCATATTTCTTAGAAGGGGAAAATGACTTTGAGCAGTGCCTACCCCTTGGATACAAACCCCAACTAACAATATAACATATCTAGTACCAGTACTATTAAGTTAATTAGTCAATCATTTTCTATATTTTTTCCATAATGATAGTTGAAACAATTAATTTTCTTCTCTCCCTCACTAGGAGAATATGTGAAATTATGTATGTGGAAGAGAAACCCACTAGCTGACCACCCAACTAGTTTTCATGGAAACCACCCATCCTCAATTGTAAATTTTTTTTCCCTCAAATATAAGATAGTAGGAATCAAGATTACAATAATTCTCAAAATTGGGGATACCTCTAGATCCCATGCCCTTTGTATCTCATTTCAACCACCATGATAAATTGATCAGACCATATCCCATAGGAAATGAAGACATTAGCATGATGATACACATCCATAACATGATTATCTAGTCGAAACTTTTCTTAGAGAACTATTGGAGTTATCACAGTTTCATCCCATTTATTAATCAATGATAGGAATTCATAATAAATATCACCTATAATCATGGAAACACTTAACATCTTTAAATCCCACATTATCACACCTACCTCATCATGAACTAGGTGGATGGTTATTGTATTTGGGATCCATGTACAAATTATGTTTGGGATAATATCTTTTATCCAATATAGGAGGGTATGAGAAACCCACACAGCTTCATATAAACCCATGGATTTATTCCCCAATGTAAATTCATTTCATGTTTTCTTCACATATAATAGCCATCCCTAACTCATATCTTGTTAGTTCTGAATAATTTTAATTTATATAGGGGTGAATTTTGTCTATTTAAAAATATTGGTTGAATCATGATTTATCCCCATTTAGGAATTTTAAATTTATGAAATGTTGTTTTATTTAAATAAGTTATATAGTTTAAAAAATTTAAGGGAAATAAAAAAATTTATATAAAAACTGGGGTTTAAATATCTCCTAATCAACTTAAGTAACACTCTTTGAGTGAGATTCATGATTTTCACTAAACAAGTCCTCTTATTCTTACACCTCCACAACTGAGTGTAGGTTTTTGAAACTCTAAAATGAGAGGGTTTCATTTATAGGGAACCCCTAAATCCATAGATTGTGTGACAAGATGATAGTCCACCATGACTGAGTATGATTAACTAATACTCTAAGAAAAAAATATTGGTTGATTTTTTGGAGAAATAAATTTATCTCATAGATATGTAGAAACTTGGAGATAATGGAACTTCTTCAATATAGATTTAATTTCATTATGAGAGAAAATTTTCAATATATCTTGATTATATATGTTTTTAATGAAATACAACAACAAAAATATTACAGTAGAAGCAACAACATGATAGTCAGACAACAAAATATCCAAACATATACATCTGCAAAGTTTACCTCTTCAGAATATCATAAAAAACATTGAACCTAAAAATAATGGAACTTGTTTAAATATACAAATCATTGTATTTAATAAGAAAAGATGGTTTGATTCCTATACAATATATCTATAAAATTGTCCTAATAAATAATGATCATTTAAAATTAAAATCTCAGAGTAAATCATAACATCCTTTATAAATAGGAACAATTTAATTTATTGAATGCAAAACTATGAACTGTCCTTTAATCAAATTTAAAGTGATATTAACACTAAGAGGATCATTTTTAGAAATCACGGGAAATACATTTATTTAAAATTCATAGTTGGATGAGTCAAATGTAGGGTAGAATTCAATAGTACGGTTAACAATGTATGGTTGAATTAAAAATGTTGGGTTGATGAAATATAAATTATTTCCTCAAATATAGGGTTGATTCCAAAAGTATGGTTCCTTATCCATACTTTCAATACAGCATAATGTAGTCGATCCATATGTTCACTATAAAAATAGGGTACAAAATAATGGTTCTTTACTAAAAGTAGTGTTCATAGACCATGTGTTCCACTTAAAACACATGGTATAATATTGTTTAAATACACCCCAAAAAAATACCTATAATACATTAGATAAAATTTTAACCTTAAATAAAATTAGGAAAAGATAAATTTTTCAATAAATATAATCTTAAAAAACACAAAAAAATGTTTCATTGGTAAAACCAATAAGAGTATTTTTGAGCATCAAAATTAATGATATTTCAATGAATATTGTTATAACAATACATTCCCAACAATATCCATATTTTTTTATCACAATACTCATATAAAATAAATGAAACATAAAAAAAATTAAATAAATTTTCAATAGATGAAATATAAATTGTATTTCTCATTTACTATTATAAACTGTAAGTTAAGTAAAGAATATTATAAAAAATGTATATTTCCCAAACTAAAGATATTTATTTATCAAAATTTTAAAATTTTAAAATTTATCCCTATTTAATATCAGATTAATAAGAATGTTTTTTTTATCCACATTTATTCCAATTTTATATCATAGTTATAATAATTTTTTGTTTATACATATTTATCCCCATTTTTGGGATATCAAAAAGAATGTATGATAAATAGAACATAACAAAATTAATATTTCCCAAGATTGATAGTTAATTGTTTTATACTAAGATAAAAATGTTTCTCAAACATTTAATAGGTTTTAAAGATAAATATGAAATAAATAATCATAAGATAATGATGAAACGAATTTCATTACAATTTTTCATTTATTATTCATAAGATTTGGATTAAAAAGGCTAAGAGGTGGGATTGTATGAGGGTGAAGGCTCTAGTTCAGGTGAGGATTCTGATGAAAATGAATCATAGACTATATGATTAATATCCATGAGATCTACCTTAAAAAATTCGAAATTATGATTAAACATCCTGTCCAACTATTTTATAACAATATTGTACTCCTCCATTTTTAGACCCTCAACAAAATTGACATTGAAAAACTCATTGATGGTATCTCATGAAAATAAAAACTTATAAATCATTTCCCCAAACTAATTTAAAAAAAATCGAATAACTGGATCATTAGATGTCAATATTTCAGTATAAACCATTTGATTGTCCAATATAGCGTGATGTGAAATGTTATTACACAATATGTTCGGAATCTATTCATTTATTATATAAAATACAGTTCAAATATATTCAAATATATTTTTTAAATATAGTGAAGTTAGATGACTAAATGTATAATCCCTCACATGACATGAACTACTTCATAATGATTTAAATTGACTTCCCAGATAAAACCTTAATTATCCAAAATTAGATTTTAAAATTGAAACTTATCATAGTTTCCCAATTTCTTTAGCTATTTCAATATTAGAATAATCAATAACTCTTCTAGAAATTGAATTGTCTCTCGAAATTTGTTTCTAAACATGGAATGATTCTAATTCTTCTCCTAGAATAGTCGATCTTCTTAAATCATCAAATTAGTTTATTAAACATCTAGTTCAACATGATAATTGGTATATTTTTCTTCTATCAGGTTGAATTTGAAATAAAAATACACAATATGAGCATTAAAATAATCATAAGATTCATCTTATGGTTTTCTGGTGGGGTTTTCTTCTTTAACCAAGAGATATAACAATACTTAAAGTCTTTCACTAGAAGAGAATTTTAAACATTTATGATTTCTATCTGCTCTCCATTTACACTAAGTTTCTTCTCCACAGACTCTTTACTAATATAAACTACATTATTTTTAATCATATTAGAAATTTTAGTATTCCCACATACCAAATGTCTTAAAAATTATTATCATCATAAACTTATCTACGATCCTCATTTTCATTTTAAATTATAGTTGTTATTTTCACTATTGTAAATGAAACACTAAAAAAACTAGTTTTTCAACTTCTATAACCATAGATTCATCAGCCTAAACCACTAGGTCACCTTTATTTATATTCCTATGAACAAGGGAATTATTATTTTTTCAATTGAGTGTTCTTATAAATAATGAGTAACACATATTATAGTAGATGAACTAGGTAAATATATTCTAAAACTTCTTCTAGTTTCCTAAAAAAACTCATTATTTTTTGGATTCACCAATTTCTTTAGCACTAAACAACACTGATCTAAAGGAATTATATCTTCTGTTCTCCCATTGAGAATGAACATCAGATTCTTCTTTATTATTGTCACATATGGGAATCATATTTCCCTTCAAATTGCTTTAAAATAAACCAATTAATAATAAGGTTCTAGTATTAATAAATGTACTATGGGGACATCTGACAGTTAAGTTAACATCATAAAGCTTATTCTTTTTATAAAGTTAAGAAACCAATCCATTCATATGAATATAAGGAAATTGTAGCCTATTTTTATCATATTAACGAATATAACTTATAATATATCAATAGAAATTGAGATTAATTTCACTTAACATAAAAAATGTGATATACATGTCAGGGAAAAGGATTTTCTCCATCTCAGCTATTCTGTGAACTATAAAACATTGAATAATATTTTCTAGAACCTTCTAGTCTTCTTCATGATATTTTTTCAGCATGTCCCTCATGAGAGTAGATCCAAAAATAAAAGAGATGATATCCTTTCACATATGTTCATCATTTCAATTTTAAAAAAGATTTAATTTAAAAATCCATTCATTGAGATAATGAAAAATATATTCTTTTCTTATAAATGAAACTGAAAAATCACAAATTTTATACCTTGTAAGAGAGTACATCTTCTAGGTATCCAAAATTAAACTGGGTTTATTTATAAAATTCATTCCCTTTTCTTTCAAAAACATTCTCAGGGTTTTCACTATTGAAAATAAATTCCAAACCTCAAGAATCCATAAATTTCTATAATAATAGATTCATCTAAAATAAGAACTCAAAATCAATAACCTTTATTTAAAGGAACATTTATTTAGATCTTGAAGATCATTGGTGCTTATATTCACTAAAAACCCTTCTTTTATTCTCTTTTGATTAACCATGAAATAAAATATGAATGTTTGAGGTTGTGATTCTAGGGTTAGAAGAGAAATTGAGATCTATAAAGGATAAAAGGGTGTGAGATTAATTGTAGAATAAATAGGGGACACTTTTGATATGTTTCTCAACCTCTGTTTTGATTCATGAGACAAATATTTTGACTAATCATTAGGTATTTTTAATTTCTAAATTTCAATTTTTCAAAAAGACTAAAAAATTAAGGATTTATTGAAAAATGATAAATAAATAATTAAATCTAAAAATGGGAAAATTTTATAAATTAAAATAAACAGAATTAATAAAATTATAAAAAACTATTAAAGGAAAATTATAATTAAAAATAAATTATTAGAATAATCAAAGAAACAGAATTTAAAAAAAAAATTAATTTGTCTCGATCCACGTTAATAAATTCAAAAATAGGAGTGGGAAGTAGTATAGTGAAAATATCACCAAGTTGATATTAAAAATTGGTAAATTCCAAAGATATGTTTTTTTGAGGACATAATCTATTAAAAATGGTGTCTTATATTCATATTCTTACCCCTTGAGTGGATCACAAGAGTTTTTTAGAAATCATAATTACACGTGTATTTTCATATAAAAATTTGAATATTATTAAAATTTAGTCAAATGTTCGGAAGTATATGTTTCACACACAACAGTTGTGTACAACAACTACCATTGTAAATATATTCTTCCCCAGCTATTGAGAATGAAATGAAATATTATTTCATACTTTAACATGAAACCAAGTACTTCCCTAAAATGTGGAAAGTTATAGAGGTACTCATTCTATCTAAACTAAAAACTCCAAAACCATCATATGAGTATAAAAATAAATTAAAATAAATTGTTTTAGAAAAATGTAAAGATATAAAAAAAATTCCTTTTGAATATCAAAAAATTATTTTAATAGTTGTATGATAGGATTATTTTTTGCCTGATTAAAATCTACACAAAGATAGACATAAAACATTTTATCTGGTCTAATAGTAGTAAGAAATAGTAAATTTCTAATCATACCACCATATAACTTTCTATCAACTAATATTCTAGCTTCATCCAAATCAATCTCCAAATTGTACACTTGGGAGTTATAGAAGACATACTATTTTAAAGTCAAAAATTTTTTAAAAAATAAATAATATATTTACTTTGATTTAAAATATTTCATTAAATTTTTTGATATATTTGAAAATATAAATAAATTTAATTGTCCCATCATACTCATTTGGAATTGCTTTTTCATAATTTCAGAAAATTTATTTCCAATATTTTTATTAATTTAACTAAGGATATCTTCATATACAACAAAATTACTAATAAAATATCAAAAAATTTTGATTTCTTAATTATATTAGGATCATATAACCCTAAATAAAAGAATGTCTTCAAGAGAAATGAACTTAATCTTTCATATCATGATCATGGTTATTGATAAATATATAAATAGCTTTAGTATGTTTAGAAGTAGAATTTGGTCAATGTGGATTTTAAAAACCTGGAGGTTGGTCAACATAGGCTTCCTCCACTAAATAACAATTTTAAAAGTTTATTTTAAATCCATGTAATATAATCTAATAATAATATAATATGAATAAGGGAAATAAATTTTAATGGATTCTAGTATATAAATATGAGAAAAAGTTATATCATAATATTTCCCTTTTACTTGATTTTATCCTTTATCTACTAATATTGATTTATTTCTAATGACTATAACCTGGTCATCATTATCAATAATAACTTGTTTGGTTCCTATTACTTTATGATATGACGGATTATCTACTAATTCCTTAAAAGTATTTCTTTTAAACAGGTTATGTTCTTCCAATATATCTATTATCTAACATTTATCTGTTAATGATTCTTATATGGTTTGAGGATCTAATTGAGATTAGAAGGTATATAATTTTTTAGGATTCCAATATTCCTCCAATCCCTAAATCTTATATCCAAATATCTTATAGTATTTTATAAATTATTTTCTTTTAAGGTTCTTGGTTGTCTAGTTATGAAACTTTCATGTTCACCAATTTCAGGTTCTTCTGAACCAGACTAGATTTAATGAAATTCCAATTTATTTTTAAAATTTTAATTATAGGATTCTAGTATTATGTTGTTTATATAATTCATAACGTCATATGTTGGATTTTTTATTTTATTAAAAGGATCATATTCATCAAAATACAAATGAAAAGATTCTTTAAATATCATTGAATTTTTATTATACACTTTTTAAACATTATAAGTACCAGGATATCCTAGAATTATTAACTCATCATCCTTCTGATCAGATTTACCAATGTTTTCCTTAGTATAATTATATAAACCTTATATACAAAAACATTAATGTATATTACTTTAGGTTTTCTTTATTCCATAACTCATATGGTATGTTTTTAAGAATGTTCCATAACAAACTCTATTTTTAAAATTGATAGCTGCATTGAAAGAATCTACCCAAAAATTTCTAGGAATATTGTACTCATCTAACATAGTCCTTTCAATTTCATGAATAATCCAATTTATTTATTCTAAAATTTTATTTTATTTAGGTGTTTTTGGAGATGAAAGGGTACTTTCAATTCCCAAGCCTAATAAAAATAATTATGATATTTATTTTCAACCTCTCTCCCAGGATCACTTCTTAATGAAGTGATTTTTTTTTTATTTTGAACAATTTTATAAAATCGTAAAATATATAAAACCCCTTCTTTTTAATTTTTAGGAAACAAACCCATGTAAATATAGAGAAAAAAATTACATAAGATATGAAATTCGATATTTTTTATCTTGATAGTCAAAATAAATCCATTTTTAAAATTTTTAGCAGTTTAGATGTAAAAACCTTGTTAATAGATTTAAAGGATGACTTATCATGCTTTCCTATTTGGAATACATCAAAAAATATGTCCTTTTCAATCTTAATAATTATAAAATCATAATCTAAAAGTTTCTCATATAATATAAAAAGTGAAAATATATTAAATTTTCCATGTCTCCTATTCCAAATTCATGATTTATTTGTCACATAAGTTAGAAACATTGTTCACATAAGAAATTAATATCCAATGTATAATCATTTTTAGTTTTGGTTGCTTTAAATATAATCAGTTTATCTTCAAAAAAGGAGAATGAATTATTAAAAAAACTACAAAAAAACTATCATAAAATATTTGAGAGATACTTATGAGATTATGCTCATCCCTAGAACATATATGACTTTTTTTATCAGAATGGATTTTGGTTCTCTAACTGATCTAACTCCAATTATTTTCCTTTTTTCATTATCACTGAAGGTAACCAGGCCTCTATCTAATTTTTTAGGGTAGGAAAATTGTAAGAGTCTCCACTCATGGGTCTTGAATAGCCATTATCCACATACCATACCACATTTTTGTTCTTAGGTCCATTTTCCTACAAAAAAATTAATTAAAGGCTTTGTTTTCTACACAAATTATATTGGGTTTAGCTATGTCAAAAAGAATGAATTAGGGTAGTCATATATTTACAATTTTAACAAGATTTATAGCACTATATCCATACATATTTATAGAAAAAAGAATTTTTTCCTACAACTAATTCAGATATTTTTTGAACAATATTTATAAGAAAAATTTTCTCTAGTTAAGTAATAAAAATAGGAGATTCTAGGCATGTTGTTATTTTTAATAATAGTTAAAAATAATTTATATATTATTTATTTGTTTATACTTTTCTCAATACTCAATATTTATCCTTTTTATGCACATTTTTAATAAGAACTGGATTTAAAGTTTATTCTCCCTTTGTTAAAAAATGAGAAGCAGTTTAGAAGGATTCTATATCCGCTTGTATGTCTGTAATTCTATATTCATGAATAGAACAATTAAGATTAGATTGTTAAAATTTTAATTTTAATTCTATGTTTTCTTTTATCATGAATTATTTTTCACTTAATAAAACATTATGAATATTCCTTATAAATTTATTATTTTTCAATAATGATTCATACTTTTCCTCAATAATTGTGTAGTAAGAATCTAATTTTATATTAAAACATCATTTAGAGTCAGATGCTAAATAAAAATTATATTGTAACTCTCCCATATCTTTACCAATAAAAGAAAATTTTTATTTTATATTGGTTTGATATTTTTCTAAATCTGATTTGGAAGTGTTGATAGAGTCCTCATATACACTCTATGTAGACTCTATAGATTTCTTACCAATGTGAACATTATCATTTTTCATCTGATAATTTATTTTTCATATTTCTTTTCTCCACATTTAGTTATGCACATCTATGTATGATATTCTCCATTACCTTACATAAATAGAATCTAACTTCTTTAAGAACTCAACTATCCTTCTTTTGATTTTTGAGAGACATTATGAAGACTTTCTTATTCTTATAAAATTTAACGAATCATCTGGCTAGATGAAATAGTTACACTCCAAAATATGATCACTCTGAATCCTTTAATGATAGAAATTACTATCTTGATTTTTTTCAAATGTTATATATATAACGTTAAGGGTGATATTTTCACTTTTAGTAATTCTATGATCTTATACCATTTAAAACAGTTCTGATTGATATATCATTTGTGTGCTAATCAACTCCATCATTGTGAAAAAATTTATCGGAGTGGTTTTTCTGATATCAACCAATATTCCATTCCATTTAGTGGGTAAAACTATTTTAACTTTTAAATAATGATCTAGTTGGGAAATTAAATCTCAATGGGTAGAAACACCATTGAAAAGTTCTGTCAATATTCCATTCATTAGAGTTATTCTCTCACAATCATACATTCTAAATTTATCAAATTTCTGCTTTTCAATATTATATCTTAATTTATTGAAATTTTTAATTCCTTCATAAGAATATTCAATTATAAGCCATATGAAATAGCCAATAGCACATTATGATACATGAAAAATTAATTTTCACCAAGTCCACATATAATAGCTTTCATGGATCTTTAATTAACATCATATTCGACATACTTTTCAGCTTCCCATATATATGGTTCTTTAGAAATTTTTTAAGGTTTGATAATATTAATATAGACTTTGAAATAATTATTCTTTAAATATATAATCATTCTAGCCTTCCATAATCAATAATTTTCTCCATTAAAGTGTGAGTCTCAGATCATGGAAATTTATTCTTTGATATATTCCATAGATTTTTTTTCTTTTTATATACTATGAACTCAATATTACTAGCGATTATAAAAATTCTTCAAAAAAACCCCTCTAATAAAAGTTTTTCAATTAGAATAATATTAAGAATCAATGGAGGGGGTGGGGTGGGGTGGGGAGAATTGTGTCCCTTTAAAAATATTAATTGATTCAATATTTTTCCTTCTTCATATATTATAAAAAATCTTAATTGTTCTTTTAATTTAACAATTTATGTATTTGAAAATAGAGAACAATTAAACAACATTTTTATAGTGGTTTGAGGCCCAAAGATTCCATATTCGAATCCACAAACACTCTCTGAGGGAGATTGGTGATTTTAAATAAGTAGTATATCTTATAATCATACCTCTACAACTAAGTTCAAGATGGTGATATCTTAAAATGAGAAAGGTTATTTTATAGTTAATAACTAAATCCACAATATAGTTTGATAAACTAACACTCCACCATGACTAGGTATGATAATATAACACTCTATGAAAATAATATCGATTGATTTGTTGTGAAATAAATAATCTATTAGTTGTAGTAGCCACTGAAACATAATGGATCTTATTTTTATAGAAAAAAAATTCTTCAGGAAATAATAGTGTCAAAGATATCCAAGTTGAATATTGTCTACAATAAAATATAACAACATGAAGATTGCAGCATAAACACAAGTACGACTGCCAAATAGAAAAAGATCAAAACAAGTAGTTCTCCAATGTAAAACTATTAATAAAAGAAGAGATTCAATTCTAAATAAAAATCAATACACTTTTTGTATGATCCAAATATTAGTATTTTACAAGAAAACATGATTCTATTCTGTTAAATCATAGTCATAAAATCATTTTGTTGAATCATGATCATTTGAAATTTAAATTCCCAGAGTAAATAATTACTTCCCTAATAAATCGGAATTATTTAATCCATTGAATAAGAAACTTTTAATTTATCGTTAAATATCTTTAATAATACATTAATTGTTTTGAGTTCATTTTCAAAAATCATGGTAAATATCTTGAATTTAAACTCTACAATTGACCGAGTCATGTATTGGTAGACTTCAAATGTATGGTTAACTTCAAAATGATTGGTTGATGAAACATATGTTAGTTCCTCAAATGTTGGTTTTATTAAAAAATAATGTTTCTTTATCAATAATTTTATCATAACTATATACCTGATTAAAATTTTCACTCCAAACATAGGGTACAAAAGTATAATTTCTAAAGGAAATTTGGGATCGAAAACCATTTGTTACGCATAAAATGTAGGGTATAAAAAGTGTTTAAAAATATCAAAAAAAACACATCCAGAATACACAGATAAAATTTTAACATGAAATAAATTTAAAATAATATAAATTTATCATGAAATATATTTCTAAAAAATAGTTAATGTAGTTCATGGAAAAATTGATATTATAGATGCTTTTTTTCCACTTAATTATGGAGTTGTAGTTGGGAAAATCAAAATCTATAATCTGATATTCTTCATATAAGGAAAATGGATTATATATTAGCAAATGGAACCATAGAAACTCTATTTCCGTGATGAACCTGTTGGATAATGAAATATTTCGATGAATCATAATATAACGCATGTGAATCCATCTTAACGGTTTTTTTCTCTACTCTAAGAGTTTTAATGGGGAGGTCATTCAGCACCCCAAAATTATACATTGATAGAGTTTATAATAGAGGATAGTATCAAAATCCTACTCCCATCAAACCAGAAAAAAACTGATGTTTTATGTTGATATACAAGACCTAACTGGGATTAATGAACTTAAGGATCAATGTTCTCCTCACAACCATCCCTTAAGAATGTTTAATTTATTCAAAACATCCATGTATAAATGAAATCAAAATAATTCCAAATTTTTTCATGTATGGGATTTTTTCAACTAAAATACATGAATGTGAATAGATGGTAGGTGAATCTCACATGGTTATGGTAAGTGAATCACACAGTTTCCACACACACACTCATCTTCATTGAGAATTTCTTAAAACCAACCATGTGAATGAAACATCCTTTGATGTTCTTATATTATACAATGAAAACTCCTTGTTCACTATGTGCATAGAACAAAACAATCAATATTACACATAGAACTTGGTGGAGTTATATAAATCACCAAAAACAAAAATTTAGTGGGGGGGAATCCAATTTATAAGAGTGGAATCAAATACATCCATACCATTTTGGAACACATAGTGACTACACAGGATCCAATTAGCTCCTTATAACCAACTACGCATACATATGAATGGACCTAATTCCTTGGGGGTTATAACACCTGTGAATTTGAAATAATAAAATAAAAATAGGTAAACCAATCTGAATATTTTTAAAGGAAGAATACCATATACGAGCCTAATATTGTCACATAGAATTATCGGGTAAAGAAGGTTCTACCAGGCAGATCACCTAGTGACCATACTATAACCAACATGCTCAACTAGGTGAATTCCATTAATCATGCACATCATTGATATAATCCCTATCACATGGGAGAAATTCTATGATTTCCTAGGACTAAGTAGATCTCCTCCCTAGGATACTAATTGATCATCTCCTCTATGAATTTGTGAAGAAAATATTCACATCCCATCTTGAATCAGAAGCATGAATAACCATGAAATTTAACTTCATTCCCCATTTAAATAATCCATTAACTCCCCTAATATACTTTATCATAATGAGTTAGTGATCATGCCACAATACATGCTTCATTAACAAACCTCTTTGGTGATCTTAAATTGATTATGCACCAAGTATTAATCCTTGGTTCTACCACTAATTCTAATGTTTATATATCTATCACATTCCTATAAATACACACTTTCCTTTATTTGAATAGAATAATGGTAGAAAGGATAGTGTAATGCTTTCCATTTCATCCATATGGAGATAACCATAGGTTTTTCAAAGATTATGTAAATGATACTGTGTAAATGGTAGTTGGACACCTATACAAGGTTACAGGTACCATAAAGATATCACTAAGTGTATGATGCCCCACACATGATTTTTTCAAACTTTCCATGATACAAGGACAATTAAATTTTAATGGGATAATTCTTCTTGACCTAGAATAATTTCCATTTTACTTGGTGAATTATGCATATACATAGAGAATTTTGATTCTATTATGTAAATTTAGTTTTTAGTAGGTAAATTTCCTGTCTATGAGTTGAATTTTTCTATAATACAAGAAAATTTCATGTGGTTAATATATTATTATCACTGAGATTTATGGGAGACCTCTCATATTGGATTTCTTAGACCTCACCTTACTAGAATGATAAAAATATCTTATTTCATAACCATTATTTCGAGCAGTATGTATAGGTTTAAGAATCCAAAAAAGTCTTAATCCAAACTTCCTCCAATTAATTTTAAAAAATATTGGTTAATCATTTGAATAAGTGTGTATCCATTACATCATAGATTTTCTTGAAAATATTGAATCCATCTAGGTGTCCCAAATAGGTAGACCATTAGGGAAATCACAATCATGGATTTTATTGATAACGGGGATCCATATTGGGAAGAAACCAAATAATTTTCTCCCAACTCAATGGTATATTCCTTCTACATACCACGAGATGTATAAGATATGGAATTCCTTAGGGATTAAACCCCTTGTGGGATTTCACCCTCCTCCCAACTCCATATTTCATCCCTGACCAAACCTAAAACATGTGTGAATATTGATGGATAAACACGTCCTCCAAATATGAGACACACGAGGCCATTATTAACGATTTCATCAATCATAAAATATCAATGATTTATGGGGAGATAAGTAGACTTAGAAAGGCTTAGTGTATAAGACCAATTCAGATCCTTGGGCGATTTCATTGTTTAAACCCCATTCAGATTCTTGGGATTCCCTAGTAGTAAGACCCATTCAATGTCCTTGGAAAACTCAATATATAAGGCATTTTTTGAGATTTATGTAGCATTAGTGTTTAAGTCCATGTCAAATCTAATGGTGTGTTGTCATACGATGTTTTAGGTCCTTTATAATCTCTTGTATCTCACCCTGAATAAGAATCAATATGGCTTAGAGATATGTGATGATCATTCCATAAACATCATGGAAATGCATCCATTGTTGGCCACCATTTTTGTGGTACAACTTGACTATATTATCCCCATCTAAAATGATTAAATTTCTCCTTGAGACATTAATTCATGGATTCATTCATAATGAATCATCCTAAGGATGACCCATATTCATAATCCATACATAATTCTATGTTATAAAACTATTTTAAAAAATATAAGTCCCATATATTAGAAATACATGGAATCTAATTACTATATTCATTGAATATATAAGATACCTATACAAGGCTATAGGCCCATAATAAATATAAAAATGTCCCAATATGTGCATTTCTATATGAAGAACTATTTGAGATATGGTTCCCACTACAACCAAGATATATAGGACAACTCATAAAGGTATTACACCCACATTGTACGCCCCATAGAATCTTCATCAAACATACTAACATTCACATGGTCATATTACCCAAGAAGGATGACATTTATGTCATAAATACATATAGTTTTTAATTATTTATTAAACTCTTAATTACTATAGTTTAGCATCTCGAATGGCATATAATCCACAAGAATGTTTTGGTACTAAAATTTCTAAAATATAAATTCTTTTAACTAATGCACATGTATTTTTATAATATTTTTAAATGGATGAAAATGATGATGAGATAGTGTTTTTTTATATAACTGTATGATGTTTGAGAAAAATGAATAATCAGTGAGAAAATTTACGGGGAATACTTTCATGATAGACTATCAAAGAATAATAATACTATCAATTTAAAAATATTTCTTTTGAACAATAATTATATTTAATTTCTATCCTTGAAAAAAACTGTTTGATCTCTCTCTAAGAGATAAATCATGAAAAATATGGTTCTTAAATCTTTCTACTTCTTAGAGTCATTCAAAAGTTAAGTAGTATGAAGGAAAAATTAGACAAAATCAATCTCACTAATTAAATTAGATGTTTTTGAATTAAAAGTTATACGAGGAAAACATTTTTTTGTAAACATAGAATCAATCTTGCTGATCGCTTCTGAAATTTACAGAAAGAAGAACATAAAGAAGAAAAAGGAAAAAACTAAAAGAATATAAATCCCTTGTGCTTGAATCATTTCCCAATATTCATATTCATAAATCATGTAGAGAAAACTTCAATTACATATCGATGAAAAGAAAAGCTAAAGAGAAGTAATCTCCCTCTACCATTGATCATGATAAGTAATATTACTCCACTATTCCTCACTCTATCTTCGTTTGGAGCTTCAGAATGTACCAATATCTTTCTCAGTCTCGCAGATCAAGAATGTGAATGTGCCAATATCTAAAGTCTCTCTAATACAATCCAAAATTAATAATTTTTCCTCTTTTATTTTTTTGGTTTATCACCAGAGTACTTTATCAACTTGATGTCACCAAACACATAGCCTCGTCTACTACAATCCTTCTTAATTTTTCAAAACCTATTCTTACTGATTACTGCCAGTAGTTACTAGCATTATCCTGGATGTATTAACTACATTTTTCTCCACAATAGAAATTAAAAATAACTAATACATTATTATAATTTGAATTCTTATAAAAATAAAACATTTATAATTATATTTATTATTATTATTACAAAGATTATTCAATATAGTTATATATAAATTTATTATAATTAAATTACAATAAAAATAATTATATAAATATAAAGATATTTTTTATCATTATTATTTATAAATTAGGAATAATATTAGATTTTTATGTTTACATTATTAATTTAATTAATATTATTTATTTATTTATAAATTTATATAAAAAAATTCATATTAAAAAATTAAATTATTTAATTTTTTATAAATTATTATTATTAAAAATATATATTATATTATTATGTTTATTAATATACATTAACATATTTTTTTATTATTTTATTCTTTATTATATTTAATCTTTTATCATTATTATTATTTTAGTAATTATTATAATAAAAATTATTTAATTTCTTATTATATATATTTCTTTCTTTTTCCTATTTTAACCCTACTATTGTGGGTTTATATGGAATCTCTTTGAAGAATAAGTGAGTCTCCTCCTAAATAGTTAAGGAGGTGTGAAGTGACATTGGCTCTACTGGAAGCTAACATTGGTGTCAGGCTCTATGTGTGAAAAAAATGCATGTAACTCTCTTTGTCTTGTACAGATATAGAACGACGGTGCTCTAGTGGAGGATTTATAAGAGCTTGTTTGTATGTATTCAGAACAACTAGGGACGGTTGGAGAATCTCTACTTCTCCCACATTTGGAACAACCTTGATTGCTATTATTTGCAAGAATCACTCACGACAATGCATGGTTGGGATTCAATGGTGGGATTTAATTTTTATCCACTTTTGGTTTATTACAATTTTATCTATGTAGTGTGGTGATGACTTGCTTCATTGGTGGTGAGGTTTGGTGAAATTATATAGATTTACCCTTTAATAGTTATAAACAAGGGAAATAAAAGCATCATTTTCCTCGTTGTTCGAAAAGGGCCCCTATTTATCAGTGCTCAAGAAAGAAATGATAAAACTTAAAAAATAAATTTTGTTGGTTCAGAATAGGCCACCCCTATAATCTCTTGAATCTCTCAAACCCCACCCTATAAAAATTATAGCCCCATCCTTTAATAGAGCTATAATACCCCCCCCCCCCATTAATAGCACTAGGACATCCCACTTCACTTGCGTGCACACACCCTTCTGAGTTTCGAACTTGAGACCTGCCCTTCATGGATCCACACCATTCCTACTCTATATTGTTTTGTTCAATATTTTATGATATATCTTTTTATTTATATATATTTGGTTACATTTATTATCCATATATATATATTTATTTAAATACATATAAAAAATATCGGTTCTATGTGTGTGTATTTGTTTATAAATACACACACAGACAGATATATTTATATATAAGTTTATTTCTATAAGTATATTTATAAATATTTATATTTACTTACATATAATATATTTTAATATTTATATACATCTATTAGAATATATATATATATATATATTATTTCAATAGGTATATAAATATTCATCCATTTTTTTAAATAAAAAGATTATTATTATTATTATTTATATATGGTTTTTATATATATAAAGATATTTTATATTGAAATATGTTTACATATTTATATATAAAATTAAATTTTTATATGCGAATATATAAAAATATGTCTACATGGGTACATATTTAATTATAAACAAATCTAAACTATGAAAAATGATAAAATTTTAAAACCATAAAATTAAAAAAGGGAATTGCCACTTGACCTCTCAATTCCATATAAAGGATAAGAGTACGATGAGTCAAATTATCATCTGTATGAATAAAAAAGGGAATTTCCACTTGACCTCTCAATTCCATATAAAGGAAAAGAGTACGGCGGGTCAAAATTCCAACTTGCACTTCAATTCGCATGGACTGGATATCTTTCATAAGAAATCAGAATAAGATGCGACGCTTTTTTCCAAGAAATCCCCAATGAAAAAACACACGATTCCTTTTTTATATAAAATTAATCATAACCAATAACCACATTCCATGATATTGTGAACCACAAATAGAAACTAATAAACAGGCATGCAATCCTACAGAAAGACATTACGATCCCTTGTGGAAAAAATGTTATTTGCTGATACATAAATAAATATATAAAATTCCTACCATGATAACTAGAAGTTCCAACCAATAAGAATCCTAATGAACTGAAAAAAGGATCAAGTCCAAAAATAAATTACTGTTTTGGGAACCTTTTATAAGTTCTATCCATATAAGGTCTGATCGCCAATTCATACAAGATCTACTTTTTGTTATAATTTTATTAGAATGGAGAAAATAAACCAAATGAATTTCATTTTCATATTACACTAAATATTTGTGCAATCCAAGACAAAAACTAGATATTCAAAAACATGAATGATATTGACACCATGGAGTCTAAACAGTATTGTTTTTTTGAACATGAAGAAATAAAGAAATTGCAATTAACAGGAAAACTATGCCCACTAAAGGAACAAAAATATAAAGTAATTTTAGAATTGTCATAGTATGAGTAACAGCTATTTGTTTATAGTTCAAAAGAAGGACATATCAAAAGTCAAATTCAAATATAGATTGATTATAAAATTTATCTAATTCCTATATCCTATAATGAACCTATGTATCATTAAAGTGAGTATTTCCTATCAGTGCAAATAATTTCACAAACTCATTTACAACTTTATTTTATTTTGTATTCTTTTCATTCAAAGGAATGAAAGCATGGAGCTAAAATAATTAACTCAAAACACTTTTTAAAAGAGTACATGGTATTATTGAATTGAATAAACCCTTATGGAATAAATATTTGGCCAATTGTGAACCATCAGGTACTGTCTTATTTAATGTTTGTTAGTTGAATCTTTTACCTGAAAATGCAATGTAGTAATTGGGTTCAAAAATAATTACATCCCCCAACATACCAAAACTCACTGTCACCCCACCAGTCATAGGATAAGTAAGGATGGATATAAAAAATAGCCTTTTATTAGATTGAAAATCATATAAATATGCAGATATTTTAGCCATTTTCATCATGCTTAAACTTCCTTCTTACATGCGTGCCTCTCTAGAAGCACACACTAAAAGAAGAGGTAGAAATTGATGTGATGCCTACTCGATCTAACGAGTTATTTTATCCCAAAATACAGATCCCATAATACCCCCCATAAACTAAAAATACATCACTCCCATTGCTATGGGAATACCATTTATTTTACATATGCTCGTTTGAACAGCCTTTGTTTATCCTGTCTTTATTTGATAAGAATCAATATGATCTTTATAAATTTCCTCATCTAAATAAAATTCAATGGGATCCAGAGATCCCATGTCTTCATCTATTAGATCCCAAGTACCTGGATCCATCAAAAGTTGGATTGTATCAGAACTATTAATTTTCAAATGAGTTCTGCATTTTTCACAAATATTCATTTTTGACTTAAAAAATCTCTTAATATTTAAGCCATAACAATTTTCCCATTGAACCCATAAATGACTGTATCTTTGAGTTACATCAGAATCATTAGAAACTTCTTTTAAAGTGAAATCACCATTTTTCTTGCTAGTGATTATCATACTGAAAGAAATCTTGTTTTCACTATTGTTTTCACTTTCATCACAAAAAATCCATCTATAAATATAAGTATCACTTTGGTTATCACTATCAATTAATTTTTATATATTCACAATATCAATTTAAAAATGAAGAAAATATTCAATTCAATTATTCATGTGATTCTTCCAAATATATTTTTATCATATATGGAACTATCATAAGATGGATCGTCACTCTTAGATCATTTCAGATAACTCAAATTCTTAGAAGAGATCAATTTACTTTCTTGTTCACTCAGAAAAGAATCATTCTTTTCAATTGCAAAAATAAGATTTTCAATATCAAAATATATGTAATAATCATCCCCAATTTTATCCCTAACTAAAAAAGTGTTATAAAAAAGAATGTACATGACATCAAAAACAAGAGTGTAATGAGAACATTTACTATAACCAGCCCCATTTATCATGTATTTAGTGAAAAACTTGTCTTCGCTTCGATGAGTTTCAATAGGAAAAAGACTGCCCAATGATTTACATAACCCACACCCGTGTCTGAACTCCTCGTTTAACAATATTGACTTATTTATGAACCACCATTTTTTCATATATCTCCCCATTTTTTTCATTAAAAATTTAATTAAGATATAAATAGTCATTTGATGATAATGATTTGAATTTTTCATTGCCTATAAAAAGGAAAAATATAAACAACCAATGTCTATAACCCATTATTCACTAATAATTGAATGAATAAAGGTCAATAATAATGAAGTTTTTAGGAATACATGATTTAAAACATTTATTCAATTATTCAATGTTAATTAAATTTGATGTCATGTGAAATTTTCATCGAAAAAATGAAGTGACACCTCTTTTTTTATTTTTTATTTTTAAATAGTGTCTAATGAAATTTCTATTCTAACACAGAATGAAAAGGTCAATATACTAGATGGGTGGGTTATAAATCCATGTTCTGAAATAAATAAAGAACCGGATCAATTTTAGTCAATTGTAGTAAGTAGTGCAATAAGATACGAAAAAATAATAATACGCCAACTCGCTTTTATTCAGCTGTATCCTTTTTTAAGTAATGATTGGGCCTAGTTTCATTTTACAATTTTGAAAAGGCCATGAACAGTCATTACTGTGAATTAAAAATTATCCACTACGGAAATTTCAAATTTGATCGCTTTCCATACTTCACATGCAGCTGCTAATTTAGGACTCCATTAGCTAGCCTCACGGATAATTTCATTACCCACACGAGCAAGATCTCGTCCCTCATTATGATCTTGTAAACATGCTTCTAGAGCGACTCGATTAGCTACGGAACCCGATACATTTCACTAAGGGTGTCCTAAGGTTCATCCACTAAAGTGTAGTACGGAATCATACCCAAAGATCTCGGTCAGATCAGGCATATGCCAAACATGAATACTCCCTGAAGCTACAGGAAAAACACCTTGTACCAATACCCAATCTTGAGTGAAATAAATCCCATGACATCGGTCTTTTTCAATAAAATCAACTGATAGTAAATCAACAAACCCAAAAGTGATTTATCTTTCCCCTTCCAATTTATGTAGAACTGTACTTGCGTGAATATGATCTCCACCAGACATACATAAATCTTTAGCGAGTACATGAAAGTGTATTCCATGATTCTTTCGTCAATCAATTACGGCATGCATTGCATGATTGATGTGAATAAGTAGGCCATTATCTCGAAAATAATGAGCTAATCAAGTATTTGCAGTGAATCCACCTATTAAATAGTCATGCATGACTATTGGAACTCTTGATTCTCTAGAAAAAATAACCCTTAACATCATTTCTTCACATGTACTAATAGTAGCACTCAAGTAATGTCCTTTGATTTCACCTGTTTTAGTTTGTGCTTTATAAATGGCTTCAACAAAAAATATGAAATGATCTCTCCAACGCATAAATAGATGGGAATTGACGTTCTCATTATATTTTGTAAAATCAAGTCCACCGCGAAGACATTAATAAACTACTCTACCATAGTTCATAGCAGATAATCCTAATTTAGGTTTAATTGTACATCCCAATAGGGGATGTCCATAATTGTTCAATTTATCTCTCTCCACTTGAATTCCATGAGGTGGGCCTTGAATGTTTTTAGAATAAGCTAGAGGTATTCACATATCCTCTAGCCGTATAGCAGATAGGGGATTTAATCCAAATACATTACCCATAATGGAAGTAAACATGTTAGTAACCAAACCTTCTTCAAAAAGGTATAAGGGATAAAAAACATAAGCAAAAAACTGATTTTATTCTCCAGGAATAGTCTCGATGTGGTTGTATCGTCCTTTGTAATGATCCAGGCTGTTATGTCCATCAGTCCACATAGTTTTCCATGTACCAGTAGAAGATTCTGCAGCTACAGCGGCCCCTGGTTCTTCAGGCGGAACTCCTGGCTGATGAGTGTCTCAGAATGCTGCCAAGATATATGTATATTTGGTTTCATAATCAGGAGTATAATAAGCCAATTTTTAATCTTTAACACCCACTTTGAATCCAACACTTTCTTTAGTCTGTGTTTGTGGTGACATAACTCCTACCTCCCTACAACTCATGAATTAAAAATTTTCACAATAAAAGATCTACTCGACATGAAGTACTGAAACCCTTAGAAGGAGTATTTAACAACAATTAAAACAACTTTAATTACATAATGATTCATTATTATACCCACGTTATTTTATTCCCTAAATACATTCTTATTGTATGCTCTATCATATGTATGGTGCAACCAAAAAATCCTTTTCTCATCAGGAATCCATTTTTTAATCAAAATGGCTAAAAGTTTATCTTTATCTATATAATAATGGATATTTAGATCTATTAATGAAATTTCTATGCCATTGAAGAATAGAATCAGTGGTATTGTCAATAATAGACAAAAAGTTACTTTCTTAACATTATGACTATTAATGCCATTTTAAAAAAATAATTGCTTGATTGAACTTTCATTTAAAATGCACTAAAAAATTGAATTGAATTATGTAAACAATATAATTCATTATATTTGGTTAGAATATGGTAATACCAACAAGACCAAAATTTAACTCTTATTTCGAATTCACTGATCCACTTGTAATCAGACTCTCTTTTGTACATTTTCATGTTTTAAAAAAAAAATTAAAACATATGTATTTTTTAATTTATTTCTTATATTTATTTCTTATATTATTACTTTAACTTATTAAATTATGAGAATAAATACTATGGTTCTTGGCGTTTCTACACTTGAAAAAAAACATGGGTGCATTGATCAAATCATTGGTCTGGTACTAGATGTAGCTTTTCACCCAAGAAAAATGCCAAATATTTACAACGCTTTGATAGTAAAGGGCCGAGATACTGTGGGTCAAACAAATACTATGACATGTAAAGTACATCACTTATTAGGATATAATTGAGTGATAGTTGTCTCTATGAGTGCTACAGATGGTCTAATGAGGGGAATGGAAGTGATTGACATTGGAGATCCTCTACGTGTTCCAGTTGTAATGCAACTCTCGAACGTTTTTTCAACATACTGGGAGAGCCTATTGATAATTTTGTCCCGGTAGAGACTCGAACAACATCTCCTATTCATAGATCTACACCTACCTTTATACAGTTAGATAGTAAATTATCTATTTTTAAACTGGAATTAACATTGTAGATATTTTAGCTCCTTATCACCGTTGAGGAAAAATCGGGTTATTCGGGGGAGTGGGAGTGGGTAAAACAGTACTCATTATGGAATTGATCAATAATATTGATAAAGATAATGGGGGTGTATCTATATTTGGAGGAGTGGGTGAATGTACTTGTCAAGTAAATTATCTTTACATGGAAATGAATGAATCTGGAGTCATTCATGAAAAAAATATTGCAGAATCCAAGGTGGCTCTAGTCTACGGTCAGATGAAAGAACCACCAGGAGATCGTATGAGAGTTGGTTTGACTGCCCTAACTATGGAGCAATATTTCCACGATACTAATGAATAGGACATACTTCTATTTATTTCTAATATATTCCATTTTGTCCAAGTAGGATCTGAGTTATCCGCCTAATTGGGTAGAATGCCTTCTGTTATGGGTTATCAACCCACTCTTATCACTGAAATGGGTTTGTTACAAGAGAGAATTACTTATTCTAGGTAAGGGTCCATAATGTCTATTCAATCCATTTATGTACCTGCAGATGATTTGACCAACCCTACTCGTACCACAACATTTTCACATTTAGATGCAACTATTGTACTATCCAGACGATTATCTACAAAAGGTATCTATCTAGCAGTCAACCCTTTGGATTCAATTTCAACTATGATCCAACCTAGGATTGTTGTTGAAGAAAATTATGAAACTTCGCAAAGAGTCAAGAAAACATTACAAAATTACAAAGAACATCAGGACATTATATCTATTCTTGGGTTAGATGAATTATCCGAAGAAGATCGTTTAACTGTATCTAGAGCACGAAAAATTGAACATTTCTTATCACAACCCTTTTTTGAAGCAGAATTATTTATTGGTTCCCCAAGAAAATATGTTGGTTTAACATAAACTATTAGAGGGTTTAAATTGATACTTTCCAAAGAATTATATAGTCTTCCTGAACAAGCCTTTTATTTAGTGGGTAACATAGATGAAGCTATAATGAAGGTTATAAAATAAAACGAAATGGAGACAAAATTGAATCAATGATAACCTTACATCATTGTGTACTGACTCATAATCTAAGATTTTGGGATTCAGAAGTGAAAGAAATCATTTTATCTACCAATAGTGGGAAAATTGGCATATTACCAAACCATTCCCCTATTGCCATAGCTGTAGATATAGGAATTTTGAGAAAACGAATTAATGACCAATGGTTAAATATGGATCTTATGGGTGGTTTTTCTAGAATAGGAAAATAATGATATTACTATTTTACTAAATAATACAAATAAGAGTAGCTATACTGACCCACAAGAAGCTTAGATTACTCTTGAAATAGCAGAAGATAAATTGAAGAAAACTGAAGGGAAAGGACAAATTATCAAGGAAAATCTGTCTCTAAGACGATTGAGGATATGAGTTGAGGCTATAATGTAATTTATCATAACTAAACTAGTGGATTCGTCCGAAAAATCAAGAAGGGTTGTTTATATACCCCTTAAATTTTTTTCTGATTGAATTGAAAATCAAAAATCATAATAAAGAATAAAAAATATATGACATAGATTCTATTCTAAATGATATAACAAAAAAATTCATTAAATTCTTATTTCTATACCAGATTTCTATACAAGATTTTTATTTCTATTCTATTTCTCTATAGAAATAAGAAGTGATGTCTTCTATTAGATTTGAACCAATTACTCCCACCTTATAAAAGCATTACTCTAACCACTAAGTTAAGTTGGTAATGTATCATCAACCCATACCCATCATAGATTATAAATCGAATAAATATTGTCTATAATCAATACATAATGTTCAGAACCATTATATTGAAGATAAATCTTAACATTTTATATACGAGTAGTCTATGATATTAATACATATACATCATGTGCCATGAACCAGATTCGAACTGGTGACACGAGGATTTTCAATCCTCTACTCTACCAACTGACCTATCTCAACTTTTCTAGATAGGTTTTGTCTTTGTCAATGAAAAGTATCGATCATTTATTATAAAGAATAATTTTATCCCATGTTTTTAGATTAAAAAATGGAGTGATATGAAGTCAAAATCCATTTGAAAAAACTTGTTTTCAAAAAATTGAATCTATTTTAGAAAGAGAATTAGAGAATGAATGACTAAATAAATAATTTTGGATGAATCTATAACGAAGAAATAATAAAACTAATAAATCGTTAGTTAGAGAATCAAATTCAACGGGATTGTTGTGGGGATAGAGGGACAAGAACCCTCCAGATTTCTAAAATCAACAGATTTTCCTCCTACTATAAATTTCATTTTTATCGATATTCTATATTCTATGTAGAATGAGACTCTAACTTTATTCTTTTATGAAGAATCAATCAATTTGAGGCTATGGATTATTGAATTATTGGAATCAATGACAATTAAATTATTCTATATATTCTACATTTTAGTAGATTAGTAGAATTGATTCACTCGTTATTCATAAAAATAAATATTCAAGTCATCATTCAACATTTTTTTATATATATGATACCTATAGATTTATTTCTGTAGTTTCTTGAGTTTTGATAATGGAAGAATTTTTATTGATTCTACCAGCCAAAAACCTTCAACTATATTTTTTAGAACAACTTTCATTGAGTCTCTGTACCTGCCCTTTTTTTATTGTTGTTTTCTTGGGCAATCTCCCTTTTTTTCAGAAATTAGGATTTGGATATGGATTGTGTGTTTTTATTAATTCTGAGGTTTCTCTAATTTTGAAATTGATCACTTTGTAGGTTTCCATACCAAGGCTCAATCAAATTTATGTCAGTACCATCTACCAATTTCACCATATCCCCTTTTTTGAGATTTGAATCTCTGTAGAAAAAGTGAAGAAAATATGTCATGTTATCTTTTTCCTTTTTTATGTTGAAACGTATGAATTCTTTATTTTTATTTTTTATTTATTGTAATTACCAACCATTTTTGTTCCTCCTATTTTTTCATTTTCTAATAAAAAAACTCTAATAGTCGATTTTTTGTCTTATTCGCTTACCTTTATGAATAAAATCATATGTTTTTCATTTCTATGGATTGAATCTTTCATTTTTATTATTATTTTAGGTCAGTCTCTTTATGACTAATCAAATTGATAAATATTTTTTAGCAATGAATAAAAAAATATAAATATAAAATATAAATATAATATAATTAAGTTAAGTATAGTACAGTCTTTTATTTCAAGTATAAGAATGTAGAAATGCCAAATACATTTTGAAATTTTAATTATACATTTAGAATTATGTGATAGGAATGATAGTAAATTGTATTCTATTAAAAATTTATTCTATTATAATTTTTATAATTGATATTATGTAATCCCACTTAGCTGATAGGTTATATAATCACATTTTTAATGCGATGGTCATCGGTTTCATTCCAATAGACAGCTTATTATTTAAGATATGTATTTTTTTGCTCTGTAGTACAAAACATTCGTATCTATTTTATGAATTTATTTTAGTTCAATTTTAATTTCTATTAGGTTTCTTCTATAAATAATATTAAAAATGAAATATCAAAAAAGAATGAATAAATATAATATATATAAATCAATAATAATGAGTCTTTATGTCCTGTTACAGATGGCCTCGTTTCAAAACAATATGCAGTCTTAGGGCTTTACTGGGACTAACTAATAAAAGGCCTAGGTTTGGAAGTGATGTTAGAAACCAATCATGCCCTGGGAAAAAAATATCAGTATCATATTCATTTAGAAGAGAAACAAAAATTGCAGTTTCATTATTGTATTACCGAATGACAATTACTGACATACGTTCATATCGCGAGAAAAGTAAAAGGGTCCACGGGTCTAATTTTACAACAACTACATGAAATGGGTTTGGATAACATCATTTTTCCATAAGGTATGACTTTGATTATAACTAAATCCCTCCAATTGATAAACCATAAACATATTTTAGTTAATGAAAGTATTGTGGATATACCATGTTATCGTTGAAAACCCCAAGAAATGATTATGGTAAGGAACAAAAAAAAATTAAAAGTTCTAATTCAAAAGAATGTGGATTCATCCTCCCATGATGAATTTCCAAAACATTTGACTCTTCACCCATTCCGATATAAAGGATTCATCAATCAAATCAAAGATAGTCAATGGGTAGGTTTGAAAATATATGAATTTCTAGTCGTATAATATTATTCCTGTCAGACTTAAAAATAATGCAAAATATATACAAAAGGGTGGAGGATATTTCCCATTTTTTATTTTCACTGGTGTAATAATAAGAAATGGTAGGTAAATAGTTAGCCCAGTATTTTTTTAATCATATTTCCGGAATCTGTGGGTTTTTTCTTGATTCCTTGTCCATTCTTTCTATTTTTATCCCTTAGAAATTTGGAATTAGGTATAATATATCAAATATATATATAATATATCATATATAAACTGCCTTCTTTTTTTATACATTTTTTTGGTCAGTCAAATTGAATTAGGTGATGAGAGAGTCTGGAAAGAGAGAGATTTAAACCCTTAGTAAACAAAAGACTGCCTAGAAATTCCAATGCTACGCCTTTAACTACTCGGTTATCTTTCCAAAAAGAAAATAATAGTACTTAGAACCTAAGTTAATAGTGAGTGATTCATGATTGATATTATCAAATAAATATTTTTCCTTCAAGGGGATAGACTCAAATGTATTTTGGTAAACCATAAGATATTTTTTCCCTTATTCATCTATTTTAGAATAATAACACACAATAAACTGACTGAAATTTGAGTCATCATTTCATCTATCTATTTTTTTTTAGAACGAAGGGGTTGAGTCTTTAACTTTGAGAAAACCAGAATTAAGATAGATCCCCAAATAAAAATAAAACATTTCTATTGGATTGGATAAAAGAAAAATAATCAGATTCAAAAAAATTATTCTTATTTCTTGGAAAGAACGAATCAATTGAATAGGAGTAAGGTCATATCTATTTTTAAAATGTCTTTTTTATAATATTTCATACTGTAAAAATTCCTTTTTTGCAGGATAGTTTTCCTATGATAAGGAAATGATAATATATAATGGATGACTCCTCCTATTATGCCTCGATCGTAGATCAATGAAAATTTTATTGATAAAATCTTTTCAATTATAGCCAATATATTTTTAAGAATGAATTTGAAAACTTCAAGATAAAAGGAAGCATTTTCCTATTACAGATATGGTGTGATTTGATTCATTATTTTTTTTCTTTTTCCTGACTGGTCACTCATCAGTCTTATGATAAGGACTACATAGGATAGAGAAAATGAATAAATCTACGCTTTTAGAAGGTGAAGTTTGGAAATTGAATAATTACTTCTTTCATGTATAACTAGAAGTTAATGTAGCCTCAGATTATTTTATTTGCGATTCTTGTATTAAGAAAAAGGTTACATATTTATATATTGAGAAGAATAGGTTATTTCTGTATGACTGTATGATAGGTCAATATCCTATTCCAATCACCAATACAAATGGTAGCATAAGTAAAAATAAGTACTAAACATGTCATAATCAACAACACGAAATCTTTATTATAAATAATCCTTATCATGATTAGATACAGGAGGGGGGTTCACAAGAATGGTTGGGACAAAAAATATCCATCTCATTCGTACTTTATTTGGATACCAGTTTAATAATCGAAGAATGTTAAATTGATTCATTCCTAGAAATAAAAGGCCGTTGAGAACAAAGAATTTTTTGGACTTCATTTTTACATTTTTATCCATCTAGTACAAAAGAACTTGATCTTAAGAATCATAATAATGTTCCTTACAGGAGGGTTGGCTAGATATTTCTTGTAAAAAACTATCCCCGCTAAGTTTATAATGATCGTATTTTTTTCAATATTATTTTTGTGGATTCCCTGTAATTACTCATTATGAACATAAAGGGAGGAGCTGTAGGAGGTTAAAATATCATGTATAGTTTTGGAACGAATATTTTAATATCAAACAATGATCGTAACGGATGTTAGCACAATCCGAAGAAAATTATGCGGAAGATTTAAAAAATTATTATGAAGCTATGAGACTCGAAATTGATCTTTATGATCAATGTTATATACTCTATAACATAAGCCTTATTTATTCAAGTAACGGGGAACATATGAAAGATTTGGAATATTATTTTTGAGAACTTGAATGAAATCCATTTTTTTCCCAAGAATTTAATAATATGGTCGTCATCTGTCATTACGTGTGACTATCATAACTATAGAATAAAAAAATATACAATCATATCGTAAAAAAAAGACTAGATAAAAGTATTTCTACACTATATATAAGATCAATCGTCCGAAGCAATGATTTTTATCAGATGTAGAGATATAGGTAGTTAAAGAGACAAAACTGCATAGAAGTTGATAAATATGAAGACATAGTATAGATACTTTCTTCTATGGATAAAATGATCAAGAATTGATCATAATTGAAGGAAGCATTGTAAAGATCCATTTTTTTTATTTTTGTTTATCTAATATAATGAACATAACTACTAATTGATTAAAAAAATATGAAATGATATTTAGGAATCAACTTATGTAATAGAGTTGATCTACTAGTAAATCAAGGTATTAAGCAGTGGTGTAGAATCAGATCCCAAAGAGAGTCAGTATTTCTTCTTAATGAGGGAATGTATTTTTCAAGGATTCTATATATATATATATACTATACAATATAATATGAAAATATACATATACAATGTAATATGAAATTTGGATAGTTACCTTTCAAAAAATTTGAACAGTCAAAAAAGTATCTACTTTACATTCTTCTGATTCTAAAGGTGGGAGAAAAGATAAAACTATTCATCAAATAAAAATGAATGTTTGAAACTTATATGTATTGAATGAATATATTTTTTATAAACCAATAAAAACTATAGAATATAAAAGAATAAATCTCATTTTAGTTAGTTGAGATATGTTAGAAAAAGATACTAAGTCGTACGAGATAAAAATATCATGTACGGTTCTAAGGATATGAATGAACCCTATTCTAACTCGGGAGAACAAGCCATTTGATAGGGAGATTATGAAATTTTCGTGGCTTGGTTCAATCAAGCTACTGATTATTGGAAACAAGCTCTATCACTTACTCTGGGTCATTATATTAAGGTACATAATTAGTTGAAGATCACAAGACGCTTCGAATAAAAAAGAAATCTATTTTGATTTAAATGAAAATAGTTAGTTTGTTAGAATTTTTTATATTTATATCCGTTTTCCCCCTCCAATAAAATGGATACTTCTTCTAGCTAGTAAAATTCTAATAATTTTATTATATCTCTTCAAACAGAATTATTTTTTGGAATTTCATAGGAAGGTGGAGAGTACATAATCTATTATTTCATTTTCATAAATAAAAAAATAGACCTTCAGATGACTAATGGATAGGGGGTCAACCTTGAATAATGACTGATCACATTATTTGAAAACATAATGAAAGTCATATTATTACTTCTATACTATACTTCTAATAATATGTATAAATAAGTTCCATCTAGATTATAACTGCTAGATTGCACAAAAAACGTATTTGGCCAATCTTTATAAAGAATAGATGAAAAAATATGGTTCGTTGAGCGCATAATATCTATGTTATAATATAACCAAAAAAATAACCCGAATCAAAATCTTCCAGACATCTAGTGATGAATAAATTTCTTTAAAAAATATTCAATTTCTATAGAAAATAAAATATATCAAATATGGGAGGGGGAAATATAACTATTAAAATATATATCATATCTATTAGAGGTATACAATTTACTTTTCGCTGTTGATAGGTATCTTTTTTATGTGTTGTGTGGAATAATAGGAGGAATCAATGATTATTCGTTTTCCAGAACCATAAGTCAAAATTTTGGTAGATAAGGATCAGATAAAAACTTCTTTCGAGGAAGGGGAAAACACAGTCATTTCTCAAGAAAAATTTCTAATGTCCTATATACTACCCCTTGGATCTAGAACCTATATTCTGATGCTCGTGATTTCGATAGCCATACTGGTGATTTTGAGGAGACCTCTAGAAAAGTATTTATTGCCCATTTAGGTCATCTATCCATCATATGTTTTTGGCTGAGTGGCATGTATTTTCACGGTGCTTGTTTTTCCAATTATGAAAATGGCTAAGTTACCCTACTCACATTGGACCCAATGCTCAGGTGGTTTGGTCAATAGTGGACCAATAAATATTAAATGGAGATGTGGGAGGGGGGTTTTGAGGAATACAAATAACCTATGGTTTTTTCATATTTAGAGAGTCTCTGGAATCACTAGTGAATTACAACTCTATTGTACTGAAATTGGTGCATTAATCTTTACGGCGTTAATGATTTTTTCTGGTTGGTTCCATTATAAAAAATCTACTCCAAAATTGGCATGGTTCCAAAATGTATCATCTATGTTGAATCATCATTCAGTAGGCCTACTAGGACTTGGCTCTCTATAAACAAATAGATGGTACTCACAGTATGACAATTCTAAATTTACCTTCTATTTTTGTTCCCTTAGAGGGCCTAGTTTTTTTGTCAATTGCAATGGTTTCTTTATTTCTTCATGTTCAAAACAAAAATATTGTTTAGACTCCATGGTTTCAATATCATTCATCTTTTTGAATATCTAGTTTTAGACTTGGATTGAACAAATATTTAGTGTAATATGAAAATGAAATTCATTTGGTTTATTTTCTCTATTCTAATAAAATGATAAAAAAGTAGATCTCGTATGAATTGTTGATCAGAACTTATACGGATTGAACTTATAAAAGGTTCCTGAAAAAAAGTAATTTATTTTGGGCCTTGATCCTTTTTTCGGTTCATTAGGATTATTATTTTTTGGAACTTCCTGTTATCTTGGTAGGAATTTGATATATTTATTTCTGTATCAGAAAATAACATTTTTTCCACACGGGATCGTAATGTCATTCTATGGGATTGTGGGTCTATTTATTAGTTTCTATTGGTGGTGCGTAATATCATGGAATGTGGGTAGTGGTTAAGATCGATTCTATAGAAAAAAAAAAGGAATCGTGTGTTTTTTTTATTGTGTATTTTCTGGAAAAAAGTGTCGCATCTTATTTTGATTCCTTATGAATGATATTCAATCCATCCGAATTGAAGTGAAAGAAGGGCTTTTGACTCGTCGTACTCTTTTCCATTATATGGAATTGAGAGGTCAAGTGGGAATTCCCTTTTTTATTAGATATTGTTATTATTATTATTATTATTATTTTAATCTTATTATTGTTATTAAATGACTATAAATTGAAAATAATTAAAAATAATTTTATTAATTTTATTTTTTTAAAATTATTTCATAATCCATTTATCACTAAATATCTCATATATTATGTGTATATGCATATTTTTCCTTATATAAATTATATTTTATAAAATATATTATATATAAAATATATATCAATATAAATATAATTTTATGTAAATATACTATTTTTTATTATTTATAATTTTTTTATCAAAATTACCTTTTATCCGTGCTAGTAAAAAATAGCTGATATAGACCCCTATTTATCAGTGCTACTAAAAAAACACTGATAGAAGGGGTACCATTAATGCCATTAAAATATAAATGATAAAGGGAGTACCTTTTTTAGTGTTAAAAAAGTGCTAATATAGGGGTACTTTTAATAGCACTTTTTTAGCTATCCTAAAAACAACTTTTATTAGAAATTTTTTTGGTGATGATAAAGTTAACCCTTTCTCAGTGATTTTTTTAGCACTTTTGAAGGGAGTGGTTAATAAATCCATTTATGTGGTAATGGGAGAAGAACTGATGGTAGATGTAGGGAAATGGGAGCTGGTTGTGGTAGACCTGTGGTGGTTGTTTGGTTTGGCGGAGGTTTATTTTTCTATTTTTATACCACATGGTCATATGTAGCAGTGGGTTGAGAAATAAAAGAAGCTAGGGAGTAGAATATGGACCTATATATGGTTGTACTGTTCTGTTTTACTACCATGGGGTCATTTTTTGGTGGTTGTTCAAGAAATGGTAGAAGGAAGTGAGAGAGGAAGTAACAAAAGCTCTACTATTAGATTTGGCACCCAACGGTGGCACATGCAATGGTAGTAGGAATGAAATTACTGGATGTTGGATGGAGTAAAATGTGTCATGGTAGTGTAACCCCTCATGTTCTACCTCTATAATTTTGGAGTCCAACAATTGATTTAGTCTTGTAGTGGAACCCATATTCTGGTGGAAGATAATCTTCCAAGACGATGGCAGAATCACCTAGATTTAAAAAATAAAATAAAAATTAACATTAATAAAAAATTAAAACATTAATATATTAAAGAAATTAATATTTAAAACTAATTAAATTAATTATATCTATAAAATAGAAAGTGAAAAACTGAATTAATAAAAATGCTAAAACTATTGGAAATAAATAAATTAAAAAATATCATTACTAATAAGAAAAAAACATTAATTGAAACTAAATTTAAAATATAAATCATTTAATAATTTTTAAACTCAAATTATGAGATGAAATAAAAAATTATTCAAACTAGTTAAAATTATAATTGAAACAAAATTAATCATTAACCTCTAAATTAGATTTTAGAAATAAAATATTTCAAATTAAATTAATGTTTTCGTTAACTAATAAGAGTTAAAAATTTTATAATATTAACATAATTACTAAAAACCAAAATAGACTAGAAGAATTATAATCAATAATCTAAAATAAAAAAATAAATTAAAAATAAATAAATTAAATAAATATAGAAATAATAATTTGAATGAAATAATATAAAATTTAGCATAGAAATGAAAGATTAATAAATTATACAACAAAACACAACAGTGAAATTATATGAAAATTTAGACACAAATTATCAATTAAATAAATAATATAATAATTAAATGATGTGGAAAAAACACTAAATTAAAACACAAATCAAAATCACTTATACTTAATCTTTGTTTGTCCTTAATCACTTAATAATAAATTTCAATGTGATATAATAAATCTCAAAATTGAACAACTATAATTCCATAAAGAACTGATTAATGTAAAATTATTTTCCCCCATTAACCCATTTAATCATAAAGTATAAATATCATCTTAAAATTATGTGGTTTGAGTGTAATAATAATTACTATTATACAAAAATTATTTCTTTTGAAATAAAAAATTATTTAAATTAAACAAAAATTAACATTCATTTAAATTAGAATTCGAAACTTCTCTTTAACTCCTAGTGAGGAGATACATAATTATCACAAAAATAATTTCACACAACTAAAATGATGAGTAATAATTAAAAGGATGAAGAAATGAATCATCCAACATTTTTTTTATTAAAGTGGAAATAATGAAATAACGAAGGAAGGAAGCTCAACCCAGATTAGGATTTTAATTTCATATATCACATAAATCAATGTATTATATGTTTGATTTAATCAAAAAGTTTTAATTCAATGAAATTTATATAAAAATATCCAAATATATAAGAATAAACATATTATTTTTAGATGGAAGGAAATTATTTACTCAATTAAACTCATGGGGGTAATTAAGATGTAACCTTTTCAATGTGGCTTCATATCTTTCTAAATTATGTGAAAATTTAATGAACTGAAAGTGTATAGAGAAACATGAAAAAAATACCACAATTTAAATGTATTTTATGGGAATAAATTAACGAATAGATTATTCCAAATAAATTTTGACACCCCATCACTTGAAACCCAACATTCTCCACAATTTTTAATTCAAAGGTGGTGAAAAACAATTTTACTTTTAATGTTCAAAATAAATTTTCAATTTCAACAATTTAATGATTTGTTAAAGGGTCCCAATGATTTTCAGACAATTATTAGTTTTACATAATAAATATTTTAAAATAGATTCGAATTCAACATCATTAAGGCGTAGTGATATGAATTTTTCAATTATGTTCAAACAAGAGCATGTTAAGTATTGAGTAGATAGTGAATTAGGTGTCATTAATTTTAGTATTTTTTTTCAATTAGATTTTGAGTAGAATGGAAAAAGGAATTATAAACCCACAGAAAAGAAAAATAAAATCACATAATTGAAAATAGCATGTCTATTACTCCCATACACTTGATTTCATAGAGGGGATAGTTTGAAAAGCATGGTCAAACAGTTTTTAGCCGAAACATGACATCAAAATAGTAATTAAGAAGTCCAAAAAATTGGAGTTAAAAAAATCACTCCCCAATTAATGAAGGTTTTTATTTTGATTGGTGATCAAGTAAGAAGCTTCATTTTAATTGAGAGTAAAAGGAAACTCTGATCTTTTATAAAAACCGTAACAACAACCTTTTTTGAGAACAAATTACTTAGAAAACAATGATTATAAAATGTAAAAAATGAGATAAAAAGAAAAAGAAACAAAAATAATTTTATCTTAAAAATAAAAAAATGAAAATAAATAAACACTATCGGTTGATTACAATGAAGAAAAAAATTTAAAGTCTTCATTTTAGACATTAGATGAAAATTATATTTCAATAACGAAGATGGAAGACAACATAGTTGGTTTCCCTTCAAAATAATGTTTCATTCTCTAACCATTTAAAAAAATTGGTCAATTTTATTCATGAAACTTTTCAAATGCTCCTTTATTTAAAACTCAAAGAATAGTGAAATTTCCAAAACACTTATATTTACATTAACAAAGAAAGACAGTATGTCTGCATTTAAAGAGAATGGCCATATTTCCAACTTTGAATTATCTATTTTGAATGATAGTATCATTAAATACCTAGTCCCTTTCCTTATAAATAACATCATTATCATAAGACTCTATACTAATATAATCCAGGTCACTATGTTCTAGAAGCCTCTTATTTCCATCAGCCTTAAAATCAATGTTTAGAGACATTAACACCCAATATGACTTTTGATGAAACTCCACAGGTAAATTACAATATTTATAAAGTAACAGCCTGTATAGAGATATTTTTTTCTAAACATTACTTCAACTCATGCTTCGAAATTTATACTTTATCACAATATTTGGGATGGTATACAGTTCTAGTTCTATGAGAACTTCCATATTATTTTATCAAGGATTAAAATTTTTAATGTTTAAATGGGTTTCATTATAAGTAATGAAGCTAGAGGAACCGAAAACCCGGAATAGATGTTTTTTAATGAATTATATTACAATAATGGATTTATTGTTGGGTAGATATAATTCCTTATCCAATATGGATACATATCCTCTAGAAACTAAAATATATTCATTCCCATGATATGATGGTAACGTTCTCATAAAATCTAAACCCCAAACATCAAAAATCTCCACTACTATAATACCTTTCTAAGGTAGCTCCCATTTTCTCCCAACATTCCCTAGAATTTTGCTTCTACCACAGCCCACAAAAATACTCATAGAATCCTAGAATAGTGTAGTCTAGTAAAATCCATCATGAAGGGATTTTTAGGTTTTCATATCTCTAGCATGATTTTCTCCACAGGATAAGGAGAGAAAACTATCTAGAATACAAAACATTTATTGTTGTGGAATACACCTTCTCATAATCCCATCTGAAAATATCCTAAATAGATAGGGGTCATCATAAAAATTGTACTTAAGATTTGAAATTAACTTCTGTCTGTGGTTATTTGAAAAAACATTGTGAATAACAGTTGTTACCAAGAAGATAACAAAGTATATAAACCAGGAAGACTAGATAATAGCAATAGTGTGAAAATTATCATCAGTAATGGAATAATTGATCTATCCTAGATCATCACACTAGTTATTAGGAAACCTATAATGATGATATGATATTATACTCTCAACTCCCTATTTGTATCTAATTTCCATATAAAACACTTCTAACAAGATAATCTATATAATGAGTCTAGATCTGGATACCTTCTTTTATAAAAGATACTTTTTGGTAGAATGGTCTTTAAAGATTATAAATTTAGATCCTCAAAGGTAATAACTAAATTTCTATAGAGAAAAATCATAGCTAACAGCTATATTTTATTAGTGGTGTAATTCTTTTGTGTTTCCTCTAGAAATATGCTATAATATTAAACCGCATGAAATCTATTTTCTATCCTCCATCCTAATATAACTCTAACACCCATGTCACGTAAATCGCACATTATTTAAATGGGTATTTTACCATCAGGTGTAGTTTCTATGGTCATTGAAGAGAGTTTTTATTTATGTAAATTAAAGTATTCAAAAAAATTATTAAATAGAAAGGTTGAATCCATGACTAGAAAAGAACCCAACGGATTACTAATTTTTAAAAATTATTTTATAAACCACTCAAAAAATCCAAAAAACTAAAAAAATCATTTAACACACATAAAATCATCAGGAGGGTGAAATTTTGGAATAACTTAAATCTTGGAAGTATCAAATTATAATCCCATCGTGGACACTTTATGTCCCAACACAATACCTTCAATGAATATTAACTAGAATTTATCCCATTTTAGAACTAAGTTGGTCTCTAATAATCTCTCAGAAACCAATTCCAAATTTGTTAAAAATGACTAAAATGTGCTACAAAAAATAGAGAATTAATTATTCAATACCTCAGTGATCCTATCTATCATGTCTAAAAAGATATCCATCAGGCATATCTAAAAGGTAGTGGGTGAAACATATAATCTCAATAGAATCCACTGATAGAAAAATTTACTAAAAGGGGAATGCTAATGTAGTTTTCTCTTAATCCTATGTGGATATAGGAATCTAGTTGTTACTAGAATAGTCATCTAGAAAACAAAAAAACTCATTCCAAAAAATACTCTCAAGAATTAGATCTAATAAATGAATTAGAAAATTATCGTTCCTAGTGGATGAGTAGATATTTGGATAATCTATACAGACTCTCCATTTCGTTTTTTTCTCACATGAATTTGTTCATTTTTTTTTGGATGCTATCGTAAAACATCCTTTTTCACGACCACTTGTACTAGAATAACCCATGAAATATCAAAAATGGGATATATGATAATATCTTCCAGTACCTTAATTACTTCTTCTCTCCCAACTTCTTTCATATTTGGGTTTGGTTTCCATTAATATTTTAACTATTGGTTTGTGGAATGGTTCTATATGAATTTTATGCATGTTGAAAGAAGGGATTATCCCATTTCTATTAGCTATAGACCATCCAATTAATGATTTTAATTTATTAATAACACCCAACAATTTTTCTTCTTGATTTCATTTAATTTTAGAATAAATTATTATAGGTAATGTTAAATTATCACCTAGAAATAAATATTTCATGTGTTTTGATATATGTTTTAGCTCTAAAGTGGGTGCTTATTCACTTGATGGGAGACTGTTTGGCATGGTAGGACCAAGATATTAATCATGTTTCTTATAATAAGTTTGAAAAGTGGACTGATTTTGAATTTCATAACCAATTTTAAAATTTTCTTCACTACTGTCCAAAGTGTAAAAATCTCTTTCATAACCCCCAATCTCATATTTAACAATATTAATCAAATAAAAATCATCCATTTGTTTTATTAACTCTCTATCAACCAAATAAAAATTTTCAACAATTTTTTTAATAGAATAATCAACCTCTAGTTCTCCATGGAATTCTTTATATTTAGAAACAGAAGATTCATTCTTAGAAAGAGAAGAAACATAACTACAATCCTACTATGAATAATTTTCTAGACTCTCATTTTGAAAAAATTAACTATTTCGGAAAATATAATTTTAAAATTCAAAATTAATTTCTTCAACCAAAGGTTATTTTTTATATTCTTATAAATTTTATATTGTGTTTTCATCTCCTATAGAATCTTCTCTATAATAGTTTTCTGATAAAATTTGGTTCTCTAACATTTTTAAACCCATTGAATTCATATTATTTTCAGAAAATTTAAATGTTATTTAAACCTAATATACGTATATAATAGCACCACCCATGGCCAAGAAGGGTCTAAATTGAGTCCTGGGAACCTTCTAGTCACACTCCACATCTGACATTAGAATGTTAGATGGTAAAAATATATTTCCAACTCCAACCAGAAGATCATCTACCATTCCTATAGAATTTTTGATTGATTGGTCGACCAATTATAGGATAATAGTGGTCAGTTTATGGTAACCCAACCTCAACTATTGAAATAGTGAGAATCTAAGTAGGTTAGTAATGGAACATAAATCACACAGACAATTCAATTTTCTATTATTCCCTAATGTGTAGGGAATTAAAAACCTACCAAGGTACCTACGCATGGGAGGGATTTTCTTTTCCAAAACAATACTACACTCTTCAGTGTGGCTATATATTGAAAATTATTATATATATTTTTTTTTAAATAATGCATTTACTAGATTTTAGATACTATGGGATTAGAATCAAGGCTTGAATGAAAGGGATCTTCACTTGGAGTTTGGTCAGAAGCCCAAGGAAAGAAATAATTTTAGACATGTTTTTACTGATTGGTTTTAGATTTTCTAGGAAAGGGATGGGTGGGGCATAGTTCCTTAGAACAGATGGAATATCCAATATTTATTCAACAATTTTCTCTTTCCCTTTACAATTTTAAAATAAAAAAAAACAGATTTAATTTCAGTTGAAAAACTCATATTTTCATCGTTTAATAAAATATGGATTACATTTATATTTTATTAATTTATATTTATTAAATAATATGTTTGGTAGAAATTAGACTTTGATACGTTGAAACCCAAATCATATTTTTGAAAATATATAGTTTCAATCCCGAAAATAAATTTGTTTACTTAAATAATATTTTGAAATAAATTATATTTTGTTAAAAAATTACTAATAAATTATTATTATTAAATATAAATGGTAAGATAATGTTACTAAGTCAAATTGGATTGTTATATGGGTTAGGAAACAGTTATTTTAAAAAGAAATTATTTTTGAATAAATGATAATTTTTTATTTAAATGTATAAATTCACATATTTATCAAATTATTTTGATATAATAAATATAAAATTTTAACTAAAAATATTGAAATTATTTAATGGTGAATTTTTCATAATTTTCTGAGATAATGAAACTTTTGGGTAAAAATTAAATATGATATAAATATGCGGTATGTATTATTAAATCATAATGACCCGAACATGATTTAATATATTCTATAAAATGTATCCATGACCAAATATATATTTATCCTTTAAAATTAAGTGTTTCATGAAGTTATTTGATTAATTTTATGAACCCTTAATGATTCCAATAAATCCAATTTTATTATTTAAGGTTTTAAAATCAACTCATTATAAATATGACTCACTTACACATCACTAAGGGTATTATTTTAAAATATTTTGGTCAATATCTATATAAAATCATGAAATACACTCCTCTTTGGGAGAAATAATTGTAATAAAAATGATATGATTTCTAGATTGCATTAGTTTAACATATAGAGTCCAAAACCTATGTTTAGAAATTAATTATGAATTATCCTCACATTCTCTAAAAAATATCATATATCCTTCCATGAATATTCACTCACAACTCTTGGAGAATAATTTTACTCTTCCATTACCTCTATATTTCTATCCTATGGTACCTCTATGCTTCTAATAATCTCATCCCATACTTTAAGAAGCACCCTCGAACGGTATGGGACCATCACATTGGCCACTTTATTCTAGAACCATCTTTATATTATGTCTTCTAATTAATAATTTTTTAGGTTAGGACATGTTTTTACACATCCCACTTACTGTTCTTATTATTTCCAAGTGATTAGAGACTGATTTAACTACCTTTAATACCTTCCATGAATCTTTATGTACCCCCGTTACTCTTCCAAAATTGTCTGGCGATTTGTTCATGCCACACATTTTTTTTGTATTGAAAATCCAAACCCCATTTTCAATCAATGGAATTAACCTAGGAATAAATATCCCTAATTTATTGGGTTATTTCATGTATATAACCCAGACTACTTAACTATGGGATTAAATTTCATGAAATATAATCATCTGTTGAATGATATTTATGAAAAATTAAGTGTGTACATGAAATAAATGTGATGGTTGGACCCAGAATTATATATCCCTCTATTGAATTAGGTATTATTTTTATCTAATGATATTAAATATATAATGTACAATAGGTTATATTAAAAACACTATGTTATGATTTCATGGATGTAATCCTTGACTTATTCTTATATTGTGATGTTTTATATTGCTTCTACATTCCCATGTAACCTTAATGTTTTCATCTTATATCTTGCATTGATGTAAAATTTTATGATTCTCAACCCTCTTATATTATCTTGATATACATATTGAATCACATGTATTACTTTTTTCATTAAATGATTTAATTATTCCCTTATTGGTCTTTATATACCACCCCTTTATTATGTGGATCCCTTGATTATCCCATTACGTTTTAGAAGGTCAATGAACTTTAAGGGAATGTTATAGAGTTCTAATTTATGTAATTGTATTTTTATTTAAATTTATTATGATATGTACCTAATTACCCAAATACATGAGGCCTCTTGATATTCTAGTGTTGTATTAAATGTTTATTTATGTCATAATTTATAACATAAGGTGTTTTAAAATATGGTTCATTATAGGAAATCAATGTAATATTCTAAAAATGAGTATACAAGGAAATTAAATAATTTTTTACCTAATATATAGGTACATACATTACATGAAAAAAATCTCCTTTTCTCATATGTGGATTTTTGTTGGATGAAATTTAACCAGATGTACTAAATATCTATGCATTGTAAATACCCTGATAGGATTATAAATCACCCTTTTATATGATTCTACATGTCTCTAAAGCCTTCTTTGTCTTCCTCAATGTTCAGTTGGATACTAAGATCAACCATTTTACCAACAATATTCTATTCTAGAGATACAGGAGGAGGAGTATCCTCATCCTAATCCTTTATAGAATTAGGATATTTTTAGTGACATCATGATTAGTGTTATAGAGAAAGGGAAATATGGGTGCCTCCGAACTACTTCATGGAGATAAATATTTCCATAATCATCAACTTCATTGATTGATATCATCCTTAACAATTACTCCAATAAATTTTAATAGAATGATACTTCCTTTTGATATAATATTATTGCTTCTAACTCTTTAATTTACTTCTCTTCCACCATAGGATAGTCATATAAAGTGATATTAAGGGAGGTTATTTCCTGGACAAGCTATGTAAGAATAATTTTTTCCATTTATAAGGTTCTATAAATATCATTCTTAGACATGGAAGATATCCTTTTAATCCAATACCACTCAGATTTTGGATATTTAACATTAATTGGAATTAAAGGAAGAGGATATTCATTACACAAAAGAGTTGGGATAATGATAAATTTAATTTTCTTCCTAATAATCTAATGTGATGATTAAACCTTTGCTGAATCATTTTTTTCAAGGCCTCTTATCCTCTATTGGAGCTGATAAAACATGTTTTCCTTCTTTTTTTGTCTCCACCTAATGAATTGGTTCTTCTTTATCACTAGATGTTAAACACTGGTACCAACGTCACCAGGTTTTAGCTTGGATATAACCACATATAATCTTAATATAATATTAGATCTAACTAATAAAACCTCATTTTAAGGCAATGTAACTTTGATTCTTATATTATCTCTTTACATCATAATCCAGAACTGGCTTGCTACTATAGGGTGTTTTTTAAAACATATAATTAAGGGAGGGGGAAAGCATTTCTTCTAAACACAGTTGAACTGATAACCACATTTATCAGGTTAATATTCATTACAAATGACCATCATGTATAGTATATCTAAAAAATAAAATCTTTAATCAATATCAATTAATCATGGGGTGTTATTATTCTTGTAGAACTATAAATAGTAGTCCCAGTTGGATTTACATATGGTCTATATAAGAAATGTTCATTAAAAATTAGTTCTTAATATCTCACTCATTCAGAGTGCATTTCCAAACATTTGATATAAATATAATATTGAATTAAAACATCTAGGATCACTACTGAACTGATGAATTAATTGGTACCTATGTGAATCATTATTCATTCCTATAGTTCTTAGAAGGGGCCAATGACTTTGAATAGTTCCCTCCCCTTTGATACATTCCCCAAATGACAAATAACATAGCTAGTAAAAGTACCATTAAGTTAATTAGTCAATCATTTTCCATATTTGGATATATTATGAGGGTGGAAGCAATTAATTTTCCATTCTCCCTCACTAGGTGAAGTTTTGAAATCATGTATGTGGAAAATAAACCCGCAATCTGACCCACCCATCTAGTTTTCATGGAAACCAACCATCCTCAATTGTGAAATTATTCTCCTTAAAATATAAGACAGTAGGATTAGAGATTTCTATAGTTCTAATAAGTCAGGAATCCTCAAGGTCTCATGTTCTTTGACACTCATTTCTATCAACATGATAAATTTATCAGACTATATCCCAAAGAAAATGCAGACATTTGTGTGATCATCCTCCACCATAACATATTTATCTTGTCAAAACTGTTCTCAGAGAACCATTGGAGTTATATAAGTTTCATCCCATATATTAATCAGTGATAGGAATTCATAATACATATCCCATATAATCAAGGCTCCACTTAACTTATTTAAATCCCACATGATCACACAAACCTCATCCTAAACTAGGTTGATGGTTTTTGTTTTTGGGCCCCATGTACTAATTCTGATTGGGATAAGATCTTTTAACCAATAGGGGATGGTATGGGAAACACACTCAACTTCATATATACCGTTGTATTTATTCTCCACCATGAATTCATTTCATGTTTTCTTAACCTAAATTGGCAGTCCCAAACCCATATCGTGTTAGTTATGAATAATATAAATATACACAAGGGCTGAATTGTGTCCTTTGAAAAATCTTGGTCGAATCAAGCATTATCCCTCATTGTGCATTGTAAATTTAAACACTTTTATTTTATTTAAATGTATTATTAAGATTAAAAAAATTAAAGGACAAAAAAAATATATAGCGGTTCGACGTTTAAATATCTCCTAATCCACTCATGTAACACTCTTTGAGTGAGCTTCATGATATTCACTAAACAATTCCTCTTATAGTTATACCTCCACAACTGAGTGTAGGTTTTGGATGTTTACATTGAGAGAGGGTATTTTTTAGGGAGCCTCTAAATCCACAGATTTTGTGAGAAGATGACACTCCACCATGACTATGTATGAGTAACCGATACTCTATGAAAAAAATATTAGTTGATATTTTGAGAAACAAATTTATCTCATAGATAAGTAGAAACTAGAAGATAATGGAACTTCTCTATCATAGAATAAATTTCAATATGAGAGAATATCTTTTAATATATCCTAATTATATGTTTTATTTAAAGAAATACAACAATATAAATATTGTAGTAGAAGAAACAACATGATAGAAAGTTAAAGAAATATCAAAACATATACATCTCTATAGTTTACCTCTTCACAATAGCAGAAAAATCATTGAACATAAAAATAATAGAACTTTTTAAAAGATAAAAATCAATTAATTTAAAATCATAACATGATTTTATTCCAATATAATAAATCTATAAGAGTATCCTAATAAATAATTATCATTTAAAATTAAATGATAAGAGTAAATCACAACTTCCTTTATAAATAGTAACAATTCAATTCATGGAATACAAAACTATGAATTGTCCTTTAAACAAATTTAAAGTGATATTAACTCTGAGAGGATTATTTTTAGAAATCAGGGTAAATACATTAAATTAAAACCTATAGTTGGATGAGTAAAATGGAGTGTAGAATTAAAAATTACGGCTGAAAATGTATAATTGAATTAAAAATGTCAGGTTGATGAACTATATAGTAGTTCCTCAAAAGTAATGTTGATTCCAAAAGTATTGTTCCTTATCCATACTAGCACTACAACATAGGGTAGTTGATCCATATGTTCACTCCAAAAATAGGCCACAAAATAATGGTTCTTTACTGATAGTAGTGTTCATAGACCATATTTTCCACTTAAAACATATTATATAGATATTGTTTCCATAATTCTCAAAAAATTACCTTCAATAATTTAGATAAAATTTCAAACTTAGATAATATTAAGACAAGATAAATTTCTCATGAAATATATTCCTGATAACCCCAAAAAAATTTCATTGGCGAAAATAATAAGGGTATTTGTGAGCGTCAATATTTATGATAATTCAATGAATATTGTTGTAACAACACATACCCAACAATCTACCCCTTTTTTATCACAAAACTAATAAAAAATAAATGAAACATAAACAAAAATGGAATGATATTTTAATAAATACAACATATTTTATTCTCATTTACTATTATAAACATTAAGTAAATAAATAATATTATTAAAAAGGTATATTTCACAAACTAAAGATATATATATATATATATAATTCTTCAAATTTACAAATTTATCCCCATTTAATATCATATTAATAAGAATGTTGTGTTTATCCACATTTATTATAATTTTATATCATATTTATAATAATTTGTGTTTATCAATATTTATCCCCCTTTTGTGATATCAAAAAGAATGTATGATGAATGGAATATAACACAATTAATATTTAGCAAGATTGATAGTTATTTTTTTATGCTAAGACAAAAACTTTTCTTGAAAATTTAAGAGGTCTGGGAAGATACACCAGAAATAAATAATCATAATATAATGACGAAAATAATTTCATTAAAAAATTTCAATGATTATTCAAAACATTTGGATTAAAAAGGTTAAGAGGTGGGATAGGATGGGGGTGAAGGCTCTAGTTCCGGTCAGCAATTTGGTAAAAATGAATTATATAAAGTATGATGAATATCCTTGAGATCTACCATAAAAACATAAAAATTATTATTAAACAACATGTCCAACTATTTCATAGCAATCTTGTACTCCTTCCCCATTTTTAGATCCTTAACCAAATTGACTTTCAAAAACTCATTGATGGTGTCTCCTGACAATAAAAACTTCTACATCATCTCACCAAACAAATTTAATAAAATTTTAATAACCAGGTCATTAGATGTAAAAATTTCAATATGATCCTTTGGATTGTCCAACAGAGTGTAAAGTGGAATATAGGTACACTATACGTTTTGAATCTAATAATTTATTATAGAAAATATAGTTTTAATATATTCAAATATATTTATTAAATAAGGGGAATCTGGATGAATAGAATTAGAATCCCTTACATGAAATGAACTACTTCAGAATGATTGAAATTGACTTCTGAGATAGTACCTTAAATATCCAAAATAAGACATTAAAATTGAATCTTCTAAGAAATTCCGAATTTTTTCAACTATTTCAGTCCGAAAATAATTAAGATCTATTTTAGAAATTGAATTTTCTATCATAATTTTCTGTTTCTCATAGACAAATTCTGATTATTCTCTTAGATTAGTTGATCTTCTTAAATCATAAAATTAATTCTTTAAATGTTTAGTTACCCACAATATATAGTATATTTTTCTTCTTTCTGATTGAATTTGAAAACCAAATACTCAATATGAGAATTAAAATAATTATAATATTCATCTTATGGTTGTTTGGTGGTGTTTTATTCTTCAAAAAATAGATAGAACTATCCTTAAAGTGTTTCACAGGAAGGGTATTCCAAATTTTTATGATTTCTGTCTGGTCACCATTTACACAAATTTTATTCTCCATAGACTCTTTTTCTACATAAACAAACTAATTTTTAATCATATTATAAATTTATTGTTCCCACCTACTATATGTATTAAAAAATATTATCATTAGAAATTTATCTATAAGTCTCATTCTCATAGTAAATTCTAGTTGTTCTTTCTAAATTTGTAACTAAAACACCTATAAAAACTAGTTGTTCTAATTCTCTAACCATAGATTCATTTACCTAGACTAGTGGGTATCCTTTATTTCTATGCCTATGAATAGGGGAATTATTTTTGTTTTCTCTTGAGTGTTCTTCAAAATAATGAGGAACAAAAATTATAGTACATGAACTAGGTAAATATATTTTATGACATCTTCCAGTTTCCTAAAAAACCTCTTCTTTTCTAGATTCACCAATTTCAACATCACTAAACAACTCTGATCTAGAAAAATTATTTCTTCTATTATTCCACTAATAATGATCACCATATTCTTATTTATCATCATCACATACATGAATCATCATTCCCTTTAAAGTGATTCAAAAGAAACCAAATAATAAAAAGGTTCCAATGTAAATAATGGTACTATGGTGACATCTGACAGTTATGGGAACATCATAAATCTTATTCTTTTTATAGTGGCAATAAAAAAATCTATTCATATGAATAGAAATAAATTATAGCCTCTTTTGAAAATAGTGATGCATATAACATATAATATATCTATATAAATTCATATTAATTTAACTAAAAATAAAAAAAAATTATATATATGTTATGAAAAATAATTTTCTCCATCTCAGTTATTCTAGGAAATATAGATGATTGAATAAGGTTGTCTAGAACATTCTGGTCTACTTCAAGATATTTTACCAGCATGTCCCTCATGAGAGTGGATCCAAAAATAAAATATACAATATCTTTTCACTTATGTGAATAATTTCTATGTGACATAAGATTGAATTGAAAAATCCATTCATTATGATAATGAAAAATCTAATCTTTTCATTAAAATGAAATTGAAAACCCCTGATATTTTACCATGTAAGAGACTACATCCTCTTGGATGCTAAAACTATACAGGGTGTATTTAAGAAATTAGTTCTCTTTTCTTTCGAGAACATAATCAATTTTTTCACTATTGAAAATAAATTCAAAACCTAGAGAATCAATAACTTTCTAAAATAATAGATTCATCTAAAATAACAACTCAAAATCAAAAAACATTATTTAAAGGACTATTTTTTTAGATCTGGATGATCAATGGATCTTAGATTCACTCAAAAAACCTTCTTTTGTTCTCTTTTTCTTCACCATGACATAAAATATGAATGTTTGAGGTTTTGATTCTAGGGTTAGCAGATAAATTTAGAGCTCTAAAGGATAAAAGAGTGTGAGATTAATGGTTGAATAAATATGGGTCACTTTTGATATGTTTCTCAACAACATTTTGGATTCTTGAGACAAAATATTCATAATAATAATTAGGTATTTTTAATTTTTATAATTCCATTTTTCAAAAAGACTAAAAAATTAATGATTTAATAATAAAAATTATAAATATATAATTAAATATCCAAGTTGGAAAAATTATAAATTAAAACAATCAAAATTAATAAAATAATAAAAACACTATTTATGTTAAATTAAAATCAAAAATAAATTATTATAATATTTAATGAATACCAATTTTTTTAAATAAATATACCTAGATCCCCATTAATAAATTAAAAAAAGTTGTGGAAAGTGGCTTAATGAAAATATAACCAAACTGCTATTAAGAATTGATAAATTTTAAAGATATATTTTCATTGAGGACATAATCTATTAAAAATGATGCCATATATTCAAATTCTTATCCCTAGAGTAGATCATGTGAGTTTTTTATATATCTTAATTACACAAGTATTTTCATATAAAAATTTAAATATTTTTAAAATTTAGTCCAAAGTTCAGAAGACTATGTTTCATCCACAACAGTAGTGCACAATAACTACCTTTACAAATATATTCTTCCTCACATGTTGACAATGCAACTAAATATTGTTTCATACTTGATAATGAAACTAGGTAATTCCCTAAAATGTGAAAAGTTATGGAGGTACTCTTTCTATCTAAACTAAACACCAAAAAACTAGAATATGAGTATGAAATTAAATTAAAATCATGTGTTTTAAAAAAAGTAAAGTTATAAAAATAGTTCCTTTTGAATGTCAAAAAAATTATCTTTATAGTTATAATAAAGGATTATTTTGGGTTTGACTAAAATATACACAAATATAGACATAAAACCTTATATTTGGTCCAATAGTAGTAGGTAATAGTAAATTTACCATTATACCTTCATATTATTTGGGGTCAACTAATATTCCAACTTCATCCAAATAATGATTAAATTTTTACACTTGGGAGTTGTACAAGAAATACTATTTCAAAGTCCAAAGTTTTTTAATAAATAAATAATATATTTTCTTTAATTAAGAATATTCCATTAATATTTTTTATATATTTGAAAAAAAGGAAATTAATTCTCCCACCATAATCATTTTGAATTTTTTATAAGTTTTGAAAATGTATTACCAATATTTTTATTAATATAACAAATGATAACATAATCTATAAAAGATTTTACTAATAAAATATAATAAAAATCAATTTATTAATGAGAGTAGGATCATAAAACACTAAATAAAAAAATTTAGTATAAAGGAACTTAATCATCCACAATAAGATCTTGTATCTTGACTAATATATAAATACCTTTTGTAAGTTTAGAAATAGAATTTTTTAGATGTGGTTTTTCAAATCCTAGAGGTAGGTCAACATAGACTTCCTCCACTAAATATCCATTTTTAAAAGTTGATTTTACATCCATTTGATATAATCTAATATTCATATAAGTTTCGTAAGATAAAAAAAAATTAATGGATTCTAATAGGGAAATATGATCAAAGGTTTCATCATAATATATCCTTTCTACTTGACATTATCCTTTATCTAATAATATTGATTTATTTACAATTATTATACCTTGGTCATCATTATTATCTATAATAACCTATTTGGTTCCTATTACTGTAGGATCTGATGGCTTATCTTTTAATTCCAAAACATTATTTGTTTTAAACTGGTTAAGTTATTCCGATATATATATTATTTAACTTTCATCTTCTAATTATTCTTCTATGGTTTGAGGTTCTAATTGAGATGAGAAGGTATATAGTTTAGTTTGGATTCCAATATTTCTCAAATCCCTAACTCCTATATCGAAATATATTATAGTATTTTCGAAATGATTATCCAAAAAGGTTCTTGGTTGTCTAGTTAGGATGCATTCAGGTTCACCGATTTCATGTTATTATGAACTATAAAAGATTTAATCAAATTCTAATTTATTTTTAAAGTAATCATTATTGGATTCAAATATTAATTTGTTTGTATAATTCATAAGATCGTCTATTTTATTTTTTATTTGATCACAAGGATCAATTTCATCAAACTTAACATGAACAAATACTCCAACTATCATTGACTTTTTATAATAAACATTGTATACTATAGAAGTACCAGAATATCATATAATGATTTATTCATTATCATTCAAATCAAATTTACAAAGGTTTTACTTAGTATAATTATATAAAACATAGATCAGAAAACATTAATGTATCTTACTTTAGGTTTTATTTATTCCATAACTCATATGGTATGTTTTTAATAACGTTACATAATAAACACTATTTATGATTTTGACAGCTGCATTGAAATAATCTACCTGAACATTTCTGGGAATATTGTACTCATTTAACATAGTTCTTTCAATTTCATGAATAATCCAATTTATTCTTTCTGAAATTCCATTTTTTGAGGTGTTCTTGGATAATAAAGGGTACTTTCAATACCCAAGACTAATAAAAAGAATTACATTATTTATTTTAAAACTCTCCCAGAGGATCACTTATCAATGAAATCGTTTTTATTTGTTTTTAATTATGAACAATTTTATAAAACCTTAAAAAATATATAAAACATCAACTTTTAATTTTTAGGAAACAAACCCAAGTAAATATAGGGAAATTAAAAAATAACAAAAGATCGTCCATCTAATATTTGTCCTCTTGATATTCAAAATAAATCCATTTTTAAAAGTTCTAGCATTTTTTATGTAGTAACCTTGTTAATAGATTTAAAGGATGGATTATCATGCATTCCTATTTGGAATCCATTATAAAATATATCTTTTTCAAACATAATACTAGGAAAATAAGAAACTAAATTTTTCAAAAATAATTAACATGGTGAAAATATAATACATTGTTCATGTCTATAATTCCAAATCTATGATATATTTTTCTCATAAGTTAAAATTTTTAATTTTTGTTCAAATAATAAATTAATATCCAAAGTATAAGCATTTTTAGTTTTGGTTGATTTAAAAATAATCATTTTATATTCAAAAAAGGAGAAATATTTTTTAGAAAAAACAACATATAAACTATGATAAAAAAATTTATAGCTAATTATGATATTATTCTTCAACCCTAGAACATATAGGACTTTGTTGATCAGAATGGATTTTTGTTCTCTAACAGATCTAACTCCAATTATTTTTCCTTTTCCATTATCATCAAAGGAAACCATTCCTCCAAATAAGTTTTTAGTGTAGTAAAATTATAAGAGTCTCCACTCCTATGTCTTGAATATCCACTATCTATATACCAAACCACATTTTTCTTCCTATGTCATTTTTCCTACAAAATAAATAAATAAAAGATTTCTTTTGTACACAAATGCTCTTGGGTCGAGCTATGTCAGAAAGAATGAAGTATGGTATTCAGATCTACCCAATTTTATCAAATTTTATAGCACTATCACCATACATATTTATATAAATAAAATAATTTTTCTTACACCTAATTTGGGGATTTTTAAAAAAAATTATAAGAAAAATGTTTTTTAATTCTATAATAAAAATAGGCGATTCAGGGCATGTTTTTATTCTTAAAACATAGTAAAAATAATTTATATATAATTTATATGTTCCTAATTTTATAAATACCATATATTTCTCCATTTTATAAACATTTTTAAAAAGTACCAGATTTAAATATTATTCTCTCTTTGTTAATAAACTAGGTTCAGTTTTGAAGGATTCTACTTTATCCTCTATGTCTCTAAATCAACATTCATGAATAATAAAGTTAGAAGTAGATTTGATAAATTTTAATTTTAATAATATCTTATCTTTTATAATGAAATATATTTCAATTAATAAAACATTATGAATAGTTTTTATCAATTTATTACTTTTCAATAATTATTAATACTTTTCCTCAATAATTGTGCAGTAGGGATTTAATTTTATGTTAAAACATCATTTAGAGTCAGAGGATGAATAATAAAAATTTTGTTACTCTCACCTCTCTTTACCAATAAAATACAAATATAATTTTACATTATTTGGATATTTTTCTAAATCATATTTGGAAGTGTTGATAGAGTCCTCCTAAACATCTATGTAGCCTTTATTGCTTTCTTACCTATGTGCTAAAAACTAGATTTCATCTAATACTTTACTTTTTATATTTATTTTCTCCACATTTAGTTGTTCAAAACTAGGTCTGATATTTTCCATTTCCATACATTAACATAATTTTAATTCATCAAGACCTCTACTATCATTCTTGTGATTTTTGAAAGACATTATGAGGCCCTTTTTATTCTTATAAAATTTACCAAATATTCTTCCAAGATGGAATAGTTCCACTCTAAAATCTAATCACTATGAATCATTTAATGATACAACGTCATCTCTTTATTTATTTTCAAATTTTTGATATGTAACCTTAAGGGCGATATTTTCTCTTTTAGTAATTTTATGATCTTCTACCTCTTCCTTCATTTCTCATTGATACATCATTCATGTGATAATAAAATCCTTCATTATAAATTTTTTTATAAGAGTGGTTTTCCTAATTTCAAAATATATTCCATTACATTTAGTGGGTAAAACTATTATAACATTTAAATAATGATCTAGTTGAGAATTTGGATCAAGAATGGTAGAAACACCATAGAAAATTTCATTAAATATTCAATTCATATGATTGATTCTCTCACAATCATATATTCTAAATTTATCAAATTTATTCTGTGCAATATTATATCTTAATTTATTGACATTTTTAGTTCCTTCATAAGAATATTCAATTATACACCATATGACATAGCCAATAGCGCATTATGATACATGACTAAATTCATTTTCACTAATTCCATATATAATTGCTTTCATGGATCTTTAATTAACATCATATTGAACATACTTTGTAGAATCCCACATATGTGGTTCTTTAGAAATTTCATATGGATTTATAATATTCATATAGACATTGAAACCATTATTCATTAAATATATAATCATTTTATCCTTCCATCATCAATAATTTTCCCCATTTAAGTGTGAGGCTCGGATCATGTACATTCGTTATTTGATTTATTCCATAGACATTTTTATTCATATATACTCTAAACTCATGATTACTATATATTATCAAAATTATTCAAAAATAACCCTTTGGATAAAGTTTTTGTGGTTGGAATAATATGGAGAGACAATGGAGGGGTGGGGTGGGGTGGGGTGAATTGTTTCCCCTTCAAAATATTAACATAATCAATATTTTTCATTCTTCATGTATTTTAAAGATTTGTAGTGTTCTTTTACTTTAACAAGTTATGTATTTTAAAATATATAATAATTAAAAAACAATTTTTATAGGGGTTTTAGGCATAAAGATCCCATATTTGAATCCACAAACACTCTCTAAGCGAGATTGGTGATTTTAAATATGTAGGATATCTTGTACACATACCTCTACAACTAATTGAAGGAAATTTAAACCTTAAATTGAGAATGGTTATTTTATATTGATGCACTAGATAAAGAATATATCATCATAAAATAACAATATTCCATTACTGGGTATGATAGGATGACACTCTATAAAAACAATATTGATTGATTTGTTGTGAAAACAAAAATCATCTCATAGTTGTAGTAGAAACAGATACATAACGGATATTATTCATTGTAAATAAAAAAATTCATCATGAAATAATAGTTTCAAATAGATCCAAGTTTAATATTGTCTTCAATGAAATAGAACAACCTGAATATTGTACCAGAAACACTAGTACTGCTATCAAATAGAAAAAGATAAAAACAAGTAGTTCTCTAATGTACATATATTTAGAAAGCAAGGAATAAATTGTGCATAAAAGTAAATACAATTTTTGTAAGATCCAAATCATGTAATTTAACAATAAAACATGATTTTATTCTGGTAAAACATATTCATAAAATCATTTTGATGAATCATGATCATTTGAAATTTAAATTCACAGAGTAAATCCTTAATTCCCTTATAAATAAGAATAATATAATCTATTTAATAAGAAACTTTTAATATGTCTTTAAATATCCATAAAATTATATTCATTATTTTGAGTTCATTTTTAGAAATCATGGTTAATATCTTGAGTTTAAACTCTACAATTAACTGAGTCATGTATAGGTAGACTTCAAATGTATGGTTAACATCAAAATTTTAGGTTGATGAACCAAAGTTAGTTCCTCAAATGTAGGATTTATTAAAAAATTATGTTTTTATACATATTTTTATCACAACTGTGTACCTGATTCAAATGTTCACTCCAAACATAGGGTATAAAAGTATAGTTTCTTACCAATTGTTGGGTTCAAAAACCATTTGATACACATAAAATGTAGGGTATGAATACTGTTTCAGAATAACAGAAAAACACATCCAGAATACATAGATAAAATTTTAACATGAAATAAATTTTTAATAAAATAAATTTATCATGAAATATATTTCTGAATAATAGTTAATGTAGTTCAAAGACCAACTGAGATTATAGATGCCTTTTTTCCACTTGATGACGGAGTTGTAGTTGTGAAAATACAACTCTATGATCATACATTCTCTATATAAAGAAAATGGTTCATATATCATCAAATGGAACTATAGAAACTCTATTTACTTGATGAACCTATTGGATAACGAAAAATTTCCATGAATCATAATATAAGTCATGTGAATCAATATTAATAGTTTTTTCTCTACTCTAGGAGACGTAATGAGGAGGTCATTCAGAAACCCAAAACTATAAATTGGCAGATTTTCTAACAGAGGATAGTATCAAAATCATAATCCCATAAAACCAGAAAATAATTTGTGTTTTACAATGATATAAAAGCCCTAACAAGGATAAATGAACTTAATGATCTATGTGCACCTCACAACTATCCCTTGAGAAAGCTTAATTTATTCTAAAGTATCCATCTATATATGAAATCAAAATACTTTGATTTTTTCCCAAATATGTGATTTTTCCTACTAAAATATGTGACTGTGAATAGTTATTGCGTGAATCTTACTTGGTTATGATAAGTGGATCACACAGTTTACACACACACACTCATCTTCTCTGAGAATAGCTTAAAACCAACCCTGTAAATGAATCATCCCTTAGAACACCACCGTAATCCATTTTTTTATTTTATTGAAAAATCCACCTTAGGGTATGTGGGAACCTACATAAAGGCCACAAAACACATTATAGAATTCAAATTAAAATATCAAATGAAACCATCAACACCATGCCATGAACCATCAATGTACACCCTGTTTCAAAATTCAAATTCTTCAACTAAAATCCATCAACATCGCCTCAATATATTCACAATGACACATCACCTATTTCAAATTTAAAAAAATACCATCATCACACGAGGAGCCTACCACATCTCGATGCGTACCCTGAAAAAAAGACAACCCTCATCCAAAGTGGTTCACTTAAAAATAGCATGTCGGAAACTATCATCGTCACCAACAACACGCATCCCATCATCAAATAACACCGTAACAGAAGAACACTCTCATAGACTAATTAAACTTGATGTCACCTCCTTGACCAAACACCTTCGATGCGGAAATAGGTTGTCATCATCTTCATCACCAAATCACGAGCATCACAATTTTGGAGTCGACATAATCAGTCGCTAAACCATTGAACACCAACAACAGAGGCCACAATCACGCCTCCTCATCTCAATCATAAAATAATATAAAAGAGACCACTGACAAAAAGAAACTAGAAGCAAGAAGGAAGACCCAATAATAGAACATGAAACTAGGGAAAACCCTAAAGAGGGATAGGAATGAGACTATGAAGAAGACTAGGTAAGAAACCATAAAAAGAACATTGAAGACAACAAACCAAATGGCCCAAAACATTGTCTACCCATCGCTCCAACTCCGACCTAGAGAGTAGTAGTGGAACCCTAGGTCAAAGAAGGTTTGGGCATCAAAGGATGACAGACCGACTCCTGTAGTGACTAGAAACCCAACATCCACCAAACCACAATACAAAAATCTCTAGGTTAACTCCATACCATCCCCAACCTAGAGAGGCACGAAGGATCATTATACTAGAGTAGGTTAGGGAAATGGAGGGCATCCAAATCACATACCTTCACTAGAAGAACCAGAGAACCATGAAGAAACGGTAGAAGGAAATAATGGAGAGGAAACCCAAGGGGAACTAATCACTTCAGAGTGGAGTTGAGAAGCGCAGCTGATGAGTGGAGCTGTTAGCAAATGGGAGAAGATGGACCCTAAAACCCTAGAGGAATAGAGAAGAAATCGTGGAGAACACTCTTCACAGAGAGCATAGAGAGTGCTTCTCCAGGAATATTCGAAACATACCTTAGATGTTCTTATATTATACTATGAAAAATTATTTTTCACTATGTTCATAGAACAAAAAAATAATTAGTACACAAATAGAACATGGTGGAGAGCTCTAAATCACAAAAAACAAAAAGTAAGTGGGGGAATAAAATTTATAAGAGTGGACAAAAATACCTCTAAACCTTTGTTGAACACATGATGACTAAAAGGTCTCCAATTAGATCTTTAGAACCAACTACTTATCCTTAAAAATGAAACTAATTCCAAGTGGGCAGGATTTTTCATAAACCTGTGAATTAGAAATAATAATTGAAAAAATAGGGGAAACTAAGTTAAATTTTTTTTAATGTAATAATTCCTGATTTGAGCCTTAGATGATCACATAAGATTTCTAGTTTATGATTTTTCTACCAAGAAGATCACCAAGTTACAACTATAAGAACCCAGACCTTCCTTTTAGGTATGTTTTTCCTCTTCTGATCATTTTTGAGAAAAAGAGGAAAATATGGAAATTTTTGAAATACACACCATATACTTTGATGTCGTGCAAGGCCGTGTATTGGCCATGTCCGGGATATACACACGATGTATAGGGGCGATGTGGAGACCACTTAAAGAGGAGTATGGAAAAGTCCTAGTACACACTGTGTACTTCAAAAGTACACACCGTGTACTTTCTTTTTTTTCACTAACCGCACTGGGGTCGCGTCTAATCACCAGAAACATCTTCTTCTCCAGGTTCTTCAACCGAGAGCATCCCATACAGCTGCGAACCTCCTCCGAACCCTAGAGCCTCCGTCCGTTCTCCGATTCGACTGTCGTCAATTGCATTGGGATCATCTCGGTAAGCTCTCTCTTCTGCTTTAGCCTTGTCCCGTGATTTTCCCTCTTTCTCAAGATATCATGGGTTGAGTGTTTTTGATGTTTTCTCAGATCTTCGATGTTTTAATGTGATTCAATCTTTTTGGTTCAATTATATCAATCTCTTAGCGTCCAGGTAGGTGGTTTGTGCCTTTCTGTAGGAAGTATTTGAATATTTTGTGGAAATTTCACCAAAACCCTTGAATGGGGTTTTGCGTGTTTCCTATTTTGTCCATATTGTTTGCCTGCTTTGCTTGTATTCCTGAGTAGAGGTTGATGTTTTTAAATAGGGTAATTTTATTGTGCTTTGGATATTCTGTCCATGTATGTTTTTCCTGTTTATGACAGGTTGGTCTAGTTTTCCTGTAGGGTGCTTTTCCAGTTGCCATGCCTAGTTGTAGGATAGTGGAACTATTGTACTGTCATGATTTTATGCCTTATAATTCTAGCCAAGTAGTTCTTGATGTTTACTTGGGGTGATACGTGTGTTTTTCATGATTGTTTTACATAGGGCTGTGAGAACCTAGTGTAGTAGACCATAGGGAGAAAGGATGTAAGGGATTCTCCAGAGTGTCTTATTAACACGATATGAGACCACAAGGGGGAATTGATGATGAGTGCTTCCTCAGAGATTATGTATTTCCTCGATGTGGTCCACAAGGGGAATGAGACGTTGAGTGATTCCCCATAGAGCCTTTAGTACGATTCGAGACTATAGGGGAAATTGACGGTGAGTGCTTTCCAAGAGAGTCTATCTTTTAGCTGAACTATAGGGTTAAGACTGTGTGTGCTACCTAGAGGGTTGCTAGTACTTTTTGGTTGAACCATAGGGGTTAGGCTGTGAGAAATACCCAGAGGGTTACCTGTTGTTTTACGTGCTGGAGTGGCTAGTTACTTGTTTGTAACTTATATGCTAGAACGTTGGATTGTTTACTACTGAGTTCTTTCTTGGTTACTGCTTTTGTACTTTTAGCTACCATATATTCACTAACTGTTAGGCACAGATCTTAGGGTGGTTGCCTACTGGGATTTTGTCTCACATCCTATTTGTGCCATGCTTTTGCGCCCAAGCATATTATGTTGTTATAGGTTTAGACAAGGGAAAGTGCCCTTCGACTTTAGGTACCTGACTTTCTGTAGAGCTAGAGAGCATGGGACCAAGCTATGGCTTGCGATGATGAGGAGTCTATCTGTTTTCTTTTGTACTTAGTTTTAGTACTTTTGTATTTAGCATTGTGACTTGTTTGGCTGCATTCCTATAATTATGTATCATGTATTATTCATATATGTTCTCCATTTGTTTACACCTTTAGTCTTCTATTGTTACTCTTGATTGGATGTTTACTACTTCCGCTGTTGTCTATTTGTTTCTCTTCCGCTGTGTACTCTGCCAATGAGGGCATAGTTTCCCCACTATCACACCCAAGGCCCTCACTGCTATTCGGCAGCCTCTGGCATGTGGGGAAATGCGCTTGAGGCCATGTGACCAACCGGGTACGGGGTGCCCCTGGGTGGCTTCCGGAACCGGGATGTTACAAAGTGGTATCAAAGGGGTTCTTTTTTCTTGACTTACTGTTTGGAGACTTTATCCAAGGATAGGAAAGATAAGGTACTTGGTAATAAACTATGCCCGAGAGTAGCTAACCTGTGTACAGGGAAAAGTCATACTACCTTGCTTATTGCAGTTTTCTGGTTATGCCATGTTATAGTTGATTTGATCTCACCTAGAGTGATTCCCATGCTTTGTGTTGTTACAGTTTTTGTTCTTGAGGTTCTATTTCTGTTGCAGCCCGATGAGATGAGGGTATACCATCTCATGCATCATATAGGCACTTGTTAGAAATCACATGTCATGCATTCTTGTCATTCCATCTAGGATGCATTAGCGATTTCATGTTGTTGTGATAGGTGTGGTGTAGATTATGCATGTTTTTGTAATAGATGCTTTGATAAAAATTTCTGCTGTTTGATAGAGAATTTTGTTGTAGATTAACTTGCTTAAATGGATGCCAAACCTTGTTTCATGAGGTGTTATGGGCCCTCATATATTCAAGTTTTGTGGATCATTGACTTGTTTTCCTTGTATCTAACTTGTATAAGATGTCAAGCTCTGATTCGTGGGGAGTATGGGCCCTCACGGATCAGAATTTGTCACCTTAAATTTGGTTTTTCTATGTTTTCTAGGCTTCAGAGCAGTTTTTGAGCTACTTCCCGAAAAAACCCAGAATACACAGCGTGTACTTTATTAATACATGTCGTGTAGTTTTAAAACCATGTTACTGACTACATGGGAAGAAACACGGGGTAGTGAAAATATCTTCATGCACACGCAGTGTATGGTGTGTAAACACCGTATAGTATAGACCGTGTGTCTACCCGTGTGGCTAACGACACTGATAGATGAAATCTCCACTTTACAAGTCGTGTCTCTTTTTCACACGTCGTTCCATGTAACCTATGTACCCTGCCATGTCACTCACAACACGGGTCGGGGAAAAATATTCATGTACACGCTGTGCTTGTTCAGAACACGCCTTGTAGTCTCAGCCGTGTAGCCGGCCATATAACTAACAACATGGGTCACTGAAACCTTTTCTAATACACGTTGTGTCCTTAGAGAATATGCCGTGTAGTATCAGTTTAAGAAGACCATGCAAGTTAGCCGTTTAAGGAGACTCAATCGGGGGAATATAGTTTAAGTACACGACGTGTAGTTTATACACACACACTGTGTAGTCATGCAAGAAAAACTCGAATGTTTCCTTCTCATGTTCTCCCTCATGTACTCTTGTGTCCTAAATCTTGATAATCCTGATCTGAGTTAAGTTTTTGATCTTTTAGAGCTATGTCACCGAGACATCCTCCGATTATACGCCAATTCAAACAGTGTGATCAGACGGCAGATATGGATGATCAGGGACTTCCTGCAGATCCTTCTGTTGTGCCAGCTTTGGCACCAGCAGTGATACCAGTTACAGGCATCAATGTACAGTTTAGGGAAGGATTTATGATGATGATGCAGACCTTCTAGGGATCAACACCTCCTGCCTCGACAATGGAAGACTTGATGTGGGTTTTCCAGCAGCATCATCCTCTCACTTTCCCAGGGGAAGGAGGACCACAGGCTGCAGAGTCATGGCTAGAAGCCATGCTGACTATCTTTGAACATCTGGAGATGCCTCCAGAGAGTCTGGAAAAGCTTTCTACCTATATTCTACGAGACTCCACCAAGAGGTGGTGGGACGTGATCTCACAGGCGGGTCGTCAGCAGGTTATGTCTTGGGAGGAGTTTCAGCACGTCTTTTATGACTACTTCTACCTAGAGACTTTGAGGGCCAATCAAGCCTAGGAGTTCATGAGTCTAGAGAAGGGTACTCTTTCTATTATGGATTATTCCTCTCGTTTCACTGAGATCCAATGTTTCACACCCCTCCAGGGCGGAGATGGGTTGTTCTTAGCAAGGAAGTTTGAAGATGGTCTCAGATGGGAGATCCGCTCGCAGGTAAATATCTTCAAGTTGACTTCCATCGCTTCCATCATCAACCAGGCACTGATTGCGGAATGCAATTTGAGAGACTCTAGAGCTGAGGGCCAGGGCAGTTCAGCTTCTAGAGTTAGTATTCCACCAGATGACAACAGGAAACACCGTAGGGAGTCTATGCGCGGTTATCCGAGGAGGCGAGATACATCTTCAGGTAGCTTGGTGGTATGAAACCAGTGTGGAGGGGATGGTCATACAAGGCCACAGTGCCAGAGAGACCCAGTGGAGTGCTAATCCTATGGCAAGATGGGTCATCTTCAGTGTTTCTTCCAGGCTTTCTCACCAGTGGCTGGTGACGGGGGTTCATCCATGACTCCTCGTTCAGGAGCAGCACCACCAGTTTCAACCCAGTCGGGGAACTGGGGTTCTTTCGGCCATTCGGGATGAGGTGGAGGTTGATGTAATGGGGGACAATCACCAATATTCTAGTGTCAGTAAAAAGGATCAGCTTAGAGTGTTCAAGCAGGGTCATTGGGCCGCGGGGCAAGCCAGACATTGGCAGTGTAGCAGACCCATTAGAAGTAGGATCCCAGACCTTCTACAGTTTGAGTTACGATCTTAGTATCCTCAGTTTCATCTTCAACTCTTTTTGATACCGTTGCTACACATAGCTTTATCTATGTTGATGTTGTCGAGAGCCTTGGGCTCTGTATCTTTTCTTATGCCGATACTTTGACTCTAGGCACACCGTTGGGAATGAGGACTTCTAGCGTACGTCAGTGCAGAGAGTGCCCTCTCGAGGTTGCAGGGTATCGCTTCTTATGGGATCTCTATGTATTAGAGATGACTTGTTATGATGTAATTATAGGGATGGACTGGTTGGTTCCATTCCAGGAATTTGTCAACTGTTATCGTTGCAGGGTGAGTTTCATATCACCAGAGGGTGGATATTTTCTTCATAGAGGCAAGTGGGACGTTCTGGTGAGTTGACCAGGACTCGAGCATCATGGGCTTGGAGGAGTTACAGCCCAGATTTCTATTCTTTATCTGGATGACCAGGGGACTTCATATTTGGACTTTCCACCAGTGGTGGATCGTTTCAGATATGTCTTTCTAGAGGACTTTTTAGGTTTGCCTCCGGAGCATGAGGTATACTTCTCGATTGAGCTCGTGCCGGGAGTGGTACCTATGTACATTCCTCCTTATAGGATGGATACAACTGAGCTACAGGAGCTCAAGAAGTAGTTGGAGGAGTTGCAGGAAAATGGTTTCATCTGACCTAGTACTTCTCATTGGGGTTTTCTTGTCCTGTTTGCAAAGAAGGAAGACGGTACCCGTAGGCTTTGTGTGGATTATTGGAAGCTGAACCAGTTGACGGTCAAGAACCGGTATCCCTTTCCAAAGATTGATGATCTCTTCGATCAACTTCGAGGAGCCCGGGTGTTCTCGAAGATCTATTTTAGGTCCAGTTATCATCAGTTGCACATTAAACTATCAGATATAGCCCTGACAGCCTTCAGGAGCAGGTATTGTCTCTACGAGTATACAGCTATGTCGTTTGGTCTCACGAATGTGCCAGCAGTTTTCATGGCACTGATGAACCAAGTTTTCTATCCTTACATGGATTCCTTTGTCGTGGTCTTCATGAATAGTATCTTGCTGTACTCTCACACTCGAAATGACCATGTTACCCACCTTGAGATCATTTTGAGTACATTGAGAGAGAATCGGCTTTATGCTAAACTCTCGAAGTACCACTGTTGGATGGATCAGATTCACTTCATGGATCACATCATCTCAGAAGCAGGTGTATCGGTGGACCTAGATAATGTGAGAGGTGTAGTTTCCTAGGAGAAGCTAAATAACATATTTTAGGTGCGGATTTTTCTAGGGCTTGCTGGATACTACAGAAGCTTCATACATGACTTTTTTCACCTAACAGCAACATTGACAGGTCTGACCAAAAATGGGGAAAAGTTTTTATGGTTAGATTCTGTGATTCAACCTTTCTGGAGATGAAGGGGAGGTTGACCTCAGCACCGATACTAGTCATTCTAGAGCCAGGCAAGAGCTATACGGTTTACTGTGATGCTTCAGGTATTGGGCCAGGAGTTGTGCTTATGCAGGGAGATGGAGTCGTTACGTATGGGTCTCGGCAATTGAGGCCACATGAACGAAACTACCCGACGCACGATCTGGAGTTGGCAGCTATTGTCCATGCCTTATGCTGTTGGAGACAAAATCTTCTAGGATATCACTTTTTGGTTTTTACCAACCACAAGAGTATCAAATACATCTTCACGCAGTGGGACCTAAATCTAGGATAGCGCAAGTGGGTCGAGTATATTCAGTCGTTCGACTTTATGCTTGCCTATATGCCTGGGAAGGGCAATGCAGTTGCAGATGCGCTGAGTAGGAGAACATAGATATAGGCATTTCTGGAGGCCATCAGTGAGTGGTAGCTTATGGATCTATTATCTGAGATACATTTGAGGTGCACGATAGATAGGTACAGACTTACCTATCTTCTGTAGCTGTTACCTCTACGCTTCTTGATTGAGCACGAATGAGGCAGCTATCAGACTCAGAAGGCCTCATCCTGTGGGGGAGTGTGTCGGGAGAGGACACTCTTCATGGATGGGTAGTAGGAAAGGATGATATCTTGTATTTTTAAGGACGTTTATGGGTGCCAGCAGATATACACGAGGAGCTAATGTGGGATTTTCATTCCTCAGTTTGGGCAGTTCATCCTGGCGTCACCAAGATGTATCGAGATCTTCACCGTCAGTATTGGTGGCCGGGTATGAATAGGGATGTTGTTGGTTTCATCATGAGGTGTTATAATTATCATTAGGTAAAGGCGGAGCATCAGCAACCAGCAGTACTTCTACAGGAGTTACCCGTTCCTGAGTGGAAGTGGAACGATGTCGCGATGGAATTCGTGACCGGATTACCAAGGTCACCTCAAGGGAATGATTTTGTTTGGTTTGTCAACAACAGGCTTATGAAGGTTTCTAACTTCCTACCGATCAAGGAGACCTTTAGTGTTGATGATATGGGACGGTTTTACACTTGAGATATTTTATGTCTGCATAGAGTTCCACACTCCATTGTTTCAGACAGAGATGCATGTTTTACTTCTCGGTTCTGGAAGGGACTTCAGAAGTCATTGGGTACATAGGTGCTTTTGTGTACAACATACCATCACCAGACAGATGGCCAGTCTGAGCGTACGATTCAAGTGCTTGAGGATATGCTCTGAGCTTGTATTATGGACTTTGGAGGTTCTTGAGATAAGCATATACCTCTTGTTGAGTTTTCCTACAACAATAGTTTTCAAGAAACTATTCATATGGCACCTTACGAGGCTTTGTATGGTAGGCCATGCCGATCAACTTTATGTTGGATGGAGGCAAAAGAGGAATCTTTGCTGGGACCTCATCTTGTTCAGGAGACCTTAGAGCAGATAGAGTTGATTCAGAAAAGGATGGCTACGGTACAGTCTCGAAGGAAGTCTTATGCTGATCAGCGGAGATGACCACTGGAGTTTGAGGTCGGGGATCAGGTTTTCATGCATGTCACACCGAGGTTGGGACACAAGAGGATTCGGAGACAGGGTAAGATTTCACCAAGGTACATCGGGCCGTTTGACCTGTTGGAGAGAGTAGGGACGGTATCCTATTGGCTGCAGTTACCTCAGAGGTACCGGGCCATGCACGATGTCTTCCACGTTTCTCAGCTCCGACGTTACTTTCTAGACCCGTCTCATGTCTTTCAACCTGAGTAGGTTGAGCTCGAAGCGGATGCGTATTTCTAAGAGCATCCTATTTGGATTGTCGATCGTGGTATAAACGTTCTATGTGGCCATTTTTTTCCTCTGGTACCGGTTCTATGGCAGCACAGGCGAGTACAGGACGAGACATGGGAGAGGGAGGCCGATGTGCGATTGTAGTGGCCGGAGCTGTTCAAGGATTCTTCTTCTATGCCTTGCTAGGGAAATTCCGGGATGAATTTCTTTAAGGGGAAAGTTTGTAAGAACTTAGACCTTCCTTTCAGGTATGTTTTTCCTTTTCTGGTCATTTTTGAGAAAAAGAGGAAATTTTGGAAATTTTCTAAATACACGTCGTGTACTTTATAAGTATACGCCGTGTACTTTAATTCCGCGCAAGGCCGTGTGCTGGACGTGTTCGGGATACACATAAGATGTGTAGGGGTGATGTGGAGGCCGCTTAAAGCGGAGTATAAAAAATTCCTAGTACACATCGTGTACTTCAAAAGTACACGCCATGTACTTTCTTTTTTTCACTGAACTCACTGGGGTCGCATCTAATCACTAGAAACATCTTCTTCTAAAGGTTATTCGACCTAGAGCATCTCGTACAGCCGCAAACCTCCTCCGAACCCTAGACCCTCCTTTCGATCTCCGATTTGACCGTCGTCGATTGTGTTGGGATCGCCTCGGTAAGCTCTCTATTCTGCTTTAGCCTTGTCCCATTATTTTCCTTCTTTCTTAAGATATCATGGGTTGAGCGTTTCGGACGTTTTCTTAGATATTTGGCGTTATAAGGAGATTCAATATTCATGGTTCAATTATATCAATCTCTTAGTGTCCAGGTAGGTGGTTTGTGCCTTTCCGTAGGAAGTCTTGGAATATTATGTGCAAATTTCACCAAAACCCTTAAACGGGGTTTTGCATGTTTCCTATTTTGTCCATATTGTTTTTTTGCTTTGCTTGTATGCCTGAGTAGAGGTTGAGGTTTGCGAATAGGGTAATTTTACTATTCTTTGGATGTTTTTACCATGCATGTTTTTTTGTTTATGACTAGTTGGTCTAGTTTTCCTGTAGGGCGCTTTTCCAGTTGCCATGCTAAGTTGTATGATAGTGGAACTGTTGTACTGTCATTCTATTATTCCTTAGAATGCTAGCCAAGTAGTTCTTGAGGTTTACATGGGTCGATACACACGCTTTTCATGCTTGTTTTACACAGGGCTGTGAGAACCTAGTGTAGTAGACCATAGGGAGAATGGAAGTAAGGGATTCTACAGAGGGTCTTATTAATAAGATATGAGACCATAGGGGTAATTGACAATGAGTGCTTACTTAGAGATTCTATAGTTCCTCGATGAGGGCCATAGGGGGAATGAGACATTGAGTGCTTCCCCAGAGAGCCTTTAGTATGATTCAAGACTATAGGGGAAATTGACGGTGAGTGATTTCCCAGAGAGTCTATCTTTTAGCTGAACCAGAGGGGTGAGACTGTGTGTTCTACCCAGAGGGTTTCTAGTACTTGTTGGTTGAACCATAGGATTTAGGCTGTGACAACTACCCAGAGGGTTACCTGTTGTTTTACTTGCTGGAGTGGCTGCTTACTTGTTTGTAACTTATATGCTAGCACTGTGGATTGTTTACTACTGAGTGCTTTCTTGGTTACTACTTTTTTACTTTTACCTGCCATATATTCACTGACTGTTAGGAACAGATCTTCAGGTGGTTGCCTACTGGGATTTTGTCTCACATCAGGTTTGGGCCATGCTTTTGGGCCCAAGCATATTATGTTGTTACAGGTTTAGACAAGGTCAAGTGCCCTTCAAATTCAGGTACCTGACTTTCTCTGGAGCTGGAGAGCATGGGACCAAGCATTGGCTTACGATGCTGAGGATTTTATCTGTTTTTTCTAATTTTGTTTAGTACTATTGTATTCAGAATTGTGACTTGTTTGGATTCTTTCTTAGACTTATGTATCATGCATTATTCATATATGTGCTCCATTTGTTTACGCCTTTAGTCTTCTGCTATTACTCTTGATTGGATCTTTACTACTTCCAATATTGTCTATTTGCTTCTCTTCTGCTATGTACTCTACCAATGAGGGAATAGTTTCCCCACTATCAAACCCAAGGCCCTCGCTGCTAGTCGGCAGCCTCTGGCATTTGGGGAAATGCACTTGGGGCCATGTGACCAACCGGGTATGGGGAACCAATGGGTGGCTTCTGGAACTGGGACGTTATAACCACACTATCAACAACAGGCTAAACTAGGTGAATGCCCTTGAGAATGAACATCATTGATATTATCCTACTAACTAGGGATCAATTCACTGATTTTCTGGACTAAGTAGATCTCCTAGCCAGGATACCTATTGATTATCTCCTTTATGAGTTGTTTATGAAAATATTCACATCCCATATTGAATCACAAGCTTGGAAACAATGAAATTTAACTTCATTCACCATTGAATTCATCTGTTAAGTACCCTAATATACTTTAGTATACCAAATTAGTGATCAGGCCAGGATACATGCTTCATTGAAAGACCTCTTTGGTGATCTTCAATTGATTATACACCCAGTATGATTCCTTGGTGCTACAACCCATTATGATTTATGAATATCTATACCATGCCTATAAATACACACATTCCTTTCCTTGAATGGGATAAATGTAGAAAAGAATGTTTCCCACTATCCATTTAATTCTTATGGGGATACCCAGAGGTTTTTTTAGAGATTGAGTAAATGATACTATGTAAATGGTAGTTGGACACCTATACAAGGTTACTGGTACCATAAAGATATCACTATGTTCCTGATTCCCCTCGCATGATATTTTCCACTTTCCATGGACAAGGAAAAATAAATGTTAATGGGAGAATTATTTTTGAACTAGAATAATTTCCATTTTACTTGGTGAATTGAATTATACATGGAGAATTTAGACTATATTATGTCAATTCGGCTTTTTCTAGGTAAATTTCTAGTCTATGAGGTGAATTTCTCTCTGAACTAGGAAAATTTCATGTGGTAAATATATCATTATCACTAACATTGATGGGAAGTCCTCTCATATTGGAATTCCTGGACCTCACTTTCCTGGAACGATCAAAATATATTATTTCATAACAATTTTTTGAGCAGTATTTATTGGTTTAAGATTCCCAAAGTGTCCTGATCCAAACCTATTCTAATTAATTTTAAAAGATATGGTTTGATGATGTGAATATGTGTGTATCCATTCAATCATAGATTCCCTTAATAAATGTTGGCTCCATGTAGGTGTCTAAAATAGGTGGACCATTAGGGAAATCATAATCATAGATTCCATTGATAATGGGGATCTATATTGGAAACACAAAAAATAATTTCATATCAGCTCAATGGTATATTCCCTATATATCCCATGAGTTGTACAGGAAACAGAATCCCTTATGGAGTAATCCCCTTGTGGGATTTCACCCACCTCCTGCCTCCATATTTTCTACCCCAATAAAACATATAAAAGGTTGGAATATATAAGGATAAAGACATCCTCCAAAACATGAGACACATGAGTCCCTTATAATTGATTTCATCAATCATGAATTATCAATGAGCTATAGAGAGAGAAAGAGTCTTGGAAAGCCTTATTGTCTAAGACTAATTCAGATCCTTGGGAGACATCATTGTGTAGGCCCCATTTAAATTCTTGGGAATCTTTAGTGTGTGATCCCCATTAAATATACTTAGAAAACTCAATATATATGGCATGATTAGAGAGTTTAGTAGTCTTAGTGTTTACATCCCTGTCAAATCTAATGGTGAACTCTCACACAATGTGTCAGGTCATTTATTATCTCTTATCTATCACCCTGAAAATGAATCACATGGGCTTAGAGAAATGTGATCATCATTCCATCAACACCATGGAAATGCATCCATTATAAGCCCATGTTTTGTGGGATACGAATTGACTATATATTCCCCTTCTCAAATGGTCAAATTTCTCATTGAGACATTAATTAAGAGATGCATTCATTATGAATCATCATAAGGATTCCCCATATGAAAAATTGATACTTAATTCTTTTTTGTAAAACCTTTTACAAAATAGATGTCCCTGATATTGGAAGTATATGGACTCTAATTACAATATTCGTAGGATATATAAGTAACCTCTCCAAGGATCTAGTCCCACAATCAATATAAAAATTTCCGCATATGTACCGTTCTATATGCTGAACTTTTTAATTTATGGCTCCTGCTTCAACCAAGATATATAGGACACCTCTTGAAGGTTTTACACCCACATTGTATGCCCCATAGTATCATCATCCAACACACTAACATTCACACGGTCATATTCCTCATGAATAATAACATGTATGTAATTAATACATGCATTGTTTAATTATTTATTAAACTCTTAATTACAATAGTTTAGTAGCTTGAAGGTCATCTAAACCCCATGAAATTTTTGGAACTAAAATTTATAAAAAAGAGTTTCTTATAAACAATACAAATTCATTTTTATAAGCTTTTTAAATGGAAGAGAATGATGATGAGACAATGATTTTTTATAGAACTGGATGAAGTTTGAGTAAAAATGAATAATTAGTGAGTAAAGTGATGGGGAATACAATTAAGATAGATGATCAGGGAATACTAATACTATCGATTTATAAAGATTTATTTTTAATAATAATTATATTTAATTTCCATCCTCAAAAAATATTGGTTGATCTCTCTCTCAATGATATAAATCATGAAAAAAGATGGTTCTTAAAGCACACCACATCTTAAAATCATCCAACAATGAAGTAGTGTGAAAGAAAATTCAAAAAAAAATCAATCTCACTGATTGAATCAAATGTTTTTGTATTAAAAATGAAAGGTGAATAATGTTTTTTTGTAAACTCAGAATCAATCTCGCTTATCACTTACGAAATTAATAGAAAAAAGAACATGAAGAATCTAAAAGAAAAAACCATAATAATATAAATCCCTTAAGCTAGATGGTTTACCCAAGATTCATATTCATAAATCAAAAAGAAACAACATCAATTATAGATCGATGAAAAGAAAAACAAAGGAGAAGTTTTCACCCTCTTGTAGTGATCATGATGAATCATATTGCTCCCATATTCCTCACTCTCCTCCTTGTTTGGAGCTTCTAAATGTACCAATCTCTTTCTCAGTCTCTCAAATCAAGAATCCGAATGTCCCAATATCTAAAGTCTCTATACAGCTCTCCAAAATTGAGAAAATACCCTCTGTCCTTTTTTTGTTTATCACCAAATTCCTTCATCAACATGAATTCACTAAGCACATAGCCTCATCTTCTGCAATCCTCCTCAATTTTACAAAACCTCTTCTTTCTGATTACAACCAATAGTTTCTAGCATTACCAGGGACGTATTCACTACTTTGTTCTCCACAACAAACAATAAAAATAACTAATACATTATTATAATTTTTATTCTTATAAAAAAATATTTATTATTATATTTATTATTATTATTATTATTATAAATATTATTTAATATAATTATAAATAAATTTATTATAATTTTACTATAATAAAAATGATTATATAATTATAAAATTAATTTTATTACCATTATTAATATTTGATTTATAAAAAAATTATTTTATTATGTCTAAATTATTTATTTAATATTTATAATTTATTTATAAGAGAATATAAAAAAATTTATATAAAACAATTAATTAATATATATTTTATAAATTATTATTATTATAAATATATATTATATTATTATGTATATTAATATGTATTAATTTATTTTTCATTATTTTATTCTTTATTAACTTTAATCATTTTTTCTTTATTATTATTTTAGTTATTATATTAATACTAATTAATTATTTTCTTAATATTTTTATTTATTTATTTTTCCTATTTTAACCCCACTATTGTGGGTTCTTATGGTTTCTCTTAGAATCCTCAGTGGGTATCCTCCTAAAAAGTGGATGGGAGGTGTAGTTATATTGGCTCCACTGGAAGTGAATATTGGTCTCAGGCTCTATGTGTGGAAAAATTTCTCGTAACTCTCTCTGTCTTGTACAGATATAGAACGATGGTGATCCAGCAGTGACATCACGGGAGATCGGTGGTATATCTTCATAACACATAGGGGAGGTCAGAGAGTCACTACTTCTCCCACATCTGGCACCACCTCAATTACTATGATTTGTGGTAATCAGTCCCAGCAGTACTTGGTCGGGATTCAATGGTGGGTTTTGATTTATATCCATTGTTGGTTTATTATTATTTTTATGTGTAGTGTGGTGATAAATTTCTTTAGCGGTGGTGAGGGTTAGTGAAATACTACAGATTTACCCTTTAATAGTAAGAAATAAGGGTTATAAAAGCATTATTTTCCTCAGTGTTCTAAAAGGGCCCCCTTTTATCAGCACTAAAGGAAGTGCTGATAAAAGTTAAAAAATGAATTTTTTCTAGTTTAGATTCGACCACCCTTATCAGAACTTGAATCTCCCCAACCCCACCCTATAACAATTCTATCCCCTCCCTTTAATAATGCTATAATATTCCCCCTTTAATAGCACAAGGAAGTCCTACTTCACTTGCATGCGCACACCCCTTTCGAGTTTCAAACCTGAAACATGCCCTTTGTGGATCCACACCTTTACCACTCTATATTGTTTAGTTCTATATTTTATGACATATATATTTATTTATATACATTTGGTTACTTTTATTATCCATATATCTTTATATATCTTTATTTATTTTTATATGCATATATAATATATGGGTTTTGTGTGTGTGTGTTTATAAATACATATACACACACACATATATTTATATATATGTTTATGACTATAAATATAATTATAAATATTTATATTTAATTACATATATTATATGTTAATATTTATATACATATATTATAACATATAGATAAATATATATATATGGTTTTCAATATACCCACAAAAATATATTTATATATATTTAAACATTATATATATATATATATTATTTCTATAGGTATATAATTATTCATAAATTTTTATTTTAAATAAAATTAACATTATTACTATTTATATATGGTTTATATATATAGAAAGATATTTTATATAGAAATATGTTTACCTATTAATATATAAAATTAATTTTTTTATGTGTGAATATATACAAATATGTATACATGTGTACATATTTAATTATAAATAAATATAAATTTTGAAAATTGATAAAATTTTAAAAACATAATATCCATATGAATTCAACCAATAATAATAAATTTAGTCTCTACTAAAAAATTACAAAGAGACCCCCTTAAACAGTGGTGAAATTCCATAAAATGTAAAAAAAATAGGATACTGCAACTAAAAACTCAGTTTCAGAGGCCTTAAGGGCATTTACTCCCTTTAAAAATGTGATAGAAGTTCCCCTAGCCCACTATGGCATATGCTTTTTTTGATATCTTTGATTTGATATTTGTTAGAGATCAAAAAACACCCAGATTAAATGTTACGACTCTTTGAGGTTTGAGTTATGTATTCGACATATTTTAGATATTTTATTATTATGTTTATTTATAAATATTCTAACTGTTTTTAAATCATTATAAATTGATAATAATTAGAATCTTTTTAATTAATTTTATTTTTAAATTTATTTTATAATCCATTTTTCACTGAATATCTCATTTATTATGTGTAAATTCATATTTATCCTTATATAAATCATATTTTATAAAATATTATATATATATATATCAATATAAATATATTTTTATGTTAATATATTATTTTTGATGATTCATAACTTTTTATGAAATTCACTCTTTATCAGCGCTAGTAAAAAAGTGTTGCTAAAGACCCCTCTTTATCAGTGCTACTAAAAAAGAATTAATAAAAAGGGTACCTATAACAATGTTGAAAATGAGTTGATAAAGGGGGTATCTTTATCAGTTATAAAAAAATGATTATATAAGGGTACTTTTAATAACACTTTTTTAGTGCTCTTAAAAACAACTTTTATCAGCCCCTTTTTAGTGATGATAAAGGTAACCCCCCCCCCCATTTTATCAATGCTTTTGTTTAGATCTCATAAAGTGGGGAGCTATGTAAATCCATTTATATGGTAATGGAAGTAGATCTGATGGTGGAAGTAAGAAAATGAGAGATGTTAGAGGTAGATCTGTGGTGGTGGTTTGGTTTGAAGTATGATTATTTCTCTATTTTTCTACCACAGGGTCGTATGTGGTAGTGGGTTGAGAAATAGAGGAAGGTAGGGGCGAAGAAAATGGACCTAGAAGTGGTTATGGTTCTCTATTTTACTACCAATGGGTCATTTTTTGGGGTTGTTCGAGAAATGGTAGAAGGCAGTGAGAGTGGCAGTAACAGAAGTTATACTACAAGATTTTTCACCCAACAGTGGCACATGCAATGGTAGTATGAGTGCAATCGTTGGATACCAGATGGATTCCAATGTGGAATGGTAGTGCACCCATGGTGTGCTACCTTGAGAATAGGGGAGTCCAATGATTTATCTAGTCTTGTAGTGGAACCCCTATTCTGGTGGTAGATAATCTCCGAAGTCATTAGTAGAATCACCTAGATTTAAAAAATAAAAATAAAATTAATGTTAATAACAAAATTAAAACATTAATATAGTAAAGAAATTTATATTTATAAAAAAATTAAACTAATTATATCAATAAAACACAATGTAAAAAATGAATTAATAAAAATTCTAAAATTAATGAAAATAAAAGAATTAAAAAATTCACATTACTAATAAGTAAACTTAAAAAATTAATTAAAACTACAATTAAAATAGAGGTCAATTAATAATTTTGAAACTCAAATTATGAGTTGAAAAAAAAATTATGCCAATTGGTTAAAATTATAATTGAAAACAAATTAATTACTAACATCTAAATTTGATTTCAAAAATAAAATATTTCAAATTAAATTAATGTTTTAGTTAATTAATAAAAGGTCAATTTTTTCTAATATTAACAAAATTACTAAAAACTACAATAGACCAGAAAATTTTTTAATCAATATTCTACAAGAAAAAAATAAATTAAATATAAATATACTAAATAAATATAGAAATAATAATTTGAATGTAATAATATAAAATTTATTATTTTAATGAATGATTAATAAATTTGACAAACAAAACAAAAAAGTGAAATTATCTACCAATTTAGATGAACATTATTAATTAAATAAATAATATTTTAATTAAATAATGTTAAAAAAAACTCAATTAATATTCACATCAAATTCCCTCGTACTTAATCATTTTTTTCCTTCATCAATTAATAATCTATTTCAATGGGAAATAGAAAAATATCAAAATTGAATAACTGTAATTCCAAAAAGAACTGATTAATGTAAAATTATTTTCTCCCATGAACCTATTTCATCATATAGTGCAAAAATCCACTTAAAATTAAGTGGGTTGAGTGTAAGAATAATTATTGTTATACAAAAATTATTTCTTTTGAAAAATATTATTTGAATTAAACAAACATTAACTTTCATTTAACTGATAATTCCATACTTCTCTTTAACTCATAGCGAGGAGACACATAATTATCACTCAAATAATTAGACACATATGAAATGATGAATTAGTTTAATAATTACAATGATGAATAAATAAATCATCCAATAGTTTTTGCTTAAAGTGGAAGGAATGAAATAACGATGGAAGGAAGCTCAACTTGGATTAAGATTTTCATTTCGTAGATCATGTAAATGAATGTTTTATAATTTTAATTCAATCAATAAGTTTTAATTAAATGATATTTCTATAACGTTTTCTAAAATATATGACCATGAAAACATGATTTCTAGAGGTAATTAAATGATTTAGTCAATTAAACTCATTGGGTAATTAAGATGTAACCTTTTCAAAGTGGCTTCATAGCTCTAAAAATTATGAAAGAAATTTACCCACTAAATGTGTATAAAAAACATGAAAAAAACAAAAACATTTAAAGGGATATTATGGGAATACATTAAACAATATATTATCCCAAATAATGTCTGAAACCCCATCACTTGAAACCCAACTTTCTCCACAAAGTTCAATTCAAAGGTTGAGAAAAACTATTTTACTTTTAAAGTTCAAAACAAATTTTAAATTTCCACAATTTAATGATTTTTTAAAAGGTCACAATGAATTTCAAATGATTATTAGTTTAATATAATAAATATTTTAAAATATATTCACATTCATTATCCTTAAGGAACAATGATATGGACTTTTCAATTAAGTTGAAATAGAAGCTTGTTCAATATTGAGTACAAAGTGAATTTGGTTTCCTTAATTTTAGAATTTTTTTCAATTATATTTTGAGTAGAATAGGATAAATAATTCTAAAAACATATAAAAGAAAAATAATATCACATAAATGAATAAATCTTGGCTATTACTCCCCTACACTTTATTTCATTGAGTGAATAGATTAAAAATTATTGTTAAAACAGTTTTCAACAGAAGCATGAAATCAAGATTATAATGATGAAGTATAGAAAATGGGAGTTAAAATAAAGAACTCCCCAATTAATGAATATATTTATTTTGATTGATGATCTAGTATGAATTTTTAGATGAATTTAGAGTAAAAGGGAACTCCGATCTTCTATAAACACCTCAATGAGATAAATAGTTATGTACTTGGTCGAGGCCTTAACCATTTTTAGATATTGTTTTGGATGAGGCCTTAATAATTTTTTATATGTCTTAACCAAGGCCTTAACAGTATGTTTTAGAATGTCCATAATTATTAATTCCCTCCATCTGAAGCTACTAATTGGTAATTCATGTGGTTATTCAAGTAGTAGAATACTCGTGGTTAAGAACCCTTATCTTTGTACAAATTCTGAACAAGTATTATTTCATCTAAAAATTTGTATCTGCAACCATGGTATGCTATGGATAATTTTTGTGTGATCACTGTCTATATTTAAGTGTAATTTCATGTATTTTTATTCAAGTGTATGCATATTTTCATAATACATTATATTTGTAGATTTTAATAAGTATAGAAATTTTTAAGAATTAGTTTCTTCTAAAAATGATTTTACTAACTCTTGGGTAATGATGAAGACATTTCATGAGAAAGGTATTTTATTTTTATGAAAATGATTTAAATGAGGTATTTTGGTTCAAATAACTATTTTAAAAAAAAATTCTTTATAAACCCATTACATTTTATTTTAAATGATCACCATACGTTTTAATTTCTTTTTTATAGGATTAGAAGATTTATCAATATTTTACTTTTCTATGTGGATGCAATGCACTAAAGTTCATTTTTATTAGTTTTATGATAATGTATTGATTGTATCTAATTCTCCAAAAACTAGATCGATAAATATTCTCTTTTATGTAATATGATGTGTAATTTCTCCATTTTAATTTCTAAAAAAAATTACATATCATATTTTAGCACCAGTTTTGGGAATCTGGGCCAGGGTCCATATTTTTTGTATTAAAGGAATAGTCTACTTAATTTTGGATAATTAGAATGAAACTACTAATTTATGTATGTTTCCATAAGAAAAATTCCTTCCTCAAACATTCATATGGAAGGCGATGTTTCACCAAATAACCTCTTGTCACTTCCAACTGAGCTAGTTGAGGCCATAATTGTAAAAACTTGTTTAGAAACATATCGAACATTCACAAACCTACTTTTATATAACAAATACCTTTATGATGTGTCAAACAAACCAAATGTCCTTTGATTCTACCATGGACCAAAACATGTCTATCACATTATGACATATGAAAAACATTCATATTATAGGAATAAATGAAAGTAATATAAAGGTATCTTACTGTGTTTCACCCAATCAAAGAATTATCTGGCTTTGGGAAAATTCCTTGAAGATGCAGAGGAGGGTGACCTCCATGCAGCATACCTGTTCTGTGTTATGAGCTTTAGAAAATATGGGGTCTTTTATGATATCTTACCTTTAAAAAAATATCTCGACAATTCTATATGGGATACATACACTTTGATATCTCCTTGTTCTACACCTTCAATGCATCTCTCTGGGGTCCCAATTTTTTCATGCGTGAGTTTGATCCTAGCTTCTCAAGGTGTATTTTGGATAAAAAGTTGGGGAACTTAAAAATACCTTGGGAATTGATTTGAGGTCATTAGCAGAAAATCCATGGTGGTGGACCTAGTGAAGGTGTAAATTAATTTTCTTTTGAAATTTTGTAAACTAATAATAATTATGATGTTTTTTGTAGGAAATCTTGGAGGATGTTAGAAGGTCTTTTTCTGGTGGGTTTGGGTGAGTATGTGAATTATAAGGGCACAATTCAATTTAAGGGGAGAATGAAATGCCCAAAACGTAATTATAACTGTATTAATAATAATTTATTTAATAATTTATTTATTATTATTATTCTTTTTTAATGAGAATTTTTGTGTTTTATATCAAATAGAATATGGACCAAGAGAAACATTTTATTCAAAGATCCACTAAATTATTACAATAATACACGAGATTACAACTATTTAGGAATACTCATTGCAAGACCCAGTAGAATAAACAAAAGACCACCAAGCATAATTTGAAGGTCGATGGTGTAGTTGACATCCCTTGGATCTTCAGTAAGAAAAAACATTATGACAAGTAGTATAGCAAGAATGTTAAGAGTCAAAGAAATGCAGATCACTATTCTCTTAAAACAAGAATCAATCATTGGTCTTTTAAAATTCTAAAAAGGGTATTTATACGACCTATTAGAAAAAAAAATGAATGTTGGATTTTATTGACCATTGGATCTTTGAAAACGTAAAATTAATTTAAAATAATACTTGCATTTAATAGAATTAATGAAAAGTAAATTGGATAATAATTTTTTTAAAGAGAATACAATAAATAAATAAAATATTATATGTCTAATATTAGGAATATATTTATATATTGGATTTAGGAATTTTCAAAAGTATGGTAATGATTAAATTATTTTATAATTTTGATAACAAAAATCATTTTACGTAATAATATATATGTGTGTGCATGTTAAATTTTAATAAAATTATTCAGATTGATTAGAATAAAGTTTTATAAAAATTTTATGAATTTAGTTTAATAACATTATTATTATATAAAATAACTATTTTAATAGAGAAATGAAAATATACATATATAAATGGTATAAAAATTACATTATATGTTGTTTTATAAGACTTTAATGATTTATAAATTATGAAAATTTTAATTCTATTCAGGTGGCATTAAAAAAATATAATTAGGTTGGTTTTTAAAATGATATGAAATACATACATATATATATATATATATTAGATTTGAATGATAAAGTTATTAAAATTGATACTTTATAATTTTTTGTTTTATAATTAAATATCCTTATATATATATAATTAATAATGTATTAATGTTTTGTTTTAAAATTATAATTTTTATAAAAAAAATAATGAATCAGATATGGGGTAAGGGGGTGTGTCGAACTAGGGATAAGGGGGAAGAGGAGCATCGTGTCCTAAATTCAACGTCATGTTGTAGGTGTTCGAGCAGCCACGAAAGGGTCATCCGGGGTGCTTCGATCAAAACCACTAAGCAGAATTCGAAGCACTATGATTGGAATCTTGATAGGGATGAACCGAGAATGGGCAGGGGACTCCGACTAAATCTGTGGTGATTCGAGCATCATCTTGTTAGTTTTTTTATAGTTAGGGTTCAATCCAGGTGGGTGACGATCCTGGATCTTCTTTATCCTAATGGGGTAGGATCATTTATTTCTTTTAGGTATTTGAACCTTTTTTTGTATCATTTGTGTTGTTTTTCGCATTAGATTGTCTTATCCTTGGATAATTGAATATCTCATGTTCTTCATTGACTTACTTCTTATCTTTTATACATCCTTCTCTAAATATGTTGTTTCTTTTGGACTGTGAATAGGATACCCTCTTAATTTGGTCCGCAGTTGTTGTCTAGGTTGATTGAAATCATTGTTTGTTGAATCCATGACTATAATGTTCCGGTTTTTTTATCTGCAAATGCCTATTTAAAAAGTTATTGTTCTAGTATTTTAATTTGGGATGGGGTTATTTTTTGTAGACATTTTTCTTGTGTTAGTCCTTGTTTATGCACTGGTGTTGTTAGACTATCAAAATATGTGTACCCCGTAAGCAGAACAATTTGGTATAAGTCATTATATAAACTATCAATTTGATGAATTTAAGGAGGAGATTCATTCTGCATCACTTCTATCCATATAATGAATTCTACATTTCATATTCACACCCTCACATATCTTTGGTGATAGAAATTGGAGCAATATCTTCTGCATCTCCTGCAAATAAATCAAGTAAGGGAAATTATGCTTCTAAGTTAATTTGTTTTGACTATTTTCATTATCATAAAATGCTTTCAAATATAGTTTTTCCATTTTGTGGTTATGTTCTTCGGAATCATTTTTAAGGGATATTTCGTGAACTTTTATTATTAATCATGATTTTTTAATTCATTTTTCAAAATCTTAATTCATCGATCAATTTGAGTTTGATTTTCAAACTGTATGCATATATATTCTCAATTATGCAAGGGGTCAATTTATTTTATCTAAATTATGTTCTGGAAATCTATTATAAAGAATATTGTTTTCCTTATCAGTGCAATATTGGTTATGTTGAAAGGAAAATTATTTTCTTCAAAAAAATTATATTTACTCTTAAGGATTATTATTTCTAAGTATAATATAAAACAAAAATCCCACTTATATTTATATATCTTACAATGTTTTAAGTTTTAATTTGATATCATATTAGTTATGTAAATGAATTTCCTCATTTATAGATTTTTTTTTCTAAAACATGTGTTTTTAATTCTACGATGATGATTGTTGTAAATTCAATGTCAATTATATATATACATTGAAATATTAAATTGCAACATGATTTGAATGAAAACATATGGGTTAAAAATATTTTCAATTCCATATGGATTTTTATATACGTGTGTATATGTATATGTGTGTGTTTATATATTTGAATATTATAGGAATTCATGTTCTTCCTAGAAGTTTTAAGTCGCGATTATGTTCATAATTAATTTTAAGTTAAAGATAGCTTCTTAATTAAGCATCTTAAATTAGACATTTTTCAAGTTTAATATTTATGTTATGGGATTAATTATAAGTTCTTATGAAACTGTTTGTTTTTATGTGTATCAAACTATGTTTTAACTCTTGTTAAGAATGAATTGTTTTATTTAACAATGTTATTATTAAATATGAATTTGTCCCGCAAATTAGACACTACTACAAAAATTGTCTTTATCAGTGCTCAAAATGGGCTTCATCAGCGCTAATAAAGCGCTATAAATCTCGGCGCTGATAAAGGGGGGTACCCTTTATCAGTGACTTTTTAGCGCTGATAAATGTAGCTTTTATCAGTGCTAAAAAAGTGTTGATAAATGAAACCTTTATCAATGCTAAACAGGCGCTGATAAAGGTGGAATTTATCAGCGCTAAAAGAGTGCTAATAAATTGATCCTTTATCGGCACTTCATTAGCGTGGATAAAGTTTTAATTTATCAGCGCTTTTTTAGCACTAATAAAATCTATATTTATCAGCGCTAAAAAAGCGCTGATAAATGCCTTGTCTACTGCTACAAAAAAAATCAGCTGCAGCACACCCGAACACCTACAAAAAAAATAAGCATCTCAATAAGCTAATTAAAGCAAGTATACCCTTACAAAATTAACTCATAAATCATAAGCTAATTAGACCAAGTATACCCATACAACAAGTATACCCGTACACCATTAACACATAATTCATAAGTTAATTAAGTATATAAATAATTCAATTCAGAATTCAGGGGGTTGGGGGCTATTCTAGGGTGTGGGGTGGCAGTCCAAGGGGGGTTAGGAAGTGTCCAGGGGGATGGGGGTGTTCGGGGGGGCTTTCCAGGGGGTGGGCTAGTGTCCAGGGTGTCAGGGGGGCTTTACAGGGGGTGGGGGTGTCCAGAGGGGTGGGGGTGTCCAGGGGGTTGGTTGGTGTCCAGGGGGTGGGGGTGGTCCAGGGGCTTGGTGGGGTTTACATGTACATGTCACAAAGGACCCGTGGATCGTTCTCCTAAAGGATCAACACAATCTGAATGGGTTTGGTCGGATTTCCGTAGATCAGTTGTTGTTTTCACTTAAAATTGTGTCCATTTTAAACAAAATAGAGACCCTTTGATTGATACTAACCACACCGTTCCTCGGATTGAGGTGGGGTTGACTCATACACATCACAAATGACACATGGATCGTTCTCCATAAGGATCAACACAATATGAATGCATTTGGTTGGATTTATGTAGGTCAGTTTTTGTTTTCACTTAAAATTGTTTCCATTTTAAACAAATTAGAGACCCTCTGAGTGATACCTGCCACACCATGCCTCAGATTGAGGCGGGGATGACTCTTACACGTCACAAAGGACCCATGGATAGTTCTCCTAAAGGATCAACACAATCCGAATGGGTTTGGTTGGATTTCTATAGGTTAGTTGTTATTTTCACTTTAAATTGTGTACATTTTAAACAAAATAGAGACCCTTTGAGTGGTGTTAGTCACACCGTGCCTCAAATTGATGCGGGGTTGACTCGTACACGTCACAAAGGACCCTTGGATCATTCTTATAAAAGATCATGGAAATCCTAATGCATTTGGTCAGATTTTCATAGGTCAGTTGTTGTTTTCACTTAAAATTGTGTCCATTTTAAACCAAAGAGAGACCCTTTGAGTGATAGTGGGCACACTGTGCCTCTTATTGAGGAAAGGTTGAATCATATATGTCAAAAAGGACCCGTGGATCATTCTTATAAAATATCAACACAATCCGAATGTGTTTGGTCAGATTTTCGTAGGTCAGTTGTTGTTTTAACTTAAAATTGTGTCCATTTTAAACCAAAGAGAGATCCTTCGAGTGCTATCGGACACACTGTGCCTTATATTAAGTCAAGGATGACTTTTACACATAAAAAAGGACCCTTTAATCGTTCTCCTAAATGATCAATACAATCCGAATGCATTTGGTTGAATTTCCGTAAGTTAGTTGTAGTTTTCACTTAAAATTGTATACATTTTAAACAAAATAGAGACCCTTTGAGTGGAACCGGCCACACCGTGCCTCGGATTGAGGCAAGGTTGACTTGTAAACATCACCAAGGACCCTTGGATAGTTCTTATAAAAGATCAAGGCAATCAGAATGCGTTTGTTTAGATTTTCATAGGTCAGTTGTTGTTTTCAATTAAAATTGTATCCATTTTAACCTAAAGAGAGACCTGTTGAGTGATAGCGGGCACACCGTGCCTTGGATTGAGGCAAAGTTGAATCTTACACATCATAAAGGACCTGTGGATCATTATCCTAAAGGATCAACATAATCCGAATGTGTTTGGTCAGATTTCCGTAGGTCAGTTGTTGTTTTCACTTAAAATTGTGTACATTTTAAACAAAATAGAGGCCCTATGAGTGGTACCAGCCACACCGTGCCTCGGATTGAGGGGAGGTTAACTTGTACACATCACCAAGGACCCTTGGATAGTTCTAATAAAAGATAAAGGAAATCCAAATGCGTTTGGTTGGATTTCCATAGGTCAGTTGTTGTTTTCACATAAAATTGTGTCCATTTTAAACCAAAGAGAGACTCTTTAAGTGCTACCGGCCACACCATGCCTCAGATTGAGGAGGGGTTGACTCGTACACATCACAAAAGACCTGTGGATCGTTATTATAAAAGTTAAACACAATCTGAATGCGTTTAGTCGGATTTATGTAGGTCAATCATTGTTTTCACTTAAAATTGTGTCCATTTTAAACCAAAGAGAGACCCATTGAGTGCCACAGACCACATCATGCCTCGGATTGAGGCAGGGATGACTCGTAAATGTCAAAAAGGACTAGTGGATGGTTCTCCTAAAGTATCAACACAATCCTAATGCATTTGGTCGAATTTCCGTACGTCAGTTTTTGTTTCCACTTAAAATTGTGTACATTTTAAACAAAATAGAGACCCTTTGACTGGTACCGGCAACACCGTGCCTCGGATTGAGGAAAAGTTTACTCGTACTTGTCACCAAGGACCCTTTTATCGTTCTTATAAAATATCAAGGCAATCCGAATGCGTTTTTTTGGATTTCCATTTGTCAGTTGTTATTTTCACTTAAAATTGTGTCCATTTTAAACCAAAGAGAGACTCTTTGAGTGATACCAGCCGAACCATACCTCGGATTGAGGCAGGGTTGACTTTTACATGTCACAATGGACCCGTGGGTCATTCTTATAAAAGATAAACACATTCCTAATGCATTTGGTTAGATTTACGTAGGTCAGTTGTTGTTTTCAATTAAAATTGTGTCCATTTTAAACCAAAGAGAGACCCTTTGAGTGCTACCAGCCACACCGTGCCTTAGATTGAGGCGGGGATGACTCGTACACATCATAAAGGACCCTCGAATCATTATCCTAATGGATCAACACAATCTGAATGCTTTTGGTCGGATTTCTATAGGTCAGTTGTTGTTTTCACTTAAAATTGTGTACATTTTAAACAAAATAGAGATCATTTGAGTGGTACCGGCCACACCATGCCTCGGATTGAGGTGTGGTCTACTCTTACACATCACCAAGGACCATTTTATTGTTATTATAAGAGATCAAGGTAATACAAATGCGATTGGTTGGATTTCTGTAGGTCAGTTGTTGTTTTCACTTAAAATTGTGTCCATTTTAAACCAAAGAGAGACCCTTTGAGTGATAACGGGAACACCGTTCCTCGGATTGAGGCGGGGTTGACTCTTACACATCAAAAATGACCTGTTTATATTTATTATAAAATATCAACACAATACTAATGCGTTTGTTCAGATTTCTATAGGTCAGTAGTTGTTTTCACTTAAAAGTGTGTCCATTTTAAACAAAATAGAGACCCTTTGAGTGGTATCGGCCACACCGTGTCTCATATTGAGGCGGGGATGACTCATACACATCAAAAAGGACCTTTAAATTGTTATAATAAATTATTAACACAATCCGAATGGGTTTGGTCAGATTTCTGTAGGTCAGTTTTTGTTTTCACTTAAAATTTTGTCTATTTTAAACAAAATCGAGACCCTTTCAGTGGTACCAGCCACACCGTGCCTCAGATTGAGGCAAGGTTGACTCTTACACGTAACCAAGGACCCTTGGATAATTTTTATAAAATATCAAGGCAATATGAATGTGTTTGGTCATATTTCTGTAGCTCAGTTGTTGTTTTCACTTAAAATTGTGTCCATTTTAAACTAAAGAGAGACCCTTTTTGAGATAGCAGGCATGTCGTGTCTCAGATTGAGGCGGAGTTGACTCTTAAAGGTTGTAAAGGACTCGTGGATATTTCTTATAAATGATCAACACAATCTGAATTCGTTTGGTTGAATTTCTGTAAGTCGGTTTTTGTTTTCACATAAAATTGTGTACATTTAAAAAAATAGAGACCCTTTGAGTGTTACCGGCCACACCGTGCCTCGGATTGAGGAGGGGTTGACTCTTAAACATAAAAAAGGACATTTTTATCGTTATTATAAAATATCATCACAATCCAACTGCGTTTTCTCAGATTTACATAGGTAAGTAGTTGTTTTCACTTAAAATTGTGTTCATTTTGAACAAAATAGAGACCCTTTGAGTGGTACCGGCCACACTGTGCCTCGGATTGAGGCAAGGATGACTCGTACACGTCACCAATGACCCGTTAATCATTCTCCTAAAGGATCAACACAATCCGAATGGGTTTGGTCTGATTTACGTAGGTCAGTTGTTGTTTTCACTTAAAATTGTGTCCATTTTAAACAAAATAGAGACCCTTTGAGTGGTACATGCCACACCGTACCTCGGATTGAAAAGGGTTTGACTCTTACACATCACCAAGGACCCTTGGATCGTTATTATAAAATATCAAGGCAATACGAAGGCGTTTGGTTGGATTTACATAGGTCAGTTGTTGTTTTCACTTAAAATTGTGTCCATTTTAAACCAAAGAGATACCATTTGAGTGATAGTGGGCACACCGTGCATTGGATTGAGGTAGGGTTGACTCATACACATCACAAAGGACCAGTGGATCATTATTATAAAATATCAACACAATCTGAATGCGTTTGGTCTGATTTTCATAGGTTAGTAGTTGTTTTCACTTAAAATTGTGTACATTTTAAACAAAAATAGTGACCCTTTGAGTGGTACCAGCCACACCATGACTTGGGTTGAGGCGGGGATGACACTTACACGTAAAAAAGGACCTGTGAATCTTTATCTAAAATGATAAACACAATCTGAATGTTTTTGGTCATATTTCTGTAGGTTAGTTGTTGTTTTCACTTAAAATTGTGTCCATTTTAAATAAAATAGAGACCCTTTGAGTGGTACTGGCCATGCCATGCCTCATATTGTGGCGACGTTGACTCTTACAAATCACCAAGGACCCTTGGATAATTCTTATAAAAGATTGAGGAAATACGAATGTGTTTGGTTGGATTTCCGTAGGTCAGTTGTTGTTTTCACTTAAAATTGTGTGCATTTTAAACCAAAGAGAGACCCTTTGAGTGATAGTGGGCACACCGTTCATTGGATTGAGGTAGGGTTTACTATTACACGTCAAAAAGGACCCTTGGATCGTTCTTATAAAATATAAACACAATCTTAATGTGTTTGGTTGAATTTCCGTAAGTCAGTTTTTGTTTTCACTTAAAATTTTGTACATTTTAAACAAAATAGAGACCCTTTGAGTACTACCGGCTACACCATTCCTCAGACTGAGGCGGGGTTGACTCTTACATGTGACCAAGGATCCTTGTATCATTATCCTAAAGGATCAACACAATCCTAATGCATTTGGTCAGATTTTCATAGGTCAGCTATTGTATTCACTTACAATTGTGTACATTTTAAACAAAATAGAGACCCTTTGAGTGGTATCGGCCACGCCGTGCCTTGGATTCAGGCAGGGTTGACTCATACACATCACGAATGACCCTTGGATCATTCTTATAAAATAAAAAGGCAATCCGAATGTGTTTGGTCGGATTTCCGTAGGTCAGTTGTTATTTTCACTTAAAATTGTGTCTATTTTAAACCAAAGAGAGACCCTTTGAGCGGTTCAGCATTCTTGCATGTTGCTGGTGCATATCATCTGTTAAAATGGGAAAATTACTCATTTGAGATAGGATGTTTTATTTAATAACAATTAAAATTTTCCTACGATCATTTACAAACAACAATGTTTCATCTTTTGATCCCCTTAACCCCTCTCAAAATTGACCACCAATTGTACACGTCCCCAAGTCAGATCTTCATTGTATTTGTGTACAATCTGCCATCAGGTATGCGGACCACTCGTTTTTGAACACATCTATATCATCTTGTGAGTATGAGGATTTTTGGAAGTCATAGTAGTACTACAAAATATAAAAATAAAGAATTAATAAATAAATTAAACGAACTAGTAGTTGTTTTTGAAAATATCTCTTTAGGGATGCTAGTTTGTTGATGAAAAACGATCTCTTTCATTAATTTTCAAACACAATAACCGCAATCATTATCGTTTTTTGTTTTGGAAACTGCAAAAAAAATTGATCATTAGGAGAATAAGTAACTTGTTTTGAGATATGTTTGGATAGTGAAATTTTATTATATATACCTTGATATTTTTCCAAACATAGTACTTCCTCACCTCCTTATGCTTATCCCCTGTCCTCATTCCTTTTTTAGAGGATAATGATACACCTCCCTATCATAACAGAAACCTCAGTAAAAGATATTATAAATTATATTACTTGATGTTTAGACCTAAAATGTAAGATGTAGTCTCTTACAGATTCACAAACTCCATCATGTTTTATCAGTTTGATGGATATCCTTGCTCTGAATCTAGAAAATAAATCTTCGGAGTATCCAAGTTCACTAAACATAGAAACCAATGTTTCCTAAAAACACAAAAAGGAATAAGTAATAAATGATGTGAAAATATAATTGCCCGAATAGCCCAAAGGCCTTCTTTTTTTATTTATTATAGATAATCCCCCTTTTAAGGGTTGAAGGGGAACTCATACATGACCCGTAGGCCCAAGGCACAAGGCCCGACATGACCCGTAATACATGACCCAGAGGCCCAGAGGTATACCATTCCGAATACATGACCCGTAGGCCCAGCCCACTAGAACATCCCCTCCCTAGATTCTACATCATTTATTGCCTTTATCTCCCCACTAGCATTGCTAATCAGCTAGAATTGCCCTGTACAAAGTTGTATGGTGTCTGATCCCGATGGTGGTTGTCATACCCTCTAATTCATCCAATCCGGTTATCTCTGCTTCTGGTGACTGCTTCTGGTGACTGCTACTGGTGCTCTGATCCTCATCCGGGACTTGCTTTGTGTGAACTGGGCTACTTCATGGTCTTCAATGTCCCGAAGGCCCTGTGGCCCGAAGGCCTTTGATGGCCCGAAGGCCCTGAGACCCATATCCCCAAACCGATGGCCCAAAAGCCCAAATCAAGTTAATATTCCAGATGCTACAGTACCAAACAGTGCCTTCTATAGTACTGCTACAGTCCCAATGGAAATTCTCCTCCACCCGGTTTTGAACCTGGGTCTCTTGGATGCCAAGCTGGAGCCCTTACCACTCGGGTACGAGATCGTTGGCAAGTGAAAATATAATTTATATGCTTTAATCGTAGAGTTTTACCCCTACATGGTTGGTATTAGGAAGAGTCTATCATCTGTAATCTTGCATTCAAATGTTTTCAGCAAGTTGTTCACTATTGCATCCCTTTTTGATGGCTCTAATTTTGTTAGGTGTGTTGATGTGGTATGAGGACTAACGAGTCTAAATCTTGGCTAATGGGAAAATTCCTTAAACTATTTTTCATAAATGCATCTGTCAATAATATAAAATTCATTTAGTCATAATTTTCACATTAGATCATCTTTTAGAAAATCAATTCATGGTAACATACCTCATATATCCATTTACAACTATGACGCCTAGCCAACCGTTTTCAAGGATCTCATTTACATTTTCAGCAGCAATGAAATCTTGACTTTCCTCTGCATATATATTCTCTTCAAAAACCACTATATGAATATTACCATCTTTTAGCTTCGTATCCACATGAGTCTTAAATACTAGTAAATTTTGATAGAGAACAGGTGGTGTTATTGTAATTTTAGTAGCTCCTTGGGATTAGTTGGTCGATCCTTTAGATGGGTTTGAGCCGACATTTATCACACCCTTACCTTTCCCCATCTATAACAAAAATCATTGGTTCAGACCCTTTTTCATTAATTGTTAAAGGTTTAGATTGAAAAAAAAGGAAATAAATACCTCTTTGTCTACATGTAATCTTACAAGTTTTGACGACCATGCAATGAATGTGCCAATAGCCATTTCGACCATATGAATATAATCATCAACAAGTTGAATAGGTAGCTCTGCATTTGGCTCATGAGCTAAAGTAATCATCCTTTTCAGATGATCTTTCAGAAGTGGTCTATTATGCAGCGTTACATCTAGGATATTGAACATTGTAGCCCTCGCTAAAAGGTGATAGGTGGGTGTTGACAGATATAAATCACAATCATTATCACCCGTTTGAAGATCAGTACAAAAAAATTGTCAGTGTTCGTCTGATTCACATTTCATGGGAACAATTATTAGAATATTGATTACCATGGCTAAGACAGTTCATTGAGGGGAATGTCTCGCCTCAAAGCTGGTGGGGGTGGGGCGGGATGTTCATGTGCTGGTTGTTCTTGACTTGTGACTTCCCTTTGCTTTCCACCCATAAAAGTTTCCAGCAACTCTCCCTGCCATTGCAATCGTTCTTCAAGGGTTGCTATTTTTTCGCTCATTTGTTCCAATTTTTCATCTGTATCATCTGTTTTTTTTCTTCTCAAAATATTCTTAGGGTGTCACCCCAAACCCCGCACCTCTTACACCACCATATTTTTCTGGCTGCTTCAAAGTCATCAATAATAGGTCTGTATCCACTACAGGAGTAGCTGATTCTTGTGAATTTCAGATATAGGAAAATAACTAATTATTTTTATGTAATATCAATTTAAAACAAATATTTTTATCATCGTGTAATAATTACACATATTTCCTAGACCTTTTGTGTGTTCTCATCTACTAACTTCCCTTACTTATTTACACATGCCTCCTTCCATTGCACGTGATGTGGGATGGAAGTGTATTTGGTTTTAGACTCATCAATCTACATATAAACATAGAAAGATAATTATAATGTTGTTTATTAGAACCCAACAATATTACTGTAAATTTAAAATACGTACCATTTTCTTTTCTAATGAAGCATACCCCATCCTTTCTTTACGATAGGGGTATGCTGGTTTTGATGCACGTTCCTTATTTTCAGTACATATTTTCTGTTTCATAAATGAAATATTGACAATCAAGGTGATGGATACAGGTATCCTCAAATAATTTATTATCACCCACAATGTACCTGAAACTTCTCATCTTCATGGCGGCCAATAAATACTTCTCATGCTTCTTGGGATATCAGGTGAGCGTAGACAATGTGTGGGTGCATGTTTATTTTACCTTTGGAATCTTTCAGGTGACATCTTGTTAAAATAGTGCGAAAACCTTGATGAATCCTTCCTGCAAGCCTGAGTACATAATCCTTGTGTGAATCATCTACTATAAATGTACTCTATAAGATATTGAGAAGAGTTACACATTGTTTTATTATTTTATTTTCTAGTAAATTAAAGAAATAAATTCATAATGTTACTGTAATTTCTTCTCAGATCACAGCCTTCAGCCCGGACACAACATGGTTCCATGAATCTATGTCAATCGGCACGCGTTGCTGAGTGACAACTCCAATGTAGCTGCTAAACATAGCCTTTTTGGGATTCACATGTTGGAATCGTGAATTCCATCCGACTTCAAATTTGATGCCTTTGCTTTACGCCATAAAAACTCTGGCTAACATCGTCAAACTACGACGCGCCTATGTTTTCTGAGATGTCAGTCCTTCATTCCCGGCCATTTCATCGATATCAACATCATCTATATGTTCATCTAAAATGATATCAATGGCATGTGTTGATGGTTGTTGGAACTCAACACTAGGAGCAGTAGGAGCCACAATAGCTGGAGCAGCAACAGCCGCAACAGGAGCAGCAGGAGCAGTAGGATCCGTAGTAGGAGGAGTAGCATGAGAAACATGAGCTGCAGCAGGAGTATTAGCAGCTCCAGGAGTAGCAGCAGCCACAATAGCAGCAGCTTGAGAGACTTGTTCAACCTCAAGGTTAGGAGCACCAGAATGTGCAGAAGTCATTATCTACAAAAGTTGTTGAACAGTTAATTTAGATTACATAAATTCAGTAATGATAAGATAATAACATGAGATAACAAGATCTATATTACAAAAAATATATAACCTGTTTATTGAACTCTCTTTCTTTTTTTCAAAGGTTGAAGGGATTTGACACCTCTATCGATTATCCAAATCCCTTCACTGTGGTCTCCTCTAACATAAATAACATGATCTACATTGGGACCGCTCCAAAATGATTGCGACGTACCACTGAAAGGATCGTCCTCAACTAAATTTTCATCATAACTTTCAGTAGTTTTGGACGATAACAGAACAATCGACCACTTTCGGTTTGTGGGATCTGGAACATAAAAAACTTGTACCGCATGTGATTCCATTATAAATTGTTCGTCTTTGTACACTTCTTTACTAAAATCAACTTTCACAAATCCCCATTCATCTATTTTAACACCACTATTGTTATCAACGCATTTACATTGAAAAATCAGAAATTGTAATGTCGTATAATCCAACTCCCATATTAGTTTGATAATTCCAAAGTATGACATATTTGCATAAATTGGATTTCTATCCTTACTACCAGAAACATGCATCGCTTCAACCACTAGTGTAACTCCACTATTTTTCGTGGTACTATCTTCATAATTTTCATCTGTATAGAATGTATAACCATTAATTACATAACCACCATAAGATAATACATACACACCTGGTCCAGCGGCTAGCCATTGAAGTCGTTATGAAATTGAATTCGGATTTTCATCCAACTTCTTAAAAAATATGGTCCTGAAACCATCCTATAAACTAGTGATTATGTGTATTTGATAACCATTTTTCAGCTCTTGATGGATTCAACTACCTGAGAATTTCTTTGGGAGTTTCAATATATGGAGCAACCTCCCAACTGTTATGAAAAACATAAAGAAGGGCCTACTCCCGGTCTGTAATACTGATTGTCACAACTTCTCTTCCAGAAATTCCCTCACCCTCAATGCATCCAGTCTGACGAGATTTCTGGAGACCAATGCTTTCCACATCAGATAGGTATTTGGTACAAAATTCAATGGCTTCCTCAACAATATATCGCTCCACTATACAACCCTCTGACCGACTTTGATTTTTGACATACCCTTTCAAAATCTTCATATATCGTTCAACAGGATACATCCATCTATAGTGCATGGGACAAAAAAAGTCAAATCTCTCTCACCAAGTGAATCATCAAATGAACCATCATATCAAAGAATGTTGGTGGGAAGAACATTTCTAATTCACATAATATGATGACGATTTCTTTTTCCATAGCTGGCAATTTCACCGGGTCTAATACTTTGCTACATATAGCTTTGAAAAAGAAATAATGTTCAGTTAATGTATGATGAAAATTCTTGGGAAAAATGCAATGTAAAGATTTAGGAATTAGATCGTGCATCAAAACAAGGAAATCATGTGATTTCAAACCATTTAACTTCAAATCATTCATTGACACAATGTTCTTGATATTTGATAACTACCCCTCTGGAACCTTTATATCATTGAAGAAGTTGCAAAACTGATATCTCTCCTACCTAGAAAGAGTATAAGCAGTTGGAGGAAGAAACATTTTATTTTCACCCTTCACAAGAGCCAACTCTTCTTGTATTCCCATGTGAAACATGTCCAACCTTGCCTTAATTCCATATTTTGTTTTACCAGGTGCATTTAGCAACGTTCCGATAATATTGTCATATACATTTTTTTCCACATGCATCACATCAAGAAATTTTCTGACGTACAAACAATTCTAGTGTGGTAATTCAAAAAAAAGTGATCCCTTTTTCCAACCAAATTTGATAAGGTTTTTCGAAAATGGTTTACCAAAAACAGTGTTCAGATATTTTACTTTCTCAAATATCTGATCACCTATTAGTGGATACGGTGCTATGCGTTGTTCTGAACTTGTATTGAATGATGTCGTCTAGGATTGAAACTTATGAAGACGAGGTAGAAATCTAAGATGTCCTAGAAACATATATTTTGATGAATGTTTCAACCTAATTGATTCTGTATCTACTTCGCACATGGGAAACCCTTGAGTTCCTTTAATTCTATAGACTGACAAATTTCCATAAGCAGGGAAATCATTTATTATCCCATAAAACATCGCTCTCAATGTTAAGTATTCACTATTATAATCATCATATAATATAACACATGAATCCCACAATAACTTCAAATCCTCGATCAAAGGAGCCAGATAAACATCAATATCATTACCTGGTTGTTTTGGTCCTGCTATAAGTATAGATAACATGATGAATTTCCACTTCATGCATAACCAGGGTGGCAAGTTACAATTTACCAACATAACAGGCCATATACTATGAGTGCTGCTTTGAAAACCAAAAGGATTCACTCCATTTGTAGATAACGCAAGATAGAGGTTTCTCTGCTCTTTTCCAAAATCAGCATACTCATGATCAATTTTCTTCCATTGAGGAGAGTCGGTCAAATGATGTAATTTCCCATCTTTATTTCTTTTATCTGCATGCCACGACAATTGTCTTGCAGTTTCTTCACTTCCATATAGATTCCTAAACCTTGGAATGATTGGAAATTACCATACAACTTTCGTAGGATTGGATTTATCTTTCTTGTATCAAGAAGCACCACACTTTGGTCATTTTGTAAGTGATTTGTTCTCCTTGGAAAACAATATACAGTCTTTCGGGCAGGCATGTATTCTTTCAGAAATCATACCCATCGAGCGTAGCATTCGTCTAGCTTCATATGTCCGGCTTGGGAGCTCATTATCTTCTGGGAGCATGTCATTCAAGAGAGCAAGTAGTTCCGTAAAACTGACATCACTCCATCTGTTTCTTGCTTTCAATTTATACAACTTTAGTACAACTAAAAATGTCGTATACTTAGTAAAACCAGCATATAATGGCGTCTTTGCACAACTCTTTAACTTCTCAAACAATTTTGGGAAATCATGGAGTTCATCTTCAATTGTCTTTTTCATTTCCTCAATATGATCTTCATCATCATTGATATCTGTAATAACATCCTCCATATGGTCTTCTTTTTTATCCATATTTGTATTCATATCTGATGATCCATAAAACACAGTTTTATCCCATCCAGTAGCTACATTCGCTTTTTCTCCATGTTTATTCCAAAATTTATAACTCTGATCTATTCCGTGAAATATCAAATGTTCTTCCAACTCCTTGGGAGTAAGTAGTCTAGAATCACAACAACGTAAACATGGACAAAGTATTTTAGAAGGATCCTTTGTGTGATCCTTTGCAAACTTGATGAACAGTTTCACTCTGTTCTCGTACTCTATTGTCAAACGATTAGCATCCATCCAATCTTTATTCATCTTCATCTTATTTGAATCTCAAATATTAGTATTTATGGTTTAATTACACAAAAAATACTTCCAAATATAGTAAAAGATAACAAATCCCTTATAAAAATATAGATTAATAGAGCCTAACCATTAGTATTTATTCATCTTCATTAAATATAATTACTTTAGATTCATTATAGTTTCCTCAAATCACCCCAGACAAAACACATAAATAATCAAGAATGATACATCTACCACTCCTAGGTCTCTTCCCTACATTCAATATCATCATGCCTAAATACCCATATATCCACACATACACATGTCAGAAACACATAAAAACCATATCCACATCAGAACCAAAGTACCAATCTGGATTTCAATCAGGTTAGTCGACTCAAGTGGTGGTGTGTAAGAAATAATAATAAAATATAATAAGTATATAGTCACACATAAATCTCAAATAGGTGTTAATAATTCAATAAACCAAAGGTATCATTCCATCTATTATGATACTCTGAAGGAGCCCATATACGACAGTAGTCCCAGGTGGTGAAGGTTACTGAGGAGGAATGGGCGAACACGCACCTATTGGGGTTCGAGGTCAGGTCACTGAGGATGAAGGTGGCCCGATACTCTTACAAGGGTTCATTCCAAATTTCACAAACCATTTCATGGTACCCTAGGATGTTAACCCACCGATGGTGGAAGTGAAACCGTTCCTGATGATTATGCCAAGAAGAAATGGAAACCAAGAGGGGGGAGGGAATCAAAATACCTCAAGAAAGATGAAAAAACATGGTATTTGAGAATAGGTTAGTGGCTTTCATGTTGGATAGACACCTATCCAATAGACTCCACAAGCGGTGATGGCCCCTGTAGTTGTTGCACCAGGTGAAACTGTCACCTGAGAAGCTAATATCAATGAGGCCCTTCCCAGCCATGAATTGAACAAACTCCATGATGGAATTCCTCTAAAATGGGCTTCTACCTTTCATTTCCTTTGGGTTGGAAATGACATTAAAGTCACCCCCAACAAACAATGGATGGTGGGCGGGATTGAAGGTATTTTGTTCACCCCATAGAGATTCCCTTTGAAGAGGGTCATAGCTTCCAAAAACTAAATTCGTAAGGAATGCATCAGAACCGGGTGGTGTTGTCCTTAAATAAAAAGTTTTTCCTTAATTCCTTACATTATGGTGACATGGTGTTGGATCTAAGGGAATCGATGATACCTAGGAGGAATCTAGTGAAACTAGAATCCAAGTGTGAAGGACCTTACAATTTTCATAAACTTCACTCTAATATCATAAAGTAATTGATCACCATTGATGATGAGCATATCAATCTTTCCACCAATACTAGGTTTCTCAAGAGATATTTTACATGAATAAACCATCCCTTTTAAAGAAAATCAACCCATGTCAAACATTCCCCAAAGATTCCACATTTTTATTTACAGTAAAATTACTATACTAATAGAAAATCCTAGAATAATGGAGTAATGATAAAAGAAAAAATAAATATGTCATAGCCACATATGTTCAAATAATATGTGAAATTATAAAAAATACCCCATAAAACACCACTAAATTCAATTTTAAAACAAAAATATGCTATTGAATCATGCCTCAAATCATGATGATACTCGTGCCTTGATACATGCACCGTGATGCGCCTGATCAACATCATCATCAAAAACTTCACTAACAAGATAACAAACTATAATTCATCACCAAAGGAACCTCATCACCCATTTCTAAACCAATATAACCTAATAATATAATTAAATCATATCATATATATTCTATAATTCAATCCACACATTCTCATAAAGGTGATTGTTGGAAGAATTTATCTAACATATCCAGCCATACCACCATCAAATTGAATGGTTTCTAGGATCTAGAATAAACAAATACCAAATCACCTAAAAACCCACCATAGTCATTGGAAAAAAGGTGATACCTTAGGAGTAATAGAAATATATGGGATGATCACCCCCAAGAACCCCATCACAATATGTAGGAAGAACACTCATGAATCTACGATGAAGCAGAATAACCACCACCGGAGTAAATGAAACCTAGAGATGAAATAATTCATAAAAAATCCACTAGAACACCATTGATGGGCAAGCCTCACATCCCAAAACACCAATTCACAATGTTTTAATACTGTGATATGATTTATAGAATAATAGTTCTAGAACCATTAGAAGAAGTTGGACCACACTCGAGCTTCGACAGGGGTTATTACCCTAGATACAAACATGAAAAAGAAAAGGATGAATCATGTAGCCTACAACCATCACAATCCCAAATATCAATTATATATATCATGCCAAATCAACATATGGTTATGTGTAATGGGAGAGGAGAACAATATTAAAAAATTATTTGGAAAACATGCCTTAAAGGGAGGTCCAGCAACGCGAAGCACAGTGGGCGACGGAGGTCCTACAATGAAGCTCGAGGGCATTGTGGGCAGTGGAGTTTCGGCAAAGCGAAGCTCGAGGGCGGTAGAAGTTCGACAACACGAAGCATAGTGGGCGGCAGAGGTCTGGAAACAAGAAGCACGAAGGAGGCGGAGGTCTGGCAACGTGAACTCAGCGGGCGGCGGAGGGGAGTCGCTGGGTTCCAGTACAGTGAGAGCTTTAGGTCGCGATAAAATGAGGGCACTGTGCGACAGACTTTATAAAAAAATGGAATAAGGTTTTGTCAGCACTTACAAAGAGCTGATAAATCCAACTTGTATCAGTGCTAACATTTTAGCGCTGATACATGGATTCTTTACCAGCACTTTTCTAGCACTGATAAAGGGTCTTTTTATCAGAGCTTGTTTAGCGCTGATAAAGGATACCCTGTATCAGTGCTAAAATTTTAGCACTGATACAGGTTTTCTTTATCAGCAGTTTTGCTTAGCGCTGATATAAGGTGGCGCTTCCCTTGCCCGTTTTTGTAGTAGTGAGAGTGTTATAAATACCAAGTCACGCATATATATATATGTGTGTGTGTGTTTATGGGAAATATTTAGTTATATTATTTTAGAAATTAAATTCATTGTGTGTATATATATATGTGTGTTGAACACTTTGTGAGATAGTTATTTTAATAATCACAAATCATTGTTGTTTTTATAAGTCAATTTAGTCAATTATTCAATCTGTTCTAAATGTGTTTATATATGTTTAATCATGTCTATATATGTTCATCTATGCTTATTTATGGATTAATATTGACCAGGAAGTATTCTGGATAAAAAAAACAGTTTGTGAGAATTTTATGTTTTGACTCACCGTTAGTTATATTCTGGAGTTACCGATAGTTGAAGGAATGAGACACCGACGTGACAAATAGATGGATGAGTCACCGATGTGACAAACCGATGACAACAATGGCACCTATGACAACGGTCGCACAGATGAAAATGGTCACACCGATGATAATGATCGCACCAATGACAACGGTCACACCGATGACAATAGTCATACCGATGATAAAATTGTCTCACCAATGCTGATCATATGTCCTACTGAAGTTGATGCTGATCACATGACCTACCAAAGCAGACATTGATCAAATGACCTACCGAAGACGATGCTGTTGAAAAGACCTACCGAAGCTGATGCTGATCAAATTACATACTAAAGTCGATGCTGATCAAATGACTTAACGAAGACGATGCTGATCAAATGACCTACCAAAGCCGATGCTGATCACATGACCTACCGATATCGATGAAAATTCAAATGACCTATCGATCTCATGACTCACCGATAGTCATGAATTTTTTTTGAATTTTTATTAAATCTAATTTAATTCCAACGGTCATATCATCTTAATTTAATGCACATGCTATTAATCAATGTTGGTTGTTGGATGTCAAGGAACAGTACCTTGTACCTATCAAAAAGTAATCATTCCCTTTACCGTATCTCAAGGAATAAAATTGAAGATTCATCTGTAGTGAAAGATATACAAATATACACAGACCGAGACACACAAGAAGAAGCAGAGCATACGTGTGTGTGAAGGTCCACGAAACAAAAGAAGAACTTGATGAACACCAGTGAAAACCAGAGAGCTTCAAGAAGATCATTCACATAGAACAAACACTGAGTCCGAGTTGATGTGCCTTACTGAACATCATATACACAAGGATGAAAAATTGTAGCTGGGAAGAACAACGACACTCTACTTTGTGTCATCTTCACCAGAAAGGACTCGAATGACATATGCAACATCCAAAGGAGTCCAACACTCATATGCAATAAATTAGAGAATTATAAACTCATTATCCATTTATTTCCTCTATAGTATAACTTTGTTTAAGATTTTGAGCAGTGTTTGTACATCAGTATATTTAGACAAACACTGACTCCTTAGCTGAACTGGAGGATAATAAATCCTCACACCAAACTTTTTACACCTTATTGTATCCCACTGTGAATTGTGGAAGAGTTCAAGTGTGACCTGGACATCCTGATTGTTGTTGTTGTTGTTTACCCAAGTGGAATTGTGGTAATGGTCTATGTTTCTGAACAGTCTGAGTATTGTTGTAAAACCTTGATCCAGGGTGTGGATTATAGTTTATATAAAATGTTTGAGAGGATTAAGTCTCAGCTTGAGACTGAACCTCTTGTTTTGAAATTGATGTGCACTTTTCCATTGTTAAAACTATTTGAATATTCCGCTGCTAAGTACTTTAAATATAAATCTGTTTTAAAGTTTCTCAGGTAGTTAAACTAGCAAGTGTTTGTAACTATTTTAAATCAGTAAGTTAGTTTCAAAAGATAATTTAATCTTATGATTAAATTAACTGAGAACTAATCAATCTCTTGAGAACCTAACTGAACCTTTACTGTATTACAAATTCACTACAGTTTATCTAGTTATTTTATTAGGGTAATTTTTATATAATGTTTTAAATAAAAAATTTTAATATTAACTCAATTCACCCCTCTTCTTGAGTTTTCTTCTGGGAAAACATTTGGTATCAGAGCCAATAAAAGTTTTCAAAACTAATATATTTTCAATTGTGATTTTAGTTGTATCTTAAGGATCTTAAAATTTCTGTTATTTCTAAATATTTATCTCTTTAAAGTTTCTACTTCAAATTAGTCATTATGTATAATATACTTGAAGGGGTTTCTACTAATAGACCACCTTTTTTCAATGGTGTCAATTATGCTCAGTGGATGATTAAAATGAAATTTCATTTAGAGAGCATGTGTTTTCATATCTGGACTACTATAGAATCCCAACATAAAATTCCAACTTTTGTTAGAACTACTTGGGATGAATCCACCAAGACTGCTTACAATAATAATTGTGAAGCTATTAATGCCTTATATTTCTCTTTAGGAGATGAGAAATTCAATAGGATATTTGCTTGTAAAACTGCTTTTGAAATTTGGGATACTTTAGCTATTTCCGATGAGGGAACAACTAATGTTAAAGAAATGAGATTGAATACCTACACTATTAAGTGTGATAATTTTAAAATGAATCATGATGTACCTATTTCTGACATGTATCTCAGGTTCAACGAAATTGTAAATACAATGAGATCACTTGGAAAGGTTGTTCTAGCTAAGAAGATGATTATGATAATACTCAGATGCCTACCAGAAAGATGGGGAGGCACATCATTTTCAATTAGATAATCTTGTGGCATTAGTGCTTTGCCTGTCAAGGAACTCATTGGTAAGTTAATAATGTATGAGGAATAACTGAAAGTAAACAAGGAAGAATATGATGAACTGAGGAAGAAGTCTATAGCTTTCAAGACTTCTGCTTCAGAAAATAAGGACAAATGGAAAATTCAAAGTGAAAGTGATAGCTTAAGGTGTGAAGAAAGTGCATCAGACAGCGATGCTGAGATGGCTCAGATAGCCATAAGATATAAGAAATTTTATAGGAAGAAGAATATTTTCAGAAAATCAAACTATAGAAGAAAGTATGAAAACAAAGGTCATTGGAAGAAAAATTAGAAAAGTACTGATAAGAGTGATGACATAGTCTGCTAAGAATGCAAAAGGAAAGGGCATGTCAAAGTTGATTGTCCAAAATTAAAGTTCAAGAAAAAAATATGACTATATGGAAAAAAATACAAGAACTCTATGAAAGTATCTTGGAGTCCTTCAGAAGACAGTTCAACTGATTATGATTCTACTCAGGATGAAAGATCTCAAAAAATATAGCATGTGTTTCCTGACAAAAACATATGAGGTAATATCATATTCTCTTGCATTAAATTCTTATTACTCTGTACATGATTCTGATTCAAAAAACATGTCTAGTGAAGAGTTATTTGAATATTGTAACATGTTAGAAGATACTTGAAATGAGATGAAGGACAAGTATAAAACCTTAAAGAAGCATCGTGCATTAGCTAGCAATATTAAATTTGCACTTGAGTAGAAAAAGAAAATAATTCTCAACTACTCAAAGAGAATACTGAACTGAAATTTTCTAATGAGAAACTCATGAAAGATTTGGAAAAAATTACTAATGTAAAGGAAACACTTAGACAAATTCTAGGAACACAAGTGGCACCAAAGTATACTACTGGTTTAGGTTATCAGCCTGGACAAAGACAGATTACAAAGAATAAATTTATTCCTAAATCTGGACAGTATGCTGCTAGTTCTAGTTTGGAAAATTCCTATGCCTGAAATATCTATTCATGTATTTATAGATCAAACAAGGTTTATCTATCAAAATCTCTATATTCTGTTAAGTATATGAGACCCTTTAGGAAAATAAGGATACAAAAAGTTTTTTTTGCTAACCTGTCTGAACCCAAGAAAATCTGGGTACCAAAATCATTTTCTATCTAAAATTGTTTTGTAGGAAACTTTCTTGAAAAGTTCATGTATGAAGACATGGTATTTGAAAAGTGGATATTCAAGACACATGATAGGAGACTTTTCATGCTTCAAAATCTTAATCAATGTTCATGGAGGATATGTCACCTTTGGTGATAACTCTAAAGGGAAAATCATCGTCCTAGGCCAAATTGGTAACGCGGATTCAATTTTAATATCTAAAGTCTTATTTTTAGATGGATTAAAATATAACATGTTAAGTATTTCTCAGTTATGTGATGATCGTTTTAATGTTAAATTTTAAAATAATTCTTGTAATGTTTATAATTCTAAAAATGTTTTAGTATTTTCTGCCTTAAGAAATGAAAATGTATAAGCTTTAGATTTGAATTCTTTAGCTAAGCAGAATATTACCTATTTAAAATCTTTTCATAAAGAGTATTGGCATTGGTACATAAGATTGGGACACTTCAATATACATTCACTTAGAAAAATGACTAGGAAGAACTTAGTTAGAGACCTACCTAAACTTGAATTCCTAGCTAATAAAGTATGTAATCCCTATCAAAATGGAAAGCAACATAAAATTTCTTTTAAATCAAAGAAAGAAGTTTCAACTTCCCAACCTCTTGAGTAGGTTCACATGGACTTGTTCGGACCTTCTATGGTTTCTAGTTTAAATGGGAATCACTATGTTTATGTTCTAGAATATGACTTTTCTAGATATACTTGGGTATACTTTTTATCTCACAAAAATTGAAGCTTGATCTTACTTTATTAAATACTCCAAGTCTGTAGAAAACCTTAGTGGACTTAGATTAAAACCTTGAGAAGTGATCATGGTCGTGAGTTTGAAAATCATGAGTTTTAATCTTACTACTCACATAATGGATATAATCACAAATTTTATATCCCTAGGACACCTCCACATAATGGTGTAGTAGAAAGAAGAAATATAACCCTTCAAGAAAATGCAAGAACTATATTAAATGAATATGATTTACCTGTTTATTTTGGGGATGAAGCTGTCAATAGAGAATGTTATATTATAAATAGAGTCTTGATTAGACTTTTTCTTAAGAAAACCCCTTATGAGATTTGGAATAATAGGAATCCTAAACTTAGTTACTTCAATGTTTTTGGTTGCAAAGTCTTTAATCTTAATACTAAATATAATCTAGACAAGTTTGAATCCAAGAGTGATAACGGAATATTTTTAGGATAGTAAATCACTAGAAAGGCCTATAGAGTTTTTAATAAGAGCCAAATGTGTGGAAGAATATGCTCACATCAAATTTGATGAAACTGATCCACATGAACCTAAACCTACTATTAAAAATCCTAAAGAAGACCTGTCTATTTGAAATCTTAATGATAAAGATAGTGGACCTGTTGTAAAGAAAACCCGCTCTGGAAATACACCAGAACCTGCTTCTGTTGAACCCAATCCTAGAGAAGAACCTGAAATTTTTAGTCCTACCTTTACTAGATCAACTAAGATTCTAAAGAACCATCCTTTATATGCAGTTGTAGGTAACTTGGATAGAGGAACACAAACTAGAGCTTCTCTGAGAAATCAGGTTGAACATCAAGCATTTCTTTCACAACTAGAACCTAAAAATATCAATGATGCAATCAATGATGAATTTAGGGTAATTTCTATGCAAGAAGAGTTAAATAAATTTTAAAGAAACAAAGTCTAGGAATTAGTAGAAACACCTAAGGAAACTTTTACCATAGGTACTAGATGGGTTTTTAGGGATAAAATTGATGAATCTGGATACATCATTAGAAACAAAGCTTGATTAGTTGCACATGGTTATAATCATGAAGAAGGAATAGACTAAGAAGAAACCTTTACACCTATAGCTAGATTAGAAGCCATTAGGATCTTACTTGATTATGCATCTCATATAAATATCATGTTATATCAAATGGATTTCAAAAGTGCATTTCTAATTGGTTTTATAATGGAAGATGTTTTTGTTTAACAACCACCTGGATTTACAAACCCCCATTTTCAAAAGCATATTTTTAAACATTCCAAAGCTTTATATGGTTTAAAACTGTCTCCAAGAGCTTGGTAAGATAGACTTACAAATTTTCATATTTCTAAAGGCTTTACTAAAGGAATTTCTGATCCCACTCTTTTTATTAAACTAATTTCTAATGATATTTTGATTGTAAAAATCTATGTTGATGATATTATCTTTGGATATTCTAAAAATTCTTTATGTACGGATTTTTCAAAGATTATGCAAAATGAATTTGAAATGAGTTTAATGGGAGAAATCAAGTATTTTCTTTGATTTCAAAATTTTCAAAATAAAGATGGTATTATTTTAAATCAATGTAAATATACAAAGGATCTTATAAAAAGTTTTGGTTTGGATAGTAATAATGGAAGTGATACACACATGAGTACCACTTGTAAGTTGGATAATGATGAAACTGGGAAACTAGTTGATCAAACCAATTATAGAGGTATGATTGGAAGCTTACTTTACCTTATTGCTAGTCGACCAGATATCATGTTTAGTGTATGAATGTGTGCAAGATTTCAAGCTAATCCTAAAGAATTTCATTTGCTTACTGTTAAAAAGATTTTCAAATATATTAAACATACTACCAATTAAGATTGTTTTATCCAAAAGGACAACCTTTTGACTTAATAATTTATTCAGATTCTGACTTTACTGGTTGAAATTTAGATAGGAAGAGAACATCTGGAACATGTAATCTATTGGGAAAGTTCCTGGTATCTTGGTATAGTAAGAAACAGAACTTTGTTGCATTGTCTACTGTTGAAGCAGAATACATTACTGTTGGTAGTTGTTGTGCACATATTCTGTGGATGAAACACACTTTATTGGACTATGAATATCAATTTAGACATGTGTCTATAAACTGTGATAACACTAGTGCGATTAACATCTTTAAGAATCCTGTGTATCACTCTAGGACTAAGCGCATTGATGTCAGACATCACTTTTTGAGAGATCATTATCAGAAGGGTGATATTTCTCTAGAATTTATTGAATCTGAACATCAATTGGATGATATTTTCACCAATACTTTAAGCTCTGAAAGGTTAGATTTTATTAAACAAGAGTTAGGTATGACTGATCAATGAAACCGATCAGTGAAACCGATCAGTGAAACTGATCAATGAAACCGACCAGTAAAACCGATCAGTGAGACCGATCTATGCTACTGATTGAGTTATACAATCTATATAAAACCTTTAGTGTTTATCAAAATGACGTTTTTCACTTAATCGATATTATATTTAATACTGTAACACTAAATGATAAAATTAATGACCTGGGGCTATTTCTATTCCTAAGAACTGTTGACCTTACATTTCCCTCCGAACTCCACTTCTTTTGAATCCCGAACTTTCGAACCTCTCAAACCTCTAGAACCTCTAAATGGAAAATAAAAAGTGTCAAGGAAAGGAATCTGAAAGCTCATCACCTTTGAAAAGCGCTCGAGGAGAATCGAGAAGCACAACTCAAAAGTATGTGAACCCGAGATTGGAGACTCGGGTGGTCACCGCAAAAAAAGTAAGTAAGTTCCAAATGGGTGTTATCCAGTAGGTATGTGCTTTTAAAAGTTTTGGAGACACAACGATCGAAAGACTGGTTCTGTAATAATAATAGAGTCTACTTCCCAAATCTAGTGCATGATTTTTATTTTAATTTCAGTGTTTGATTGGATGGAGAAGAAGTTACAAGATTATCTTCAGTGATCAAAGGAAAAAAGATAACTTTTTCATCAAAGCAATGGGATGAGTGTTTGGGGGTACCACATAAAGGTAGATATGAGGATTAAACTGGTAATATTCCTCCTACCATTGAATATTTTTTGTATGAGTATGCTCTGGAGAAGTTGACTGGAAAATCTGAATCCAGAATAATCACAGCTGTTGAGTTAGATGGAGAAAGTAGAATCTTGTTTAAGTTTATTCAACAGCAAATCTATCCCAGAAAAGGTGATTTTTCTTCTATGAAGTATCAAGATGTTTTATTGATGTTTTATTGCTAAATGATGAGAAGATCAACTTGTGTAGATACATTACTGTTTATATTGCTGAGATGGTGAATCCATCCAATAAGGCTACAACATTATTCTATTCTAAGAAAGTCTCTGCCATACAAAAGTTTTTGGACTATGTTGAAGATGGAGATGAGTGTATCTCATCTATTAGTGGTTTTTGTATTAGCAAGTATATCTTAAAAATAATGAAAATTTACTAGAATCCATGGAATAAGTCATGGGTTGCGGATGAAGATAGATTATATTTATCCTATAATCATTCTGACCACTCTAAAAGACAAAAAGGGATGAGAGATCCCAGTTTAAAACCTGATTGGTAAATTGTTTATTCTGATGAGAAATAAGAGACAGAAGTTCCTAAGGACATTGGAGAGTCTAGTAGGAAGGGAACAGGGTAATCTGAAGCTGATGATGATGTTGATGCTGAAAAGGAACCTGAGTCACATCCTTATGACAAGAGTGACCCTGATACAGTAAGTCCTAATAAAAGAATGGAATTTGGACTAGCAAGTCCACCCCTTAAGTTACCTGAGTCAGAACCCCTTCTAGGGGATAAAGAAGAAGTTTACACTGAAGTATCCAATTATGACCAGTATGAATCTAGTAACAAAGACAGTTCTAATGAGACTTCGGTAAACAATAATGGAAATAGTAATGGTGATGATGATGATGATGATGATGCATGTAATCGACCAGTGGATGGTCACGATATGATTCAAGCTGATCCAAAACCACAATCATTTAATCATGAAACTGTTCCTAAGGCTAAAAGGATAGTTCAGACTGTGATTGATGTAGATGGGGAAGACTCTCTATCAAATTCTGGTAAAATTGATTTTGTAAATCCTAGGTATACCTCTTATAAATCTAAATGGGAATACCACCCAGGTTTTGCGGTTTTAGGTTTGTATTATTCAGAGGAAGAGGAAGAATAAGTGGATATCGCAATAGTAAGCCATCCGGTTGAGGCTAGACCAGTTGCTGAGGAAATGAAAGTGACTGTAGAAAGACCTATTTCTTATGTTTCTCAATCTGATTTTGACAAGTTTAAAGATTAGTTTCTCCATGCAATTAGAGAAACATTGAAAGAGGAATTATCTAATGCTCATGCACCTACTCCTGTGAATCTATCTGAGGCTGTTATGGATGATATAACTCAAAGAGTGGTAAATATTATTAAGCTAGACCTGTCCAATACTGGTGAGATAATTGGCAGGAACATTTCTTCTCTGAATCAAGCACTCAAGGATTTAAGAAGTGACTTAGAATCTCTATTAGGAGAATTTAGATCAACCATCACTGGTATGATGGAAGTTTTGAAAAACTTGATAGAACAGCTAAATAAATTTGATTTGAGAATATTGAAGGTTGGGATAACTCAGATTGTTGATCAGGATAGCACTTCCAAAGTGACCAAGATAACTGGACATGAGATTAATGCCTTAAGAGATGTTGTAAAAGAAGAGTTAGCGACCATTAGACAGATTCTGGACATGGATTCTTTGAAAAAGATGAAATAAAATAGTGATCATATTCAGAAGATGGTGAAGCTGTATTCGGCTTATGCTACTAAAGCTCAGAAAGAGGTCAAAGAAAAAGTGGATTACTATTTTTCTAAAATTTATACCAAGCATGAGTTGAACGATCATTTTAAAGTCCTGGATGAGAATTTGAAGCTACCTCCAGTCACTCAAGCCTTTAAGGATTAGGTATAATAGTTGAAGGATTTTACTCCCATTATAGAGAGTTTCATGTAGAACATAGATGATTTTGAGAAGGCCATGCAATATGGTGGTGAAGTAATTCAAGATTTTATCAATCTGCTCAAACCATATCTTCATGTGCAAGAAAATGCAATTGTTCTTCCTACTGCTGAGCCTCTGAGTCCATCTAGTGTTTCTCCTGGTTAGATATCAATTTCTCAAGTTTTATCCAATATTTATCCAGTCATTCAGCAGCCACCTCCAAAAGAATCTTCTGTTCACCAGCAAGTAACCTTAGCACCCAGTACGCTTCCTTCCAGAGTTGTCTTGCCTCCTCTCTCCATCCGGCCAGATCAATCTTCCACCAAACCACCTTCTGGCCCATCCATGTAACACCCCAGAATGATAAAGGGTTAAATGACTAAATGATATGACTCATGTCAATAAGGTGCACCTTCCTTTTCAGGAGCCAACCAGATTAGAACTCCACAGTTAAGCGTGCTTGGCCTGGAGTAGTGATCATGATGGGTGACCTCCAGGGAAGTTCCCCAGGGTGTGTGTGAGTTAGGACAAAGCATATTGGAAAGGACATGTGTTGGCCTGTGGGGAATATCATCAGTCAGATGACCCTTTCGGGCATGTGGGTGGACCCTGGGGTGGGCCCCACGTGTCTACGTGGCAACTGGTGGTACCTGGTGGGCCAGGACCCGACAGCCATGTTAAGGCGGGGTGGTTGTGCTGTCACTGGGACCCGGTTGTCACATTTGGTATCAGAGGAGGAACCCAGCCTTAAGTGCGGTGCACTGCCTGGGTTGAGATTTAGGGCCCACAATGAGGGTGTTGTTCTCTAAAGGGGGGGTGATTGTAACATCCCCGAATGATAAAGAGTTAAATGACTAAATGATATGACTCATTTAAACAAGGTGCACCTTCCTTTTCGGGAGCCTGACTGATTAGAACTTCACAGTTAAGCGTGCTTGGCCTGGAGTAGTGATCAGGATTGGTGACCTTCTGGGAAGTTTCCCAGGGTGTGTGTGAGTGAGGACAAAGCACACTGAAAAGGACACGTGTTGGCCTGTGGGGACTGTCAATAGTCAGATGACCCGTTCAGGTACGTGGGTGGACCCTAGGGTGGGCCCCACGTGTCTGCGGGGCAACTGGGGGTACCTGGCGGGAAAGGACCCGACGACCTTGTTAAGGCGGGGTGGATGTGCTGTCACCGGGACCCAGTTGTCACATTTGGTATCAGAGGAGGAACCCAGCCTTAAGTGCGGTGCACTGCCTGGGTTGAGATGTAGGGCCCACAATGAAGGCGTTGTGCCCTAAAGGGGGGGTGATTGTAAAACCCCAGAATGATAAAGGGTTAAATGACTAAATGATATGACTCATGTCAACAAGGTGCACCTTCCTTTTTAGGAGCCTACCTGATTAGAACTCCATAGTTAAGCGTGCTTGGCCTGGAGTAGTGATCAGGATGTGTGACCTCCTGGGAAGTTCCCCAGGTTGTGTGTGAGTGAGGAAAAACCACACTGGAAAGGACATGTGTTGGCCTGTGGGGACTATCATTAGTCAGATGACCCGTTCGGGCATGTGGGTGGACCCTGGGGTGGGCCCCACATGTCTGCGGGGCAACTGGTGGTACCTGGTGGGCCAGGACGCGACGACCATGTTAAGGCGGGGTGGTTGTGCTGTCACTGGGACCCGGTTGTCACATTTGGTATCAGAGGAGGAACTCAGCCTTAAGTATGGTGCACTGCCTGGGTTGAGCTGTAGGGCCCACAACGAGGGTGTTGTGCTCTAAAGGGGGGGTGATTGTAACATCCCCAAATGATAAAGGGTTAAATGAATAAATTATATGACTCATGTCAACAAGGTACACCTTCCTTTTTGGGAGCCTGACTGATTAGAACTTCACAGTTAAGTGTGCTTGGCCGGGAGTAGTGATCAGGATGGGTGACCTTCTGGGAAGTTTCCCAGGGTGTGTGTGAGTGAGGACAAAGCACACTGAATAGGACACGTGTTGGCTTGTGGGGACTTTCATTAGTCAGATGACCCATTCAGGTACGTGGGTGGACCCTAGGGTGGGCCCCACGTGTCTACGGGGCAACTGGCGGTACTTGGTGGGCAAGGACCCGACGGCCTTGTTAAGGCGGGGGTGGATGTGCTGTCACTGGGACCCAGTTGTCACATTTGGTATCAGAGGAGGAACCCAGCCTTAAGTGCGGTGCACTGCCTGGGTTGAGATGTAGGGCCCACAACGAGGGCGTTGTGCCCTAAAGGGGGGGTGATTGTAACACCCCATAATGATAAAGGGTTAAATGACTAAATGATATGACTCATGTCAACAAGGTGCATCTTCCTTTTCAGGAGCCTACCGGATTAGAACTCCACAGTTAAGCGTGCTTGGCCTGGAGTAGTGATCAGGATGGGTGACCTCCTGGGAAGTTCCCCAGGGTGTGTGTGAGTGAGGACAAAGCACACTGGAAAGGACATGTGTTGGCCTGTGGGGACTATCATTAGTCAGATGACCCGTTCGGGCATGTGGGTGGACCCTATGGTGGGCCCCACGTGTCTGCGGGGAAACTGGTGGTACCTGGTGGGCCAAGACCCGACGACCATGTTAAGGCGGGGTGGTTGTGCTATCACTGGGACCTGGTTGTCACATTTGGTATCAGAGGAGGAACTCAGCCTTAAGTGCGGTGCACTGCCTGGGTTGAGATTAGGGCCCACAACGAGGGTGTTGTGCTCTAAAGGGGGTGTGTGTGAGTGAGGACAAAGCACACTGGAAAGGACATGTGTTGGCCTGTGGGGACTATCATTAGTCAGATGACCCGTTCGGGCATGTGGGTGGACCCTGGGGTGGGTCCCACGTGTCTGTGGGGCAACTGATTGTACCTGGTGGGCCAGGACCCGACGACCATGTTAAGGCGGGGTGGTTGTGCTGTCACTGGGACCTGGTTGTCACATTTGGTATCAGAGGAGGAACCAAGCCTTAAGTGCGGTGCACTGCCTGGGTTGAGATGTAGGGCCCACAACGAGGGTGTTGTGCTCTAAAGGGGGTGATTGTAACATCCCCGAATGATAAAGGGTTAAATGACTAAATGATATGACTCATGTCAACAAGGTACACCTTCCTTTTCGGGAGCCTGACTGATTAGAACTTCACAGTTAAGCGTGCTTGTCCTGGAGTAGTGATCAGGATGGGTGACCTTCTGGGAAGTTTTCAGGATGTGTGTGAGTGAGGACAAAGCACACTAGAAAGGACATGTGTCGGCCTGTGGGGACTATCATTAGTCAGATGACTCGTTTAGGCACGTGGGTGGACCCGGGGGTGGGCCCCATGTATCTGTGGGGCAACTGGTGGTACCTGGTGGGCCAGGACCCGACCGCCATGTTAAGGCGGGGTGGTTGTGCTGTCACCGGGACCCAGTTGTCACAATCCATTCCTCCCTTTTCTAAAGGGAAAGCACCTTTGCGCCCCCAGAAATAGAAATGTCTGTCATTTTTGTTAGGGTGTATTTTCCTTCTATCTTTTCAGATGTTATTTCAATGAAACATTCTTCTTTTTATCTTTCTGGTTTCTCTTTTTCTTTTTGATAATCCCAAAGGGGGAGAATAGTATAAATATATATCTAATGGGGAGAACAGTATATATAAGTATAAGCCAGGGGAGAACAATATATAATCTCTAAATAAGCTTTAAGCTCTAATGCCATGATATAGATTATATAAGCTCCAATAAGAATATAGCTCTGATTTATTCTTAGCTCTGATGTCATGTTTGCTAGCTCTAATTCTATGTTGATATAATCTAACTTTGTTTATGATCTGATGCCATGCTCTGATAAAATGTTTACCTTTAGACATATATTATTTTTACATAGGGGGAGCAGAATGAGTGTTATATCATCTTCTCTCTTCATTTATTCCATAAATTTGTGATTATCAAAAAGGGGGGATTGTTGAACCCTTTGTTAGATAGTTATTTTAATAATCACAAATCATTGTTGTTTTTATAAGTCAATTTAGTCAATTATTCAATCTGTTCTAAATGTGTTTATATATGTTTAATCATGTCTACATATGTTTATATATGATTATTTGTGGTTTACTATTGACCTGGAAATATTCTAGATTAAACAAACACTTTGTGAGAATTTTATGTTTTTGACTCACCGTTAGTTATATTCTTGAGTCATCGATAGTTAAAGGAATGAGACATCGATGTGACAAACTGATGGATGAGTCACCGATGTGACAAAACCGATGACAATGGTCGCAGCGATGACAATAGTCGCACCGATGACAATGGTCGCACCGATGACAACAATAACACCGATGATACAACTGTCTCACCGATGCTGATCATATGACCTACCGAAGCCAATGATGATCACATGTCCTACCGAAGCCGATGCAGATCAAATGACCTACCGAAGCTGATGCTGATCAAATGACCTACCGAAGACGATGTGGATCAAATGACCTACCAAAGCCGATGTTGATCAAATGACCTACTGAAGCCTATGCTGATCGAATGACCTAACGAAGTCGATGCTAATCACATGACCCACCGATACCGATGAAAATTCAAATGACCTTCTGATCTCATAACTCACCGATAGTCATGAAATTTTTTTGAATTTTTATTAACTCTTATTTAATTCCAACTGTCATATTTGCTTAATTTAATTCACCTGCTATTAATTAATTTTGGTTGTTGGATGTTAGGGAACCGTACCTCATACCTGTAAAAAAGTAATCATTCCCTTTACCAGATCTCAAGGATCAAAAAGGAAGATTGATCTACAGTGAAAGATATAAAAATATACACGGGCAGAGACACACAAGAATAAGTATAGCATATGTGTGTGTGAAGGTCCACGAAACAAAAGAAGAACTTGAAGAACACCTGTGAAAACTAGAGAGCTTCAAGAATATCATTCAGCTGGTACAAACACTGAAGCCGAGTTGAGATGCCTTATTAAACATCATACACACAAGGTTGAATAACTGTAGATGGGAAGAACAATGACAATCTGTTTTGTGTCATCTTCACCAGAAATGACTCGAATGACATCTGCAACATCCAAATGAGTCTAGTGATGATCTGGAATCGCTCGGAGCATTCTAAACGCATTATCCATTTATTTCCTCTTTATTATACCTTTGTTTAACATTTTGAGCAGTGTGTGTGCATCTGCTTATTTAGACACACACTAACTCCTAGGTTGAACTAGAGGATACTAAATCCTCAAACCTAACTTTTTACAACTTATTGTATCCCACTGTGAATTGTGGAAGAGGTCAAGTGTGACCTGGATAGCCTGAGTGTTGTTGTTGTTGTTTACCCACATAGAATTGTGGTAAAGGTCTGAGGACCTAAACAGTCTGAGTACTGTTGTAAAACCTCGATCCAGGGTGTGGATCATAGTTTATATAAACTGTTTGAGAGGACTAAGTCTCAGCTTGAGACTGAACCTCTTGTTTTAAAACTGTTGTGCATTTTTCCTTTGTTAAAACTATTTTGAATATTCCAATGCTAATTACTTTAAATATAAATCTATTTTAAAGTTTCTCTGATAGTTAAACTGGAAAGGGATTGTAACTATTGTAAATCAGTAATTTAGTTTCAAAAGCTAATTTAATCTTCTGATTAAATTAACTGAGAACTAATCAATCTCTTGAGAACCTAACTGAACCGTTACTGTATAAAAAATTAACTACAGTTTAACTTGTTATTTAATTAGGGGGATTATTATCTAAAGTTTTAAATCAGAAATTTTAATAGGAGCCCAATTCACCCCCCCCCCCTCTTGAGTTTTCCTCTAGGAAAACAATATATAAAAAGGATAAAATGTTATTCTACATGTTATATTTCTTATTGTCATGTTTTCAAGAAAAAATGTGCATAACATTTCATCATGTTATAATAAAATTAATGATTTCACATCTATATACAATCATTGTCATGCATTAAGCATAACTTCTACACACCTTTAATTCATAATAAGGTCATGGTTTCAAATTAATTTTATGTTTTACATTCATGATTATCAAGAACATGGATTACCCCAAGAATTAAAATGTTTTGTTTGAGAAGCTTGTTTAAAATTTTATGTTCACAATCTATCATTTAATGTGAGTAAATACACTCACCCCTCATTGAATGTCATTCATATTTAGTTATGGCCAACATATAATTTATAAATGTCATTTCATGCATTTTAGAGAGTTTGAATGTATTTATTTCATTATACTAATTATTTGTGCATTAAAAATAGAGGCATTTATTGCAGGTATGGTATTAATATTTTAATGATATTATATAGATTAAGAATTAAACTTTTAAAAGTGGTGTGGGAAAATTTGTATTGTTTAATGATTATTTACCCCAATAATTTAATAATGAATTTATTTTCAACTCTGATTAAGATTCAATCAAATAAAAGTGGCAGAGGGCACTTGGATTTAAAGGCATATTTTTACTAGACAAATGAAGAATGCAATAGACATATTATGTGATTGGGGAGGCCCACTTTAGTATCTCAATGATTTGATAGGTATAATGAGAAAAATAGATATGGACATGGTTAAGACCTTTCTCATTTTTAAATATGGTTATGAATGAGGCTTGAATTATTTCCAGATGACTTGGTTGAGGCCTTGACGTTATTTCCTAAGGCATCAGTAGGTCTCACAAGATAAATAGATAAGGACTTGGCTGAGACCTTTTCCATTTTCATATATGTTTTTGGAAAAGTCCTTAATTATTTTTTAGATGTCTTGGCTGGGGATTGATGGTATGTTTCAGAATGTCTGGTATTATTCATTCCCTCCACATGAAGCTAGTAATTGGTAATTCATATGGTTATTCCACTAGCTAGTAGAATATCCATGGTTAAAAAACATTGTATTATGTAAAAATTATGAACATGTGTTATTTAATGTGACAATTTGTATATCCATGTAATGGCCCAGACCCTCCTGGTACATTACATTGCCAAATTCTATGTGTTGGGGTGTCCTGGACACCATCTGTGAGTCAAGAGGATGTGGGTGTTAGTGGAAACATGTCACTGTGGTGTCACCTATCAGTGCTACTTATCAGTCTCACCGATCAGTTCCACCCATAAGCTTCATATATTAGCTTCACTGATTAGCATCACGTGATCAGCTTCATGGATAAAATCCATTAGTTTAACCCATCGGTCTCACCGATCGTTTTCACCCATTGGTCTCACCAATCAGTTTCACCCATTGTTCTCACTGATCTATTTCACCCATCGGTCTCACCGATCATTTTCACCCATCGGTCTCACCGATCGGTGTATCCCATTAGTTTCACCTATCGGTCTCACCAATTGGTTTCACCCATCCGTCTCAACGATCGGTTTCACCCATTGGTTTCACCCATCGGTCTCATAGATCGGTTTCACCCATCGGTCTCACCAATCGGTTTCACCCATCTGACTCACCCATCGATTTCCCCCATCTACCTCACCAATCAGTTTCACCCATCTCTCTCACTAATCAGTTTCACCCATCGATCTCACCGATCGGTTTTACCAATCGGTTTCACCCATTGGTTTCAGGGATCGGTTTCACCCATTAGTCTCACCAATCGGTTTTACCCATTAGTCTCAATGATCATTTTCATCCAATCAGTTTCACCCCATCCGTTTCACTGATCAGCTTCACCCAATCAATTTCACCTGCTCATTTTCACTGACCAGCTTCTCCCAATTAGTTTCACCCGATCAGTTTCACTGATCAGTTTCACCCAATTAGTGTCACTGATCTGCTTCACCCAATTAGGTTCACTAACCAGCTTCATTGGATAAGCTTCACCTAATCATCTCCACCTGATTAGCTCCACCGATCAGTTTCACCGATTCGTCTCACCAATCAGCCATAGAGGGGTGTTAGGGTTTCCTTCCCCAGATTTCATATAATGCTACTTTTAAGACTTTTTAACCATTTAAAATGGTTCAAGTATATTTTTAAAGCCCATAAATGATATCTAAAATATCCCAAGAGCCAATAAAACCTTGACTTACCAAAACATGTGTCTTTTTCCTCAATGTCACCCTTTATCCCATACTTTTCAGCTCCACCCCTATTACGTGGTTTTTTATTTTAAAGGAAACCATTTAACTCACAACCGTTATCTCCAGCATATCTGAGGAGAATTATTAAATATTAATAATTTTCTAACGTGTGAAACTGCCCACCCGCCTGGGAAATCCACAACCCATTTTTCATGCATTTTGAAATAGAATATACCTTAACTCTTGGATCGAGCCTTTGTCACAAATATCTTCTTCCACAGTCTCTTTGGTTCCTTATGCATATTATTGAAGTCCTTCCTCAAGAGACGAGTTGTGCGTCGTGCTCGAGCCCTTCCTTCTCATCCATCTTGGAGTTTTTTCTACTCCTTTCGCAACCATAGTTTTTGGAACGAGGAGGAAACGTCGATCCTTGATCAACCAGGTAAGGTTCATCCTTTATCTTACTTTACTATGTATCACACGGGGTGGGTATGATAATGTTTCCTTCGAGGATGGATGAAGAAAAACCATAACTAAGATAATAAATGGACGTTTAAGGAATGAAGGGGTATGTTTGATGATCTTTTTGTACTCCTTTACCCTTGGTTATATGTTGTGAATTGTATGGCCTTATGTCCACTGAAAATCATGTTCATTGGTGGTCTTTACTTGGGAACTAATAAACCCATATCTTCTGTGATGATTGAATAAATATAACATGGAAAATGGTTAATCATGTAAACTCAGTTTGGTTAAATGGATTCCAAATAAACAATAACCCTTGTGTGATCACCCTGATTAACCAATACGAATGAAGGAACTTACTGAATGGTGTGGTTAAATATGGAAAAAACATTCTTGCTCTGTTCTGGTGATATGTGTGGTGGCTCTTCTTGATGTCGTGTGGGGTAACGTGGATGGGGATGGGATCCCATGTTGTTGAGTTGTTTATTATGGACCTGAGGCCATGTGGGGTCATATGATGGGTCTTGGGTTCGTTCTAGTACTTAGAGGGATCTCACAGATCCATTTTGTTATTATGACTTTACAAGATAACCAAGAGTGAATGCTTAAATTATTACTTGGCAGTTTTTCCTTCTTTGGCTTGTGGCTATGCTTGTTAGTTGAATGGTAGTGAATAATTATTTAAATGTAATCATTTTAATGTGATAACAAGAATGGGTATGTTGGGGAATTATTTTCTGGGAGTGAGTTGTGATGTGGTTATGGATGTGGTGCTTCATATGAATAAATAGTAATGAGGGTGTTTGTGTATGTGTTGGTTTTGGGAACCCCTTGGTTGGAATTAGTTTTTGTTTACAGATACATATAATTTTAGTTCTTATGTTTCGTGTTCGTGCCCCACCCAAGTTTAGAACTTCATGCCAAACACACCCATTTCATGGGGGAGGGTATTTTTACCAACACTCCTATTGGATGGCTGGATATTAGCTCCTTTCTTCTCCCTCTACTGAGTAGTCCAAGACTCTTTAGGCATGATGTGATGTCTTAAGGTCTATTTAGCCCAAGATTCTTTGGCAGGGTATGTTGTGGTGGTTGGCCGAGGTGTGTGTGGGTAGGTTGTTTCCCAGGTGTCTTTGGGATGATTCCCAGGTGTCTTTGGGCATGGCGGTAGTTGTTCTGGACCAGGATTCTGCGGGCATGGTTACATGTGGCTGTGATTTTCCCTTTGTATTTTTTCTTGTTCTTATATGGGTTTATCTTTGAAAATGTATATGGGAATGGGTTTTGGATTTACTTTTACCTTCATATTTAGAGTTTTTTGGGTTTTTACCATTGTATCTCATGATCTTACTAAGTAAAAAAGGGTAATTCATTCCATATTACATGCGATTCTATACCCTTGGTGCTATTCGCCACTCTAAGGCCTATTGAAGGCGGGAATCAGGGGTTATTATCTCTCCTTCAACTTGAGGAAGGAAGGGTCTGGAAATTTTCTATCCTTTCCCTCATCTTAGTGAAGGAGGGTCGTGGTAGAATGGTATCAAAGGAGATGGGGGAGAGATATGATGGAGCTCAGGGTTAGTGTCATGGCCCGTCCCACAGGTCTCATTCCATTATTACCCCATGCCCTCCTTCCATAGGCTTGGGACAGGAGACTAGCACCAGAAAAGCATATCCCTAAAAAGGTGTGGGCGAGCCCATGCAGGGGTGAGTATAACGATACTCAGTAGGGACCCTGAGACACTGTAGGTCTCATATATTTCTAAAAAGGAAATACCACAAAGAAAGACTTCGACTCTACTTAGGTATATGACCATACAAATACCTATGTTATCAAGATATACTCATCTATTACATGAGGGAAGAATACCACAAAGGTAACACCATGAAGGTAGAAATACCACATAGGTAACACCACTGAGACAGAAGTACCACACAAGTAACACCATGAAGATATCTCACAAAGGTATAAGGATGACCCAGGTAACACCACGAAGTTATAAGTAATACATAGGTAACACCACGAATCTAGAAGTAACACATAGGTAACACCACTAATTCTAATGCTTTCGTCGGGGCGTGCGTGTCCGTCTTGTTAGAGGATGGAGGTACTGTTTGTTTTTCCACATTCCCACTTTCCAAAGGTGGGTAACAGGCATTCCTTGTCCAGGGATGTTTGTTCCTTGATCGAAACAGTATGATGGGATGTCGGTTCTTCCTTCTGAGGATTCCTCCTCAGAACTCGTCACCTAGACCAGATCTCCTTTATAGATTTAAGACGTTGTATGTGAAACTCTTCTCAGTGCCATATCTTCATAGAAACTAGTTAATTATAGTACTTCTATTAGGACCTTCCAAGGGGTCTGGTCAGCACAGAAACCATCGGTCAGGGGAGTAGTCATGTTTGACATCACTAGCATGTATGGACGCTGGGAAACTGGTGCGTCAGGGTTTCTTCCCATAATTATAAGGCTTCTCGAGGGAATGTAATCTTGAGGAATACCACATCAAACATGGGTAATTTTATTCCATAGGCAGGTATCTATGGTTTTCCTCAGCTTCCCATGTTTAACATAGGGTATGACATGAGTTTAATGTCTAGAGGAAATGGATCAAATTGATCAGAACACTGATTAGAGTGGGTTAGATGGGTGGAACCCCTAGAGGTAAATCTGGTGTTGGGGCCAACTTGTGGTTAGATTTTCTGTTGTTGTTAAGGGAAATGTGGAATGAGGTGGCATGATCCCACTGGGATGTGGCAGCTCGGGTAATAATCAGGATGGATGATGGAGGGTTTAATGATGTAGGTGGAGAATGAGATGGATTCGACCCAAGGACGATGGTGATGTTGGGATTGAGTCTCTAAGAGACCTCATACGTATCCCCGTGGTAGGGAATCAAAGTCCTCAAAGTTCATCTGATGATGGATTAATGAATATTGGGGATTTCAATGGCTTACTACTGGATGGTGGATCGCAATGGCTTACCGCTGGATGGGGTCAAAATAGCTGACCGTTGTATGGTGTCCGAACGACTTGCCGCTGGATGGGGTCGAACCTCAGGGAGGCTTCCTACGTACCTTATCTAGGAGACAAGGATCGAAGCCACGTAGTTCCTGTCTGATGGGGGTCGGTGAATGGACATGGAGGAGGACCTGGGTTCCAATGGTTTTTGGGATTTAACCTCAGGGAGGTGTCCTATGGTCCTTTCCATGGCAAGGATTAATTTCCACGTAGTTTGGGTGGGTGGAACGGTTTACCGCTGACTAGGGGAACAATGGATTACTACTGATTGAGGAAATAGTTTAACGTCATATAGGACGGGGTGAACCAACATGAAAGAGGACCTAGGGCCCAGATATAAGGTGGTCTTGAACCTCATGGAGGATTCCTACATACCCTGACTTTGCAGGGATCAAAGTCCATGTAGTTTAGAAGGGGATGGAAAACCAACGTGAATGGGGGGTTTAGAATGACAAGGTGTTTGTCATGAACCTCAACGGGGCATCCTATATACCTTTCCTTGACAAAGATCAAAGACCTTATAGTTCATAAGGGGTCAGTGAACTGACGTGAGGATTTTCGGAACCAATGGATGGTGGGATTGAACCTCAGGGTGGCTTTCTACATACTTTGCCTTTGCAAGGATCAAAGACCTTGTAGTTCATATGGGTTTGGGTGAACCGACATGAAGGGGGTCAGAGTGACTGGGTGATGGGATTGTACCTAACCGAGGCTTCCTATGTACCTCAACCAAGCAAGGATTAAAGACCATATAGTTTAGGTTGTGTTTGGGCGAACCAATGTGAAGGTGGTCAGAGCGATCGGGTGTTGAGCTTCAACCTCTAGGAGGCATCCTACGTACCCTGCCTTGGCAAGGATCAAAGAACACATAGTTCATTATTGGTTTTGGAATTACACTCTAGGCTTCCCAGAGAATATTTCATGGCTGATGCTTACTCAAAGCCCTCATGAGTCATGCTCGGTGTGAGAAACAAGAGGCTGAAAAGACCTGGCGACCACGTCGTGAAAGGTGCATCCGTGGGAAGTAACCCAAGGTGATGGAGATTGGGAATTACTCCAGGGTGGAGGCCCGAGTGGTGACAAACCCCATTGAGAGAGGGATTTGGAACCCAAGAAAAGAGGAGGAGCAAGGGTGTAGCCTCCTATAGGAAAGGATAGGGGCATACACCAGGGTGGTTGTCCCTTCCCTGTGGACGGATGCCACCCCAATAAAGAGGATATCATTCCATGTGTGGAATGATCTCACTCCCATGGAGACCAGGGGGCATAGAGGACTTCCAAGGTGGGGCACCCCGTGTGCAAGTCATGGGGAGAGGTCACAGTTTAACGTCATGTAATGAGGACGATGGGGCTTGGCAGTTTAACATCCTACATCTCGAACGTGGCAGGTTCACTCCGCACCCCTAGGAATTACATAACCAATACCCACCCACCCTTGAGGGAAGGAAGGCATAGACAATATCGTAGTAGGGGATGTCGAGAGGTGATCCCATTGGGGGTCAAAGTTAGCGTGTCTATGTGAAGAAGAAATAGTCGTTAGCGTGCCTATGCAAAGATGCATGGGGCGATGTAACACAATGTGAAGCACCGCCCAAGGGACTTTGAAGTTACTTCATGAAAACCTAGAGGGTGGTGCAAGAAAAGGAGTTTCAAGGCATAGGAGTTCATAGTTAGAAGCTTTGTAGAGCTCTAGTGCTTCATGTAGTGGAGACGCTTCATGAAGGGGTATGCTTCGCGAAGCGAAGTGGCCTAGCCTAGGCATAGGGCACATGTGCATATAGGAGGAGCTTCATGAAGTGGAAATGAAATCATGAAGCAATGCCTTGTGAAGAAAGGGTGCCTCACAAAGCAAGGTGTTGTGAAGCAATGTTCTTCCCAAAGCATAGTGACCCTTCCTTACAATGTGGTTCGCATGTGTATGGAGGGTATTTCATGAAGCATAAATGCTTCACGAAGACCTGAGTCCCCGTGGGGATCCACTTCCTCCACAAAGGCTCGTGGGATTTGCAAATGGTGTCCCTCTTGGAAGAGGGGTTGAATTAAAGAAAAATGGGGAGGCACTTCGCAATAAAAAAGTACCTTGAGAAGCGCATGGTTCACAGAGAAAGAAGTGATTTGTGATTTGATAGATGAGAAGGTGAAAGGTCGAATGATCCATCCTTTGGGCTCGAGGGGCTCCCTGTATTTGTAATCAAGAGGCTTCGTGAAGAAGAGATTGCTTAGTGTGAAGACCGAGTTTACTCCGTGGTGGGTCACGAACATCAAATCAGCTCATGGAGGATCTTGCCTCCTTGATCCATGGTGGGATCATGAACATCAAATTCGTTCATGGGGAATCCCACCTCCTTTCTCCATGGTGGCCTCACAAATGTCAAATTTGTTCACGGAGCATCCTTCCTCCTTTCTCCGCGGTGGGGTTGCGAACTTTAAAGGGTTTCACGGAGCCTCCTTCCTCTTTGCTCTGCGGCGGGGTCGCGAATGTCATAAGGGTTCGTGGGCCGTCCCGCCTCCTTGCTCCGCATTAGGAGTGAAGCCATGGGGATCCACGAATGGTCTTCACGAGGTAGCCCCATAGACTTCTCTCTAGTTCTTCTTCTTCCCAACTTTTGGCACCAACAAATGTGCCCCCTCAGACTTGGAGCCGAGGAGAAATCAAGGGTCAATGTCTGAGGGTCAATTTCCAAAATCCCTCAGCCGTCCATGAATTTGTTTCACGAAGAGGGCTCACGAGGCAGATAATCGACGTGCAGGCTGAGCTTTCCACAAAGATTAGCGTGGTATGGATGCATCGCGAGGCTCCAAAGGTTGTTGCCTATAAATAGGGGAGCTGAACTCTCTTTCGTCCTTTCCTTCCTCCATGAATTTTTCTTTTATTTCTCTCAATTCGTGGATCTCCTGCGTACTCCGCGATTTCTCTCCACGAATCGGGTCTTCTGCTTTGCGGAGGATAGCAAGTCTTTGACTTTGCATTGGAGTGCTTTTCATCCTGGTGTTGACAGGCCATGGTAGGGTTCTAAAAAAAGTCTTCGTGAACATGTTCCATGAATGAGCTTCGCGAATCGAACCCACAAAATCACCCAAACTCAAAACTGAATGGCTCTGCGAGAGGATTCTAGGTGTTCCTTGCAAATGCTGCCTGAAGGGAAGAGATGGAGAATAGATTGGGCCTAGGGGATTTATTACAGAGCCATTCTGACCACGGTTCATTGGTGGAGCTGCTATCGGAGAGCCAGAGGAACAATCCAATATGAAAGAGGTTGCCTTTGTACGGCTTCAGGCTGAGGGATGATGTCTTCATTCTGGAAGAAAGTATGGATGAGTAAGATTACTATTTCCGGAGTACACTGTGTCAACCCCAATGGATCAGGGAGGCTGACCACCATGCCTGATAAGACTTCACGCTCATCAATGCTGACTACCACTATAACCACTCAAACATTTTTGATGGGAAGGCACTGCAGTCGGAGATGTCCCCCAATCCATACTAGAAACTTTCGAAGGCAACCTTGAGGAACCTGAGGAAGGGATGCTCTGAGGAGTGGGAACTATTCCTGGGCGGAAACTTCACAGATGACTGGGCCAAGTCCTACTAGGTTGGTGCCCTATGTGAGGATTTCAGGGTGGAGCTGAGAAGAGTGGGTCTATATGAGGCGTCTTGGGCCTCAAAATTCCACATTTACCAACTGAAGTAGCAGATGCCGGAACTGTTGAGCAGGTGGTCATCGAGGACCAATACATTCCACTTGCACCACGGGGAAGTTGGCATCAGCTTGTGGGATGTGCACTAGATCTCAGGGGTCCCAATATTGGGGGAAATGTACGATGAATTCCTCCCCGTTATGGGCATGTGGGAGGATCCGAAGCAGATGTCACTGCTGGCGATGGCATTGATGAGGCTGGTGCCTGTAGAGGATAAGGAAGCAGTGAGGGATGTCCATTTCTGGTAGTGGTTCAAGCAGTTTCATAGTTTTCCAAAATAGAGGCAGTTTTCGGTGAGGCCTCGGACTTTCCTGAAGGGGGATCAACGGGGAAAGGAGCTCTTTTACTAGTGGCTCTTGGAGGATAGCCAGTGGAAAAACTGGGGATTTAGCATCAGCACTGAGAAACAACTGTTAGTCATGCTGGCGACATTCATCGAGGCTCTCATATGTGGTTTGATCCTTCCAGTGAGGGATACAAACATGGGCATGCAACCAATCACATTCATCATGGCGTCCATGTTGGCGACAGGAGGGCAAGTCAACCTCATAATCTCGATGCTTTCAAATATATACAAGATGTGGTGGCACATCAGCAAGGGGAAGAGGCTGAAGAGGATATGTATGCCATTCCACCTCCTGTATGGGTGGGTAGCAGCGCTTGTTAGTGGGGTTTATGAATACCCGAAACCCATCTCGCCTCTAGGATCAAACTCCCTCCCATCAATCTTGAATGTTGTGGGAAGCTTTACGACCAAGATGACCACACTGTTGGTACTTAACCTGGTGTGGAAGGTGAAGGAATTCAACTTCCACCCATTTTCTTTACCAATGGGTGCTTTTACCGATGACGTCCAAGGAACGGAAGAACACCGGTCCTATCTCCTGGCCTTTTGAGGATGAGTGCTGGTGGCAAGGGTGGACCATGAGCCCCTCTACAAGTCGTACACCCCACACTGATTTTCTAGGCAACTTCAGTGTCTGTAGCGAATGACCCCGCAGGTCTATCTATGGGTGCGTCATGAGGAACAACCATGTGTGATGAGGCAGATGTGGCTCATGTTCACACAGGAAGTCATGAATATGCGGAATGAGCTACCTCCGCCTACTGCTATTTTTTGGTTGGTAAAAGAGTATGCCCAAAGCTGGGAGGCAGCCTACCCAAGTGAGATACTGAAACATCCAACCATTCGGGTTGGTGATGGTGAGCCTTACCAATCTCAGGGCCGGGGCCGGAAGGTGGCAAGGGCATCTCGCAGTGGCGGGGTTGCTGTGGTAGTGAGGCCTGCATCGATTGAGGGGGAGACAGTGGCAGTGGATCCAGCAGTGGTAGCAGACCTAGTGTTCTCAGAAGAATAGGGTTATCCAGAGGGGAGGCCACCAAGAGAATTCCATAGGATATCCACCTAGGATCCGGGGAAGCGGTTGCGCCATATAGACATGCAGGATAATGTTGTCTTCCCGGAGGCCTGGGACATCTGCGAAGTCAACCATAAATTCATCGCTCCGTATGATATGTGGCAACACTTAAACCATATCGGGATGGATTTTCTAGGAATATGACCTATCAGGGCTAGCTTTTCGGTGTCCCGGGCAGAGGCGGAGCAATACCTGGAAGAGTTCGAGGAAATTGTGCATTCCCGGGGTGCCCAGCGTCCAATGACAGCCAGTGTCAAGGTGCTGCTGGATTGTATGGTCCCTTTGCTGTTTTTGTCTACTGAACTGAGGGTGTTCTTACCTCTGTAGGAAGAATCAGACGTGTCCTCCTAGGTGTACGACGCTGGTAGAGGGATCCCGTTGGAGGAGGGTGATGTCTGCGATCAATACCCGGATCATGAAGATTTCACAGCGGCCCTCGAGGTAAAACCCTAAGCCCCTTCCTCAGGGTCTGCATCCAGGTCGTTCTGGACTCCTTACTAATATTTTTACTATGTGGGAGAGTTTCATACACATAACCCATTCTCACCCCTCAATAGATACAAATGTGGGAGCTCTAAGATCTACAGTAGCGGAAACATTGATTACCACGTCTGGCGGGGCTAGGACACCCAAGGTGTCTTCTCCAGAGCTTTCAGACCTTCCAACCATATACGGGGGGCCACGCCTCAAGGTTCCAATGACGTCAACGCTTAGAGGAGACATGAATTTGACATATGTATGTCTCCTCTACCAAATTCATTATTTTAACCCATTGACAATGTCAACTGACGTCCAAACCCCCTTTTGGTGCATAGATTTATTCAAATGGTGTGGGCCACCTTGGCGAGGTTGGTCGGGGATTCTGAAGGCGTCTTTCCTAGAGGAATGCTGGTTATCATGGAGGCGGATACCCAGACTGACCAAGCTATGGTGCACCCAATCCCTGGTGGGACCGTCAATAGGGCTGAGCCCGAGATTATTGAGGTGTGGTCCGATGATGAGGATCGATCAAAAAGACTGGGCCCCACCATACCCGATCAAACACCAGATGTGGACCCAACTGACAAGTTCCTGGGAGCATTCCCCCCAAATGAGCCTGCCAACCGTGCCGACTGGGATGTGACATTCTCTAATGAAGAGGATAGAAAAATAGTCTGTCACCAATCGTGGAAGCTGATCAAGCGCTTCATTGATGACACCCCCCAAACACAATGGAAAAATTAGATGGATTGACTTCTCTCGCAACTGCATGAACTGTGTGCTGGGGGAGTGGATGTCTAGCATCCCCACATGCTCGTCCGAGTTCTTGTGGTGGAGAAGCTTTAGGAGTATGACTGTGGCCTCAGTGTGGGATGGTAGTGGAGGAAAGTGGTGAACATCAAGAGGCTCCAGGAGGCTGAAGATGAAAATCAGTGGCTATAGGTTCGGGTGGATATGCACTCAGCCTCCCTCAATGCGCAATCAGATCTAATATTACGATTGAAGTCCCAGCTAGTAGAGGCCAAGGAGCGCATGAAGAAAACCTCCGAAGAGATGACCGTCATCCAAACCAACGTAGAGCGAGCCCAGATTGCATATAATGAATTTCACCCCATCACTACTGAGGAGGAACGAGAGCTGAGTAGGTGGCAGAAAATCCTGGATGCTACAAGCCAGAGGGTGGAAGAGCTGGAACTTTATTTAGACGGGGTTAATCCATCCATGGGAGGGATCGACCCTCGGGTACTATAATGATTACAAACACTCAAAGGTACTTTCATACTTTGATTGTTTTATTCTAGACGCATGCAAGAGTTCCGTTATTTGTATTGGTTTATTGCATTCCCATCATATTTGTGGAGCATCCAGCAATCAATCCCTAAGCTCACATGGGTCAGTCCCGGTGTGAGAAACAAGGTTCGGCCACCTTATTATTACACCCAAATGTAAGAGTGAAAACCAAGATTTGGGAATCCGGGGGTTTGAAAAACCAATTTGGATTTCCTGGATGAAATGCGAGAGGCCCGATTGGAGGATGATGACCTCAGAACAATCGAAATTCCGCCCTTCCAATGTGCTCTAGTGCATGAGTGGGGTAACGCTAGGGGCGTTCGACTTAATCCGAACATAGAGGGATGGAAAGTGTGAACCATGATACCCAATGTTTGGAACATTTTAAGGGTGGAGTGACAATAAATGGTGACTGTTGACCATGTTCGAGACACAATATCTTTATTACATTATCTGGGAATGGGAATAACAAATGAGGGCCAACCGCTGACCATGTTCGAAACATGGGGCCTGACTCGAAATGTCATCCATTAGCCTTCCATAATGTCAGCCCATGACAGTAGGTGATCCATAGGCTGAGCATCCAAACTGTTAGGGGGATCTTTTGGATGTGAAATAGGACAAGGGCTCGAATAAAGGGTATGAAAAACGTGAAGGGTGGAGTGATGGATTGTTCGAATGGAGTCCAAAACATTTAAAATTATGCCTCCATGGTGGAAACACATTAGGTGGGTGTATCAATATGATCAGGGATCATAACTACTTCTAAATAGGACCTCTCTAGTAAGGACCTCGAATGAAACGTAGTTTTACATCATAAAGTGAGGAAGATACACATAGATTCAAGGTCATATTTCCTAGACCAAGGTTAACAATTTAAAGTCATGGTACATGGACTGTAGGCTCCTAGTTGAAGGTCATAGATACTAGACCGTGATTGGGTCCAAAGGGCCAAGAGGGTTAATGACCCTGGGGATGGGCCTGAGGCAGAATGCCTGGGTGTCGCTACATATCCCAGAAGTATGAGAATTAAGCCAAACATAGTTCATAACCATGGCATAGCCCGAGGCCTACACTGATAGGGGAAATCCATTCTGGCAAGGGATCAACTGCATCCCATGATTAACATGGGGCATCCTAAACTTGTTCAAGTTAGAACCGCAGTTTAGTGTCATGCGTCAAGAACATAAGGACTCGGGCAGTTTAATGTCATGCGGTAGGACGAATAGTGAAAGGGGAGATCCCAGGAAGGGAGTATGTAGTGCGGTATCTTTAAACCCGACATAAATTATAGAAAAATCCCATAAGGTACTCTCAACCCCACACATTCCCAAAAGAGTTTGGGCCGAGGGGCCGAAAGAGGGGGGACATGATTTTGGAATCTTGGGGATAGACCCAGAGACAATGTGTCTGGGCATTCCTACATATTCCACAAGGATGGGATTCAAGCCAAATGTAGTTCTAAAAGAGTCCTGGAAGGATACCAGTGTCAAAGATGATGAGGTTGTGCGGGTCTGGCCCTTGCACCGAAAGAAGTGGTATTTGAGATATCTTGTTTGTCCTTTAGAATGAATGTGTGTGTTTTTTATTTGAATCGATGGACCTAGGATAGAAAATCCTGGTATGCCACAGGAATCAAGATGTATGCTGGCATTGAAAAATGGTATGGTGTTTGACTGATACGAAACATGATGCCCCCTCTAGTGAGGATATCGCCGTGCATTGTCATTTTTAGTCGTGCATCTAGGATGATAATGTCACAGTTTAGGGTCATGTGATGGGACCAATCCATGCAATTTTAACATCATTCATGATAGACACAACAGTTTAAAGACATGTGGGACTAAGAATCATAGTTTAAAGTCATATGGCTTATATGTATACATGAGAGATGAGGTTTGATAGGGGATGCACACAACATGATAAAACATAGCTGACATGAATGAGGATGAGGTCCACATCATACCGTGAATGATTATGAGGTGGAACCCTCGGGCCGAGGGTCCAGGAAAGGTTAGAGGATAAGGGGAAGGAGAAACTAGCTGCCAGTTGAGCTGGACTCAAAGACGAGATGTTTGGGTGTTCCTGCGTATCACATGTGGATGGGAATCAAGCGAGATGTAGTTCTTGAAGGTGCCTTTTAACGTCGTGTGGGACAACATAAAGTTTAATGTCATGTGTGATAGGAAGTAGGGTGGATAAATCCTAAAAGGGGGCATACTTGGTGCTTCTAATTGAAAGAGCACTGTCGTGGGTGCCCTCAAATGATTAGTGTGATTTTGGGGTACTTAGGTGCAGCAGAGTGGCTGACCAAGGTCGTCTCTCAAAGGAGGAAGTAGATTTAAAACAACAATTTAAAGATATTATAAAAATAAAATAAAAGAGAATAATAACACTTTTTGAAAGGATGGGGTTGTTTATAGTTTATGAATCTAGAAGAAGTTTTCTAGAAGAATATTGTATTTTTTTTGTTTTTACTTTTGAAATGAAGTTCGATTAAAATGACACAACAAAATGATGTTTTTTAGAAAATATTTTAAAAGGCGTAATCTATCTAACTCTACCTCTTAATTCACTTATTAATCATTATCATTTAAATAAATATCCACTTAATTATGATCCCCTAATTTGTTATCCCTCAAACCCTACGAGAGTTAACTTAACCACAAAGATGAAATTACTTAAACCCTAGTCTAGCTTCGGAACACACAATCGCAGCACCCAGCTTTAATTGTTTTTCTAAAGTTAGCTTATGGATAGTGTTTAATTAGAGCACATAATAATTCTATAAATGATGATGAATTGTGTTTAGAGATTATATTTTAACTCTACAAATTTATCCAGTATGGTCTTGTATTACAGATTAAGATCGCGCTCTCACAATTTACACAATTCCCGACCTCGCGTGTTTTGTGTTAATTGTTGAATTTCTTGATTAGTTTCTTGAAATTTAAAAACACAATTCATGGATCATATTAATTGAATTACAGTATCTCAATGATTAAAAATAATCAAATGAAGAAGGATAGAGGTCGATCGATTACTAAAACGAACTACTCTTCCATGGGCGGTGTAGTCATCGTGGAGACGTTTTGCATAAGCAAAGGATTGAAAAGGTAGAACCCAATCTTGTCTCCACTCTTGATTCCAACCCAATTAATAAGATTAATAGAAGAAGAAAATGGAAGAACACAGAAGATTATTTGAATAAAAATTCATGAAACAAACATGAAATAAAAGAAATACAAAGAAGAGGTGGGAGATTAGAGCCTTTTTGGAAGAGAGGTTTTCACAAAGGCTTACTTCTTCCAAGAGTTGTGAGGGGCTTCCAAGAGAAACCCTTTCGTCCAAACCTTTCCAAATCCTCTAACAGCCCTCCCAAAGAGTTAAAACCCCCTTTAAATAGAGTTTGTGAGGGCTAAGGTTACATAACTTTTTAAGTGTGAAATGAAAAACTCGGAAAAATATTTTATTCCAAGTTGAACCGCCTATTTGACCTCTGAAATGCATGACTTGACCGGCCTTCCAGTAGGAGTATTTGTTCCAAATCATGTTTCCGAGATTTCTTCAAAATCTGGGCTCAATCCAATCCCGGATGAAGAGGGTATGGCCGAAATATAGAACCTATGTCTATTCTGCCGAGTCCAGCCCACCATTAGATTAATGGCCCATTTACTCCATCCAAATGCACTCTTTAGCTCTAGTGTCATGAATAAAGGTTGTAGAAAATTAAGTTGGTAACACTGTTACAGAATTTCAAAATCAAATAATAAATATTAAAATATTTATCTTCGAAATACTACAGTAAACTATAATGGGTAAAACTGGAATTTTCACCAAATTGTCAAATGAATGATCAAATCCCAAATATTTTATAAATAAACATATTTAACACAATGTGAGGAAATTATATCATTTATTATCATTAAAATATTCAACTAAATAGTGTATTATCAACTCCCCCACACTTACCCTTTTGCACTCCTGGGAAAAACCTCATATCAAGTAAACATCAATATCAAATCAAAACCAATTTTAAAACACATGTCATTGTGATCCATCAATTCTGAACCAAGAATAAAAAGATATCATGCCTCATAAAAAACCTTATTTCAAGTTCTCTATTAATATCATTCAATATATTTCCACTTCATTTATCCTCTCATGCACAAAACACTTACCTCGCTTTAATTTTCTCTCATCACTCAAATATCAATTTTTTTTTGCAATGTCTTTCTCATCCAAACTCATACAAGGGTCACCATAGGCTTGATAGATTCCTACATCGCCACCTGATGTGAGTCAAGGACATATGTTTATCATGATTACTTTTCATGGTTATTCTGTGGCTTTTGGTTGGTAGGATTTAGATGTGAAAAATTCCGAGGCTGAATGAGGAGGGCTTGACTCTTTTTGAAGCAAAATTGCATTAATCTAATTTTCACTTAAATATAGTCTTCTCCTCAATCCTCATAGTATCAATTCAGCTCCATCATCATGAAAAGTCATGAAAATTTTACTCCATTCATCATTTCAGCATCAAAAAATGTCAATCTTCTCAAACATGATTTTCTTGAAAGCTCCAGATAGGCACATCTTTCCACCTCAATTAGAAGCTCTAGAAAAGGAACAGATTCACTTGTCATGAAAGCTACAGAAAAGGCGCATCTTTCAATATAATGATTTTCTTCAGCAGAAAACACATCTCTTAAGAATTTAATTTTCCACCCAAAGTATCACAGAATGTGTTAGCACAACACAAGATAGCTTCCCCCACACTTAAGCTCAACTAGATTACGCAATTTCACTTCAAGAGTTGGTTGGATAGGGAAAATTGGCTTGTAATGTGGCTAACCTAATAGGATGTGCATGGATTATAAGGGCTACAAGGATTAAATGTTCATGGTATGCCATTATAAAAAAGGATTATTCAAAATAGAGGCTTTAATACAAAACAAATGCCTCAATCATTTAAACATAAGTACCTCAAACCCTCAAGTTTTGATAGGAATAAATCAAATTCTGGTTAAATAAAGCACGGTTTGGTTCTCTCAAGAAGTGAGGTGAATGTAAAGAATATGAAAATAATGGTTCAGAAGCCTCATAGGAATGTGATTTCAAATATAAAGACAGTGAGATGTGGCATGGGATTCAAAATTCGGTGTACTTTTCATGAAATTACTAAATATTTGAACTTGAATCAAAGTTATTTCAGCATTAATTTAAGCTTAGTTTCAAGGGATAAATTGTTTCACTCATTTATATGCATTTAAAAATTGTGATGAGAATAATTTCAGCTCAAAAATTTCAAAAACAAAAAAAATTGAAAAATAAACACACAAAATTTGAAAAACACACAATTTTTTCGGTTTTTTTTAAAACAGGAAAACAATTGAAATTAATAAACTAAAAGGTTCCCTGCTCCCCCACACCTAAAATATTACATTGTCCTCAATGTGAACCCATGAGATGATATATGCACATGAAATACAGAATTTTTAAATAGGAAAAATAATATAAAAGTGAAAGGGTTAGGAACAGCCTGATGTGCTCAAGTGATGATGGGGTCATGCAGTGTGATAAAATCAACTGCATCGGTAGGAAGTCCCTCGATGTATCTCTTCAAAAGTTGCCCATTGACTGTAAAGCTCCTTACAGTGTCCTCTTGTGTGATCTCCACTGCACCTTAAGGAAAAACATTAGACACAATATAAGGACTTAACCATCTGGAACACAACTTATCAGGCATTAGCTTCAGTCATGAACTGTAGAGAAGGACTTTCTCTCCAATATGAAAATCATTTTTTTGGATCATTCTATCATGAAATGCTTTTGATTTTTCCTTATAGATCTTTGAGTTCTCATATGAAGACAATCTAATCTCCTCAAGCTCTTGAATTTGTAGCTTCTTTTGGATTCTAGCTTGGGCTAAATCCATATTGCATTTCTTTATAGCCCAATAAGACCGATGCTCAACTTCCACGGGGAGATGACACGCTTTCCCAAAAACAATCCGAAATGGGGACATACCAATGGGTGTATTGTATGTTGTCCTATAAGCCCACAATGCGTCATCCAAGCGCTTGCTCCAATCCTTCCTATTTGGCTGCACAGTTTTCTCCAATATTTGTTTCAACTCACGATTTGAAACCTCAGCCTGGCCATTTGTTTGGGGGTGGTATGGTGTTGATGTTTTGTGTGTCACCCCATACTTTTGAAGGAGGGAAGAAAAATTACTATTGAAAAAGTGTGTCCCTTGGTCACTGATGATGGCCTTTGGTACTCCAAACCTGCAAAAAATATGTGCTTTGACAAAGTACACAACAACATGAGAATCGTCAGTCCTGGTGGCCTTGGCCTCCACCCATTTACTCACATAATCAACAGAAACCAAAATATACAAAAATCCAAATGAACTAGGAAAATGACCCATAAAATCAATTCCACATACATCAAAAATCTCACAGAATAGTTTGGGTTGTTGGGGCATCTCATGTCTCCTAAAAATATTCCCAGTGTGTTGGCAATGAGAGAATGACTTACAAAACACATGGGAATCATGGAACAAGCTAGGCCAATATAATCCAGAGTCCAAAACCTTCCTAGCTATCCTTTGGGGTCCAAAGTGTCAACCACAAGCTAGTGTATGACAAAAATGAAAAACAGACTCAAACTCATGATCAGGAACACACCTCCTAATGACTTGGTCACTATACATGCTCCAGAGGTAAGTATCATCCCACACATAATACCTAGACCCACTTTTTAATTTTTGGACTTGATGCTTCTTCAAATTTGCTGGGATTTCAGAGGAAACAATGTAATTAACTAAATCATCATACCAAGGATGCGTACCTGAGATGGTATAGAGATTCTCATCGGGAAAGTGTCCTGAAGTGGTACCTAGTCCAAGCTGTCATCCTCTAGTGTGTGAGTAAGCCTCATCATGTGGTCTGCCACCAAATTCTCTAATCCCTTCTTGTCCTTTATCTCAATATCAAATTCTTGAAGAAGGAGCATCTAATGGATAAGTCGTGGCTTTACATCTGGCTTCTTTAGGAGGTACCTCAAAGATGAATGGTCAGAAAAAACAACTACTTTAGAGCCCAATAAATATGAATGGAATTTATCTAAAGCAAATATGACAGTAGGAAACTCTTTTTCCGTGGTTGTGTAGTTTGATTGGGCTGAATCTAGTGTCCTCGATGCATAGGCGATCACATGTGAACGCCCCTCCACCCTCAGAGATAAGACAACTCCAACCATGAAGTTGGAGGCATCACACATAAGCTCAAATGGAAGGTCCCACCACGGGGGTTGTATGATCGGTGGAGTGGTCAGAAACTTCTTTAGCCCATCAAATGATACCCTACATGTATCATCAAAATTGAAGTCAATATCTTTTTGAAGCAATCGAGATAAGGGTATAGAGATCTTACTAAAATCTCTGATGAAGCGTCGATAAAATCCAGCATGTCCAAAGAATGATCGAACATCACACACACATGTAGGATATGGGAGGGATGAAATAATGTCTACCTTATATTTATCAACTTCAATGCCATGTTGTGAGACTATATGACCTAAGACAATTCCCTTTTCGACCATGAAATGACATTTTTCAAAATTTAAGACCAGATTATTCTCAATACAACGATTCAACACCTTTCCCCAACTAATTAGACATTCATCAAATGAAGACCCATACACTGTAAAATCATCCATAAATACCTCCATGCAGGTCTCAATAAAATCAGAAAACATACTCATCATGCATCTATGGAAGGTACATGGGGCGTTGCAAAGTCCAGATGGCATCCTTCGGTAGGAAAATGTGCCAAAGGGACAGGTGAATGTAGTCTTCCCCTGATCCTCCGGAGCTATAGGAACCTACAAATATCCAGAAAATCCATCCAAGAAACAATAGTGTGTCTTCCCAGCTAGTCTCTCAAGCATCTGATCAATAAATGGGAGGGGGAAATGGTATTTGTGAGTGGAATGATTTAGTTTCCTATAATCAATACACACACGCTAACTATTTTGTACCCTCATTGGAACTAACTCATCTTTCTCATTTTTAACAACAGTAACACCACTTTTCTTAGGCACAACCTGAATTGGACTTACCCACTGAGAATCTGAAATGGGATAGATTATACCTTCCTCGAGCTATTTTTCAACTTCTTTTTTAACAACCTCCAGAAGGGTTGGATTGAGTCTCCTTTGTGGCTGTCTCACAGGTTTATCCCCATCCTCCAAGAGAATCCTATGCATGCAAATGGAGGGGATAATACCTGATATGTCCACCAAGGTCCACCCAATTGCCCTGATGTTCTCCCTCAAAAGATTCAAAAGTTTTTCTTCATGTTCAAAAGGGAGATTGTTAGCATTGATAACAGGTAATCTCTCACCACTCAACAAGTATGAGTATTTCAGATTTGGTGGCAATGTCTTGAGTTCTAATGAAGGAGGGTGTAGTATGGATGGAGAAATTGAAGGAACTGAAATATGTGCACAAAGAGCATTAGTATCAGAATAGACATCATCAAAATCAGAGAATAAAGCATCAAATCCATCAGCATACTCAACAACCATGTCATAATCAGAGTGAACATGATCAAAATTAGAATATGAATCCAAATAAAATCCAAGAGAGGATTGTGTATTAGCAATATGTGTGGAAGTGCTCTTAGACATCAAACTCGAACCAATATTCATAATCTCTCTAAGCATAGGACAATCAAATTCCATGGAGTTTTTATTTGTTGGTTCAAAATGGGAGATAAAAAATACAGAGTGATCCTCTGAGGGGTACTTCATGGAATCCATAACATTAAATATCACAACTTCATCTCCAAACTCCATGGAAAGTGTACCCTCATTGACATTTATGATAGTTTTTGAAGTTTTGAGGAAGGTCCTATCTAAGATTATGGGAGCGTGAGAACTTAACTGGTCATCCTCCATGTTAAGAACATAGAAATCTGCTGGAAAGATCATGTCTCTTACACGGACAAGTACATCCTCAAGGACTCCCGCTGGATATACCGTAGCTCTATTCGCCAACTACACCACTACTCTTGTTGGCTTCAACTCACCAACCTACAAGGAAGAGAATACAGAGTGAGGCATCAAATTTATGGAAGCACCTAAATCACAAAGTGAATCAGAGAAGTGCAACTCCCCTATTGTACATGGGATGGTGAATGTCCCTGGATCCTTGCACTTTGTCGGCATTGCTAGAGTTGGTGTAATGAGTGCTGGCACATTCCTTCCAAGATTGATCCTCTCATTTCCCTTGAGCCCTCTTCGATTGGTGCAGAGTTCTTTTAAGAATTTTTCATACCTTGTAATTTTCTTAATGACTTCAAGTAAAGGAATGTTGATCTCCACATGATTGAATGTGTCCAAAACCTCTTTTTGCATTGCTTGTTTAGCCATCTTCTTGGTTTGAACAACCCTGTTTGGAAAAGTAAGCGGTTTAGGAGGAACATCATCATTCTATTTCTTACCTTTATCTTTCTCCTTGGATTGCTCATCGGTTGGTATGGAATGTGTCTTTTCTGGAGTTGAGGTGAATCCCGGTGGAATGGTAGGTACAAATGTATCGTTCATTTGCTTCCCACTTCTCAATGTGATGTCACTAACATTTCCCTTTGGATTTGGAGTGGTTTGGGAGGGTAGATTTCCGTAATTCTTACTTACAAATTCATGGAGGGCGGTGGAAATCTGGCTCATTTGAGTCTTCAACTCCCTCAGATCTAAACCTTGACTCTTTAGCTCATTCTGTTGATTAAGAACAATTTGCTTCAAAAGTTCATCAGTGTTAGAATCTACCTTGGGTGGGGGATTCCCTTGTTGCTGGCTTGCTGATGCTTGGGCTTCAAATCTCCTTTGGGGTTGTTGGAAACCCTGCTGGTAAGGCAGAGGCTGCTAGAAGTTTTGTTGAAAGGGTGGCCTTTGTTGTTGTCTAGAGCCATAACTCATGTCCGGTTGATCTTTCCCCCCTTGATTTTATGTTGGAGAAAATGAATCAAACTTCTTTTGGGGATATGGTTGTTGTTGCTGCTGAAATGGTCTCCATGGGAATACTGCTGCACAATCTTCTGTTTCTTGTAGTTGGGGGAAACAGTCAGTTGGATGACTTGTATCAATGCAAATGCCATAAGGCCTTGAAGGAGTGGGTTGGGATGTCTTTTGAGCCAAATAAATCTGCCTCACCATAGTGGTCAATTCTTCCAACTTTGTATCAATCAAATGACTTTCTAGAGAAGAAGGACTTACCTGGTGTACTCCCCTGACATGTGGTGTACCTCGATCACAAAATTGTTGGGAGTTTTGTGCCATCTTGTCGATCAATACATGTGCGGCTACTGGTGTCTTGTCCACCAATGCCCCTCCTGCTGTAGCATTTATCATGCCCCTCTCCATGGGTGTAAGTCCTTCGTAGAAGTATTGTATGAGTAATTGCTCACTAATTTGGTGATGTGGGCAGCTTGCACACAACTTCTTGAATCGCTCCCAGTACTCATACATTGACTCCCATTGGGCTTGGTTGATCCCTGATATCTCCTTTTGAATGGATGTGGTCCTTGATGCTGGAAAAAATCATTGCATGAAAAGATGTTTCAAATCATTCCAATATGTTACATCTTCAGGTTGAAAATAATACATCCAATATTTTACAGCTCCATCAAGTGAGAATGGGAATTCTCTTAATTTAATTTGATCTTCAAAAACATTTCTTGGTTTCAAGGTTGATCAAACCACATTAAATTCTTTCAAATTTTTATTGGGATACTCACCAGAGAGGCCATGAAACTTTGGAAGTAAGTGAATTTACCCAGATTTTAGTTCAAAGTCTGATTCGATATTTGGGTATGCAATACAATTTGGTTGATAGTTAATATCAGGTGCAGCCAATTCTCAAATGGTTATATTTAGCTCATTGTTATTATTTCCAGCCATTGGTTCTTCTTTTATGTTTGAATTTCAATATCTTCTAATTTCAATGTTTCCAGAAGAGAGGAATTCACCAACTGGTTGAAAATTGAAACTTATCGTAGACTGAGAATGTCTAATTCGTTCCCTAAGGCTGCGTTCAATCTCCGGGTCAAGATCTAAGAGATCTTCGGGATTATTTCATGTCATAAATCAAATAAAAAAGAAAAGAAAGAAAGTGGACCATAGTGAAATAAAAATGAGAATTTTGAGTTGATGGTCCAAAAAGAAAATAAGAGGATGACAAAAAAAATGAAAACTTGAGAAAGGGGAAAGATGAAAGAGAGAGGTGAAGAAAATAATAAAATGAAAAATACAAGAAATTCCTCTAAATGGTTGAATAAATTACTTGCCTCCCCGAAAATGGTACCAATTTTAAAGAGCACTGTCGTGGGCGCCCTCAAATGATTAGTGTGATTTTGGGGTACTTAGGTGCAGGAGAGTGGCTGACCAAGGTCATCTCTCAAAGGAGGAAGTAGATTTAAAACAACTTTTTAAAGATATTTAAAAAATAAAATAAAAGAGAATAATAAGACTATTTTAAAGGATGGGGGTTGGTTATAGTTTATGAGTCTAGAAGAAGTTTGTTGGAAGAAGATTGTATTTTTTTTTGTTTTTATTTTTGAAATGAAGTTCGATTAAAATGACACAACAAAAATATGTTTTTTTAGAAAATATTTTAAATGGAGTAATCGATATAACTCTACCTCTTAATTCACTTATTAATCATTATCATTTAAATCTATATCCACTTAGTTATGATCCCCTAATTTGTTATCCCTTGAACCCTACGAGAGTTAACTTAACTACAAAGATGAAATTACTTAATCCCTAGGCTAGCTTCGGAACACACAATCGCATCACCCTTCTTTGATTGTTGGTTTAAGGTTAGCTTATGGTTAGTGGTTAATTAGAGAACATATAAATTCTATAAATGAGGATTAATTTTGTTTAGGGATTATATTTTAACTCTACAAATTTATCTCGTATGGTCTTGTATTACCGATTAAGATCGCGCTCTCACAATTTACCCAATTACCGACCTCACTTGTTTTGTGTTAATTGTTCAATTGCTTGCTTAGTTTCTTAAAATTTAAAAAAATAATTCATGGATCATATTAAGTGAATTATAGTAGCTCAATGATTCAAAATAATTAAATGAAGATGGATAGAGGTTGATCGATTACTAAAAAGAACTACTCTTCCATGGGCGGTGTAGTCATCGTGGAGACGTTTTGCATAAGCAAAGGATTGAAAGGGTAGAAACCAATATTGTCTCCACTATTGATTCAAACCCAATTAAGAAGATTAAGATAAGAAAAAAAGGAAGGAACACAGAATATTATTTGAAAAAAAATTCAAGAAACAAACATGAAATAAAAGAAATACAAAAAAGAGGTGGGAGAGGAGAGCCTTTTTGGAAGAGAGGTTTGCACAAAGGCTTACTTCTTCCAAGATTTGTGAGGGTCTCCCAAGAGATAACCTTTCAGAAAAACCTTCCCAAAGCCTCAACCATCCCTCCCAAAGAGTTAAAACCCCCTTTAAAAAGATTTTGTGAGGGATAGGGTTACATAACTTTTTAAGTGTGAAATGAAAAACTCGGCCAAATATTTTAATCCAACTTGAACCGCCTATTTGACCTCCAAAACGCGGAATTGACCAGCCTTCCAGAAGGATTATTTGTTCCAAATCATGTTCCCAAGCTTTCCTCAATATTTGAGCTCAATCGAAGCCCAGATGACGATGATATAGCCCAAATACAGAACCCATATCCATTCATTCGAGTCCATCCCACCATTGGATTAATGGCCCATTTACTCCATCCAAATGCTTTCTTTAGCTCTAGTGTCCTGAATAAAGGTTGTAGAAAATTAAGCTAGTAACACTTTTAAAAAATTTCAAATTCAAATAAAAAATATATAAATATTTATCTTCGAAATACTACAGTGCACTATAAAGGGTAACAATGGAATTTACACCTAATTTTCAAATGAATGATAAAATCCCAAATATTTTATAAATAAACATATTTAACACAATGTGAGGAAATTATATCATTTATAATAAAATATTCAAAAAATAGTGTTTTATTACTAATTCAAACCCAACGTGAATGAGGACATAATCCCATACCACGCCATGCAGTCCCAAAAGAGTTAGAGTCCAGAAGGCAGAACTGAAGAGATAAATTAGTGTAACTTGAGCTAGAACCAAAGATGATATTTCTAGGAGTTCCTACATATCCCATGGGAATGGGAATCAAGTCATATGTAGTTTTGAAAGTGATCATAGTTTATGTTCTTAGAGCTTGCACCAAAGAGAAGTGAAACTCTTCCAAACAGGCGCAGACCTTGAACCAATCCCTAATCCCATGTGAGTCGAGCTCGGTGTGGGAAACAAGGGTGGAAGAGGTCTTAGTAGTACCTGGAATTCATGTAGGGGAGAAATCAGTGTGGAGCCCTGAATAATTCCTTACCATGGTTTTTTCCTCCTACCGTGCAAATGTGCACTAAGGGATAGTACCTGGAGTGTCCAAATTCCACTTTAGACATGGTGAGGTGGAAAATGATTTTAGTCATGAGACCAATATTTTTGGCTTAATGGGGTTGGTGTGATAATGGAGGATAACTATTGACTGTGTTTTAAAGATAGCACCATATCGTGTGACCTGAAATTGGAACAACAAGTGAGCATCAACCGCTGACCGTATTAGCAACGTAGGACTTGTATCAATTTGTTATTCAAAACTGTCGAGGTTGTTGGCCCATAATGGTTGTATGGCCCTTATTCTGAGCATCCATGCCTTTTCGGGGTCCCTTCGGATCTGAAAGGTGATGAAATATTTATTAAAATGGAACACGAAGCTTGGAAAATGGGTGAAAGAATTTCCGGGTAGAATCTGACACTCTAGGTGCTGAACCAGAGTACTCTTGGACACATTGGTGAATCGCTGAGGAAGATCGAGGGGCCTAACTTGAAAGTGGCCAATTTTAAAGGATGATTATATAACAAGGGTATAGATAACTCTTAGTAGAAATAGGAACATGGCGTGGTAGTTACAAACCCAATATGAATGAGAGCATAAACCCATACCACACCATATACCCCATTCCCTAGGGGAATGTAAGCCAAGGGACCAAGATGTGGTTGGACCTGAAGACCAGACGTTCGGGCGGTCCTACATATCCCATGAGGGTGGAAATCAAGCCACACGTCATTCTAGGAAAGGGACGACGCAAATAAGGGCCAGATACCCCAATGAGGGGCATGTACGGCACAGTGAGTAACCTGACTTGAATAAGGACGTGAGTCCATACCGTACAACCCTAAGTGAGAACTTGGGCCAGGGGCCTGAAAAGGCCAAGGGGCCTGAGGCTGGGCCATGGACAGAAAGTCTCAACCATTTTTCAGTTTGACTCCTTGCAGTGAGGATGAAGGAAGGGGTAAGATATCCCATATGGGGATGTGTACGGCATGACGAGCAACCCGACGTGAATGAGGAAATAATCTTGCACCGCACCATACAACCCTATGTGAGAACTTGGGCCAGGGTCCCGAGAAGGCCAAGGGGCCTGAGGCTGGGCCTCGGACAGAAAGTCTCAGCCAGTTTGCAGTTTAATGTCTTGCAGTGAGGACAAAAGTGATTTTAGTTTAGGGTCATAGAACTCAGACCATAGATGATTCATTTATAAGCGGAAGTGATGGCAGACGGCAATTGTTGACCAGATTCACAACACAACATCCATCCTTGCATGACCGGAGGTCTGGGAAAACAATTGAGCATCAAACGTTGATCATATTTGCAACACGTGACTTGTAACAATTTGTTTCTTGAAATCCTCAAGGATGTTGGTCCAAGATGGTAAGAGATCCCTTGGGCCAAGCATCCATGCCATTCGGGGGTCCTTTTGGACACAAAAGAATGGAAACCCAAATGATGGGGCCCACAAATCATGGCAGGGACTGTGCTTGTGGATGGGGAGTAATTCTAGATGGGACACCTCATGGGGATGTGTGTGGCGCAGCCAGATAGCCTGATGTGAATAAGGATGTGATTCCATACCACACCGCACAATCCCATACAAGAACTTGAGCCGAGGGGCCAAAAGGGTCGAGGGACCTGAGATTGGGAATCCCGGTCATCCATAGCCACATAAACTCTTATGTGGGTGCAACCTCATCATAGTTCTTAATCCCATGTGAGCAATGCTCAGTGTGGAAACAAGGACTAGGACTTGGCTCTCCCCATCTTATAAGGGTTAGATAGCTGGAATCACCCGAGAGAGACCGCGACTTGAAGATATAGCGGGGCAGAACGGGCCACTACACTCAACATTTGGGACCTATGGGAGTGGTTTTAATGAAAACAGTTTGTTGTTGACCATGTTCGAAACATAGCGTCCATATCATGTGACCTGTAATGGGAACAACAAGTGAGGATCACCTGTTGACCACATTCACAACGCGACGCTCATGTCAATTTTTTGTTCAAAATACTTGAGGACTTTAGCTCGTAATGGTAGGAGGGACCTTGGGCTGAGTATCCATGCCATTCGGGGGCCCATTTGGACATGAAATATGATAGAGTCTCAAACAAGGAGCGTGAATGAAGCATAAGTGTGCCAGTGCACTTCAACATATAGCAGGATGGTGAAAGAGGTGGAAGTCTCTGGGGAGTGGAATGCATGGTAGGGTTATGATGAACACGAAGTGAATTGAGGAAAAAGTCTTCCCCACACCATATGCCTTGACCTGAGGGGAGATTTTGGTGTTTGGGGATGGACTGATAGACAAAATTCCCTAGTGTTCCTATGTATCCCATGAGGATGGGAATCAATCAATACAAAGTTCTTGAAGGCCATGCCGTTTAACATCATGCAATGAGGATGTGGGAGGATAGAAGAATGGGGAGGGGGAACATGGTGTGACTGTCATAATCGTGACAAGAGTGGGGCTAAAGAAACCTACACTATACCATGCAAGGATCCTTTGAGATAACTATAAACATGGGGTAGTCGAAGAGAAGAGTTCGGGGGCCAGACTCAGGACCGAGAGTCTGAGCGTTCCTACATATCCCATACAAATGGGAATCAAGCCTTACGTAATTCTAGAAGAGCCATACAGTTTTACATCTTATAGGACGATGAACAGTTTAACATCAAGAAGGACGGTGAACAGTTTTAACATCGTGTGGGACTAATTAGTTTAGGGTCATGTAGGACTCAACTGTTTAGGGTCATGCAGGACTAGCTGGCTCGGGCAAAGTATTTCTTGAGAAATTTGGCATTGGCAGGAGGATTTATACGCTCACCGTCCAGGGTCACCAGTGAGTATGCACCATTGGGGTAATCCCTATGAATTATGTAAGGTCCTTCCCATTTGGCCACTAACTTGGGTGGTTTTCTACCAGGTATCATTGGTGTCTTGAGTTCCAATACCAAATTGCCTTTCAAGAAGGAACAGAGGCAAACATTCTTATTGAAATCTCTACCTATCTTGTTCTGATGTCTTTCCAGGTTGTGTAGGGCATGAAGCCTATTTTTTTCGAGCGCTTCCAGATCAGCCAGGAGGATTTCAGCTACCTTATCTGGCACCTGCTGGTCATAGACCGTTGTGCGTAATGGAGGAAACTGAATCATGATGGGATAGAGGGATTCTATTCCATATACCAGGGAATATGGGGTCACCAATGTGGAATTACGAGTCATTGTCTGATAATCCCAGAGGGGATTGGGGAGATTTTCTGGCCAACTCTTCTTATTCTGACCAACCATTTTCTGCAAAATGTTAGAGAGGGTTTAGTGGAATGCCTTAATCTTCCCATTTTCCTGCACGTGGTAGCAGGAGGTATAGTTAGATTGGATGTTGTACTTGGCATACAACTTCTTCAACTTGGCCGCTCAGAAGATGGTGTTGTTATTGGTGAGAACAACATGAGGGACTCCAAATTGGTAGATGATATTGGAGTTCATGAAGTGAATAATAAAACGGGCCTTGACCTCCTTGAGAGGAACTGCCTCTGTCCACTTGGAAGAGAAATCTCTATCGGTCAGGATGAACCAACACTAGGGAGCTGTCGCCACCAGATATGGTCCAACGACATCCAGTCTCCATACTGCAAAGGGCCAAGAGTACGTGGTAGTGTGGAGTTGATATGGCAGTCGATACATGAAGTTAGGATGAAGCTGGCATGCATGGAATCTTTTGGTGAACCCTATGCAGTCATGGATCATAGATGGCCAAAAATACCATAGTCTCCAGATCTAGTGAGACAGCTCTGGCTCGGTCTGGTGGGCACCGCAGGAACCAGAATGAACCTCCTGCATGACATGAGAAATCTTGACTCCATGGATGCAGCGGAGGAGAACACCATCAAAACCACGCTTGTAGATGATCTAATCAAGGTTGGTACCACTATGGAGGTTAAAATATAGTGCGTGGCGTCAGATTCACTCACACTCAGCCTGATCTGTTGGGATATTACCTTGTCAGAGGTATTCAACCAAAGTTACCCTCTAACTGGGAGTGAATTAAATCACTGCATCTGGGAGACCTGGGGGTCCTGATGTGGAGGCACGGACGGCAAGATCGATTTCCTATGGGAGGTCATCGTTGTCGGGAGTGATGAGAGAAATGACTCTCCTAGGTGCCACATGGATAACAGGTCACCATCTTCTGGCTCTGTAAGTGATGAAGCTAGGCTATCCAAGGCATCAGCTCCACCATTCTGTGACCGAGGGACACGGGTAACCTCTGGCTAAGATGGGTACTGGGCCATTAGCTGGAGAGTGCACTCCAACAATGTTATGATTTATGGATTTCTAATTATATAGTCATCATTTATTTGCTTGATGACTAGTTCGGAGTCCCCTTTCACATGCATATGGGGCATTCCGATCTCGAGAGATAGCTTGAGGCAATTGATGAGAGCCTGATACTCTGCTTTATTGTTGGTGCAGCCTTTTGACAACAGGAATGAGTATGGAAGAATGTCTTGTGTCAGGGTAATAAAGATGATACCCAGGCCTACCCTATTGAGCATGAGGTCATTGAGCCTCTTACTGGTGGGGCTTCGGGAAGCACCATCGAAGTGCATATTCCAACGCGACATGGCTTGGTCCACTGAGAAGATCTCCTCATCAGGGAAATCTTGGTCCAGAGACTGGTCTGCGGGGGTTGGATGGGCATCAAGGAAGTCAGTAAATTCCTGTCTCTTGACAGCCTTCTGAGGCACGAACCTGATGTCAAACTGCTAGAGGATTACCACCCACTGAGCTAGACGACCTGTCAACATGGGACATTTCAAAATGTACTTCACTGGGTCTACCCAGGATACTAACTATACCTCATGGTGCTGCAGGTAATGTCATAACCTCTGTAGCATGAATACCAGTGCAAGGAAACTCTTTTCAATAGTGGAGTATCTGGTCTCCGTATCTAGGAGCATGCGGCTGAGGTAGTAAAGGCTTTTCTCCATCCCCTCATTGTTCCTCTTGACTGAAAGGGAACCGAGAGATAATTTTAGGTCAGTCAAATAATGGACCAGTGGTTTTCTGAAGACGGGTGGCATTAAGACTAGAGGCTTGAGTAAATACTGCTTGATTTCCTCGAACGCGGTCTGGCACTCTTTGTCCCATTCGTAAGCGGTAACTTTCTTCATGAGCCGAAGAAAGGGATTACACTTGCTATCCAGGTTCTCTATGAATCAACGTATATAGGCTAAGTGGGATTAGAAACCTCGATGCTCCAAAATGTTGCTCGAAGGAGACATCTGGATAATGGCCATGATCTTCTCTAGGACGATCTCAAAGCCCCTGTATCTGACAACGAAGCCGAGAAACTTTCAAGAGGTGACCCCGAAAGGACACTTCAATGGGTTCATCATCACGTGATGGTAATAGAGGAAACTGAACTCTTTCTCAAGGTCTCTGAGATGGTATTAACGCTAGAGATATTTGACCACCAGATCGCCCTCATAGAAATCCACCAACATCCCAAGTATCGACTTAAATATGCGATGCATAGCCTGCTGGTAGGTGGCACCTGCATTCTTTAAACTGAAAGGGCATGACTCGTTAACAGAAATTACCTTGTGGTTCTATAAAGGCTATGAAATCCTCATCCTCGGGGGGGGGGGGGCATTTAGATCTGTTTGTACTTGGAGTACCCATCCATGAAGGAGAGGGCTTGGAATGTAGCTGTAGCATCAATAAACAACTCCGTCACAGGAAGGTGAAAATCATCCTTCAGACAGTGAAGGTTGAGATCCCAGAAGTCGATGCAGACTCTGATCTATCCATTCTTTTTCCTGGCTGGCACAATGTTGGCTATCCATTTGGGGTACTGGACCACCTTAATGAAATTGGCTCTGATGAGATAATCAATATCCGCCTCTACCATGGAACTATGAGAAGGTTGCATCTTTCTAAGAGGCTTCTTGAACCAACAATGATTTTTTGGGTGACCGTGGCGGTAGACGGCTACCTGAGGATCTAGTCCTTTCATCCCATTATAACTCTAGGAGAATAAATTTTGGTGTTTTTTCAGGATGTCAATGTACAATTTTTTCTCCTTAAGGGGCATGGTGGCACTGATCAATGAGGTACTCGGGTCTTCCTTGTTACCGAGGTTCACCTGTACCAACTCGTCGACTGTGGCAGAGACACCCTCTTCAAAGGCAAGGGGAATTCTATAAATCTTCTTTTCACTTATAGAGAGGGGATCCTAAGTGGGAGGAATTACATCTGAGTTCACAAATCTGGATGGGATGTCAGTACGAGCCTGAGCGGAAGTGGTCACTGCATCAGAGGACCCCTGTGATGTCGTAACCATAGTGATGAAGGTTGTTGATCCAATCCCAACTGGCCTTCAGCCCAAGGGGCCACACTTGATGATATCAAAGAAATAGTGGTGTGTTTTCTTGAACTGGTTAATTCCATCCCGGTATTACAATCACCTATGACGTATTATCGTTTCCATGGGGCGGGCATCCCGATACCTTATGGGGGTAGGAGGCTCTGGGATCACCTGATCCTGATTTTTATAGGAGTGTGAGGTGATTTTTTATCATTTCATAGACATGGGAATGTGTTTCCCCCTCATTCTGGAAACAATAATGCATTGTCCCAGGTTTGGGGTTGTATCCTCCAATTGGTGGATTGGAAAGATGCAGGCATCATCTAGTTCTATCCATGGGTCGGTCACAACTGTGGCATTCTCGACCTCGTTGGACTGAATTTGCTTGTCCTTGCTCTTGTAGTAGTTGGAATCCAGATAGTGGGCCTCACAAGAAGCAAAAGGATATGTGTCCCCTTTAATCATGCCCACTCGACCATTAAGGGGGTAATTGAGGAACTGGTGATATGATGAGTGAACCGCTGGTTGCTGGTGCAGCCAAGGCCTTCCCATCAACGCATAGTAGGCAGTGTCCAGGGAGACTACCATAAATTCCGTACTGGAAACTAGGCCACCAAACTGGGTATTCAAGTAGATATTGTTGATCAGTGTCTGTTTCGTCCTGTCATAACCTTGGATTCTTATATCATAGAGACTCAGATCATCATAAGACAATCCCAGCATTCGCAATGTCCGAGTCAGGATTAGAATAATTCCAGAGCCCGTGTCAAAAAGACAGCGGTGAACCTCTTGGCCATTGAATTGTCCAGTGATGTACAGTGGGTGAATGTTCCCATGTATGGAAGAGCCTTTATCTTTTCCAGAGAATGAGACGATGGCCTGTCATTCAGCATTCTCAATCGCCTCAGTGTTAAACGCCTCTATCGCTGCAACCTCAGTCTCAAACTGGAGGGGGCTTCTTAAATCCTCAGTGAGGGCCTCATGCATATCTGACGATAGGTGAAGGGCCTCAAGGATGGAGAGACTTGTTGGAATACTGGAAATATTCTTAATAACATCGTACTCTTGTGCTAGTTGTGAACTTCTGCTTGTAGGAGGCTGCTCTATGATAGGAGGCATGGCGGGCCCTGCCGATTGGACCAGTGGCATACTGTGCTGGGAATGTCCCACTTCTCACTATTAGAAGCATGCTGAGTACCGGCTTTATTAGGGCTAGGTGAATGGGACTGGTCCAGGGTGGATTGTGGTTTATCAAGGTGAGGCCTAGGTGGCTCTGCTTGGTCCAGTAGCACAAACAGTGGTGGAGGTGGGCCTGATGACAAAAGATAAGGAGGTTGCACGTGTTGAACTCTATATTGGGCCTTCTGTCTGGTCTCATTGGCTTACACAGCCTAGCTGGAAGTGCCAACTGATGTGCCTCGATGACCCATATAGTCACGGCTCCACCGACATTTGCGTCGGATGGGGATTTTGGGGAGATCCTTCTGGAACTCCCCGTCATCGGGAGTTGTTTAGGGGTTTAACAGCTGCATGGTGTTAACCGAAGCATACCCTTGGCCATCACTTGAAGATTCTTCCACTACTGGACAAATTCTGGGAGGGATCCCCATCCCCAATGGCATGAAGTCACTGAGAGTATGAGATGACGATGGCACCAGTGGGGGAATTTGCTTTCTCTTGCGTCGTCGGTTTTTGCTCTTCTGGGAAGAGGCCGACTGAGACGATGATGAAGAAGTGGTGGTTACAGCTTCTGAAGGCTCAGGATGATTCATGTGTGCCGGTCTGACACCATGGGCATGGGAAACTGTTTTTTGAGCCATCCAGTCATCAAACTTCTTGGATCCGCAACCAGAAACCTGATGGCAATCTCCCTCACTGTCACTACTACTATCTGGCCCCACAAAGACACATGATACCTATGTCGGGATTGTGCCCAGCCTGACTATTTTGTTCTGGACCTAGTCTTGGAGCTTGTCTTTGAACATAAAGCACTTCTTGAGAATGTGGCCCAGGATCAGTTGATAGGGGCAGTAATTACGGTGATCAGTAAGGTTTTCCTCTTCTAGTCTTCTACACTTAGGCAAACTCACAATCCCCTGTTCCAAGGCACTGTATAAGTAGCCGTGGACCTATGTCTCGTTAAATGAGTAGGTCTAGATTCTCATATCCTTAAAGGGGTCCCTTGGAGCTTGACCTTGACGGGGGCTGGAGGAGCCTATTGAGGTGGAACTCTGTTATCTTTCCTGGGTAGTGGCAGTGCATTGCGCGAGGGCACCTTCCGATTCTGAGGTGGACGATGTTGGGCTGGAGGCTATGCCTAAGGTAGAGGGCCTATATGAGGTTTTGGAGGTGGATCTAATGGTTACAACCCTAACCGCAAGGGGGCCTCTATATGGGCACCTATGGTGGGCTCGGCCCTAGTGGCCCTTCTCGTGGGGATTGCAGGAGGCAATGAACGTACATTATTAGCCTACTATAAGGCTTCCTCTAGGTGCTGAGCCTTATCAAAGAAGTCTTGGAATCATCCTGGGTAGTTCTGGGTGATCAGAGAGGGAACGAGTTCCATCTTCACATTTCCTATGCACATCGTCAACAATTTCTCCCGAGTCAGTGGCATGTTGAGGGAATAAGTGAGTCCTTTCCACCATGTGGCAAAGTCAGCAACACGTTCATCAGGCCTCGACTTGCACTTGAAGAGGTCAACAATACTTGTTTTCTGTGCGGTGGAGCTGAACTGGTAGAGGAATTTCCTACGAAGGTCCTCCCAGAAGGTCATCGATCTGATGGGGAGCTGGCTGTACCAGACAAATGCAGTCTTTTACAATGTCTGTACAAAACATCAGAGCTTGGCGGCCTATTGCTGCACTGGATTCCTAACATGGTCCCACACATTAAAATGAAGTGGCCCAGATGCTACGGGGGGGGGGGGGGAGGGGGGGTCACCTATCCCGTTAAAGGTGGAGAAGGTGGGATTTCCGAAACCCATGGGTGCTGGCATATCATCCACCCACATCAGATATGGTGTGAAAACGGGGGGAGTGCCACATGTCACGTTTCCAATGCCTCAAGGCAGGCGATGAGTGCCGCCATTGAATCATCTGGGCGGGGTCCCTGTCTTGACATGGATCCATAACCATGAGTGTAATGGAGATTTCATCAACATGGTAAGAAGGCCCAACTACTCATGGAGCAGCTAGTGGCACGACCCTTGAGGTAGCTGGGGGAACCCAAGCTGGGTCCCTTGGATTATCGCGCCATTCTGGAGGGTTTAGAGAGACATAACACACCCTCTTGCCGTAAGTTCCATCTTCAACCTTTTCCTATGGGGCAGGATGGTCAGGGTCACCTGTAGGTAGCTCACTGAGGGGAATTTGTTCTTTCCCCTACTAACCTGGCCTAGGATTATCGTAGTCTGTCTATCGATCTGTAGTGTGGTCAGTGAGGAAGTCATCGAGCACCTTCTTATGTTCGGCAAGCTACTGACACAACACGGATATTTAGGGTCTTCCTCCATCTTCTGCACTAAGACGGATGGGTCGAAGGGTTTGGTGGCTCCGAGATATTCTTAACCCTTACTGTGATTTTGGCACTATTGCCTTGGTGGGCATAGGGAGACCCAATAGGCTCCTCTATTGATGAGTAAACCTCCCCGAGGGATCCAATAGCTATGGCACACCTTAGGGGGGGGTGTCCCCATCCAGGATCTCCAACTCATTTTCCTCTTCTGAAGTGTCCATGTTGACCGCGACTCTACATTGGGGCACGTCATCAATGTCGCCTAGCGAGTCGGGTTGTCGTTGGATAGGACTAAAGAAGAGGGCATCATATTGACCCCAACCATGGATCTATAGGTGGGGAGAAGCCTCTTTGATAATCTTGTGTAGTACCTTAAAACTATAAATGAATTTCTATTGGAGGGCCCTATAGTGACCTGGTGACATAGGGCGTTGGCCCACAGGGAGTGCAGTCAAATAAACTAGATAGAATTGCTCACTAATGTCTTCAAAATGCGTTTGGATCCTCGGATAAGTCAATTTCTGGTGACGAAGGTGGAAGTGTGTCACCCAGAGATTTTTACGGAAACACTCAACTTCCTCTGGGGTGAGGGATTCTGGAGCGCAAAAATTCAGCACTCCCACGGGCCAAAACATCTCAGTGAAGTGGTCTGTTGTGAGGATATTCCATATGCTCCTGTATTAGATTCAGGGTCTGGATCTTCATTTCCCCCTCTTCAAATAGAGGCGGCTGAGGAACCAGTAGCGATACAGAAGCAGACCGCTAGGGATAGTAGGCCGACCGGTGGAGAGTACGATGAGCGAGCTGATAGACCGCTGCATCTCAGGCTATCCTCCAAAGAGTGAAGTGATTTAACCATGATGTCACAGTAAGACTGGCTGACCACCACAATTCCTTGTGTAGGGATAGGGATACTTGCGATGGGCCGCACTGTTGCTCGCCCGCTATTAGTCCCCATAATAGCTCTCTCTGCTCTCTAGTCTAGAAAGATAATTATTCTGGTGATGATTGTGGTGATTACATGACCATAACCTACAGGGTTGCCAAATTTTCTTCTTCCTGGATGTACCTGCGGAGGGAGGTGGGAATCTGTTGGACCTCACATTCTAAGAGTATGAGTTTGATGCGCTTTGTTTCTACCCTGTCCCTTGACACGGAGGACCTAGGCGAGGGTTCTATTGTTGAGTTGAATTCGACTTTGAAGTCTGAGAAGAAAACCGGTTTGATCTTAATCTGAATCTTCTCAGTGTTCCTTTTGTGGTGGAGATTACCTACCTCCTATCCCAGGATGGTTCTTCAGGACATGGTATATTTCTGGCATGATGATGTCCTTCCGCCATACTGGTGCTGGGGAGGGGAGGACTTCTGCCTGAGTAAGCAGGGGTGCGAGGAGCACATGGATAGATATCAAATGGGACATGGGGAGAACCTTTTTGGGTTGTGATGGAGTGGGTAAGACCTCCACTGGAACTAGTAGAAGCATGAGGAGGACCTCCATGATTGTTTCCTCTAGTGACATCAATATGAGGAGGTTCCTCGTACTGGTCAAGATGAACACAGGTAGGACATCCGTGCTGGGCGCTGGTGAAGTGAAGTCAGCCCTCACTCCTCTGATTTCTAGGGCGAGGAGGACCTTCTCCAGCAACTACGAGGGCAAGGGGAGGGTCCCCACATTATAGAGTGACCAGATGTGCAACGTCCCCATACCAACGGTCTGTGGCGGGAGGAATTACTCCATATCCGGTGTAGTGGGCACTAAAGTGACTTATATACTGAGCATCACTGCCATGGGGAGGACCCTCATTTGGATTTAAGGTGGCATGAGGTAGACCTCCATGCTGATCTTGGAAGTGGGGAAGGCCCACATTATCCATGGTAGCGGTACAGGAAGGACCTCTGTATTGGGTGGCATCATTGCGGGTTAGTCTGCGGTGGCTACTGCCTGTGCTGGCAACCAAGAGAGTTGTCCCAGCCTACCCATGGGGCGGTTGGGGCCTTGATGCAGTTTGGGCATATGAATGTCTCTGCTCAGCATACATAGGGAGTTGGTGATATGCGTCAGTGGTGGCTCAGGCCACAGTAGCCATTGAAATTGACGCCCCTTGGTGGACATCCTCTTTGGATTGTGCCTGATGCTGGCGTCCGATTAGACCGACCGGAGCAGATGGCACAAGTACATGTCATACCTGCTCTTCGGCCAGTAAGACTATGTGGTGGTACTAACATGGCCTGGTGGGAGCCCTTATTGGGAACCCCTGGAATGGGATCCTAGCAAGGATGACCCGGATATCCCTTACCTCATCGGCGTAGGGTAGGGAGTCATTGAGACATTCTGAGGAGAGGCTCCCGAAATGGATATATGTTGAAGTGGGGATTAGTGGCACCCTGCGCATCCCTTGGATACAACATTGACGATGAGGCTCAGATTCCTCTAAATCCCAGTGGGCTATATCCCGAGTCGGGATAATACCCTCCTCCTCATACCAGTGTATGAGGTCATTGATCACCATTTTTTGGATGAACACTGAGGGAGAGATGGGGTGGAGGCACCCAACAATCATGGCCATTGATACTATCACAAAATAGGCAGAACCGCACGGGACTGTCGCACTGGTACTGCCCCTGACCCTGCGTCAGTGGGCACGCGGTCATCGAGTTCCGAGTGCAGCAGCTTGGTTCCTGAAAGCAGGTAGATTAACTCATCGGTTCTGAAAGAAAAAGGGAATTAATGACCAGTTCCCCAATGCCATTCTATCTTCTATGGATGGTTAGAGGGATTCATGCTGACAACGTCACATATCGAGATTTCAAATGTTTTGACTGTCCCAACTTCTGGTGAGTTTCATGCCAAGCCCTTTATTTTCTTGGCAGGGCCCGACACTAGATATCTAGATCCGGTGACACACTAATCCACTGATGTCTCCAATGCTACTAATCTCTATATTGTGGAGAAGATCTTCCCGTCGGGTTCACCATTTATGTTTCTGACACTTTTTCCGGGGCGCATGCATCAATATTGTTCAAGGACGGTGATGTTGTTTGTTGCCCCACATTCCTACTTTCCAAAGGTAGGCAACATCTGTTCCTTGTTTAGGGATGTTTTCTCCTTGATCGAAACATGATGATGGTATGTCAGTTCTTCCTTACGGGGATTCCTCCTCGGAACTCGTCACCTAGTCCGGGTCTCCCTTATAGATTTAAGACTTTGTTTGTGAAACTCTTACAAGTTCCATATCTTCATGGACACCAGTTAATTACACTCCTTCTGTCAGGACATTCCAAGGGTTCCAGTCAGGGCAGAAACCTATGGTTAGGGGACTAGTCACATTGGACATCACTGTTGTGTCTGTACGATGGGACACTGGCACATCTGGGTTTCTTCCCCATATTACATGGATTCTCAATGGTGCGGAAGCCCATGGAATCCCACGTCGAATGCAGGGAATTTTATTCCATATGAACGTATCTGAGGTTTTCCTCAGCTTCCCATGTTTAACACAGGGTATGCCATGAGTTTAATGTCTAGCGAAGATGGATCATACTGATTAGAACACTGATTAGAGTGGACCAGATGGGTGCAACCCCTGGAGGGAACATTGGTGTTGGGGCCAACGGGTGGTTAGCTTCCCATTTGCTGTTAAGGGGAATGGGTAATGAGGTGGAATGAACCCATCGGGATGTGGCGGCCTGGGAAAGAATTAGGATGGATGATGGAGGGTTTAATGAAGTAGGTGGATAATGATATGGAGTCAACTTGAGTACAATGGTGATGTTGGGATTTAGTCTCAAAGAGACGTCCTACGTATCCCCGTGGTAGGGAATCAAAGTCCTTGTAGTTCGTCTGACAATAACTTACCACCGATTGTGGATTTAAACGGCTTACCACTGGAAGGTGGATCGCAACGGCTTACAGCTTGATGGGGTCGCAACGGCTTACCGCTGGATGGGGTCGCAACGGCTTACCACTGGATGGGGTCAAACCTCAGGGAGGCTTCCTACGTACCTTATCTAGGAGACAAGGATCAAACCCACATAGTTCCTGTGGGATTGAGGTTGGTGAACCGACGTGGATGAGGACCTGGGGTCCAATGGTTGTTGGGATTGAACCTCAGGGAGGTTTCCTACAAACCATGCCTTGGCAAGGATCAAATTCCACGTAGTCTGGGTGGGTGCAACAGTTTACTGCTGACTGGGGGAACAACGTCTTACCACTGATTGAGGTCCAGAGTTTAACATCATGTAGGACAGGGTGAACCGATGTGTAGGAGGTCCTAGGGCCCAGATAGGTGGTGGGATTGAACCTCAAGGAGTCTTCCTATATACCCTACCTTGGTAGGGATCAGAGACCATGTAGTTCAAAAGGGGTGGGTGAACCGACAAGAAGGGGGGTTTGGAACGACTGGGTGTTGGGCATGAACCTCAGGGAGGCTTCCTAAGTACCTTTCCTAGGCAAGGATCGAAGACATCATAGTTCAGAAGGGGTTGGTAGATCAACGTGAGGATGGTCGGGACCAATGAATGGGGGGATTGAACCTCAGGGAGGCTTCTTACGTACCTTTATTTGGGAAGGATCAAAGACCTCATAGTTCATGTGGGTTTGGGTGAATTGACATGAAGGGGGTTGGAGTGACCTGGTGTTGGGCTTGAACCTCAGGGAGGCTTCCTACATACCTCACCCTAGCAAGGATCAAAGACCACGTATTTTAGGTTGGGTTTGGGCGAACCGACGTAAAGGGGGTCGGAGCGACTGAGTGTTGGGCTTGAACCGTATGGAGGCTTCCTACATACCTTTCCTTGGAAAGGATCAAAGACCACATAGTTCAGAATGGGTTTGGGGCTTACACTCTAGGCTTCTTGGAGAGGATTTCATCGTTGATGCTTACTCTAAGCACACATGAGTCATGATCAGTGTGAGAAACAAGAGGCAGTAAAGATCTGATGATCACGTCGCGTAAGGTGCATCCGTGGGAGGTAGCCCAAGGTGATAGAGATTGGGACTTAGTCCAGGGAGGAGGCCTATGTGGTGACAAATCCCAGTGGGAGAGGGATTTGGCACCTAGGAAAAGAGGAGGAGCATGGGTGCTACCTCCTACAGGAAAGGATAGGGACTTACAACAGGGTGGTTGCCCTTTCCCCATATACAGATGCCACCCCAATAAATAGGATGTCATTCCATGTGAGGAATGATCTCACTCATGTGGAGACTAGTGGGCGTAGAGGACATCCAAGGTGGGGAACCCCACATGCAAGGAATAGGGCGAGGTCACATTTTAATGTCATGTGGTGAGGACGATGGGGCTTGGCAGTTTAACGTCCTATAGATTGGATGAGGCGGGTTCATTCTGCACCCCAAGGACTTACATAACTGATACCCGCCCACCCTTGAGGGAAGGAAGGAATCGACAATTCTGTAGTTGGGGGATGTTGAGAGGTGATCCCATTGGGGGTCCACGTTAGCGTGGTTATGTGAAAAAAAAAATAACTGTTAGCATGCCTATACGAAGAATCATGAGGCGAAGGAACACAATGTGAAGAACCACCCAAGGGACATTGAAGTTACTTCATGAAAACCTAGAGGGTTTCATGGGAAAGTGAGTTTCATGGCATTGGAGTTCATAGTTAGAAGCCTTTTAGTGCTCTGGTGCTCCATGTAGTGGAAGGGCTTCTTGAAGGGGTATGATTTGCGAAACAAAGAGGCCAAGCCTAGGCATAGGGCATAGGTGCATGTTGGAGGAGCTTCGTGAAGTGGACATGCATTCACGAAGCAATGCATCACGAAGCAAGGGTGCCTCGTGAAGCAAGGTGTTGTGAAGCAATGTGATTCGTGAATCATAGTGACCATGCCTTAGCATGTGGGTCACATGTGTATAGAGGGTGTTTTGAGAAGCATAAATGCTTCGTTATGACCCGAGTCCCTGTGGGGATCCCCTTCCTTCGCAAAGGCCCGTGGGCTTCGCGAAAGGCATCCCCCTCGAAAGAGGGGTTGAATTAAAGAAAAGGTGGAGGCACTTCGCAATGAAAAAGTACCTTGAGAAGCTCGTGGTTTGTAGAGCAAGAAGTTCTTCGCGATATGAGAGCTGAGAAGGTGAAAGGTCGGATGATCCGTCCTTCGGGCTCGAGGGGATCCCTGTATTTATAGGCAAGAGGCGTCGCAAAGTAGATCTCACTCAGCGTGAAGACAGAGCTTGCTCTGTAGTGGGTCGCGAACGTCAAATCAGCTCATGAAAGATCCCACCTCCTTGGTCCGCGACGGGATCGCGAACGTCAAATTAGTTCACAGAGCATCCTGCCACCTTGCTCCGTAGTAGGCTCGCAAACATCAAATTCATTCGTGAAGCATCCCACTTCCTTGCTCTGTGGTGGGGTCGCGAATGTCAAAGGGGTTCGTAGAGCCTCCCACCTCCTTTCTCCGCAGCAGGGTCACGAACATCAAAGGGGTTCATGGGGCGTCCTACCTCCTTCCTCCATGGTGGGTGTAGGGCCATGGGTCTCCGCGAAATCTCTTTGCGAGGAATCCCTAGAGACTTCCCTCTTGTTCTTTTTATTCCCAAATTTTGGCACCAAAAACCACAAAGATAGAAGTACCACATAGGTAACACCAAAAAAATATAATTACCACAAAGGTTACACCACAAATATAGAAGTTCCACACAGGTAACACCATGAAGATATAAGTACCACACAGGTACACCACCAAGATAGAAGTACCACATAGGTAACACCACAAAGCTAGAGGTACAACACAGGTCACACCATGAAGGTAGAAGTACCACACAGGTAACACCACAAAGATAATACCACAAAGGTAAAAGAGTCAGCTCACACTCAGGTATAACATAATTACAGAAGTATAGATGATTATCCGTAAGGCTAGATCACCTTATTCTATTAATTATCACTACTTCTGACCCTTACAGGAATGATAGGTAACTAACCCCCACATACCCCCACATGATCTGACCCACATAGGATCGGTATGCGCTGACCCACACAGGATCGCTGAGCGCGAACCCACATAGGATCTGACCCACATAGGATTAGTATGCGCTGACCCACATAGGATCTATGAGAGTTGACCCACACAAGATCTGATAGATGCTGACCCACACAAGATCAATGTTATTTCTTCACGTTATAGCTAGCCATTGGATTCATCGCACCCGGTGCACTTGAGTTCCGTAGAATATGTCCCTCAAGATATTGGTCTCACCTCATCAGCCACTAAGCTCCAAAACGAGTAACCCAAAGGACCACCTTGTCATAAGGGTTCCAAAACAATAGACGGTGCATCAATCGAATTATTGGTCTGTGTTTTAAGTGTTTTAGTTCCGGGGTCCTGGTTGAATTCGGGTTCAATCCAACCCGGTTGTACTCCAACTATCTCCAAAACTCAAGTGGAGTATATAAAAAGGACCATCTTGATCCAATGATCCCAAGGCTGCAGATGGTTCATCAAACGAACATATGGTTCTCAAGATATGGCCATTTAAGTGTTTCTGGGTCTGGTTCGACCTGGTCTGGGCCGAACCGACCTAGTTTGGGCTGACCTGACCTGGTTCGGGCCAACCTGACCCAAAAGGGGCTACCTCAGCCCGCTAGTCTGGCCCGCAAGGTGGGCGCAAACCGCTGGGCTGGCGGTCCAACCACCAATAGCGCGACCCACTGGGCAGGCGGCCCGACTACAGTTAACCCAAGCTGGTAGGGGGGGGGGGGGGGCGTTTCTCCCCGGTATCCCGAACGGCCTGGAGGCTGTTTTTTTTAAATGGCAGCGCCACATGGGAACCACCCGATCGCCATGGAACCCACCGGGTAGGCATGGGTTTTGCCTCCATCGCGGATTCAGCTGTGGCAATCTACTCATCGACGGTGCACTGATCACGCCGCCTCCCCTTCTGCAACCAACTGATGTGCTGACCTCTTTCTCTGACCGCTCGTTTGACAAGTCGCGACCCCTTTCTCACCAGCAGCGCACAACGGCATGCCACACCTCCTTCGCGGCCGACCGGTGCTGACTGCTCCGATGACCGCTGCATCTTAGGGTCACGGCCTCCTCTTGAAGCGTGCATCGGTGCGCCTCCTCCTTCGTAGCCGGTGGGTGCCGCTGCGCCGATAGTCTTTCATGGAGGTCATAAGGGTAGTAAATTAGTGGAGGGTTAGGTCCAGGTTTGTTAGAACAACTCCCTCCACATTAGCTCGTAATCATGAGGGAGGATTAAAGGGTTCAAAAAATTCACTTGATTAAATAAGAATCAATCTCATACCTCCATAAATTTGGAGAAACACCCATGTTCATGGAAATGGGTTGGAATTTGACATCCTCGCAACTAGCCCCCAATGACGTCTCTTGATTTTTGATCTCCGATTCGGGGTTGCGGTGTCCCTCATCACCACTCTCTGGAACCAGCTCTGCCCTCTAAAGGTATGGCATATCGGCACTTTGTCAGCACTTCGCTTCTTAGTGAAGTCGTGCGGTCACCTCCCCCCAAGCTCCATAACAATATGAGAGGGGTAGGTTAAGAATCAACATTGGGAATTAATGGGGGCTCATTAATTAGGAAGCTTCGTAATTCCCCAACATTGTTGTTTCTTAGATTGAAGGGTCAAGACATTTAAAGAATTGACACATCGCTGATCCCACACTCTTCTTGTCTATTGGAGGATAAGATAGAAACAATATAAAATAACAATGTTATTTTATTTATTATTTTAAAAGTCTTGAAATCTATCTTTTTTTCAAACCTAATGCGGTCAATGTGAATCCTCGCTTAAGTGAATCCTGGTGCTACGGATTCAACGGTGCCCTAGGATTTTTAATCCAAGCACTGGTTCAAAAGTTATAAAATTCCACTCACACGTTTACAGAACGTACCTAAAAAAAGTTCATAAATTTGTTCGGGGTACACCGGGCCTCAGAATCATGTGCCATCAATTTTCGCAGACTTGTAATAATTCTATATAATTTTAAAAAACTTACATGGAAAATCCTGGTCTTTACATTCTCCCCACCTTAGGGATTTTCATCCCTGAAAGCCACAACATACACTAAAAAACAAATGGGGGTATTGATCATGAATGTTAGCCTCCCGCTCCCATGTGCCCTCACAAATATTCCTATACTGCCAGTGAACGTGCACCAGAGGTATCAACCACCCATGAAGGACCACTCCTGTCGATCCTCAATCTCTACTGGAAATTCCATAAATTTCACCCCATCATCAATGTCCAGGTCACCCTGGTTGATGATGGGAGATGGGTCATGCATGTATCTCCTTTGCTGGGATACATGGAAGACGTCGTGCACCCTCTCCATCTGTAATGGAAGTGTAAAGCGGTATGCTTCCTTGACAATCCTCTGAAGTTTCAGAAATGGTCTGTTAATCCACAATGAAATCTTGTTGCCTTGGCCAAATCTTCATAGTCCCCGCAGAGGGGAGACTCACAAGAATATGTGGTCCCCATCCTAGAACTCAAAATGTCTCTATCTCCTGTCAGCATAAGAATTTTTCATGCTCTGTGCAGTCTTAATCCACTCTTGGATGATCTGCACCTTCTTAGTGGTAGCTCGTACCAAATCTGGACCCATAAGTGCTGACTCCCCTGGGTCCGTCCAGTATAGAGGTGATCTGCATGGTCAACTGTATAGGGCCTCAAATGGTGACATACCGATGGTGGAGTGACAGTTCTTGTTGTATGAAAACTCCCCCAAGGGAAACCGATCCTCCCAACTGCATCCAAAATCTATGACGTAAGCATGAAGCATGTAATCTAGTGTCTATACGGTACGCTCAGTCTGATCATCTTTCTGAGGATGAGAGGCGGTGCTCAAATGCAGTTGAGTCTCGAACACCTCCTATAATCCCTTCCACAACTAGAATGTAAAATGTTCATCATGGTTAGAGATGATCATTGATGGAACCCTATGAGGCCTCACGATCTCTTGTATGTAGAGTCTTCCCCAGCCCTCTACTAATCCCTGCTCTTGGATATGTAGGAAGTGAGCCAACTTGGTGAGTCAGTCAATGATCACCCATATGAAATCATGTACCCTGGATATACGTGGAAGCCCTTTCATAAAGTCCATGGAGATTCCATCCCACTTCCACTCTGGTACCTCTAATAGTTGAGCAGAGCTTACTGGAACCTGATGCTCGACCCTCACTTGCTGACAAGTGAGGAATTGAGAAACAAAATATGACACCGCATTCTTCATCCCTATCCCACAGTGCTGACCTAGAGGTCCTGGTACATCTTCTCAACACCATGATGTACCACCAAAGGGGACGTATGGAAGTCCTCAACAAATCCTCCCATAGCACCACTGGTACCATGGTACATCCTCTGAAGAAGGTGACATGCTCCCCACCATCTAAAAATCCATCGGGTGATAGTCCTAAGGATATCAAAGTATATCTAACCTCGCAGTCAATGTACCCAAGATGTGCCTCCCTGACTCATTGAAGGAGTGGGGGAGTGACTGTCATAGACCAGAGGTGTGCTGCTCCATCTGTATCCACGAAGGATATCTGCGATGTGGCTAGCTGCTCAGTTGCCTCACTCAGCAATTGCAGAATAGACCTCCTGTTGAGTGCATCTATTACCACGTTCCCCTCTCCAATAGTATAGACTATCTCAATGTCATAGTCCTATAGGAACTCTAGCCATCACTGTTGTCTCGGGTTCAGGGCCTTCTGTGATAAGATATACCTGAGACTCTTGTGATCAAAGAATTCTATAAAATGTTCACCCATCAAGTAATGGTGCCATATCTTCAAGGCAAAGACCACTATTGCTAACTCCAGGTCATGGGTAGCATAGTTCTTCTCATGTTTTCTCAGCTTTCGTGAGCTATAATCAATCACAACTCACTCCAACATTAGGACACTTCCATTTCTAGTCCCTGATGCATCACATTAGATGACATACCTAGCTCCCTCTTCTGGTAGCATCAAGATACGGGAACTCGTTAGTCTTTTATTGATCTCCTAAAAACTCTGATGGCATCTCTCCATCAACACGAAGGTCTGTCCCTTTTTCTTCAATGGTGACAAGGGTGCCAAAACTCTAGAAAATTTAAGCATGAATCTCCAGTAGTATCCAACCAACCCTAGGAAACTCGGCACCTCGGTCACACTCCTGGGTGACTCCCAAGCTAGAACAAACTATTTCTTTGTTGGATCTACTCCTAATCTAGCCACCAAGATAACATGTCACAAAAATATGGCTTCTCATATCTATAACTGGAACTTTGAGAGCTTAACATAAAGCTGGTGTTCTCAGAGTGTATTAAAAACTATCTGCAGATGATAGGCATGCTCCTCCTCCTCCATAACTGAGTATTTCAAGATGTTGTCAATGAAGACCACAACAAAGTGATTGAGGGATGCATGGAATATCATGTTCATGAGTCCCATAAAACATTATGGGGTTTTGGTCACTCCTAATGGCATAACCAAAAACGTATAGTGGCCATACCGACATCTAAAAGTTGTCTTCTGCATATCCTCATCATGTACTCTAAGCTGATGATAGCCTGATCTAAGGTTTATCATCCAAAACCAATGAGCTCCATTCAGCTGATCGAAATGATCATCAATCCTCGAAAGTGGATACTTGTTCTTCACGGTCACCTAGTTTAGGCGCGGGTAGTCCACACAGAGTCTCAAACTCACATATGCCTTCTTGGAGAACAAAATCAGGGCTGGCCATAGAAAAAAACTGGGCTCTATGAACCCCTTTCTCTACAAGTCCTCTAACTGTACCCGTAACTCATGAATCTCTATGGGAACCATCCAATATGCTGGTGTAGATATTGGTGTCGTATCAGGGTACATATCAATGTAAAATTTTACCTCTTTACGTGGAGGTAGTTCTGGAACATCATCAGGAAAGGTATCATCCTACTGGTCCACCAGTACAGGATAGCTCAGACTCTCAACATATATTACTCCGAGGGTAAGGCTAGCCAACTGATGAGTGATCGGCCGCACACTCCTCCACATAAGTCAATCCTATTCTAAAGAGGATTCCTTCTCACTAGTGAAGGAAAACTAGGTCCCATCCTCATGGACAGACCTCACTTTGTGCCTAATACAATCAATCTGAGCATGGACTGTGGATAACCAGTCCACACCCAAGATGACGTCATAAGGCCTCGACGACGCTACTAGAATATCCCAGTTGAAGCTCTCACCTCATTGAGTAAGCTCACATTGTCACCACCAGTGTGTAATCATCGAATCTTCTCCCGTAAGAGTCTCTAGCCGTAAGGATCGAGCCAACGGCTCCATCAGAATCTCCGAGCTTCGAATGAGGGCTGTGGAAATAAAAGAGTGACTGGAATTATGTCTAAAAGTACTGCATCTAAGGTGGAGTAAACACATATTACACCTATAATCATCTCCAGAGTGTCGTTGTTGTAAGCCTCGGCTACCTGGAGCTGAGCTTGTCCCAATCCACATTCTCAATGTGGTCAGGGTGGACCACCTTGAGGTGGTGAAGGTAGATCCTTGAATCTTTACTGACCACCTTCTACACGACCTTCTCCTCTTCCATGTCCGCCTACTACCTATGAACCTCCTCGATCGAATCTCTACCTCTACCTCGGTGGTCCCTCGACCATCTGTTGGTCTTCTGTAAGACGGGTTGGGTAGTCGCGAGCCATGTGAACCTTCCCAACACACGTGTAACACTATCTACTCCTCAGCTATCCTTCGGTGTCCCGTGTCCCCTGCACCACCGACCCTATATCCCGAGGTCAACCACCAGAAGGCTTGTCCCTCTTGAGCCCTTGTGTCATAAATCTATGGAATGCAGCGGATGACTATGCTACCGGACGTCCGGTGGTGGCTCTCGCTATCATTTCATGCCCAGCTACGAAGGTCTCCACCAAATTTGCTCTCTCTAGCACCCCATCCTGCATCAGTATGCTGAGAGATATCATCGATGCTATGATCTCTCATCGGAGACCCTACTCAAAGGTCCAAGCCCTAAATAAAGGGTCTTGTACCATGTCATTGGAGTAGCAGGAGAGATCAGTGAACCTCACCTAGTACTGGGCCACAGTCATATTGTGCTGCTGTAAGTGTAGCTTCTCTTGTATACACACTAAGTATAAGGTCGCTGGGATGAACTCTGCCCTAAAAAGGATTTGTAAGTCAGCCCATGTCACGAACCGTCCCCTAGGACCCATGCCGTGACTACCACAAGCTGGCCTTCCATAGGAAAGGGGTTGGCGACTAGCACCAAAAGGTGTAATCCCTAAAACTGTGAAGGCATTGCCTTTATAACCTGTAATCACACGCATCCAAACACACAACAAGATATGAAAAAAAGTAAACTAAATAGTCAATAGAGTAAGTACAGTATGAAAAGGGGGCCAGAATAGAAGCCCAACTGGAAAGTACAAGAAACTGAAAGTATAAGTAAACTGGAGAAAAAATGAAGACAACTGTTGGGTTGTCCTCTGAGGTTCCTACCTGACAGGTAGGTACAGATCACCTCCTCAGCACTCCACGTCCACCCGTCTCCTCTGCATACTGACACATTGTATGATCCACGTCCAGGAACCGTCCAGTCCTGGTACTCTCGAACTCAGTCAGTGTTGTCCGTCATCTGCACCAAACACAACGAAGTGAGGGCATAGCCCGTGCAGGGGTGAGTATAAGGATACTCAGTAGGGACCCCGAGACCCTCATGGTCTCACAAATCCACAAAGGATAAACCACAAAGTATGAAATCAACATATAACCATACATAGGTATATTCCCATAAATATACCTGAGTTTTCAAGTAATACATCTCAATCCTAAGGAAAAAACAAAGGTACTGGCTCAGCTCACACCAGGTATATCTTTAGGTATGGTACTAGAGATGATTAGTTATAAATACCGAATCATCTTATTACGTTAAGATGCTCTATTGCTGACCTGAACTGAATCGCTAGGAGCGGACACACACAGGATCACTAGGAGATGACCCACACCGGATCGCTAGGATCTGACCCACATAGAATCACTAGGATCAGACCCACACATGATTTCTAGGAGCTGACCAGCACAGGATTGCTAGGAGCTGACCCACACAGGATCGCTAGGATCACTCTTCTCGTTACAACCAGCTACTGGGTTTCCGCACTAGGCTTGCTCGTCTCTGGGACAGTCCACTCTCCAAGACACTGGTCGATTCTCCAAATTTTACAATTTCCCATGAAGAAATTCCCTGAGGAATGCCACGTCATAGGGGTCTCAACGTAATAGACGGAACATCAATCAAACGACTGGTGTGTAAGTTATTATATTTTTAGTCCGGAGGGTCCGGTTGGATTCATGCTCGATCCAACCCGACCATTTCCCAATGTTATTCAAATCACCATTGGTGCATAATCAAAGAGACCATCTCACTCAAATATTTCTAGTTCCACTGGCGGTTCGTTAAACGGATGTTCTATGGCAAAGTTATGGCCCGAGTAAAGTATAGGTTCCTATCGGGTCCGGGTATGGTCCGACCCAGTCGGACCGACCCGACCCGACCTAGCCTAGGTCGACCCAGTTCGGGTCGACCTGGCCTGACCCACTAGGTTAGGACAAGACCGTGGTGCGGCCAGGCCCGCTAGGCGGTTTGGCAGGACGTGAGGGGAGCGAGGGGTCGCGACAGTGCGGCAAAGGCATGAGACATCTCAGCCTGGCCCAGGGCGGCCCATCCCGGAGGGTGGAGGCCGTAGGGTGGCTTATCTGGGGGTACCGCGAGGGTAAAGGGCAGCTCGGCCTGGCCCGAGATGGCTCGTCCAGGGTGGTTCCACATGAAGGGTGGTTTTTCAGGTGGCGGATCGGCCCAGACGGTAGCGGAGGCTTGGCCTGGATGGTGGCGGTGGTTCGGCCCTGACGACAACAGTGGCTCGGGCGGCGGCTCGGCCCGGACAATGGAGGTGGCTTGGCCCGGATGCCGGCGGTGGCTCGTCCTGGTTACCGGCGGCGGCTCGTCCTGAACGTCGGCGGTGGGTCAGCCCAAATAGCATCAGCGGTGGCGGCCTAGATGGCGACGACGACACAGGGGGCCGCTCGGGCGGCATCTCGGCCTAGACGGCAATGGCAGATCAGTAAGGGAGGTCGCTGATGGAGGCGGCGGTGTGGGCTGCAGCACGGCCGTCGACGGCAGGGCGTCGTGCCTTCACCGGTGGGGAGTTTAGCTAGCCTCTCTCTTCATTCGTCGTCATGGTGTAAGTCACTTTCTTCCATCATGAAGAACACAATAAGGAAGAATGAAGAAGGGGTCGGGCCATGTTTGTTTGTCCTGCACCCTCCGCATTAGAGTGGTAGCAAGCGACATAACAAAAATTAGGAGTTAAGAATGACAAACTCTTCAATTTAATACGAATCATGGATCAAATCATTTTGGTTGATCCATGTTCGCCATGTTTTCAAAGAACGAGGAAATTAAATGAGAGAATTCAAGAAATTAATAATAACCCCCTACCGTGGATTGTTCCTTGATGTTGGCGCGAGAAGAAAGTACGGATATAGATTTTCTATAGGTGAAGATGTCCCATGTTAGAGGAAGTTGAAGATATCAGCATTCGTCACGCCCACCACACACCTCTGATCCTGGGATCGTTTGTTGGTTCTTTGTAGTCAAAGGCGTTCTTCGTCGGCTAGAGCGTTCTACATTAGAGGATGGAATTCTCCACGATTGTCCAAAGAGTTCTCTCCTTCTCCTTTTTCCACCACAAGAAAGAGGTTCCAATATAATTTAACTTAAGAAGAAATTATGTTGGCACACACACACACATAGAAGTTTGAAAAATTAATGTATGGTGTTGGCACAATTAATGTAGAGGAAGCTCAAGAGGCTCCTCTACATTGAAGAGGGATTTGTGAGTTTTCTACCTCATTAATAGGGAAGTTCAAGAGATTTAAGCCTTGGGTAGTCCCCACCACCATAACCTCTCATGGGATCTTAGGCTCAGGTGGTCCCCACTACCATAACCTCACATGGGAGGTTAATTCAGGTGGTCCCCACCTGTGAAACTTCCACATGGGATTTTCAGAACAAAATAAAATAAAATGTTACACATATTATTTTAATTTATTCTTTGCACGAAAAACCCAAAAAATTAAATTCCATCCTCAACCAACTGACATCATGGTGAAATGTTTCTAAAGCGAATACTGGTGCTGCGAGTTCAATGGTGCCCTTCTATTTCAATTATGAGCACTGATTTAAAATTTCAAAAAACCTGCTCGCACATTTACTGAATGTGTAACATCCTAGATAAATAAGAAATAAGACACATTTCATATTTATTAATATTTGTGAATAAAATATTAATTGTACATTAAACGGTATTCTATGTTCGATGGCATACCCGATACGCAACCACGAGTTTCTTTGAAATCTTACGTTGCACACTAATAATATAATATTGTTATTTTAAATGGTAGTTAATGCCTAGTCGTTGTATTAGTGGGAATGAATAGAACTAACTAAAATAAGATTATATATGTTTGTTAAATGTTTCTACAATTATCCAATAAAATTTATGGTCACAAAATATGAATGAATCTAATTTTAAGCATGAATACTCTAATATTCAGTAAAAGGTCGATTTACCACCTTTTAATGGTGAACCCTGTTTAAATCTAGTTTTGGTCACTTTAATACATTCTATTTGACCGAATAAAAACTTTATTTAGAATGGGGACATCAAAATTTACTTTGTGTAAAGTTTTGGAATTTTTTCGCGATAAAGTTCATTTTTTTATGAACAGTGAAAAATATTGTATTTTAATTCAAAACTGTGTTTTAATATAATTTATTTATATGGTTAGATTATCTTTTTAATTGGTTTTAAAGTTTAATTAGAATACTTTTTTTACCATTTAATCCAATATTGGTCATTGGAATTAATTTCACATTGAAATTGGACATAAAAGAGTGTCAATCTTTTGATAGTTATTGTTTCTTTAAAACATGTTATTTGTTTTAACAATGGGAATTAAATTTAAATTAATTAATTCCAATTCTATGTTTTGAATTTGGAAAAATAGAAATCATTTTGGAATTTGGAATATAAAATAAGGCTTAGGTTGAATTTCTGGTATTGTTCTGAAAAACATCAATTTTTGATGAATAGTGAAACCACTTAGTAGTAGTTAAAAAACTGAATTTTTCATTTAAATGAAATTTTACCACTTCTGTGAATTAAATTTCAAAAATCTGACATACATGGTTGTTATTAGTAAGTAAATGGGGTTCAATAATATGAAAACAATTTTCGGTAAATAGTAACTTATGACTTTTTTACCACGATTAAATGTAAATAGGGTAATTCAAGGTAAAAATAATATTATAATAATTCCAAATTACCTTAACACTTGTCCAAAAATTATTGGTTAAGTCATTTACGACCATGGTCATATTTGAGTCGATTTTAGGACCCCATTGAGCCACTTGGGTGTGATAATGACAATTTAGATTAATTAACTTAATGTAAAGGCAAAATTTACAAAAAAACAAATATCTTTAAGTAAATTAATTTTCATATGGTGTTATATAAGTAATTGTTTTGACTATAAATATTAGTTGGAAAGCTAAAATTATTTCATACATCGTGGTATTTGTTTTGTAATATTTAGACATCAAATAATTTAAATTATTTATGAAACTATAATGATGCAGTGTTTACCTCATTAATAAATCATTTAAATAAATAAGATTATAAATATTAAAATAGCATACAAAACTTGTCCAATTATTCTTGGTTGATTTTATTTCGACCATGATTCATCTTATATTCGAAAGAAATTATTTTTTGACGTTTTGAAACAGAATATATGTCTATAATAAAATAATATGTTCACACTTTCCTAAAGAGCCCCTCCTCCACCTTATAAAAGGACAACACTTCTAACCAATTCCTCACACCTCTCAAGCCTTTAGGATCATCCAAACTCTGCCAAATTAAGCTCCCCACAACCCTATCCTCCTCCTAGAAGCCTTACCTTAAGAATAAGGAACTTCAAGAAGTCTTTTTTGTTCAAACCAAAGGAAGTTACCCAAATTAAAGGTAACAGTTCCTCCTAACTTCTTTTCTTTTATTTTACTTCTCCAACCCCTAAAATATTTTTATTACTTTCTTTTATAATAAAACTAGTATCCTAAATATACTAGGATGTTGTTATGAGAAGGATTTTAACTACACTTACACACACCTCCATCTAATGGGTGAGGAACATATTGTTTCTATGGATGGAAAACTAACGCCTCATGAAATGATGATTGTTTGATTATATCCTAACACCTTTCATGATGGCCATTAAGATGGAAATGTATTTATATATGATATATATTATGTTTATATTTTATTTGTGATTATATATTTTACATTTATAGGCTACCTTTATGATTTCCATTATGGGTAAATGTGATAATTTCATTTGAGGAAGTGCGAACTACCGCCCCCTCAAAGTGATATGACTCGTTAATTCCGTATGTGGGACATATAAAGGATGGATTTAATGATATTAAATATGATATTATACTGGAATTATAATATACCTATGTATCATTATGTTTTAATTCCATTAAAATAAGAAATAGAAATGAAAGTAGCATTCATACGTACGTACGACTTACTGTCTCCATGAACGGTGCATTTCATTTCTTACCTCCAAATGTTATGTACTATTATAAATAAATGTCTATACAGGATATATATATATTATATATATGAGATCTAAATCGTGAATATAATTCTGGATATAATAAACGTTTGAATATATGAACAACTTGTAATTATAAGAAGTCTATTTTTTTACTCAAGTACCCAATATCGACCAAACAACCATTATTAACTTAAATGATTGAATAATATCACTAACATGGTAATAAGTGATATAAAAGGAATAATAAACATGAAAAATGTTCTTAAGCAAGTAGAAATTAACTTTAGTTATTTATTCAGGAAGAACAAGGAACAAACAAGCCCAGTTGGACACGAGGTAAGAGATTTTCTTATCTCACTTTTAATTCCGTGAGATTTCCATTGTTCGCCACTTATTCATTTCATCTGGTGTATTGTGTACTTAAATTTGATATATATTATCATGATTCTTATTATATTCATGGTATTCTTCGATACATTTGGTGGTTATTAAATTTTGGTCATACGAATCAGTTGATTACAACGTGGTAAATGGTTTCATCTCACTTTGTATTCCTGTGAGATTCATTCTATATTTTCCACTATTTTCCTTTGTGTGGTGTATGTACTGCCCATGATTGTACTTTTTTATAATATACTTTCATTTATGATTATTTACATCTTCATTGTATGATCCTTATTTCATGTGGTATATGTTTTGTAAGTTACCAAACCGGGAAGGGAACCTTTCACTCTCCTCTTTTTAAAAGACTTTCTTTTGTTATGTCTTTTAATTTACATCTTATTATGATGGGATATGTTCTTCTATATCCTTATTGATGTAAAGTTTATGTCCAAATTAATAGATACCATTTTTATCTCATCAAACCATTTTCTGACTTTTAAAGTGACGCTGTTAGGCTCTCAAATTTTTACAAGGGAACTTTTTAACCCAATTTCAATTTTTTGGGTTCAACTTGCACTTCTTGAATATGTCGCCCTATGAATAAGTGTAAACGACCTCTGATTTTTATACACTTCATATCCACTTATATTTTGTGTATTTATATTTTTCACACATAATTACGTGAGTGATTTATCCTTAATTTAAGGATACCATCTTTATAAGGGATTTCATCTCAATTTTCATTTCCACTAAGACTTCATTATTTTTATGCACCAATTCACTCTTTTATGTTGTATATACAGTCCTTTAACATATTATATCATGAATCCATTTATTCTCATGATATTATAAAGTTTTGATTAAATGTTATTCCTCAATTATTTGTATTCAAGCGTCTCTTTTTGTTAAAATAAACTCGTTAACTAAAATATTGTTTTAAATGTTTTAAAGATTTATTATTCTAAATATTTCGCAATAATTTCCATGTTTTAAAAATGGGTTTTAGGATTTATTTATATGGACATTAATGATTTCAAATGGTAATTCATTTAAAATCATCAAAGTGGTATGCGACACTTTGATTAAAAAATATCCTTTTAAATGGTTTTGAAAATGATTTGATAAAGCATTGTTTATTTCAATATCTTGATTTGATATAATGGAATGTGGAAATGTTATATTTCCTTTATAATTGTGTTATGTGTTATGATTATGTTATGGTTATTGGTCATTATTTACGTATACGGGTGGTTCTCTGATAAACATAGGGCAGGTGAGCCCGAGATAGCTCTCCAATGCATTGGGTAACGTGATGGGGGTAAATGTGATGTTTACCCTAAAAGATTTAGGGAATATATTATGATGGGTATTCCAAGTGTAACTCCCTATGTAGTTGTGATAGCTACAATGTATGTTTGATATGGAAGCCATAAGTAACCTTTATGATTTATGATTTGTGTTGTTATTCAAAAATCTTATGATTTCTTAAGGTATGTTATGATTGAAAAGTATAGTTTCTTTGATTTGTATTTATTGATGATCTAATGTTTTCCTTCCTTATTTTATAACCCTTACTGAACTTTTTATGCTCATCCCAAGTTTTTGAAATGTTTTCCACAAGACTTAAAGATGAATAGGGTCAAGGATGGGATCAAGGAAAAGTCATGTTGTCTAAAATATGGAACTAGACATGTTTCTTTTTAAGATTTTTTATTTTATGAAAAAATGGATACTGAGTAGTAGTGTCTACTTGTAATATTCAAGTTGTAATGTAATAGTTATGGCATAATTATCTAAAACTCTTAACCTGAAAAAATCCTCAATGTGAATTATTCATTTAATTCAATATTATGTAATGTTTAAGGCCATGTCCTTATAGTTGGTATCAAAGGTCAGTTTAGACAACTTTAGGGATTATGAGTTTTCATTAGACACGTGGTTAGTCTCTATGTCTATTATTTCAATTAAATCCTTATTTTATAACTTTTTCAGATCATGGAATGTTAGTCACAAATGGAAGGAGGAGAATCTCAAACGACATTCCTATCTCTTCTTAATGACCTGCTTGCAATAATTATTGCAAAGTCATGTTCGGATGATTGTGGAACTTTTTATAGAATACAACTCACTTGAAAGTAGTTGTTTGAGATATCAAACACCTCCACTATACCTCGTTATCATTTTGGATCATGGGTTTTATTTTAAAACATTTCATATTTTGACAATATTCTCATATTTTTTATGAAAGGTAAATATTATCAAGGAATTTTCAAATATTTTACCTTATCACAAGATTTTAAAGCATATTATGATTTTAAAAAAGGTTCTAAATAACGAGACCCTTGCGCAACCTATTTATATTTTCTTTTACAATATATTCTCTCAGAACATACCTATGGTATTTTAAAAGGTCCATTAATTGAAAGTTTTAACTCAAATTCGGTCCGACTATTTTATAGAAATCATGTTTTATCAGATGTTTCAAAATTATATGTCATACATGATTATTTTCCAAAACTGTTTTTCTGTGAACACCCATATGACCCATGTTGTACAAGGTGTATTTGGATGGATGAAGTAAATGATTTTGAAGGATCTCTAAATCATTGTTGCAATGCATAGACCATCTACCTATGTGAAAAAGATGATGATGAAACCAAATGGACACCATAATCAAGGTATGATGTTCTTCATTTTGGGGATCATTTTATTTTATCATATGTTGGTGAAATAAGACTTCAAGTATTAATATGTTGAGATCATAACGAATTTGGATGAAAATTAGAGGTATAAAGAAACCATTGAGGTTAAAACATGTTAGGGTTATTTTTGAGTTTTATAAAAAGGAAAACTCATAGGATGGGTGACAACCCATTAAATCTGGTAAGTCTGTAGGAATCGAACCCACAAGTGAAGGGTGATAAGGGCATATCGCCTACCACTAGCCTACTTGAAGTCCCTAGTTAGTATGACTTATTAATTTAGTAAAATGTTTTTATGTAACAAGAATAAATGGATTTTTGGAACTTATGTTTTATCAAATGGATATAATTAGTATAGAAAAATGATTTAGTGATTAAGTGATAAATATTGTTGTGGAAGATGTTATCTCTTTTGAGGAAACACTATATGCCTAAGTTTGATATAATACTATGGGATTTAAATTGTGGAATAATGGTTAAAATTTTAGTTTCGAAGAATCTATGTTTTTATTGTGGAAATATAATGATTTGGTTTATTTATGAAACTGATTAACCTATCATAGAGAATATGTGATTAGGTTAATTACTTTTCAATATGAGATTTTATGAGTAACTGATGTTATTTGGAGATAAATGATAAGATTTATCTTGGAAGACTATGTAATTAAATCCTTATGAGATTTGGGTTTCAATCTTAGTTTGGATTAATTTTGAAGAATTTTAGGGATAGTTTTTTATTGAATGGTCTTTGTTGAACTTTGGGTATTGTTTTACAAATTTTAGAGATTAAAGGTTGTTTTTCTTTTTGTAAAAGATTATCCTTTTGGGTATTATCTGATCTCGCACTTACCATTTTGGTTTTATTTGATGTCTAAAGACAAGGGAAATATATAGTTCTTCTTTTTTGGATTATTTGATTCTCAAGAAGATGATTCTTGTGCTTTAGATGTTGCCAAGTCTTTTTGAATGACCTTTGTTTGGAGAAAAGATTAGTTTTTGTTAGAAACTTATTAAAGTCTGAAACTCTAATTGAGGGTGAGTATATTTCCTTATGTTCTTATTCTATATGTAAATAAATTCCTCAAAATTATAAAAAGGAATGTAAAACTAAAACGTTTTTGGTTTACGTTTCCTACTATGTAATCAAAGACTGTTTAACACATCATAAGTTTGTGATTTTCTGGTGGTTAACTTTCTCCTAATCATGTTTTCTATCACTCTCCATCATAACTTGACCGTTTTTCTCTCTTCCATATCCATGTTTTCCTACATGGAATCCTAGTACAGGTTATCTTGGGTGACTAGTGTACTTTTCTTTCTTTCTTTTAAAGTGACAGTTTTATTGACTCTATTACGATGTGGGTCTTTTAATGAAGTTTCCAAACCTAGTTTTAAAATTGTGAGGATGAAATTCCCAAAAGGGGGGAAGGATGTAACATACCAGATAAATAAGGAATAATAAAATTTTCATATTTATTAATATTTGTGAATTAAATATTAATTTTACATTAAAGGGGACGCTACGTTCGATGGCGTACCTGATACGCAACCACGAGTTTCGTTGAAATCTTATGTTGCACATTAATAATATAATATTGTTATTTTAAATGTAAGTTAATGCCTAGCCATTGTATTAGAAAGAATGAATATAACTAACTAAAATATGATTATATATGTTTGTTAAATGTTTTTAAAATTATCCAATAAAAGTTAGGGGCTTAAAATATTAATGAATCTAATTTTAAACATGAATACTCTAATATTTAGTAAAAGGTCGATTTACCGCCTTTTAATGGAGAACCCTGTTTAAATATAGTTTTGATCACTTTAATATATTCTATTTGACCGAATAAAAACTTTCTTTAGAATGGGGACATCAAAATTAACTTTGTGTAAATTTTATGGAATTTTTTTCCGATAAAGTCCATTTTTTTATGAATAGTGAAAAATATTGTATTTTAATTCAAAACTGTGTTTTAGTCTAATTTATTTATATGGTTATATTATCATTTTAATTGATTTTAAAGTGTAATTAGAATATGTTTTTACCATTTAATCCAATTTTGGTCGTTGTAATTAATTTCACTTTGAAATTGGACATAAACAAGTGTCAATCTTTTGATAGTTATTGTTTCTTAAAAACACGCTATTTGTTTTAACAACGGGAATTAATTTTAAATTAATTAATGCCACTTATATGTTTTGAATTTTTCAAAATAGAAATCATTTTTGAATTCTTAATATCAAATAAATCTTAGGCTTAATTTTGGTATTGTTCTGAAAAACATCAATTTTTTATGAAAAGTGAAACCACTTAGTAGTAGTTAAAAAAACTGACTTTTTCATTTAAATGAAATTTTACCACTTCTGTGAATTTAATTTAAAAAATCTGACATACATGGTTGTTATTAGTAAGTAAAATGTGGTTCAATAAGATGAAAATAATTTTTGGTGAATAGTAACATTTGACTTTTTTTACCGCGGTTAAAGGTAAATAGGGTAATTCAAGGTAAAAATAATATTATAATAATTACCAATTACATTAACATTTGTCCAAACCTTATTGGTTGAGAAATTTATGACCATGGGAATCTTTGGGTCGATTTTGGGACCCCATTGAGCCACATAAGAGTGATAATGACAATTTAGATTAATTAACTTAATGTAAAGGCAAAATTGACAAAAACAAATATATTTTAGTAAATTAATTTTTATATGGTGTTATATAATTAATATTTTTGACTATAAATATTAATTGGAAAGCTAAAAATATTTCCTATATCATGGTATTTGTTTTATAATTTTTAGACATAATATAATTTAAATTATTTATGACACAATAATGATGCAGTGTTTACCTCATTAATAAATCAATTAAATAAATAAGATTATAAATATTAAAATAACATCCGAAACTTGTCCAATTCTTATTGGATGATTTTATTTCGACCATGAGTCATCTTATATTCGAATATAATTATTTTTTGACCTTTTGAAACCGAAAATAAGTTGATAATAAAATAATATTTTCACACTTTTTAAAGAGCCCCTCCTCCCCCTTATAAAAGAACACCACTTCTAAACAATTCCTCACACCTATAAAGCCTTTATACTCGTCAAAATTCTACCCAATTAAGCTCCCTACATCCCTATACTCCTCCTAGATGACTTACCCTAGGCATAATGCACTTAAAAAAGTTTTGTTGGTTTAAACCAATGGAAGTTACCCAAATTAAAGGTAAAAGTTCCTCTTAACTTGTTTTCTTTTATTTTACATATCCAACCCCTAAAATCTTTTTATTACTTTATTTTATAACACCAACAGTATCCTCCATATACTAGGATGTTTTTATGTGAAGGAGTTTAACTAAAATTACACACACCTTCATATAATAGGTGAAGAACATATTGTTTCTGTGGTGGTAAACTAACGCCTCACGAAATGATGATTGTTCGATTAACTCCTACCGCCTCTCGTGGTGGCCATTAAGATGGAACTGTATTTATATATGATATATATTATGTTTATATTTTATTTATGCTTTTGTATTTTACATTTATATCCTACCTTTATGGCTTCCATTAAGGGTAAATGCGATAATTTCATTTGAAGAAGTGCGAACTACCGCCCCCTCAAAGTGATATGACTCGTTAATGCCATATGTGGGACATATAAAGGATTGATTTAATGATATTACATATGATATTATACTGGAATTAAAATATACCTATGTATCATTATGTTTTAATTCCATTAATATAATAAATAGAAATGAAAGTAGCGTTCATGCGTACATACGACTTACCGTCTCCATGAACGATGCATTTCATTTCTTACCTCCAAATGTTATGTACTATTATAAATACATGCATATACATGATATATATATTATATATATGATATCTAAATCGTGAATATAATTTTGTATATAATGAACTTTTGAATATGTGAACAACTTGTAATTATAAGAAGTCTATTTTTTTACTCAAGTACCAAATATCAACCAAACGACCATTATTAACTTAAATGATTGAATAATATCTATAACATGGTAATAAGTGATATAAAAAGAATAATAAACTTTAAAAAATTTCTTAATCAAGTAGAAATTAACTTTAGTTTATTATTCAGGAAGAACAATGAACAAACAAGTCAAGTCGGACATGAGGTAAGGGATTTTCTTATCTCACTTTTAATTCTGTGAGATTTCCATTATTCACCACTTATTCATTGCATGTGGTGTATTCTTTACTAAAATTTGATATATATTATCATGATTCTCATTATATTCAGGGTATTATGTGATTCATTTTGTGGTTATTAACTTTTGTTCATACGACTCAGTTGATTACAACGTGGTAAAGGGTTTCATCTCACTTTGTATTCCCGTGAGATTCATGCTATATTTGCCACTATTTCCTTTTGTGTGGTGTATGTACTGCCCATGATTTTACCTTTGTGTAATATGATTTAATTTATGAGTATTTACATATTCATTTTATGATCCTTATTTCATGTGGAATATGTTTCGTACGTTACAAAATCAGTAATGGAACCTTTCGCCCTCCTCTTTTTAAAAGACTTCCTTTTGTTATGTCTTTTAATTTACATCTTATTATGTTGGGATATGTTATTATATATCCTTATTTATTTAAACCTTATGTCCACATGATGAGATACCCTTTTTATCTCATCAAATCATTTTCTGAATTTTAAAGTGACGCTATTAGGCTGTCGAATTTTTACAAGGGAACTTCTTAACCCAATTTCAATTCTTTGGGTTTAACTTGTACTTCTTGAATATTACATCCTATGAATATATGTGAACGGCCTGTGATTTTTATACAACAAATATCCACTTATATTGGGTTTATTTATATTTTTCACCCATAATTATGCGAGTGATTTATCCTTAATTTAAGGATAGCGTCTTTATAAGGGATTTCATCTCAATTTACATTTCCACTGAGACTTCGTTGTTGTTATGCACCAATTCACTCTTTTATGGTGTATATACTATCATTTGACATATTATATCATGAATACCTTTATTCTCATGATATTATAATGTTCTGATAAAATGTTATTCCTCAATTATTTGTATTCAAGCATCTCTCTTTTTGTTAAAAAAACACTTTAACTAAAATATCATTTTAAATGTTTTAAATATTTATTATTCTGAATATTTCTCATTAATGTCCATGTTTTCAAAATGGGTATTATGATTTATTTATATGGACATTAATTTTTTCAAATGATAATTCATTTAAAATCATCAAAGTGGTATGTGACACTTTGATTAAAAAATCTCCATTTAAATGGTTTTGAAAATTATTTGATAAAGCATTGTTTATTTAAATATCTTGATTTGATATTTTGGAATGTGGAAATGTTATATTTCCTTTATACTTGTGTTATGTGTTATGATTATGTTATGTTTATTGGGAATTGTTTATGTATATGGGTGGTTCCGTGATAAACCTAGGGCGGGTGAGCCCGAGATAGATCTCCAATGCATTGGGTAACATGACAGAGGTAAACGTGATGTTTCTCCTAAGAGATATAGGGAATATACTGTGATGGGTATTCCAAGTGTAACTCTCTATGTACATGTGATAGCTACAATGTAAGTTTGATATGGATACCATAATTAACCTTTATGATTTATGATTTGTGTTGTTATTTATAAATCTTATGATTTCATAAGGTTTGTTATGATTGAAAAGTATAGTTTCATTGATTTGTATTTATTGATGGTCTAATGTTTTCCTTCCTTATTTTATAACCATTACTGAGCTTTTTATGATCATCCCATGTTTTTGAAATTTTTTCCATGGGACTTAAAGATGAATAGGGTCAAGGATGGGATCAAGGAAAAGTCATGTTGTATAAAATATGGAACTAGACATGTTTCTTTTTAAGAGTTTTTATTTTATGAAAAAATGGATACCGAGTAGTAGTGTCTTCTTGTAATATTCAAGTTGTTATATAATAGTTATGGCCTAATTCTCCTAAAATATTAACCTGAACATATCCTTAATTTGAATTATTCATTTAATTAACTATTATGTAATGTTTAAGGCCAGGTCCTTGTAGAACGTACCAAAAAAAAGTTCATAAATTCATTCTGGGCACACCGGGCCCTGGAATCATGTGCTGTCAATTTTTGCAAACTCGTAAAATTCCCATATATTAAAAAAATTACATGGAAAAACTCCAGGTCTTTACATTCTCCCCACCATAGCGCTCTACGTCCCTATAAGCCACTTCTCAAAGTAGGTAAATAAGTGGGGAAACTGAGCACGCATTTGAGCCTTTCGCTCCCATGTGATCTCTTGGAGGTTCCCGTGCTGACAACGAATGCGCACCAGAGGTATTGACCATCCATGAAGGACCTACTCCTATCGATCCTCAATCTCTATTGGAACCTCTGTAAAAGTTTCCCCATCGTCGACGTCCAGCTCTCCATGGTCTATGATGTGGGAAGGGTCTTGGACGTATCTCCTCAGCTGGGATATGTGGAAGACGTCATGCACCCGGTGCAACTGATGTGGAAGAGATAAGCAGTATACCACCTTGCCAACTCTGCTGAGGACCTGAAAAGGTCCGATGAATATCAGAGATAACTTACTGCCTCAGCCAAATATCCATAAAACTCATTGAGGTGAGACTCGTAAAAAGATGTTGTCACCATCCTTGAACTCTAGAGGTCTCCATCTCCTATCGTCATACGACTTCTGTTTGCTCTGGTTAGTCTTCATCTGCTCCTGGATGATCTGCACCTTCTCTATGGCAGCCCGTACCACCTCTGGTCCCACTAGTGCTGACTCCCCTGGGTCTATCTAGCACAAAGGTGATCTGTAAGGTCACCCATACAACACCTCAAAAGGTTCCATCCCAATGGTGGATTGATATCTGTTGTTGTATGAAAACTCCACCATTGTCAAGTGATCCTCCCAACTGCGACCGAAGTCAATCACGCATGCACGTAGCATGTCCTCGAGGGTCTGAATGGTCTGCTCAATCTGGGAATCCGTCTGAGGATGGAAGGTGGTGCTCAAATGATGCGGCGTCCCGAAGGCCTCCTGCAAACCTTTCCATAGCCGAGAAGAAAAACGTGCATCTCGATCAGAGACAATCGTCAAGGGTACTCCATGTAGACGTACAATCTCCTACACATAGAGGCATACCATGATCTCTACTGAAACCTGCTCTTTGATCAGTAAGAAGTGGGCAGACATGGTGAGTCGTTCAATGATCACCCAAATCAAGTCATGACCCCTGGATGTATGTGGAAGTTCTATCACGAAGTCCATGGATATCTCATCCCACTTCCACTATGGGACCTCTAAAGGCTGAACCAATACTTCTGGTACCTGATGCTCCAACTTCACTTGCTAACAAGTGAGTCATCGAGAAACAAACTCTTCTATTTCTTTCTTCATTCCCAGCCACTAGTGTTGTCTTCAGAGATCATGGTACATCTTCACCACTCCTGGATGTACTACTAGAGGGGATATGTGGAACTCCCTCAACACATCCTCTTGAAGTGACATGGGTACCATGGTACGTCCTCTGAAGAGGATGAAATTCTCCCCACCTTCAAGAAATCCATCTGGTGCCCGCCCTGTGGATATCTGGGCACGTCGATTCTCACATTCAGTGTCCCCATGCTGCGCCTCCTTGACTCACTGAAGAAGTGGGGGAGTGACTTTAAGAGACTGAAGGAAAGCTTCTCCATCCCGATCCATAAAGGATATCTGTAAAGTGGTCAGCTGCTCCGTCGCCTCACCGAGCAGCTGTATACAAGATCTCCTGCTGAGTGCATCTGCTACAACGTTCCCCTTCCCAAGAGTATAGACTGTCTCAAAGTCATAGTCCTGGAGGAAATCAAGCCAACATCACTATCTTAGGTTCAGGTCCTTCTGAGAGAAGATATACATGAGACTCTTGTGATCATAGTAGACCGTAAAATGTTCACACATCAGATAGTGTTGCCACATCTTCAAGGTGAATACCACTAATGCTAACTCCAGTTCATGGGTAGTGTAGTTTAGCTCATGTTGTCTCAGCTTTCGAGAACCATATGTGATCACCGCTCACTCTTACACCAGGACACATCAAAGTCATGTCCCTGTATTTCATAGTAGAATATGTACCCTATGCCCTCTTTTGGAAGCCTCAATATGGGGGAACTAGTTAGCCTCTGCCTTAGCTCTTGAAAACTTTTCTGGCATCTCTCCAATCACACGAAGGGTGGCCCATTATTCTTCAATGCTGATAGTGGTTCTACAACCCTGGAAAAATATGTCACAAATCTCCAGTAGTATCCAGCCAAACCCAGGAATCTCCATACCTCTGTCACACTCTTGGGTGGCTCCCAAGCAAGTATTGCCTTAATCTTTGCTGGATCCACTGCAACTCCAGCCTCCGATATGACATGTCCGAGAAAGGGAACCTCTCAGATCCAAAACCGTCACTTCGAGAGCATACCATAAAGTTTTTTCTCTTAGAGTGTGTCCAGTACTACCTACAAATGATAGATATGATCCTCCTCAGTAGTTGAGTAAATCATAATTTCTTCGATGAAGACTACTACAAAGAGATGAAGGTATGACTGAAAGATAATGTTCATGAGTCCCATGAACACCGCTGGAGTGTTGGTTATAACGAATGACATAACCAAGAACTAGTAATGTCCATACCGACATCTGAAAGCCATCTTCTACACATCCTCATCTCGCACTCTGAGTTGGTGACAACCAGATCTGAGGTCTATCTTCGAGAACCCCTGTCCTCTCTTCAACTGATCAAATAAGTCATCAATCCTCAGAAGTGGGTACTTGTTCTTCATGGTCACATGGTTCAGGCGCCGATAGTCAACACAAAGTCTCAAACTCCCATCCTCCTTCTTGGCTAACAAAATTGGGGCTGCCCAAGGAGAAACACTGGGCTGAATGAATCCCTTCCCCTGGAAGCCCTCTAGTTTCACCCGTAGCTCACAATGCTCCGTGGGAGGCATCCGATATGTTGGTGTAGATATCAGTGTCATCCCAGGGTACAAGTCAATGTAAAAGTCCACCTCTCTGCATGGAGGTCTACCCATAATATCATCCGGGAAGACATCAGCATACTGGTCCACCACTATAGGATATCTCGGACTCTCCACATCAACCGCTGTGAGGGTAAGGCTATCCAACTGATGATTGATCGGCTGTACTCTCCTCTGGGTAGGTCCATCCTGTGCTACAAAGGCTCCCTTCTCGCCACTGAAGTTAAAAATGGTCCCATCTGTGCGGACACACCGCACTTTGGGCCTAATATAGTCTATCTGGGCATGGACTATAAATAACTAGTCCATACACAAGATGACGTCGTAAGGCCTCGACGCTGCTACTACGATATCCCAGCTAAAGCTCTTGCATCCTAGAGTAATCTCACACTGCTATAACCAGTGTGCAATCATCAAATCCACTCCCATAGGATTCTCTAGATGTAAGGATTGAGCCAACGACTCCATACGAATCTCCAAGCTATGAATGAGGGTAGTGGTAATAAAAGGATGACTGAAACTCATGTCTATAAGAACTGCAAATAAGGTAGAGTAGACATAGATCGTACCTCGTATCATCTCTGGAGCACCGTGATCATAGGCCTCTACTGCCTGAAGCTGAGCTCTCCCCTATCCACCTGCTCATTGTGGTCAGGGTAGACCTCCTAGTGGTGGTGGCGGTAACATCTCGAAACATCAACCACCACCAGCTGCACAGCCAGCTCCTCTGCCATGTCTGCCTCCTCCCTGCGGACCTCCTTAGTGGAATCTCTATCTCTGCCTGGGCAGTCCTTCGACCATCTACTAATCATCCATACGGCGGGTTGGACAGTCACGATCCATGTGACCCTGCCCACCACATGTGTGACACTGCACACTCCTGGTGTGAATGGATCTGCCTCAGGTGCCCCACACAACCGATCCAAAATAATACGGTCATCCACCAGTAGGTCTGGTCCTCTTGGACCTCTTCAACATCTATCTACTATCAGCTGCAGAAGACTCCGCTACATGACGACTGGTGGTGGGTCTCTCTACTGGTGACTGCTCAGTAAGGAAACTCTCCACTAAGAGGGATCTCTTTAATACCCCTTCCTACGTCGGGATTCTGAGTGTGATCATCAAATCCCTAATCTCCCACCTGAGTCCCTACTCGAAGGTTCAGGCCCTAAAGAATGGGCCATGCACCATATCTTTGGAGTAACGTGAGAGGTCCGTGAACCTCGTTGAGTACTGATCCACAGTCTTGCTACCCTACTGTAGATGAAGAAGATCCTATATGCGAACAGTGTGAAGAGTCACTGGGACAAACTCATCCCGAAAGAGGCTCTTGAAGTCTTCCCATAGAAGTGTCACCTCTTTGTGAACCTGGAGCATCAAGCTCAACCATCTTCCCACTGGTTCTTATAGAAGGGTGGTGGCAAGGATCACCATGGCATCGACTGGTGTCCCTACTAGTCGGAAGACTCTCACTACAACCTCCAACCAATCCTCAGCTGCCTGTGGGTCCATCTCTCCCCAGAGCCTGGGTGGCCTATGGTTCTAGAACTCATGTAATGCCATCAAGAAGCGTGCACAGTCTGTTGTTGGGGCTGGTGGCATCGGTGGCCCAATGGGGAATGGTACGGCTGGTGCCTCCACTGGTGCCTCTAATGGAAAAGGGCCCTACACCGAGGCCTCATCGCTTGGTGGAATATTAGTGTTTACATCTCTCAGAACCCTAGTTGGTTGTCCGCGTAGAGTCATCATGAAAGGTACCATGTGCACCATAGTTAATATGTTATAACTAGTGAGTTGACTCAAAATATCACAATGAAAACTCTTCAAAACACACACGCAATCAGTGTTTTCATGCACTGAGTTGGAATTCAGAAGTTAGGGTCCTGGGGCATGGATACGTCGGCCACCGCAACAACACTGGATTCCCTAAACGGATAACCACACTCACTACACTTAACACTATTTCCATTAAAAAGAAAGATCATAGTCTAATGTTTTGTGGTAGAACAGACTCCTTTGATACCAATTTGTCATGACCCGTCCCTCGGGGCCCGTACCGTGACTACCCAAAGCCCGCCTTCCATAGGCCAGGGGATGGAGAATAGAACCTAAAGGTGTAATCCCTAAAACTGGGAAGGCATTGCCTTTATAACCTGTAATCACATGCAACCAAGAACACAACAAGATACGAACACAAGTAAACTGAATAGTAAACAGAGTAAGTCTAGTAAGAAAAAGGGTCCAAAATACAAGCCCAACTGGAAAGTACAAGTAAACTAGATCAAAAAAGGAAGACAACTATTGGGACCCCCTCCAAGGTTCCTACCTGAAGGGTAGGTACAGATCACCTCCCCAGCTATCCATGTATGCCCATCTCCTCTGCATACCAACACACCGTGTGGTCCACCTCTAGCCACCGTCCAGTCATGGTACTCTCGACCATAGTCATCATTGACCATTGTCTAAACCAAACACAACGAAGTAAGGGTGTATCCTGGGTATGGATGAGTATAATGATACTCAGTAGGGACCCCGAGACCCTCAAGGTCTCACAAATCCACAAAGGATAAACCAAAAAGTATGTAATCAATAGATAATACTACTTAGGTATATGACCATACATATACCTATGTTTTCAAGTAATCCATCTCAATCATGAGGAAAAAACAGAGGTACTGACTCAGCTCACACTAGGTATATCTTTAGGTACGGTAGTAGAGATGATTAGTTATAAATATTGATTCATCTTGTTCCGTTAAGAGGCCCTTCTGCTAACCCGCACAGCATCGTTAGGAGCGAACCTGCACATGATCTCTTGGAGATGACCCATAGAGGATCACTTGGAGATGACCCCCATAGGATCGCTAGGTGTTGACCCACACAGGATCACTAGGATCTGACCTACATAGGATCGCCAGGAGATGACCCATACAGAATCTCTAGGAGCTAACCCACACAGGATCGCTTGGAGCTGACCCACATAGGACTGCTAGGATCTGACCCACACAGGATTGTTAGGAGCTCACCCACACAGGATCTCTGGGAGCTAACCCGCATAGGATCGCTAGGAGCTGACCTGCATAGGATCACTAGGAGCACTCTTCTCGTCACAGCCAGCTACTGGGTTTCCGCACTAGGCTTTCTCATCTCTGGGAGAGTCTGCTCCATAATCCACTTGTAGATTCTACAACTGCCACTATGTCCCACAAAGAAGTTTCAAAGAGGACCTCCATGTCCTAGGGGTCTCAAAACAACAGTTGGTGCTTCAATCGGACACCTGGTCTGTATGTTATTAGCCTTTTAGTAAAGAGGACCCGGTTGGATTCATGCTCGATCCAACTCGACTATTTCCCAACATTATCTAATTCTCTAGTGGGATATACTCAAAGAGACCGTCTCGCTCCATGATTTCCAGCACTACTGAAGGTTCATCAAACGGACATTTGGTTCCAAAGTTATGGCCCAAGTAAAGTATAGGTTCGTCTCAGGTCCCAGTCGGGTATGACCCAACATGACCTGGCCCGGGTCCACCCGGTTCGGGTCGACCCAGCCCGTGGTGCGGCCCGGCCTGCTGGGCAGTCCGATAGGCCACGAGCGTTGTGAGGGGCCGCGAAGGTTACAGGGGTGCCGCGAGGGCGTGGGGCAGCTCAGTCGGGAAAGAAGAGGCCGTAGGGAGGCTCGGCTGGGGGTGTCGTGATGGTGTGGGGTGGATCGGCTCAACTCAAGATGGCTCGGTTGGGGAAGTTCGGCCGGAAGGGCGGTGGCTCGGCCTGGATGGCGAAGGCGGATCAGCCTGTACAGCGGCGGCGGTTCGGCCCGGACGATGTCGGCGGCTCATCCCGGACGGCAGCGACGGCTTGGCCCATACGGCGATGGTCGCGCTGGCAGTAGCCCGAGCGGTGGCTTGGCCGGCAGCGCGGCCCGGACGGTGGGTGCTGCTCTGGCAGTGAGGCCGGAGGTGGCGGCTCAGCAGCGGCGGCTCGGGCGGCAGCGCAACCGGGGACGACGACATCGGCTCTGGTGGCGAAACTGCAAGTGGCGGCGGCAGCTCGGGCGGTGAGGCCGTGGGTGGTGTTGGTGGCTCGGGCGGTGGCTCGGCCATTGACGGTGGGGCACCATGCTGTCACTGACGGTCAGTTTAGCCAGCCTCTCTCTTCGTTCTTCTTCGTGGTGTAAGCCACTTTCTTCCATCACAAAGTACAGAATAAGGAAGAACGGTGGAGGGGTTGGGCCATGTTATTTTGGCCCGCACCCTCCGTGTTAGAGCAATACCAAGTGTCTCAACAAAAATTAAGAGTCAAGAATGATAAACACTTCAATTTCATATGAATCGTGGATCAACTCATTTTGGTTGATGCATGTTCACCATGCTTTCCAAGAATGAGGAAATTAAATGAGAGAATTCAAGAATTTAATAATAACCCCCTACCTTGGATTTCACGTTGACATTGGTGTGAGAAGAAAGTATGGATGTAGATTCATCGTAGATGAAGACGTCCCACATTGGAGGAAGTAGAAGATTCGGCATTCATCACGCTTGACACACACCTTTGATCCCAGGATCATTCATTGGTTCTTTGTAGTCGAAGGCGTTATTCATCGGCAAGAGTGTTCTTCGTTGGAGGATGGAATTCTCTATGATTCTACAAAGAGTTCTCTCCTTCTCCTTTGCCCACCAAAATAAAGAGGTGCCAATATAATTTAACTTATGAAGAAATTATGTTGGCACACACACACACACAAGTTGGAAAAATTAAAGTATGGCTTTGGCATAATTAATGTGGAGGAAGCTCAAGAGGCTCCTCTACATTAAAGAGGGAGTTGAGAGGTTTCTCCCTCATTAAGAGGGATGTTCAAGAGATTTAGGCCTCGGGTGGTCCCCACCACCATAACCACTCATGGGAGGTTAGGCTCGGGTGGTCCTCAACCACCATAACCTCTCATGGGATGTTTATTCAGGTGGTCCCCAGCTGTGAAACGTCCACATGGGAGTTTCAGAAAAAAATAAAATAAAATATTACACACTTTATATTATTTTCTTCTTTTCATGAAAAACCCAAAAAAGGTAACTTTTTCCCTCAACCAACTACCATCGAGGTGAAATTATTATTAAGTGAATACCAATGCTGCAAGTTCAACGGTGCCCTCAGATTTCAATTTCAAGCAACGGTTTAAAAGTTAGAAAAACCCACTCACACGTTTACTGAACATACAAGAAAAAAAGTTCAAAAATTCATTCCGGGCACACTGGGCCTTGGAATGATGTGACGTCAATTTTTTGCGGACTCATAAAATTCCCATATATTAAATGAAATTACATAGAAAAATTCTGGGTCTATACAGCCCATATGAGGGTCCCCTCATCATGTATTTGGAGTATCATGCTCCACCATCTCCCTACTACTGCCTGAAAAAGACTGGCTTCTCAGATCACCATAAGGGAAGATGGTGTCCCAACCAAGTGGAGAACACTGACTACAGACTCCAGCTAGTCCTCAGCCTTATGCGGGTCCATCTCACCTTGGAAACTCGGATGCCTCTTCCATTGAAACTCATGCAACGTGCTCAGTTGGCGTGCATTCCTCTACTGGTGGGGATAGTGGAAAAATTTATCTAATGGGTAGTGGTGCTGCTGGTACACCACCCGAAGGTGCTAACACCGTAAGAGGGACCTTCACCGAGGCCTCATCGCTCGGTGGGATGTCGTCATTTACTATCTCAAGAATCCTGGATGGCTGTCTATAGGGCGGCATCCTGAAAGAAAACAGGTGTGCCACTGTCAATAAGTTATACCTTGTGAGATGAATGAAAGAGATCACAATAAAACTCTTTAAAAACACACGCAATCAGTGTTTCTATGTACTGAGTCCGAAATCAGAATTTAGGGTCCTAGTGTATGTATACGTCGGCCACTGCACCATCACTTGATTGCCCAAACTAAAAACCACACTCATACCACATAACACTATTTCCACCCAGATAAGATCAGAATCCTTGTTCTTCGGTAGAACCAACTCCTCTGATACCACTTTGTCACGACTCGTCCCATGGGGCCCGTGTTGTGACTACCCCAGGCCCACCTTCCATAGTACAGGGGCTGACGAATAGCACCAGAAAGGAATATCCCTAAAAATAGAAGGTATTTCCATTGAACTTTTACAAACACACATAGTAGAACAAAACTAAATGAAACCACGAAATAAACAACTAATGTAAAATAGTGCTAAATGTAAGGGGGATGGAATACAAGACCCACTAGAAAAGTACAAGTACAACTGAAAAGTACGAATAGCTGAAAAGTAAAAAGTAGCTCCTAAATCATCCCCCGCGGATCCTACCTAAATGGTAGGTACATCACATGTTCAGTAGTCCCTATGTCATGTCACACAAAATGGTCCACCTCTGAGCACCGTCTAGTCCTGGCTCCCTCAGCCTCGATCAACGTTGTATGTTTTCTGCATAAGACATAGCAAGGTACGGGCATAGCCTATGCATGGGTGAGTATAATGATAATCAGTACGGAGCCCGAGACCCTGTAGGTCTCATAGAGTTCCACAAAGGAAATACCACAAAGTAAGACTTCGACTCTGCTTAGTTTTAAGCTCATACATATACCTAAGTTATCAAGATATAGTCATCTCTTACACAAGGGAAGAATACCACAACGGTAACACCACAAAGGTAGAAATACCACACAGGTGACACCAGTGAGATAGAAGAACCACATAGGGAACACCATGAAGACATCACCAAAAAGGTAGAATAACAACACCGGTAACACCATGAAGCTAGAAGTACCACACATGTAACACCATGAAGCTAGAAGTACCACACAAGTCACACCATTAAGATATAAGTACCACATAGGTAACACGTTGAAAATTGATGTACCACACAGGTAACACCATGAAAATAAAAGTACCACACAGGTAACACCACGAAAATAGAAGTACCACATACGTAACACCATGTATATAAAAGTACCACACATGTAACACCACGAAGCTAGAGGTACCACACGAGTAACACCATGAAGACAGAAGTACCACACAGGTAACACCATGAAGATAATACCACAAAGGTAAAAGACTCAGCTCACACTATGGTATAACATAAGTACAGAATTATAGATAATTAGTTGTAAGGAAAGATCACATTATTATGTTAAGTAGCAATGCTTCTGACCCACACAGGATTGATAAGTAAATAACCCTCACTGACCCACACATGATCGGTATGCGCTGACCCACATAGGATATGATGGATGTTGACCCACCCAGGATTGATGTTCTTTCTTCATGTTACAGACAGCCACAAGATTCCTCGCACCCAGTGTGCTCGAGATCCGTAGAATCTATCCCTGAAGATAATGATCGTACCTCTTATACCACTAAGCTCTACAAAGGAGTAAACCAACGGACCGTCAAGTTGTAAGGGTTCCAACGTGATAGATAGTGAGTCAATCGGATGCCCAGTCTGCGGGTTATAAGCATTTTAGTTGTGTGGACCAAATTGGATTTGAGTTCGATACAACCTGGTCGTACTCCAACTGTCTGTAAAATTCAATTGGTGTATACCAAAAGCACCATCTTGATCCTAGGATCCCAAAAACACATATGGTTCATCAAATGGACATATTTTTGTCAATATATGGCCCTTTATGTGTTTCTGGGTCCGGTTGGGCCCGTGTCCGGTCCGACCCGACCCAAACCGGTCTGACCCGACCCGATCCAGTCCGAGTCCAACGCAGCCATGTTGGGCCGCGGTGGGCTTGGCCTGCTGGGCCCTGGACCAGCTTGACCAACACGTGGGGCAGCCCAGCCTGCAAGGGGGCAGACTGGACTGATGGTCAGGCACGTAAGGGGACATGGCCCACTGGGAGGTGGCCTGACCGTGTGTTGCACGGCCTGCTGGGCAGGTGGCCCGGATGTGGTCCACCCGACCTGGAAAGGGGGGGACGTTTCCCCCCAACGTCCCGAATATCTCAGAGGCTGTTCGGTTTTGAGAAACAACAATGCCACATGGGCGCCGCCCGGTTTCCATGGAACCCGCTGGGTAGGCGCGAGTTCTACCTCCTCCGCCGCTTCATCCGTGACCGTCTACACCCCGGCGGCATGCTGGTCGTGCTACCTCCCCTTCTGATTCTGTCCTATGTGTCTACCACCTTCTCCAACCGCCCGACTGACGAGCTGTGGCCCCTTACTCACCAGTTCCACGCGACAGAGTTTCGTACCTTCTCTGCGGCCAGATGGTGTCAGCCGCTCTGATGACTGCTGCATCATAGTTTTATGGCCTCATCTTGCGGCGTGTTTCAGTGCGCCGAATCCTTTGTATCCAGTTTGTGCCGCCACACCAGTGATCTTTCAGGGAGGGAGTAAGGGTAGCAACGTAGCAAAGGGTTCGGGCCAGGTTCGTTAGGTCTGCGCCTTCCGCGTTAGCTCATAAATATGAGAGATGATTAAAAGGCTCAATAAATTCACATGAATTAAACGAGAATCAAACCCACACCTCCAGAACATTGGATAAATGCATGTTGTTGATGAATTGGGTTGGTGTTTGGCATCCTTGCAACTAGCCTCTAACAACGTCACTTTATCATCGATCTCTAGTTCGAGGTTTTGATGTCGCTCATCACCACTTGCCAGAACCGGCTCCATCCTCTAAAGGATTGGTGTCTCGACACTATGTCAGCACTTTATTGCATGGTGAAGTTGTGTAGTCACCTCCCCCCAAGATCCCTATAAATAGGAGAGAGGGAGGGTAAGTAATGACGTTGGGAATTCATGGGGGATCATTAATTAGGAAGCTTCCTAATTCCCCAACATTTCTGTTACTTAGATTGAAGGGTCAAGACATTTAATGGCTTGACACATCATTGGTCACACACTATGCTTGTCCGTTGAAGGATAAGATAGAAACAATATTAAAAAACAATGTTATTTTATTTATTCTTTTAAAAGTCCCAAAATCTAAATTTTTCTCCAGACCTAATCTGGTCAATGTGAAGCCTCCCTTAAGATAATCTCGGCGATGTGGATTCAACGGTCCCCTCAGATTTTTAATCCAAGAATTGGTTCAAATGTAACAAAATTTCACCCATGTGTTTACTAAACGTACCTAAAAAAAGTTTAGAAATTTGTTTCGGGCACACTGGGCCTTGGAATCATGCGTCGTCAATTTTTACAGACTTGTAATAATCCCATAATAGAAAATCTAGGTTCTTATAGTTATGCATAGTGAGGATTTCATGGGACGGTAGGGCAATAGTGTTAAGAAGTTGTGGTGTGTGAAATAGTCCAGGGAAGACCGGCTAGGACCCAGGATTTTAGGGCCCCCTCTGATCTGATGAAAGGACTCTGGACCTACCGAATGACCAAGTAAGGATACACTGATTTTAGGGGAGAGAACCTAGGAAAGGTACACGCATCATAATGACATGTTTTCTTGTGTGTTCTGGGTGTTTTGGGAATTCAAATAAATAACAAGTTTAAGAAAAAATTAAATGAAATCTTATACACTACTTGGGGTTAGGCATTCCTTGTTTACCTTGTAGATCTGGCACCCGAATGACGACCATGAGTAGTGTGGGCGATCTAGGCCTAGGAGGATGATCTGGATGATCAGTAGAGGACTGATAGAGAGGAGTAGGATGACCATTGGTAGAGGATGCTTCATGCCTTTCTGCGGTAGACCCTCGGGAAGTACGAGGGCATCCCTTCAGACATAGGGACTAAAATCTTGATCGAGGAGTTTGTGTTAGATTTCAGCTTGATCCAGGATCCGTATGAGTACTGGGTTCCATTGGAGGTCAGTTAGATGATAGGATCAACACATCAGTGGTGTATGCTCTACCTCAAAGAGAGGATGGAGAGTGAGGTTTTGTGGGATGACTTAGAGAAGAAATTCCATGTGGAATTCCATTCTTCTACGATGAAGGTTGAGAAGAGGATGTAGCTACTCTCCCTTCAGCATGGGAGAATATTAGTGAGGGAGCTGGGAATCATGTTCAAGGATCTCCTTCATTTTTCTACGAACCATTTTAAGGATGAGGAGTCCTGGGAGAGACGTTTTGAGGAGGCACTCCGACCTTCTGTTAAGTATGTTGTCACTCCTTTCACCCTACCGACGTACATGGAGGTCCAGAAGAAGGATGATGTAGTGGAAAAGATGCAAATGCTTGGAGGTGTGCTACAAGAGGGGAGCCAGTTGGGCTCGTCAAATGGGAAGGCCGTTAGCAGCAGGCCCCTAGCATCAGGGCCTTTTACGTTTCGTCTAGTGGGGAGCAGGCCCTAGTTGTTCCAATTTCGATCTCTTGGTCCTATCCCTTTATTTATGGGCCCATGATCGAGGTGCTTCATCTGTGGAAGCCATGGTCACCTTCGGAATCAGTGCCCAGACTGAGTGTAGTACAATGGGGGTAGGTTGGTTCAACACCCACCTCAGCAACAATAGTTTCCAGCTGGGCCCTTTCAGTAGAAGCAACAGTAGGGATTGTTATCTCCCACTCCTCTTATAGTAGACATTACAGGAGGAGGCTGACCTCAAGATGCTCCTCAGGGACCTCGACCCGGGCATGGTCGGGGAGGCGGCCGATAGTCGAGGGGCAGAGGAGCTGGGTGAGGGTAGTTGCACACCGTAGAGGTAGTAGTTCCAGCAGGGTGGGAAGTCATTCGAGGTACGATCATCTTGTATAGAACTCTTTCATGTGCCTTGTTTATTTTAGGAGCTTCACACTCCTTTATTACACCCAGTCTAGCCCATGCCTTGGGCCTAGACGTAGATAGATTCTCCATGTCTCTAGTGCAGAGTACACCTATTGGAGGTCAAACCAGCCTATTTGATGTTTGTCAAGGATGAGACTGATGTTGGGGCTGCATCAGTCTAGTGGGTGTCTCATTCTACTACAAATGCAGCAATACGATGTCATCCCAGGCATCGACGGGTTGTTTTCTATGCATGAAATTATTGAATTCTTTCAAAGAAGAGTCATGTTCTCCAATGAGGATGTCCAACATGTGGCTTTTGTTGGCGAACAGAGTTGTTAGGTGGGGAGATGGTGTGTGGAGCCTCTTTTTTCTAAGTTGGCTGAGCTTTCATTAGAATCCGTGGATGTAGAGATGATGGATGTTCTGGGATTTTTTAGAGAATTCTTGGATGTTTTTCTGAAGGAGGTTGTGACTTTACCACCTAGACATGATGTTGAGTTTGGGATATACATACAACCCGGTGCCAGTCCGATTTCGATGCATCCTTATCGGATGGTGCCTTTTGAGTTATGGGAGATGCAGATTTAGATTGAAGATCTGATGAAGAAGGGTTTTGTCCGACCCAACGTGTCATCATGGGGTGCTCTGGTCTTGTTCGCGGAGAAGGTAGATGGTGGTCTCAGACTATGCATAGACTACTGGAGACTGAATGAGGTAACGGTCAAGAACCGTTACCCTCTCCCAAGGATAGACAATCTCTTTGACCAACTGAGGGGAGAATGTTGGTTCTCTAAGATCAATTTTCGGTTTGGGTATCACCAATTAAGGTTGAAGGAAAGTGATATGATGAAGACTGCTTTCAGGTGCAGGTATGGGCACTTTGAGTTCGTAGTCATGTCGTTCGGTCTTACGAATGCAACTGCTATGTTCATTGGGCTCATGAAATCTATTTTCTGTGTGTTTCTAGATGGGTTCGTAATTGTGTTCAACGATGACAATTTAATCTACTCACGATTAGTGAAGGAACATACTAAGCACCTTAGAATGGTCATGGAGATCCTTCGACATCACCAGTTCTATGGGAAGTTATCCAATTGCATGTTCTTGACATGAGATGTGATATTTATTAGACATGTGGTGTCTTTGAAAGGGGTAGTAGTTGATCCATCAAAGGATGAAGAATTTGTTTCATGGGAAGCACCCATGAATTTGATAGAGGTTTGTAGTTTTCTGGGTCTGGCAGGATATTATCGGAGGTTCATACCCAACTTCCCTCGAGTTGCAACTCCTTTGAAAACATTGACTAGAAAGGACCAGGCCTTCGTGTGGAGTGAGCAGTGTCACGTAGCCTTCAGCTATCTGAAGGAAAGGTTGGTCAGCGCTCTAGTGCTCAGGTTTCCAGAGGAAGGGGTGTTGTTTGAGGTGGTTTTTTGATTCTTTTGGTCTTTCCCTGGGGTGTGTGTTGATGCAGAAGTGGGGAGTGATATCCTATGGGTCTAGGAAGTTACATCCTCATGTGTGTAACTATGACACCCATGACCTATAGATTTCATAAGTATTGTTCACGTATATGTTGTGGAGGCATTACCTCATCGGGGATCTCTTTGTGGTCTTCACATATCATAATATTTTGAGGCATATCTTTACCCAGTGGGACTTGAACATGAGACAACAAAGGTCGCTGGAGTTTCTTTAGGACTATAACTCAGAATTCTTTTACACTGAAGGTAAGGGAAATGTTGTGGTTGATGCCTTGCGAAGGAATTCACATAGGGAAGTAGTTTAGGAGTCTGTGGATGCTTGGAAGGCAATAGAAAAGTTGGATTACCTACACCTGGATGCAAGTGGGGATGGTGGTAGTGGTTTTTTTTAAATGATAGTGCAGTCCTATCTATTATAGAAGGTGGAGGAGTCTCAATGGGGATACTTAGAGAGTGAAGTGATGCGTGATCGGGTTAACCAAGGAAATTCCCCAGAAGGGTGGTCAGAGGATGGTAAGAATCAGATGATTTTATGAGGGAATTTTTTTTTCCTAGAGATGATGCATGAGATAGTTCTCCGTGAGTTCCAAAAATCACTCGTAGTGTTACACCCAGAAGTTTCCAAGATGTACTGAGGCTTGAGGGAACATTTTTGGTGGACCGAGGTGAAATGGGAAATGGCGGAGTATGTGACAAGGTGCCTGGTGTGTCAGTAGGTGAAGGATGAACACCGCATCCCATGAGGTTTGTTGCAGCCTTTAGATATCCCCGATTGGATGTGGGATGACATCTTGATGGATTTTGTCATAGGACTACCCAGGGTTCAAGGAGGTTGTGATGCTATCTGGGTAGTGGTAGACCAATTAACGAAATCACCTCACTTCCAGGCTATCAAAGAGTCTAGTGTGGTGGATTCCTTGGCATGGAGATACATGGATGAGGTGGTTCAGTTTCATGGAGTTCTAAGGTCTATAGTTTCACATAGGTATTCACTGTTTAAATCATGAGTTTGGAGGATATTTCAACATGTTTTTAGCACCTAGCTACTCCTTAACACTACTTTCCACCCCTAGACAGATGGGAAGAAAGAGTGAACCATCCAAACATTGGAGGATATGCTACGAGCTTGTGATTTGGACATTGGGGGATCATGGGAATGAAATTTTACATTAGTAGAGTTTGAATACAATAATAGATATCACTATACTATTGACATGGAACCATTTGTAGCCTTGTATGGGAGGTCGTGTTGTGCACCTGTGTGATGGACCGAGGTTAGGGAGAGAGGTGTTCTTGGTCCAAAGGTAGTGCAGAGAACAATAGGGAAGGTTTATCCTATTCGTGAGACAATGAAGGTATCCCAGGACTAGAAGAAGTCTCATTTAAATCGTAGGAGGAGGCCCTTGGAGTTTGAGGTTGGAGACCATGTGTTCTTGAAGGTTACCCCTCGACATGGGTAGCAACGGTTCGGTAATGGGTTCAAGATCTCTCCTAGGTTCATTGGGAATTTCAAAGTGTTAGGGTGAGTCTGTGAGGTGGAATATCATCTAGCGTTGCCACCTTAGTTGGAAGGATCCATGACGTTTTCCATGTCTCCCAACTTCGTCAATATCTACACGATGATTCCCATGTCATTGACTGGGGAGAGTTGGATATAGGGGATGACACTACATTTGTGGAGCGACCAATGAGAATTGAGGATAAAAAGGAGAAAGTTATTCATTGAAAAACCATACCTTTAGTTCGTGTGCTATGGAGGCACGGTGGCCTTGAGAAGAGTACTTGGGAGCGAGAATCTCCAATGTGAACCCAGTACATAGAGCTATTTTGAGTTGTTGTTTGGAGCCTTCCTGGATGTTCTTGTTTTTTGTGACCTACTATGGTGTACTGCTAACCTTGTTGGTTTATGTGATGAGTTTTTTCCTTAACTTGTGAATGTTTATGAAAAGTACTAATATGTGGAGAAGGGAGAACCTGATTTCTAATCAAGATGCATCAGCACATATGCGATTAAACTCATGCGGGCGAGTGAGTGCCACCCAAAGCTGATAGTATCTTGACATGAAGGAAATAACTCTCTAATTCATGTGTCAGGACAATGTGATACTTGGGATTCGTATGAATGTTTGGGGTGGTTAGTCCCCAAGAGGTATCTTCTAGAGTGGTTGTTCAGTTTACTCTTGTATTCTCAAGGATGAGAATAGTTTGAGAGGTAACTAATGTAATGGCTCAGACCCTCCTGGCCCATTACTTTTCCAAATTCTAATTGTTGGGGTGTCCTGGACACCATCAGCGAGTCAGGAGGATGTGGGTGTCAGTGGAAACATGTCACTGTGGTGTCACCTATCAGTGCCACTGATCGGTACTACTGATCCGTTCCACCCATCAACTTCACAGATCAGATTCACAGATCAACATCATTGATCAGCTTCACATATCAGCTTCACTGATCATCATCATGGATCCGTTCCACTGATTTCACCACTCGTTCTCACCAATTGGTTTCACCCATCAGTATCACCAATTGCTTTCACCCATTGGTCACACCGATAGGTTTCACCAATCGGTCGCACGGATCGGTTTCCCCCATCTGTCCCACCGATCAGTTTCACCCATCGGTCACACCGATCGGTGTCACCCATCAGTGTCACCCATCAGTCTCATATATTGGTTTCACCCATTGGTCTCACCATTCATTTTCACCTGTTGGTCTCACCGATCGGTTTCACCTATAGGACTCACCCATCAGTTTCACCCATCGGTCTCACTGAGCAGTTTCACCAATTGGTCTCACCGACCAGTGTCACCCATCGGTCTCACTGATAGGTCTCACCGATAGATCTCACCGATGGGTTTCTCCCATCAGTCTCACCTATGAGTTTCACCCATTGGTCTCAATGATATGTTTCTCCCATTCAGTTTCACCCGATTAGTTTCTCTGACCTGCTTCACCCAATTATTTTCACTCAATCTGTTTCACTGATCTGCTTTACTATATCAGCTTCACCCGATTCACTTCACCCGATCAACTCCACCGATCAGTTTCACCGATCGCTCTCACCGATCAACCATAGAGGAGAGTTGGGTTTCCTTCCCCAGTTTTCCCTTAACACTACTTTTAAGTCTTTTTAACCTTTAAAAATGGTTCATGGCCATTTATAAAGCCCATAAATGATATCTAAAATCCTCCAAGAGTCGGGAAACCCTTGATTTACCAAAACATGTGGCTTTTTCCTCAATGCCACCATTTTTCCCATACTTTTCAGCTCTATCCTTATTATGTGGTTTCTCTATTTAAAGGAAACCATTTAACTCACATCCATTATCTCCGCCATCTCTAAGGAGAATTATTAAATCCTAATAATTTTATAACTTGTGTAGCTGCCCACTTGCATTGTCAAGCCACAACTTATTTTTCAAGCGTTTTGAAATGGAATGTCCTGTAACTCATAGATCAGGCCTTTATCACAAATATCTTCTTCCATGGTCTCTTTGGTTCCCTCTTGATGTGCTTGAAGTCCTTCCTCAAGAGACGAGTCATGCACCGCGCTCGAGCCCTTCCTGCTAAGCCTTCGTAGAAATTTTCCTGTTACTCGCGCAACCACAGTTTTTAGGGCGAGGAGGAAACGTCAATCCTTGATCAATAAGGTATAGTTCTTCCTCCATCACTCTTTACTATGTATCATGCAGGGTAAGTATGATAATGTTTCCTTTGGGGATGGATGAAGCCACACCTTAATGAAGATAATAAATAGACTTTTAAGGAATGAAGGGGTGTGTTTGATGATGATATTGCACTACTTTACCCTTGCTTATATTTTGTGAATTGTATGGTATTATTTCCACTGAAAATCATGGTCATTGGTAGTCTTTCCTTGCGCACTAATGAACCCCTATATTCTGTTATGATTGAATGGATATAACATGGAAAGTGGTTGATCACATAAACTTGGTTGATTAAATGGATTCCCAATGAACAATAATCCTTGTTTGATCACCCCGGTTAACCAAAGAGAAAGAAGGAACTTAATGAACAGTGTGGTTAAATCCAGAAAAAAGAAACCTTGCTCTGTTCTAGTGATATGTGTGGAGGCTCTTCTTGATGTCGTGGTGGGGAGGAGGACGTGGATGGGGATGGGATCCCTTGTTTTTGAGTTGTTATTTGTAGAACTGAGGTCCTGTGGGGTCGTATGATGGGTCTTGGGTTGGTTCCAGAACATCGAGGGATATCACAAATTGCTTTTGTTGTTGTAACTTTACTAGAGAACCGTGTGTGAATGCTTAAATTACTATCATGCGTTTTTCCTTCCTTGGATTGTGGTTATGCCTGTTATTTTCTTGGTAGTGAAGAATTATTGAAATTGAATAATTTTAATGTGATTAAAATAATGGTTTCAATGGGGAATTATTTTCTGGGATTGATTTGTGACTTGGTTGTGGTTGTGGTGCTTCTTATGAATGAATAGTAATGAGGGTGTTTATGTATGGGCTGGTTTTTGGAACCCCTAGGTTGGAATGAGTGTTTTTTTACCTATATTTATAATTTTATTTATAAATTTTCTTGTTCATACCCCACCCATGTTGAGAACTTCATGCCGAACACACCCATTTTATGGGGAGGGTGTTTTTTCCAACACTCCTATTGGGTGGATGGATATTAGCTTATTTCAGGTCCCTCTCTCGAGTAGCCCAAGACTCTACGGGCAGGTTGTGATGGCTTGAGGTCCATTTAGCCCAAGATTATTTGGGTAGGGTATGTTTTGGTGGTTGGCCTAGGTGTGTGCAGGCAGGTTTTCTCCCAAGTGTTTTTAGGATGAGGCTCAGGTGTCCTTGGGAATGGCGGTAGTTGTTCTGGACCAAGTGTCTTTGGGCATGGTTATGTGTGGTTGTGGTGGCCCAGGTGCCTGTGAGTAGGATACGTGGTTGTAGTGGCCCATAAGATTGTTGTTGGGGTGGTTGTGGGACTGCAGTGAAAATGTAGGGGGAGGTATGATGCGTAGGATGTCTTAAATAACTAGTGGGAAAGTAGTGCGGGGTACCCAAATGTTGACGTGCTATTACTATTACTTTACCAGACTTGCGTTACTTGTGGAGTGTGCCTTGGTGAGGCTAGGGGGACTATTTTCCTTGATAGGTGTTTTGGTTATCTTTATGTTTTCTCATGGGGAATTAGACTGTCTCCCCACTTATACACAAGAGCTTTTGTTTTTCCCTACTGAGTATACACACATACACACCCTACACATATAAAACTGATTTCAGGTTTCCATGGGGGGCTTTAGGGACCGTGCAGGACTATACTAGCTCGGACACTGGGACATCTTTCATTGTTTTTTAATTTCTTTAGGTACTTTCCCTTTAGAGTTTTTTCTTGTACTTGTATGGGTTTATCATTGAACATGCATATGGGAATGGGTTTTGGATTAACTTTTACCTGAAGATTTGGAGTTTTTTGGGTTTTTACCATCGTATTTCCTGATCTTACTAAATAAAAAGTGTAATGCCTTCCATATTACATGTGATTATTTACCCTTGGTGCTAGTCACCACTCTGGGGCCTATTGAAGGCTGGACTCGGGGGGTCATTATTACTCCTTCAACTTGAGCAAGGAAGGGTCTGGAAATTTTCTAACCTTTCCCTTATCTCGGTGAAGGCGGGTTATGACACTCCAACCTTGATATTTTGTGGATAATTTATGTGTGATCATTTCTTATCTTTAAGTGGCATTTCAGGTATTTTTATTCATGTGTATGTATATTTTTATAATACATTATATCTATTGATTTTAATAAGTATAGAAATATTTGAGCATATGTTTCTCCTAATTATTTTTAAATCATATGTAATGATAAAGGCATGTCATGAGAAAGGTATTTTATTATTAATAAAATTATTTAAAGGAAATATTTTGGTTCAAATAACTGTTTTAAAAATTTATTGTTTTAGAAACCCCTTATTGGGCATTTTAAATGCTCACCCAAAATTTTAATTTCTTTTTTACAAGTTTACTAGATTTATCAATATTGTAATTTTCTATGTGGAGGTAGAGTACTGAAGTTTATCTTGTTTAGTTTTTGGATATGTTATTATTATATCTAATTCTCCAAATCCAAGAACGGTAAATATCCTCTGCTATGTAATATGATGTGTAATTACTCAGTGTCAATTTCAAAAAAATATCACAGAACATATTTTAGCACCAACTTCGGGCATTTGGGGTTTGGGTCCTTAATATATATATATATATATATGTATATATATCTGTGTGTGTTTGTTTGTGTTGATAGGAAAAATATGTTCTTCAAATTATATTCTTGTAGTCATTCACAAATATGGTTTTAGAACTATTTATATTGTAAAATGGACCAATATACATTTATAAATATTTTTTGTCTCAGAGAAATATATTATTTTTTATAAAATATATCTTGTTTTGTTCAAGATAATATAATTTTAGGAAATCATAAATATTTGTGACTTTTATTTATTAATTGTTCATTTTTATCTTTGTATAAATTTTTTAATGATTTTTAACTAATGTTTTTTTCTCACTAGTCTAATAATTTATTCTCTAGAGTATTTTTTTAATTATTATATTAAAAAAAATATAAAACTAATTTTGTTGTTAAATTTTGATAAATATTTCCTTATATTATTTCTTTGAACAATCACTTGATATTATTTGAAATGATTTGTTATATACCTCTCAATATATTATTAAAATATTTTTATACAAGAACTACATGTGTTGATGTGATAAAAATAATATTTATCATATCTTAGAATGTTATGGGTATTATGTGAGGGATAGGTATGGTATGGTATAATTTTAGTTATTATAGAAATTTTAGTGATTCATTGAGGTCTATGGAAAGTGTGATATAAAATTTATGTTGTTTTTTGTTACTCTATATAGTTTTTCAGAAGTTAGGTTTAACTAATGTACTATGTAACCCATTATGTGGTTCTTTATTAATGGACCAAATTATGTTAAGACTACACAATAGTCCACATTCACTTCCTAAAAAATTGATATGTTATAACAATTTCACCATTCAGATGAAACATGTACATTTGATGGTTATCACTAACGGATAGTATTAGATTCTAGGGGTTTGAGGTCAACACTCATGGTACCTATAATGTGGTTATTTCACTAGCAAGATAAAAACAATTTATCCTCCAATGATTCAAATGTTATCCTCTTATTAGTGAAATTATTTTAATATTGGGATCCACCACGATATAAACTTATGGTATGATTAGTATAATTGACTAGTGTAGAATGAAGTTGGTGCATTTGATTATCATGGTGTCTTGGATGGTACATAATGAATTGACTTAGATGTGTTTTTTGTAGTGATGCAACTTTGAACATATACTCAAATATATTCATATTGTATATTTTTGTGGTCTTGTGAGTATTTTCTATTTATTTTTATACTCACACCCTAGACATGAACATCAGTGGATATTGAGCTCTTATATGTGAGATATAAGTGAGGGAAAAGGACTAGTAACATATATTATAGTCGGTGAAACTAAGTGGGTATGATTTTATGTTCTCATGATTGTTCCAAGAACCTTTTAACATTTTGACATGATATTTGAAATATTAAATGATGATGTGGTAATTTAAAACGATTTATTAAGATAGAAGTCATCATAACGAACTTCAACTCTTGAATAGTTATTATTTCATTTTGTTTCATTAGACTCACCCCCTATATCTTCTTTTTTTTAACTACACTGAGAATTAGTCAACCAAAATGATCACTGGTACTTGATATAGGATGAATAATTCTCATACTAGTTCAAGAAACATAGGTTCATGTCCAGAAGGGATGGAGGATGATCATAAATCATCCAAACTGAAATAACAAATTCTCAAGAGATGAATTTGATAATGATGAATGTTGTATATTGCTTTCACCCTCTGATTAATTCAGAGTTTAACACCTACCATAGGGGAGTAATAATTTTATAAAATTCATTTTCCCATTTCCTTCAAAATGGATGAATGCTAAGAGTTTGAAAAAAGAGTATGAAGATTGAGTTAAGGATTTCATCAAGTTTTCAATAGAGCATTCTTGTGACCCTTCTCAAATCCTTTTTCTATGTTTACGTTGTTTTTATTCAATGAAAATTAAATGTTTGACTACTCATGAATATAATATCTTCTTCACATAATGATGTTACCATTACCATGAAATAACAGACTATTAATGATGAAACTGTAGAATTATTAAGGGATCAAGAACATGTTGATGAATCAAACAATGATTCATCATCACAATGATGAATAAAATTATCAAGGCAAAAAGTCAAGGTATAAAACTTAATGATGTTTTCCATCAACGTGGACAACATGTCGACCCCAAAAATTAAATGTTCATTTGTTTTCTTGGAGTCATAATGAGGATGAATGTGTTAATTAATATTGACTCATGGCACCACATCCAACCTATAATGAAGGAAACCATTAGGAATGATATAATGGTAATTCCATGATCAAATTTATCTATTTTAACATAAAATTATATAATTAAATATTGATTTACATTTCATTATTCCTTGAAATGTATGTCTATTTTAGAATAATAACATCAGAAATTGGTTTTAATGGCCATTAAAAAAGCCTATTGAGGATTCAATACTCTTCATACAAAGTTATAACTTAGGGGTGTAGAGGGGAAAGTAATGAACCGACCCATGTTAGCTGTGGACACATTAAAAAGAAAGAAAAATGTAATACTTTCATCAATAACCATCATGATAAAGCATATTAGGTGAATTTCATTCAATAATATTTTATTTTATATTATTTATTTTATTCTATATGATTCATAGTAAATATTTTTTGAAATAGAAAATGGGTTCTGAAAATAAATAACATGCATCAAAACCAATGTACCCCTATCAAAAAGTTAGGATAGTGGACACTTCACTAGAGAAAAAATAGTAAATATTTTAAATCAATAATAATTGTTTAATGTTATATGAAACAAAATACATTACTTTATTTATAAGTATATTGATGAATTAAAATATGAAGCTACTTCTATACCGCCTCATGTGTTATGTAATGAAGATCACATAAATAAGGACGGGGAACAAGTTGATGATAACAAAAAATAAGTATTTGAATCATGTGAAAGTTTGAAAAATAGATATTATTTAGGATTTATAATAGTATTTAATAAAAATATCTATTTATGTTCATATTTTTAATATGGTTTAAACATAAGAATCCATATCAAATGTCCCAGAATAAAACCTACTTTCAGTATCTTGGAAGTGGCCGAAACAATACAGTCAAATTAGAGGATTAGGTTTTAGAGTGTCTCCTTTAAATTATTTAAATAAAATAAAACCACATGAAGATACATATAATATAGAGAGATGATTTCAGACACAAACAGACCCAGTGCAAGATATTAATATCATGTCTGGTTTCGAAGAACATTATATAAGAAAGGATCAAAGTGAACTAGTGGTGGAACAATGATTTTCACATGAACTAAATTACCCCACTATCTTTGAGGATAGCCATTCCCCACAACATTGTACCTTACTCAAGGTGAGTAATTTTTTCATTTATCTTTTTTCTAAATGTGAATCAAATAACATATGATAAATTTATATTATTAAAATTATACCAGTTACAGTTTTATGTGATTTATATCTATCAACACCCATGAGAAAGCTTGTTACATGGGGTATGATGGTTAATATCGAATAAGATATGATACAAAATAAATACCTCCCAATAGATAACATGAGAGTGGGGATTGAGGTAGCTCATGATCCAACTGTTGAGTTTAATGTTCCACTTGATGACCAGGATATTACAATGTTCAAAGGTTCTATTGTAATTTTCATATCATTTCCATCTAATATTTTAAAGATACATAGCGTTTTTATTTAAAAAAATCACTTCAGAAACTAGTAATATTTGATAAAAAATGTCCTAATTTGAGGTATGGTATTGTAGATAAATAAAGAAATGGGGAAAAGGAATGTTGGGTCAAGAAAGTCCAGTGAATCGACCAAGAAATGAGAATGACAATCCAAATCTACCTTTACCTACAAATTCTAGAGAAACATTTATTATCATTACAAATTTATATAGAGAACACATTTAAACATGAAATTTTTTATAACATTATATATGACAAAGAAATATATGGAACTTTCATGACAGACATATTTGGTCATGAAACTATAAATGTGATTCTCAAGAATGAATAGTAGGGAGTCTTAGTTGTGAATACATAAATATGGTACATTTTCATAATATTTCTATCTAAATAGTGATATAATATATTTATTAATGTTAATAATGATTCATATTTTCTAAAGGAATTCATATTATTACTATATAAAGGGAAAATAATGAGAAGCTTGATTTTGATTCATTAATCCCAGTGTAATTTCTATAGAAAAACTTACTTTGGATATTGATGAAATTAAGAAGAAAAACGATGATCTAATCAAAGTGTTTGAGAAAAAAATATCATACTACATTCTATTTTTTGATACCTACAATGTGGAGGTAAAACTCTATGATCTAATCACATATAATATATTTTTAATTTTTTCATTAATTATTTGTTTTTGTTTTTTAGGAAACAATATATGTAGGTCTGAGTCAATCTAGATATCCCCAAATATTTATATTTTTGGATTCTACTCATGGATATACAAAACCCTGACCACCCATGATGTCTATTGTGAATTTTTAATACACTCCAATCAACATTTTATAGATAAACATCAAATTATATATTTCAATATATGTTTTTTCAAGAATTTTATTATGATAGTTCAGTTAGTAAATATTTTCTAAATCATTGCATGAAGTTGTTGTTTGGATAAGTAAAACATGTGGATTACTATAAATATAAACATATTATGGTATATTTAAAAATATTTAACTATAAAAAATATTTCAAACCAATGTAATTATTTTGGTCAATAATTCTGTAGTTTCAAAAGAATGGTAATGGAGCTGATTGTGGATATTATGATTCCAAATTAATGAGAGATGTCATCAACCATTAAAATACTAGAATCCACCAACATGTAATTTATAAAGGTAAATACAATTTCATTAAATATGTTTATCAAAAATTTATTTGTTTATATATTCGTAGTACTATCAAGATTTCCAAAAAATGCCATACCCAAAAGAAGAAGTGAAGTTGTTTTGAGATGAATGGGATACATATATGTTGTCATAATGTTTACCAACACCAAATTTATGTGATTAAATGCTATGTTTGTGATCCAGTATGAGCTATGTATATGGACCCAACCTTAAACATTACATAATATTGAAATAAATGAATAATTAACATTGAGGATCTTTTCAGGTTTAGAGTTTTAGAGAATTAGGATATAACTATTACATCACAAAAGATTACAAGGTATAAAAATATACACAGTTTCCATTTTTTTCATAAAATAAAAACTCTTAAAAAAAGATTCATGTCTAGTTCCATGTTTTAGATAGCATGACTTTTCCTTGATCCCATCCTTGACCCAATTCATCTTTAAGTCATGTGAAAACGTTTCAAAACATGAGATGAGCATAAAAAGCTCAGTAAGGGTTATAAAAAAAAGAATGAAAACATTTTTTCATAAATACATACACAACATGAAATCATTTACTTATCACATGAAAACATAAGATTTATGAAAGACACATAGAAATCATTAATCATAAAGGTAACTTGTGGCATCCATATCATACTTACATTGTAGCTATCACAGCTACATAGGGAGTTACTTTGGAATACCCATCATAGTATATTCCCTAAATCTATTTGGAGAAAAATTCACATTTACCTCCATCACGTTACCCAATCCATTGGAAATCTATCTCAGGCTCACCCGCCCTAGGTTTATCATGGAACCACCCGTATACGTAAATAATCCCCAAGAACCATAACATGATCATAACACATAACATAAGCATAAAATAAAGATAACATCTCCACATTGATATAATAAAATATCATTTCAAGATATTGAAATAATAAATCCATTGTCAAAATCATTTTCAATACCAAAATATATAAAAAGAATATATGGAATTTATTTTTCCTTTTAAAAACATTCTGGCTTGTTAAGGAAGCCAAAGATCAAATAATTCTCACAGAGGCGGAAAGGTCGTTGTCACCGCTTACGTTAAAAAAACATTCCTTTTCTTCGTTTAGTAAAACGCTTAGTATAAAAATATTTCTTTTGAATAAAATAAAAATTCAAAGGGTTTTATACACCGTATAAAATAAAGTCGTGTATAAAACAAAAAATGCCTCAATGAAAGGAGATTGAGACGAAGTCCCTTACCTCGCGTCCGACTTGAATCGATCATTATTTAATCCCTTGAATAATAAGCTAAAGTTAATTTATACTTGATTAAGAACCTTTTTCATGTTTATTATTCATTTTATATCACTTATTACCATGTTATAAACATTATGCAATCATTTAAGTTAATAACATTCATTTTGTCGATATTTTGTACTTGAGTAAAAATGAACACCTTATATTTACAAGTTGTCCATGTGGTCAAAGGTTCATTATATCCAGAATGATATTAATGATTTTGATATCATATATATCATATATATCCAGTATAGACATGTTTTTATAATAGTACATAACATTTAGAGGTGAGAAATGAAATGCACCGTTCATGGAGACGGTAAGCCGTACATACGCATGAACACTACTTTCATTTATATTTCTAATTCTAATGTAAATAAAACATAATGATATATATATATTATAATTCCAGTATAATATTATATATAATATCTTTAACTCCATCTTTTATACATCCCACATAAGGCATTAACGAATCAAATCACCTTGAGGGGGCGGTAGTCTGCACTTCCTCAAATGAGATTATCGTATTTACCCACTATGGAAACCATAAAGGCATGCTATAAATGGAAAGTACAGAAGAATAAGGAAATCATAAAAATAATATATATCATATATAAATACATTTCCATCATAATGGCCACCATGAGAGGCAGTAAGATGTAATTGAACAATCATCGTTTTGTGAGGCCTTAGTTTTCCATCCACAGAAACATTATGTTCTTCATCCATTAGATGGAGGTGTGTGTAAGTGTAGTTCGAATTAATCTCATAACAATATACTATTATATTGAGGATACTGGTGTTGTTAAAAAATAAAGTAATAAAAAGAGTTTAAGGGTTGGATAATTAAAATAAAAGAAAACAATTTAAGAGAAACTATTACCTTTAATTTGGGTAACTCCATTTGGTTTGAACCAAAGGACTTCTTGAAGTTCCTTCGGCCTAAGGTATGGCTTCTAAGAGGAGGATAGGGATGTAGAGAGCTTAATTGGGAAGATTTTGGATGAGACAAATGTCTTGAGATGTGTGAGGAATTGGATAGAAATGGTCTCCTTTATAAGGGAGAGGAGGGGATCTTTAGGAATGTGTGACAATATTATTTTATTATATAATGATATTCGGTTTCAAAAGGTCCAAAAATAATTAAGGTCAAAGATAATGTGACTCATGTTCAAAATAAAATCATCCAATCAGAATTGGACATGTTTGTGATAATATTGTAATCATTATTTCTTATTTATTTAAATCTTTTATTAATGAGATAAATACTGCATCATTATTGTGTCATAAATAATTTAATTTATTAGATGTCTAAAAATTATAAAAAAACTACTAACATGTAGGAAATCCTTTTAGATTTCCAATGAATATTAATAGTCGAAAATAAGACTTATATAACACCATATAAAAATTAATTTACTAAAATATTTTTGTTATTGTCAATTTTATCTTTACATTAAATTAATTAATCTTAAGTGTCATTATCTTTCATAAGTGGCTCTATGGGGTCCCAAAATAGACCCAAGGATTCCCATGGTCGGACACTACTCATCCAATAAGGTTAGGACAAGTTTTAAGTTAATTTTGAATTAATATAATGTTCTTTTAACCTTAAATTACCCTATTTACCTTTAACCGTGGTAAATAAAGGTCAAAAGTTACTATTCACAAAAAATTGTTTTCATCTTAATAAACCACATTTTAATTCTTGATAACAACCATGTATGTCGTATTTTTGAAATTCAATTCACAGAAGTGGTAAAATTTCATTTAAATGAAAAAGTCAGTTTTTTTAACTACCACTAAGTGGTGTCACTATTCATAAAAAATTGAAGTTTTTCAGAAAAATACCAAAAATTCAGCCTAAGATATATTTGATATTTAATATTCAAAAATGGTGTATATTTTTTCAAATTCAAAAAATATAAGTGGAATTAATTAATTTTAAAATTGATTCTCGATATCAAAACAAATAGCGTGTTTTTTAGAAACAATAACTACCAAAAGATTGATACTTCTTTTTGTCCAATTCCAAAGTGAAATTAATTCCAATGACCAAAATTGAATTAAATGGTAAAAATATCTTTCAATTTCACTTTAAAACCAACTAAAAATATAATCTAACCATATAAATAAATTATATTAAAAGGTACTTTTGAATTAAAATAAATTATTTTTCACTATTCATTAAAAAATGAACATTATCAGAAAAATAACAAAAAATTACCCAAAGTAACATTTGATGTCCCCATTCTAAAGAAGGATTATATTTGGTCAATTAGAATGTATTAAAGTGACCAAAACTATATTTAAGGAGGGTTCTCCATTAAAAGGCGGTAAATCGGCATTTTAATGTAAATTATGCTTAAAATTAGATTCATTCAAATTTTAAGACTCTAACTTTTTATTAGATAAATGTAAGTAAATTTAACAATCATGTATAATAATATTGTAGTTAGTTTCATTCATTCTCTCCAATACAATGGCTAGGAGTTAACTACAATTTAAAATAATAATATTATATTATTAGTGTGCAATGTAAGATTCCAAAGAAACCCGCTGTTGCGTATCGGGTATGCTATCGAACATAGAAACGCCTTTAAAGTAAAATTAATATTTAATTCACAAATATTAATAAATATGAAATATGTCTTGTTCTTCATTTACCTGGGATGTTACATCCTTCCCCCTTTGTGGAATTGCATCCTTGCAATTTTTATTCACTTATGAAAATAAGTGGGGGTATTTGTCCCTCATAGGATTTTAAGATTCCCATGTTGCCTCTTTAACCATATGGTTTTTCCACAAAACCTTTACCTGGTGAATTACCTTATTCTGCAACACCTGCTGTCTACGGTCAGGAATCTGGACTGGTTGTTCTTCATAAGAGAGATTCTCTTCCAACTATACTACCTCTGGGCTCAAAACATGAGATTGATCTGGCATATATTTTCTCAACATCGACACATGAAAAACATTGTGTACCTGGGATAAACTTGGAGGTAAAGCCACTCTATATGAAACTGATCCAACTTTCTCCAGAATTTCATAAGGTCCAATGAACCTCATACTCAACTTTCCCTTCTTACAAAAACGCATCACACTTTTCCATGGAGAAACTTTGAGAAAGACATGATCACATACCTCAAAGGAAATATCCTTCCTTCGGTTATCTGCAAAACTTTTTTGTCTACTCTGAGCTGTTCTTATGTGCTTCTGAATCAACTGAACTTTCTCATCCATCTCTTCTACCAATTCAGGTCCGATCAGCTTCCTTTCACCTACTTCATCCCAGAATGATGTAGTTTGACAATGCTTTCCATATAATGCCTCAAATGGAGCCATCTTTATACTGGAATGAAAGCTATTATTATAAGAAAATTCATCCAAAGAAAGATGTTGTTCCCAACTTCCCTGGTAATCCATCAACCAAACACATAATATATCCTCCAATGTCTGAATTGTTCGTTCTGATTGCCCATCTGTTTGAGGATGAAAAGCTGTACTAAAATTTAATTCAGTACCCAATGACTTCTGAAGGCCTTTCCAAAAGTTAGAAGTGAACCTGTGATCAAGATCAGATACAATGGAGAGGGGAACTCCATGCAACCTAACTATCTCTTTAACATACAACCGAGAAAGTTGATCTAGAGACAAAGTATATCTAATTGGAAGGAAATGAGCAGATTTAGTCAATTGGTCCACTATAACCCATATTGCATTATTACCTAGAGATGCCTTTGGTAATCCCACAACAAAGTCCATGGATATATTTTTTCATATCCACTCTGGCACCGGCAAAGGATGAAGCATTCCTTTCGGTAACTATCACTCTACTTTAACCTGCTGACAAGTCAATCACTTCACAGTAAAATCAGCAATATCTCCTTTCATGCCATCCCACCAGTAATACTCCCAAAGATCTCTTTACATCTTAGTACTTCAAGATGAACTGAAAACAAAGAACTATGAGCTTCACATAACAACTCATTCTTCAACAGTGAATCACAAGGCACACATAATCTCTTTCCAAATCTCAAAAAAAAAAATCATTATCAATGTTAAAATCAGGCAACTTACCCTTCTGAACCAACACAACCTTTTTCTGCAAATCCCTGTCTTCCTTCTGTGCTTGTTTAATTCTGTCAGATAGAGATGATTTCACTTACACCTGAAACAAAACAGAAAAATTTCATGCAACAACAACTTCTATGCCAAAGTTCATCAAATCAAAAACTAAAGGATCTCGTTCCAAACGTAACATGGTTAATGAAGTATTACTTTTTTGACTCAAAGCATCAGCCACTTTATTTTCTTTCCCTAGATGATAAAGGATCGTTCAATTATAATCCTTGATTAATTCCAACCCAATTATCTATCTCATGTTCAATTATTTCTGAGTGAATATATACTTCAAACTTTTTTGATCAGTATATATTTCACACTTCACTCCATAAAAATTATGCCTCTAGATTCTTAAAGAAAAAACAACAGCAGCTAATTCCAAATCATGTGTAGGGTAATTTAACTCATGTGGTTTCAACTGACGTGAAGCCTAAGAAATTACCTAACCATTTTGCATTAGGACATAGCCTAGTCCTTTCAATGAAGCATCACTATAGATAACAAACTCACCATTTCTAGAAGGTAGTGCCAAAACTGGAGCATTATCCAATCTTCTTTTCAATTCCTGAAAACAATCATCACATTTTTTGTCCGGATGAACTTAACACCTTTTCGATTTAACTTAGTCATTGGACTAGATTACCGTGAAACGTTTTCAACAAACCTCTGGTAATAACTAGAAAAACCAAGAAAACTACGAATCTCAGTTATATTTGTTGGTCTTGGCCATTCTTCAAGAACTTTCGTTTTAGCAGGATCAACAGTTATGCCATTTTTTGAAACAATGTGACCAAGGAAATAAATTTGTTGTAACCAAAACTCACACTTGCTGAATTTCCCAAATAGTTTTTTTCTTTTAAGGTTTGCAAGAAAAACCTTAAATGACTTTCATGTCCCTCTTTACTTTTAAAATAAACCAAAATATCATCAATGAACACAACCACAAACTTATCCAAGAACTCACGAAAAATTCTATTCATAAGATCCATGAATACAGCAGGTGCATTGGTTAACCCAAAAGGCTTAACTACAAATTCATAATGGACATATCTAGTAAAAACGCAGTCTTTGGAACGTCTACTTCCTTTACTTTCAACTGATGATACCCTGACCTCAAGTCAATCTTTGAGAAATACTGAGCTCCCTGGAGCTGATCAAAAAAAATCATTGATATGAGGCAAAGGACACTTATTCTTAATAGCGATGTTATTCAATGATCTATAATCAATGAAAAGTCTCATTGAACCATCTTTATTTTTATCAAACAAGACAGGATCACCCCATGGTGATGTGCTAGGTCGAATGAAACCTTTATCTAATAACTCCTGTAATTGCTTCTTTAACTCTAAAAGTTCAATTTGAGCCATTCGATAAGGGGGGTTTGAAATTGGCTTAGAATCAGGAACTAAGTCGACAGTAAATTCAATTTCTCGATCAGGTATAATACCAAGCAACTCATCAAGAAAAACATCTAGGTACTCTTTTACCACTGGAACATCATTAATTTGAACAATTTCTTTATTTTCAACAATATGTGAATGGTCACATTCATTTCCATATTTTACTAGTTTCTCATCTTCCTGATATGTTATCAACAGCAAGGGTTCATTTTTGTATACAAACTGAAAATCATTCTAAAAATAAACCTCTTTAGCTCTACAATAAATCTTAGCATGATAAATAGAAATCCAATCCATGCCCAAAATAATATCAAACTCTACTAGAGGAAAAACAATAAGGTTTGCAGGTAAATTCTTTCCGCACACAAGGAAAAGAATGTTCTTATGTTTTCTTTTTGTATCAACATTTCCTCCAGGTGTTTTTACCATAAGTTTTGTATTCATATCTTGAGTTGGAATTCCCAATTTACTAGAAAACTTCTCAGAAATGAAAGAGTGTGTAGACCCTGAATCAAAAAACACATTGGCATAATCTGAAAAAACAAACAGTGTACCTGATACAACTTCATTTGATGGCCCAACATCCGTTGAAGTAGTTTCAAAGGATTTCGCCACCCCTTTCTGCTTGTAGTCTGGTTGGTTTCTTTAAGTTGAGTTCTTTGTTGGACACTCATTTTCATAATGACCCATTTCATTGCACTTAAAACATTTTACTGGATGTAAATCATATTTTGTCATACCATTGCCCTGATCTATTTCAGTGCAATTACGGGACTTATGTCCCATTTTACCTCATCGGTAGCACTTACCATAATTCAAAATACATTCCCCAGCATGATTTTTACCACAATTTTCATAAACTATAAACATAAGTTTCTTACCATCAGACTTTTTTGAAGAGTTCTTCCCTTTCATCTGCCACCTTTTCCTCTTATTCTGTTGTTTGTCAAAGAATACCTGATCATCGGCAAACTCCATTTCCACCTTCTCAGCACAACGAAAAAGTTTTTCATAACTTTTGAAATCATGATAAGCTAAATCCCTTCGATACTTTGGCTTTAATCCCGAGAAAAAATAGTTTATTTTACTATCACGATCTTGTATGAAATTTGGAGCATACCTTAATAGTCGAGTGAATTTTTCTTCATAAGCAGCCACTAAGTCATCCTCCAGCCTCAATTCCAGGAATTGTTTTTCCATACTAAGATGAACCACCATTGGAAAATATTTCTCAAGAAACATACCTTTGAATTCATCCCAATCGAAAGCATCAATCTCCTCACTATCCATGATATTTTTCACCATCGAGCACCACTAATCAGCTTCACCTTCAAAACGGTACACAACAAGACTAACCTTTTGATGTTATCAACAACCCATGACATCAAAAATCTTCTCCAATGATTTAATCCACCCTTCTTCTAGAATAGGGTCAGATGATCCTCTGAATTATGGGGGATGTTGCCTCATGAAATGCTGCACTACTGACAAGTTCCTTTGTGGTTGATCTGGCTGATCTCGTACATGGATACCACCACTATTTATATCCTGAGTCCACAGTGCCATTGCTACAACAAACTGTTCAGTTCTGATTCTGACCATCCCAGGTTGCTAATTTGGAAGGTTGTCTTCCTCCTGATGTCGTCCCAACAAAGCTGCCCTGTTTCCTCTGTAGAAAACCATTCTGATCATTGAAATATCTTAGGCGAAGCAACATGGTAATTTGTAAATTCTATATGATATCAATATTAACATAAATTACATTATGGATATTAATTTAACAATACCCTAACTCCTAAAGTTATCTAAACCGACCTATGATACCAACTATAAGGACCCGACCTTAAACATTACATAATATTGAATTAAATGATTAATTCACATTGAGGATCTTTTCAGGTTTAAAGTATTAGAGAATTAGGACATAATTATTATATCACAAAAGATTACAAGGTAGACATATCTACACAATTTCCATTTTTTCATAAAATAAAAACTCTTAAAAAATAGTTATGTCTATTTCCATGTTTTAAACAACATGAATTTTCCTTGATCCCATCCTTGACCCTATTCATCTTTAAGTCCTGTGAAAATATTTCAAAACTTGGGATGAGCATAAAAAGCTCAGTAAGGGTTATAAAATAAATAATGAAAACATTTGTTCATAATTACATACAAAACATGAAAACATTTTCTTACCTCATGAAAGAATAAGATTTATGAAATACACATAGAAATCATTAATCATAAAGGTATCTTGTGGCATCAATATCATACTTACATTGTAGCTATCACAGCTACATAGGGAGTTACTTTAGAATACCCATCACAGTATATTCCATAAATCTCTTAGGAGAAACATTCACATTTACCTCCGTCACATTACCCAATGCATTGGAGAGGTATCTCAGGCTCACCCGCCCTAGGTTTGTCACAGAACCACCCGTATAAGTAAATAATGCCCAAGAACCATACCATGATCATAACACATAACATAAGCATAAAAGAAAGATAACATTTCCACATTGATATAATAAAATATCATTTCAAGATATTGAAATAATAAATCCATTTTCAAAATCATTTTCAATTCCAAAATACATAAAAATAGTATATGGAATTTATTTTTCCTTTTAAAAACATTCTGGCTTGTTAAGGAAGCCAATGATCAAATAATACTCGCGGCGGCAGAAAGGTTGTTGTCACTGCTTGCATTAAAAAAACATTCTTTTTTGTCATTTATTAAAACGCTTCGTATAAAAATATTCCCTTTGAATAAAATGAAAAGTCAAAGGGTTTTATACACCATATAAAATAATGTTGTGTATTAAACTAAAAATGCCTCAATGAAAGGAGATTGAGATGAAGTTCCTTACCTTACGTCCAACTTGAATAGATCGTTCTTTAATATCATGAATAATAAACTAAAGTTAATTTCTACTTGATTAGGAACCTTTTTCAAGTTTATTATTCCTTTTATATCACTTATTACCATGTTATAAACACTATACAATCATTTAAGTTAATAACGTTCATTTTTTCGATATTTGGTACTTGAGTAAAAATGAACACCTTATATTTACAAGTTGTCAATGTGGTCAAAGGTTAATTATATCCAGAATTATATTCATGATTGGGATATCATATATATCATATATATCCAGTATATACATGTTTTTATAATATTTCATAACATTTAGAGGTAAGAAATGAAATGCACCGTTCATGGAGACGGTAAGCCGTACGTACGCATGAACAGTACTTTCATTTCAATTTATTATTTTAATGGAAATAAAACATAGTGATACATAGGTATATTATAGTTACAGTATAATATAATATATAATATCTTTAAATCAATCCTTTATACATCCCACATAAAGCATTAACGAATCAAATAACTTTGAGGGGGCGGTAGTCCGCACATCCTCAAATGAGATTATCGTATTTACCCACTATGGAAACCATAAAGGCGTGCTATAAATGGGAAGTAAAGAAGCATAAGGAAATCAAAAACATAATATATATCATATATAAATACAGTTTCATCATAATGGCCACCATGAGAGGTAGTAAGATGTAATTGAACAATCATTGTTTTGTGAGGCCTTAGTTTCCCATCCACAGAAACATTATGTTATTCATCCATTAGATGGAGGTGTGTGTAAGTGTAGTTAGAATTATTATCATACAAAAATCCTAGTATATTTAGGATACTAGTGTTATTAAAAAAATAAAGGAATAAAAAGAGTTTAAGGGTTGGAGAAGTAAAATAAAAGAAAACAATTTAAGAGAAACTGTTACCTTTATTTTGGGTAACTCCCTTTGGTTTGAACCAAAGGAATTCTTGAAGTGTCCTCTTCCTAAGGTAAGGCTTCTAAGAGGAGGAGAGGGATGTAGGGAGATTAATTGGGAAGAGTTTGGATGAGCCAAATGGCTTGAGAGGAGTTAGGAATTGGATAGAAATGGTCTCCTTTTATAAGGGAGAGGAGGGGCTCTTTTAGGAATGTGTGAAAATATTATTTTATTATATATTGATATTCAGTTTAAAATGGTCTGAGAATAATTAGGGTCGAAGATAAGTTGACTCATGTTCTAAATAAAATCATCCAATCAGAATTGGACATGTTTTGGATAATATTGCAATCATTATAATCTAATTTATTTAAATCATTTATTAATGAGATAAATACTGCATCATTATTGTGTCATAAATAAATTAATTTATTAAATGTATAAAAATTATAAAAAAAAACTAATATCATGTAGGAAATAATTTTAGCTTTCCAATGAATATTCATAGTCTAATATAAGACTTATATAACACTATATAAAAATTAATTTACTAAAAGATTTTGTATTGTCAATTTTGTCTTTATATTAAATTAATTAATCTAAAGTGTCATTATCTTTCCAAAGTGGCTCCATGGGGTTGAAAAATCGACCCAAGGATGCCCATGGTTGTCCACTACTCATCCAATAAGTTTAGGACAAGTGTTAAGGTAATTATGAATTATTATTATATTCTTTTAACCTTGAATTACCCTATTTACCTTTAACCGTGGTAAATAAAAGTCAAAAAGATACTATTCACCAAAAATTATTTTCATTTTGAAGAACCACATTTTACATCTTGATAAAAACCATGTATGTCTGATTTTTAAAATTCAATTCACAGAAGTGGTAAAATTTCATTTAAATGAAAAAGTAAGTTTTTTTAGCTACCACTAAGTGGTGTCACCATTCATTAAAAATTGATGTTTTTTAGAAAAATACCAAAAATTCAGCCTAAAATATATTTGATATTTCAAATTTAAAAATGATGTCTATTTTTACAAATTCAAAACATAGAAGTGGAGTTAATTAATTTTAAAATTAATTCCCATTATCAAAACAAATATCATGTTTTTAAGAAACAATAACTATCAAAAGATTGATACTTGTTTATGTCCAATTTCAAAGTGAAATTAATTCCAATGACCAACATTGGATTAAATGGTAAAAATATATTTCAATTTCACTTTAAAACCAACTAAAAATATAATCTAACCATATAAATAAATTAGATTAAAAGGAACTTTTGAATTAAAATAAAGTATTTTCACTATTAATTAAAAATGAACTTTATCAGAAAAAATATCAAAAAATTACCCAAAGTAAAATTTGATGCCCCTATTAGAAATAAGGATTATATTTGGTCAATTAGAATGTATTAAAGTGACCAAAACTATATTTAAAGAGGGTTGTCAATTAAAAGGAGGTAAATTGGCCTTTTATTGGAAATTATGCTTAAAATTAGATTCATTCATATTTTAAGCCTCAAACTTTTTATTGGATAAATGTAAATACATTTAACAACCATGTATAATCATATTGTAGTTAGTTTCATTCATTATCGCCAATACAACGGCTAGGATTTAACTACAATTTATAATAATAATATTATATTATTAGTGTGCAACGTAAGATTCCAAAGAAACCCGCTGTTGCGTATCGGGTACGCTATCGAAAATAGCAACCCCTTTAAAGTAAAATTAATATTTCATTCACAAATATTAATAAATATGAAATATTTCTTATTCTTCATTTACCTGGGATGTTACACTATGACCTTAGTAATATATTCTGTGTCGGAATCATTAGTATCATAATGATTATATATTATTTTTGATTTATTTCTCAAGGAGAAGAATAATAGAGGAAAATATTTTTTTAGAAGAACTTACTTGAAAAAAATAAAATTATTGGAAAATGGTAGAGGAATAGGAGAATGACGAGGTGGAGTCAGAGTCAGAGTTAGAGACCGAGGTGGAGGAGGAGCTAGAGGCCGAGACCAAGGTGGAGGAAGAGGTGACGTATTGTCTTTCAAATAATAAATCTGTTGGGAAAAAAAGTAAAATGAGGATCATAAAAAGTTTTTGTTTGTGAAAAAAATGTTGAAAAGTGCACATAGAAAATGTCACTTAAGAAAAATTCGAATTGGGAAAGTGTTTCAAGTGGATTATTGAAAAAATGTTTTCACTAGTTGTTTATGTGATTTTATTTTGGGATTTAGGTGGAAGAATTTTTTTAGAGATAAAACAAAAACCACTTATTTTTCCAAACTGATTATCTTAGGCTATACATTCTATTATCAGATTAAAATATCTATAAATTGTCACTTAACTATGAAAGAAACCCATCACCAACAAAAAATTGGACCAAAATACCAAAACTGATGTAGTTTCTTGCCCATGACATCTCTACATTGTAAATAAAGGGGCATAGTAGTGGATTAAATAGTCAATTTTGAGTAATAAAACATTAATCCAATCATTAATTAGTAATATAATCCCTCACAAATATTTGAAAAAATTGGCGTGTAATCAACCACATAAGCCAGCAGTTGTATGATATAAATTTTGGAATAAAACCAACATTGGGAGATCATGGTCATCGAGGAGGAACTGTGTTAAAGGAATCATGAAATAAAATGAAAATAAACTTATTTTGAATAAATACTTGAAAATGAAAAACCTACATTAAATGAAATCATAGAATACCCAAAAAAAGGAAGACCCCTTTGAAAAAGAAGCTAGTAGCTTGATCCAGAACCACAAAACAATAATCAAATGAATCATTAATTTTTAGAAAATAACAATATAGTGGTTTCACTTTGGTGTTTGGTGGAGTTATTTGGGCTATTAAATCATCATTTAGATGCATTATATAATATTAAAAACTATTTTGATATCTATAAAAGTAACATTCATTTTTCATGTTCACATTCATCATGTAAATCAATCCATGTTCAAAAGATCATTAATAAAAAAACTCATCATCATTATCAATAAAAAATAAATGAGAATAGAGATGTTCACATTTTGATGAAAAAATAATTATGATGTTATGTTAGAAATTTTTGTCACCCAAAATATTGAAAAGGATATACCAAAATTTATAACATTCCACAAAGACTTAATGGATACCCTTGATTTCAATTTCACATGGATGTTATAAAAGAATATACTGATGTTTAATACTATAAAAGTGTTACACAATTTATAATGGTGTTTAGTGGATTTTGGAAATAGATAATGGGACACATTAATGTTTTTTCCATCAAAGAATGTAAATGGTTTATCATAGAGTTTTTACTCTCTTTGATGAAGAAAGGGTAAGATAAATTTTATTATGTTCCATAAAAAATCATATGTAAATATTTATTTTAGTTCAATCTATGAATGAAGATGGTTTTATACTAATAGTTAATTTATTTTATAAAAATAAATGACTTCATCAAAAAGTAAAATTCACTCACGTACTATGGTGATGAAATTAAAAAGTATTATTCACTCATGATGATTCAATTTTATTTTTATTCTCTAATGAATTCAACATTAAGGGTTATAAAAATTAAATATTGTTAGATGACCTAGATTTTTTAATGCATTGTAGGATAAAAATACATGGTATAATCAACCATGCCTCAAATAAATACACAGTGTACCTTGTATGACTCAAATTGTGTGGTTTCAGTTTAAAATTTACATATTATTAATGCATTGTTTCATATTTATGATTAATTAATTTCATTATAGTATTACTAACATAAGAATTTTTTATTATATAGGTCGATTATTTAGCTCAAGTTGGGGTGGTTTTTTTGAATCTTCTCATGCTCAAGAGAGATTGGACATTAATTCTACAATTGAGATAACAACAACATAGAGTCATAAACACCTTAATCTGATGCATAGTTTGACCTGTATGACTCAAAGTGCAACTTTTTATTTAAAATTGAAATTAATTTAACTAAAAAAGACAACTAACAAACCTAAAAATGAGAAAACACATTTGTATTATTTTTATACCTCAGGAAAATGTTCCATAGATCATCTCTGATATTTAAAAAATATCCACACCTCAATCTGATACATGATGTTCCTAGTATGACTCAAAGTGTATATTATCTATTTAAAATTGACCTTTTAGTATAGAAACATCTCACTCACTAAAAATGGAGAAAACATGCTCATATTTTCTTAATAATTTAGGAAAAGTATTCACAATTCATTTATGATTTGTAAGAATCAGTCTCATGTCAAACCCACACACATTGTGACAGGTTTGACTCAAAGTGTGTCTTTCGAGTTTAAAAGGAAATTTTAGTAAAAAATATTTGGTGTACTCAAAAACTAGAAAACACATTAATGTTGTTTTAATTATTTATGAAAAAGATACATATGTCTTTTCGGATAGGTAGGACTCATCCGTACATCAATCTGATGAACGGTGTGACCAATACAACTCCAAGTGAATCATTTTATTTAAAATAGACATTTATTTTACTAAAAAGACAACTGAAATACTCAAAACCAAAAAAACACTTTTTTATTTTTTTCATAATTTAGGAAAACAAGTCATTTTTGATGTGTAAGAATTATCTATAACTCAATTCAATACATATTGTTCCTGGTATGACTCACATTGTCCGTTATGAGTTTAAAATTGATATTTTAGTAAAAAATATTTCCACTCACTGAAAACCAGGAAAACACACTTGGATTGTCTGGAAAATTTATATAAATTATTTATAAATAATTTTTCACATGTAGAAATTAGTCTAATATCAAATCTACACATGATGTGACTGGTATGACTCGATGTGACTGTTTCCAGTTTAAAATGACATTTTAGTAAAAAATAGAAGTGTCCCTCTCAAAACCTAGAAAACAAATTCAAATTGTATTGAAACAATAGGAAAATGATCCTTAAGTCATTTCAGATGTTTTAGAATCAACTGAACCTCTATTCGACAAATGGTGTGACAAGTATAACTCCATGTGTGTATTTTTATTTCAAATTGACAATAATTTTACTGGAGAAGAAAACTGACATACTCAAGACCAAGAAAACACTTTTGGATTGTTTTGATACATTATGAAAATTATCCAAAACTCATTTTTTATTTATATGAATAATCTAAACCTCAATCTGATACATAATGTTCCCAACATGGCTCAATGTGTCCATTATCAATTTAAAATTGGCATTTTAGTACAAAAACGTTTCACTTAATGAAAACTAAGAGAAAATTCTCAGACTGTCTTGATAATTTATGAAAATGATTCATAATCAATTTTTGACATGTATGAATCAGTCTCACATCAAACCCACACATGATGTGATAGGTACGACTCAAGGTTACTGTTTCTAGTTCAAAATGTGTTTGGACCATGCTAAAGATGAAGTTTTTTTAATGTTGTCTTTTGTTATCAAGGTATGTTTTTAAAGAAACAAAATCACATCACTTATTTTTTTTAAACAGTATTGATGGTTGTTTTTAGAAGAATCAGAGTCAATTTGATTATGAAAATTCCATCACATTGAGGGGAAGTGGTTATAAAGAAAATATTTTGATTGGAAACACCTCAGGTATGATATGTGAAAAGATCACAATGAGGAATTTATCATTATTTATAATGATAGAATCTAACACATAGAGAATGTATCTTGCTGGAAGTAAACAATCATCGGATTCAATCAAAATTTGGTGTGAATGAAGTGGTTTTTTCGAAGAACAATGAGAGTCTCTATGATTACGATAAAAAAATATGACGATGATTTATAGATTATTATTTCATAAATCAGAATTTAATTGGGGAACTTATGATTCATTCTTGGTGAAAGAAAGGGGGAGTGAAAAAGTCTCAGGCTGATTGTATTCTGAGAAGAAAATGGTGCTGGGAATCGTACTCAAAAAATTGTACCAAGTAAAATTATATCTAGTATAATCATACCCATAAGAATTTAAATAATCATATCCAGTACAATCATACCCAGAAAGATCATACTATTGGCAATAAGGTTTAGGCTGAGAGGGAATGATAAAAGGTGCTGAAGATCATAATCAGAATGATCACACACAGAATGATCATTTTTATGAATTATAGTAGTTGATTCTCAAACGTATTCAGAGGCATGAAAATGAAGAGAAAAAATGTTTTTAAATTCCATCGTACTCAAAAAAGTAATTTCATGGTGTATAAAATGAAAGGAAAATAAAAAAATGAGATTAAAAATGTATTCAACCATTTCAAAAGGGTTGAATTATTTTTTAGTTTCCAATTGGGTTTAGAGATGATGTTAAGATGTAATAGTGGTTTGAAAGTGATTATTTATGAATAAATTGTCAAGGGGAAGTTTGGAATTCAAATTAATAGTTGTATTCATCATTCATTGTGGTATTCATTTCTTCATTCATTTATATTCAATTAATACATATCTTTGGTTTGAATAAATTGAATTGGGATAATCTATAATGTCCTGGAATATCTATGTATTTTTTTTAAAAAATTATATGGTATTATTTCCAGACCATGTGGTGAGATGGAACGTGATTCCAAGGCAAGGGGTGTTCGGAATGTAATTTTGAACCTTTCATTAGTCCACATAATTAAATGTGTGAGGTAGTTTTTCTATCTTTTGAATCGGCACTTAGATCAAAAATATGAGGGCACCATTGAACTCGGAATGTCGGGATTCTCCTAGAAAGGTCTTAACATTGACCGGAAAAGGTCGGACAGAAAAGATAATTTTTGTACTTTTCAAAAAATAATAAAATAACTTGGAAAACGATAATTAATTTTATTTCTCATCATTGAGCTGCAAACAGAGGCACTACGATGCGGTGACATGATGAAGATGAGGCACATTATATGAGGATCATTAATGAAAAATTGTGCAAGTGTAACCGCTACACTCATTCATAAATGAAAAAAATGTAACGACGCAACGTCCAGCATAATAGAAAGATCATGACGTGTTTCTTATTATTAAACTAATGCATTGGAATGATGAGAATTAAACCCTAAAGATTCTATGAAAAACCTATGGTGGAATTCCTCTCCAAAAAATAATGATGGGATCCATAGAAACTTTTGTCAATGACGAACGCTGGTGGATCAGAGCGCGGCAAAAAATCTCATGGAGAACAAGGTCGGAACCAGGAATTGGTGAATGTTGAAGAATGATAGAAAATCATAGGTCGATGATGACTCTGATCATCATCCATCGCCTACGAAATATCCAAATATAGTTAGGAATATATTTTTTCTTGAATTTCCCATTCTTCATTGTAAAACAACATATGCGGATCAACCCTAGGTTGATTGGAAGATCAGGTGTTATTATGGGTGGGTTCCTTCCTTGTCGTTTTTCATGGGGATTGTTGATAGCTTGATAGAACATTAATCTCGAACCTCCCCTATTTCAAACTTCTAATGCAAAGGTCGTGGGCCGACGTGAACAAGTCCCAATCCCCTACGCCTTGTGTCTTCTTCGTGGATGAATTCTGGAAATGGTGACTAGGAAAGTTCTAGGTTGTCGTAGTGAAGGTGGAAACCCTACAGTCTCGTAGGTACAAACGGTTCGAGAAGTGTACCAACAGAGCAACTCCGGCGGCCCATAGAAGGTACTGTAGGTGCACCAGCGGGCGGCAGAGGCCCCCAACGGTGGCCACGAGCGGAGGGAGGTAGCATGCCCGTTGGCATGCCACAACGGCATGGAAGTGCAGTGCCGAACTGCGCCACGTGGATGGGAGGCCTGCGGCCGGCTACTCGAGTGAGCTGGCATCCCCCAGTCCTTCGACCACGTGTGGGAGGACTTGATGGAATCACTGGAATTATCGGATGCCGAAAAGCCGCATCCAGCTGATCGAGACTTTACAATTATGCGGATCGGTTACAAGGGGAGGTGGTGCTAGCTCGCACTGCCGGGTGATGAACTGAACGTAGCTAATCCTTGTTTGTACTGGAGAAACTGGCCCACCTTAGTGGGTCAGGTTGCTGTACATGTGCCACATCCCACCAGGTGGGTCCGGCCGACCGTGGGCCGGGCCGGACCCATTCGGGTTAGGCCTAGGTCGGGCTGGGCCCGGACTCAACCGACCCTCATTTCACTGAAATTCATGTAACTAACAGATCGTGCATCTTATTGACTTGCAGTCTACAGAAAAAGAACCCTTGAAATGATGTGGTCATTTTGGGATACTCTACGTGAGTTTTGGAAGAGGTTAGAAAATGGATGGGTTGGATCAGACTCAAATCCAACAGTACCCTTTTTACAAGATTGCCCATATCTTACAGACCAGGCCTCCATTCGACATGCTGTATTCTTCAATGAGACCGTTATGATGAGACGGTCCATTGGGTTACTATATGTGGGACTTCCTGTCAGTTGAGATATGACAAATGTCTTTAGGAGAATATCCTCTTAGAATCAATCATGCTATGTGAGGGAATCCAGTGGTTGGTTGTGACGTGCAGAACAAGAGTGACCCTTTGTGGATTAGTAGTAGAGTGACCATTTGTGGGACAACATGAGGGCGACCCTTTATGGATTGGTAGTAGAGAAACCCTTTAGGGACCATAATTAGAGTGACAATTCATTGATCAGTAATAGAGAGACCCTTCGTGGATCAGCATGAGAGAAACCTTTGGTGGATCCTCATGAGATAGACCCTTCATGGATCTGAATTAGAGAGACCCTTCATGGATCATCAAGAGAGTGAACCATCATTGATCAACATTAGAGATACCCTTCATGGATCAAGATGAGATAGAACCTTCATGGATCAGCTTGAGAGAAACTCTTTTTGGATCAGCATCAGAGTGACCATTCGTGGATTAACAGTAGAGGAACCCTTCATGGATTAGTAAAAGAGCCTCTCAACAGAAGAAGATGATCTAGATTCACAAATAATCATCATTAATTTTATACTTAAGTTATACCTTGTGTGATCTGTCTTTTACATTGTGCTATGTATTTGATATCTTTCATGGTGGTGTTTCCTTTGTGGTATTTACATTGTGTTATTTTTTTCATGTGGATTTATTACAGACCTTCATGGGTCTTGGTGTCCCTACTAAGTTTTTATACTCACCCCTACACGGGCTTCACCTACACGTGTTCTGTCTTGTGTCGATAAAAAATGCTATGATGCAGACCTTGGTGGTCCGGGACTCGGTGGAGCTTAGTGAGGCACGAGCAGACGAGACATACTTCTACAAAATCCGTCTTTACTTCCACTACCTAATATGTAGTGTCTTTAGGTTGGACTTTGATAGTAATATTTAATTTTTGGGTTCTTGGGCTTGAATTCAGGCCCCTTTACTTTAAGTTTACACCTATTACGCTCAATGGTGGTAATTTATGGTGGTTGTTCTTTTTTTTTACTTTGTGGTTTTCTTTTTGTAGTATTCCATGTCTTTGTGTGTATAGTTTTAAAGGAAATACCATACATTTTTGAGATATGCCTTTTCGATTCTAATCACAAGGCTCTGGCCTATGGAAGATGAGAAAGGTGTAGTCATGACACAAGCCCCAGTAAATGGGTCAGGAAAAAGTAGTATCAGAGGGCGGTTTTGTTTTACCAGTAGAACTAAGAGTCTGTATTTTCGATTGTGGAAATTGATTTAAGTATCATGACTTTGTCTTTCTGTCCAGGGAGTTCAGTGTTGGTGCGGAAACCAACATATCCATACACTGAGACCCAGAATATTGTTTTCCAAAATTGTACACAAAACACTGGTTCCATGGGTTTTGGAAATGTTTTCTTCTTTATATAATTTAAGACTTCTCATTAGGTATAACTTATTGAAAATGTAACATCTATTTCTCTACAGAATGCCTCCATAAGAACATCCATATAGGATTCCTATTAGAGGTCATGATAATGCCCCACTGAGTGATTAGGCATTGATTCATGGTCCACTTACAGCGATAGCACCTTCAGGTGGTGTACCAGCAGCACCACCACCCGTAGAAAAGTATTTTCTACTATAACCAACAGAATATAGTGAACAATGACTAATTGTGCTACATGAGTTCTATATATAGAGCCCTATGAGTTTTTGAGGTGATAGAGATCCTCAGGAATCTAAGGATTTACTGGAGGCAGTTACGCAGGTTGTGCACCTAGTAGAGACACCTAAAAACTGGAAGATGGTCCTAGCCACTAGCCTTTTTTAGGGAACATAAGGGAGAAGGTTGATCTTGAAACTCTAGACACACGAGGAGGAAACCCTTGACTGGTTGGATTTTGAGATCCTCTTCAGGGAAGAGTTTGTACCTGTAACACTACGCTAAGTGTGTATTTATGAGCTACTGCACCTATAGTAGGGAAGCCTGACTGGGTCCCAGTACATGAAGAGGTTTACCAACCTCTCCTACTACTCTACTGACATGGTATGTGACCCATTATTCAGGGTCTGAACCTTCGAGAAGGGAGTCTGATGTGAGATCAAGGTGTCTATGATTTTGATTAGCATCCCAACATAGGATGGATTGTTAGAGAGATTTTTACTAATGGAGAGCTTTCTAGCCAAGTAGGAACTAACAGTGACATGCACCACCAGACGAAAGGTGGCCGAGTCATCTGCTGCAATCAGTAGGAAGATGACGGAGAGGACCAAATGATCCAGACATTCCAGATGACAACCCCAGGATGTAGGGTAGGAGGTGTGGAGCATGAGAGGTAGAGGAGGTGAGCTGAGGGAAAGATTTTGTTACTCATGCGGCGGGCAGGGACACATGGCTCATGACTGCCCAACCCGCCACACATATGATCAGTAGATGATTGAGGGACCACCAAGGTAGAGGTAGTGGTTCAAGCGAGGAGGTCCGCCTGGTGGAGGATATGGCATGGGAGTATGCCGAGAAGCAGGCAGTGGACAATGGTTCGAGGTACTACCTCCACTACCCCCAGGTGATTCATCATGGGCTCAGGGAGCCAAAAGACAAGGGTGAGCTCAGCTTCAGGTCATGGAGGCCTATGAACATGGTGCTGTAAATATGATTAGAGGTAAGATTTTATTCTTCTCTACCATAGATTCAGTTCTTATGGACATAGGTTCAAGTCACTCTTTCATATCCAAAAACCTCCTTCGAGGCTTGGAGATTCTAGTAGAGTTGTTGGCTCAATCATTATGATTAAAGACTCTTAAGAGAGGGGATTCGATTATTACACACTTGTTCCGTAAGTATGAGCTAACTCTGGGAGGAGAGAGATTCTACTAGTATCTCCTAGTATCAGTGTCGATGATTTACAACATTATCTTGGGTATGGAATGGTTATCTACAATCCATGCTCAGATCGACTGTTTTAGGTGAAATGTGTAGTGTGTCCGCGAGGATGGGACCGAGTTTTCATTCAATGGAACAAAGGGATCCTTTGCAACTCATGATGTAATTTCTCAGAGGAGGGTGCAGTTGATTACTTAGTAGTTGGATAGCCTCACCCTCAATGCAGTGGATGAGAGGAATTTTACCAATCTTGCAATGTTGGACGAGTATGTGGACATATTTCTTGAAGATTTCTTAGGTCTACCTCTTCCCATAGATTTATACTTATTCATTGACTTGTACCATGTGAGGACATTGATATCAAAATATTTATATCAGATGGTTCCCACGGAGCTCTAGGAGGCAAGAGTATAGTTGGAGGAATTGCAGAGGAAGGGGTTAGTAAGACCCAGTGTTTTTCCATGGGCAGCCCTAGTGTTGTTTTCCAAGAAGGTAGATGGGAGCATTAAACTATGCGTGGACTTTTGGTGCCTGAACCAGGTGATTGTGAAGAACTAGTATCCACTTCCGGGGATTGATGAACTCTTTCATTAGCTAAAGAAATCGAGGAGGTTCTCAAATATTTATCTCAGATCAGGATATGATCAACTTCGTGTTTGGGATGAGGTTGTACTGAAGACAAACTTTATATGCCTAAATGAATACAATGAGTTTGTGGTGATGCCTTTTAGCATGACCAATTCCCCATCAGTGTTAATGGGACTCATGAAAATCTTCCATCCTTACATCGATTGTTTCATGGTAGTCTTCATTGATGACATCTTAGTGTACTTAGCATCATAGGAGGAGTAGGCTACACACCTGCAGATAGTACTATATACATTCAAAGAGAACCAAATTTTGGGTAATCTTTCGAAGTTCAAGTTATGGATTCGGGAGGTCCAATTTCTGGGGCACGTAATCTTGTAGGTTGTAGTTGCGGTGGATCCCATGAAGATAGAGTCATCACTTGCTTGGGAGACACCCAGAAGAGTGACTAAGTTGCAGAGTTTCCTGGGGTTGGTTGGGTACTACCATAGGTTTGTACTTGACTTTTCCAGAGTAGGATCACACTTGTCATCTTTGACAAAGAAAGAATATCTGTTTGTATATATGGAGAGGTTCTAGAAGAGTTTCTAGGAGTAGAGGTAGAGACTAACGAGTGCCCCCATCTTGAGACAACCCAAAGAGGGCGTTGGGTATGTAATAATATGTGATTCATCATGGATATTACTGGGTTATTTACTAAATAAGGATCTAGCAGTGATCACCTAAGGCTCATGGTATTTGTGGTAGCATGAGTTAAACTACATGAACCGAGACCTAGATTTAGCAGCAATGGTCTTTTCCTTCATGATGTGGAGGCAGTAATTGATGGGTGAACAATTTACCATCTACTCCAACAACAAGAGACTTAGGTATATCTTCTCATAGAATGACCTCGACTTGTGATAGCGGAAATGGATGGTGTTCCTTCCGGACTATTACTTTGAGTTAGTCTATACTCATGGGAAGAGGAACATGGTGACTGGAGCACTCAGCAGGATGTTTGGTTTGCAGCTGTTGAGTGAGGAGACTGAGTAGCTAGCCGCGATGCAGATATCCTTCATGGATGATGATGGAGTATCTTACCTCTAGTCAATTACTAACACTCCCCACTCCTTCAGTGTGTTAGAGAGGAACAACTTGTGGACGTTTACTATGAGATCTGACATGCTCAGATATCCTCAGGATAGGATCCTAATAGATTTAAATAGGTGGTGAGAACATCATTTTTTCAATGTATGCACCATGGAAGTAGTGACGTTACAGGGGGAGGTGTTGAGGGAGTTCCTTAAATCACCATTGGAGATACATCCTGGTCTAGAGAAGATGTACCAGGACCTCCAACATTAGTACTGGTGGACAGGTATGTAGAAGGTGGTGGCCGAGTTTGTTTCATGATGCCTCACTTGTCAGCAAGTGAAGGCCAAACATCAGGTCCCTCCAGGTTTGACACAACCACTTGAGGTACCCGAGTGGAAGTGGGATGATATCTCCATGGACATCATGACGGGTTTAACATGCATTTCTAGAGGCCACAACTCTATCTGGGAGATCACTGACCATATCACTAAGTTGGCTCACTTCCTACCCATCCGAGAGAAGGTATCAGAAGATGGCTTGGGGTGCCTCTACGTCCAAAAGATAGTACAAATTCACAAGGTACCTTCCATAATTGTCTCAGACCGTGATGCATGCTTTACATCCCAGTTATGAAAGGGGTTTTAGGAGGCGTTTGGGACTCAGCTCTGCTTGATAAAGGATTTTCACCCCAAGACATATGGTCAAACGAAGCAGACCATATAGACCCTAGTGGATATTCTTCATGATTGTGTAATTGATTTTGGATGCAGTTGGGAGGACCACCTACCATAGTCAGAGTTTGTGTACAAAAATAGTTATCACTCCTCCATTGGCATGTCACTATTTGATGCTTTGTATGGGTGGCCATTCAGATCACCTCTATGGTGGACAGAACCAGGGGAGTCATCACTCATGGGTCTAGAGTTGGTACGAGATACCACTAAGAAGGTGAATATCATCTAGGAGTAGATGAATACTGCACAGAATAGGAAGAAGTCTTATTCTGATAGGAGACATAGAACCTTGGAGTTTGAAAAGGGATACAATGTTTTCCTTCAGGTTTCACCCTGACAGGGATTGAGGAGATTTGGTCGAGGTGGTATGTTATCTCTGAGGTTCATCAGACCTTTCCCGATTATCAGCTGAGTAAGCGAGGTGATATACCACCTAGCTTTTCCCCCACAGATGCACCAGGTGCATGGTTTTTTTCATGTGTCACAACTGAGGAGATATGTGCATGACTATCGCACATCATTGACTGGGGCGAGCTGAACATTGACGATGGGGTGAGGTTTGCAGAGTTCCCGGCAGAGATAGAGGATTGATAGGAGTAGGTCCTTTTTGTATTGTTTATTCCTATGGTGCATGTTCGGTGGCTGCAAGAGAACCTCCAGAAGAGCACATGGTAGCGGGAGGCACATATTTGTGCTTAGTAATCCCATTTGTTTGATTAACCTTGGTTTTTGATTTTAGGCATGTAAATCCCTAAGGTGGGGAGAATTTAATGTCTGGGAAATTCCATGTAATATTTTTTTTAAAATTATATAGAATTAGTATTGATGCTGGGCACTAAGATGGAACATGATTCCGTGGCTCAGGGTTCCTGGAATGTAATTTTGAACTTTTCTTTAGTTCACTTAATTAAACATGAGAGTAGGTTTTTCTAAATTTTGAACTGATGCTCGGATTGAAAATCCTAGGGCACCATTGAACTCTAAACATCGTGATTCACCTAGAAAAGACTTAAAAACGATTGGAAAGGTTCGGATGGAAAAGTTAATTTTCATATTTTTCAGAAAATAATAAAATAACATGGAAAAAGATATTTTATTTTCATTCAAAATGTTTTTCAGTGGACAGAGGTGCTACGGTGCGGTGATGAGGTGACGATGAGGCGGATTAAATGAGGATCATTAATGGATCGTTGTGAAAGTGTAACTGCTATGTTGTTTCATAAATGAAACAACTTAATGAAGCAACATTACAACATAATAGAAACATTGCGACATGTTTCTTTTTATTAAAGCAATGTGTGGGAGAGTTGAGAATTAAACCATAGGGTTTTTATGATGAACCTACAATGAAATTCCTCTCCAATGAAGAAATATGAACATAGGAGACACCCTCCCAAATGACAAACACTGGAGGATCGTAGTGTGGATAAAACTCTTTTGGAGAACGAGATCAGATCCAAGAATGGACGAACGTTGAAGAACAATAGAGGATAATGGGTCGACGATGGCTTGGATCATCATCCATTGCATACGAAAGATTTGAATCCAGGTAGATATTGTTTTGTGCTTGAATTCCTCATTCTTCATTCTAAAACAATGATTGCGGATCAACCCACGAAAAGGTTGATCCGCGGATGAGGTGTTCTAGCTGGAGGGTGCATTACTTAGAGTTTTCCATGGGTATTTTTTGATATATTGACAGACCTATGATCCCGAACCTCCCCTATTTAAAACATATAACATGGAGGTTGTGGGATGACACGAACAAGGCCCGAGACCCTCCTCCTTGTTTCTTCTTTGGGGTTTAATTTTCGAAATGGTGGCAAGGCGAGTTTGAGGCCATCACAGTGATAATGGCAGCCCTATGGTATAGTAGGCACATATGGTTCGAGAAACGGACCACCGGAGAAACTCAAGTGGCCTATAGAAGGAACCATCGGTGTGCTAGTGCTGGCTGATGGAGGCTCGTGGAAGAAGCTATGGGAGAAGGGAGGTGGGGTGCTGCAGGGGCATGGAGTTGCGACAACCTGGAATTGCGGCGCCGATCTACGTTGGGTGGAGGGGTGGCCCTCGTCTGGGCCACTCCGGCAAGCTGGCAGCACGCGGTCTCTCAACCGCCTGTGGGGGGACCAGCCGACTGCACTATTTGAAACAGATGTGGCTGAGCCACATCCGTCTGATCAAGACCGGTATTCTATGTGGACTGGTTACTAGGGGAGGCAGCACCAGCTGGCACTGTCGGCTAAAAAACTGGAAGCAGCCAAGCCACATGCCTACTAGGTTACAGGTGGTGGGCCACATCCTACAAGGCGGTCTGGGAAAACTAAGGGCTGGACTAATGGCCCAATGTGCCTATTCGGACCTAGTCGATTCGGGCCCAGGTCGAGCCATGCGCAATCCCAATTGGCCCCTATTACACTGAAATGCTTATAACTAACAGACTGGGCATCCGATTAATGCACCGTCTACAGTACAAGTACCCTTTCGACGAGTGGTCCTTCTGAGATACACTAAATGTGTTTTGGAAGAGGTTTTAATATGGATAGGTTGGATTAGAGTCAAATCCAACCTAGAAATTTTTACAAAAATGCCAATATCTTTCAGGTCGAGCATCTGTTTGACGTGTTGTTTGTTGTGTTGGGATCCTTACGACAAGACTATACTTTGTGTTGATCTATGTGGGAATTTGTGGAATTTGAGGTATGAAATTTGGATTGAGGATTATATCCTATAATAATTAAGTGTTCTAAGTGCCGGGATCTAGTGGTTGTTAATGACGTGAAGAATGATAGATACACTTCGTGGATCAGCAGTAGAGCGACCCTTCGTGGAACATCATGAGAGAGGCCCTTCATGGATCCGCAGTATAGTGAACCTTTGTGGATCAACATGAGAGCTACCCTTCGTGGATCAATAGTAGAGCAACCCTTTGTGGATCAGCATGATAGGTACCCTTCATGGATCAGCATGAGAGAGACCCTTCGTGGATCACCATGTGAGAGACCCACCGTGGATCAGCATGAGAGAGACCCTTTGTGGATCAGTAGGAGAGAGACCCTTTGTGGATCAGCAGTTGAGTGACCCTTGGTAGATCAACGGTAGATCCTCTCAGTAGAATAAGATTATCTAGATTTATGACTAATCATCTTTACTGCTGTACTTAAGCTATACATGGTGTGAGCTATCTTTTACTTTGTTCTATGTATTTGAGATCTTTCTTGGTGGTGTTTTATTTGTGGTATTTCCTTTGTTATATTTTCCCCTTGTGGATTTATGAGAGATATTCTGGGGTATCAGGGTCCCTACTGGGTTGTTATACTCACCCCTACATGGCTTCACCCACATGTGTTGTGTCTTGTATAGTCAACCGAAACTACAACACAGAACATGGTGGTTTAGGACTTGGTGGAGCTCATTGAGGAAAGAGAAGATGGGGCATGCTTTTACAACTTCAATCTATACTTCCACTACCCTATAGGTAGAGACATAAAGGTGTATTTCGATAGTACCCTTTACTTTTTGGGTTCATGGCCTTGTATTTTGGCCCCTTTACATTCAGTTGAAGCCTTTTTCTCTCAGTTGTGGTACTTTGTGGTGGTTGTACTTTTTTTACTTTGTGGGTTTCCTTTTAAAGTATTCCATGTCTGTGTGTGTGTGTATAGGTTTAAAGAAAAAGCCTTCCCTTTTTGGGATATTCCTTTCTGATTTTAGTCACCAGCCCCTTGCCAATGGAAGGCTGGCCGGGGGTAGTTACGACATGGGCCCTGAGAATGGGTCATGACAAAACTGGAATGATGTATTGAATTCAAGAATGGGAATTTAAATGAATTTTAAAGTGAAGTGATGATTTTAGAAGAATCTAAAATATTTTAGAAGAGTTTACAAAGTTAAAAAACACCTGATATTTTTGGGGAAATTATGATTAATCTAAATTTGATTAAGTGGTATTTTTTTTGGGATTACAACCAAATCCACTCGAGGGTCATCTATAAAAGGATAAAAATATATTTTACATTTCTAATAACTAATATACTATTCATGAGAGATAATATCTATGTTTAAGAGAGAGAAATAAATTTCCATAATCAATTTTGCTGAAGATGTTTTGACGGGTTGGAGTGAATGGAGAAGAGACAAGATCATAATGTTGCATTCAGATGATCATCCCATTCAATGATAATCATAATCAGCTGATTAACATTATCGTATTGTAAATCATGTTTGGATGATCATCATATCAGTCTAGATAATTAGATTCATGATTTTTATACTGAGACTTTCGGACTGAGGAAAAATTATTCAGGTAGAATCTTACTCAGTTTTCCTTACTGAGAATTGAAGTGGATCTCATTAATCTTTACTATATTCTATCAAAGTCATATTTTTTGTATTTTAGAGAATATTAACTGGAAGAATCATATAAAGAATAATCATACATGGAGGAATCAGTCTAGGAAATTAGACTGATGAAATCAAAGTGAGTTTTCTTAACTAAGTATTGGAATTTTTTAGCTTCTTCTGGGTAAGAAATTGAATAACTATTTTGAATTGAATACATTTTTGGAATTTAAAGAAGCATAGGTAACATGAGTTTTTGAAAAAACATTGTATTACCATATTTTTGATAATAGGGTGAACATGAACTATTGTAATTGTTTACATAGTGTTACACAAGTGTAAGGGTATATCTTACATGTTGGAATACATGGATTGTTTTCTGATGGATTGTATAGTATTGGATTATTTCCAAACCATACCAAAGACATAGATATCCTCAATTAATAGTGAACCTTATAAATACTTATGTTCCTTAGGTTGTGTGGTTGAATTGTTTTAATTAAGGAATTAATTATTTAACTAGAGGAGAAGGTCATTTCAAGGAAACATAATAGAAAAAGATTATCTGATTCACCCCTCCCCCTCTTAGTGATAAAATCATCCGAACTGGGTACTTTAAACTGATACTAGAGGAGGTTACCGTCGCATTTTTTTATTGATAGAGAATTTGATTTGTGTGAATAGTAATGTTATTCTGTTCTTCGATGGAAAGAATTATCATATCTGGAAATATAGAATGTTGCCTTATCTTATGTCTATTGGATATGAATGGCTTGAAGCTACAACAGATGGGCTTCTGCCAATTGATTTTAATTCTCCTCTTATATATGTAGATAAGAAGATTCTAGAGAGTGATGGAAGGGCCAAGAATTCTATATTATCGTCACTTTTTGAAATTGAATTCTTAAAAGGGAAAGGTGTTTCCACAACCAAAGTTATATCAGAAAAATTAAAAAAAATATATGAATGAAATACAAAAGTAAAGAAGGAATATTAGAAAAATAGAGATTGAAATATGAATATTTGAAGATGGGTTAAAATGAATCTTTTGGGGACTTATTTACCATGGTAAATAGAATTTTATGCACTATCACATGTCTTGTGGAAAAGATAAATGACTCTATAGTTGTTGAAAATATTTAGAGAATCATTCCTGATAAGTTTGATGTAAATGTTTCTTAATTAGAAGAGAAATATCTGGAAATAATATCTATTTATGATTTTCATATCACTCTCATAACATATGAAATGAGAAGAGACAATGAAATGAAAAGAAAAACAATATTTAAATGATAAATATATTTCAAGGCTACAAAGAAAAAAATCAAAGAATATTCATATTTAAGATGATGCCACTGAATCTAAATATGAAGATGTGGAATGTAAAAATCTTCATAATATTTTATCCTTGTTTCATAAATATGTGAAAATAGGTACAAGGAAATAAAAAGCGAAACTACCCTCAAAATGTTTTGAATGTGGATCCATTTGGAACTTTTCATACAATCATCCTGGAAGAAGGAAGGAAGATTATAATGAAGAATAAGAGAGAAATCCAACAAGATCATGGAAGAAACATGGTAAGAAATGAAATCCGTATTCTATAAGAAAAGATTGTAAAGTCATTAATTCCAAAAGAACAAGCTTCTTATCTAAATATAATGAAGAAGAAGGTAGTGATAATGAATCCGAAAAATAATTTGACTATGGTATTGAGAATAATATTAGCGAATTATTGAATGATGAATAATTAAGAAGTAGTAGTTATAAAGAATAAGAACATCAACTTTAATTGAATTCGAAAGTAGAATTGAACAAATTCCTAGGAAAGATAAGAAATATAGAAAAGTAAAATAAAAAGTTGGAAGATGAATGTTTTCAATAAAAAATAAAAAATTATTTATTGATGAGAAAGTGATGCTGGTAAAATTGATTGATTATTTGAAGAAATATCTTGAATAAGAAAATAATCATAATGGATAACTAGAGGTTAATCTTAAGAAAAAAATAATAAGAGTTGGAACTTCTCTAACAAAAACATACAAAAGTTTAACAAGGGAATACAAGATTCAGAAACACTATCTCTGATGTTGGTGAAAGTTCTCAAAATGATAAACCTAAGAATACTAAATAAAAGATATCTTCCAAGGTTGAAAATAATGATGTAATAGTTTCTAAAAAGAAGAATGTTCAAAAATTTATGTATGTGGCCAAGACCAAAAATGTTGGGAATTTTGAAGTCTCAATGATCCCTGAGTATAAAAATGTTTTGAAATAATCTAAATCTGGAAATGTTTCAAATAATTATAGTTCTAATAATTCAAAAAAGGAAAGGAATAATCTGATTGACAATAGAATGGTTAGTGGCTTAGAAAAGAAAGAGAATAAGTTTGCTGAGAAACACATTCACAATTCTAATCAGTATGGAAGTTTCAGAGGAAAATATTCATTTTATTTCTACTGTGATATTGTTGAGGATTCATACATACAGTATATATACGTATCGGTTTAACCAAAAACATTACTATTATTCCATAGTTCAGGAAAAGAATGGTTTTATGGGGAGATAATTCCCTCAAAAGAAGAAACATTAAAAGGTTGGAGTAAATATTGAAAATATTATCCAACCTCTAGAAACTATTTTTGAAATATGTGAACAACCAGTTCATCTTGAAAAAAGTTGTCTTGTTTTTTATGACAATAAAAAATATTCTTAACAATTCACTGAAGATAAAGATAATGAATGAAAAGTAAGAAGAAAATTCTTTTGTTGTTAAAACATCTTTAAAAGCTACAAAAGGAGAACAACCGTGGATTCTTGATTGTGGGTGTTAATCTCCAATGGTATGAGATTGGAAATTATTGAATAATTTGAATGATTTTAATGACGGATCAATGACACTTTGAATTGATTAATCCTTGAAAATAAAAGGTGTTGGTTCAACCATCACTGTGAAATAAAAGATGAAATCCAAGAAATATTTGTATGTATATGGGAAGAAAAACAATTTTATAAGTGTTCCATAATTGTTTGATGAGGGTATGAAATTCATGTTTAGTAAATATGGGTGTTTTTCTAAAAGTGAATAATATGGAAATAATTTTACAAGAGACCAACATAAAAAATGATTTTTTTTTAAAATGGGTGAAATACAAAACTCTTGTTACATGGGTATGTTGGAATAGAATCAATTGTGTCATAAAAGGCTGGGACACATGTGTCAAGGAAATATGAGCAAGTTATCAAAGCGAGATAGTGTCTACGACATTCATAATTTTCCAAGAAGAAGAGATTATTGTTTTACTATTTGTATGTAATGATTATGAATGTTGTGCATAATAAATTTAATATTTGTTCAAAACAACCATTGGAGTATATTAATTCTGATATTTTTGAGTCGATGTTAAAAAATTAAAAAAATGGATATAAATACCTCCTAAATTTCATTGATGATTTTACTCACATTACTTGTGTTATGTTTGTGAATTATAAATCAGATGCATTGAAAATGTTTAAATGTTTCAGAATGAATAATGAGAAAGAATGTGCGTGTTCAGTGAAGAAGTTGAGAACATACAATGTTGGTGAATATATAAGTGAAGATTTTGAAGGTTATCTTGAGAATCATGGAATTATACATGAGTATATTTACCCATACACTCCTCAACAAAATAGAGTTACTGAAATAAATAATAAAAGTTTTGTGGAAATGGGATGAACTATGTTACTTGAACATGATATTTCTATATACATTTAGAGGCATTCCATGAGTACTAATTTTTATATCATGAACCATAGTATATTCATGACTCAATTAGATATGACATCATGCTAATTGTTTTATGGAAGAAATATATGTTTGAATCACTTAAGAATTTTCGAGAGTCCATGTACTAGTTTGTGAGGAAAGGTGTAGATGGAATCTTTCTAGGATATTATCTATATGGAAGAGGATATAGATGTTTCAACAAATAAACTGGAAGAATTTTTTATTCAGTTGACATTAATGTGATTGAAAAGGTAGGGAAAGATAAACATACTCTGGCAGATGCGAAAGATGAGCAAGATTTTTTTTAATAACAATTTTGATAAGGACATATACAATTGTATTCCTAATCAAGAGAAATAATCAGACTTATATATTTGTAGTGATGAGTAAGATAATCAAAAAACTCACATTTGGATAAGGAAACAAGTAGAAGCTCTGAATTTATTTGGTTATCAACATCATAAGATTCAAAAAAGTACAATAACACATGTAATTACAAATACTTATTTGTATGCAAATGTGGATCTGAATGATGTAAAATAATATTTTGAGCATGTGGAATTGGTTTAGGCCATGAATTAAGAGTTGAATAAAATTGAAAAGAATGATACATGGGGACTCGTACCCAATCCTAAAAAAACATAATTGGAAAAAAGTACGTTTTTCAGAACAAGTTGAATGAAGAAGTTGAATCGGTAAGAAACAATGCATCATTGGTGTAAAATGGGTATTCAAATATTTAAGGTATTTATTTTAATGAAACCTTTTCTCTCATTTCAATCCTTAAAATAATAATAATATTTCTTTCTATTGTTTCACAATAAGGATACATGATATTTAAAATGGTTGTTAAATTTGCATTCCTAAATGGTGATCTCCAAGAAGATGTTTATATTGAAAAACCTTGGGGCTTTTTTGTTGGGAAAGATGAAAGTTACGTGTGAAGATTGAAAAAGGATTTGTATGGACAAAACCATTCTCTAAAGGCATGATATTCCAAATTGGATACACGCTTAAGGAAGATGAATTTCAAGAAAGGAAGAGTGGATTGAAATATCTACACCCGATAAAGTCATGAGTATTCCTTCATTGTGATTTATTATTTTCATGACATCATCTTTGATCAAAATAATGAAAGAAGTTGTGAATGGTTTACTAAAGAAATGAAAAATTTATTTGAAATTTCTATGATGGGGGAAATGAAATACATTCTTAGGTTACAAATATATAAAAGGAAGTAATAAATTTTTAATTCTCAAGAAAGGTATTATAAGGAACCTCTTAAGAAGTTTTTCATGGAAAAATCAAAATAGTCTTCCACCCGAATTTCGTTGGGAAAAAAGTTAAAAAATTTGAAGAAGGAAAAGAAGTCGATCAGAAAGTGTTTTGATAGTTGATTTGAAGTTTGTTGTATTTGAATTCTTTAAAACTCGACATTGTTTATGATATTACCTTATGTGAAATATTTTATAGTGATTCAAAATAATCACATTTAATTTCTATAAAAATAATTCTCAGATATGTAAAAGTCACAAAAAAATTTAGAATCGTGTATGGATGCTCAGATAGTATTGAATTTATTGGGTATTCAGATACTAATTGGGTAGGAATTTTTGATAATAGAAGATCCACATGATGGTGGATTTTTCATTCTAGGAAATAATTTTGTTAGATGAAATTCAAAGAAATAGAATTTATTAACTCATAGTATGGATGAAGATGAGTATGTTTCTTCCACTCAAGCAACTACTCAACTTATGTGGATGATAACTCAATTGAAAGTATTACTTTTTGAAGTGATGTTACCCTTGATATTTGGTTGTGATAATCATGTGTAATAAATGTAATTTTGAATCTAGTTCAACATTATCATTCAAATCGCATTGATATCATATATCATTTCATCAAAGAGAATGTGGAGAAGAATGAATTAAAGTTAGAATATTTTCCATCATTGGAACATGTTGCTAACATATTCACTAAACCTTTATCGAAGGAATATTTTACTAAATTGATGTTGAAAATTGGTTTAAAAACTCTTTCTCTTCATGGTTGGGATATTTTTTAATGTCCCCTCTCTAATCATACCTTTTTATAGTGCTGTTGAGGGGGATAATGAATTGTTTCATAAATATATCCATTTGATGTATTTAAAAAGAAGGAGTTGTGGGTAAGTTGTGAGTTTAGAATTTTTTGTGAGTGAACTATTATAACTATTATTTTAGAGTGGTTTTAGGAAAATTAATTGTTTTTTATTATAAGTAGGATGAAGAAAAGATGAGGTTGAGGAATATATTAGGATGGAATAATAAATAGGTTGTTATAATCATAAATTTTGGATAGCATGGTTTTTCTGTCAATGATTATCATTTCCTACAATGAGTTAGCTCATATAGACATTCAATTGTTGATAAGTAATAAATTACATGAGGATATAATGTTCAGTGATTTATAAATCTTGGTTTACATCAAAATATAAAGGGTTTATTTTTAGGATGAAGCTGAAGAGGAAGGAATTTTTGTTTTCCAATTATTTCATTTGTTGTCGAGGAATGTTTTTGAAGAAAGAAAATCACCTTACTTTTTATTTGGTGAAAATCATATTCATGGTAGTTTTAAAAATAATCAGACTCTCTTTGTTTAAGAAAAGCCTATCATAATGAGAAGAATTGGTTTTTAAGAAAATATTCTGATCAAACTCACATTGGGTCTGATATGTGAAAAGACAGTAATTAAGAATTGATCATTATCTGGAATGATAAAATCGTTCGCATAGAGAATATATCTTGCTATAAGTAAATGATCATCGATTTCACTCTGAATTAGGTATTAAAAAGTGTTTTTTATGAATAATCTGAGTCTCTATGAATTTTATAAAACAAATATAATGATACTTTGCGGCATGATATTTCATAAACCATAAGTTAATTAGATAACTTATGATGAAATCTTGGGGAAAGAAAGGGGGAGTAAAAAAGATTTAGGGTGATTGTGTTTTGAGAAGAAAAGGTTGATGGGAATCATTCTAAAAATATCATACCTAGTATAATCATATCCAAGCTAATCATTCCAAGAATGATTAGGATAATCATATCCAGGCTAATGATACTAAGAAAGATCAAACTCATGGAAATAATATTCAAACTGAGAAGGAAAGAAAGAAGGTACTAAATATTGTAATCAGTATGATCTTACCCAGAATTATCATTTTCAATCACTATACCTCTGATGCTCAAATGTATTCAGAGGAATGAGAATGAATAAAATTAATTTAAAAAATGAAAGAATATTTAGAGAAGGAATTTATTGGTGAATGAAATAAAAATATGATAATGAGTTCAACAATGTAATCAACCATTTCAAAAGGGTTGACTTACTTTGTAGGTTCCAACTGGGTTAACAGATGAAGTCTAAAAGTAAGAGTTTTTTGAAAGTGGATATTGTAGAATGAATTGTCAAGGGGGAGCATAGCATTTAAATGAATGATTTTATTCATCATCCATAGTGGTATCTAATTCCTCATTTGTTTATATTCAATTAATAAAATGCTTCAGTTAGAAGAAATCGTATTGAGAAAATCAGACTCATGTATCGAAATACAATTAGTAATTGAAGTGAATGTATAAAGAAGAATAATTAAAGATTTTAAGAAAATTAAGAATCTTTGAGAAGAGTTTAAAAAGTAAAAATACACTTGATATCTTAGCGGTAATTGAGATTATGGTGAATTTTATTAAGTAGTAATTTTTTTTGATTCCCTCCAAATCCACTCGAGGGTCACCTAAAAAAGGAGAAAATTACATTGTACTTTTCTAACGACTGGTGTAATTTTCATAAGAGAGAAGATCTATGTTTATAAGAGAGAATTAAATTTCCATAATCAATTTTTTTGAGAATGTTTTGACAGATTAGAGTGAAATGAGAAGAGATAAGATGGAAAAATTTATTGATCTGATCATTGTACTCAGTGATAATCGTACGTACTGGATTATCATACCCAGCCTGTCAATCATATGCAGTTGTTCGTAAAATAAAGATGGATATTCAAATTTAGGATTTTCATATAGAGATTTCCAATGTGAGGAGGATTCGTACAAGGACAATCATACTTAGTCTCAAATTCATAGAATTGAAGTGGTGTTGATTCATCTCTACTATATTCTGTCCATGTCCATTTTTCTGTACTGGGGAGAATTGTACATGGAATAAATGTATCAATATAAATCATACATGGAGGAACCAGACTGGGGAAATTATATTGGTGAAATTAGACTGAGTTTTCATAAAAAATTCTAGGAATTTCTTACCTACTGTTGGGTAAGAAATTGAAGAAGTGTTTTCAATTGAATACATTTTTTGGAATTGAAAATAAGCATAGGTAACATGAGTTGTTACCAAAACATTATACTACCCATTTTGTGCTAAAAGGGTGTACTCACACTATTGGAATTGTTTACATAGTTCTACAATAGTGTAATGGTATATCCTACTCATTGTAATCCAGGTAATGTTTTCTAGTGGATTGTGTGGTATTGTATTTGTTTTCTAAACTATACAATGTATATAGATATTCTTATTGTATAGATATCCTTGTAAATACTTGTGTTCATTTAGATGTGTGGTTGAATTTTTTTCTATTGAAAATTGAATATTTTATAAGAGGTGAAGGTTGTATAAAGAAATCATAAAAGAAAAAGTATTACTTATTCACCCCTCCCCTTCTTAATGATACAATCATCACAACTAGGCACTTTTAGTAAGACATTTTGGTAAAAAACAGAACTGGCATTCTCAAAATTGAGGAAACACATTCAGATTATTTTGATACATTAGGAAAATGATCCATATTTCATTTGGGTCATGCAGTAATCAGCATCCCCTAAATATGATTCATGGTGTGACTGTTATGATTCCAAGTGCGTCTTTTTGATATATAAGTGTAATTATAGTTTAAAATTTATGTCACATCACCAAAACCAAACAAACAAGCCTAGATTGTTTTCTCATCATTATATGTTAAATTACCTAATTAATTTTATTATCATATTTATCTTATACTTATTTAGATAATTTTCATAGATATAATTTTTGAAGATGAATAATAAATGGTGTGACATGCTGGAATCAACCTCAACTCAATATGATAAATGGTGTTCATGGTAAAACTAAACGTTTTTTTAAATTAACACTTTCTCTTTAGTTTATTTATTTATATTGTTACTAATATTAGATTTTTTTTTATAATATAGGTGTGCTATTTTTATCAAGTATGCATTGTTTGTTCTTTTACAGAGATGAATTCTTTGGCTCTATTATAATTTTATTTTTTTATATTTGGGTTGACAAATTTTGTTTCATTTAAAATATTTATTTGTATATAATTTTGATATTTTATAGTTCTTATTATAGTGTTTTGGTTTTCTATTATAGAGTACTACAAAATTCCCAATTTATAGTGTTGTAGTGTGTTTTAACACCACACCACAATATTCCCCTTTATCAAAGCTAAATAAAGGTGTTGATAAATGTTTTCTTTTATCAGAACTTTTTTTAGAACTGATAATGGACCCATTTATTAGTACTTTTCTAGATATGATAAAAGTCTAGGATTTTTAACCACGATACGATAGTCAATGCCATTTTAGTGCTGATAAAGGCCTATTATAGTGCTGTTAAAGGTCTCTTTTATAGTAGTTATTGAGTAGTCATATTCCTTGATTAGATCTAACCATATTCATTGGAATATGTAAAGATCCTTCTATTTGAATATATACATGAGGCTCTAATGATCCGTATATATCTCATACATCTCCAAAGAAATAAAATACCCCAAAATATTTAATATGAACACCATATCAATTATTTGATAGCTATTCTCATGATCTATTAACTTATTTTAGACATGGGATTTCAAATTATCATTTTTTATTAGTCTAAAACACAATCCTTTCTTTAATGGATTGTTTTAGACAAAAAATTGTTTCCCATGTGAGAGTAGTGTGAGTATTGGTGTAGATATAAGAATCCTTTTTAACACAAAAAAGCTTCCTTTGAATTCATCAGTCTAGAAAAACATTACTCCCTTCTGAGTCAGTTTGGTTGGTAGGTTTTCTAACTACAAGAGGTTTCTCAGAAATCATTTATAATACCCATATTTTCCTAGAAAACTATATATCGCTATTAAAAAGGCTAGTATAGGCCATTTATAAACTATCTTTTTCATAGATGAGCCTACAAATATTCCTTTACTTGTTATAAAATCTACCTAGAATGATACTTCCTCCATAAATAACTCACATATATTGAAATTTTCATATATCTTCCCATTTTTAAATGTCTCCAGCACTTACACCAGGTGATCTAAATTTCTATTAGAGTATATCAGAATATCACCTATAAATAATAGCACAATTTTATCAAGGTATTATCTTAAGGAACTATTCATTAAGTCCATTATGATTTTTGGAGCACTAGTGAGTCCAAAGGGAATCACTATGAAGTCATCATGTTGATACTATGTCTGAAAGGTAGTGTTGGGAATATCTTCCTTATTGTCCATTAAGTGGTGATATAATGACCAAAGGTCCACCTTATAGAAATAACTACCCCCAATAATTTATTTAAAAATTCATCAATCTAGGGAATATGATACTTGATCTTTATCTGGATTTTTTATTGTTCATGATAATCAATGCATGGGCACATTGACCCATCATTATTCCTGATAAAGAGGGATGGTGAACCCCACAGTGAAGCACTATGGAATATAAAACCCTATTATACAATATCTAATAACTAATTATTCAATTATTCTAACTTAATGGTGGAAATTATATAGGGATGATTTAATGTTAGAATATATCATAATATAAGTTCAATTGATAAATCATCCTCTCAGATGGGAGGAAGGCCACACAAACCATCACGAAATACATCAATGCAGTCACTCACAATGAGAATTTCCTCAATCATTACCATTTCCTTTAACATAATTATTTGGGCTAGATATTCTTACTCATAAATAAATAATATCCATCCACTAACATAAAATTGAATAGAATTAGAGGATTACATGGGATGTGAAGAGTGATATCGATATCTCATGATAGATACTATTGGATTTATATAAGGAAACACAGCCCATTTCAAATATAACATCAAACACCAAAGATGGATGTGGGTCATAATTTTTAGGGAGGTCCAATCTATAAACATTTACTAGAAAAGAGTTATATTCTTGGGATTCAAACATTTCTTCATTTTTTGTTCCCACATATAAATAAATCTCTTTGTTTTGAGGTGGTGTTTCAATAGTCCAACTAAACAAGAAATATATGAAATAATGTGTTGAAAAATAATCATATAGTACATTTTATATTCAATAAGCATAATGTGAAAACCTTTCATTATTTTATTATGGTTATAGCCATTTATTACATCCAAAACAAACCTTGGGGTGAGAAAACATAAGAAAATTAAATTGAAACTTTGATAATATAAGAAATTACCTATATATAATGTTATTATATTAACATATGATTCTATATATTTCAATCAAAGTTATTTATTAGAATTTTCCTATTAGTTTTTATAAACTAAAAATCTATTCGAGCATTTCATACTAGTTTATAGATATTTTTTGAATTTTCCAAATCAAATCCCACAATAGTGGTAAAGAAGGTATGGAATAAGGCATATTTCCATGAACCAAGTTGAGTTAATTTTAATACCCAATGATATATTTTAGGTTTATTTCCCTTTTTAACTATATTCTAGAGCCACATCCACTTGTAGTGTCCAAATAGGGATGTAATTTATTGAAACCACTCACCCAATACTTCACCAAAATTATAGCATGTTTTCATACACTTATACCTATCCCTAGATTTTTTAAAAGTATATTATTATCAAAATACCCAAAAATAAATATTCCTTTCTAATATACCTACTATATATACCCAATTCTTTTACACATATCCTTATATAATATTTAAATTAAATATTCGATAAACACAACCCATAGATCAAGATGACTAATGTGTATGTAAGAATATGTTCTTAAAAGATAATAATGAAAATAAAATAAAACATTTTTATTTTAAAATACATAATGAACATAAAAATCAATCTGAGCCTCTAAAACTATATTGGATAACCTAGGGAATACATAAACAAAATGGGTGAGCTAAAAATCCTAGTAAGTGGATAAAACGATAAAAAATCATAACATATAAGTGAGAAGGAAAAATATGATATCATGAAAGTAAAAAATAATGAATAATAATATTGGATCATATCATAAATAACATGGAATCATATTATAAAGGAAATATTGGAATGTTTCAATGACATGAAACATTGAAGAAGAATAAGTCAAGAATGACTTTTAAGACAATGTCACATGGTGGACAGAGTCCCATCAAGGATTAAGTTTACTCCCAAATCCCTTAAATACCATCTCATGAGAAATAAACATCACCCAAAACATTAGATAACTATTTGAGTGAACCCATCATAACTGTACTTGATTATGTTTGACACAAATAGAAATCAATCATAAGGAATAAATATTAGAATTACTCATAGAATGAAATTCTTTGAATAATATTCCCTCATATCACAATGGGAGGATATTTTATAATGATTCCAAATAGATAAAGGAATTAATATTTGTTACATTATTATCTAAATAAATAAGCCTAGGTCTGTAATTTTTTTTTCATTTAAAAAACATTATGATAAAGGGTAAATAATTTTATATTTAAATCATCTTTTATAACAGTGTTTTAAGGAACCAGTTAAAGACTTTTGAAAAAATAATGGACATGGAATTTTCATTGAAACCCACAGTTAAAATAGAATGTTTATACATAAAAAATTACATTATTTAATATAATCATGAATGGGAATAATTAATTTTAAATAGTGCCACATTAAAGGATTAAGGTATAGAAACGTTCCTCTTAATAGAGTTTGATTATAAAGAATGCATCTAAGAAATGAAGATAAGGAATGTGTAACCCCTTCAAAGGGTTGGATAATAATATATTTATATATATAATCAAAATAAATAAAAAAATTATAAGAATTAAGTAACATAAAAGTGATATAGAAAGTGAGTTTTATAGTTATGGTTCATTACTCAATGAAAATAGGGTGGTTCAGAGAGATCCCATGCCTTAGGTCAAAATCCATGTTTTACATCAACTTAATATCCTAAATAATCAAACTAGATTCCTGAATTACTTAATTAAGAAACCTTAAAAAATATATTTTATTTTATATATTTATATTATCATCATTTATATCAATTTAAATGAGATATAATGTTTAATTTCATTTTTCTGAGGTAGTTTATTTCATGGTTTCAAGGATGGATCACTTGTGGAAAATTATTAAAGTTCTTATCAAATGGGGCTAAAAATCAATGAGTGAAAGGAGATAATATTTGTGACACTAAAAAAATTTAAAATGGTACCAAATATCCATATGTGTTCTAACATAATCATGATTCATTTTTTGTAAATGTTGGAAATATAGTTAATTCATTTAGGTTGTTTTATGAACCATCACGAACTAGATTTTTTTATTTAATTAAAAGGTTATTAATACATTAAGAATTAATGAAATGATTCATTATATACTTCTTATCATAATATTTAATGATAATAATATTTATATAACCATCAATTGAAAGATATCGAACATAGTAGAGGTATGTCCTTTTAAAAAATTGGTTTAAAGAAAAGGTTTTATGATAATGAAGTGTTTCTTGGATGTATGAGGTTCTCAAGGATGTTCGAGGGGTCTAGGACACGAGATGAAGGAAAATTGTGCCAATTTGGGATAAGCACACGGTTTTCACACAATTATGTAAATCGTACGTCCTGCATAGGAAAACCATGAAACCATAGACAATGGCATATCACATGGTTGTCACATGGTTTTTAAAAATATGTAGCCTTACCATGTAATAGTGCAACCAAGATCCCCTCAGGCAGTGTCTTCTACATAGTTTGCGCATGACTTAGAAAATTATACAGGTAAACTGTGTTCCCCTGTAAAAGTTGGAATAATTAAAAAATCGACATTACAGGATTTGAAGTCTTTATCCAATTTTCTCCTATCATTTCATCCCATGAACATTATTTATGAAAAAGAACCCTAATTGGATTCTAGGGGTTGATATCCCTCATATTTTGGTCATTTCTATCGCTGTCTATTTTAGATCGAAGCTCTGTGTAATTATAATCCTCTCATCTCCCCTCTTTTATAGACTAGTGTTTATATCATGGATGATCATCTTTAGAATCTCTAAAACCATTTTTTTTAGATTGTTGGTTGAAGCCTAAAGAGGTGTTTGAATCCAAACCTAATACAATTTTAGGAGTGTTTTCGTCAATGGATTTTAGGTAGGTGGCTTAAAAGTTATATCTCATAGTCTAATTGTAGATTTGTGCATGTTTAGTTTTTTTGTTGGTTATATCTCGGTTTGATTTTCATGCCTTTGTTGATATTTCATAAAATGGGTGTATAAATGATGAATAGAAACCTAGATGGTTCCCATGGGATGCATCATGGATGATTTTACAAATTTATAGCCATCCATGGGGTGTGCCAACCATCCCGAACCCAGGAATTGGTAATGTACGTGCTTGGCCAACATGTGATAATGTAGATCCCTTGATGAACATGTTGATATGTTTTTTTGTGTTGAAAATAGAATTTTGGTAGTGTACTAAGATTTTATAATGGATTAAGGGATTGTTTGGAATGACATGTAAATGGGTTAATTAGGTTAGTTAATATCGTGTAAAGTGGTTTATCAATTATGTTATAAATGACCTCGAGTGTCAGTGAATATGAAGTAACAAATGTGTTAAATTGGTAATGGAATGTGAAATGAGAAATATGTATATCGGATTTCATAAGGTATTTATTAAATATGGTTAGTTATCTAGACATGATAATGGGAATTTGGATAAATGGGTTATGTAATGTAAATGAAAAATGGGTTAATGGGTTGTAGAATAATATTAATTCCCATGTTGATTGTCATGGATTATGATTGTTATATATTTTGGTTGTGTTTGGTTATGATATGGATTTTTTGTTGTTAATGGATGAATAATCATGTGCCCATGGCATGGGGTGTGTTATAAATAATGAAGGATCCTCTAAGGGTTGAGTTGGATCAATGCTCTAACTCCACCCACAATGCATAGGTTAGGGAAGGGGATATAGCTCAATTCCAATGATGGTTTCATTCCAGCTACACTGAGGCTTCGAGGTGAGAACATTGTGAGGTTGTGGGGTATTATCCCTAGTGATATAGGGAGTTGAATTATTCTTTTATGTAGAATGATAAATTCCTTTAACCTTTGTTTGAATTATGTAAATGAAAATCCTATGGATTTATTGTTGATGATGAACTATGTAATGAAGAAGATGCAAATAATTAATTGTTCTATGGGTATTAATATTTAATGTAAAGGTTGTTAGATAATGTCACTAAAGATTTATTTTATTTACTATTCACATATTTAATACTTTCATGCACTATCTTTTTAGACTAGATTTTTTTAAGACACCATTGTTAGTAGCCTGCTATGTTTTACTCACACCATGTTCGGGTCTTTAATGGGTACTTGAGAATATTTCAATCCTGTATGTCTAGATAAGGGTAGAGGCCGTGATATTAGGAGTTAAGTCATGCTTTAGAGGTACATGATGATTTTTTATACATAGAGTCCGGACCATTTTGGGGATTCCGCTATTGTCTTTATTTTGGGTTTACTTCACATGGCACTATAGCATGACATGATATATTTACTCTTATTTGTGGTTTGTATGCAATTTTGGGAGATGGTTATTTATGTGTGTTCATTTTGTATTATATGTTTTTTCCTCTATTATATTGATTTTTTTTGTTGTGGATTACTCTAATAAAGAGGGTATAGTCTACCCAAATAAATTTTTGGCTTTTGCTACTAGTTAGTAACCTCTATTAGTTGGGGAGGCATGATTAAGGTGATTTCGTGACCCTATTTGGGGAAGCAATTTTGTGGCTCTTAGGTTAGGGACATTGCAAAGTAGTATTAGATGTGGTATTTTCTATAGATTAAAATTTGGGGATTGTTTGAGGAGGCTAAGAAGGTGTTGGACCATGGTGATGATCCTATTCATGGGAGTAGCTAACCCATGTATGGGGGAAACCCCAAGTCACACATAGTGGGAATTATTTTTCATGTTTTGTGCAATTACATTTGATGATATTTTACCATTATGTAATACACATGTTGTGAGATATGATAGTTTTATGATATTTTTTTCTTGGACATAATATCATGAGGTTGTGCATTCATGCATCATTCTAGAAACCTAAGTATATTAGTGACATGAATCATGGTAGGCATACACACATTATGGGTGTGTGGGACATAAAGAGTTGGATGCATTTGATTTTCTTGATATTGATGTAAATAGTTTCTAATGAAATGGGTAAAAAGGGAAGTAAAATTTTAAATGATGATTAAATAAATGATTTTAATAAATTTTTATTTGTGAGTTAAAATGTTCTTGAAGTTATTTTTGATAAGGAAATATATTTGAAATGATGACCAATGTAAGACTATAACCGATTAAGTTGGATTACCGATGGTAGTCATGGATCTTGGTAGGGATGGTAGAGGGTAGTGTTTTGGGTTTGAGAAGGCCTGTTTGGATAGTTTATGTGATGTAAATTTTTTAGGGATAGTGGTGATATTTATTTAATATTTTGTGGAGGCTTTATAGTATATGTTTTAAAGATCTTGTTTGTAATTTTAGATAAATACCAACATGAAGATGTGTTCTTGTTGAGAGATATGTGGATTTTGGCAAGAATGATCACCCAATAGTGGAGAAATATGATTATGTAGTTCAAGATAATAGAGAATAGAAGTTTTGTGAGAAATGTTCTCATTTTATCCAGACGGTGGAACATGACACATGGTGGGTTGGAACTTGTATGTAAGAGCTAACCAGGGAGTTTCAGTTGCAGCACCCTCCAACCTTTACCAGATAGGGTGGGCAAGAGGTAGTCATGTTTTGGATATCATATATCTGGAAGATTATTATTATTATTTTGAAGGTAGTTCCTCGGTCCAATACTGAGGAAAAATTTAATAAAAAGAAAAAAATAAGCTACATTTCTCTGGAATATGGTATCTTATTACAATTATTATCATAAAGAGGGAGAATATCAACCGATAGGTCATCATGATAAGTTATGCCTTGGTTGACTCCCTTGCAAGCAGGACCATCTGAAACCATGTTCACTTCATTCAAGGCATGAGTGAAAATGTAGCTAGTCTCCATAAATTAAGCATGGAAGCTCATCTAGCAGGTTTTATGTGTCCAGGCAAGATGTGACACACCATCCCAAATAGCATGGACAACAGTGGTCAAATCACTTTCAATCCAAAATTTTTTCCAGCCCTCTTTCTTGGAAAATTAAATGTCATGGATCACACCCATCATTTCTTCTTCCAAATATGAGACAATTCCATAGCTACCATAGAAGAATCTATGACACTGACCAAGACAGTCTCTGAAAATAGCACCATAACCCGTAGGTCCTAAGTTTCCTTTAGAAGCACCATCGACATTATCTTTGATCCATCATGGGAGTGAGGCTTGCCAGAACACCTCAAATGTGTGCCTTGGTTTTCTATAGAGAACATCAATCCGAAGTTCACAAAGGAACTCAAAGTCTCCAATAGTGTTGCAACAACAACCTTTCTGAATCGAGGATGCATCCCTACTAGAAATGAGAATCAGCAATTGGCCTTCATTAAGACTTAATGAGAAATTTTTGTGGAGAATAGAATTTATATGATACCATATCACATGAAGGATCATAGAAACAATAGTTAAAAATATATTCTTGATTTGTTGAGAGGATTGAAGATCCAAAAAATGTGTTAATTGGGAGCTGATAGAGTCAAGTAGAAACCATCGAGAATCAAATATATTAGTAATATAGTTCCAAATGGTAGAAACTATAGCACAAGATAGAAACAGATGTTTAGTATCTCCTCTATGTTGGTGACAAAAAAGAGGCTTAGAGAAAAGTTAAATCCCAAAATAATGAAGAAAAAACTCGGTGGGAACTCTATTGTGAGAAATAAACCAAACAAGAATGAGTCTCTAGGGTTTAATCCATAGTTTGTTAAAGAATTTCAACCAGCAAATGAAGAATCAGAATTAGAAAAATTTTGATTGTAAAAACTATTGGAATCAAGGACACCTTTGGGAGTAGGATCCGAAATAATGAAATAATTACCATTTAAGAAGGAATAATTATCTATAACATGAATGATGTTATTAGGAAGGCTGAAGTTATGAGATTGAATAACATCCTTTATGGTGAAGTTGGTGTTTTCTGGAAGAGAATTAGAGGGCAACAAAAGATTAGGGGGCTCTAGACCCATTTTTCAGCCAACAATTCATGGATGAATTAGTGATAACCATCCATCTAGAATTATTCATGATATTGGAAAAAGAATTTATAATCTATAGCCTGATGGAAGAGTTAAAACATTTCAAGTTTCACTTCTTTAACTTTGTAAGGATTATTTTTTAAGAAAACCTATAGAATCGGGGTGGTTGTGAATCAACATCCAAGTAAATCTATCTTGAATGGAATCATTAAAGAGTTTGAGATTTTGGATTCCAATACCACCTTTATCTAAATGTTTACACCAAGTATCTCGGGGAATGATCACAAGCTTCCATTCAAGAATGCTTCTAGTCCAAACAAAAGATTTTATGTAAACATTATTTTACTTAAGAAAATTAGTTGTCCATTTGTAGACCATCATTGAGTAGACCATTTTGAGACAATTTTTGATTTCACCAAACATATCCTGCCAGCCATACAGAGGTATTTACCCTTCTGGGAGGACAACTGATTGATGACCCGGTAAACAATGGTGTAAATGTTAATGGATTTAGGCATTCCCCAAAAAATGGGAACACCACGATAAGAGATAATGAATGATCCTTACTTGATACCTTAATTGTTGATGATAATATTTTTTCTATTATAAAAAAAATTGTATGAAAGAAAACAATGGATTTTTTCGTGCTTATAGATTGACCATAGATTTCTTCATAATTAGGAAAAAAAAATTAAGGTTTTGAATATTCCTTTTATCGCCTTGTAAGAATAAGATGATGTCATATGCATATAAAATATGTGGAAAACATTTAGATTTCTAGTATCCTAAATGGGTTTATGCTTATTTTGATCCACAAGGCGAGTGATCAATATGCTCAAGTAATCTTCTGCAATAGAAAAAATAATGACAGATAAAGGATCACCTTATCTAACTCCCTTGGTTCTTTTAAAATAACCCTTATCGGATCTATTGATAAGGATGGAGATGGAAGACTATTTGAATAAGGAGTTTATCATTATTATTAAAGTATCATTAAAACCAAAACAATAAAGAACTTTAAAAATGAATATCCAATCAATGGTATCAAAGGATTTCCTAATAATAAGTTTAATGGAAATATTGCCTCATTTTGTGGTTTGTTTAAGCTTTTGGTAAATTCAGAGGCAAGGGAAATGCAATCTTGTATAGACCTTCCTTTAATAAAACCAAATTTATTCCAAAAAACAATTTTATTTCATATAGAATAAAGTCTATTTGCAAGAATTTTCATAATATTTCTATAAAGAGAGTTAATAAGAGCAATAGGCTGGAAGAGACACTAGTAGAATACTAACCTATACCAACGGTTTGGAACCGTTGGTATAGGCCTCCAAACCGTTGGTATAGCCAATACCAACGGTTTCGAGAACCGTTGCGAAGTAAGCCGTTGGGATAGGTCTATACCAACGGTTTTCCCAAAACCGTTGGTATAGACCTATCCCAACGGTTTTTAAAACCGTTGGTATAAGTAATATGAAAATCTATTCCAACGGTTATAAAACTGTTGGTAAATGTATTTAAAAAAAAACATCCGCTGGGATTTGATCCCAGGACCCCACGTTTATAATCGAACGACTTAACCACTAAGCTAACATAACTTTTGTAAACATAATTTCATAAATATATATATGTATTATCATAATTATTTAAAATTTATATTTATATAATGTTCTCAGGTAGAGACCTGTAAGAAATGAAAGAATCTATCCCAACGGTTCTCAAAACCATTGGGATAGGTGGAAATTTCCAGGAGGTGAATGTTGGATTTGGGGTGAGTTTTCCCAATGGTTCTCTCAAACCGTTGGGATAGGGGGGGTCTTTCCCAAAGGTTTGGGAGAACCGTTGGGAAAGGGGCCTCAAAACACCCCTTTCCCAATGGTTCTCACAAACCGTTGGGAAAGGGGGGGTCTTTCCCAACGGTTTGGGAGAACCGTTGGGAAAGGGGCCTCAAAACACCCCTTTCCCAACGGTTCTCTCAAACCGTTGGGAAGGGGGGGGGGTCTTTCCCAACGGTTTTTCCAAACCGTTGGGAAAGGGGGGGTCTTTCCCAACGGTTTGGGAGAACCGTTGGGAAAGGGGCCTCAAAACACCCCATTCCCAACGGTTCTCCCAAACCGTTGGGAAAGACCCCCCCTTTCCCAATGGTTTGGAAGAACCGTTAGGAAAGGGTGTATATAAGTGTTGGGAAAGATCCGATTTCCAGTAGTGAGATGAATCTCAAAGGCATTATCAACTTTAGAAATTAATTTAAGAAACTAAGAATTTAGGGTATGGGGGATAAAACCATTAGAAAAAAAGATTTGACAAGTTTTGAAAACATAAGTGCGAATAACCTCCTAGTAATTTCGGAAAACCCATTGTTAAATCCATCAATAACTAGGTTACTATCAAGATTAAGGCTAAAAATAGTGTCTTTGATTTCATTATCAAGTGGGGTGCTTTAAATATAAGCATTGTCTTCCTTATTCACCATAGTTGGAATGACATCAGGAAGGAGGTCCTTGGTGAAATTTGGACCATATAAAATATTATAAAAATAAGAGACAACATGATTATCAATGGCCTCTTTAGAGTTAATGAGGGTGTCTTCGTCTCTATGTAAGGAAAGAGGTCTACAATCTTTTCTGATTCTTTAAAGAGAGTTGTAAAATTTAGTGTTTCTAACACCATTTGAAATCCATTTTGTTTTAAATATTTTTTTACAAATTTTTTATTTAAGGACAAGAATAGAGTTCTGTTTCATAGAGGTGTTGATTTCATGTTGGCGATCCAAAGAGAAATCAGAGCTAGTAGTGGTGTTCTGAATTTGGATAAGTTCATTCTCAAGTAATGATATTTCCATGACAATTTGTATAGATTTAGAACTACACCAAACCTTAAGACATTTTTGAGGTCTTTTAACTTGGTGATACAGGAAAAAGCATCATTGTGATGGTTCATAGCCTCCCACCATTTTTTAATGATGTTTGAACATTATGGTTCAGCACACTAAGAATTATTAAATATGAATGGCAGAATGGGTTTAATTCTTTTGGTGAAAATACAAACAAGAATGGGGTGATGGTCTGAGTTAAGCTTATGCATGGTAATTCTAGAGATGTTTTCCCAATTATCCAAAGTGGGGATATTCATTAAATCTATATCCATTTTTCTTGCAAGTACCCCGTTGCAGTGACTTCTATACCATGTGAAAATTACACCAGTGAGATTAATTTTGATAAGGATACAATATTCAATTGATGTTCTAAATTCTATTTAGGAGATATAATAATGGGGCAGGACAATATTCTCCCTAGAGGTAAGAATCACATTAAAATCCTTGATCACAAACCAGGGGCCATGAATGTTTCTAGGTAAAACATAAAGATCATGCCAAAGATCTTTTCGATCTTAGTATCTATTCTTAAAATAAATAATGGTACAAAAGATATGAATTCAATAAAGGTAAAAATCACAAGAAAACATCAGTTCAGAAATTTTGAAGGGATTTACATTCTATAAAGATGAATGATAAAGAAACCCAAAGAGACTCAACAACAAGAACATTGTTGCAAGAACCTAAAAAATTATACCCATAAAAACAAAGATTCATAAATTTCAATTAAAATTTGATTTTAGGTTCGTCAATAGCTAAACTTTTAGGTATATGAGTTATAATAAATATTTTAAGAACAATAAAAGTGTCATGGTTAGTATTAACCTAACAATCCAAAATAAAATATTCATTTGAACCTGGTTTTGGGGTTAGAACCCCCTTTTTTGAACCACCAGATCCCTTATTCATCTTTGATCTTCTGTCTTTTTTTGAAGAGGTCAGACTGGGTTTCTTTCCCTGTTTACTCATAGGAGAAACAAAAAAATTTGTTAGCAGTACCTGTATTAGCAAGATTATGATTTATTTCTGGTGTTTTGGCATTTAAAGGGGTGGTGATTGGACTGTCCTTTGAATCCATTGAAGGGTTCACAACATGAGTGAAAGTTTTCAAAGCATGGGAAATATGTGTTCCCATTGACACTAAGGTATCATTAAAGAAAATAATATTATATTGTGAAGTCATACCTAAGTCTGCATATGGGGGAACTAATCCTTTAGAGTCTTTAAAGGGCTGGGAAACCTTATCCTTGTTTAATATAACCTCGGGTCTTCCTTCTTCATGGGACGATGTAAAACCAAATAAAACAGATCCCTTAGTTTTATGACCAGTACCCTTACGGGTTTCAGGAAGCACATGCTCCTACATCTCAGTGGATGGACCATCTTTATTTTATAAGGCTCTACCGATATCACACCCACTGGATGGGTTTGCAGGCACTAAAATGAGATGTACAATTTCTATAGAGTTTAGTCTACATAAATCTTATAAACTAAGTTCATCTTGGAGATGTTTACAAGAATCCATAACTAGTTTTTAAATTTCCTCTAGAATTCTTTGATAAATAGTGGCATTCTCCTCTGCATCTACATGTTCATCCCATGTAGTACCCTTACTCTATCCCAAGAGAGTTGCTTTCTTCACCCGTACTTCATATTTCTTCTTGGAAGGTTTGGTCTTCCCAAAGGCTGTGTTTTCTCCTTATTATTCATTCTAACTTCAGTCCAACCATCATCCCTAGTTTGGGTAACCTACCTTTTTACAACTCTATAGTTCAACAGGGAGTGTCCTACGATTTTATGTAGTTCGCAGTATGGCATCATACACTCAAATTCAACCCAGAATTTTGTTTTGGAGTATTTTGTGTTAAAATTAATTACCTCAGGGTGTTTAGAGTACAGATCAACCTCCACCATTACTCAAGCATATAATCTAATCTCATGATTTAAGGTTTTTTGGTCAATTTTCAAGGGATTACCTATGCAGGAGACTACGTTGTTCAAGATCTTTGGATGCCAAAAGATCCATTTAAGATCTTGAAATATTACCTTTATTTGGCCATGGAATTCCTATATGTATGTGGATTAAAGTATTAATCCCATTCATAGATTCTATGGACTCTGAGATTGAGCTGTAAATTATCTAATTTCCAAACATGATCAAGTTTCTACTAGGATCTTAACATCATATAAAAATAATCCCTACTTATTGGAACAACATTCCAGTCAGAGAAACCCCAAATGTGTTCAATATTAATATTAAGATCTGAAGGATACCTTGGTTTTTATCGTTTAATATATGAAATTTGGCCCATGATTGAGAACTTACACATTTGAGTACACTGTTGGAGGGCCTTCGGATCAGCCTCAACTACAAATCATCCATCTTCTAGTTACTTTCATAGAGAAGATTTTGTTGAGGTATATTTGAATACATATGTACCTTTAAGTACTTCAAGGAAAGAGATCCCTTTAGGTATTTCAACCGGAAGGGACAAGGTGGCAGATCAATTTCAAGATGCCATCAAGGAAGATCTGATTACACGGGTATCATCTCTTTCATGGAAATTATATAGGGCGGACACATATACTTGTTTTAAGTTGGCCTTTAACAACTTTGTCACCTGTTATGAAGTTTTATGCTCTTGGTTGTACTTGCAGGTTTCACACTTTTCCATAAAAGTGTTTTATAATAAAAAATTAACTTTTAGGTCAGGTCAACCGGAAGGGCTTCGTAATTTTTTCACTTTAACTTCACAATTTTTGAAATCTCTTTCCTATTCAGGATCAAAAGCTACCATGATTAACCAGATATATAACATTCTGAAGCAAGCATCATGGGCATTGAAGGCAAACCCTAGGAGTCATGAGGGGATTAGTGATGAGAGATTCCAAGCTGTCACTTTATTCACTCTAGAAAATTATTGTTCGTATAGAGACTCCAACCAAGAATCAATCCATGTTAGTGGTCTATATGTTGTAGGGCCAGGTAGAGAATGGTGGGATATTATTATACATATGGTGCATGCTAAAGGAATGGAATGAAGGATTTTTAGGAAACATTTCTAGAAACCTACTACCCAAAAAACTTGAGGTAGAAGAAGGATATGGAGTTTTTGAGTTTGAATCAGGGTGTTGTGTTAATGATGGATTCTTCCAGTCAATTCCCTAATCTGAACAGTTTCATTCAAACATTAGTAGGAGATGAGGCGACTATGGAAAAATCCATCCAGGATGGGATTAGGCATGACATCTAGTATTAAGAGAATAAAATTCATCTGAATAGGTTTTTAGATTTAGTGTACCAAGACTATATCTCAGAATAGAACCTAAAAGGAGTGTTAGGTGGTGGACTTGTAGTGCCAGCAAGGCAGGTATGTGGTGTATCTTCTAAGGGTAGGAATTTTCATTTTTGGAATTTTCAACATAGATAATGTACACAGAGAATTCATAAGAGAGGGTCAGTCCCTCATGGTGGTGATAAGGTGTTCTATTACCATTATGGATGGTTAGGGAAAATATGGGATCAGTGTCCCCAACCAATAGTATAGTTCCAATCATGTGAAAGGTTGGGAAATATATCGAGGTTCTATAAGAACCCTTGGTAACGAGGCACAAATAGAGGTCATATGTGGATTCTTAGTGTGGGAAGGGGGTCAGTCACCTTATATCAGGCAGGTAGTTGGAACTTGACAGTCCATACCAGTAGGGGTGGCAGATGTAGAACTCTGAGGCGATATCGTCTATACCATTAGGGTAGTGCAGTGTAGGTTACTTAGGCTAGAACCCAGGGTAGTGGGTCATTTCATCTTCACATAGTTTAGTCTACACTGATAGGTGGAAACTCTGAACCATATACTATTCAAGGTATGATTCATGTTTCATCCATGCTCGATAGTGCTTTATTTTACACGAGTTCTATTCATTCTTATATTTCTATAGAATTTATAGTTTTATAGGGCCAAACTATGGAAAGTGCATGTGTAGTTAGGTAAATTGATACTATATTGGGTGTGAGAGATGAGGATATATGATAATGTAAGGGTTGTTCTATTGAATTTGGTGGATATTTTTTTCTATGGAAGAAATTTTTCCTTGAGATGTTAAGCTCTGACCTGATTTTGGGTATAGACTCTATCAATTAGTTTTAAGACTATATCGATTGTTACTGACATTGAGTAATGTTTATGTCTCTCAATAAAGACACTTATGTCCTTCTTGGTAAGTGGGATGTTTAAGGAAGTTGTGATGTGCCAGTTTTTTCACAATTGGGAGAACTCATGGCCCAAGTGGCATTTCTTGTGCATAATGAATACATAATGGAGAAAACAACCTTCCCTCCCATTATAGATTAATTTCCTGATGTGTTTCTTGAGTAATTCTTGGGGACAAAACCCTAGAGAGATGTTGAGTTTACAATTAAATTCCTATTCGGGGAAGAAATAGTTTCAATTATTCATATCAAATGGTGTCGCTAGAACTCCAGGAACTTAAGGTTCATCCAGAAGAGTTGGAGAGAAAGGGGTTAAACCCTCCAAGTACATCACCATGGGAATATTCTGTTCTTTTAATCAACAAGGTATATGGATAATTGATGTTATGTGATAACTATAAAAATTTGAATGAGATGGAAGTTATGAATAGGCTCCCACTTCCTAGATCCGATGATCTAATAGACCGACTGAAGGGTGCTTCAGTGTTCTCCATGATTGATTTGATATTGGGATACCATCAGTTGTGGGTGAGATCTTATAACCTACTATAGACTGCTTTCCAAAGAAGTTACACATTGTATGAGTTTATAGTGATGTCATCTGAATTGACCAATGCCCCAGTTGTGTTCATGGATTCAATAAACTGAATATTTCACCCATACCTGGATTAGTTTTTTGTTTTGTTTGTTTATTAGATCTTGGTGTACAGAAGAACTCTTTATCACCATTTCAAACATCTTGACATCATCCTAAGTACACAAAGAGAACATATGGTTTATTCTATGCTATGAAAATGTTAGTTTTGGATTTATAAAGTTCACTTCTTTGGTCACATAATATTTGAGTCGGGTATGTCGATGTATCAATAAAAAAGTGAAGGTTGTGGTGTCTTGGGAGTAGCCCAATAATTTATACAATGTTCAGAGTTTTTTGGGATAGGAAGGTTATTATAAAAGGTTCATTAAGAATTTATACCATTTGGCAGAGCGACTCTCGGACATAAAAAAATGGATCTAATTTTTGGTGGTCAGAGGCGTGCGAGAATTCATTTAAAGAGTTAAAGAAGTGGTTGACTACCACATTGATTGTGATCTTATCTTAACCAGGTAGGAGGTATATCTTGTTTTGTGATGATTTAGGCATTGGACATGGGAAAGTGTTGATGTCAGATGATCGGGATGTAGAATATGCATCTAGATAGTTGATGCCTCATAAAAAACATTACGCTACTCATGATCTTTAGTTGACTGATGTGGGTTATGACTTAATGTGTTGGAGGCATTACTTTTGGAGAGAGTGGTTTAGAGTGTTTAATGACCATAACAGTCTTAAGTACATCTTCTCTTAGTGATATTTGAATCTTCGACAGCAAAGTGGGTCGAGTACATTCAATCTTTTACATCAACTTCTTTTACACACCAAGAATAGATAATAATGTTTTGGATGCTATGATTTGAAAGACTTAGAATTAGGTAGTTCAATAGTCCAACTGTATGTGGAGAATGATGGTCTTGTTTGATAATATTAACTTGGAGGTGTATGATGGACACATGAAAATAACGCTTATGTCTATAGCAGTTGAATCCACACATTTGAGTTGGGTCAAGGAGAGTTAGATGGAGGATCCATAGTGTTTGGCGAAGAAGTAATGTCTTAAAGTTGGGGTGTCACCTTCTAATTGGGATGTTGGTGATGATGTAAATGTTATTGTTTGCGGTCTTGTGGTTGTGAAATAGTGTATACAAAAAAAAATTGATTCATGAGTTCAATGAATCAAAGTGGGAAGTGCATTCCAGTTTGAATAAGATATATCGTGATCTTCATAAGAAGAACTGGTGGGAAAAAATTAATAATGAGTTTGGGGGTTGAGTGGCATGATGCATTACATGTTAGCAGGTGAAGGCCAAGAATCAGTGTCTGGGTGGTTTGTTACAGTCATTTTCTATTCGAGAGTGGAAGTGGGATGATGTAATTATGGAATTCATAGTGGGTCTTATGAAGAAACTTCATAATAATGATGTTGTTTGGGTAATTGTTGATCGGTAGACTAAGGTGGACCATTTCTTTCCAGTCAATGACACTTGCATAGTAGGTTAGTGGGGTGAATTATATGCTTTATAGATAGTATGGTTTCATGGTGTGATTAGAACTATAGTTTCAGATTATGATCCATTTTTTAAATCACTATTCTATAAGGGTTTACAGAAGGTTCTTGGTACCCAGGTGTTTTTAGTATGATTTATAACCCATAGTCGGAATTCCAGTAAGAGCGTAAAATTTATGTGTTAGAGGACATGTTGAGAGTTTGTGTCCTGGATTTTCGTTTTTCATGCGAATAATATTTATCACTTGTTAAGTTATGCTACAAAAATATTTTCAAGGACACTATTCATATGGATCCTTTTGACACACTCTATGGGAGATTATATAGATCTCTGTTGTGCGAGTAAGAAGTTAGGAAATATGAACTGTTTGGGACCGAGTCTCATGAAGGATATGTAAGAAAGGGTTTTACTATTTCAAATGTGCATGAAAATTTATTAGATTAGATATAATTCAAATTAATATTGGTGTTTTAGACCTCTTACATTTAGGGTGTGTGATCATGTGTTTATTTTGGTGTCTCCATGGTTGGGAAATTGTCGGATTTGGAAATAAGGAACCATGGAGCCCATGTATGTGGGACCATAAGAGATTGTCGATAGGATCAGACTCGAGGTTTACTAATTAGATATTCAATTATGGTATAGTGGAATGCATGCTTTTTTTTAATATTTCACAACTCTTTTAGTATCCCCCAAACCTATATCATGTGATAAATGTTGAAGATGTAGATCTTGAGGATGATACGACCTTTCAAGAGCATCCAGTTTTTATTATGGATCACAGCGAGAAGGTCTTACGAGGAAATAATTTTCCCTTAGTTTTAGTTTTATGTAAACTTGGATACATTCTTGAAGAAACTAGGGAGAGGTAATTAGATATTCAATCCCAGTGTCTCGATATCACTTCTTTAGAAACTTAGTAATTTTTGGGAAGAGCGGGTCGAGGACAGGCCATTACAAGGTGGGGAGGTTGTATGATATCGTACATTAGGGACGTATGAAATTATTAATATTTTGGTTTAAATCTATTTTTTAGGCTAATTAAATGTTTCCCTGGTGTATGAGAGGCCTCAAGGGTGTTTTTTGGGGGTTCATGACATTAAAATATGGAAAATCGGGCCAATATATGCAAGGCAGACATTTTTTGCGTGGTTAAGTAAACTATGTGACCTACCTAGAAAAACCTTGAAATCTTAAATAGTGGTATATCACAAACTGGTGCATGAGTTGTCCAACTATGTTTCATTCCAATGTAACCCAACAACATATCTCTCCTCCAATAGTGTCTTGCATATTGTTTGTGCATGGTTTAGTAAATCAAGTGGGTAAACAGTGCACCCCAGTAAAAGTTTGAAAATTTACCATATTTTCATTATGATATTTTATGCCTTCATCCATTTTTCTCCCATAATTTCTTCATTTGAACCCTAGTGATGAACAAGAACCCTCAAGGGCTTCCAAGGGTCTATCTACTTCATTTCTTTGTCATTTGGAGCATTTTTGGATGCAGATCGAAGCTCGGGGTAAGTCTACTCCCCTAATCTCTTCCCATTTCTGGATTAGGGTTTGTATCATGGGTGATCTTATCCCGAATATCTAAAACCAATATTTTCCAGTGGAATCTTGGTTGAATCAGGGATATGTCTTTGGATCAAGATCTAAGACCACTTTTACGAGTGAGTTCGTCAATGGATTCGAGGTATGTGGTCTACAAGTTATATTTCATAGTTTCTTTTTTGTAGATTTATGAATTTTCATTTTTTTTCTAGGTTATATATTGTTGTACCTTTGATTCCTTTGGTGATTGGAAAAATTGGTGTGTAAATTATGAATATAAATCCTCATGGTCCCCATGGGATGCATCGATGATGATTTGACCATTTTAGGGCCATCTATGGGGTGCGCTGACCTTCCTATGCATAGGAATTGCAAAAGTACGTGCTCAGTCGGTGTGTGGTAATGGTATATCCCTTGATGAACATGTTGAAATGATTAGTTGAGTTGAAAATGTAATGTTGGTAATGTAATTAAATTTGATTATGGATTATGGGGTTGTTTGGCATGACATATGGAAATGGGTTAATTCGGTTAATTGAGATCGTGTCAAGTGGCCTATGAATTGTGTTTAAAATTATTAAGATAGTTAGTTCATATGAAATGGTTAATGTTTAAAATTTATAATGGAATGTGAAATGAGAAATATGCAAAATTGGATTTCATAAGGGAATTATTGAATATGATTAGTTGTATAAGATTTAGAACATTAATTGGGATAAAGGGGTTGTGTAATGTAAATGAAAAATGGGTTAACAGGTTGTAACATAATATTAATTCCCATGTTGATTGTTATGGATTATGATTGTCATTTTTTTATTGTGTTTGGATATGATATGACTTATGTGTAGTTAATGGATGAATAAGCATGTTCACATGGCTTTGGGTGTTTGATAAAGGACTGGGTCTCCTCACATGGGTCGAGTTGGACTGATGATCTAACTCCACCCACAATGTATGAGTTAAGGAGGGGGACATAGATCTATTCCCATAATGGTTTCAATCCACTCGGACTGAGGAATAAAGGTGATAAAATTGTGAGGTTGTTATGTATTATCCCTAGTGAGATATGGACTTGACTTATTCCCTTATACAGAATGATAAATTCCATGAACCATTATATGAATGATGTAAATGCCAAACCCATGGATTGAATTTTGATGACGAACAATGTTATGAAGAAGGTGAAAATAATTAATTTGTTTAATGGTAGTAATAGTTAAAGTAAATGTTTTTAGCTAATGGAAATTGAAATATCTTTTATTTAATTTTTATTTATTTAATACTTTCATGCACTATCTGTGATGACTGGATATTTTGTAGACACCATTGGTGGTGGCCCACTGAGTTGTACTCACAACCTTCTAAGGCTTCCATTGGGTACCCAATCAGATTTTAAGCCATGCTGGATAGGTTCATGGATGAGGTTCTGGACCTAGACTCAGAACTATTTTCGGGATTCCACTATTACCTTTATTTTCGGTTTTGTTCACTTGGCACAGTAACATGACATGACATATTTACTGTTGTTTGGGGTTTGTACCTAGTTATGGGGATGGATTTATATTCATGTTCCTTGGTTATTCAACATTGTTTCTACTATTATATTTATTTTATTCTATGTATTACTATATAAATGTATCATATTTAATGGTGACATTGGCCTCTTTGTGGGAGTACTAATTTAGCACAATATTGAAGTGTATCCCCCTAAAAATATATTCATGGATATAGAGGACCACTAAATTGATATTAACTATGAATTCCACAATTCTCCCAAATTTTGAAATCATTGTAAGATGATAGGCCATGAATTTCAGTCATGCCGAGTAGTCAAAATATTGGTTAATCCAATTATGGCTGCTCTAGTTTGGAAGTAAGTGTCATGTGGAGGGAAGGGTGATATGGTGGCCATTGAGAAATGAATGGTCCCTAACATGTAGGCAAGGGAATTCAGAAAATCTATTAAGGTAGGTAATTCATGGGAATCACTAGTAGAAGAAGAGAAAAATAGCCTACAACTCTTGGGAAACCTATAAATCATTCTGCATGTGATACAAATGGAAGTCCTTCATATGATTTTAATGATCAGAGTCTGGTTTTTTCATCATAAATGTTCAATACTACTTTTTAAATACAAACTAATGATTTCCTCATTAACTCCATTGTTTATGAAATAAATGCATAGTTGGAACTGTCCTAGCCTGTTTTAGAGGAGTCCATGGGAATTATAGGAACTGAGAAAGATCATGGGAAAATAATGTTCAGTTTAATGAGGATTGTCAAATTAGGGACCCTAAGGATCTCAGGAAGGAGGATTCACTAGAATGTAACTAGATAAATCTGTTATGGATAAAAAGTAACCAAATTATACTACTACGGCTTTTCAAGTAGGGACACACAAAACATCATAGAGAAATTTTGGGATTAAAGGTGGTCAGACCTCCAAATCCAATCATTAATAACAGTTCTTTTCTGGAACTATCAGGGTATATCCAACCTTGACACTGAAGGTTCCTTCAAGATCCTTACAGTAAGGTATAAACTTGAGATTCTTGGAATTTCTAATCCCAATATTAACTCTAAAAAAATGGGAAATTTGTTTATATCTAGAGGATACTCTTGGTTGGCCCCTACTTGAGATGTTGATAGTATTAATAGGATTTGGCTCCCGACCCATTGCAATATTGAATATCCAATGATTATTGATGAGTATAACCATATCACCACTTTCATCTTTATACAGGATGGTATTTAATTTTCATTCTTCATTGTGTATGAACACATTAATTATGTCAATAATAGATCATTATGGGAATAGATTCTATAACTGGAGAGCACTATCACTGGCTCATGGATTATAGAAGGTGACTTTAATTCCATCCTGCAAGCGGATTAAAAAATTGGCCCATTGAAAAATTCCAATTTTACAAAATATTTTATGGGATTTATTGAGAAAATATGATTGCTGGAAATAAATCAAATTGGTGCCAAATCCACATGGTACAAGTGGAATCTAAATAGAATGAGAGTTAGTAAAAATGATAGGGCCTTTTCAATCCCCCAATGCTTGGTCATTAGAAATCAATTTCTTATGTAAATCTTTCTGAACATAACTTTGATCACCATACCCTTTGGATATGATTTCTATCGAGTTAAAAGAAACTACCAATTACTTTCTAATTCAACAATGCTTGGGCCCCTCATCTAGATTATTCAAATATTGTACAAGACACATGGACATTAACAACTGGAAAAGGAAATCCTCTTTTATGTATCTCTATTCTCAAAATGGTCATGATAAAACATAGAGAATGTAATAAGTAATGGTTCATCTAATAGGATGATGTGATCAAGGGACTTGAATTACATCTTCATGATATTTAAGAAGCTGCTACTATATCCCATTTCTCTAGTGATATGATTCAGGAGGCTGATATGCCCTTAAAATTGAATAATTTGGTAATTCTCAGGGACAATATCAAGAGGGACATATTCTAAATTAGGTGGATCACTGAAGGGGTAAAAACACCATGTTTTTCAATTCCCTTTAAAGGGTTAGAAGAGTTAATAGACCCCTTTCAATTCTAAATGATAGTGATAAAATTTTGGAAGAAATATTGGAGTTTTAAAATCATATTTATTGTTTATATATAAATATTTTCAATGGGCTAGCAAGAACTAAACCAGTTAGAGACAACAGTATTCCCAATTTGATTACTGATGAGGACAATCAGTTTCTCAAATTGGTTCTGATGGACTTGGAAATTAAGGAAATAATGTTTGGTCTCAAAAATGATAGATCTATAGGACTTGATGTGTTCAAAATCTATTTCTTTCAAATATATTGGGTTTTTATTCAAAATGAGGTATGCATAGAGGTTAAACATTTTTTTAGAGGTGGAAAGTTCAGTCCTGGGTTTAATGCTCAGTTTATTTCCCTCATTCCAAAGGTAGATAATACACGTGTAATAAATAAATTCAAGCCAATGTACCTTGTTAATACAATTCATAAAGTCATTACTAAAATCATGGATAATATGATTTCTTGTCTTTCAATGAAAATTATATCTGGGAACCAGTATGCCTTTTTTAAAGGCAATAATATTCAAGATTGTCATCTCATAACCTCATAATGAATTAATATTTTTAAGAAGACAACCTGAGGAGGAAATCTTTCAATTAATCTTGATGTTAAAAAATCCTTTGTCATGATATATTGGGGTTTCATAGGTCAAATTTTTCATAGATTCAGATTCAGTGTGAGGTTCACCAAATGGATCAAATCTCTACTTGAATTAGCCCATATCTCATTTCTAGTTAATGCATCACCGGAGGGTTATTTTATATGATAAATGGGAGTGAGATATGGGATACCCTCTTAGCTATTGTGTTTTCCATCTCTCAAGATTTTTTGAGCATAATATTTCTTAGTATGGTGGATGAAGGGGAACATTGCACTATCAAAGTGAAAAGAGGAATCTCAACTCCATCTCATTTTTGTTATTTGATGACATTTCCATTTTCATACAGGGGTATAGTAGGAACATAACTCGCCTCAAAATGGCCCTCCTTCATTATGAGAATATCTCAGGACATGATATTAACTTGATAAAATCCTTTATTTATTTTTCCAAGAACATTATTACTTCAGGGAAGAATGATCTTCTCAACCAACTTGGACTAAGGGAGGGCTCACTTCCTTTTGTATACGTTGGATTCCCATTTATTTGGGGGAAACCTCATGTGTCACATTTTAAAACTACTTTAATTCAAATTAGGAAAACACAATCTTGTTGGAAAGGAATGCCTCTTTCAATGGAAGGTCATGTTTTCCTTGTCAAACATGTGGCTACCTTGAAGCTCATCTAATCTGATATGGTGTATATTAGGCCTATCTATTTTATTAATAAAGTAAAATATATGATAAAATGTTTTTAAGTAGTGGATAATGATGGAGAGGAGGCTTATCACTTCCAAGTAGAGCTACTATTACATGCCTACCCTACTTAGAGGATTGGGAAGTAAGGATCTGAGTTTTTTCAATCAGTAATAGGAAAAGAAATTCCTATGGTGCCTTATTCACAGTACATATACTTCACTAGAGTTTCAAGAGGTAGGATTCTTTCAAGATTAATCATAGGGAAGTCAGGTATACATGATTCTTCCATCTGGCCAGGTCCTCATGTTATTTTCCAGAGCATACTCATACATTCTCATTGGCAAGTTAATGTGAACTCCTCCTTTAGTTTCTTAAATTCTAATTAGTCCAAAACCACCCTAATTTATAGAATAAATATCAAGTAACACAAAATAGATAGAATCGTCACAATCAAAGAGTATCTAGAACATATGAGTACCCTACCTGAAGACATTTCTGATACTATTATTGCCTATGATTTTATTAATCGGGATGATTTTTTGATATGGGAACAATATCTGAATGGGATTATAGATTTTAGAGGCTTCTACAACTATTTGATCTAGGGAGAACAAAAATGTATTGGTGCTTTGAACATGAAATAGATGCTCCCTTAAAAAATTACCCTACTTTGGGGACTCTTTTATAATAAAATTCTTATGGATGATAATCTTCAATAGGTTGGGATTTCTCTGTTCTCTAGGTGTGTTTTATGTCAATATAATCATGAATATGTTGACCATATATTTATGTACTACAAAATAAAATCCTCCTTGTGGAAAGTTATTCTCAATATTTTGGAACCGAATAATCCTCATATTGGTTTTGTTTTGAATTTCATGGAGTCTCTTTTCTGAGTTTAGCAATCAACACAACTTCTTACTATTCTTCATATTTCCTATTCTGAAATCATTCTTGCTATTTGGAGAGCCTAAAATAGTTCACATTCCCACAAGACTCAATTTTATTAAATAATTGAAACATCAAGCATTATTATGACTATTCAAAATGAAAAGAACATGCTCTATGGATGTTGCAACACCTCCCTAAGGACTTCATGGTGGTTAAGCAGTTGAATCTCACATGCATCATTCACAAACCTTGAGGTACCATTGAGGTTTTTTGGTTAGTTCCTTTCTTTGGTTGGCTGAAATGTATTATAGATGGGTAATAAAGGGAAAAACTAGGACCATCTGGATTTGGGGTGATCTTCAGGAACTACCAAGGGGATGGGGTGGAATGCAGCTATGGTCGATGTTGTCATGATACTTCAATAGAGGATAAAATTTTAGTGATTAATTTGAGCGTTGGGCATCATTCGTCATAGGAATTGGAACAATACATAACCATAATATGATTAGAATATGGTTTTTCAAGCCATATGGGTGGGCCAAACTCAACTTTTTTAGAAGATAATATGTAGATGGATCAACTTCCTTAAAAATATTTCCTTGATGAACTACACAATCACTCAAACATTCAAAGAAGTGAATTATATCACAGATCATCTTGTGAATAAAGGATTCAATGAATAAGGAAGCATCCGCTTGAAGAATTTTCTAGATGATTTTCTTCTACTTCTTCTTCATGATAAATTTAAAATACCTTCATTTTATCTTTTGCACCTTTCTCTTTTTTGAATATATGATCCACTGAGCTCAATTTTCTCTTAAAAAGTATGTTTTATGATTTTATTTCTAGATAAATAATGACCTCATCTCATTTTATCCACAAGGCATAGCTAAACCAATCAAATGTGACTCCATATACCTCTAAATCAATTGGGATGACTTCTTTATCCTCAGAGTCCTCAATGAATCGATTTTCTATGAATCTATGTAATTCAAAAAACATGATCATAGAAAAAGAATGTGAACTCATTATATTATCCAATATAGTCTAAACACTCCCAAACTTTATGCCCCTAATGATGAGAGAATTGTCACCATCCCACCAAATTATCCAATGGGAACCACCCCTCAAAATAAACCCTAATTAGATAAAGGGTAATTATATATATTATCCAATTTCATCCACTTGGTGGGCCCATTTTCCAATTAATAAATTATATATGATAATGAATACAAAATTTTGGGATGGTGAGTAGGAGGCCACTGAGGATAAGGAAACATGGAATTAAAGGGTATACATGAATCCTAACATTGAAGTCATTTCATTTCTAAAACCATATATTCTTTAGATAACGCATGTAGGGCACTACATTAGGCTCGGTATAAGAACCATTATACCTTTTAATTAATAAATTTTCATTTATTATTGATTATATTGGAGGATCGGTCCAAAAATTAACATTTGTCAAGTCAACATAAAAAAATTTGAAGGTTAGTTTAACCCAACCCAAATATGCTAATGACACCATACAATCCTTTTCAGATAAATAATATACTAAGAATGAAATCCTCAAATTTTAAACCACGTAACAAGGAGAAACCTCATGTAGGGAATCACATGAATCTGGATCAAATTTATGATATCTTAAGTAGTTAGTGGTTATTTTTTTCAAGATTTCAATTATTGAAGCCCCCTTCCACTTAAACGAGCTTTAATAATCACTTGTCAAAGCTCACTTGAGACCAATTTTTTTAAGTCTAGGTCCTTGCCACTAAATTTTATAGTGTATAGAAAATCTCTATTGAGTTTCATGTGGTCATATATTTAGAGAATAAGACATGGATACCAATAAATGTGGACACACCATTCCTTTGTACAATTCTATATGGGTGGAAAAAAAATTGATTTTCATCGATCCCTGGTAGATAATTACTGTAGAATAAATTTTATTATAGTATAGAGCCAATGATAATTTGGATACAACAATGCCAATTTTTATCCCTCCACTCGGATAATCCATGGATATGCCAAAAGTAAGAAAAATACTCCTAGTGGAATCAGGCCCAAAACCTTGTTTTTAGGCCTAAGATCTGATTCTAATTTCATGGTTATCATTCATGATATAGATTTTAATGTCTTTCTAGGATGACCATGATATTAACTTCATTTGGAAGTTCTACCATATTATAATTAATTACTCAAATACACCATTAATGGACAAGACTAAGTGCTATATGGTGGTTATGCCCCTTTAAATTACCAATAATCTCAATATTTTGTTGAGGCATTCTATATGTGATGGGAGAAACGACTAGAATTGGGTAATGATATTAAAACCACCACCCCTATCTTTTTGAAATGGTTACTAACAGCACCTTTCATGAAATTTGAGAGGAAGAAGTACTCCCCATCAATTTAATTGGGGAAATGGATTCAAATTTGGGGAATACATCAGGTCATACAAAACCCATCTGATAGGATGAAGGATTTGATCACATTTATATCATATGATGGCCATGATAATGTTCCCTTAGAATAACTACCTCTGATGATAGGATGGATTACATAAAATATTTGATGATCAATTATGAACCTCTATTTCAATATAATAATGTGAGTATGCTCGGTATTTATTCCCAATAAACACTATTAATACTCTTTGATAAATTGGATTGGGATCTTAGGGGAAGATAGAAGCTCTATGGTTGGGATAAATCTGCCATTTTCTTCATGGTATCATTCATATAGACTAAATTCATCTGTATTGAAGAGGTATTTGAAACATTCATCAACAATGATACAGTAAATATAAATGTTCCCTTGTAGCCTCCAAGTTATATGGAAACCCCTACCTCATTGCCCAGATTAAAAAATTAGGGCTGGAAAGTAAGAGGCCACTGAGGATAAGGAAATAGAGAATGAAATGGTTTATATGAATCTTAAAACTGAATTAATTTCCTTTATGAAGCCATCTTTTCTTTAGATACCCCAAGATAAGAAATCTATAAGCACGGTAGGATCACCACTCTACCTTATAATTTTCCATATATAATTTGTTATAGATTATATTAGAGGATAAATTATAAAATCAGAATATGTCTGGTAAACATCAAAAAAGTTGAAGTTCAGTTTATTCCAACCCAAATAAGATAAAGATATCCTCTAATTCTTATTAGTGAAATAATCTAATAGCCTAGAAAACCTAAAACTCTAAATCACATAATAAAGTGAAACTTCATGTAGGGAATTATAAGACTCAAGATCAAAAGTTTGATATCTTAAAATAGCTAGGTGTTGTTTTTACCAAGATTTCAATTATTGATGCCCTCTATCTCTCAAACAAGCTTCAATAATCCCATGTTGAGGCTTTATTAATACCTTAAAAAATCAATGGTGTGGTCATTGTCACAAAATGTAATAGTCTAGAGAACAACCCTATTAAGTGTCATGTGTCCATCTCATCATGGAATAAGTCATGAAGACCACTATATAAGGACATACCATGCCATTGTACAATTCAAGAATGGTAGAAATAATTTATGTTCATTGATCCCTTATTGATAATTTTTCTAGAATCAATCTAAATCCAGTATAGACCCTATGATAATTGGGATACAATAAATCCTAATTTTCTCTCTCTATTCTGATAATCAAAGGATATGCCAAAAGTGAGAAAAATATTCTTAGTGGAATCAAGATCAGAACCAGTTTCCAGGCCTAAACACTAAATCTAATTTCATGGTTTTGAATTAGGATAGAGCCTTCAATGTCCTTATAAGGACACCATGACATTAATTTCATTTAGAAGTTCTAATTAATTAACATTAATTACTCAAGTACACAATTAATAGACAATCCTAAGTACCACATGGTGGTTAATCCCCTTTAAATTCCAAAGAATATCAATATATAACTGAGGGTTTCTATGAGGCAGATAAGAAACGGCCAAAAATAGGTGATGATATCAAAAACACCACCCATAACTATTTGAAATGGTTACTATCGACCCCTTTCTTGAAATTTGAGAGGAACATGTACTCTCCATCAATCTAATTGGGGAAATGGATTCAGATTTGTGGAATCAATTAGGTAATACAATGATCTTCTGATAGGATGAATAAATTTATCACATTTATATCATATTATGGTCTGGATAAAGTTCCCCTAGAATCATTACCTATAAAGATAGTAAGAATTCCAATATATTTTTTATGATAAATCTCAATTTTCTATTTAAATATAAGAAGGTATCTATGCTTGGAATTTATCCCTTGTAAATAAAATTAAAACTATTAAACCACACTGGATATGGATATTAGGAGAAGAAGGAAGCTCTGTGGTTTTGACACATCTACCATTGTCTTCACAATATCCATCATATCGACTAAATCCATCTGTATTGAATAGTTATTTGATCCAATCATCAATAATGATAACCTAAATTAAAATGTTCCCTTATTATCTCCAAGTTCTTTATAGAACCCTACATCATTGATCTGATTATAAAATTAATTTATACCACTGATGGAGATTGAAAAAACCCCTAAATCACCTCTAAAATCTCGGAATGTCATAACCTCTTATGCCATTATTGATAGTAGAGATGAGGTCGAGCATATATTGGATTTACCAGACAATATTGCCTACATGAAGAAACCCTCTAGATCAAGATACACATCTTCATCATTCAAAGAAGATAAAAATTAACTCAAATTGTCTTATGGACCTCTAAATTTACCTTCATCACCCACTTCCACCATGAACAGAATAAAGAGAGAATAGGAAAAGATGTGGAGGCTCTTAGATATTCCCATCAAGTATTTATGGAAGGTGTTTTTACCACTATCAATGAACGTAGACATGTTAATATAGATCAAAATGAAGACCTAATTCACATATTAATTTTCACCTCCACATATAATAATGAATATTAAGGATACATATTTTCCCCAGAAAGGGATCGAGATGTCATTGGCTAATACTGCATAGAAATTCTAAGATTTTATATCGATGTGGCTACTCATTATTTTTGTCTAACTAAATATCATCTAGGTTATAACCATTAATATATGAGAATTAATTTTGTATATTCTTCCTTGGTGGAAGTTGTAGATAGAAATATTATCAAATCTAACTTCATTTGTGAGGTTCAGTACCTGAAACATATTTTTAACATTATACCAATCAAAACAAATAATGGGAAGATCATGGTTCTCATTTACTTCAAGGATATTTATTGTAACTTTCCAATCAATGAATCACCACTCCAGATCACTGAAATTTTGATTAATGAAACAATTAGTTTCTAGACCCTCTGTTTCATAGATAGATATATCTGGTAAAATCATATCCATATGACTGTTGAGTATAAAGAGGATAAATATTTAAATTATACCCAGGGGTGTTCTAATATCAAGTAATTATTTTTTGATTGAATAATACTAGTGATATATATCAATGAAGTATAATATACATCTTCATGACCTTTCTAGGGAAGGATATGGAATGTTATATTGATGATTTGTAAGTCAATATTAGTTGTTCTATAATCATCTTGTTGATCCCGATATAGTTTTCAAAAAACTGTTGCCATAAAACCTAAATAGGAATAAAAAAATGTGTTTTTGGGTTAACATTCAGGAATTTAATTGTCTTTTTAGTGATCCATAATGAAATCGAAGTCAGACATAAAAATAATAAATAATCCCTTATCATGACACCTCCTTGAAATATGAATGAGTTGAGAGGGATTCAAGGATGACTTGCCTACATTAGGTGATTCATTAAAAATTTTGTAGTACAGTTCACACCCTTAAACAAGCTTTTGAATAAGGGGGTAATGGTCAATTAAATGAAAATTATCAACAATATTTAGATAGTCTCAAGAAATATCTCTCAATCGCACTAGTTTTAATTTCACCAGTTGAAGGATAGCCACTCATAAAATATATGGAATCCATGGAGTGATATCTTGTAAAATTTTCCACATAGAAGAATTATGTAGAAAAATAAAATGGTATGTACTTTATAAGAAAACCCCTGTTTGAAATTGAGAGTCTGTTTTTTGACATAGTAACGAATTGAATCTCATCAATCCTCATGGTCTAGAAATTGAGACACTTACAATAAAATCAAAAGTTCTACTAGGATTATCATATTGATCCACCCAAATATACGTTCAATCATCCAATGCTGAATGGAAATTTTTTATTGGGGGCGGCTATCCTTTTTTAGTTTTATTTCTAATTCATTTTTCATAAAATGTCAAGGAGAAAGTGTTGTAATACTTTCTTATAAAATATCCCACCTTGAAAATTATTCTATTGGATACAGATTTGCATAATAAAGGGGTATTCCCCATTAATGAATATCCCAAAATATGGGTTATGGATTTCAATTTTGCATCCAATATTATAATAATGATAATAATTAAAACCCCAAAATTCAATATAGATAAACTTTTAATTATATTAATATATCTAGAAAAGGATTTTCCTCTATTTATTGCTGTTATCAAAAGTCTACAGTAATAAATAATTATAAAACTAGGCTCTCATTATTGGTTTTGAATTTTAATTTCAAAAAACAAAGTATTAAATATTATTTATAGTAGGATATTAAGAGGTTTAATGGAGATTATACTATTAATAAAGAGAAGTAGTTTCCCCTTCTCGATTATGTATGGGGGTTCCTGGTAGAATTTACCTCTATTACAACACTAATTCATGTACCGTGTTCAAAAAAACACTGATGTAGGAACATTTTATTATACAACCATATCCCTAGAATATCTATGATGGGATTAGATAGTCATCAATATTTCACACCATATGGTGGTATCCCCATTCATTGGTTGCAACATGGAAGGGATCAACAAAATTTGTACCACTCTGAGAGAGGTAAAGTTGAAAATATCATTGAATTACACCCCTACTAGATGGATTCTCCCTATTAGACTATATCTATAGTGTAATTATCTCATTAGATCATGCTAATAAAGACATTATTTAGTGGCGTTACATTAACATAATCCTTAATAATGGATTTAATTCAAAAGAAGTTATCTATAAAAGAATATTTTATTTTTTCAAACTCAAGTTCACCGATATATGAGAGACCCTTAGTATTATGTAGGTGGAACATACAGGCAGTTATAGTTCTCATCAATTAAGACCAAATATTTCCCACTAGATAGGGAGGATTTGATACTTTTGTTTATAAATGACATATGACTATGTAGATTTCACCTAAAAGTGTCATTCATTAGAGATATATTATAATTTTGTCCAACAACCCAGAAATATTCTACATACTTCTAAAAATTAATTTCTTTCTTCATATGGGGAATAGAGGGAATGGGTTATGTCCCCTTGAAAAAGAAGGGTAGTTCGAGTACATTATTACTAAAAGTATACGTTTCTAAAAGTTGGTTGAGCATATCCCCTTTAATGAATTCAAGTTATATGTTGTCATTTACATTGTGATGTCTGATATCATAACCATATTTGTTGTCCCTCATAGAATATTGATGGAAAATGAAACCAAATTCAATTTATTTTAGTTGAAATTTTTGTATCAATAATATAGATTTCAATCTAACCACTCATTCCATTAACATGATATATGAAATATATAAATACATCCATTAAAAAAACTCTATCAAATATTTTCCAAAAATATAATGGATTTAGATAAGAAATATTATCGAGAAAGACACCAAAATACCATTGTTATTATCACACCACAAACCATTGGCCTATTCAAGAGACACCATATTTTCTTTCATATCGAACATGGGTAGCCTTTCCTATCAATTTCATGTTTCCTTTGTTTCATATTGTTATCTAAAATCAGTTTTCCAAAGATGAGTAGTCTCAAAATATTTTAGATGAGTTCGAATTACAAGATCAGAAGAGATTAACCACATAAAACAACATGAATATTAATGAAAACAATTTTTTTAGATTTAAATAAGAATTCTTACCTCAATTAATTCCACTATGGATACATGGTATTTATTCTTAGGACTCAAACGATAGTAGCGAAGAAGCCTAAAAACCATGAACCAAAATATGATAGAGCATAAATCACATAATTTTATCTCAAATGAACTTATTATTTGGCCATAATGGATGGTGAATGAATTACAACCATTAATAATTCGAGGTTTCTTAACATGTCCATTACATAATTTCACAGCATTTAACACTTCCTTATTATAATATATTGAATGATATAGTAAAATTCATGGCCACATGATGTCAAACTATATGGAAATCTTGTCAACTTTATAAAATCAAATTACATGTTACAAGTCCAAGATGTATGACTCTAAGCCACATAGAATCATGTCCTTAGTATATGATGTAAAACTACATGGTCATCATCTTACTTTCATGATGTGAAACTACAAGAAAAAGTGTTCCATGACACTTATGTCCAATTCACATTATTTTAATCTATATGGAAACATACCCTCCATTAAATGTTCAAAAATTTAGCTAGTGAATAATTCGCATGTCATATTATTTTATATAGAATATATAATAAACTAATTTCCTCATATTTCTCTCACTGATAATAACTCATGTTTTCTTAGAGGGCCTTGGTCAATCCCTCTATTCAACATAGAAAAATCACTACGATCAATGATGGGGAATGATATGGTCTACCCTGTAAGACATTAAAACTACATACATAGGATAATTATATGTAGTAACCCGAAGCCTGACGTACATGGACATTACATTACTTTTGCAGAATACTTAGTACATAACAAACACACACACAATGATCGTAATAGTTTAGTGCCTTTGGAAACTTGGAATATAATCTTCTAATCGTGGTAAAAGATCTTCAACATCTCCCATAAAGATCTTCCCTTTTTTTTACCGTAAAACTTTATTTATATCCTGGTGAAAAGAAAACATAAAAGGGTGAGCTCAAATGCTCAGTAAGGATAAACAAAAGAAATATCAATCACATCATATTCATAAGAACATAACATTTTGGAAATCTTAACCTGCAAAAGAGAGCATAATTTCATAACATGGGATAAATCATAGTAGTGAAATGAAATCCCAATAATCATAACTTAAAACATGAAACTTTGTGGCATACACACATAATCATATAGAATCATATCTTATTAGTCAAGACTCATTGCCAAGACTATCTTAGTGGACAAAGTCCATTACTGAACCGAGTCACCCTCGTTTCAGTCCTGTTTCACTGAACCGGTATAACCTACCATTCCAGCCATGTCTATCTCATGAGATATAAAATCTTTACCCAATGCATTGGAGGGAGATATAGGTCCCACCCATCTCATAATGATACCATTCTTATGTGTGCCACAAAATCATAAATCATACATCATTGCATAACCCATGTAATAAAAATGGGAATCTTAAACATCGTGACATCATCAAACAATTCATATAAGATAAAGGAATTCATAAAAATAATTCCATCACAACATAATCAAATCAATGTAATAATAGGGATAGAAATAGAACCCTATATTATCTTAGATGGAAAATAATTTTGATAAAACCCTTGAACTCCATTATTGTGGAAAATATCATTTCTACTTCAAAAACATTTTTCCTTTCTTAACATGTCATACAATTTTAAACTAAAAGAAGTTTATTAAAAATAAACTTGAAAACTTGTAAAGAAATATTCTTGGAAATAATGTTTTATAAATCCATTCATGCCGTATAAGTTAAAAAAAACATTCTTCACGTACTTTTGTCGGAAAAGTCAAAAAGTACCTCGTACGAAAAACGACAAATGATTCCTTTCATATCTTTTACTAAAAACTCACCGAAGGGTAAAATTGGATTTAAACAATTGTAGGTGGATGTAAATAATATTACATATTTAGGGAACATGGATGTGGATGATAAAATACACCCCAGTAAATACCAACGTATAAGCAATCTCGGATAAAAATGAGATTGTGATATTTCCCTTACCTTAGGTCCGATTTGCCTCGTAAGTTTCCGAACCTCCTGTATAATGATTTAAATAATGTTATTGAATTATTCCAGAATCATAATTATTGTTATGATATCATATATGTTCATATTCTTAGTTTCATAGCAGTAATATTTTATTGCTACTTGTTATTCGGGTGTTTATAACTTTTTCTTCTCATGCCTGTTTTGTCGAATAAATTCTTATTCATCTCTTTAGGTTAGAGATACATCATTTCCCGAATGGTATTAATGTACTATATATCATATTTATTCATTCAATTCATTTATATAATCATTATGCAATGAAGATCATGTAGAACGAATCGCATCACATCGTGGAGACGGTATTCCGTACGTACGCACGAGTGATGATATCGTTCCTATGATCGTGGAATTGTATTGGAGTGTATGTATACTATTTCAGAATCAATATCACTTTATAATAGTCATATATAGTCATTATTTACACCATTATACCCATCCAAGTAAGGTGGTGGTGAAAAATATATTACACCACGGCGTGGAGACGGTATTTCGTATGTACGCACGCGCGGTGATTTCTTTTTCTGTAGGATGGATAGATGGTGAAATAGGGTTGTTTCATACTTATAATAACATATCCGTATATTAGTGATACTGATGTTATTACTTCATAATGAAACAACTAAAGAAGAAGAAGTGTAAGAAGAAATAAAGATGAAAGAATCGGTAACGGACATTACCTCTTCTTTGAAGTTCTTCTTTGAGACCTCCTTTTAGGGCACTAAAATGGGTCTTTGAAGAAGACCAGAACCACTAGGATGTTTCTAGGGAAGTGGAGAGAAGAAATTGGCAGGGGTTGGCCGATCTTGAAGGCTCAAAGTGGTGTGAGGAAGAGATTGAGGAGGTGCCCTTTTATAAGGGAGGAGAGGGGCACCTTTGGAATAACTAAAAATATTATTTTATTATAAAGTCAAGTTCAGTTTTAAATAGCTCCAAATTGATTTATTTCGAGGATAAGGTAGGGAGGGGTCGAAATACTCTCATACAATAGAATTTAGACAAGTTTAGGTTCCTATTTTAACCTTATCATTTAGATTTAAGATTATGTTAAATAAGTTCACTTTTACCGTGTCTTCTTGTGTTCTTATACTATAAGGTTAATAAACCTACTATAAGCAGCCAAACGAACCCCAAGATGTTTATTATTAATATATATAACCTTATCTAAGTCATTTGGACGAACCTTAGATTTTTAAGAATAAAATAACAATTAATAATATAATATTTGTTTTAAAAACTATTTTATGTCAATTTTGACACTATTTAGTAATTGATTTTTGTGAAAATCATAACAGAATGATAAGTTAGAAAAACGTTAATTAATTAAATACTAACATGTCATATTAACCAAGAAAATTATTGGAATTCATAAAAAGTCTCAAATTATATTTATTTGGGTATTTATAACATCAATTATGTCAATATTTCATTAATAAGATAATTACTGCATCATCGTTGTGTCATACATAAATTAAATTATTTGATGTCTAAAAATTACAAATAAAATACCATTATGTAGGAAATATTTTTATCTTTCTAACGAATATTTATAGTCGAATTTATCTTATGTATTACCCCATATTAAAAATTATCTACTTATTAAACTTTGATTTTAACTATTTTAACCCTTCTTTAAATAAATTAATAATAAATGTCCTAATCTAATCCAAGTGGACCTAAATGGTCATATCTTATCCCTAAGTCTGTTTTTGGTCAAATTAAACTTATCCAATAGAATTAGTACATGTGTTAGGGTAATAATAATATCATCTTTACCCTTAATTACCCTATTTACTTTTAACCGTGGTAAAAAAAGTAAAAAGTTACTATTCACCAAAAAATTATTTTCACCTTATTAAACCACATTTTACTTACTGACATCAACCGTGTCTCTCGGATTTTTGAAATTCCACTCACAGAAGCGGTAAAATTAAGTTTTATGAAAAATTCAGTTTTTTAACTACCACTTAGTGGTTTCACTATTCATCAAAAAATGAAAGTTTTCAGAAAAATACCAAAATTTCACCCTAGGCTAATTTCGATATTCTGAATCCAAAAATGAAGTCCATTTTGAAAAATAAAATTTACAAAATTTCAAAAAGTGGTTATTACTATTCATAACAGCTAGTTTTAATAATATTTTAATAGCATAACGTTGTTTAGCGAAACTTGGTGTTGCGTACAACACACGCTATCGTGGAAGGTCGCGATTGCGTGTAATTCAAGACAGGTCAGAGATGTGTGTTGTGAAAGCTCCTTTTGGTGCAGCGTATAACACAAGACATTAATGAAATTAAAAAGAATATTTTTCATAAAAAATCGGGGTGATACATTCTACCCCCCTTAAAATGAATTTCGCCCTCGAAATTCATCGGGGTTATAAATGGTTTACTACTCGAAAGTTTCTTTAATAGAAACCCTCATCGGAATACCAAAACCAATCTTTAAAAACAAAAGTATGAAACGTAATGGTTACCCAAATAAACTAATCACTGGGTTTCCACATAGGTGAAAATATGGATATGGAAGAGAAATCTAACCATCATGTTCTGATGGAGAGTGGTAGAGAACATGGCTATGGAAAATCCAGCAATCACAAAGCCATAAATTTGTGACGATCTAGGGTACCATCTGATTCATCAGATATAAGGGCACTAGGACAACATTTTTGGTTTTCAAGATCATTTGAAGAATTTGAATTTGAATCAATACTTACTTTATTTTGGTAGAATCTCACTGTTGTTCGTGCCTTGAACAATTTCCACTTCACCTCTTAAATAACTGAAGTTGAATTTGTTATTCGTTAAGTGTTAGCAGATCATGTGATAGAATGACGGGTCATTCCATCTGTCTCAAACAAAAGGTTAGCAAAAGCTATTAAATATACATAAGTCGATCTATAGTGAGATTAATCATATATGGTTCCTAAAATGGACTTATACTTCATATATCATACTGCTTAATATAATAAAACTAGTTTCTACTAAACAGGGACTTCCTGTAGGCCAGTGGTAGGCGATAAAGGCCAGTCGCACTTCAGTTGTGGGTTCGATTCCCACAGCCTTGTCCGAAGTGATGGGCTGTCGCCCATCCTGCAGGTTGTCTTTTTTCTAAAACTATATTACTATAACATCCCATCAATAATATCGAAAAAAACTTCTATCCTTAAACAATACTAACTTATGTCCAACATAATCCATTCCAATCATTAGGCTTATCCATAATACTGCAGTCTATTCTCATAATATAGTGAAAATGATTACCAGAGATTTAATACCATCGTTGATCCCCATATATCATAGGATATGTCTTGTTGGTCACATTCCAAACATTAAAAGGCCTTAATCATGTATTCTCTTGAATACCCATTGAACCTTAGTGAAAACATGAATGCAGTTAAAAGTTAACACTTTCCACATACAAAAATCCAAAAATTTTATATACTCAAAACATGATATAACCTTCTCCTTATATCAGTCATGAGCTCATGAATATGGTCAAACATTTCATTTTCTCGTTTTCCTTTCATTATGCGCATATCATCTTTTTTTCCAAAAATATCTCAATCACATTCCATGGTTACCGGTACCATTGGAAACCACAATAAACCAATACATAAATATTCCAATATTCCATGATACTATATACAACAGTATTTTGGAATCCCATTACATAAACACTTAATCATTCCACTACATTGTTGTCATATTCAACATCGCCAATAGTGATCGCATGTGACTTCCCTTTGTCCTTTGCCTTAAGTGGTTGCTCATGTCGATCATCACTAACCCATGGATTAGGGCATTTATTAGCATAATGCCCCATTTCCTTTCACTTGAAGCATTGAAGTGTTGGTGGTGCGTTCTCTGCAGCGTTTTCTTTACTCCCATCATTAGAAAACCTTTTTCCATTACTTCGACACTCAGCTGCTCGATGACCTTCTTTTCCACACTTAAAAAATTTTCTAGTCCCTTTAAGACAATCTCCACTATGCTTCTTTCCACACTTTGAGCATAAGGAAACATTCATCTTATTTTCACCATTATTCTGAGATTTCTCCTTGAACTCCATCTTTCGTTTCTTGTCAAAACTATGAGATGGATAAGTAACACCAACTTCCATTTATACCTTGATAGCACAACGCACAATTTCTTCATAGCTACTGAAGTCTCTTATAGCTAATGCCCTTCAAAGATTTGGTTTTAAGCCACTGAAGAATCTATCAACTTTACTTTCAGGTTGGATGATAAATCCATATGCATACCTGGAAAGCCTTGTAAAATTCGCTTCGTATATACCAACATATTCATCATCCTTTTCCTTTAGTTCAAGAAACTCCTTCTCCATCTTTGTTCGAAGAATACGAGGGAAGTACTTATTGAAAAATAAGTTCTTGAACTCATCCCATTCCATGGACTCAATTTCATCTCTTGGCCTTGTATTCTTGATAAGATTACACCATTGATCAGCTTCACCTTCCAAACGATATACTACTAAGATGACTTTATCATGTTTAGAACATTGAATAACTGAAAATATATTTTCAGTAGTACTAATCCATTTTTCATCAACTAATGGATCAGTAGACCCGCGGAAAGAAGGTGGACGCTTCCTCATGAAGGACTCAATAGAATATTGTTCCCTTCTCTGCTCATTTGGATGTCCAGAATGATTCATAGCTTGTGTAAGTATAGCAATAATATTTTGCACTCCATCTCCCATAACATTTGTTTGTTCAGGAGGACAATCATTGCATTGTCCATTGCATTGATCAACACAGTTCCTTCGGGTTCCAGCCATCGTCTAAAACACAAAAAGAATAGTGTGAGAGGCAAAAAATCATGCTAGGGAAAACAACATAATAAAGGGGGAGTATCCTCAATATCTAACATCTTAGGTTAAATTCTATGATTGTTACTGTAGTTCTAGGATTGTATCCTATACATATACTTATCCTTAGGGACATCCCTAGACATACCTTAGAAATATCTCTAGGGATCTCACTAACTTTTTCGCATCCTAGTTTCCAAAGGTTGACTAAACCTTTCCTTTAATACCAACAGTAGAAACCCGAAGCCTGACGTACATGGACATTACATTACTTTTGCGGAATACTTAGTACATAACAAACACACACACAAGGATCATAATAGTTTAGTGTCTTTGGAAACTCGGAATATAATCTTCTAATCGTGGTGAAAGATCTTCAACATCTCCTATAAAGATCTTCCCTTTTTCTTACCGAAAACCTTTCTTTATATCCTGGGGAAAAGAAAACATAAAATGGTGAGCTCAAATGCTCAGTAAGGGTAAACAAAAGAAATATAAATCACATCATATTCATAAGAACATAACATTTTGGAAATCTTAACCTGAAAAAGAGAGCATAATTTCATAACATGGGATAAATCATAGTAGTGAAATGAAATCCCAATAATCATAACTTAAAACATGAAACTTTGTGGAATACACACATAATCATAGAGAATCATATCTTATTAGTCAAGACTCATTGCCAAGACTATCTTAGTAGACAAAGTCCATTTCTGAACCGAGTCACCCTTGTTTCAGTCCTGTTTCACTGAACCGGTATAACCAACCATTCCAGCCATGTCTATCTCATGAGATATAAATTATTTACCCAATGCATTGGAGGGAGATATAGGTCCCACCCATCTCATAATGATACCATTCTTATGTGTGCCACAAAATCATAAATCATACATCATTGCATAACACATGTAATAAAAATGGGAATCTTAAACATCGTGACATCATCAAACAATTCATATAAGATAAAGGAATTCATAAAAATAATTCCATCACAACATAATCAAATCAATGTAATAATAGGGATAGAAACAGAACCCTATATTATCTTAGATGGAAAATAATTTTGATAAAACCCTTGAACTCCATTCTTGAGGAAAATATCCTTTCTACTTCAAAAACATCTTTCCTTTCTTAACATGTCATACAATTTTAAACTAAAAGAAGTTGATTAAAAATAAACTTCAAAACTTGTAAAGGAAGCTTCTTGGAAATAATGTTTTAAAAATCCATTCATGCCGTATAAGTTAAAAAAACATTCTTCACGTACTTTTGTCAGAAAAGTCAAAAAGTACCTCGTACGAAAAACGACAAAAGATTCCATTCATATCTTTTACTAAAAACTCACCGAAGGGTAAAATTGGATTTAAACAATTGTAGGTGGATGGAAATAATATTACATATTTAGGGAACATGGAAGTGGATGATAAAATACACCCCAGTAAATACCAACGTATAAGAAATCTCGGATAAAAATGAGATTGTGATATTTCCCTTACCTTAGGTCCGATTTGCCTCGTAAGTTTCCGAACCTCCTGTATAATGATTTAAATAATGTTATTGACTTATTCCAGAATCATAATTATTGTTATGATATCATATATGTTCATATTCTTAGTTTCATATCAGTAATATTTTATTGCTACTTGTTATTCGGGTGTTTATAACTTTTTCTTCTCATGCATGTTTTGTCGAATAAATTCTTATTCATCTCTTTAGGTTATAGATACATCATTTCCCGAATGGTATTAATGTACTATATATCATATTTATTCATTCAATTCATTTATATAATCATTATGCAATGAAGATCATGTAGAACGAATCGCATCACATCGTGGAGACGGTATTCCGTACGTACGCACGAGTGATGATATCGTTCCTATGATCATGGAATTGTATTAGAGTGTATGTATACTATTTCAGAATCAATATCACCTTATAATAGTCATATATAGTCATTATTTACACCATTATACCCATCCAAGTAAGGTGGTGGTGAAAAATAGATTACACCACGGCGTGGAGACGGTATTCCGTACGTACGCACGCGCGGTGATTTCTTTTTCTGTAGGATGGATAGATGGTGAAATAGGGTTGTTTCATACTTATAATAACATATCCGTATATGAGTGATACTTATGTTATTGCTTCATAATGAAAAAACTAAAGAAGAAGAAGTGTAAGAAGAAATAAAGATGAAAGAATCGGTAACGGACATTACCTCTTCTTTGAAGTGCTTCTTTGAGACCTCCTTTTAGGGCACTAAAATGGGTCTTTGAAGAAGACCAGAACATCTAGGATGTTTCTAGGGAAGTGTAGAGAAGAAACTGGCAGGGGTTGGCCGATCTTGAAGGCTCAATGTGGTGTGAGGAAAAGAGGGAGGAGGTGCCCTTTTATAAGGGAGGAGAGGGGCACCTTTGGAATAACTAAAAATATTATTTTATTATAAAGTCAAGTTCAGTTTTAAATAGCTCCAAATTGATTTATTTCGAGGCTAAGGTGGGGAGGGGTCGAAATACTCTCATACAATAGAATTTATACAAGTTTAGGTTCCTATTTTAACCTTATCATTTAGATTTAACATTAAGTTAAATAAGTTCACTTTTACCGTGTCTTCTTGTGTTCTTATACTATAAGGTTAATAGAACTACTATAAGCAGCCAAACGAACCCCAAGTTGTTTATTATTAATATATATAACCTTATCCAAGTCATTTGGTAGAACCTTAGATTTTTAAGAATAAAATAACAATTAATAATATAATATTTGTTTTAAAAACTATTTTATGTCAATTTTGACACTATTTAGTAATTGATTTTTGTGAAACTCATAACAGAATGATAAGTTAGAACAATGTTAATTAAATAAATAATAACATGTCATATTAACCTAGAAAATTATTGGAATTCATAAAAAGTCTGGAATTATATTTATTTGGGTATTTATAACATCAATTATGTCAATATTTCATTAATAAGATAATTACTGCATCATCGTTGTGTCATACATAAATTAAATTATTTGATGTCTAAAAATTACAAATAAAATACCATTATGTAGGAAATATTTTTATATTTCTAATGAATATTTATAGTCGAATTTATCTTATTTATTACCCCAGATTAAAAATTATCGACTTATTAAACTTTGATTTTAACTATTTTAACCCTTCTTTAAATAAATTAATAATAAATGTCCTAATCTAATCCAAGTGGGCCTAAATGGTCATATTTTATTCCTAAGTTTGTTTTTGGTCCAATTACACTTATCCAATAGAATTAGGACATGTGTTAGGGTAATAATAATATCATCTTTACCCTTAATTACGCTATTTACTTTTTACCGTGGTAAAAAAAGTAAAAAGTTACTATTGACCAAAAAATTATTTTCATCTCATTGAACCACATTTTACTTACTGACATCAACCGTGTCTCTCTTATTTTTGAAATTCCACTCACGGAAGTGGTAAAATTAAGTTTTATGAAAAATTCAGTTTTTTAACTACCACTTAGTGGTTTCACTATTCATCAAAAAATTGAATGTTTTCAGAAAAATACCAAAATTTCACCCTAGGATAATTTCGATATTCCGAATCCAAAAATGAAGTCCATTTTGAAAAATAAAATTTACCAAATTTCAAAAACTGGTTATTACTATTCATAACGGCTAGTTTTAATAATATTTTAATAGCATATCGTTGTTTAGCGAAACTTGGTGTTGTGTACAACACACGCTATCGTGGAAGGTCGACATTGCGTGTAATTCATGCCAGGTCAGAGATGTGTGTTGTGAAAGCTCATTTTCGTGTAGCGTATAACACAAGACATTAATGAAATTAAAAAGAATATTTTTCATAAAATCTCGGGGTGTTACATTATATGTCACCTAATTTCATTACATAAGATCATAATACATATAATAAGTATTAGCATATAAACCATTCCCAAGAATTTAATTTCCCTCACCCTTATGTGGAAAATTGATCCGCATTGGGGAGTATTTAAGAACCACATGTGGCTTCATTCATATTTTTATATGATATTTAGCGATTCTTAGATCTCTTATCCAAGACTTAACCTTAAAGAAAATAAATTCTGTTTTCTATATGTATGATATATATCTATGTAGGTAATTTATTTTAAATAAATATGTGTCTATTGATTCATATCTCTATAGAAATTGTATTGATTCCTACATCTCTAATTGTAGGCCCATCCATGAATTCTAATAAAGAAAATTACCTCCTTCCTGGTGGAGTGTGGAACTATGATGTTGTTAAATACTATGTCCTTCATATATGATAGATTTATATAGAAACTCCTTGGATTGATTCATATTTGAAAGTGAAACCTCTCATATGTGTGATTTAAATCTATAGAAAATCCATATCCATGAAGTTATTAATCCATGAACCCATGATAAACATTGTCTCCCATTCGAAAGAGTTTAATTTCCATAGTATTTATTCCTTCATCCATTTGGGATCCAATTATTGTTGTTATATTAGTTGACCTTGACATCATGGTTCACTAATCCTATGATTGAACATTCCAACCCTTTCATCATATGAGATTGATATATGTGGAAAAGCTTAAATATAAGAAATATCTACTTCTTGATTACTGGTTTGATAGGATTCATAATTACTTCAAGATACTGCATCCTAGTCCCACCCAAAAACAAAAGAAATCCCTATCCTAGTTTAATGATTCTATTTATCTGTATGGATTTTTTCCTAATATTCTCCCTTACATGGAATTTCAGAACTATGCATGTCTTTATTCCTGTCCTCACAGGATACATAGTGATGAATTGGTCTCCTATATTAGGCCAGGTTACTAAATCCAACCAAATCATCACTTCATCCAAGTATTTAAATCCCATCATTTACATCATATTTCCATCTATGGTTTCAGTATTGAGATGAATCCAGTCATTTTTCACAAATTCTTGGTCAGCACAAATCCCACATATCAAGTTCCTCATCAAATGACTTTAAAATGTGTGTCATTTTATTCATAATCACGTGAAATTATACTACTATAATTTTTTTCCAACGTACATGTCCATAAAATACAATTATTGGTCCATTGATGTGGCCCTTGTTCTCTACCTGAGATCCAATTCCATGTAAGGGTTCCCAATATAGGGTTTCTCTCTAAACAAGCATCGAGATAAAAATCCCCTCTCTCAATTTTATATCATGATGCACAGAAATTTCCTTACAACATATGAACTATGTATTGATTGATTCTTATCTATGTAGGATATGTAGTGACATTAAAATTATATACTTATGACCTGACAATGAATCGTCTTATATATCAACACCTTTTAAGAAAAATAGATTGATTATGGTAAGCACAGGTTTAAAATAATTCATCACCCATCTAAGATAGCTTTTTTTATCATTCATAATTTCTACCTTGAGTGCCTAAAAACACTATAAAAATTTCATGTCCATCATTAATGAGAAAATTTTACTCCAAAAAAAATTATTTATAACTATTCATACACACCAATAATATGACTCTATATATGTACCCAGCCCCCAATGTGGCCTATAATTTAGATGAATTGGCATCCTTAGGAGAGGATCCTATAATCATTTTACACCCTTATATAATCTTATTGGATCATTATATATAAATAATATTAGTATTCATTCCATACAAAAGTATTCAATATCATTATCTCTAATTTAGGATCATTGAGTTGTGATTTTTGAAATCATCACTCCCTTGTTTGGAAGGTTTTGGGACATTCTTATCCTTTGGTCCCCATTTCCTCTATTATACTAATTCCCCTTAGGTCTAAAAATAATGAACATAAAATATGTGTTCCCCATTTAATGATATATATAGTGGAATTAAAATCTCTATTCATATTAATAAAACTATTAACGTACCATTATAAAAAATACCTCAACTTGATATGGTCCATGCATCATGAAAATAAACTATGAGCACCACCTAGAAGCTAATTATTCTTGTAATTTTTTTTATTCACATATACTTCATCTCACATAGATAGGTAAATAGTTATCCACTTTGGTCCAAGAATAATGACATTAAACTACTTTCACTCCACTTTTGATATGTGTAATGATAGAAAAGAACATCACTCAAATTGGGTTTTCTCAATTCCTGTTGCAAAAATTCCATTGACTCTAGGTCGAAGCTGTTTGAACTTAAACACTAACCTTCATGGTATTAGATCACAAGACCATAAAATATAGGTAAAAAACAAGTAAAAATTATTTTTCTAAAAATATGTAAAGGTAATCCTTAGAAAAATTCAATTCTCTGCTTGCAAAGCCTCTCCTTCTTAGCCTTATTAATTGTTTTTAGTGTAATCGAAAAAAGAAGAGGCTCTAAGCTTGTAGGGACCATAGTATGGTATTAAAAAAGATGTTTAGTTCTCATTGTACACTATGGATTGAGAAAAGGTTAAAATAATAAGTTTTCATATCACTTAACTATGATAATATGAAAAAGACATGAAAACATAACTTTAATAGTTCCATAAACCTTCTGAAATAATTCACCCTTCTATGAATCACACATTATTTCACAAGTGATTAAATCCTCACAAACCAATATGGATATCACTAACAAGTGGTATTAATTCCAAAGGATAGTTCATTATAACTATGGCCATAGACCATTGTAGTGAAACCTATCATTTATATTTGGTCAACCGTCATCCCAATAATGCATATTACATCTCGTTATCCTTTATTCAAGTTTCTTTAGTTATGATTTGTATAACCCATATTCCAACTATTTAAGTGGATTCGAAACCCTCGATGTTACACACTCATACATAATTCTCCCATTCAATAATGGGATAGAATATCTCATCCATAAACCTAGTGAATTTTCCCGAATGTGTGACCCTAAAACACACAATGTCATGGTTTTAGATTTATGACCATAAAATACATAACCCATATTTGGTTATAGTATATTTTAAAATTGGGCCATCTACTACATCAGGATTACCTTTCCTATGATAAATAGACTATCCAACCATTTAGTCAATGTTTTATTACTTTAAAAATCAAAAATCCCAAGGACCATGCCCTTTGAAACTGAACTACAGACACCATTTTTTGAAGTTTTCTATATTCATGGAAAAAGGATCTCATTCGCATCATCTTTTCTTCACTAATGTTTCAATTTAGACTGCCTAATCTTTTGATCAATGTTGTATGATCATAACCATTAGTGATATGATGTCAAAGTTATTAGAACATAAATATCATCCCATATTAGTTTGACATTAAATACCTTAAACTATATATGGAAGCATACACAGTACTCTCAAGGTTAAAAACATGAAAAGGATAGACTAATAAAAAGACCTGTAATGGACCTTGAGGATTCCCCCATATTATTCTGAGAAAAAATTCATGGTTATAATAAAAAAAATTAAAAAACTAATGGGTCAATCTCATGGTCCTAGAAAAATTAAAGTTATTCTCATCAGGTACATCATATTTCATAAAATTTAGATTTTTCATATGAGGTATATGTTCAAATACCTAAGTGAAATTTATGGGGCTATAGTTCTAGAGTTTATAAAACCTCTTGAACTTTCACTACTATAAATTGGGTCACTCACACCCCTTGAAATGGGCGACTACAATTAGCCACCTCGGGCCCTAAAAAATCATACCTTTCACATGTACCCCACCCCTCCTCCCTCATACACATCCACCCCCCTTGCAACCCTCTCCACCTTACACAAAACATACCCATAACCATCATTTCCAACACTATAGACACCACCACCCATCCTCTGCCTCACCACACCCATCCTCTCCCACATCAAACCCTCCCCCTTTCGTCACCTCTCCTCTCATCGCTTCATAGTCACCACCGCTCCCCCTATTTCATCACCTCAGTCTCCACCTCTACCTCTAAATCCACCTAAATCTCTCCCTTTTCCTTGTACTTTATCTCTACCACCACATCTAACTCTCCTTCCCCTCTAATACAGTGTCAATTCTGATAGCTCCACCCATCCCTACCCCGACCTCCCCATCCTTCTTTAACATCGATCATGAAATTATTGAATATCTGGCCCCTATTTTTTTCAATTTTCTAAGTTTTTTGTCCTTTGAACTATGTGGATTTAGTATTCTAGATCATTTTCTATCCTAGATCGATTGAACCTATAGTTTTTGTTTTTTTATTTTGAAATTTTGAATGATCCATGGAACTGGAATAGTTAGACAGAATTCATGTGGTATATATTCTTGGATATTCACCCTTTTCATATTATAGATTCATAAAATTAATTTATATTTGTGGTAGTTTTGGTTCTATCATTGCATATATTAGAATAATATTTTAAATTCTATTCCCATATACAAAGATCTGGTTATAGGTATAAGACTAAGATTGGGGATATCATGGTAGGGAATGTTATTGAGGTAAAGATGCATGAATAAATTGAAACAATGGTGAGTTTATTTATTGTTTTTCATCATTTTATATTTATTATTTAAGGTTCCAATATAAAAATTATTCTGTTTTTTATAATTTTTTTTGGCTGTAGTGAACATATGATAATTCTACATCTTAGTAATGTTATTTCATTGTACAACAATAAATTAGTTTTGCAGTTTCCTTATAAAAATATTTTTTTCTTCATTAAAAATACATGGACATATAAAGGAGACTACATGTTTTTGCAGAAATAAAAAATTCAATTTTTTCATTATACAATAACAAATATATAGTAGTGACATTAAATCTTATAGGTATTATAATTTATAAAAGCTCAACCATGTTTAGTTGTGAAAACATATATGAGGTACCTTTAATATTATAGGTATTTTAATTTCATTTTTTAAATTGTTTCAAATTAGGATTATTTTATTTATTTTATTTAACTATATATAAATTTGATTCACACTGTAATTTTATCTTCTTATTTTATAATTACTAAAATATTTGCTTTAATAGTGTTTGTATTGATAAGAATTTTATTTTTTTGGTTGATAATTCTTTCCCACATGTGTTCAATTTTTATTTTTCATCTCATCAAAAATAGTTTTATTATCCTCTTAAACACATAAAAATTTAAGTAGAAAACACAATTAATTCCATTATCAGTTTAGAGAATTTTTTGTTATCATCCATGTACTTATAAAAATAACTTTTTTTCCTTATGGATTTGTGTAATTGTTTTTAATCTGGTGAAACCTATTGTCCCTCTATTGGATAATGTTATGTATCTCTCTCCCTCTCATAACTTGAAACTATCATAGTGTGTACATACATATATATTCTATTGGGCAAGTTTAATGATTTTAAATAATATGAAATCTATTAGATCTCTGGTGTAAGAGGGGTTGAAATATTTAGAAATTTATTTCTTCCATTATAAGTCAAATGTCAATTGTTCATCAGGTGAGTTGTTCACCCTCTAAAAAACACTTGATCATTCTACCATGATAGGGCAGAGGTATGGACTTATCATTTTATTTGGATTGGTATTTATATGTGGTTGGGTAACGGAAAAAATCGTACATCTCACGGGGAATGAAGGTGTGTATTTTTATATATAACATTATATATGCATACATAAATGATGGTGTAACTCTTATTTTTCATGTTATTCTTGGTATACTTCTTCTGTTATAATAAATTTTGAAAAAATATTGTTTTCATTTTGCATTCTTAAATTTGGACTTCTCATGGAGTCTTTATTTGAATAAATATGTGGTTAGGGAATGGAATAAACATGACATCTCAGGTGTCGTGAAGGTTATTCTTTTCATGTATTCTATTTGATTTTTAGAGTTTGATGGTGGTTCAATTCTTCTCTTGCATGTTATTTTTTGTTAAATGTTTTTATTTTAATTTTCCAAAAACATTTCTTCCAGCTGTAATTTCCCAAAGCCCAATGTATAGTTATGAAATCATGTAGTAGTGACCCTAAATATTAGAGTTATTCTAATTCCATTATTTTGTATTTTTGAAAAAAAAATCTATTTTTTAATTTCAACTACATATAAATGTGTTTCAAATTTTTATTTGGTCATCATTTTTTATATATTACACCATTTTCATCTGATTATTGTCTAAAAATGTCTATTAACAATATAAGTTTTTGAAAATTTATAATGGTTTTATATTATACCATGTATATATTAATTCTTTGTATTTAAATTAATTTTTTTTGTTTCGAATGATATATTTTAAATATATGTTAGATTAAATATATAATAAGTAACATTAAAATTATTTTAGGTATGTTTTCTACTAAAAATTATATTAGATACATTATACACCACATAATTATTCCAATATGATATATTTTATTTTATTTTCCTATAATTGTTCTTTAATCAATATATTATCTCAATAACATACCTACTTTTATTGAATGTATTTGATATATAGAAGCACAAGGTACTACTTTAGAGAAGAAAAATTGAGTTTTAAAAAATATTCCTAACATAAATATATTTGTTTATTAATTAAATTTTTTGATTTAATTATATTTATTTCCTTTCAAAGTTTTTTATTATTTTTAGTTTTTCATTTTTTCTAGACATCAAAAAATAATTATGGAAAAATAAAACTTTTAATCTCTATATTTAGATGAAAATTTTCAAATAAAGTTTGTACTATTTGGTTTTTAGTAGTATTTTTCTAAAACTTTATTGTTCAATAAAAAGGTCACCATTAATACAACATTATAAAGAATGATGAATATAATGATTTTATAAAATCTGATTCAAGAAAATTTGACTCCTAGATAGTGATTATTAGTTTAGGGTTCATGGGAAGGAAAATATAAAACCATATTCATTTTTATCATGATATGGTTTAATATATATAATTTCAATTACTTTTTTTATCAATATTTGATATCCAGATAATGTGTGTTCACTATTCATGATTTTAATCATCATTTTTAGGCCTAAATTCAATTCTGGTAGCTTTGAGTCATATATAGTCCATGTTTTTTTATTAATATTGATTCATATCATTATTTTTGAATTTAACTAGAGTTTAAAATTCATGTGTTGTTCTATGTTTTTTCTCCAAGCATCAATGATTTGATTAATGGTAAACACTAGGTTCGTCCATGGTAACTGATACCATTAATTTATCATAACCCTAACTCTATAGCCCATTAAGAAATAATTAATGTTAATTCAATTTTTTTATAGAAAATAAAGGAAAATAAATTTAAAAAATTCTCTCATCAACAAAACTCAACCTTGGGTTTTCATTAAAATCATGGATTCAATTATTTTTAAAAATTGTTAAATTTTCCTCATTTCTCTTATTTTCATATTAATTTGTACAAAATTAAATTTAATTCACACAATTAACCATAATTTCTAATGTATTTTATATTACTGAAACAAAAAACATTTATCTCATCTAAAAACAAAAAAAATCCCATAAGAAGATCATGGATTCAGTAGTTTTTTTAAAAATAATCTCTTATGACATTGGATGTTTCTAGGAAAAAAACATGTTGGGATATGGAAACACGATGATGCAGTGAAAATAATTTCTTGGTGTGTTGTAATTAAGATCATAGATAAATTATTATTGTTATGAGATTGATGTTTTCACTTTTTACACTAAAATTGGAAATTATAAATATTTAAAATGATTTAAGAGATTCTTGATATCGAGTGACCTAAAAAATTTGATGAGTTTGGTCAATGGTTTATATATGATTCCTTTGCTGACTAATTTATATAATATTCAATATATAATCATTGAATCATGTGTTTTTTTCTTTATAATGAAATGGTTATTCTTAACATGGATATTGGGTGATAAGAATGGCAGGATATGATTTAATCATTTTAGAGTTCATGCATTTTTCTTTATTTTAATTGAATAGTGGATACATCAAGAGGGTATGAATTGATATATATATATATATGGGTTTTTTCAAACCATGTCATCATTGAAATTGAATTTTAGTGGTGAATTGTGCACTATATTTTTGTCATCTCATATCCTTTTCATTAATTTCTCTATTTCAGGCATTGGGTCGGTGCCATTATTGTTTTATAGATAGATTATGTTATGGTAATATAAAATCAATGTTGTATAACAAAATTTTGATAAATATTTTGTGTGGCATAGTTAGTACTTACAGAAAGACCAAGAATTATATTCTTTATAGATTCCACCATATCATTTCTTAAAAATTTCAAGAAATTCAAAAAATAGATAATTTATAGATGAGTTGATGATTAGTTTATTTATTATTCTCTCTATTTTCATTTTGTTTTTTCACTACTCAATTTGGCATATAATTTTTCATGTTTCTTTATAGTTCAATTATAGTGTATTTATATTATAGTATCAACATATATGTGTTAATTATATATCCATTATTTCCCTCATTCTTCCAAATACTCAATCACCCATACATGTATTATTTTTCTTTCTAAACCTATTCTTTATAGAAATAACAAAATGTTATCCTCTTCTTATTTTAATTTGGTGAAACAGTGCCTTATTATTTGTATCAAATAAATTCTCCAACAATTATATTTTTTTGTATCATTCTAGTTATATGGAAGAGGGGAAATGATTTTTTTATTGATCTAGAGAGTGAACTATCATAATTAACTAGCATGGTGATTGATGTTTTTCTTATTATTAGGTTTGTTCTATTGTTTTTATTCAGTATAAATTTCATTATATCCAATCCATTAGATAAATGGTGGATCTATGATTTTCATTATAAGATTTGATAAAAATGTTTGTGATTTTATTTTTCTATTCTGAAAGAATTTATAGTGCCATTATTTTTTTTTGATTGTTTCATTATTTTCATGTCATCCAAAGCCTATGATTCAACTGTTCGAACATATGGAAGATATTGGGAAATAATCATATGCTACAAAACCCAATGTTCATGGATTTAGGTTAAGAGTTTTTTTCTATTTATAGTTTTAGGTTTTATCATATTAAAAATAAACATGGTGTTATTACTTTCTTTGATTGGAGTAGTGATATCGGAAGGGGTATTTAAAAATAATATTGTTAATTATGTTCTATATTTTGTTTCTATGATATGGACTTTAAGAGTGTGTATTGGATGTTTTATGGGGTGGCCTCAAAGAAAGAAGATAATATACACCATTGCAAATATTCAATTGGCCTACATTGAATAAATGAGTGACATAGAAAGTGGTAAGAGTCACTTCATGTATATGATTACTAGTCTATGTTAAAGACCATTTTCATTGTGTTAACTTAATCATTATGATATGTTATTGAAGAAGGCAGTTGTTGAAATTTCATGTATAAGGAAGATATTTTTTTTTACTGTATATGGGACACACATATCCCGAGAAGCCTTTAATTATAAAGAAACCATTTCTTCAAGTTTAATCATTCACCCATGGGAGGTAACTTCAAGTTATTCTTATACTGCATGAAATTATTAAATAAATGTTTCAAAATTTTAAATAATAATTTGTTCATGAACATTCGAAAATTCCTATAAAGAATAATTCTGTTGAATTTATTTGATGTTTTCTTATGGTTCTTAATAATTTCCCCATATTTTTTTAATTTTGGGTTACATTATAGAGACAAATTTAGATATTGTTATATTCAGGATTTCTATCTTTGTTTATTCGTAAGCATTTTGTTTCTAGTAAAATGGTATTTTTTTTACTTTTTTTTATTTTTGTTGAATTAATCATCACTCCTTATGGTCTTAGGGTTTGTTTTTTGATAAAAATCACTGGAAACTACTATTTATTGGGTTGACGTGCTTCCATAAATAACATTATCTACTCTAATATAGATCAAAAGTTTCGTTTTTCCCATAGATTAATAGTTAGGTGTCAAATGTTATAAAAAGTGAATATCTATTGATAAGGTTCATACCATGCGTTATTTGAATGGTGAGTATCATACCATGGGGTATATGAATAGTTAGGAAGATACTACATGGTATATGCATAGTGAAGGCCATAACACATGGTGTGTTCACTGTGAAGACCATACTGTTGGGTAGGTAGGCCATGAGGTTCATCCCTCATGGTATGTGAGATTTGAGCTATGGAATTCTTGATGCACTTTGTGGGTGAAGGATCTATCAAGGATGATGCATCATGTATACAGATGGATGAACTAAGCCAACACACTGGGAGAACAGGTGATCGAACCTGATTGATGAACTAGGCAAGTGGTGGGGCATCAAAAACGTGTGTTTTGGCAGTCATATGATTAGGAAGTTGATTCTTTGAGAGTTATTATATCTCTCTACCACCTATTAATTTTCCTCATCTTCTATTTTCAATGTAAATAGAGGCAATGAAACCCAATTTTTATATTTTTCAGTTGTGTGATGTTCATTGGGTGATAATGGTGTATTGATACTCTATTTCAATATGTGAGGGACTTATTGGTTGTGCCAGAAGCCATTTTGGTGACCATCTTAGAGCCTCATGGTGTTGGTTGTGTAGGATAACATGAGGGTGACTTTCTTAAATACTTATGGTGTGAAATCAGCCGTCATAGGGTATTTCTATTAGGTTTCTATGTGTGATGGTCTTATCAATTGATTAGTTCACCGTAAGGGTGACTCTCTCAGAGCCACATAATGTCTAGTGAGTAATCCTAAATTATTTTCATTATAATTCAACATAGGTGGGGCTTCTTGATTGGGGTGGTGGTCATGAGGTTGGTCATATCAGAGTTTGGAGGAATCCTTCTAGTTGTGAGGGTATCCATAGTTGCACAAAATTAATAAACAGAAAACATCATATAAAATGGAGAGGTATATCTACATCTCCCTGTTGAAAGCTGGAAGAATTATGTAGGCTCACCATTTGTTGGAACAGAGGTACCATGGAAATTTTTTATACTAAGAAGAAACCGATAGGGAGGAGATAAACTATTTCACACCAAAGTCCCATCATAATTCCACCTAGAAAGTGGGATGTCATGTGGTTTTTAGTGTACAATGTAAAAAGTCTCCTAATATTTGAGTCAACTTTTATAATGTTTCTATGAGTAGAGCTGGTAACTAAGATAATGGTATTATTAGGGTGTTGTCCTTACTTAGTTATATAATTTAATGTTATTAGGAACAAAGAATAAATGATTAAGAATTTGGTGTTTGTGTCACTAAATAAAATAGCCAGCTAGGTTTAGGAATGTTATTCTATAAAGTGTTCTGGTGTGGTCTCTACTTGGGGTTTCTCTATGTTTAAGGAATTATTTTGAGTCATGTTAGTATAGTGTAGTCTGTATTCACTTGTATTGTAACAGAATCATTTGAGAATTAAGTTTCCATTATTCTAGGTTTTGAGACTAAAAGGATCCATAAGAAGATATTTATGATTTAAGGAAATGTATTTATTCATTGTTTAATTATTTTTTTGTATTGTATTTGTAGGTTTATTGAGAAAGAATATTAGAGGAGTACAAAGTTTTATGGATACAAGTTTTATATTTTTTGGTTTTTTTATTATGGATGGAATTTACAGTGCATAATTTTAAGGAAAAAATACTATAGGTTAGAGACTACCTATAAGGGTAAGTAATTTGGGTTCTTTGGATGAGAAATAGTGACTAACTTTGGTAAGCACTATCATTTATATATTTTGAATTTGACTACGATGGCCACAAAAATAATTTCCTAGTGACCTCTCCAATGGTAATTTTGGGGTACCTATAGAGACCTATATTGGTAGTCGCTATTTCCATTTAGTGATGGTGAGAATGACACTACCAAAAGCAGCCATATGGCAGTCACTAATGGTCAATTTTTTAGTTTTGATTGAATCTATCATTCAAAATTTACCCCGTGAGGTCCTAATCTTGTTATGTTAGATTATTCATCCAAATAGACTAGCTCAATTTTTATGGGGATAGTATTTATACCTATACCCATTCAAGATTCATGCGTAGGAGAAGATGAATTATCCAAATGTAATAACTCTAGTTCTATGGTGATGAAATTTTTGAATATACACATACAATATCCATACCACAGAGGAAATTATTCTAACTCAAATTAATGGGAATCATTGATGACTTATTTCAATTGTCTTAGTTCAATGTTCATGTGGATTAGGTTATCCTTGATGCTACATTATTTGATTTTTTAAGATTATCATGAATTGATAAGTTGAGGATATTGAGAAACCATAAGTTGAGATCCTCCTCTCTAAATAGGCCTACGTTTGGAATTATTGAAATTTCATTCATTAATTTTCAATGTTTTTATTATTTCCACTTTTTTTCTTTTATTGAAGTTGTTTTTAGATGATTTTAGTATCATGATTCATCGATACATTCAAGTTAATATATAAAAAGATCAAACAATAATAGTAAAATTATATGAATTAGGCTATATTCTTTTGATACACTCAAGAATAAAGAAACTATGAGTATCTAAGATAAAATAGTTATCTAAATAAGAATATAATAATAAATGAATTTCTTTTTTATACATTGAACCATGACTTTTTCAAATAATTATGAATCCTAATGAAGAGTTCATCAGAAGTATCTTCTGTATTGTTGAGTAGTTATGTAAAAAATCCAATTTCAAAAATTAGGTGATGAACAATAGCCATGAAATATTAAGAAAGAGATGAAATATAAATATCAAATAAGATGGAGACTAAAAGGATTAACATGATCCCATTCTTGGAATATAAATACTGAAATATAGCATGTATATTTCTTGAGTTACATTACAAAAAATAAGTTAGTAAATAAAGGTTAATGGTTGCATGATAATGGATGAACATTTATCCCACAATGATAAGTTGTTTGGAATATAATTATTAAAAATATAAAATAAGATTAGATATTATAATAGATAATAATAATAGGGTTTCATGAGATGATTGGGATATATATAATCAAACAATAATAAACTATAATGAGAATTGCAGTAGTTTCATAAATATTTTCATGCATCCTATGAGATTATTAAATGATTATGTGAATAAAAGGTTGGGGAGTGTAGAAACATGACACTTGATGATGTTGTGATGATTAGTATAGTATATTATAAGGAATAATACCTTTCATGAGGTGTTTTATACATCAAAAAATGAAAAAGGAAAAAAATATTAATGTGTAGAATATTGAATGAATGAGATTATTCATTATGGTCATGAAATTATTAGTAGAATGAAGAATTATGAACCCATATATACGATGAAAGATTTTACATATCCATTAAGAATTAGAGTGATGACTATAATATTTTTGAATATTTTTTTATGAAAACTCCATACATGATGTAATTGTGTCATTTATAAGATATCAATGAGTCTAGATGTTTGAAACCAGTGTGTACATGCAGTTTCTTTAACATGTACTATAAAAGATGGTATTGTTATCAAAATACATCTTATAAAAGGTCATTAAATATTGATACATTAATAAGAACAGTGAAAAATAAAATGAAGACCAACTATTTGTTTTACTGAAAAATAGAGGCTACACAAATATAATGGATATGACTTACATAAAGTTTTTAAACCAAATGAAAAATTAGCATGGATGAAGTTGTAGTGTATGTTGACAAATTAATACATAAAAAGATATTCATAATAAAATTATGATAAATGAATTTTTGGTTTTATTGACTGAGTTTATTGTACGATGATACACTATCAATGTTTTCAAATTAAAAATAAGTTATGTGCAGGTTTCTGTTATCATATAGACCATAAAATAATCAAGCACTCTAGAACATAATGAATCAGAATAGGATTGAGTTATTTCATTATCATAAGATGATTGAGTAAATGTATTATTTAAAGAATGTATGATTAAAACTGTTATTTTCATTGGATGATTAATTCTGCAAAAATAAATATAGGATAGTGTAACTAATGTTAATGAAGTGAACATTGTCTTTTTCAAGAGACAAAATTTTATAATAATGTTTTTCAGAAGAATGAGTAATCTATAATATATTATAATAAGATGTGTTATAAAATAGATAATAAACATAACATTATCAGTATCATGAGCATTGAGTATTTTTAACTTAGTTATTAAAATGAAATAGAAGAATAATTATGGATTCATTGGAAGACGAACTATATGATTGAGTTTTGAATATGATAAATTCCCAAATCCTAATGTAAACTTTTGTCAGCCTTTTAATGATCAGTTTAGAATTGATAATATCTATGAGTAAAAATCATTGTGGATTAAAGGCATTATAAATACAAAATTATGTAAATGATAATATGGTCAACCAATTCTCAATATTCACATAATGAAGTTTTTGACTCTTTTCTTATTTGGTGTAAAATTAGAAAATTGAGTTCAAGATATTTTTCATTTAATACATGACACATGTGTTGGACTCTAATAAAGTAGGTAGGGTTTGAATAAATTCAATGAGAATTTAGAATATGTGAAATTTGCGGAGTTCAAATTCCATGAATCTTATATTTATTTATGAAATGGATGATTATTTAAATGAAAAAGTTCCTTAAATACATGGAGTTGTTATTTTGAGACTTTTAAGATAAATATTTTAGAGGAGTCACTGATCATCATTGTTCAAAAATTAGAAGGTTTGAATAATTTTTGTTGTTAAATAAGTTTTTTGTTGAGAAGAAATTACAAAATTCAAAAATCATGATATGTAAAGAGTCCAAAAGTATTTATTCATGTAAATTATGTTACAATGAATATATTATAGATAGATATCATAGTGAATAGAATTTAAAGATACAACATTATATTGGATTGTAAGAAGAATAAAATCTTGTAACTAATGGCAACCAGTAAAATACTATATCAGGAGAAAAAATGTGCATAATGGAAAATAGATCATTTGAATCCAAATTGATTATTTTATGGACATATGACGCAGATCTTGAATGCGGAAGATGTGCTCCCCTCGACAATAAAAGGAGGAGCCCGAGATCAAAGAATGATACTGCTCCCTTATTCCTGATAGCTTGTGTTCTCTAAAAACATAGCATCTCTGTGCATCACTTCAAGAATAGTAAGCAGAGCACCATGAGCTTTCAAGTCTCCATGAAGAAAGGATCCCTCAAACCTTCAACAGGTGATACACACCCTCGAATTGTTTCATGAATAATAGGCACCCGAACAGGTGATTGGTTTTGTAAAACTCTCGTTGTGCTTCAAAAAAGTCACACCATCATGATCCAGTGCTTCAGATACTCTCTCACCGAGCTTTGAAAAGAGGAAAAACTGTGCACCTCATGCACAAATAAGATCCACACATCCTTGTGTGAAGAAAGTGACTCGTGTCCACCTTGGTTTCATGAAAAAAGGTGAGACCAACCTTCAGTTTTCATGTTGGTATTCTACTACGTGCAGGGGTACATTGTTGAAGAAGAAAGATATCGCAAGTGGTGACTTTCATGAAAGCGTGTGTTTGATTTGAAGAAACTTTTGGGCTCATGTGTTTTCAAGTGAAGATGATGAATACATGAATGTATGCATGTTCTAGGGTTGAAGGAGCTTGAGGACATGTACAATTGTGTGAAGAAGGATCTCTCACATGGAAAGGTTTTCACCCATTTTTTTTGGAAGAAACAAACACATATTTACCTAAACAAACACCCTAACCTAGTTCAAGAGGAATAAGGATAATAAAGAAGAGGAAGAGTAGAAGAGGCCAAGTGTGTGTGTGTGTGTGCTTAAAGAACCATACCCATTAAGAGTTCTCACAGAAGAAGATGTAGAGTACATGAATTCATGCATTCCTTCATGCACATGCATATGTGAAGGAACCCAAAAGAAAGAACCAAAATTGTTTGTGCAGATATGTGAATAAGGAGAATAAAGATTTCAACCCAAACTTCATATGCATGATCACATGCATACATAAACAAGAAAAAAGAAATCAATTCAGATTATACCAAGTGAACTGATCTTTATTTCCTGAATAATCACATTGGTGTTTTTGATTATAGAAAAGAAGATAGAAGACGTTTTAGTGAAGTTGTTTGTTGAACTTAGAAGAATAAATAAGAAGTATATTCCAGTTGGTGTTTCACAAGTGAAGAAGAGGAATAAATAAGGAATAATTTCATTCCTACTACATTTCAAGAAATCAAGTGAAAATAACTAAAGAAAACAAAGAGGAGAACCTACCTTTTGAAGAAGGAGTAAGACTGTCTCCAATGGCAGTATAAAGAACCAACTAGATGCTACAAGTTGGAATAGGCTATCACTAGTCCAGGGTAGAGGATTGTTTCCCACCACCCCTATAAAGTGTAGGGACTCACACAAGCTAGAGTATTGTTTTCCAAGACAATCCACTTTAACAACATACCACATCATAGTGGAGAATCCATGAACTGGTCATTCCCATGCACGGTAAGGATGTAGTTTCTCTTATTGAGTGGTCATCCTTGTAAAAATATCAGGTTCATGTTTTTACAGCTATCTATTTTTAAATGTGATAAGGAAAAGAGAATAAGAGAATCAAGATCCTAAGAGGTCAAGAGGTACAAGGATAAAAATTTAGAATTGGTCTCAAAAGTCTCCAACACTGATTCACCCCTATCAGTGTTAGGTATATCCCAAACTGGTCCTCTCAATTGGTATTATAGGGATAGGTTCACCTCTGTTGGATTCTTTATAGTCAAGTTATTCTCTTTTGAAGACTTGAGTTTCTTTCCTAAATTATCAATGAAGTGTACTTTCAGTGGAGATTCAGTTATCTCTAAACAGATGGCTATATCTACCAAGACCATGATGAATAGGAAAAAGAAGGAAAAGAGGAAGTTAAAGAGGAAGACCCTCTTATCTAAAGAAGAGGAAGCATCTGGTTCTCCATATCAGGTCCACACTAAAGACAAACCAAACATGGAAATAAATGATAATGTGGATCAAGTCCCCACCAAGAAGATGGACAACCTTCCAACCTCAACTGATCAAGAGGTATGTATTAGAAAATTTGGAAATTATTCTCATAAAAAAAATGAAATAAAAATGGGTGATTATCAATCTAAAACATCTTAAAAATATCAGTTGATTGATTGTTAATGATTCTACATGGTATCCCTGAAGAAATTATATCCCTGGTTTGTGTATTATTTCCATGCATTCAAGAAAATATCACTCAGCTGGAAGATGAAATTGATGTTTTAGAGGAAGTAATAGAATCAATAATTGTTGAATGTTTCAATCTCTCCAGATAGGTTGGATCCTTTGAGGCAACAAAGAGGGTATTTGAATTATGTTCGTCAAAGTGGCTCAAAGATGTTATACAAAAAGAGGGGGTCAATAAGACTCTATAAGATAAGATCAATGCATATGAAGATGAGCTAAAAAAGAGCAATGATGTCGAGAAGTTATATTTGGAAGAAGACTCCAAGCATATAAAAGAACTTGAATATTTGTTACAAAAAAAAGTAAAAATTCCTGAAGATGAAGTTGAAAGATTAAAGAAATCTTGTGAAGAGTAGCTGACTATGATTTAAGAATATTAAGTCATCCTCAATATGAGATGTCTAGAATTGAAATCTAAGTTGACCAATCTTGAGAAGACACGTGTTGAGTCTCCAAAAATGAAGGAAATAGTTGATTGTAGTACTCAATGCTCACTGGAGTATTCTACTGTCCAAATTCCTCCAACATGTGACAAGAATATCATGGCTTCACTCATTGATCTATCACAAAGAGCTGAGAAAGTAAAGGTACCATCCACACCAACATGTACACATGTTTATAAAATTGTTTCTACAAAATGTGCAGGTTGGAATAAAAATTATAAACAAGTATGGATGAAGAAGAATGAAAAGAAACCTGCCACCATGGCTATGGTGGATAGGGTAAAGAGTGTGGAAGATAACTTCCCATATAAAACACAACAATTAAAGAAGAAGATTCAGTAACCTTATAAAGAATATGGGAAGAAGTCATGGTTTGTTGGTCAATGATGGTGCTGTAATAGATTTGGGCACTGTGAACTGGATTGTCGGTAAAACCCCTAAAATATAAAAGCATAGATAAATCCCATCTCAAGGGGGAGAAATCCATAGATGAAGAAGCAACATCCACTGATCTAGAAGCATATGTATACAACAAACATATTTGAAATATTAGATAACATCTCTGATGTATGCAATAGGAGTGTTCACAGGAATGGTGCACGTTCATTTCAATAGTTACCCAAAGATGATAAGAAAATAAGATCATAGAAGTTGGAAAAAAATGGAAAAGCTAAAAATTCCTTGGATTCTAAATCCATGAAGTTGAAGGGTAGTGCATCCAAAAGAACTACTTAGAAGGATGACACTCAGAAGAAGCCATGTAGAAGACCCAATCTGGATGCCTCCATCCCTAATGATATATTGAGGGTTTGGATATAAGATTTGGAAATAATAAGAAAGATGAAAGATTCATAGGATAAGGCTAGTGATGAAAATAAAAAAAAGATTCTACATGAAGACAAACAAGTTTTGTGTGTGAAGTACAACAAGTTTGGTCACACTATTAGAAGATGCTTTGAATTTACTCCAGCCCCACAAAAATTCCTCAAGAAGATGAATGTTGCACCAAGAGATTCTACTACTTAGAAATACCTTCAAGAGAGAGGAATCACACACAATGAAATGGAAGATGTATTGAGTCTCACAAAATCACAATCACCATTGAATATCAGTTGTGAAATTGTAAAGAATGAAGCATCTTGGTTGACAAAATAATCTCAACCTTGTTGTTAAAATTGACGAAACAAGGAGGATCCACCTTATTCCATTAAATATTTATGTATTTTATTTTTTCTTATCATACAAGTAATTGTAGGTGAAGCAAGATCTCATGGGGAGAACCAGAGATTCAGTGATTAGAATTGTTCCCTTGAGGGTGAGACACAAGAAGAAGCTGTTAGAGTCATTATCTCAATATGTATCAACATCAGTTGGTATAAAAAAAATTACACTGATGATTGTCTGAATATTATGTCATTGGAAAAGGTATGTTATTTATAAATATTTCATCCTTGGTTACAAAAAATAAAGATCATTATATAATGGGTGAGAAACAAAGTTAATCAGTGACACAAGAAGAGTGAATGTTTCCCAAGGCCACTTATCTTGCCAATTGCACTTGAATGTTTTTGATCATTTTATTGGAGAGAGTGCATAAGTTTCAAATTTATTATTTCATATCACCGTTATTGTCCTAGAATTCAAGTGGAATACCCTTGAAGACAAGTACATGAGTTATCATCTCATTAGGTGTCATATTCAGGGTTAAATGGACAACTTTATTGTCTAAATCAAATCTTGTTTTCTACACCGAGCATTGCTCAAGTATACTTTTAGTGAAATTAATGATGGAAAATTTCTTATGAATGAAATGATACCCTATCTGTCATGAATTTTTTTTCTTGTCAATAAGGGGGAGAAAAGTGAAATGAATGTTTAAGAGAGAGAAAGAAGTGAAGATATATTGACACATTCATTTAGTACAAAAAACATTGGGTATTTCCAAAAAATATAAAGGGGGAGATTGTTGGGGAAACTTTAGTAATTGAACTGTGTTTTTAGTAAATGAGGTAAATGAATGTCAATGATGGTTCAATAAACTCTCCTAAGTGAACTAGGGAATGGAAATTAGACAATTGATGCACTAACCTTGAATGTTCAAAGAACTTTTATCATGTGTGATACAACGTTTAAAACATTGAGCTTGCATCATTTTGAGGATGATTGAAGTACTTTGGATTTAATAATCCAAAAAGAAAAGGGGGAATAAAAGGTTGAAGAATGGGTTTTTTATCACGAGGAGGCCATGCACATATTTTACTATGGCTACGCATTTCACTTTTATGGTTTATTTTTGGCTTACAAAAATTTGGGAAAACTCTAGAGCTATCTAGCCAGCATTAAACCCTGGGAATATGCAGGACCGCTAGGGGTAAACCGCGCCCAAGGGGAAGAAAGGATGAGGATAGGCCCGAGAGCGGTAGTGCGCACATAGCGCATGCCAACATGCGGGGCGGTATAGAGGCAGGAGTGCATAGTAGGCACTAGGAGCACGCCCGTGGAAGGAATGGGTGGGCACAGAAGCGTGCCTATAGAGAACTGGTGTGGGGAGGTACCAGAGGGGGAGAGGAGAATTCTGAATCAATGTTGAGGGGAGTTGATTGATAAACTGCACCTCTCCCACATCTCCATTTTGATGTGGGACAACATTTTAAAAAGAGTGGATTTAATCTCAGCCGCTCATCTCATCCCGTATCCCTGTCGACCGTCCAATCTGTCATGACATTCAATTACTCAAATCTTCAACATTCATCTGATCTTATGCCACATTCATTTGAACTAGGGTCATCTGATCGTCCCATGATATTCGATCCATCCTGTGCCATCATCTTTAACCTCTCGACGCCGCTACCACCCACCAGCGACACTGCACTAACTAGAGAAGAAGCCTGATCACCATGGCCAACCTCTGACTATCAAATAAGGATCATTTCGGCACTAATAAGGATACTAGATCAAACTGAGAACAATCACGTAATCTATGTCTTGCATGAATGCGAAGTCTCAAAGAAGAACGGTCAGCCGAGGCAAACAGAGTTGTCGAGGCCACATGGGTTCGAGCCAATGTCTAGAATGATAATTAAGCAAGTGATCAAGGAGAAGCCCATGTTCGAAATGGAATCACCCAAAGGATATCAGTATATCTTCACCCATGGGTTTTATGATTTTAAAACACCAGATATCTCGAGCATTCAATGTCGTGATCTTGATGGAATATTAAGAGGACCTTGAATGCGAAAGAGGTGCTCCCCTCGCCTATAAAAAGAGGAGCCTGAGCTCAAATAATGTTGTTGTCCCATTATTCTCGAGAGCTCGTGTTCTCAAAAAATAGAGCATCTCTGTTCATCACATCATGAAGAGCAAGCAGAGAACCATGAGTCTTCAAGGCTCCGTGAAGAAGAGATCCCACAAGCCTTTGATAGGTGCTACCGACCCTCAAATTACTTCATGATGAATCGACACCCAAACACACGATAGGTTTTGTAAAACACTCACTGTGCATTGAAAAAGTTTTTCCATCATGAGCAAGTGCTTCCGATACTCTATCACTAAGCTTCGCGTAGAGGCAAAACTATGCACCTCATGCATAAAGAAGATCAGTGCATCCTTGCCTAAATAATGTGACCTATGGCCACCCTGGTTTCATGAAGAAAGGTGAGAACACCCTCCTATTGGCATTTTTGTATTATACTATGTTCAGGGGTTCATTTTTGAAGAAGAAGGAGATCTCAAGTGGTGGATTTCATGAAAGTGTGTGTTTTATTTGAAGTAACCCGAGGGCTCGGGTGTTTTAAAGTGAAGAGGAAGAATACATGAATTTATGCATGTGCTATGGTTGAAGGTACCCGAGTCCATGTACACATGTGTTAAGAAAGATTTCTCACATGTAAAGGGTTGTACCCATTCGTTTTTGAAGAAACATACACATATAAACCTAAACAAACACCCTAACCTAGTCTAAGAGTAATAAAGAGAATAAATAAGATTAAGATTAGAAGAGGTCGTGTGTGTGTGTGTGCTTAAAGAACCCTACCCATTAAGGGTTATCACACAAGAAGAAGAATAATTGAATGCATGCTTGCCTTAAGGCACATGCATATGTGAAGACACTCACAACGAAGGACTAAAATTGTGTGTGAACATATGTGAAGAAGGAGAAGGAGGAGTTCAACCCTAATGTCATATGCATGATCACATGTATACATGAACAAGAAGAAAAGAATTAATTCATATGATGCCAAGTGAACTGATCTTCATTTCCCAAATAATCACATTGGTGTATTTGATTATAGCCAAGAAGATATAATAAGTTTTATTACAGCTGGTATTTGCACTAAGAAGGAGAAATAAGAAGTCTAGTGTAGTTGGTGTTGAACTAGAGAAGAATAGAAAGGAGGAAGGAAAAATTGCTTTCCTACTACTTTTCATGTAATATTGTGAAGATAACTAAAGAAGTCCACGAGTAGAACCTACCTTTTGAATAAAGAAGAAGACTATCTCCATAGAAAGTATAAAGAACTAGCTAGAGGCTGCAAGTTGGAATAGTCTATCACCAGTCTAGGGAAGAGGATTGTTTCCAACCCCCTCTAATGTTTAGGGACTCACATTGGATAGAGGATTGTTTTCCTAGAAACTCCATTGTAATATCATATCATATCATTGTGTAGAATCCATGCACTAGTCGTTCCCATGAATAGAAATGATGTAGCATCTATTATTGAGTGGTGATCCTTGTAAAAATATCATGTGCATATTTTTACTTCTTTCAATTGTTGCATGCGACTAGGAAAATAGAATTAGAGAATCAAGATCCTAATAGGTCAAAAGTTACATGGATAAAAATTTGGAATTGGTTTCAAAATCCCCCAATATTGATTAACCCCCCCCCCCCCCTCAGTGTGAGGTATATCCCAAATTGGTCCTCTCATATGATTTATCTAGATCATAATTCAATGGACTGTAATATATTTTAGGAAATTCAATTAACTTTGAATAATATCACTACATGAGATTATTGGAAGACATTGAATGAAACATCAGTACATCGAAATATGCAATTCAATAGTGTAGACACTGAAAAATGATCAAGGGCTGAAGAAGGTTTCAACACGACAAAATGAAGTCATATTAGTATCTGGGGACCCAGTCCGGAGGCCTTGGAGGAGTTTCGCAAAAAAAATCGTAAGTGCGTGAAAAAATATTCCATGCACGGAAAACTCCGGGATTCGTGACAGTTCTTCAGCGTGGGCGCAGAATATTTCGTGCCCCCGCCCCGTGCAGTTGACATTTCATGCCGCCGACATCGGTGCTCAATTATTTTCTGCTGACCTATTTTCCATGCCCCTGAATGCCTATAAATAAATGGTGAACCCTTCGACTACCAAGCTGAAGAATCAGAACTGGCTCTCATGCGCGAAATTTGCCTTTCGTGCGCGCAAATATGGCTTTTAGGTACAATTATTTTCATGCTGAGTCACACCGGGGTCCCCCTTCACACAAGATCCCATTAGTTTAAACTGAATTCCAATCCCTTCGGGGTCTGGCCCCTACGCGCAATCAATTCCACTTGCGCTTAGGCCGGCCAATTGTGCGCAGCTTAGTCATTGCGTGTAGCCTCTCTTGATTGTGTGCAATTCGTACTCCTTGCGTGCAATCCTTTCTAGTTGCATGCAAAGCCTCATCTCCACTTACATTCCAATACTCACTGATTTCACGTCAGCCTAGTGTTTTCCATGCAAGGCTACTTATTTCACACGCGAGCCTCAAAGGTTGCGCGCAACTCTTTGGGACCCCTCACCCCGGTGCTTCCCAGCTACCTCTTCACTTGCATTCCCAATACTCCTTGGGCATACCTTTGCGCGAGTGTTCGATGGTCTTCTTATGGATTCCATTCGCGAGTGTTTCTCATGCCCCAGAATCCACATCATACACCATTTTCCCATACAACCTTCTAGGCTTGTACGAAGTAACTTCAAAGTCCCTTGGATGGTTCTTCCCATTGCATTTCTTCGCCTCAAGCTTCTTCGCATGGGCATGCTAATAGCTATTGATTCTTTGCATAGTCACACTAACGTGGACCCCCCAATGGTTCACTCCATAACACCCCCTATCTACGGCGTTTCCTGTCCCCTCTCTTCCCTAAGGTATAGAGGGTACCAATTATGTAAGTCCTAGGGGTGCGGAGTGAACCCACCTCGTCCGAGCTGCATGACGTTAAACTGCCAAGAGCCATCATCCTGAGCACATGATGTTAAACTGTGACCTCTCCCCATGCCTCGCATGTGGGGCATCCCCATATTGGATATTCTCCTTGCCCACTCATCTCCACAGGGATGGGATCACCCCTCATAGGGGATGATATCCTCCTTATCGGAGTGGCGTTTGTCTGTGGAGAAAGGGCATCCACCATGGTGTAAGCCCCCAGCTTTTCTTACAGGAGGTAGCATCCATGCTCCTCCTTTCTTCTTCGGTCCCCAGGGCCAGCAAAGGGCGTGATGGGGAATGGTGCTCCTCCTTTCTTTGGTCTCAAATCCCTCTCCCGTTGTGCTTTGTCACCATCGGGCCTCTATCCTGGACTATGTTCCGACTTCTCAGGCTGCTAACCACGCATAAGCCCCTATTTCCTCTTTGAGCCGTTAATCACGCATAGGCCCCACTCCATTTCCCACGGACATACCTTTCACGATGTGATCGTCAGGTATCTGCTATCTCTTATTTCTCACACCGAGCATGACTCACGTGAGCTTAGAGTGAGCACCGACCATGACATCTACCCTGGGCAACCTTGAGTATAATCCCCACACCATTACCTGAACTACGTGGACTTTTATCCATGTCAAGGCATTGTACGTAGGAATCCTCCCCGAGTTTCAAGCCCAACAATCATTGGCCCCGATCGTCTCCACGTCGGTGTGGCAAGCCACCCAAACTATGAGGACTCTGATCCATGTTAAGGCATGGTACATAGGAAGCCTCCCCGAGGTTCCAGCCCAACAATCATCGGCCTCAACCGTCTCCACATCGGTGTGCCAAGACACCCAAACTACAAGGAATTTGATCCATGTCAAGGCATGGTACGTAGTAAGCCTCCCTGAGGTTAAAGCCCAACAACCATTGGACCCGACCGTCTCCACGTCTGTGTGCCAAGCCACCCGAACTATGAGGACTTTGATCCATGTCAAGGCATGGTACGTAGGATGCCTCCACGAGGTTCATGTCCACCACCCGGTCGTTCCAACCATCTTCACGTCAGTTCACCAACACCTTGGGCTGCCTTCGAGCGTAAGCCACAAATTCCCACATAACTCGAACTATAAGGACTTTGATCCATATCAAGGCACAGTATGTAGGAAGCCTCCATGAGGTTCAAGCCCACCACCCAGTTGTTACGACCACCTTCACTTTAGGTTAACCCCCCATCCTACATGACGTTAAACTGTATCCCCCATCCCGAACTATGAGGACTTTAATACTTTCCATGATAAGGTACTTTGGAAGCTTCTCCGAGGTTCAAGCCCAACAACCACTGTCCCCGACCATCTCCATGTCGGTGTGCCAAGCCACATCCCGAACTACGAGGACTTTGATTCCTTTCCATGAGGATATGTAGGAAGACTCCCTGAGGTTCGATCCAATCACTCATATCACATCCTGATCTCTCCCTCAATCCTATGTGTCTCAGGAGGCTCATGCCCCAACCCAAATCTTCTACTTCTTCTGGGTCCCATCCTTGCGTCCATTCTCAGGGGTCACCTCCTCAAGTGTTCGGTCGTCTAACTGAACTATGCGGACTTTGATTCCCTGCTATAGGGATATGTAGGAAGCCTCTTCAAGGATCAAGCCCAACACCAGTGTTTCCCTAGGGTCGACCCTGTCTCATTCTCCATCCACTTCACTTAAGTCATCCATCATCCCCTGAATTCTTACCCGGGCTTCCACATCACGGTGAGGTCATGTCAACCCACCCACATCAGTGTTCCCCTCAAGGGGTTATGCCTACTTGATCCACTAAAATCAGTGTTCTGATCTGTCTGATCTGTCTCCACTAGACGTTAAACTTGCGGCACACCCTGTGTTAAACATGGGACGATGAGGAAAACCTCAGATACATGCCTCTAGAATATGATTCCCTGCATTCAATGTGGGATACCTCAGTCTTCCACACCCTTGAGAAACCCTATAATAAGTGAAAGAAGACAGACACACCAATACCCCAACGTCTAGACACGCCAGTGATGCCCAATGTGACTAGTCCCCTAACTAAAGGTTTCTTCCCTAACTGGGCCCCTTGGAATGTCCTGAAAGAATCAGTGTAATTAACTGGTGTCCATGAAGATATGGCACTGGGAATAGTTTCATTAGCAATGTCTTAACTCTATAAGGGAGACCAAGACTAGGTGAAGAGCTCCGGGGAAGAATCCACGAAAGGAAGAACCGACATCCCATCATCCCGTTTCGATCAAGGAGCAGACGTCCCTGAATAAGGAGCAGATGTTGCCCGCCTATAGAAAGAGGGAATGTGGGGTAACAGCGGTGTGTCCTCCACAGACGGATGCACGCGCCCCGATGAAAGTGTCATAAACAAAAATGGTGAACCCAACGTGAAGATATTATCCACAATATAGAGACTAGTAGCCTTCAAGGCATCAACGGATTAGAATGTCATCAAACCCCGTCATATGGCACCAGATCCCACCAAGAAAATAGTAGGCCTGACGTGAAACTCGATAGAAGATGGGGCAGTCAGGACGTTGAGCATCCCGTTCGGCAACGTTGTCAGCGTGAATCCCTCTTACTGGCCACGACAGAAGGAATGGCGCTGGGGCACTGGTTGTTGATTTATTTTCCTATCATCATTAATGAATTCATCTCCCTGCTTTCAGGAACCATGGTGTTGCATCCGGAATTCTTTCATCACCTTCCCACCGACACAGGGGTAGGGGAAATATCGACGCGGCCACCCTGCATGGTTCTGCCTCTTATATGATGGCCTCAGTCGCCATGATTGTTGGGCACCCACGCCCCCTCTCCCTATCGGTAATTATCCAGTGAAGGGTAATTAATGACCTTGTACACAGGTACGAGGAGGAGGGGATCATCCCCACCAGGGATATGTCCCACCTAAATCAATAGGCGGCTATGCCTCACCATCAACGCCACCCCCGAGGGCCGCATAGGGAGCCACTTCACCCCACCCTGACATTCAATCATTTCAGGAGCTTGTCCCCAGAACACATTGGCAACTCCCTGCCCTACGCTGACGAGGTAGGGGATGTTGGGTAGGCCCGATCTATGTCCCTCTCCAAGGGCTCCAGGTGAGGGCTCCCACCAGGCTACGTCAGCGCCACCGCCCGGTTCCCCAAGTCAAGGAGTAGGTAAGACACGCACCTGCACCACCAGCTCTAGTTCAACTGACCCGGCGCCAGCATCGGGCACAAATAGAAGAGGACGCCCGCCATGTGGCGTCAACGTCAATGACTACTGTGGCCCGAGCCACTACTGACTCATATCCCCAACTCCCTGCATATGTTGAGTAGGGGCAGTTATATGCCCGACCTGGCTCGAGGCCCCAACTACCCCACGGGAAGGCTGGGTCGACTCTCTGGATCACCGGCACAGGCGATGGCCGCTACGGACCAATCCGCAACAACGCCACCCAGTACGGAGGCCCACTCCGTACCTACACTATGGAAGGTGTGGGTCCTCTCTTCTTCCAACCTCAGCTTGGAGGTCTGCCCCATGTCACCTTCAACCCAACTGAGGGTCTTCCCCATGACAACAACACTCCGTATGGGGGGTCTCTCTCACGCTCACTACACGAGGTACGTGGTCATTCCCCCTGCTACAGACTATAGGTATGGAGACATTTCATGTCCGGTCACTCTCCAACATGGAGGTCCTCCCCATTTCCTCATACCAGCCGGTGAAGGTCCTCCTCGCGCCAACAAACGGAGGGGTAGAGGCCAACTTCACTTCACCAACGCCCAACACGAAGGTCCTACCCATGCTCGGCTTTACCAGTATGAGGACCTTCCTCACACTAATATAGTCAGGGTAAGTGAGCATGAAGGTCATATACATGATCTTACCAATCCTATCTATGCTTCTGTCAGCTCCAACGGAGGTCCTACCCGCTCCAGTGCTTCCCACAGAGGTCCTCCCCATGTCCCTTTCAACATTTTCCCTGGTGCTCCTCGCACTACGACCCACCCTGGTGGGAGCTCTATCCACCCCAACACCAGTATGGTCGAAGGACCTCCTCATGCATGAAGAGGGACTTTCCCCAAAGAGCCACCCAGGGGTATAAGAGTAGGTGGTCGCCTTTGGAAGAGGAATTCTGGGGAGGGCCAGACATGAATCAAACCAGTCTGCTTCTTAGACTCCGAGGTGGAGTATAACTCAGCGCTGGAGCCCTCCCCTCAGTCCTCTGATTCAATGGCTAGGGTAGGAACGAGGCACATCAGCCTCATACTCCCATAATGTGAGGTCCATAGGATCCCTATCTCCGTCTGAAGGTATATATAGGATGACGAGAACCTAGCATGTCCCCATGGACCGACCACGCAGTCGCCACCGTCATCTCCAGAAGTGACCTCTACCTCGGTTAGAGACTATGGAGAAATGTTTTGGGGGTTAATGGCGGGAGAGCCGCGACATATCCCACCCTCAGTAGATACTGATTCTATGTTAGGATCTTTGGTTGATGGTCCATCCTATCATGATATAATGGCCAGGTTGCTACAATCCTTTGAGGACAACCCAAGATTTGGCGGCCAGTCAGCCCACTCACCGTATTATCTGCCGCCAGCCCGCCGTCCCGATGGTCTGCCTCAGTACCATTGCCAATTCCCCAGCCACCCACGGTTGATGAGTGGGGTAGTGAAGGTCCAGAACCTGAATATGAGCCTAGGATCTTATGGAATATCCTCACAGTGGGCCACTTCCCTGAGAAGTTTTGGGTAGTCTTAGGACCAAATTTTTGTGCACTGGAATATTTCACCCCAGAAAAAGTTGAGTGTCACCATGGAAACCTCTGGGCGACACACTTCCACCTTCAGCATCAGCAAGTGACTTATCTGAAGATCCAAGTTCACTTTGAAGACATCAGCGAACAATGCCATCTGGTTGACTTGGCCACACTCTCTGTGGTCCACCACCCTGATTCACCTGGTCACCACAGGGCCCTCCAAAAGTAATGCATTCAGAGTTTCCATGTAATCCACAAGGTTATTAAGGAGGCTACCCCCATGTGCAAGTCTATGGATAGGGGCAGTACACTACCCTCCTCTTCAGTGTTATTCACTAATAGCCCAACTCGCTAGGCAACATTGAGGACATGCCCCTGAGAAGAGTTTCGGTCAACATGGACGATCTGTCGAGAGGGGAAAACGAGTTGGAACTTCTTGATGGGAACGTCCTCCCTGAGGACGTTCCACAACTACTGGACCCATTGGGGAGGATTACTTGTCAGTAGAGGAACCTCCTAGGTCACCATGTGCCCACCAAGGCATTGGTACTCAGCCGGAATTCCGGTAAGGGTAAATAGCACGTCAGAGCTGTCAAGCACTCCGACCCGTCTGCTTCAGTGTAGAAGACAGAGGAGGACCCTGAGAAGGCCACATTGCACCAGCAGCTTGCTGAGAAAAAGAATTTGGTCAATGAACTCGTGGCTGAATGCGTTGCACAATGACGATCGGACTATAGTGATCCTAGGCCAGGGCAGCGGGGGCAGGAACAGCTTCCCCTTGGCGAGCTACCCCCAAGAAACCCTGATAACACCGCTCCTGCAGACAAGGCGAAATTCGGAGCTCCTGGTAAGAGGGTGTGTTATGTGTCACCAAACCCTCCTGAATGGCATGACAATCCATGAAACCCCGCTCGGGATCCCCCGGCCACCCCAAGGGTCACTCCACTAGCCGCTCCACAAGCCGTTGTGCTTGTCTACCGCATTGAAGAACCCGGAAATGCACTCGTGGTTAGGGACCCCCGTCAAGATAGGGACCCCATCTAGATGATCCAATTACAGCACTCATCGCCCACCTGGAGGAATTGGAAATGTGACAGGTGGAAATCCCACCAGATGGCAAGCCATACGCCGACATTGGTGGATGATATGCCGACACCTTCAAGTTTTGGGAATCCCACCTCCCCCCCCCCCCCCCCCTTTAACGGGACGGGGGATCTACCACAGCACCTGGACCACTTCAACTCATGGTGTGGGCCTATGTTATGGACTCCAGAGCTGCAGGAGGCAACCAAGCTCCGCTGTTTTGTTCAGACACTGGAGGGGCCGACATTCGTCTGGTACAGCCAGCTCCCCGTCGGATCCGTGACCAAATAGGAGGACCTTCGCAGGCAATTCCATTACCAGTTCAGTTCCACCACCTAGAAAACGAGCATCACATACCTCTTCAAGTGAAAAAAAAGACATGATGAGCGAGTCACAGACTTTATCGCCCGGTGGAAGGGGCTCACATACTCCCTTGACATGCCACTGACTCAGGAGAAATTACTGATGATGTGAGTAGGGAATGTCAAGATGGAGATGTTTCCCTCATTGATCACTCATAACAATCCCGGAGGGTTTTGAGACTTCTCAGATAAGGCCCATCACCTCGAAAAATCCCTGAAACAGGCCATCCAGGCATGTACATTTCCCCCTATAATCCCAGAGAGGAGGGCTGCCAGAGCTGGGCCCGCCGCAATGGCCCAAATAGAAGCCCCTAGGAAACTATAATTACTACCAGTAGCACCAGCCCCGCAGCCTCGCATAGGCCCTCCACCTTTGGAAAAGCCTTCGGCTCAGCAGCATCCTCAGAATTGGAAAGCACCCCTCCAGAATGCGCTGCCACCGCCTAGGTGGGACAATCAGGGTCCGCCTCCTCGATAGGCCCCTCCAGACCCTCATTAGGGTCAGGCTCCAAGGGCCCCATTTCTGGATAGAAAAAACCATACCTACTCATTTAATGAGAATCAGGTTCCCGGCTATTTCAGAAGTGCCTTGGAACAAGGGATTGTACGCTTGCCTGAATGCAGAAGGCCAGAGGAGGGGAATCTCACCGATCGTCCAAACTACTGCCCCTATCATCGGATTATGGGGAACACCCTCAAGTAGTGCTATGTATTTAAATACTGGCTCCAAGACGAGGTCAATAACAACATAGTCAGGCTAGGCCCACCCCCAGCACAAGTGGAAGGTGTCTTTGTAAGGCCAAACAATAATAACGACAGTGAATGCGAGTGGCAGCAGGTTTTTGACCGCGGGTCTCAGAAGTATAACGACTGGATGGGATAAAAAACAGTTTCTAGTGCCCATGGCATTATCTGTTCATGCCTAAATCATCCAAAGCCTCTGAAAAACGTTGCTACCACTTCTACATCATCATATTTGCTGGCCTCTTCCCAAAATAGCAACCATCTGCCGCGCAAGAAAAAACAACGCGCCCCGCCAATGTCATCATTGTCCCACACTCTCGGTGACTTTATGCCCCCAGAGAAGGGTATCCCTCCCAAAATCCACCTAGTGATGGATGAATCTTCAAGTGATAGTCAAGGGTATGCTTCGGTTAATACCATGGAGTTGGTAAACCCCTATATGACTCCCGACGAGGGGGAGTGCCAGGCGAACCTCCCCAACGTCCCCAGTCAATGCCAACGTTGGAGAAGCCATGACTATATTGGTCGTCAGGGCAGGAAATTTGGCACCTCCAGCTAGGCTGTACATGCCACTGGGACCAGACACTAGGCCCAACACAGATCTCATCTTGCACAGCCTCTTCATCTGGTGTCGACAGGCCCGCCTCCACCACCGTTTGTGCTGCTGGATCAAGAATAACTACTTCGGCTGTGCCGCGACCTTATTCGCCCCACTACAGGCCGATCTCAGTCGTCCGGTCCTCATCCGACAGCTGCTATTCAGGCTTCGACTAGTGAGCAGTGGGATATACCCGGTCCTAGTCAGCCATCAGCCCGGCCATTCGGGCTCACCATGCCTCATATCACAGAGCAGATTCCTGCAAGCAGAATTTTGTGTCTGGCGTGGAAGTATGATTTTCTCAAGAACCTTGCTGGAATCCCAGTAAGGATTTTTATCCTATAATCCCTTTTTCTATCACCAAATATGTGAGAATCCCTCTTTTAGGCTTTAATAATCCCCCTCCAGTTTGAGACAGAGGTAGCAGCTGCAGAGGATTTCCACACTGAAGTGTTTGAGAAGGCCAAATTTCAGGCCATCATTTCATTCTCTGGAGAGGATGAAGGCTCCCCCATACAGGGGCACATATTCCTACTGTAAATTACCAACCAATTTTACAATGTGTAGGTTTGCTGTAGTCTCATTGACACCGGCTCCAGGATTAACCTTATCCCAACACGGACACTGCGGAAGCAAGGGTTATCCAAAGATGATCTGACTCCCTCTGATTTAAGAATCCAGGGATACGACATGACAAATCAGACCCCAATCGAAAAGGTCTATTTGAAGACCTAGTTCGGTGGCCTAGATGCCTTCATGGAGTTTATGGTTGTCTCCCCAGACATAGCATATAATGCATTGATGGGCAGGCCATGGCTCTACCTGCACGCTGCGGTCCCCTCGTCGTATCACCAATGCCACAAGTACTCCCTTAATGGTCGAGTGGGCATACTCCAAGGTGATGCATCTCCTTACGCCACTTGTGAATCCCTCTACATGGATTATTACTATTACAAGAGAAATAATAAACAAGTCCAAGCAAGTGAAGTTGAGCTCATCATCGTTATGACCGACCCTTGGGCAGGCTTGAATGATGCCTACATCTTCCAGATCAATTGGTTGGAGGCCACAACCCCTGATATGGGGAAATATTTTTTCATTTATAGGAAAAGGGGTAACCATGATCCCAAATCCAGGTGGAATTGGAAGATCACTTTGTATTCTTATATGAATCAGGCCTTAGTGATCCCGGAGCCTCCCACTCCCATCTGGTATTGGGGCGTCCAACTCATGGAAATGACATTACGTCATACTTGTCTGTTTTTTCAGACTAGAATAAGCTATATCTGGATGACGTGCCACTACTGCTTTGATATTATCAAGCATGGCCCCTTGGGCCAAAGACTAGATGGGATTTGGTCGATAGCCTTCATCGCTATGGTCTCGACAGCACCGATGTTCCCCGATGCAACAACCATTGCCGCTCAAGCTAGTACCAGCCTCCCATCGGGGTCTGGTGACTCAGAAGAAACTTCCCCCATGGAAGATCCCTCCATAATTGGAGAAAAGGATATAGAGGACACCCCCTGCATTTGAAGAAGGCATCTCCTCCACGGTCGATGATTTGGTACAGGTGAACCTCAAAAGCGAGGCAGACCCGCGACCCACATTGATCAGCGCCGCCATGCCCCCTGAGGAGCAGCAGTGGTACGTAGACTTCCTTAAACAGTATCATGATGTGTTTTCCTAGAGTTACGATAAAATTCCAGGACTAGATCCTCATGTATCCATCCACCGCCTCGGTCTTCTGACAAATAATTGTGGGTTCAAACAACCTCCCAAAAAGATGCATCTGTTTCAAGGCTCCATGGTTGAGGCCGAAGTTGAAAAACTCATCAGCGCCAACTTCGTTAGGGAGGTCCAGTACCCCAAATGGTTGGCCATCATTGTACTATTCAGGAAGAAGAATAGATAGATCAAAGTCTGTATCGGCTTCCATAATCTCAACCGCCATTGTCCTAAGGATGATTTTCCCCTTCCAGTGGCAGAATTGGTGATCGACACTATGGCTAGGTTCCAAGCCCTCTCCTTCATGGATGGTTACTCTAGATATAATAAGATCTAGAAGGCCCCTAAGGATGAATATTCCACCACTTTTAGGGACCCCAAGGTACTTTCTGTTACCAGGTTATGCCCTTTGGCCTAAATAATGCAGGTGCCACCAATCAGCGATCCATGCACCGCATATTCATGCCAATCCTCAAGACATTGGTGGAATGCTATGTGAACGATCTGGTGGTCAAATCTCTCCGGTTCCAGGACTATCTCAAGGATCTTGATAAAGTGTTCGACTTCCTCCGTTCCCACCACCTGAAGATGAACCCATTGAAGTGTTCTTTCGGGGTCACCTCTAGAATGTTCCTTGGCTTGGTTTTCAGGTACTGGGGCATCGAGATTGACCCGGAGAAGATCATGGCCATCATCCAGATGCCTCCCCCGAGTAATATTCAAGAGCTCCGAGGTTTCCAAGGCCACATGGCCTACATACGCCGATTCATTGCGAATTTGGCTGGAAAGTTTAAGCCCTTCTCTCGACTCATGCAGAAGGGAACCCCTTATGAGAGGGACGAGGAGTGCCAGACCACCTTTGAGGAAATCAAGCAGTATCTGCTCTAGCCTCTGGTCTTGTTGCCACCCGTCCCTGAGAATCTGCTTGTCCACTATGTCACTGCCCTCGAACGGTCCCTCGATGCCCTTCTCTCCCATAAGAACAATGAGGGGACAAAGAACAAACTCTACTACCTTAGCCTAATGCTCCTCGATAAGGCCAAGAGATACTCCCCCATTGAGAAGAGCTGCCTTGCACTCATGTTTTCCGTGCAAAAATTGCGACATTATCTGCAACACCATGAGGTATAACTGGTGTCCCGAGTAGACCCGTTGAAGTACATCCTAAGTCTTCCCATGTTGACTGTCTGACTAGAGCGGTGGGCGGTAATCATCTAGAAATTTGACATCAGGTTCATGCCTCAAATGGCTATCAAGGGATAGGCATTGGCCGATTCCCTTACTACCCATCCAACCCCCAGTGACCGGTCCTTGGACCTAGATTTTCTTGACGAGGCAATCCTATCAGTCAATCAAACCATCCCATGTTGGAAGATGCAATTTGATGGTGCCTCCTAGAGCTCCACTGGTAGGAGGCTCAATGATCCTAGACTCAATAGAGTAGGCCTGGGTATCATTCTTATTACCTCGGTGCAAGACATTCTACCATATTCATTCCTGCTGTCGAAAGGATACACCAACAATGAGGCGGAGTATTAGGCCCTCATTACTAGCCTCGAGATGGCCCTCAAGATCGACGAGCCCATTTTCATGTGAAAGGGGACTCCGAGCTAGTCATTAAGCAGATCAACAACGACTATGTTGTCAGGAAGCCAGAGCTCATACCATTTTTGGAACGCACCCTCCATCCAATGGCTCGGTTCCCTTCTCAACCAGACGTTACCCATGTCCCTTGTTCATAGAACGGTCGAGCGGATTCTTTGGTCAGGTTAGCTGCATCACTTGCAGAGCCCGAATAGGATGATCTGATTATCCACATGGCACATTAGAGATTCATAGCTCCTGTTACCTAGGATGGCGGTGACAGCCCAAAAGTAAGCCATCTTATTGTCGGTGCCTCTACGTCAGGACCCCTGGGTCATCTAGATGCAGTGATCGAAATGATTTCTGATTGGAGGATACCCTTGGTTGAATACCTCCAACATGGTAATCTCCCGTCGGACCGGGCTGAGCGCGAGCGAATCCGACCCTGCACGCTGCAGTTTACCCTCTAAATTGGTCCCAGCCTTGAGCCAATCCTCTATAAGCATACGTTTGATGGTGTTATCCGCTATTGCATTCAGGGGGTTGAGATTACACAGGTCATGCAAGAGGTTCACGCCGATTCCTGCGGTGCCCATCAGGCTGGGCGAAAACTGTCTCACCAGACCCAGAGATTAGGGTATTTTTGGCCCTCCATGATCCATGACTGCATCGAGTTCTCCAAGAGGTGACATGCATTCCATGTTCATGCTAACTTCGTGCATCGGGCACTGGAGCCTCTCCACACTACCAAGTACTCTTGGACCTTTGCAGTCTTGGGATTAGATGTCGTAGGACCATATCCGCCGACAACGGCTCGCCAATGCTGGTTCATTCTGACCGCTACAGATTTATTTTCAAAGTGGGGAGAGGTAGTTCCGCTCAATGAAGTCAAGGACCATTCTATCGTTGACTTATTGAGTTCTAATATCATCCATCAGTTTGGGGTTCCTCATGCTATCCTCACTTATAACGGCACAAACTTCCGAGCATTCAAGTTAAAAAAGTTGTACACCTAGTACAACATCCGCTCAAACCATACCTCCCTCTATCAGGAACAAGCGAATGGGAAGATTGAGGTTCTCAATAAAACCCTCTCTAACATCCTGCAGAAAATGATGGGTTTGAACAAGAAGAGTTGGCCGGATAAGCTCCCCAATGCCCTCTGGGATTATGAGATGACGACTCGTAATTCCACCAAGGTGACCCCATATCCCCTGGTATATAGAACTGAGGCCATCCTGCCCATCGAGATTTAGTTACCCTCATTGCGCATAGTGGTCTATAACCATCATGTGCCAGATATAGTGGCTAAAATCCATCTAGCTTAATTGGAAGCACTTGACGAGAATAGGCTTCGTGCCCTGCACAATCTAGAAAGGCATCAGAGCAGGATTTCTCAAGCCTTCAACAAGAAGGTTCGCCTCCGCTCTTTCCTTCAAGGAGACTTGGTGCTGGCTCTAAGAACACCAATGATACCTTGTAGGAAACCACCCAAGTTAGATTCCAAATGGGAAGTACCTTTCATTGTTCATAAGGTTTAACACAATGGTGTGTACTCCCCTGTGACCATGGATGGTGGGCATATAACCCCTCCCACTAACACCAAGTTCCTCTAGAAATAATTTTCCTGAGCCTCCCAGTCCAGTATGACACTAAACTGTACCATCCCACAGGACATTAATTTGCACACCATCCCGTGCGATGTTAATCTGCACACCGTCCTACACGACGTTAATCTACACACCAACCCGTAGAATGTTAACCTGCACACTGTCTCGCATGACGTTAATCTGCACACCATCCCGCACGACGTTAATCTTCACACCATCCCACACGATGCTAATATGCACACCTTCCCGCACGACGTTAATCTGCACATCATCCTGTACGACGTTAATCTACACACTGTCATGCACGATGTTAATCTGCACACCATCCCACACGACATTAATCTTCACATCATCCTGCATGACGTTAAACTACACCTTCAAGAAATACGTGTGGCTTGATTCCCATCCTCATGGGATATGTAGGACCACCCGAAAATTTAGATTTTGGGTCCAGCCCCATCTCTTAGAGATCTCCCCGTCACCTAGGCCCCTTGGCCTGTTCCTTTCTAGGAGAGGGATATATAGGTGTGGTACAAGGTTATTCCCTCCTTCGCGTTGGGTTTGTGAAAACTATTCCATGCCCCCCTTTCTCAGGATAGTTCACCATCTCTGTGTTCTATACTCATCTATGCTAATTGGAAGCTCTCAAGTTGAGCCCCTTGACCCATTACAGTGGTTCTATAATGTGTCCTAGAGTACTATGTTCTAGGACCTGGAGTGTCAGATTAAACTTGGGAAAGTTTCAATTCACTTGTCAGGCTTCGTGTTCCCCTTCATTTGGGCTTCCATTATCTTTCACAGCCGAATGGACCCCCAAAACGGCATGGATGCTAGGCCTAAGGGATCTCCTACCATTATGGGTCTGCGTCCCTGAGGGTTTCAGAAAAAAAAAATTGATACAAGTCCCTCATTGCGAATATGGTCAACGGTTGATGATCATTTGTTTGTCCCCATTTTAGGCTAGTGTGACATGGATGTCGTGTGGAAAACATGGTCAGTAGTAATCCTCTGTCACCATGTCGGCCACTTAAGAACTTGAATATTGGTTACATGATTCACATTATGTTACACCCCATCATGTCCAGGTAGAATTTCGACACTCCTGGCACTATCCCTCAGTGTACCTTCGCACGTTAGGGGGACAAAGCTGCAATACGGCGTTCTTCTATGCTCCCACGGTCCGATATCTAAGACCATAAACCGAGATCTTCTCTAATAACTATGTGCGGCTCGATTCTCATCCTCATGGGATATATAGGATCACCCAGACATCACATTTCCGGGTCCAACTCCACCCGGAGCTAGCTTATCAAACCCCTTTTCCTCTGACCCTCACTAGCCTCTTGGCCTAAGGCTCCTTTCTCAGAGTTGTGCATGATGATGATGTGGAACTCATCCTCATTCCCGTCGGGTATGCTTTTTCACATCATGTCCATTCCTTCATGTCCAAGCCATATGACTTTAAACTGTGCTATCTGGTCCAATCACATGACCCTAAACTGTGATAATGTCATCCCGGCCGCAGAACGAAAAACGGAACTACATTGTGATGACCTCATCATAAGGGACATCTCATTGGTTATCGGTCATCCACCATACCATGTGTCAATGCCATCATATGTCTTGATTCCCTTGGGGATACCAGGACCCCTAGGTCCTTGGATTGTCGTGTCCAAAAAAACATCTTCCCTAAAGGAAAAAAGAAGATCTATAAAAAGTTGTTCCTTTTTAGTATGAGGGCCAGAACCGTACACCCCATTCATCCTTTTCATTGGTAACTTACTGTTCCACCCCTTAGAACTATGTATGGCTTGATTCCCATCCATATGGGATATGTAGGAACACCCGTGCGCCCTACTCCCGAGCCCAGGCTAACTTTCATTTTTTTCCCTCAACCTAAAACCTCCCTAGGGAACACATGATGATGTGGACCTCATCCTCATTCACGTCGAGTTTTATGAGTTACATCGCCATGAGTCTCCCAGATTGCCTACTGTCCATGGTCTGAGTTCTAAGACCTTAAACTAAGTCCCTTTCCAGAAATACATATGGCTTGATTCCCATCCTTATGGGATATGTAGGAATGCCCAGACATTTCGTCTCTGGTCCAGCCCTAGGAATCACAGATCCTATCCTTTCTCACTGTTGGCCCCTTGGCCTGACCCCTCGGGGAGTTGTGTAACTGCATCATTTTCCCTGAACAAGTTCAGGATGCCCCATAATGACATTGGGAAGAAACAACTCCCTCACCAGAGAAGTCCTATCTAAAAGTAGGAATGATCCAAGCACTACTGGAAATCATGCTTTTCCCAATGCTTGTATACCAATGGTTCTTCAAAATGTTGGTATAGGTAATATTTACCAACAGTTTTCATAAACCGTTGGTAAAAATCTGTAAAAATTGTGTTTTCCCAACAGTTTGATGAAACCGTTGGAAAAAATGGGTAAAAAAGAGTTTTCCCAATGGTTTAGTGAAACCGTTGGGAAAGATGAAGAATCCTACACGAACGGTTCTACAGAACCATTTGTATATATGGTATTAAGAGGTTTTTCCCAATGGTTTTCTGAAACCGTTGGGATAACATAACTTTCCCAACGGTTTTTTAAAACTGTTCGGAAGGAAAATCCCCAAATATCATCGATCTGCAACTCCAGAAATCTCGAAAATTTTTCCCTAACTGAGACCTGGACGCACCCTCTCGAAATGTTTTCCCTAAACCTCAACCGTTTGGAAGGTTTGCCTCTAAATATTGATTCAAATGATACTTCCCAACACAACAGGTCTGGTTTCCAATGATTTTTTCTTCCCATTTAAATCGGTATGTGTGAGTTCATTTATTTTAGATTTGTTCTTCCAGTTTAAATCGGTTCATGTGTGTTAATTTATTTTAGATTTTGTCATTCTATTTTGGTGAAATCTAGTGTGTATTATGATCCCCTTAAAAAAATAAGGCATATATAATTTTGGTTATGGTTCGAACCCTACTTCACAACCTTCTCTAGAGGGTGCTAACTGTAATTTCCAACGGGTCATCTATCTTTGATTCAAGAAATTTTTGTTCTTCCATTATAAATCGGTAGGTGTGCCTTCATTTATTTTAGATTTTTTCATTCCATTTTTCTAAAATGTATTATGTATTATGATTCCCTTATGAACACAATCAATATATCATTTTAGGTTGTGGTTTTGTTGTGATTTATCTATATTGAATAATTTTCGTTGATATTGAAGAGGTCAATATGATCCTAAGTTATTTTATCCTTGATTTATTTTAAATTTAAGGTATATTGAACCGATTTCGTTGGTTAGCCATAAATACAATTAGGTTTGTCTAGGTGGGGTGGGGGGGGGTGGGTGGGTTTTCCAAGTGGGGTGTGTAGGGTAGGGGTGTCCAGGTGGGGTGGGGAGGGGGGATGGGTTTTCCAAGTGGGGTGGGGGTAGAGCTGTCCAAGTGGGGTGGGGGGGGGGGTTGGGTTGTCCAAGTGGTGTGGGGGTAGGGTTTTCCACGTGGGGTGGGGGTAGAGCTGTCCAAGTGGGGTGGGGGTAGGGCTTTCCAAGTGGGGTGGGGGAGGGGCTGTCTAGGTAGGGTGGGGGAGGGGGCTGGGTTGTCCAAATGGGGTGGGGGTAGGGATATTTGGGGTGGGGAGGGTGTGCAGGTGGGCGTAGGGCTATGTGGGTTGGTGGTAGGTCTGTCCACTTGAAGTGTCTCTCTATAGTTTAAAATGGACTTCATTTTAATTGAAAACAACAACTGAAAAATGGAAAACCGACCAACCGTATTCAGATTCTATTGAAACATTAGGACAACGTTCCATGAGTCATTTGTGATATGTATGAGTCAACCCCTCCTCAATCCGAGGCTACATGTGGCCAGAACCACTCAAAGTGTCTCAGGTTTATTTGAAATAGATAACATTTTAAATGAAAACAACAAATGACATACGGAAAACATAATAAACACATATGGATTCAGTTGAAACTTTAGGAAAATGATCCATGGGTCATATGTGACGTGTACATGTGAACACAGCCTCAATCCGAGGTGTGGAGTGGCCGGCACCACATGGAGTGTCTCTCTATAGTTTAAAATGGGCTTCATTTTAATTGAAATCAACAACTGACATACGGTAAACCGACCAAACGGATTCAGATTCTGTAGAAAATTTAAGACAATGATCCATGGGTCATATGTGACGTGTACGAGTAAACTGAACCTCAATCCGAGTCGCTGTGTGGCCGGGATCACTCTAAGTGTCTCTCTTTTGTTTAAAATGGACAATATTTTAAGTACATACAGAAAACCAACCAAATGAATTCTGATTGTGTTGATACTTTATCACAATTATCCATGGTCTATATATGACGTGAAAGAGTCAAACCTGCCTGAATCTGAGGGGCGGTGTCGCCGGAACAACTCAAAGTGTCTCTCTTTAGATTAAAATGGACTTCATTTTAAGTGAAAACAACAACTGACATATGGAAAACCGACCAAACACATTCGGATTCTATTGAACCTTTAGTACAACGATGAATGGGTCATTTGTGACCTGTACGAGTCAACATATCCTAAATCCGAGGGATGGTGTGGCCGGAACCACTCAAATTGTCTCTCTTTCGTTTAAAATAGACTTCATTTTAAGTGAAATAAATAAATGACATACTCAAAACTGACGAAATGCATTCGGATTCTGTTGAAACATTAAGAAAACGATCCATGGGTCATATGTGACGTGTACGAGTCAACCCCTCCTCAATCTGAGGCCTGGTGTGACCACCACCAATTGAAGTGTCTCACGTTTATTTGAAATGGACAACATTTTAATTGAAAACAAATAATGGCATAAGGAAAACTGACCTAATGCATTCATATTCTATTGAAACTTTAGGACAACATTCTATGAGTCATTTGTGACATGTAAAAGTCAAACCATCCTCAATCCGAGGCCAGGTGTGGCCGGCACCACTCAAAGTGTCTCAGGTTTATTTGAAATAGACAACATTATAAATGAAAACAACAACTGACATATGGAAAACCAACTAAACACATTCTGACTCAGATGAAACTTTAGGACAATGATCCATGGGTCATATGTGACGTGTACGTGTCAACCCAACCACAATCTGAGGCACGGAGTGGCTGACACCACTCGAAGTGTCTCTCTATAGCTTAAAATGGACTTCATTTTAATTGAAACACATACGGTAATCTGACCAAACGCGTTTGGATTCTGTTGAAACTTTAGTAAAATGATCCATGGGTCATATGTGACGTGTTCAAGTCAACCACGCCTCAATCCGAGTCCCAGTGTGGTCGGGATCACTCTATGTGTCTCTCTTTTGTTTAAAATGGACAACATTTTATGTACATATAGAAAACCAACCAAACGGATTCTGATTGTGTTGATACATTAGAACAATGATACATGGGTCATATATGACGTGAATGATTAAAACCCACCTCAATCCAAGGTGTGTTGTGGTCATAACCGCTCAAAGTGTCTCTCTTTAGTTTAAAATGGACTTCAATTTAAGTGAAAACAACAACTAACATACGGAAAACTAACCAAATGCATTCGGATTCTATTGAACCTTTAGTAAAATGATAAATGGTTCATTTGTGACATGTATGAGTCAACCTTTCCTCATGCTGAGGCACAGTGTGTCCGGAACCACCAAAATTGTCTCTCTTTCGTTTAAAATAGACTTCATTTTCAGTGAAAAAAATGACATCTGGAAAACCAACCAAATGCATTAAGATTCCATTGAAACTTTAGGAAAACAATCCATGGATCATATGTGACATTTTCAAGTGAACCCCGCCTCAATCCGAGGCCTGGTGTGACCGGAACCACTCAAAGTGTCTCACATTTATTTGAAATGGACAACATTTAAATTGAAAACAACCACTGGCATATAGAAAACCGACTAAACGCATTCGGATTCAGTTGAAACTTTAGGAAAACGATCCATGGGTCATATGTGATGTGTACATGTCAACCCAAACTCAATCCGAGGCGAGGAGTGGCTGACACCACTCAGAGTGTCTCTCTATAGTTTAAAATGGACTTCATTTTAATTGAAAACAACAACTGACATACTGTAATCTGACCAAACACATTCAGATTCTATTGAAACTTTAGGAAAATGATCCATGGGTCATATGTGATGTGTTTGAGTCAACCGCGCCTCAATCCGAGTCATAGTGTGGCCGAGATCACTCTAAATGTCTCTATTTTGTTTAAAATGGACATCATTTTAATGACATACATAAAACTGATGAAATGCATTCTGAATGTGTTGATGCTTTAGGAAAACAATACATAGGACATATATGACGTGCACGAGTCAACCCCATCTCAATCTGAGGCACGGTGTGGCCAGCACCACTCAAAGTATCTCTCTTTAGTTTAAAATGGACTTCATTTTAAGTGAAAACAACAACTAACATACCGAAAACCGACCAAACGCATTCAGATTCTGTTGAACCTATAGTTCAACGATCCATGGGTCATTTGTGACATGTATGAGTCAACCTTGACTTAATCCGAGGCATGATGTGTCCATAACCACTCAAATTGTCTCTCTTTTCTTTAAAATAGAATTCATTTCAAGTGAAAAAAAAATGACATACGGAAAACCAACCAAATGCATTCAGATTCAATTGAAACTTTAGTAAAACGATCCATGGGTTATATGTGACATGTATGAGTCAACTCTGCCTCAATCCGAGGCCTGGTGTAGCCGGCACCAATCAAAGTGTCTCTCTATAGTTTAAAATGGACTTCATTTTAATTGAAAACAACAACTGACAAAGAGAAAACCAAACAAACGCATTCAGATTCTATTGAAAATTTAGGACAACGTTCCATGAGTAATTGGTGACATGTAAGAGTCAACCCCACCTCAATCCGAGGCCAGGTGTGGCAGAAACCACTCAAAGTGTCTTGGGTTTATTTAAAACGGACAACATTTTAAATGAAAACAACAACTGGCATACGGAAAACTGACTAAACGCATTCGGATTCGATTAAAACTTTAGGAAAACGATCCATGGGTCATGTGTGACATGTACGTGTCAACCGAGCCTCAATCCGAGGCGCGGAGTGACTGACACCACTCTAAGTGTCTCTCTATAGTTTAAAATGGACTTCATTTTAATTAAAAACAACAACTGACATATGGTAATCTGACCAAACGCATTCGGATTCTATTGAAACTTTAGGAAAACGATCCATGGTTCATATGTTACGTGTTCGAGTCAACCACACCTCAATCCGAGTCACAGTGTGGATGGGATCACTCTAAATGTCTCTATTTTGTTTAAACTGGACAAAATTTTAATGACATATGGAAAACCGACCAAACGCATTCTGAATGTGTTTATGCTTTAGGAAATTATATATAGGTCATATATGAGGTGCACGAGTCAACTCCGTCTCAATACGAGGTGCGGTGTGTCCGACACCACTCAAAGTGTCTCTCTTTAGTTTAAAATGGAATTCATTTTAAGTGAAAACAACAACTGACATATGGAAAACCGACCAAACGGATTCGTATTCTATTGAACATTTAGTGAAACGATCCATGGGTCATTTGTGACATGTATGAGTCAACCTTGCCTCAATCCAAGGCATGATGTGTCTGTAACCACTCAAATTGTCTCTCTTTCATTTAAAATAGACTTCATTTTAAGTGAAAACAATAAATGACATACGGAAAACCGACCAACTGCATTCAGATTCCGTTGAAACTTTAGGAAAAAGATTTATGGGTCATATGTGACATGTACGAGTCAACCATGCCTCAATACAAGGCCAGGTGTGGCTGAAACAAAAGGAAGTGTCTCTCTATAGTTTAAAATGGACTACATTTTAATTGAAAACAACAACTGACATACGGAAAACCAACCAAACACATTCAGATTCTGTTGAAAATTTAGGACAATATTCCATGATTAATTTGCGACATGTACTAGTCAACCCCGCCTCAATCCAAGGCCAGGTGTGGTAGACACCACTCAAAGTGTCTCAGGTTTATTTGAAATAGACAACATTTTAAATGAAAACAACAACTGAAATACAGAAAACCGACTAAACGCATTCGGATTCAGTTGAAACATTAGGAAAACGATCCATGGGTCATATGTGATGTGTACATGTCAACCTAGCCTCGATCCGAGGTGCAGAGTGGCCGACACCACTCGAAGTGTCTCTCTATAGTTTAAAATGGACATCATTTTAATTGAAAACAACAACTGACATATGGTAATCTGACCAAATGCATTCGGATTATGTGGAAACTTTAGGAAAATGATCCATGGGTCATATGTGACGTGTTCGAGTCAAACAGATCTCAATCCGAGTCACAGTGTGGCCGGGATCACTGTAAATGTATCTCTTTTGTTTAAAATGGACAACATTTTAATGACATACAGAAAACTGACCAAATGCATTCTGAATGTGTTGATGATTTAGAAAAACGATACATGGGTCATATATGATGTTCAAGAGTCAACCCCGCCTCAATCCGAGGCGCGGTGTGGCCAGCACCACTCAAAGTGTCTCTCTTTAGTTTAAAATGGACTTCATTTTAAGTGAAAACAACAACTGACATACAGAAAACTGACCAAACGCATTCGGATTCTGTTTAACCTTTAGTGAAATGATTCATGGGTAATGTTTGATGTGTATGAGTCAAACTCGCCTCAATCCGAGGCATAGTGTGGCCGTAACCACTCAAATTTTCTCTCTTTCGTTTAAAATAGACTTCATTTTAAGTGAAAACAAAAAATGACATACGGAAAACCAACCAAATGCACACGAATTCCGTTGAAACTTTAGGACAACGATCCATGGGTCATATGTGACATGTACGAGTCAACCCCACATCAATACGAGCCCTGGTGTGGCTAACATAGATCAAAGTGTCTCTCTATAGTTTAAAATGGACTTCATTTTAATTGAAAACAATAACTGACATACGAAAAACCAACCAAATGCATTCAGATTCTGTTGAAAATATAGGACAACATTTCATGAGTAATTTGTGACATGTACGAGTAAACCCCGCCTCAATCCGAGGCCAGGTGTGGAAGACACCACTCAAAGTGTCTCAGGTTTATTTGAAATAGACAACATTCTAAATGAAAACAACAACTGACATACGGAAAACTAAATAAATGCATTCAGATTCAGTTGAAACTTTAGGAAAACGATCCATGGGTCATATGTGACGTGTACGTGTCAACCCATCCTCAATCTGAGGCATGGAGTGGCCGACACCACTCGAAGTGTCTCTCTGTAGTTTAAAATGGGCTTCATTTTAATTGAAAACAAAAAATGACATACGGTAATCCGACCTAACGCATTTGGATTCTGTTGAAACATTATGAAAACAATCCATGGGTCATATGTAACATGTTCGAGTCAACCACACCTCATTCCGAGTCGCAGTGTCGCCAGGATCACTCTAAGTGTCTCTCTTTTGTTTAAAATGGACAACATTTTAAGTACATGTGGAAAAATGACCAAATGGATTTTTATTGTGTTGATACTTTAGCACAAAGATCCATGAGACATATATGACGTGAACGAGTCAACCTTGCTTCAATCAGAGTCATGGTGTGGTCGGCACCACTCAAAGTGTCTCTCTTTAGTTTAAAATGGACTTTATTTTAAGTGAAAACAACAACTGACATAAGGAAAACCGACCAAACACATTCGGATTCTGTTAAACCTTCACTAAAACGATCCATGGGTCATTTGTGACGTGTACAAGTCAACCTCGCCTCAATACGAGGCATGGTGTGGCTGTAACGACTAAAATTGTATCTCTTTTGTTTAAAATAGATTTCATTTAAAGTGAAAACAATAAATGACATACGGAAAACCGACCAAATACATTAAGATTCCGTTGAATCTTTAGGAAAATGATCCATGGGTGATATGTGACACGTACGAGTCAACCCCACATCAATCTGAGACATGTGGTGGCTGGTATCACTCCAAGTGTATGTACAATGTTTAAAATAGACATCATTTTTAGTAAAAACCACTTGTATGTATTCCTAATTGTGTATAACACATATAATTACTTATTAAATTTTTTATGTATTTTATTTATAATTGATAATTAAATTATGTGTGTATTCAATTATGAATTGAATTACAGATTCGACATATAATTGTTATCAAAGTTTAAATTGAATTCTAAATCAATTATGTATGTTTATAATTACGTTATAAATTATGATTTAATTCTGGATGTGTATAGTTCTAGGGTGAAATGTTAAATGTGTATGCATTATATGTTAAATAATTGGAAAGGAGAGGGAATGGAGAATTACAGTGTAATTTAAAGGAATGGGATTTCACACCTGTGCAAATTGCAGGAAAATTATAGGCTGCTGTGCAATTTGCACAGCATAGCCTATGAAAACGGTTTCAAACCGTTGGTATACATTTTGTATGATGTTTTTACCAACGGTTCAAGGAGAACCATTGGTAAAAACCCTTTCCCTACAGTTTTGTAAACCATCGGAAAAGGTTCCTCAAAGAGGTTTTTGCCAACGGTTTGGTTGAACCGTTGGAAAAAATTATACCAACTGTTCAACCAAACCGTTGGGATAGGTTACTACTACCAACCTATCCCAACGGTTCTACATAAACCACTGGGAAAACTTTTTCCCAATGGCTTACTTCCCTACGGTTGGAAGAACTATTGGTATAAGATATACCAACGGTTCTGCAGCCTATCCCAATGGTTCTGAACCGTTGGGAAATATGCTATTTCCAGTAGTGAAGATCAGATTAATGTGCCTGCCTAATGTGCTTCTACCACAGTGGTGTAATTTCATGAGTGTCAGATTCTGTTCGAACAAACCACCACTTCACCTTCCACGCTTTGTGTACCCTTTATTCAGACCCTCATCCTCTTTAACTTCTAAATGGACCCCCTAACAGTATGGATGATCGGATTTTGGTCTGCCTGATGTCCTCGGCCAACATTCCAGGAGACTGGAGGATGATATTTTGAGTCAGGTACCATGTTTCGAACATGGTCAGCAGTTGACCCTAATTTTTTGTCCCCATTTAAGGCTAATTCAATATGGATGATGTGTTTTGAACATGGTCAACAGTTTTCCTTTATTACCACACCCCTCCCACAGTGTTCCAAATTTGGTGTAACGTAATCCACATTTTTCATCCCCCTATGTTCAGGCTGATTCTAATGCCCCTGGAATTGACCCACTCATGCGCTAGAGCACATTGAGAAGACGATACATCAATTTTACTGAGGTCCTCTTCCTTTGATCGGGCCTCCCTCTTCTCCTCGAAAATCCAGATTCGAATATCGAATGCCCGAAGCTTGGTCAACACTCCCACAATCCAACAAAGTGATATTATGAGCATCCCTTGTTTCTCACATCGAGTACGACCCACATGATCTTAATAATGGATTGCTATTTATTTCGGGATTATGGTTGAGCACATAAAACCAAGGGGACAAGTAAATAAATTTTTCAATACATACAGTTCAAAATTAGAATTAGTAAGGAGAGATAAGTTTATAAGTTCGGCCAAAATAGGTCCCTTAAGGGTCATCTTCCTGGATGGATCATTCCAATGCTGCTACCTTTTGGCTGGTGGCCTCCAAGACTACTTCCCGCTCCCTGAGGACCCTTTCTTCATCAGTGGCCGCGAAGCACAGTTCACTGACCCTAGACCTTTCCAGTGCATGTTCAGTTTTAAGTTCAGTCATCTAGTCTAAATTGCTCCATGAGCTCAGAACAGTTTGCAATAAATATATCCTTTTCTTTCTCTTATTCTTCGAGGTGTTGGACCTCCTGCTCCACCTTCAGAAATGCTCAGGTACTCCCTGAATCCACCCGACACTGGGCGATGTCAGAGCACCGGCTACTCTCCCACATATTCTTGGCCATGTAGTCATGAACCGTCGAGTGAAGGAGTTGAGCATCTACCCCTCTAGCACAAATGAAACACAACCAGGTATAGAGTGATCTCATCCACTTCAGCCATTCTATCTGAGGCTGACTGAGAAAACTTTTGATGCACTTCCACCCTTTTTGTCGCGTCATCCGGCTCTCCTCTGCCACTTCTAAGCCCTAATCATCAATCTCCTTGAGATCGGTGGGACGATAGACAGGAAAAATAGTGAATAGGCTAGCAGCAGGGTCTTCCTCAGATATTCCTCCCAGAGGGTTAGGCTCTTCAGTGTCTGAGTGACCTTTCTCTCTCGCCTCGACCCTGGTGGCACCTTCGTCGTCTTTTGGCGCTACCCCAACAACAACGCCACTGATGTACACCACTCTCTGCTCACCAAGTGCTGGGGCCAACTCGGTTTGGGAGGCATGTCCTGGATAGGGTAGTATGTTTTCCATTGACTTGCTCATGGATGCTCTGGGCTCAGCAGCACGATGAGCCTCCAATGCCGGGATCACTGTACAAACAAGGAGCACCCAAATCAATTGAGTCCTCCAACGGTAAGTGCCGATATCGAACCAAAGAAATTACAAAAACCCAAGGCACCAACCTCCAGTGTTCTGGCCACTACAGGAGATGTCATAGTGGGGGATACCTCAGCACTCATCAGTTTAATAATGGGCATCGGTGCCCCACATTGTTCCATTGGCTCTTCACCCCTCCTTTGACTGGAGAATCTTGATCATCACCCATATGCTCCTGAGTAAGATTAGAAGGGTGGATTAGGGGTTGCAAAGGAAAGTGGGTAAAAGGATGAGGATAGAAAAGGGTTGAAGCACACCTCAAGTAGCTTAGTTACATATATATCAGATCCAACGATCTCTCCACTCTCCCAGAGACTCCCTTGGTGGGACTACCCTTGAGACCCTTCACCTTCAGGATCCTATTCTCCTTCACCTTCTCCTTTACATTCTCCTTCTACCTCCTCCTATTCTGTCTCTCCACCCTCTGTCTCATCATTGTTGTCATCATCCTCCGATGACATCTTTTTTGGATCATGCTCCTGGCCAAGCATCACTTTTACCAAGGAAGATGTCTACTCACACCAACCCCTTTGGAATGCGTACATGTCCATAGCCATCAAATACAAATGACGATGATGAAAGTTCACTCTGTCGACAATCCGAACAAGCCCGAATTCTGGCAGCCGGATCCCATCTCGCACTATCTTCTGCCAGAGGGCTTCAGTACTCACTGACTATTGCAGGGTTAGCCAGGAAGACCATAGCACCAAGAAGATTTCATCATGAGAAGTTTGAAGTAGATATCTTATTTGCTTCCCGAGAAGTTCTCTGGTCACTCCATGGGACCCTCCTCCTCTAGGCAACGAGGGCGTGGCCACGCCATGCGATGCCCCCGCTGCTGATGTCCCGACCTGTGTGGGACCTATTGTCTGACTTTCTTCCTGTCTTCCCTCTCTAACGGCACTCTTCCTGCTCTCTCACCACCTGGGTTCCACACTGGTGACCTTGAGTTTCCTAACTCACTTTCACAAAATCCCCTCAGGGTATGCTATATCCCAATGTTCCGCATACTCGGTTGAGAGGCTAGCATCAACTCCAGTGGGAGGAAAGGTGATGACGTTGCTAGAGCCATAGGTCGTGGACATCAGCCACATTGGACGAAGAATGCAGAGATGCCTTTCTTCTCGGACATCTGTGTATACTTTTTTCTGCATCCGCTGGATGCACCCAAACTACTTGGAGAACTTGGACGGAACGTAAGGCTCATAAAAGATCTTCCCATCAATCCGGGCCACAAGCACCCCACCTATAATGCTCTGGAATTACTCCCTTTGCTCTAGTGAGCCTTTCCCATTGTCTATCATCTGGACAGTCGGGGTGGGGAATGGGCTGAAAGCAATGTTGGCATGATTACCAATTCTTATCCTTACTCCCTCCTCATTGAGTGTCAGAGGAATGGCCCCAAAAATGTTCAGCAAGGAAGGTCTTGTGTCATTACCTAGAGGCTGGATGGCATTTGGGAAGGTATATCCACCACAATGAGCCGCAACCCAACCATACGATATTTGGAAGGGGCCATAGATTCTCCTAGGTGACCCCCCTCTCAAGATGTGTCCCAAAATGGCATACAGACGAGCCAACATAGGGACCCCCAGATTGAATCTTTTGTTAGCATCCATGATTCCATACATCACCAGGGTCACTGGACGGACTCCCATCCTTGCATCCCTCACCTATAAGAGCCACCCACTCATGAATGTGGCAAGGAATCTGGCATACTGAACATTCAGGTCCCGACTCTAATTTATGTTTTAGCCCCATGACTAATAGTTCCCCGCCTCCCCAATCCTCTAGTATGATCCGCTCTTGCTCCTCTGTGCCGTGGTTGGACACAGTCTCCCTCGCCCTGGCATCTTGAATTCCAGATCCCTTTCCAGGAATATGCTAAACTAGTCCTTGTAAGCGATGTCCTTCAAGAAATCCTTGACCCCCAGCCTCTCCTTAGCCAGCTCCAATAAGTACCATGTCAATATGGGGGTTCTTGATCTGTCTCCCCAGGTGCTCATTGGAGGAAGGTATTCATCACATTGGTGGCCCTCCAAATGGATACCCCCCGATGCCGTGAATGTCCCAAAGACTAATACCAACTTCCCCATGATGGAGATGGAAGGTATTGGTATTGGGGGACCACCGAGTGAACAACTCTGGCTCGAGCTCGTGTTGGCCGTAGAAGTGAAATTGCGACATCCACACCGCGTCGAACAAGCCCATATGCTGTAGCTCGGACCGAAATTGGTCACATGTATGGCGAACCCATTATGCCCAGAACCAGTCACTGGTGAAGTTGCCTCTGGACTGTAGGTCCCAGTCCTACAGCCAGCCTCTAGCCTCGTTAGTGGCACTCTGATGGAAGGTTCTTGCGTAGAGGGCAGGGGAACTCTCTACGACATGGTCACTCCCTGAAATGGTCCTAGTCTTGGGATTCATGACATAAACGTCCATATGTCTAGTTTCTCTGGTAGGATGACCATTGTTGGTGTTGTTTTATTGGGGGAGGTCATCCTCACAGGTCACCCATGACCACGGTGTATCAACTTCAAAACCCGACAAAGGGACCTCCTCCAAAATACTGAAGTCCCATAGTGGTAGATTGCTGGACATGGTGTAGTCCTTTTGGGCGGGGGTTATCATATTGAAAAGGGTATGGTTATTGGAGACAATATTTTGGGCACCATAAACCTCAGAGTTGGCGACCATTTCATCCCTTTGAGTAGCGGCTTCTCCCTCATCATCCTGGTTTGCAGCCATCTTCTTCTGAAAATTGTTTGAGTAGCTGACGCCAAATATGAGAGGGTGGCGCGAAAAATCAGCGACCATCACGAAATATCAAAATACGGCACGAAAAACCCCAGTTTTGTGCATAAAACGATGCTTGATCTCAGTGGTATTGTATTGGTCAAAAATCCCTCAAGACATCATTGAAGTATTTTTGAGGTGATTGTGTTTGTTGAAAAAGTGAACATCTGTGTTGTGATTGTTGACAATGCAAACCATGACATAAAATTTTTTTGATAAAGGGGATTTCATGGTGGAATGTTGATTTCAAGAGCTGTGGTCAACGATCCATGTTTTATTCAAGAATTTCGATAAAGGGATGGATGATCTGGGGGCGGTACAAAAATAACAGATACAAGGTGGCGCCGTTTTCCAGTGTTTGGCAAATTTTTGGGCCTGAAAATCGACAAATGAAGAAAAGTGTTTTTTGGAAAAGGTACTTGCGCGCCTTGTACTTGAAGGCTTGGAAACTTGCGCGCTATATGTTTTTAAAGATCATATTATCAAAATATGGAAAATGGATAAGCGTCGCACAATTATTGGTGGTGTCACTCAAGTGACATGCGCACTGTGAAAGAGACTTGCACCCTGATGGATTGGAAGCTTGAGAAATTGAGAGCCTATGGTTTTTCAAGATCAGAAGATAAAAATAAGGAAAAGGAAAGAGGTTCGTGGAAGTTTTGATGTGGTTCGCGCAAGTGACTGGCAGGGGAGTGACCTACGCACCGAGACTTGCGCGCCGAAGGGAGACTTGCGCGTCGTCGCGCAGGGTGGTCAAATTGCCTATAAATACTGGACCAAACCTCCTCATTTCTCACCGGATTTCAACACTTTTAAGATTCAGAGCTCCTATCGCACAGGTGTGGTGGTCGCGCAAGTGGTGGTGTGTCGCGCATGTGGGACTTGCGCGCTAGTGTTGGAAGTTGCGTGCCAATTGTTAGATGCACGCCTGAGGTAGTTTAGGTGAGGAAGGAAGTGAGTCGCATAGGTTTGGAGTTGTAGAATCTTGTTTCGCGCAAGTGTGTGAGGTTGACTTGCGTGCGAGTTGTGACCTGCCGCCGATACTTGCGCGCTGAGATAGACTTGCGCGTCAAGTAAGGTTTATTTCTGGAAGTGATTTTCGGGCTGCGTGAACGCTGTAAGTTTTCCTGATACCTTCAGTACAAAGATATATTAATCTACGGGTGAAAGTTGGACTTTAACAGAGCATCTACATATAGAGGAAGATGCATTCCTTCATGCAAATGAAGAGACCTACAGATCTATAAACTATGAGTGGATCCTTTCCAGAGCAGTGAGCAAAGGAAGAAGAAGGAGGTGATCCTCTCCATCGATAGTGAGCCAGAGAGAGAAACAGGGAGTGACCCTTGGGAAAGAAGTGAGCTGACCCTAAACATTGTAAAGGCTGTGAGCCTAGGCATAGAAGTGATCTAGCCCGAACCTTGTAATCCACAGCTAGTGAAGTTTAGTGGATTTTTTTACGACCAACGACCTGTCGGCGTATACTCCTTAGACGTATCCCTTAGTGTTGAACCAAGTAAAATTGTTGTGTCTTGTGCATGCTTTACTTTTTGTTTATATTGTGCAACAGGAAAGAGTGAGAAGAGTGTTTTTCTTAATAGCAAAACAACATCAGAACAGGATTTAATTTTAAATTAGTCATACCCGGATTCACCCCACCTCTCAGGGTATTCAGCCTTGTGGACCTTACATATTGCATGCAACCAGAGCGGTTTTTCATGCGGGGCCGGAGAAAGTTTCACGCACGAGAGCATAGAGCTTGTCGAATGAGGAAATTCATACAAAACATGGGACCCACGGCAGCTTTCTATAAGCAGATCCTGGATTTAGTGAGATCGTGAAAAGCGGATTCCATGCCCCATTGGGTTTTGCGTGCCACTCTAGTTTTGTAGCGCGCATAGACCCCACAGAGTTCTGCATTTCGGCATTTCCCTCAGAATCCGACCGTTGCAGCCCCTCGCCGATCTGATTCCGTGGGGGGGGGGCATTTCAAGATTCCAAAAAATTCTCAAGGGATGAAGAAGGTTTCAACATGACAATAAGAAGTCATATTAGGATCTGGGGACCTAGTCTGGGGGGCCTATAAGAGTCACGTGAAAAAAATTCATAAGTGCGCGAAAAAATATTCCCTATGCGGAAAGCTCCAGAATTCGCGAGAGTTCTTCGGAGTGGGCGCGGAATATTTCGCACCCCCAACCCGTGCAGTTGACATTTCACGCCGCTGAAATTGGCGTGAAATTATTTTTCCTGACCTATTTTCCACACCCCTGAACGCTTATAAATAGAAGGCGGCCCCTTCGACTACCGGGCTGAAGAATCTGAACAGGCTCTCGTGCGCAAAATTCTCCTTTTGTGCACACAAAGATGGCTTTCATGTACAATTATTTTCACACCAAGTCACCCCGGGGTCTTCCTTCATGCGAGATCCCCTTGGTTTAGACTGAATTCCTATCCCATCAGGTTATTCCCCCTATGCGTAATCCTTTCCATTGGCACTTAGGCCAGCCAATTTCATGAAATCCCCTTCAATTGCGCACACCCTAGTCATTGCACACATCCTCTCCGAATTGCACATAATTCTTACTCCTTGCGCGCAATCCTTTCATGTTGCGATCAATGCCTCGGCTCCACTTAGATGCCAATCCTCACTGATTTCATGTGAGCCCGGTGTTTTTCGTGAAAGGCTACATATTTCGCGCACAAGCCTCAAAGGTTGGACGCAACTCTCTGGGACCCCTCACCCTGGTTCTACCTAACTACCTCTTCACTAGTATTCCCTGTACTCTTTGGGTGTACCTTTTCATGAGTGTCTAATGCTCTTCTTATGGATTCCTTTTGGGGGTGCCTCTCACACCTCGGGCATCTACATCAAACACCATTTTCCCGTACGACCTTTTAGGCTCGTATGAAGTAACTTCAAATTCCCTTGGACGGTTCTTCCCATTAGGTTTCTTCACCTCATGCTTCTTCGCATAGGCATGCTAACAGCTATTTCTCCTTCACATAGCCATGATAACGTGGACCCCCCAATGGTTCGCTCCATAACACCCCCTAGCTACAGCCTTGCATGTCCCCTCTCTTCACTAAGGTAAAGAGGGTACCGGTTGTGTAAGTCCTAGGGGCACGGAGTGAACCTACCTCGTCCGAGCTGCCGGAAGTTAAACTACCAGGTTCCATCTTCCTCAGCATATGATGTTAAATTTTGACCTCGCCCCGTGCCTCACATGCAGGGCACCTCCACCTTGGAAATTCTCAACACCCACTCATCTCCATGGGGATGGGATCACCCCTCATAGGGGATGATATCCCCCTTATCGGAGTGGCATTTGTCTGTGGGTAAAGGGCATCCACCTTGGTGTAAGCCCCTAGATTTTTTTACAGGAGGCAGCATCACTGATCCTCCTTTCTTCTTCGGTCCTCAGGGCTAGCGAAGGGCGTGATGGGGAACATTTCTCCTCCTTTCTTTGGTCCCAAATCCCTCTCCCACTGCACTTTGTCACCATTGGGCCTCCATACTAGAGTAAGTCCCGACTTCTCGGGCTGCTAACCACCCATAAGCCCATGTTTCCTCTTTGGTTCGTTAATCATGTGTAACCCCCACTCCATTTCCCATGGACACACCTTTCATGATGTGATCGTTAGGTCTCTACTATCTCTTGTTTCTCACATCGAGCATGACTCACGTGAGCTTAGAGTGAGCATCGACCGTGACATCTACCCTGGGTAGCCTAGAGTATAAGCCCCACACCATAACCTGAACTACAAGGACTTTGATCCATGTCAAGGCATGGTAAATAGGAAGCCTCCCTGAGGTTCAATCCCAATAACCATTGGACCCAACCATCTCCGTGTCGATGTTCCAAGCAACCCGAACAATGAGGAATTTGATTCATGTCAAGGCATGGTACATAGGAAGCCTCCTCGAGGTTTAAGCCCAATAACCATTGGCCCCGACCATCTCCATGTCGGTGTGCCAAGCCACCCAAACTATGAGTACTTTGATCCATGTCAAGGCATGGTACGTAGGAAGCCTCCCCGAGGTTCAAGCCCAACAACCATTGGCCCTAACCGTCTCCACATCGGTGTGCAAAGCCACCAAAACTATGAGTACTTTGATCCATGTCAAGGAATGGTACGTAGGAATCCTCCATGAGGTTCAAGCCCACCACCCAGTCATTCCAACCATCTTCATTTCAGTTCACAAACACCTTGGTCTGCCTCATAATGTAAGACCCAAATGCCCCCATAACCTGAACTATGAGGACTTTGAGCCATGTCAAGGAATGGCACATAGGAAGCCTCCACGAGGTTAAATCCCACCACCCGGTCATTCCGACCACCTTCACGTCAGGTTCTCCCCCCCCCCCCCCCGTCGTCCCGCATGACGTTAAACTGTACCCCCCATCCAGAACTATGAGGACTTTGATCCATTCCAAGGTAAGGTACGTAGGAAGCCTCCCTGAGGTTCAATCCCAACAACCACTGGCCCCGACTGTCTCTATGTCGGTGTTCCAAGCCCCATCTCGAACTACGAGGAATTTGATTCCCTGCCATGGGTATAGGTAGGAAGCCTCCCTGAGGTTCAATCCCATCACTCTTGGCTCATTATGATATCTCCCTCGAGCCTATGTGTCTCGAGAGGCTCAGGCCCCAACCCGGAGGTTCCACTTCTTCTGGGTCCCATCCATGCATCCATTTACACAGGTCGCCTCCTCAGGTGTCCCATTGTCTCACCGAACTATGTGGACTTTGATTCCTAGCCATAGGGATACGTAGGAAGCCTCTTCGAGGCTCAAGCCCAACACCAGCGTCGCCCTAGGGTAAAACCTATCTCATTCTCCATCCACTTCTCTTAATCCATCCATCATCCACCCTGAATTCTTACCCGGGCCACCACAACCCAATGAGGTCATATAAACCCACCCACATCAGCGTTCCCCTCAAGGGGTTACGCCTAATTGATCCACTCTAATCAGTGTTCCGATCAGTCCGATCCATCTCCACTGGATGTTAAACTTGCGGCATACCCTATGTTAAACATAGTAAGCTGAGGAAAACCTCAGATACATGCCCATGGTATAAGATTCCACACGTTTGATGTGGGATGTCTCGGTCTTCTTCACCCTCGAGAAGCCCTATAATAAGGGACAGAAGACAGACACGCCAATCCCCCAGCGTCCAGACATGCCAGTGATGCCCAAGGTGACTACTCCCCTAACCAAAGGTTACTGCCCTGGCCGGACCCCTTGGAATGTCCTGACAGAAGCAGTGTAATTAACTGGTGTCCTTGAAGATATGTTGCCGATAAGAGTTTCACGAACAATGTCTTAAGTCTATGAGGGAGACACAGACTAGGTGACGAGCTCCAAGGAGGAATCCACGGAAGGAAGAACCGACATCCCATCATCCAGTTTCAATCAAGGAGAAGATTTCCCGCAATAAGGAGAGGATATTTCACGCCTTTGGAAAGCGGCAATGCGGGGTAATAGTTGCGCGTCCTCCATAGACGGATGCGCGTGGTTGTTTAATAAGTTGGATAAACACAATATAACAAAAAATAGGTATGTGTAGAATATTAAAAGAGGGAGATTATGATTTATGGAAATGAATTTATCCATAGTATATAGATATATAAACTCTCATCATCCATGGAAATTTTATTATATAAACAATTCATTATAGAGATCACAGGTCCCTAGAATATTTTTTTATGAAAACACCAAGTATGATGTCATTGTGGAGTCTAGAAGATACCTAGGAATAGGTGTATTTTAATCTATAATTTATAGGAAGTTGTTTTCATAATAACTACTATAATGAGGGATATTTCTTTTTAAATCCACTTGATCATAGGTTAAAAAATAGTAAGATAAATAGTGGAAGAAGGATGAAAACATCCATAAATCAACCATGTTTATTTCTAAAAAATAGAGGCTTTACATACATAACTGATACAAATTATAGTTGATTTCAAAACCTCATGATAAAGTGACACATATAAAGGTTTTTTATAAGATGAAAATGAAGATAATATATGACATTTTTCATTCCATTGATATTAATGAATTCTATATTTTATTTCTTTATTTTAGTGAAAGACGATACACTACTGATATTTTTAAACTAAGAAGAAGCTATGTATAAGATTTTCTTATCATAAAAACCTATAAAGAATTGAGCACACTAGAACATAATGAATTTAAATAATATTTAAATTCTATTTTATAAAAATAAGGCTAAGTTGGTATATTATTAGAAGAATATTGAGATAATTCATTATTAAGAGAATATATGATTAAATGAGTTATGTTATTTATAAGTCTATTTAAATAAAAAAATATTCTAAAGTGTATGTAAGATCCAAGATTTTTATTGAGGTACAAATATTTTACATTTCTAGTTTAACTCTTGTTACTTACATTTTTGGATTAGACCCTAAGCCAGTTCATGGGCTGATTGGGTTGATTTTGGGAAAGAAGAGTCTGGAAGACTGTGTACTGTCTAAAGGAAAATTACACGATGTGTAATGTTCTGGCCAGGACCGTTCATGACAGGTATTTATTTTTATCCAGGAAGGGAAAAATGAAAATTACACGTCATGTAAGTAAATTACAATTCATGTAATTTCCTGGCTATATTTTTTAAAAATAGAGGTAGGAGCCTCTATTTTTGAAACATAATCCTCACATCCCATCTTTCACGTGCAGTGTAACATCATAGGTATTTAAAGAATAATGGATTTTATATCTATTAATATTTAGGAATAAGATATTGATTTTACATTAAAGGGGGTGCTTTTTTCTGAAAATTTTACTTGACACGCTATAACGGGTTTATTCAAAATCTTATGTTGCAAACAACGTTCAGTTATACCGAAAAATAACACAATATTTTTATTATTATTTTAAATTGTAGTTAACGCCTAATCGTTGTATTGGTAGGAATGAACTAAACTAACTAAAATATGACTTCATATGTTTGTTAAATGTTTTAACATTTATCCAATAAGTTTTGGAAACTCAAAATGAGAATGATTCCAATTTTAAATATAAAATACTATAATATTTTTATAGTCGTTTTACCACCTTTTGATGGGGAACCCTTTTTAAATATTGTTTTTTAACACCCTCATATGTTTTATTTGACAAAATAAAGTTTCTATTTATAATCTAGATATCAAAATATTCTTTGGGTGAATTTTTGATATTTTTCTAATAACTAACATGTTTTGATGAATAGTAAAAATATGCTAAATTTTAATTGAAATCAAATTTTTTCATGAAGATAATTTACATGGTCAATTAATATTATTGAATGGTTTTCAGGTATAAATTAAATATATCATATCATTTAATACAATTTTATTCATTGGATGTAATCTTCACATTAAAATTAGATATAAATGTTTTTCAGTCTTTTGACAGTTAGTAATTTTTAAAAAAAACTCATTTTATCATTTTGACAACTGGAATTAATTTAAAATTAATTAATAAAAATTATTTGTTTTGAATTTGGAAAAATGGATTCCATATTTAGAATCATAAGGTCTAAATTGTGTAAATATGGTTTTTTATTTTTGGACATTATGAATAGTAACATCAGTAATTATTTTTAATTTCCATGGTTAAGGGTAAATTGGGTAATTAAGGATAAAAATAAAATTATAAAATTATCTTAACACATGTCATAATTTTATTTGATGATATATTTTAAATCATATCATAGAATGTTCTTTAATTTAATTAGTAAATCATCCCATTAAAGGAGGTATAAAGCTTCTCATGGTATCTTATTTAATTAAATGTTTAAAGATCCCCATGGAAGATATTATAAAGCTTATCATAGAAGATTATAAAATTAAATGAACAAACATTCCCATAGAAGACATTTTAAAGATTATAATATAAGTTTATTTAATTAAACATACAAATCATCACATGAAATCCAGTTTAATGCTTCTCATGGAAGCTTCTTAAATTAAAAGGACAAAGCATCCCATGGAAGCAAATTTAAACCGTCACCCACACTCATGTTTTTAATAAGTACTACATTTTTAATGTGGGTCTATATAGGTGATAAATTTAACTATAAAAGTAATTAGGAAGATAAATTTTTTTCCTACATCATGGTATTTTATTTATAATTTTTAGACATTACATAAATACATTTATTTATGACACAGTGATGATGTAGTGATTACCTTATTAATGAAATATTCAAATAAATGATATTATAAATATTAAAATAAAAGTAATTTAAAAATTTTTATGTCATCCAAGAATTTTATTGAGGAATATGACATGTTCTATTTGATTAAAATTATATTTTTGAATGAAATTTTTAATGACTTTAACAAAAATCAATTACTAAAAAGTGTCAAAATTAACCTAGGCTGATTTTTTAGAAGTTTTATTAGAAGATTCAATTTGGTAGTATTTAATGAATATTATATAATGAATAGTGTTTTTTATGAATAGTATTTAATGAATAATTTTTTAGATATATAGTAAAACAAATTATTATTAAATAACTTTTTTATGAAATGACTTTCTAAAATCAGACATACATGGTTGTAATCAGTGTGAAAAATGTTGTTCAATAAGATCAAAACACTTTTTAGTGAATAGTAACATTACTCTTTGGAATATTAATTTTACGTTTTTGAATGGTAATTTGACCAATGGAATAGTAACCTCACCTAAGGAAGTATAAATACGTTTTAGTCATCTTAAGTGGTAATGTGATATAATTATATCATAGAATAAGTAAATAAATGATTTAGAAATTATAAGTTAAGTAATAGTTTTTTATTTATTTAATTAAATTTAAAATGGAATTAATTTTTATAAAATTGTGTAAATTTTTTAATTATAAATGTTGAAAAATGGTTATTGTGAATTTTTGGGATTTTTCTGAAAGAGTTGAATTTTCAGTGAATAGTAAAAATACAGTTTTGAGTTTTCAGTAAGTTTAATGAAATCATAACAATGTCATAATGATGTAATGAGTAATATAATATGTTGGTAGACTCTTGTGGACTAAAATATGATCTGAGGTGTCCCATGTGGCCAATAAAATGAGTAATATAATGGGAAAGCCCATGGTTTTTCAAATACAACTAATGAGGTGACCTTTGAAATTAATAAAATATCCCCTCACTTTTACTATAAATACCCACCCATTACTTCATTACCATTAATTAAAAAATCATTCTCCACGAATTTATGGTAGTTCTACCTCCCAAAGAGTCATGAAAAGGTTTCCTGAATCCCCCAAGGTCCTGATCATAGAGTTTTAGAAGTTATTCTTCAAGGTAAGGGAACCTTTCACCCTACTCTTTTAGTCAGATACCCCTTTCATGTTATGCCATTTAATTTCCATTTTTTATGTTGGGGTATGTTCTTATGTATCCTTATTTCTTTATATTTTATTTTTAAAGGATTATATACCCATTTCTCTCTCTTCAACACATTTTCTTAATTTTTATGTGACGTCGTTAGGCTAGAGAATTTTCATAAGGGACTTTATCTCAATCTCCTTTCTTGGGGGCATATCTTGATGTTATGCACCTTTATTTTAATATATTGTGAATATAAAACCATTTGAATAATTATATCATGAATTATTATATTCTTGTGATATTTAATGTTTTTATAACATAATTCCTTAATGATATGTATTTAAGTGTTTCTTATGTGGTAAGGGAATCTTCCACCTTTCACATTTCAAGAACTCCTTTAATGTTACGACATATTAATTTCAATTTCATTATGATTGTATTTTTCATTACATATCCCCCTTATGGTCAAATTATATAAAAATGATGAGATACCCCATTTTTCACTCAATCAGCTCATTTTATGATTTTTTTTGTGACGCCGTAAGGGTGCTGAAATTATGTAAGGGAATTCTCCACTTCTCTTTCCTTTCAAGTACTCTTTTATGTGTTATGTATTTAAAATTTCCATACCATGTTCTTATTTAAATTTTCTTCTATCCCTATAAAATAATATGATTATTTTATGAATTTTTTACCCATATCTTATCTCTTTTTAATTGTTTCAAAAACCATGTTTCATAATTGTTATGTTGTTGACATTTCGTTGAAAAATCTCTATCTTTTTCTCAAGGAATTATTTTATTTTAGTTCTATTAATAAACAAACCTATTTAATTTACAAGGGTATTCGTAATAACATAAATATGATTTATTTTATTCTATAATTGACATACATAATACCCTCATTCTTCTTTCCTCGGTTATAAATGACATAATGATCATGTTTTAAGTGCTTTTTAAAACGCCATGATTTTGATATAAAACCCATTTATTTTATTCCCTTTTGGTTATTTATGAAATGTTTGATTTTTATCTATGTGTATCACATGAAAATAAATTCATATTAAGGGTGTTACCTGATAGATCTCTAATGCATTGGGTAAATAAACTAATCATTAAAGATGACTTGTTTTACGATACATTGGTGAATAACCTTGGTAATTTTTACGATACCTTAGTGAATAACCTTGGTAATTTTTACAATACATTGGTTAAAGACCATGTTAATTTTTAATATACCTTGATGAATAACCACGGTAACTTTTATGAAACCTTGGGGATTGACCTTGGTGATATGACATCCTGGGATGGACCTTGGTGATGTGATGATGAATGTATAAATTAAATTTTTTAGACACGTTTTCAAATTATAATCAAAATTATTTTTGTTATGATATTTTTCTCTCTCATGACTTTATGAAATTACTCATGTTCTTATTTATATCTCTTAGGATCACTAGTAAACTGTTTCCCATGTTTTCTCTTATTGATCTTTTTATGCTCATCCCCTATTTTTGAAATTTTTTTCACAGGGTGTAAGGATGGGTAAGATATTGAAGGAATTATAGATGATTTTTTTCAAAAAAATAAATAATTTTATATTCAACGAGTTTTATTTTGTGAGAAAAATATATAGTGAATAGAAGAGTCTAATTTGTAAACTTTGAGTTGTTATGTAATAGTTATGGCCTCATTCTCTAAAACTCTAAACCTGAAAAGATCTTCAATTTAAATTTCTTGACTTAACTTAAGATTAAGTGACATTTAAGGCTGGTGATTTATAGTTGGTGTCAAAGGAATGGGTTAGACAACATTAGGGATTATGAGTTTTGGATAACCACATGGTAAGTCTCTATGTCTATTATTTTAGTTAGATCCATGTTTATAACTTTTTTAGATCAAATAAATTCAACAAAAATGGAAGGATGATCTTAATCAACATTCATATCTCTTCTTGATGACTTTATTTAAATAATTATTGCAAAGTCATGTCCAGATGATTGTGAAACTTTTTCTAACATACAACTCACTTTGGTGTAGTTTTTTGAGATATCAAATACCACAAATATACCTCTATACCATCGTGGATCATGGGATTTATTTAATCAAATCCAATTTTCTCAATATTCTCATATTTATAGAAAGGTAAATATTATTAAAGAATTTTTAAATATTTTACCTTATCACTAGATTTTGAATCATATTATGATTTTGAAAATGCTCTGAATAAGGAGACCTATGTGCAACCTATTTATATTTTCTTTTAAAATATTTCCTTTAAATAAAAACTTATGGTATTTTAAATTGAACTTTTATTGAAAGTTTCAACTCAAACTCGGTCCGAATATTTTGTAAAAATTACATTTTATCAGATGTATTGATATTATATGCCATACATGATTATTTTTTGAAACTATTTCTCTGTGAACACCCATATGACCCATGTTGTACAAGGTTTCTTTGGATAATGGAAGAAAATGATTTTGAAGAGTCTCTAAATCATTATTACAATGCATGGTCCCTCTATCTACGTGAACAAGATGACGATGAAACCAGGTGGACACCATGATCAAGGTATGATGTTATTTTTATTGGGAATAGTATTATTTTAACATATGGAGGTGAAATAAAAAATTATTAATATATATATATATATATGACTTCATTAATTAATATGCTAAGGTCCTTATGATTTGGGATAAAAATAAGAGTTATAAGACAACCATTAAGGTTAAAACTTGTTATGGTTATTTTTTATTTTTATAAACAGGAACAACCGTCAATATGGGTGGAAACCCGTCGTGTCAGGTAAGGCCACATGAATCGAACCCACAACCGAAGGGCGCCAAGGGCGCATCACCACCCAATGGACTACATGAAGTACTTAGTTAGTGGAATTATTCTTTTTAGTTAAATGATTTTATGGATTAAGAAAATTTTTATTTTGGGAACTTTTGTTTTATCAAATAGATATCCTTAGTATATGAAAATTATTTGAGGATTAAGTGATAAATGTTATTTTAGAAGACGTTCACAGTTTGGGAATGTTATATGATAATGGTAAATAGTACACTATGGGATTTTAACAGAGTAAGGGTTGAATTTTATTTTGGAAGAATCTATGTTTTTGTTGTGGAGTTACAGTCATTCTGGTCATTTATGGAAGTGTTTAACCTATTTTGGAGAATTTTTTATTAGGGTAATTACTTTTTGATATGAGACTTTAAGAGTGATTTATTTTATGTGGAGATACATGTTAAAATTTATCTTGGAAGTCTATGTGAACATATCTTTATGAATTGTGGGTTTCAATCTCAGTATGGATTATTTTTAGGAATTTTAAGGAATATTTTTTGTTGAATAGTCTATATAGAACATGGTTACTACTATTGAATTTTGGAGATTAAAAGTAGCCCTTCACCTTATAAATGATTATTCTTTTTTCTGTATTATCGAATATTTTACTAACCATTTTGGTTTTGTTTAATGCTTTAAGATTGGATGAATATATAGTTAATATTTTCTGGTTTATTTGATTTCCTATAAGTTGATTATAGTGCTTCATGTGTGACCAAGTAATCTTAATTACTCATTTTTTGGAGAAAATATGAGTTTGTGGTAGAAATTTATTAAAGGATGAAACTCTACTTGAAAATTAAGTATTTTCCTTATGTTCTTAGTCACGTTCATAATTAAATTCCTCAACATTATAACAAGGACCATAAAACAAAAGCATCATCCATTTACTTTTCCTACTAGTAAATCAACGACTATTTAACCCATCATAAGTTTATGGTTTTCTAGTTGTTATCATTCTCATGAACATGTTTTCTATCACTCTCCATCATAACAAGATGGTTAGTTTTTTCCCTTATCCATGTTTTTTTACATGTAATCCTAGTATCTGTTAACTAAGGTGACCTTTTTACTTCTCTTTAATTCTTTTAATGTGGTAGTTTTTTTACTCTTTTTTATGTGGGATTTTCAATGAAGTTACCGAGTCCAATTTTAAAATTTCTAGGACAAAATTTCCAAAAGGGGGAAAGATGTAACATCCCAGGTATTTAAAGAGTCATACATTTTCATATATATTAATATTTTTGAATAAGATATTCATTTTATATTAAATGGGAAACATTTTCTGAAAGCGTACTCGTAACGCAACAACATGTTTCTTCGAAATCTTACATTGCACACAATGTTCAGTTATACTAAAAAATAATATAATAACCATATTATTATTTTAAATAGCAGCTAATGCCTCAAAGTGGTATTGGAATGAAGGACCATAACTAACTATATTATTACTACACATATTTATTAAAAGTTTTTATATTTATCCAATGAATTTTAGAGACTTAAATGAAAATGATTCTAATTTTGAGTATAAAATACTCTAATATTTGTAAGGTCATTTTACCGCCTTTTGATGGAGAACCCTTTTTTAAATATGTTTTTTGACAACTTTATATGTTATATTTGACAAAATAATGTTTGTATTTATATGTGGGACATCAAAATTTACATTGGATGAATTTTTTATATTTTTCGGACCACTGTCATGTTTTGATGTGTAGTAAAATTATGCTAAATTTTAATTGAATACAACTTTTCCCATTAAGATAATTTATATGGTTAAATTAAATCATTGAATGGTTTTAATGTGTAAATAGAATATTTTTTATCATTTAATCTAATTTTGGTCATTGGAAGTAATTTCACCTTGAAATTAGATATAAACGCACTTCAATCTTTTGATGGTTATTAATTTTTTTAAAAACCCATTAAATCATTTGGACAACGAGGTTTTAATTTTAAATAAATTAAAACAACTTCAGTGTTTTGAATTTGGAAAAATTGGTTCCATATTTTTAATTATATGGTGTAAATTTTTTATATAGGTATCTTTTATTTTTTGACATTATGAATAGTAACTTTATTAATTATTTTTAATTACCACTGTTAAGGGTAAATCAGGAAATTAATGGTAAAAATAAAACTACAAAAGTAACCTATCACATGTCATAATATTATTGGATGAGATAGTTTAAATATTTTCACAGAACCTTGATTAATTAAGTTGATAAAACTTCCCACAGAAGCTGGTATAAATATTCTTAAGTAATCTTGTTTAATTAAAAGTGTAAAGCTTCCCAAGGAATTTATTATAAAGTTTCTCATAGAAGCATGTTAAATTAAAAATATAAAGCTTCCCATAAAATCCATTTTAAAGCTTATTATAAAATCTTCTTTAATTAAATTTACTAATCCTTCCATGGAAGTCAGTTTAATGCTTCTCATGGAAGTTTGTTTAATTAAAAGGGCGAAGCTTACCATGGAAACGGGTTTGAAGCTTCTCTCACACTCGTGTTTTTAATAAGTATTACATTTTTAATATGGGTTTATATAACTAATCTCTTCGAATATAAATATTCATTAGAAATATGAAATGATTTCCTATATCATGGTATTTTATTTATTGTTTTTATACAATACATAACTAAATTTATTTATAACACAATGATGATGAAGTGATTACCTTATTAATGAATTATTCAAATAAATGAGATTATAAATATTAAAATAATTATAATTTAAAAAGTTTGATGTCATCCCAAATTTTTTTGGACGATTATGACCTGTTATATTTGGGATTATATAGTCTTTTTAATGAATAAATTTGTTATGACTTTAACAAAAATTAATTACTAAATAGTGTCAAAATTAACCGAGGTTGAATTTTTAGAATTTTTCTAAGAAGATTCAATTTTTTATTATTTTATGAATTGTAATTTATTAATAGTGTTTTTTATGAAAAGTATTTTACTAATAGTTTTTTATAGATATTAAAAAATATTTTTTTATTAAATAACTTTTTCAATGAAATGATTTTTGAAAATTGTACATATGTGGTTGTAATCAGGGTGAAAATGTGGTTCAATAAGGAAAAAAAATAATTTTTTTGTGAATAGTAACATTACCCTTTGGAATAGTAATTTTACCTTAATGAATTGTAATTTCACTAATGTAATAGTAACCTCACCTAAAAAGTATAAATATGTTTTAGTCATCTTAATTGGTAATGTGATATAATTATATCATATTATGCGTAAATAAATGTTTTAGAAATTATTAGATATGTATTATTATATTATTTATTTATTAAATTTTAATTTTAATTTTAATTAATTTTTATAAAATGGAGTTTAATTTTTAATTCTATACATCAAAAAATTGTTAGGGTGATTTTTTGGGATTTTTTTGAAACAGTTGTATTTTTTGTTGAATAGTAAAAATACAGTTTTTAGTTTTATGTAAGTTTGGTAACTTTATAACTATGTCACAATTATATAATGGGTAAGATAAGATTATTTTAGACTATTATTGGTTAAAATATGATATGAGGTGTCCCATGTGGCCAATACCATGAGAAAATTCCATTGGCAAGACCATGGTTTTGTGAACACCACAAATGAGGTGTTATTTGAAACTAATAAAATATTCTCTCACTTTTTGTATAAATAACCACCCATTAATTAGTTTACATTTATTAAAAAATAATTATATAGGAATTTATGATAGTTCTATCTACCAAAAAGTCATTCCATGGTTTTCTCATGCTCCCAAGGTCCCGATTTTAGAGTTTTAGAAGTTAGCCTTCAAGGTAAGGGAACCTTTCACCCTCCTCTTTTAGTTAGAGACTTCTTTTTTGTTATGTCATTTAATTTCCATTTTTTATATTGGTGTATGTTCTTATATATCCTAATTTCTTTAAATTTTATGTCCAAATTATGAGAGATCCTTTTCACTCTCTTCAACACATTTTATGAATTTTTAAGTGTCGTCGTTTGGATGCTGAATTTTCCTAACAGACTTCATCTCAATCTCCTTTATATGGGGAATGTCTTGATGTTATGAACCTTCATTCTCCTATATGATGTATATAATACCCTTTGAATCATTATATAATTAATTTCTTTATTATAATGATATTTAATATTTTTATAATGTAATTCCTTAATGATAAGTATTCATGTGTTTCTCATGTTGTAAGAGAATCTACCTCCCTTCTCTTTTAAAGTAATCATTTAATGTTATACCTTATTAATTTATATTTTCTTACATTGGGATTGGTAATTACATTTCCTCATTACTTTCCATATAATTTTAAAATGATTATAGGCCCTCTTTTTCTCTCAATCAACTCATTTTATTAATTTTACGTGATACCGTAAGGCTGCTGAAATTTCATAAGGGAATTATCCACTTCTGTTATCCTTTAAAGATCTCTTTTATATGGAATGGCTTTCAAATTTCCATATCATGTAGTTATTTTCCATTTATTCTATTCGTTAACTATATTATGAGACTTTTATGAATGGTTTAACCATGTCCCCTTTCTTTTTAATGTTTTCTAAAACGGTGTTGCATAGCCATTATGCTATAAATTTTTTGTCTCAAAATATCTCTTTTTCTCAAAAAAATATTTTATTTTATTTATGTGAATAAACAAACCTATTTTATTTCCAAGGGTATTAATTAATACAAAAAATTGATTTATTTAATTTTGTAATTGACATACATAAAACCCTCATTCCCTTTTTATGGGTTATAAATGACATAATGCTCTTGTTTTTATGCGCTTCTTAAAACACTAGGATTTTGATATAAAACCCAATTGTTTTATTATCCTTGGGTTATTTATGAAATGTTTTATTATGATATCTATGGATGACATGAATTTAGACACATATTAAGGGTTCTCCCTGATAGTTCTCAAATACATTGGGTAATGAAATTAATCTCTAGAGATGACATGTTTTATGATACCTTGCCGAATAACCTTGGTAATTTTTACGATATCTTGGTAAATAACCATGGTAATTTCTATGATACCTTTCTGAATAACCTTGGTAATTTTTAAAATTCCTAGTTGAATAAACTTGTTAATTTTTATGATACCTTGGAGAATAACCTTGGTATTTTTGACAACACCTTGGGGATAGACCAAGTGATATGACACATTGGGATGAACCGTGGGGATATTATTATGAATGCTTAAATTAAATGTTATAGACACATTTTCAAGTTATGATATAGGTTCTTATTGTTATGATATTTTCCATTATCATACCTTTATGAAATTACTTATGTTCTTATTTATATATCTCAAGATCACATGAAAACTATTTCTGTTGTTTTACATTAATGAGGTTTTTATGCTCATACCATGTTATTGAAATGTTTTTCATAGGGTATATGGATGGGTAACAGAAAGAATAATTCTAGAAGATTTTTATCTATTAAATAAATTATGTTATTTTCAACATGTTTTATTTTTTTAAAAAAATTATATTGAGTAGAATAGTCTACTTTATAAATTTTGAGTTGTTATGTAATAGTTATGGCCTAATTCTATAAAACTCTTAACCTGAAAAGATCCCAAATGTGAATTCAATAACTTAACTCAAGATTATGTAACATTTACGGATGTGTATTTATATGTAGGTAGCCTCTTTGTCTTTCATCGGATATCTCGTTGGAACCACATCAGTGAGTGATCGATTCATTTTTAGTATTTCATGATTCTTTAGAACAACAGATGCATTGTTTGTGTTTTGGATCATATGCCCTAATTTCTCTTTCTTCATATATAATTTAGATTTATCCTAAACCAAGGAAATCAAAACATGTTATAGGATGAGCACTCCACTACCGAGCTAAGGTAGGTGGTCTATACATTTCTTTAATCATTTAATGATTTATAGAACCTTCCTCATTTTTTTCACCCATTAGAATTTTCAGTTTGGGCCCCGATTTGAAATTCCAAACTGAAATAGAAGAAGTAGGACATGTTAGAGATTCCCTTAGGTTCCCTGAGATGTGTTGGTGGTTATTTCCCCAACAAAATTCCACCCATTGGGTGATCTATTCCCTTTCTTTGGTTTTGACCATTAATGAACAACCCAAGGGGTGTTAACTCATGTTTTCCTAGTTTAAGGAAGCTTAGTTGAACTTAAATGAGGTTTAATTAAAATCTTAGGAGATGTTATGCCTCCTAAACTTGTGTTCTCATATTATGTCATTCCAAACTTGATTAAATTTTTACAAGGAATTTGTTAATGTAGTGGGTATAATCATTGGTTTTTTTAGATTGCTTAAGTGGGTTGTACATAAATGCGGTTGAATTCCATACATAAAATATGTTCTCCATACTTTATTTGTGTTATCATATTATATCATGCCAAACTTGATTAAATTATTAAAAAGGAATTTTTTTTATAGAGTGGGTATACTCATTGGTTGTTTTTAGATTGCTTAAGCGGGTTGTCAGGAATTGTGATAAATGGGTGGGTATACCAATGTGATGTGTTTAATGTCAAATAGTGATAAATGGGTGGCTATAGCCATGTGGCTTGATTTAAATGAAATGTATTATTTGAGTGGGTAGAATCATATGAATTTATATTTTTCATAATATGAAATGGATGTATGTTTGTATAGATTGCAAGAACGTCTCTCCATAGATCTGGAACGCGGTAGTGGATGATTTGGATAGATTATTCTCCTAGGGTCTTGATTCCATGGGATACCTTGGGCCTTACTAACCATTGGATCTAACTTGATTTGACTCACATAGTACATGTTGGTACACATTCTTCTAGGACTCCAACATGTACCTATACCAAGTTTCCATCGAGATGCTCCTCGGACTCGATGGGGATGCCTTGTTATTCAACACCATGGATCCGACCATTCGTGGTGTACTCTTCATAATAAAGCAATGTTGTGGGAATTGTGATACACTTCATTAAACGGCAAGGCCATGGATTTTGTGATATAAATAATTATACAAAAAGGCCATGGGTTTTGGATACAGTTTCTTTACATAGAAATGTCATATGGATAAGATATGGATGGATGTATGTCTAGGCCATGTTACCTATTTATACTTCTTATAGCTGATTGTTTAGGATATAAAACTTTTTGTGGGGAGCCTTGAGATGATATTTGGTATTACTTGTTATGGTAGACATATTTCATGGGCATTCACACTTACGTTGTTGCTTACTTACACTTCTTTATCTTATTGGACTGTTCTATATATAATTATATAGATCATTGTGGGGAAACCTTTTGAGATATTTATCTCACATCTAGTTTGGTCCTCATTAGGGATCCAAAAAAGAAATATGTTTATAGGTTATGGTAGGGTAAACTCCCTAGTACAGGGTTTTGATCATTTCTTTAGAGCAGGAGAGCACGGGACTAAGATGGGGATTGCTTTGCTACAGGTACCCTTTTGGTCTTTTTTTCATCTTGGATACTTGTATAATATTGTATTTACATGTACCTATTATTTATATTTTCTAGATACATGTATCACTTATATCAATTTATATGAGACACTTCTAGGTTGTTATATATTCATGTATTTCTTATCTATTTTACCTATTGTCTGTATGATGTATCTACTACCACTATTTATTATTATTGACTTACACTATGAAATACTCTGATAATATAGGAATATTATCCCCACTAACACACCTAGGACATCACTACTAGTCGGTAACCTTTGGTTTTATGGGATATTAACTTCAGTCTATGTAGCCAATCGGGATCGGGGCACTGTTGAGTGGAATCTAGGTCTGGGACGTTACAAAGTGGTATCATAGGAGTTTATTTTTTTTTTATTTAATATTTGGTGATAATAGATAAATATTGGAAGGAAATTTAATTTCTTAATGAGATGTGCTCAGGAATAGCTAACCCATATAGAGAAAATTCCAAATTTCCCCGAATGGAATTGTTATTTCTTGTTTTAACTATTAAAATTGATTTGATTTCACCATTGGGTGACACACATGGGTTATGATAATATTATTTATATGATTGGATTCAATTTGCATTGAAACCTAATAATATGAGGGTATTCCATATCATTCATCATATAGAAAACATATTAGAAACAACCTGTCAGGCATTATGCCATGCCATTTGGGATGCATTATCTAATGCATGTTGTTCCTATAGGTGTTGTTATAGTTGTGGCTACTATGTTTATAGACATTGTGAAGAGGGTAGTGGATTTATGTCCTCATTAAATTCATAAGGTGTATGGGCCCTTATGAGCTAGAAAATTATGCACCTTTTTAAATTCAATTTTTAAAGTGATATTGATATGTATGGATTATATTGGGATCAAATTTTGGTTCATGAGGTTTTATGGGCCATCTTGGATCAGATCATGATTGAACATGTGTTAAATCACTTGATAAAATAAATTTTAACTATAAATTAAATGTTAAAATAGAGACATGACCTAGACCCAAATTTTGAGTGGGAAAGAGGTACTATTTATAGTATTTTTTGTGTTTGTTCTATATATAGTCCTGGATTTATGAGTAGGTCATGGGTTATGGCTTCATTTTAGGAGGGTTTTGACTGGGCCTATGCTTTTGATTTTTAATTTTGATATCATTCTTTTTTGGGGTGTGTGTTTTTTCTTGTAGAGACATGTCACCATAGTGACCTCCAGGGGTACGCCGCAAGGGAGGTGACAACCACGCTCCAGAGGCAGTGGGACAATGGATACTATTTGATCATCCTTTATTTATAGTTGTGGAACCAAGATAATTTCCATACACAGGTGTCGAGGGATATTTTTGTGATGGATTATTTTGATATATATAGACTTTTCAAGGAACACGACAACCTACCTTGACTATGACTGAGTTAACACGAGTGTTCCAATAGCATCATCGTCCCATGTTTTTGTGGGATAGTGGCCCACAGGGTGTTGAGTTGTATTTTAACACCACACTAGCTATTTTCAAGCATATAGAGATTCATCCTGATAGGAGGTCAATATTTCAACTTAGATTCTACAGGGAGCATAAAAGAGTTGGTGGGATGTTTTCAACCAGGCTAACAGGATACATGATATGGGATGGACTATTTTCCAGACCCACTTCCAAGAATACATACACCATTATACTATATGGGTGGAGCATACTAGTGAGTTCATGTTTCTGGAGTAGGGATTCATGAAGGTTATGGAATACTAGGCATACAATACATAGTTTCATCATTTTTCACTAATGTACGATGATGATGAGATGTCGAGAGTAAGGCAATTTGAGTAATGTATCTAACATGATATAAAATATCATGTCAACATGTTTTATTAACTTCTATCAATGATATTGTGATGTAGGAACTAATTATAGAGAATAACCTGAGGGAATCTAGGGGCATAAATCATGACATTGTTACTTATCAACCCAGTGGTTATACGTCTTCAGGTAGAAACATCCGTTTTGGGGATTACTATGAGATGAGAACTAGTTAGGCTGTGAGTGATGGAAGCTTGGTGTTTTATCACCAGTGTAGTAGGTAAGGTCACATGAACACTCAGTGATATTGTGACTTAGTCAAGTTCCACAACTGTGGAAGGATGGGGCACAAGAAGCGGTTTTTCAGACCTTCCCTCTAGCTGCGAATATTAGGGGGTCATCTTTGACACATGGTTTGGGATATGGTTCCTCAACTATGGGTCAGGAAGGTTGTTTAAATTAGTGTTGACTGGTCATGCTAAGGAAGTGGTGGTAATGGAACAGTTATCCAAACACTAGTTACGTTGAGACATCAGAGTGGACCTACTCCATATAGTGAGGTTATGTCAAATGGTTATGTTTCAGGACAATTCTATTCTGTACAACAATCCCCCATGGTGCAGGGTGTTAGAATATCTACGATTTGAGGTATTATCTTAGTAGTATATACTATTTAATCTTCTCATTTTATGCAGGTGCATCTCATTGTTTCATATTTGCACCTGTGGTGAAAATCCATAGGCATATTGTTTAGTATTAATATGGAGTTTGGACGCTAGATACAACGTTGGGAATTAGAATGGATGATGTGTGCCAGTGAAGGGAGAGTCTCCTTGAAGTTGTTGGGTGTCAATTCATCTGTGATCTTTTTTCCCCGAGATGACATTGTTTGAAGCAATTCTCATGATGGAATAGATAATAGATTATCGAGAATATGTTGACTGATATCTTTTAAGGGGGATTTCAAATCACCATAGGGTGATATTTTTAATCACAAGGGTTAATGGGATGTACAGGAAATCAAATCTAGACTCTGGAATCACAAGATTAGAGGAATGTTAGCCTACCACAAGTTTGTTCTTGGATGATATGGGAGTGAGTCTAAAATACTTTCCTCTAATGGTGGATCGTTTCGGGGATTTTTTTCCCAGATGAAGTTTTTGGGTTACCTCCTAAGAGAGAATTTGATTTATCCATTGAGTTAGTGCTAATAGCTACACCAGTATCCATCTCACCTTAGAGGATGTTTATGACAGAGTTAAATGACCTCAAGAGGAAGATACATTATTTTGGAGGCAAATGGGTTTATTCGACCCAGTAATTATCTGTAGGGTTTTTCATTCTTATTGCGAAAAATACAAATGGAAATCTTAGGATATGTTTGTATTTTTTGAAGATGAAATATTTAATGACTAAAAACATATATCACATTACATGGATAGATTACCTGTTTGATCAGCTTTGAGGAGCATGAGTTTTCCGAAAAATCCACCTGAGGCCAGGATAACACCATTACAAGTTTGACCTGGAGACATAACTCATACAAAATTTAGTAGTAGGTATGGTCAATACTAGTATTTTATTATTTTGATCAGTCTCAGGAACACACCAGTCGTTTTTATGGAACTGATGAAACAAGTGTTCCATACTTACTTGGATTATTTTGTGGTGGTTTTCTTGGATGATATCTTGGTGTATCCTCACAATCTCAATGATCATGTCAACCACCATTAGATGATTTTTAATACACTAAGGAACATATTTTATATGATAATATCACAAAGTGACACATTTTAATAGATCAAATTAACTTCTTGGGTCACATCATCCTGGATATGTGAGTATCATTGGACCTAGAGAAGGTGAGAGCTAAAGTTTCCTAGGAACAACCCAAAAATGTTTTTGACATACAGAGTTTATTGGGGCTAGATGGTTACTACAAGATATTCATAAAAGACATATCATGATTAGTGGAGTCATTGAAAGGCTTTAATAAGAAGGGATTGATGTTTTTAAGGTCAAATGCTTGTGAGATATCCTTTCCAAAACAGAAAGAAAGGTTGACGTCATCACTGATCCCAATTATTCTAGAGGAGGGCACAAGCAGCATTGTATATTTTGATGCATCAGGTATCAGGCTTGGGGTTTCACTGATGAAGGGTGATAGAGTCATGTAATATGGGCCTATGAAGTTGAGGCCAATTGAGAAGAATTTCATGATACATGATCTCAAGTTAGTTGCAGTTATTCACACGTTGTGCTCTTGGAGACACTATTTACCGAGAGAGTGTTCTATGGTGTAAAAAGACTACAAAAGCCTCAAATATATATTTACTCACCATGATTTGAATATAAGGTAGATAAGTTGTGTTTAGTACCTTCATTATTTTGACTTTGATCTTTCCTGCATGCCTCATAAAGTAAATGCAATGGTCAACGCATTGAGCAGGAGGACTCAGATACAAGCAATGCAACATGCTAGTAGTGAGTGGCGGCTTCTTTTATTGTTCTTTAATATGAATATGGATGTTCATGAGAGTTAGGTATAGACATATTTTTCATCCTTAGTTGGGACTTCAAACAAGTTTGATTGCGTAAGGATGAGGTAGTTATTAAATTCAGAGGTCCTAGTCCTACGGTAGAGTGTGGTAGGTGAGGAACTTCCCCTGGATGGATAGTAGGTGAGGAAAAGATTCTGCATAACCATATATGTTATTTGGTTCTAGTTGATATATTTTATGAGATCATGTGGGATTTTAATGCATTATCATGGTTAATGAATCCTAGATTCACCAAGATGTACCATGACCTGTGTTGTTAGTATTGGTGGTCGAGTGTGAAGCAACAAGTAGCTGGTTTTGTTTTGAGGTGTTCCACCTAGCAGTATGTTATGGAAAAACATCATCATCCATCCAAGATTTTGTAGTGGTTACCAATTCTAGAGTGTAAATGGGATGATTCCATGATGTATTTCATGACTAGTTTAATGAGGTCACCTCGAGGTAACGATGCTTTGTGGGTGGTTTTTGAAAGGCTCGTGAAGGTTGCTCATTTCTTCCTGATCCAAGAGACCTTCATTCTTGATGATCTTGGAATGATATATATCCCTAATATTTTATTAGTTCATAGGGTCTTACACACTATTGTTTTATATAGGGATTACATCTTTATGTCTCATTTTTAGAAGGGTTTTTTAGGGCATTGGGTACAAAGGTACTTCTGAGCACAGTATACCACCCTCAGACTGATATCCAAATAGAGTGTATGATAGAGGTGCTAGAGGAAATGATATGATCATGTGTCATGTATTTTGGGGACTCTTGGGAGATTAACATTACCTTGTTTGAGTACTCCTATAATAACAGTTACTAGGAGAGAATGAAAATGGAACCTTATAATGATTTATATGGTAGGCCATGCTGATCAACCCAGTACTAGTTAGAGGGAGCTGAGGCAGCTTTATTGGGATGGTGCATCATGAAGGATACTTCTGAGAAGGTCCAGTTGATTCAGAAGTTGATGGGTACCACACAATATCAATAGAAATTTTATGCTAATCCCTATAGATAACCCATATCATTCGAGGTCTGGGAACATGTTTTCTTTCTTGTTTCACTGAGTCTGGGACCCAGACGGATCAAGGGATAGGGTAAGATTTTCCCATGATATGTTGGGCCATTTCAGATTCTAGAGAGAGTCAGGTCCGTATCCTATCAGTTTCAGTTACATCATAGGTACCTTTCCATACATGACTACTTCCACGTATCTCAACTACGCCGCCATCATTCAGACTCGTCTCATGCTTTTTAACCTAAGGAGGTTGAGTTTTAGGTTGATGAATCATTTTTGGAGTATCCAATTTGTATCTTTTATAGGTGCATGAAGGTTATCTAAGGAATATCATTTCCTCTAGTATGGGTGCTATGGAAGCATGTCCGTTTATAAGAAGAGACATGGGAGTGGGAGGCTGACGTACATTCTCAGTGGCTAGAGTTGTTTTCAGATGAATCTTGAACACCCTTGAGTGGGAAATTCAGGGATGAATTTTTTTAAGTGGGAAAATTATAAGATCCCTTAATTTTAATGAGGGGTAGATCTTTTACTTTTAAGGTTAAATTCTTGTTACCTAAAATTTTGGATTAGACACTAAGCCTGGACATGGGACCGTTGGGTTTTTTGTAAAGAAGAGGTAGAAAGGTTGTGTACTAGTTGTATACCAATTACACGACTTGTAACTGGGATACATGCTGTGTAATGGTATAGTTGAGAACTTTCATGGATTGTATTTATTTTTCAATAGGAATGGAAAACCAAGCATTACGTGACATGTAATGAAATTAAACATCCAGTAATTTTCCCGACTATGATTTTTAAAAATAGAGTTAAGAGACTCTATTTTGGAAATAGAAGCCTCACCTACCCTCTTTCATGCAAAGGAAGCCCCTTTGAGGCCTAAAGGCAGGATTTTATCCTAATTGAAGATCAAGACTCCATTTATTTCATCATCAATCTCTTTAGAATGACATCAGTGAGTGCATGATTCCTTTTTCATTTTTCTTGATTCTTCGGAACAAAGGTAGTGTTTTTTGGGTTTAGGCTCATATTCCCTAACTTCTAATTCTTTATCCGTTATTTAGATTTATCCTAAACTGAGGATAATTAGGACTTGGTATTGGTTGACCACTCGACTAATGATCTAAGGAAGTTTTTATATACTTTTCTTTCATCTATTAATGATTTATAGAGTTATCAGACTTTTTGTTCCCACCACAATTTTCATCACGATCCATGATTTGAAATGATAAATAAAAATAAATGAATTAGTTCTTATTAGAGATTCCCCTAGGTTCCTTGAGATTCTATGGTTGCTATTTCCCAAAACCAACGCCACCCATGGGGTATGATATTCCTTTAATTTGTTTTTGACCATTGATGAACTACTTAAGTGGTGTGACCTTGAGTTTTCCTAGTTTAAGGAAGCTCAAATATACTAAAATGAGATAGAATTACAATATTAAGAGATTTTATGCCTCTTTTCCATGTATTAACATATTATTTTATTCATAACTTGATTAAATTATTAAAATATATTTGTTAAACAAGTGGTTATACTCATCGGTTATTTTTAGATTTCTTATATGGGTTGTTGACAATTGTGATAAATGGGTGGGTATAGCAATGTGATGTGTTTAGTTTCTAATTGTGATATATGGGTATGTATTCCCATGTAGGTGGATTTAAATTAAATTTATTATATGATAGGGTAGAATCATATGGATTTTAATTTTTTATGATATGAAATTGATGTATGTTTGTATAGATACCATGAACGGGTCTCCATGGATATGGAACATGGTAGTGGATACCTTGGATGAATTATGCTCCTAGGGTATTGATTCAATGGGATTCATGGGGCCTTGTTTCCCCTTGCATCTGACTTTCTTGGACATGTATAGGATATGTTGGTACTGCTACTCCTATGACTCCAACCAATGCCTATACTGAGTTTCCATTGAGATGCTCTTGGGACTTGATGTGGATGCCTTGGTCTTCGACAACTTGGATCCAACACTTCATGGTCTACAATTCAATATATGGAATGTACGTGGAAACTATAATACACTTAATTATAATAAAAGGTCATGGAAATTGTGATACACTTCATTATAAGACAATGTCTTGGGTTCTAAATATGAGTTCTTTATATGATAACGTCGTGTGGATAATATATAGATGGATGTACAACAAGGCCATGTTACTTGTTTATCCATCTTATGGATACCTTGTTTGGAGATAACACTTGTTGCGGGGAGACTTGAGAGTTTGTTTGTTATTACTTGTCATAGTAGACATATGTCATAGGAATCTGCACATACGTTACTGCATACTTACACTTGATTAACTTATTGTATAGTGTTGCATAGAATTGTATAGATCATTGGGTGGAAAGCTACTGGGATGTTTATCTCACACCCAGTTTGGACCTCCTTGGGGAAAAAACACTGTATGGTTTTAGGTGATTGTAGGGTAAGTCACCCTAGTACATGGTGTTGATCGTTGCTTGGCAGAAGGGGAGTATGGGACCAAGTTGAGGCTTACAATGCTATGGGAAACATTTTGGTCCTTTTTCCATTTTTGATACTTACATTATATTGTATTTATATATACCTATTTTGGATGTTTTCTAGATACATGTATCATATCATCATTATATATGAGATACTTATAGCCTGTTATATATTCCTTTCTTGATTTCCTATTTTACCTGTTGTCTGCTTGATGTATCTGCTTCTACTATTGAAGGTTACGACTTCCTCTAGAAATAAGGGCATAGTATCCCCACTAAAACCCCTTGTCCCTCACTACTAGTATGTATCCTCTAGTGTTTAGGGATATGAGCTTGAGTCCATATATCCAACCGGGCTCAGGGCACAGTTGGGTGGCATCCAAGTCTCAGACGTTATAGTGTAACTAATGTGAATACAACATAGAATAGAATATTCAAAAGATAAATTTTCCAAGAAAGGTATTCAGATGTATGATTTCTATATAAAACCACAGAAGGAATACATGTTAGAGTAAAGATAATAAATCTAACAGTAGGATCAATAATAGATTTCAATATATGAGAATCAATTATTGGAATCAAATGAATGAAGAAGTGTGATGCACCATAAGATGAATTTATTTACCTCAAGTACTGTATAAAAGGATACTCAAGAATTTGGATATAAAATTTGGGATTTTTTTTATGATGTGTTTACATGTGTGAGTTTTGGTGATTAAAACTCACTAAGAATTAAATGGGTAATGAAACAACCTGGGTCAACCTAACATGTCACCCAATTAGCTCACCAAAAGGCTGTAAGTGTTCCACCACACATGATATAGGTTGTGACTAATAATTAGGGTCTTAAAAGTACCATGGGGAGACTATACCCTCTAGTTAGATTAAAATTATAGCATAAAATAACCAAACACACACATAGGGGTAAAAAACATAGTGTGAAAATAAATAAATTGGAAAAATGAATGACATATTCAATGAAATGGAGTATACGATCATACATACTCATGGAATACAAAACATAAAAACTATTTATTCCCATTAGGCTGACCGTATATTCAAAATTAACAAACACAGATTCAATACATATGAATCTACTTCTAAATTTGTGATAAACCACATACCAAATATCTATAAATCATGAGTTACACCAGCCAAATCCTGATAATAGACATCAATAGATATTCTCTATCAAGAAACACCAGTCCCTAGAAAAATCCATTTCACAATATATGCACCAACCAAAAATTAGACATCATGACTTCATGAAGACCTAGGTACACAAACAAAGGTGAAAAATAGATCTTTCATAGCCGCCCCTAATGGTAAACCTATAATATGCTATCATAATAAGTGTATGCACATCTGATATATACAAACTATTTAAAAAAACTAACATAAAATAAAACACATTCAAAAAAACAAAGCGATAAAAAAGTAAATATTCTATCACATAGTCAAGTATAACACCTGTGGTAAATCTATGCCCACTATAGTCCATGCCTGAGGATTTAAAACACATGACTCACCCATCCACACAATAACTAGAACATCGTCTCAATATACACATGACATCCATGATTTATAAATGCAACATATGAATGTCGGAACTCAGGGAGTAACCATAGGTGTTCATATAACAATTCACATCTGTCGAGATCTAGGAATCTAATGGGGTGATCTAAACTAGTGAAATGTCTACACTAAAAATTAATGAAAAACTATCTCATCTTGAATTTCCTATAGAAAAAACGAGGATCCAGCATAGACCTCACAACATGCGCTATTATATGGGCTTCATCTATATAGACCTAACAAATGCACTACCCTATAAGGACCAATCTATTAATCTAGGAGAACAAAGAATTCATGGTACTAAGACTACATTAACATCCATCAATGATAACTCATAGAAGAGCATAAAAATCAACTAGAGGGGTTCACTCATCCAAACTTCCATTTATCCTCCAATGCTCATCTAACAACAGCCAGCTAATAGAGGAGTTAACTAGATCAAAAATCAGTTCCAATGCCCTATCAAAGATACCCCAAGGGTATCCTCATTAAACCAAAGTCCTGAGTAGAAATTTTCCCAAAAATCAATACAAAAGGCCAACTAAAGGATTTATGGTCCAACCTAAAAGTCACCATATAGGGAGTTCGACTAGCACTACCAAAACACTTTCATCCAATAAGGGATTGAGCCTCCATATGGAACCCTATATCCTAGAATCCAAAAAAAACAACCGTGGTGTAATAACTTGGGATTTAATTATTTTTGTTTTAAAATAATCTTAATCTCCTCAATATCCTACATTACTCATAATAATAAGTTTTAATGAAACACATCATACTATTAAGATATTATTATTTAATATGATAGTTATCACCTTGATGTTGGAATGGTGTGTATGAATATGATTATATAAGTTATGAAAATATATATTTTACACATGAATATAGAAATAATAATTTTAGACCATTTATTTAGAAATTTAAATAAGAACCATTTGAAAATAAAAGATTTATTTTTTCTAAAAAACTATTTTTATGCACAAAAATGATTTTTAGTTAAATAAATTTAAAAAATAAATTTTGGTAAATTATATTAATGAAATTTATATATATTATATATTAAATAAAAATTTTAATACTCATTTTATGTGGTTTCAAGAAAATAGAAATGAATAAAAAGAATTTTAAGCTTAAAACTGAATATTCTTAAAAAGCAGTTATGTCACCATTTACGTACATAGTTTAAAATTTAATTTTTCCAATTTTAGAAAAATTATTTGGAAAAATAAAATTAATTTTTATTATCAGTAAGTAAAAAGTTTCTTGGAGTCAATTTTTGGTGACTTTCTAAAAAGATAATGTTTTTGATGAATAGTGAAAAATACTAGTTTTTATTAAGAATTAACCTTTATTTTAAAGAATTTAAAAACAAAAAAATATTTTAATATGGTTTTAGAAGTAAAATTAGTTAAATTATATATCTATTAATCAAATTTAAGTCATTTTAGTCAATTTCATATTTTATTTTGATATAAAAACATTTTAAGCTACTAAAACCTTTCTCTTTGGAATACTGCTTTTTCATTGCGTGTTCGAGATTAATTTTAAATTAAATTATTCCTCTTCTATGAGTTAAATTTGGTAAAATGGATTATATACTTGAAATAATAATAATATATATTATTTAATAAGTCAATATTAATGTTTTCCCCTTAAATATTAGTAAAAATAGCAAAAATTATTTACCACGGTTAAGGTTAAAATGGGTTTTCTCAATGGTTAAACTAAAATGATAAAAGATAAGATGACATAAAAATTGTCCAAAACCTATTTTATGGACATATTTTGACCTTATAGTATATAAGGATCAATAATGGTCCTTTTTTCATGTTAAAGATGTCAGAACTTCTTTTTATTTTCCAAAATTACAAGCATGCCACTCACCTCGCTTATAAAAGGACACCCCTCTCCTATCTTATTAATAATTAAAATCCTATTTATTAAGATATTAATCGAAAAAATATCATCCTTAACTACATCCAAAAATACTAGAGTCTTTTTGAGATCATACAACCAATCTAGGAAGGCGTTATATTAAATTTAAAGAGGTTACTTAAAGAAGAGGTGAAGTATCTAACTATGTGTTTTTTTACTTCTTCTTATAACTACTTCCAATATTTTTAAACTATAGTAAAATGAATATATATATATATATATAATATTTATATGTCATAATTTTAATTTAATAACTTCTTTTCATCTCCACTTCTATAAAATGTGATATGGAATCATCATTCGTGTGCACGACAGACTATCACCTCACGAACCGATGTTATTCATTTTACATCACCACCTCTCTGGAATGGATATAATTACATATTTAAGATTATTATATGATATTTATAATATTATTATATCTCTATAATTATAATAAAATTTTTATTTTCTTACCTCCAAATCATTTAAAAACTAATAATGTCGCTTGTGTGTGTGGAGGACTACCGTGATGCGAACCGATATGATGTGTTTTTCATTTTTTGTTTTGCTATGATGGTACAAAAGAGAGATTAATTGAATAAATATGATATTTATAATATAATTGTACTTTTATAATTATTATATCACATATAATAGATTAATTTTCATTTAATTTGGTTGTGATAACATCATTCATCTGTATGGAAGATTACTGCCTCATGAAGCAATGTGATTCATTTTTCAAAAAAGCTCTACATGGAATGTAACAAGGGAAATTTAAAATAAAAATATGTGATATATATTACATTAAAATTATTCTTTAATGGTAATAAATTATTTACCCTTCCTAATTTAATTCCATCATTGAAAATGGAAACATTGTTCATGTGTACCTACGACCAACCATCTTCATGAATGGTGTATTTCATTTTTTACATCTAATATTTATGGATTATGAAAAATAAATATATACTGAATATAGATATATTATCTATATAATGGTTATAAATATATTTATTATATAACCAATATCAATGTATGAGTACTAAAAATAAAAAATCAAAACATACATGAAAAACAAAAAAGATTTTACCTAGAACATCATTTTAAGAATGAATTGATAAAAAAGTAATAAAAGGTCACAAGTAAACCATATATGGTATTATATATATAATTATGTTTCTCTAATACATGTATAATAAAATAATATTTTTTATATATTAGGTTTTAATTTGTATGAGGATAGTCGATACTTTAAAGTATTGGATTTATAGTCTCTCTTTTATTTATAGTATACATGTGCCAAATTCACCACTAGTTTCATTTTTACATGTATAAACTATCCAATTAACATTTTATATCAAAAATATAATTCTTTTAATTTTAATAATATTTTATTATATAATTATTTCATAAGGATTATGATTAAAAATATTACGTATTTGGAAAGGTATTTTTTAAAATTTTTCTTTCTTTGAGACATATATTATGTTATGGACCTATATTATCTTATTATACGTATATACATCCCGATAGAAATAAAATATCTTGAATTTATTTATTCTCATATTATTTTATGTTTCATTTTTTTTATTATTTCATTGTGAGATTTGATTCAAGGATACCAATGATTTAAGGGTTTTATGATATAATAACATTGTTTATCAATATTGTTTATAATAATGTTTATAAAGATGAAATATTATGATACATATATCATGAAAACAAATTAATATTATTATCCCTTATTTATTTCCTGAGAATAAATATTTCCACATAATTTTCTTCTTTTTATGTACTCAATATAATAAAAGAATTTATTTTATAAAAAAAATCGATGTTATTTCTCTCTCCAGTCAAAAATATTTTTTCTTTAAAAATAATTTTTACTAAAAATGATATCAAATATGTTTTTGAAATTCTAAAAATGATTTATTTAATAAAATTTTAATCATTTTTTTAATTTCAAAGAAAATATTTAAAATAATCATCATGTTGTTTTATAAATAGTGTTTCTTTTTCTTTTATTTAGAATTTGATAGGAATACTTGTTTTGACATATATGACATGAATGGTATTTTCCATCATCATGAAAAAATAATTTTTTAAAGGTTAAATTATAATTTATAAGTTTTATTTTCAAAGAAAATGATTTAAAAAATTCTTTATGTATTTTTAGTTTTAAAATATAATTTTCAAAGAAAGGTTATTTAATATAGAAATATTTTAAATTATTTTTAAATCATCCTTTAAAAGGATTAAATTTTATTTTCATAGAAACATATTTTGAAAAAACAAATTAATTTAAAATGTTTTTCTCAATGTTTAAAGGTTATTTTTCTCATTAAATGTTCCAAGTGATCATTCAGAATCATTCTCCATCTAGGATAACATCATTTGATGCTACTCATGCTTTACTATGGATATAATCGATGGATACCATTGTTATTATTTCTCTGAATGGTTTCGGATTATGAATACATTATTATTATAAAGCCAATTTTTTCTAGGGTTATTCAATGATAAAATTTTGAATTGATTATGAACCCAATTTATTTTCCATGGGTTATTCTTTGAAGAAATTTTTATGAAACACATTTCTTTTCATTGGTTCTGATATGATGAATGTTTTTTGACATTGTGGAACACATATGTATTATTTTGAATATATTATAGGTAGGACCTATATCTCCATCCAATTCATTGGGTAAATATCGATATCTAATGAGATAAATAGGACTGGAATGGGGAGTGCACCTAGTTCTGTAAGGGGAACTGTCCACTATTTATTGTCTTTGTAGTGAACCCAGACTACTACAATGGTTTTGGAGTGAATGTGTTCTAATTTTATGGCCTTTTAAATAAGCCTTTAGTACTATGTAAATTACTTTTGTTCTTATGTATATTCAATAAATATATTCCCAAGGCCAATGGTAGGTCTTCATGGTTCATGTTCTTTGATTCCATTATGATTCATATCTTATGAACTACCAATATTTATTCCATGACTCAAGTTTATGATCTATGATATGATGGGTATGTATTTAAAATGTTATTATCTTGTTCTAATTTCCTACTTCTTAGGATATATTTTTATCTCCCATGTTTATAATTGTTGATCATCTGAGATCACCCTTTCTTATATATCCATTCTCTAGGATATAATGGAAGGTATTATGTATGATAGGTATAATAATGGTTCTAGTTATAAATAATATAGTGGGAGATGAAGTTTCTCAATTATGGATTAGTTTTTTATGTGTATATGCTTCCAATGGAACTATACTATAATGATTATTGCAGGGAAAATTATGTTATATAATAAATATTTTTCTATTAAGATGTAATATTCATGTATGAAATCGTTCAGGCACTATATTTTGTATCAGAGCAAGGATTAGTTATACTTTGGAAACTATTATGTGAAAACTTATTTAGATCCATAGGGATATGCCTAAATATATTTATAGGGATATCTCTAAGGATATATATAAGGATAATCCTAAGGATAATTATAAGTATAGTAAAATATATTGTAATTTTGGTGAAGGATAAGACAAGTAATTTCCAGGAAATTACATCCATATTTGGATACTATAATAATATGTGGCTATGAAATAGAATTTATAAGGGGTGATATCTCTAAAAAAGTTTCATTGAGTTGGACTTGATTATCACCTAGTGCGTGACAACTGACCTTTTGACACATATGTTTTGACACTCATGGGGGATAATCTATGTAAATTCACAAAATCTTTATAAACCATCATAAAGGATTTGAATAGATAATGACCACGTCTGACCAAGGTTAAATATAAAGTGTCTTAGATTTAAAATAAGATGTATTTATTTACAAATCCTATAAATTTTTATCCTTGATTATGTGGTTTCCCACTATGATTAGTTTTTCTCACACTAGGCTTTTTTGTTTTAGTAAATATGAGGAAATAAAAGAAACTAGGTTAACATTGAATTTTATAGAAAATGTTTTCATAAGAAAATAATGTTTTTGGTGAATATATTGGAAGATGTATTTTTTATTCCTAATTAGTTATCATGATATATTATTAATAAAATGATCCTAATCAAAATTTTAGACTCACCAAAGAAGAGAAATATGAATTTTGTTGAGAAAACGGGTGTTGGGTACAATGGAGGAAAGATGATTTAGTTTACTGTATATCAAGAATATGGTAATAATAAACCAATTTATTGTCAGAGAGGGAAAATAATATGTTTTGAGGGGTTAAATAAAGAAAAAACAAGTAATTTTCAAGGAAAAATGAAATGTTCTTTTAACCTAATGGATGATAGTAAAAGTCTCCCCAAGGCATCATTCATTATTTGATTTTTCTAAATGTGGAATGTCTGGTCACCATGAAATTCAATGTACTATGGTGAAATATTTTGATGAAAATCAGAATGTTTATATGAGTAACAGTTACACCTATGATGATGAAGAGACTAAAAATTAAATTTAAATGGAATGGTTGTTCAAATAGTATTGTTTATGAAAAACATATGAAGCAAGATTAAATTGAGTTTAATCAATGTTAAAACAAGATTCAAATTTCATATTTTATGAAATAGTTATTAAGTAATAAGATGATAAATCATAGTTAATGGTTCAAGAATTATTTTGAAAGTGCTATTGAAGTGTTTATGTGTTGGATTTAAATAATTTTGTTATATAAAATCATGAAATATATAAGGATTTTTCAGTATATGTATTCATTAAGTATATGAAAAATATATTGAATAGTTTTTATGAACAAGAATATAAATTTAGTGGGAAGGTGATATTTTACAAAAAACATATGATCACGGGAATATAACCCTTAATATATTTCTAATGTTTAGATAATTATATTCATATGATTAATTTGAATAAAGTAAATTGGATCGTAATGATGACCTTGGAACTGATTAATGATATGTTGGAAAAGTGGTTTATGTTATCATTGATGGGGTTTACAAAATTATTGGATTTATTAAATATATTAAATATTCTGTGGTTTTATTCAAGGAATAGGGATGAATTTATGTTTTAATTATGGTTTTATGGTAATTTTGTTTAGTAAAATGTTTTAGGATAATATATGACCCATGTATCGACATATTTTTTAATGTGAAAATGAAGATATAGTTTATGATATTTTGGGAATTATTGTTAAGTTGATTTTTGAAAATTCAGTGACCTTATTTATATATGTTCTTTAAAAAATTGGTTCATAAGGTTAACCATTTATGTAATGGTTTATGATTAATGTTGGATATGTTTTATTTATTATTGTATTATTTGACCATATGATTATTTAGTCATAACTTGTCCAAACCATTATTTGATAATAAATAGAGATAGAAGGAATTAATAACCATTATATTATAGGTCTTATTATTCGCTACTGATTCAGGAATGAAAAACTCATCTCTTAGAGTAATAGATGATGTGTAAATCGATCAAAGAACAACCAAAGCATGAGATTGTTCCTTAGAAAAGCAATGAAATCGAGTAAGTATATATTCTCATGAAATTTAAAAAATGTTATGAAAATGATTTTGAAAAAAAAATTCTTAATATCATCATTTTTGTGATATAATTGACCTTTTTAAAACATATTTGGTTTATGGTTTGTGGTTGTTGAAATTCTAATGATCATTCACTTTCTTGTGATCAATGTTTTTTCCACTCTCTGTCACTATTTGGACATTATACATTTAGTCCATGTCTAAATATTCACTCCCAACCTATTTTATACCATTTGGATACATAGCATATGTTATTCAAGATGACCTTTACACATCCCGTTCTTTATTTTCAATTGTAAGTCTTATTAACACTTTATATGATGTGGGTTTCCCAAAAAGTTATTTTCAAATGTTAAACCCTCGATTAGCAAGAATATGATCAAATTGGGACTTTAATATTTATTTTTTGGGGGATAAACAATAAAATATTGAGTTTTTACGATTTTTTTTAAATAAATATAATTTAATCGATACCATGTGTTACATGGAACACCAAGTTTTAACAAAACACGACATACTATGATAATATTATGATGTTCAATTATAGTTATCACTTATAATTTGTAATGGTGGGTATGATAAGGATTAAATAAATTATGAAAAATTATAGTTTAAACATGTATATAATATTAATTTTTTAGTGACCAATTAATTAGAAGTGAAAATAGTTACTATTTGAAAATAAATGGTGAATTTTTCTAGAAAACTATTTTCATGCCCAAAAACAAATTATACATCAAAAAATTAATAAAATTACTTTTTATGGATTATTTTATTTAGATTCATATATTATATATTCAATAAAAAATTTAACATGAATGTTTTTTTATGGACAAGTGAAAAGAATAAATCCATTTTTATACTTAAAAATATATATTTTAAAAAATTAATTTTGCAACCTTTCATACACTTATATAAAAATTATATTTTTCAAATATTTTTAATTACATTTGAAAAAATAAATTTAAATTTTTAAATCATCTTTTAATAATTATCTTGCTTTAAATTATTGATAAATTTTTTAAATGATAATTCTTTCAATTAACAGTGAAAAATATAAGTTTTCATTAGGATTTACCGTTTCCCTTAAAAAAATTAAAAACATAAAAAAAAATTAAGATGTTTTTAATATTTAAATTATTTCAAGTATATATATATTACTCCAATTTAGTTTTTTAGAATCAATTTCATACTGAATTTTTATGTAATAACTTATTAATCTTTTAAAACATTTCACATTTGAAAACCACTTTTTCTTTATGTCTATGAGATTAATTTTAAATTAAAATCCACTAATTATTCAATGAGAATTTTAGAAAATGTATTATATATTTTAAATCATCATAATTTATAATATATAATATGGTAAACTTAATTTTTTACTATAATGAATAGTAAAAATAGTGAAAATTATTTATAGTAGTTAAGTTTCAATGGGTTTACCGAGGTTTACACTAAATATATAAGGGTTAAAAATTCACCAAAACATGTAATAAACTAATTTTATGGCTATATTGTGACCTTATAGCCTTTAAAGTTTGATAATTTCCCATTTTTGGGCCTTTTTACAAGTGAGAAACATGTGAGCACATTTTTATTTTAAATAATTACATGTGTGCCACTAACATAACTTATAAAAGCCCACCCCCACTCTTCTATTATTCACATTTAGAAAACCAATTGGTTTTGAAAATAAATTCCCAAATAACTTCCTTAATTTAATACCCATATCCAATAGGCCATGGTGAGATCATAAATCCAAACTAGGAAATATTTAAGATAAACTAAATGTGGTTTTCCAAAGAAGAGATAATGTTTTTGACTATTAGTTTTTTATTTTACTTCTAATTAATACTTAAATTATTTTCCAAATGTTCTAATATATATATATACTATTTTATGAAATGTTATTATGTTTATGGAATAACATATATCTATCTCAGCATCCATTAAATGGTTAATACAATCATCATTCGTGTGTATGGAGGACTATCGTATTGTGAACTGATGTTGTTCATTTTCCATATCCACCTATAACAAAGAGATAAAATTATAGATTTAATATCTATATATTTTATTTATGATATTATTATCCATATTTAATTATAATTAAATATCTAACTTATTAGCTCATGACATATATGAAAAAAATATCATCACTCTTGTGTACGACGAACAACGCCTTCTGAAATGCTGTAATTTGTTTTTCATTTTTCATTACATGAATGGTAATAAGGGTAGATTAAATAAATAAATATATTTTCATTATTATTATAATTATTAGATTATTATATAATAAATAAATTCTTACTTTCCATTCTATGTCGGATATTATAATGTTGTTTGTGTATACAACTGATTGCCGCCTCACGAAGCAATGTGATTAATTTCTCATGTATGCTCTACATAAAAGGTAATAACGAAAAGGTTAAATAAAAATATCTAATAAATATGAAATAAAAATTATTCTGTAATTATATTATATTATTCATCCCTTATTCTTTCATTCTTTCATGAAAATGGAAACGGTGTTCATATAACGCCCCGAGATTTTATGGTATGTATCCTCTTAAAAGATTTCAATTCATTTGGTAGCTTAAATTTCACACCAAATTAGTTAATTGAGTACTAATAATATAAAATCATATATAAAAACACAAAATAATCTTCATGAATGAACAATGAATGAAGTAAAAGGTATTTTTAGAAGTTAAGGATCCTATACTGATAAAATAGTAAATTTCCCTTAGGAATAGTGATATGACCCTTAATAATAGTTAACTAGAAAAATGAATATTAAACAAACCCATGAAAATAGAAATAAAATTATTCACCTTATAAATCAAGGCATGATATAATTATATGATAATATAGATAAATGAATATTTTAAAAATTATTAAGTGTTTGAATTTTTATAAGTCCAAAATTTTAATTAAACAATTTATCAATAATAATATTATTGAGAAGAAAATTTATTTTCATAAAATGTATTCATAAATCAATACTTTTTTGTCTTATGATTTTAGTATAATTTAATGAGACCTTATTTAATTTTTCAGAGCATTATAAAAAGTGTTATAATTTTAACAACTGTATTTTTTGAGTAAATGATGAATTTAATTTAAAATTAAATTTATCATATTTAAATAATTATTATCATAAAATATAGTTCAATTTTTAGTTATACACAATAAAAAATTGTTAGTGTGAATTTTTGGGATTTTTCTAAAATAGGTGAATTTTTGGTGAAAAGTAATATACGATAATTTCCGAAAAATGCTTAATGCCTAATTTATTGAGTCATAGATGATGTATGGATGATGTAATCACATAATATAGAAATATTATTTATTATTTTAATAAATTATATTATAATACTCATAATATTCATAGTCTTGAGAAAAATAGTATTCGAATTAATAAACAATTAAGGGAAACCCCCCTCTCATCCACTATAAATAACACACCTCGCCCATCATATCCTCACACATATAAGCCTTAAATATTTTCAAAATTATTCACAAATAATCTTACTATCCCCATTCCCATTGTCTCTTATTCTTTCCAAAATACCATAACCCTTTTCCATACAGTGGTTCTCAAGGATGATAATTCAGGAGGTAAATCCTCTTCTTTTTTCTATTAATTTCATTTCAATTTATTTCCATTACTTATCCTATCCTGACCGGCATTTCAAAATTATATTGATAACTCCAGTATCATCTATATAATATAATTATATCATTTTAATTTAATATCCTTCAATAAACTCCGTTCTATCTCTATTTTATTTTAAAAATGATAACATCGTCTCTTATGTGACTATTTACAAACTTCATGGACAACTGATTTTTGTTCTTCAATTTCTCCTTCAATGCTGGTCAAGAAACCATTTTTATTTTTGAAAAATATTATGAAATATTTATTACATCATATTTATTGTTATGGGATCATTATATATACATGTTATTCATTAATTAAATAAATCTATTGCGTAATGATAAAAAACACACAAAAAAATCTAAGCATTTATCAATAAAAGTTTATCTAATGATTCATCCTCATAAAATTTTACCAAATTTTATATATAGCCATTTAGTCATAAATATTTTCATAAATAATTCCAATTCTATATAATTATAACCATTTACTTGAACATCATTATTTATGAATAAGTAAACTGGTCATTAAAACAAAGGAAATGAATGCCCCCGAACCCCCATTTTTTCTTTCAGGTTACATTTCCACTTTCATTTTACACCAACCATTCCAAAACCAATAAATAGTTATATTAATTAGGAAAAAAATATGAAAATATAATAATTATTTTAACCTATTGTATTTTTCATACAAAAATATATAAAATTTGGAAACATATTCTTTCCACTCTACTGTCAATGACCCGTCAATGTTCGGTCAACCACCAATGGAGACATTTCCATGTCAACAAATAAAACCATCCTCAAGTGTGTATTATATAAAATCTATATAATATATAAATATATAATTATATTCATTTTTGTTTCTCTAAATAATTATATTAATGTATAATTTACATTTAGATAAAGTATCAAAAGTGATGAAAAACTGGAAAATTTAAAGTAAAACATGATTTCAAATGATTCAATTTTCATTAATGGAATTTAAGAAATATAATTCAATGATTATAATTGTAAAATAGTTATATAAATGACTACAAGTTTCTTCTAGGTCATTTTTTTAGTAAATATATGTTTTTTGTTCAGGAGGCTCAAACACAAAAAAAAAATTAATCCGGAATTAAGGTAAGGGAATTTGTCTCAATTTCCGTTTCATTGAGACTTACATAGTATTGTTCACCTAATAATTCATATGTGTAGGTTAGGGTTAGTATCTAAAGATGGGGTCAATTAATTACACAATAACAATTTCTACCTAAATTGGATTATTTTAAATCCCCAAATATTTAAAAATAGTTTATCTTATCGAAATAATTACTATGATATAGATCTTAATTGTTCTGAAGATTTCTATTATGATTTATTAGTTCTCAGCTGAATAATATATGTAATATTTTTTAATCCTTTGAAATAAGTTTACTTGATTAAAATACAATATGAACATAAATTAAGATAAAATCTCAAAGTATATATTTTTTAGAGTTAAAATATTTTTCAATTTTAATGAAAAAACATTAAAACAAAATTAAAAAACACAATAGAAAAATAAATACAAGACTTTCATTCTCAAGTCAAGACTTGGTCCTCTACACTTGTTGATCACCTGCCAAAAATTATTTTATATAAAATAAATAGATGATCCACAACTAGGATCAAGTTTTATAATGGATAAAACTATTCAAGTCACACACTGCCTCTTCCACAGTTCTTCATGGGAATAAAGATAAACAGGCCACATAGAGACCTCTACCACTCTTATCCATGGGAAAAAATTAATAATAAAGGTCAAGAAGATATCTTATATCTTCATGTTTATATTAGGAGATATTGTGAATACATAAAATTGAGTATAACACACACTACTCAAATTTAATAAAAAATAAATAGAAAAAATCAATCTAGTAGTAGAGAGTTTAGAGACGTTGGGTCAATTTCAATGAATCTTTTGACTTGTGGTTTGATTCAACAATAAATTGTGAGTTGAGTTTTCCTAAAATATTTAAAAAATAGAGTTACACTTCCTAATTTTTGACTGGATGAAGGCACTGAATGATGTTTAGATTCTTCATTGAGATTTCACAAGAAGTTAAATCATTTTATTTACAATAGGTGAAGATTTTTATCTTTTGGTAGTTCAGAAACCTCTACTATTTCTTGCATGTGGTCTTTGTTTTTTCTCCTTATCATTGATGAATTGTGGTGTGGTTTTTATCAAAAATAACATCAAAGCGAATATCCAGAGCTAGTTTCTTGAACTTATTGTTCTGACATAATTTCTGTCATAAATTTAAGGCATAATCATTAAAATTGTAAATTGTTTTAACATTAACAAATACAGTCGTTAGAATGATATAATTCAAAACAAAATAAATAATTTAACATAAATAGTGATGGTGTCTTAAAATATGGAATTATCTCGTGTTCTGGTGGTATGATACTGGTGGTAAGATATTGACAGTACGTTGCTCTAGTGGTATGTTCTTCTGTCAGTGTAACACTAGCATTATCACAACTAATGGTGTATGGTTTGGTGGTGTATGATCTGACAATCTCTAAGAATTAGTAAAATTTTTAGTGTCAGTGGTATGAGTCTGACAGCGCAATATTAATAGTGTCTCATCTAGCGTTATCTCATAATTGTCCATTTTTCATTCTAAAAGCATGAAATCCTAGCAGTGTTTCGATTAATTGTGTCTTACTCAACAGTGCATCATACTTTTTCAGTTCAATAGTCCAATGGTATGATAGTATGATAGTGTGAGGTCTTGGTGGTATCTTAGACTTTAGTAGTGTTTCATGACCAACGATGTCTCACACTTACATATTTATCACCTTTTCTCAGAATACAAGTTTCTTATAGATAAACATGAAATTCAATAGTAGTAATGAATGCATGATTTTGGAATCATTGAAACTATGAGGTCAACAATATACCATTTTTTGATGATCATAAATCATGGCTTGAAAATAATTCATTAAAAGTAAAAACAAATCATCACGTGTATTTGGATAAAAGTAAACTTGGCATACAATATGAAAACATGACTAATCCTTCATAGTTTTTAGAGATGGTTTCATAAATAAAATAAAAAATTATTAAAATATTATAAAGATGGAAATATGTAATGTAGATAATAGTTAAATATAATGATTGGTTATTCCATACAAATTCTCCCCCTTTTGGGATTATAAAAAAGGTAAATTATAGAAGAACAAACATATTAAGAGGTAAAGGGATGAACAAAATTCTACTACAAGTTATATCCCATAAAGAAATGAGAGTATAATCCAAGAAAATATAATGGTCAAGGGTCGAAAGAAGGGTACATCGATTATTTTCATTTATACTGACCTTGCACATTGTCCTAAGCTGATGTAGCCAGATTGTCCTGAGGTAGAATAGATGGGACAGAAGAAGAATATCTAGATATATTTCAAGGATATCCTTCTAAAATCAAAATTGTCATGAGATGTCTGAGATCTTCAGTATGTTACATTGGAAAAGGTAGAAGGTGAAGAAGTAAAGGTGGAAAAGAATTGGTGATCATGGAGGAATGGTATTGGGGTTGAGGTGAAGGGCACACTGGTCCAACAGTGAGTATAGTAGAGGTGGAAGGAATAATAAAGGCATTTTGAGCTACCACTACAGAAGTCTGAACATGAAGATAAGGATTCCAGAGATTAATATAGTCCATAAGAATTTGACCTCCTTTTTCCATATCCTTGTTGAAGTTATATTTATTCTCCATGAAGGTTTGAAGAGTAGGAGAGAGTTCCTTGAGTTTCCTAATTTTCCCTCTAAAAGATTGAGTCACCAAAAGAAATCTCATATTTTCATCCAAGTATTTAAAATGAGAATTCATATAATGTTTGGTATAGATTCCCGGGAGATAAAACTTGAAATATTTTGTAACAGTATATGTTTCAGTATTCATATCCCTGGAATAATTTTGGATCATCATGTGTTCCTGCTCAATTCCTTGCTCAAATTTTGTGAGAATTTGAAAATGAATTATAGGTTCTTCACTCAAGGGACCACTAATGGTAGCATCAAATTCATATCAAACAACTGAATGAATGACATCTACATCAACCCCTAAATGATGAACAATAGAAATAGAAGTACTTAAGGATGTGTCCATAATAATTTTAAGAATATGATCTATAGAAGGTCTAAAATCAATTTTTATTTCCTAAAATAATGATTTTAGAGAATTTTGCTCATTTAAAATGTAGTTATTTTCAATTTCCTTAACCAAAATAGGATGCATCATTTTTTTGTTGGATATGAAAAATAACCAACTCAAATAAATACCTTGATTCTACTTCACTAAGCTTGTTCAAAATAGGGTTTTGATTTCACAAAAACTTTTAAAGCTTAGCCATCATCTTTTCACCATAAACTTTTAAATCAGATTGAGTGAAAACAACCAATGGAATAACTAGAGTAGGTTCAGGTATAGTAGGTCACACAGAACTGAACATCTTAATAAGTCCTTCAATGTCAACATGGGTTATCAAGGCTACTTTAGGATCACCTTCCACACTGACTTCAAGGTTGTTATCCCTTTTAGGGTTTATTTCACCAACAATTAATTTTATCCACTCATCTTCCATTGGGTCAACCCATATCTCATAAATAGAAATTGTGGAAGAAGGTACCACACCAGTAGAAACATCTGAAACTTCCTAATTCTACTGATAATATAACCCCCAAGAATCCATAGTGTGTCCAACACTGGCAGATTTGTCTTTCAACTGTGTATTAACAGTGGGTACATCTTTCATCTCAACATCTCTTCGATTATCAATAGAAGTGGACTCAATTTCCACATTTTCTTTCATAGGGTATTTATGAACATTAACCAATTTTTCATTCCCAAACTATTCTTTTATCAGCTCTTTTTCTCTAACTTATCAACACACTATTTAACCGCATATATAACTCTCATAAGTTTAGCCATAGGTGAATATAAAACTTCTTGAACAGTGGAAACTAAACTAGACTCACTAGAATAACCAGCTATAGTCTCATGAAAAATCTCCAAAGAGGGGGAATTCTTCACCTAAACAAATGGATCTTTCAAATCCGAAGGCATATCAACATCTTTTTCATTGATTCCTCCACTTTTATCATGGGTTTCAGAGTAACTTTTATCATTTGTATCCTCTTTTTCATTACCATGTGTTTCATTCTCAACTTCCCTATCATCATCATCATCAGATTTAATTGAATTTGAACTTTTATATTGATATTCTCCAGATACCTGAGTCTTTTCGTCATCAATTTTTATAAATTTATCTCTTTTTTGTAAACATTGAGGTTTACTACGAACTCTCTAGGTGATAGATAATCTTTGGGTGATAGATCAGGATCACTAACTACATCAATTGATTGTTATCTTTCTTCCCCTAACAACAACCTCTTCTTTCTCTTTATTAGATTACATCACAACCTCATCAGGTTAGCAAAAATTAATCCTTAGTTCATTTAGGATGATCAACTGAATTTTAATATGCAGACAAATTTTTACAATCTCCAATCCATTTTCTATCGAATGGGTTCTAACTTATTTTCATCATAGATAAATTGGAACATGTTATATAAAAACCACCACATTCAATGACAGATTCATCATCATAAAAAACGGGTCCCTTTTCCATCAACATAGTAGAAATAATCTTTGGGTAGATCAATGAATTGGATCTATATGATGGTTCGATCATCTCCCACTTATGTGTTGTTAGATATCTATAAAGATTAATCTTATGGGATTGTATCACAAGGGATTAGAGATAAAAAACTAGGTATCTCAAAGTAACAAAGTCATACTTCCTTGGAAAAATCATATTGTAAACAAATTTTAAAATTAGCCTACACTCTCTATCAAGCTCAGAAGTAATAGGTCTTGTTGTTGAAGCATCTCTTGTTTACATTGTAAGGGCTTCCTCATAAATGAACAAGTCACTGGATTCATGAATGTTAACTTTAAGATCATCCAAAACTCCATCATGGGGTATATTAAAATACTTAGCATACTTTCTTAAAGAGAAACTAAATACTTGACCTCTTCCACAACATTTCAACCAACCTGCACCATCTTGATTGAAAGAAAACTGCACATGCTGATTGAACTTAGGTACCATTTTCAAGTAAAAAGGGTTTCTCATTTGATGAAAACCATTCAAAAAATCCATGGTTTTTGAGAACCTTGAGTACTAGAGACTTAATTGACAGTATCCACTTCAAATATACTTATTTTTCATAATAAATAACCCATCTAGCATTCTTGGGTTTGATGGGAGAAACTATAGCAGGTGATTTTGGTTGATTTTTCTTCTTTATTTGATGATCTACAATTAAATGGATAATAAACTAAAGGTTTATACATTCTTGGAATATAGATCATCTTGGTAGACTCAGTCAAAGGTAAGGTGAATGTTTAAAAGTAATAAGGAAATAATGTTTTCTTAGATCTAGAGAGAGATACACAAATATAACATAGGGCTAAATATTTTTTCGGAAAATAATTATGCCATATTCATATCATTTCAGATATTAGGTATTGTAAAATCGAAATTATATGAAAAATTGAAATTAAAATCTAGATATAAGATCATGAATCCAGTTTCAGTAAATAAACTAAATCAAGAAATAAACTGGTGGTTCACAACATTGAAAAATAGAACAAATTTCCAAATTCATTGAGTCAAGGGTATAAAAACTCAATAGTATGACAAAAAATATTATGAAAACCAATGGTATGACAACCAATGGTATGTCAACCAATAGTATGGAATCCAATGGTATAACATCCAATGGTATGACAACTAATGGTATGGAAAAAAATGGTATGAAAAACAATGTTATGAAAATCAATGGTACGAAAACCAATAGTATTAAAAAAAACTATATGAAAACCAATGGTATGAAAAATGTTGGTATACATAACCAAAATTTATCATTCCTAATTCATGTTTGATATAATTCATTATCTATGAATTCAAAGGCTTGGTGAATATATTATCCAGCTTATGATCAATACCAATTAATTCCATACTGATATCTCCTTTTTGAAAATGATATCTAAAAATGTGATTTTGTGTATCAATATACTTTGTTCTGGAATGGGAAACCAAATTTTTATTTGTTTATCACACTTTTATTATAACAGTTTATATGTACATTTTATAATTGATATACAAAGTCTAGTAGAGTGTGTTTCATCAAAAAAAGTTGTTCACAACAACTACATGAAATGTTGTATTCAGCTTCAGTATATGATCATACTATTAAATTTTACTTTTTACTACACCCTAAAAGTAGATACTTGGCCAAATAAGTGACATGTTCCAGTGGTTCTATTTTATCTGACTTGCATCCACAAAAATTATTGTAAGAGTAGATTAATAAATCATATGCTTCTAGTCGAGGGAAAAATAATACTAAATTAGTTTTATATTTGAGGCATTTGAAAATCCTTTTAACAACTAGTAAGTGTGACTCTTGCGATTTTTTTTTAAAAACAGCACCCATACACACAATAAACATATTTTTTGGTTAGCTTGTAGTTAAGTAGATAAGACTTCCAATCATACCATTGTATTTGGTTTGATCAACCAGTTTCCATGTTTCATCATTATTCATTTTACAGGTGGTACTCATAGTAGTATCACTACATATAGTTCTATACAGATTAAAATAGTTTAAAAGATATTTTGTATATTTAATCTGGTTCAAAATAATTCATTCTTTATTTTAAAAAATCTGAAATCCAAGAAATAATATGATATCACCCATTAAACTCATTATAAATTAATTTTATAACATTTTAGATAAATCGGTACTATGATAATTTTTAAAGATCCAAAAATAATATCATCAACAAAGATTTTTATAATTAGTACATCTTTTAAAATTCATTTTATGAAAAGGGAAAGATCATTTATTCATTTTGAAAAACCTTTTGAAATTAGAAAATTGTTGAGCCTATCATACAAAGCTCTGAGATATTATTTTAAACCATATAAAATATTATTTAATTTATAAAATTAGTTAATAAAATTAGGGTTTTGAAAACTATGTGGTTGTTCTACAAAAACAACCACAACAATAAAATCATTTAAAAAAGAAATCTAGACATCCATTTGATAATGTATGAAATCTCTTGGAGATATATACATAACACCCCAAGGTTTTAAAAAATAAATGAAATGCATGAAACTTTGTTTTATGTAGATATTTATAATTAACCTTTAAAAATAATATTCCAACTTCTATGTTTTGAATTTCAAAAAACGGTCATCTACAATTGTGTTCAGTAAGTTATTTGGATTCTGACGGAACCAACTTGTTTTTTGGGTGAATAGTATCATACCCTTATAAATATTAATGTGAATAGTAATATGAGCCTAATGAATAGTAAATTTTATTTTTATATTATTTTCTTAAGGAATTAAAATAATTACATCTTAGTTACTTTTTCTACGTGATATAAAAGCAGTTATAGTTTTAAAATTGTTATTTTTGAATAAATTATGATTTTATTTTAAAATTAAATTAAAAATATTTAGAAAATTATTTTCAAAAAATGGAGTTCATTTTTTTAATTCTACACATCGGAAAATGGTAAGTGTGAATTTTCGGGATTTTTCTGAAATTCTTGAATTTTTTATAAATAGTGAAATATGATAAAATACCGTATATTCAAATTAATAGTTAAATACACTGTTTATGACAACATAATTGATGTAAGACAACTTGGTTCGAACTCAAATTCCATTATTAATATTTTGGGTAACATGAATTAAGATTATTCATAGTCTTGAGAAAAAATATTTTAAAAATGATTAAAATAATGAAAAATACCTCCCCTCCTTCAATATAAATACTACCCTCATTCCCCTCTTCCTCCCACACCTCTCAAGACTTGATCCTTACCTAAGGTCTACCAAATAATATTCCCAAGAGTCTTCCCCTCGTCCTAGGGCTTATGGACTCAAAAAAAGGCAAAAACCAAAATCCTTAAGATGGATCTCAAGGAGAAGAGATCAATTGGTATGAATATCCTTCCATTTTCTTGTGTTTTCCTTTCATTTCCATTTCATTTATTATAATATATTCCCCTCCTCTTATCTAAGAGGCATTAAATATCCCAAATATTGTATATTTTGGATGTTCTCATGATCATGGAAAATTTCTCACCAATCTTCTTCTCCTCTCTCACTCATTCAATAAATTAAAACACCGTCTATGATGTGTCGACTTACTGACATCGTAGACGATGTGATTTCAATTTCATTTACATTATTCAAGACTGGTCATGAAACCATTTTTATGGTTGAACTAGATTATAATTTATTAATTATATCTTATATATGGTTTTAGAATCATTTTATGCAAATGCTATTAATTTATAAAACAAATGAGTTTATTATGATCGAATAATCGACATAATGACCTAAAAAAATATCAATAATGTTTTAACTTATGAATAATACTAATTTAAAATTTAAAATGAAAAATGGTGTATTTTATGATTATGGAAATATTTAAAAACAATTACATTCCAATTCCGGAGATTCACTTCCATTCAAAAAGAATATCCATTCGGAACTGATCATGGAAACCATGTAAATAACACACACAAAACAATGTAAATAACAAAATATTACTAATAAATGTGTCGAATGATGTTGTAAAATGATCATATTATGATGTTATAAACATTAATATGCTTAATTAGGATATTAATAACACTCTTTTAACCATTATATAGGATTTTTAAACACTTTTGTAGTATGAAGAACCCAAGGTAAGGGTGTTCTTAACCCAATTTCCATTCTTTGGGTTAACCGTCTTCATTATTTGTTATGTGGTATTAAGATAATTGATGTGATGATTTTTTTTATATTATTTTTCACTGTGTGTATTTATAGTGTATGCACATATCCATTCCATTCTATTAATTCTCACTCCAATTATATTTTAAGGGTCTTTATTTTTAAAATCCTTTTTAAACGATCTTTAATAAATTTCAAAATGATTGTATTTTTTTGTATGTATAAGCATGAGTAGTTTCTTATGATTTTCAAGATACTTTATTACCAAGATATGTTCCTTGGAAATTATATATGTTTGTTTGATCCCATTATAGCTCAAAATATGTTGGGTTGAGAGCATTATATCTCAAGATATATTGGGTTGAGCTCATTATAGCACAAGATATGACGGGTGAGCCCCATTATAGCTCTCTAAGGAATTGAGTACTCTTGAGATTAAAGTTGACCCAAAGGTTATTCCTTGAGTAGGGGTGAATGTATTAGTGATATGGTAAATATGTCCCAAGGTAACTACCTAATGATTTTATGCATATGAGTTTTTATGATTATGGGTTTTATTTGTTTTTATGTTATCACTTGACAAACACTTTCTTTCTTTATATCACTTACTAAGTTTTATACTCATCCCAAGTTTTTAAATGTTTTTCTCAAGTTATAAGGATGGGTATGAGAAATAAGGGAGTCATGATGTTTGATATGGAATTTTGTTAAATAAATCATGTTTTAAGATTTAATGTTTTATATTTTGAAAAAATGGATATTGTTTTATTAGTATCATATTGTATGAATGTGGTATTTAATGTATGTAATATATCCTAATTCATTAAAACTGTAAACAAGAAATGATCCTCAATGTGTAATAATGTATGTTTTGTGTAAAATTCATGATTAAGTAACATTTTAAGGTCGGGTCCTTATAGTTGGTATCAAAGGATGGTTTAGATAACTTTAGGGGTTGGGATGATAGTTAAAGAATACCATAACTAATTTTTACTCTATTTTAATTTGAAATGTTATATAATTTAGGGATTACCATGTTGCTTCATATATGTTTTCTATGTACAAAATGGTTTTTCATGGAAGAAACAGGGAAGCTAAAGTAGGAAGTCACTAAGAGGCTAATGTTCGTCCGAATCTGCAGCCTAAAATGGTGGGAATTGGAATGTATCAGTTTGTGACATGAATGGATTAGTTGACTGAAGAAATTAATGGGAGTGGTATCCATTCTAGAGAGGAACATGATCTACCACGAAGATACATGTCTTTTGTAGATCATTTTATGAGGGAAAATATTCCAGCATTAAGTGGAACCGCAGATCCTGTGATAGCCGAATGATGGATCAATGCTCTAGAAATGATATTTGATATAATGGGATGTTTAGAACGTCAATAAGTAATACTATCCATTTATTTTTTGGAATTTTAAGCCGATAAATGGTGGTATATTTTTATGAATACGAGAGAAAGAGATGATCTTGACAGTCTGGCCTGGGATTATTTTAAGAGTCTTTTTCTGGAAATTTTTTTTCCCAAAACTGTATGACTCAGAATGGAGAAAAAATTCATGTAACTAAAGAAAATATGATGACTCTATGGAATCATATGAATCCAATTTTAGAATATTGGCCAGGTACATACCAGATTTTACTCGAGATTTTAAAAGTATTTTTAATAGATTTTACTCTGGTTTGAAACCATTTTTGCGAAGATATTTGGCTTTGTGAGAGTTTAAAAGCTATGATAAGCTTGTTCATTATGATGAAAATGTTTAGATGGAGTTTTCTTACCCATATGTGCCTCGTGATGACAAGAATAAAAAGATATCTGGTTGGAAGGAAATGGGGAAGAATTCTTTAAAGATGTCTGGAGCTAAGAAAATGAATTTCCCTCTTTGTGAAAAGTGTTGTAAAAGTCATCCTAGTTAATGTCTTGTAAATTCTGGGAAATGCTACCAATGTCGAATGTTTGGAAACATGTCTCATGAGTGTGATGAAAATTATCTGATAATTAATGAGAAGCCGATTGTGAGATTCTTTAATTGTAAGGAATTGGTTCATTTTGATAATGTTTGTCCAAAGGTAGTTACTCATACAGGGAATCAGTAAGATTGGAAGAAGAAGGGTTTGGTAAAATAATTTGAAACCAATTCAATAAATTCTAAGCTATCAAATGAGGTGGTATCAGGTACATTTCGTGTTTTTATAGATTTTAAAAATATATTGTTTGATTCAGGGTTGACACATTCCTATATTTCTGAAATTGTTTTGGGAAAAATTGGGAATTCAACCTCATAAAACGAAACCATATATCATGGTAAAAAATCCTATAAGAAATATTATGAAAAAAATGAATTATAAGAATCTTCCTATCCTTTTATGTAGAAAAATTTTACCTGAAAACCTTGTTGTTTTCCCTCTAGTAGAGTTTGATTTTATTCTGGGTATGGACTGGCTTTCTTTTTATCATGCTATGATAAATTGCATTGAAAAAGAAGGTGTTTTTCAGAAAGAAATTTAGTTTGTGTGAAAAAATGAACCCATACCAGTTATAACATATCAATAAGCTAAGAAACTAATAAAGGATATAAATTAAAGTTATCTTGCTAATATTTCTGAAGATAAGAGAACAATCAAGATTAATGAATTACTAGTGGTAAATGAAAACATGAATATTTTTTCTGATGATTTTCCTACTGTTATTCCTAATCAAGATGTTGAGTTTACTATTGACTTAGTTCCTAATTATAATCCAATTTCTAAACCTCTTTATAGAATGAACCAAATGGAATATCAGGATTTAAAAAAGCAGTTGCAAGAATTATTAGATAAAGGCTTCATCCGACCTAGCACTTCACCATGGGGAAGTCCTATCTTGTTTGTTAAAAAAATGACGGTTCAATGAGACATTTCATCGATTATAGAGCCTTGAATAACACTACTATTAAAATCAAGAATCCTTTTCCTCATATGGATGATTTGTTTTATCAGCTCTTAGGAGCATAGTATTTTTCGAAGGTTGACCTGAGGTCAAGGTATCATCTATTGAAAGTAAAGCATGAATACATCCAAAAGAATATGTTTTGTACTATATACGGTCATTATGAATTTTTAGTTATTCCTTTTGGGATAACTAATGCACCTGATGTATTCATGGATCTTATGAATAGAATATTTCATGAGTTCTTGGATATGTTTTTTTTATGTTTATTGATGAAATTCTAGTATATTCTAGAAGTAAAGAGAAGCATGAAAAACATCTAAGGGTTGTTTTTCAAACCTTTTATAAAAATAAATTGTATCGAAAATTTAGTAAGTGTTATTTTTGGTTGAAAAATATTTATTTTCATGGGAACATGGTAAATTAGGATGGAATAACAGTTGATCCTACCAAAACAAAAGTGATTGATGAATGGCCAAGACCTAGAAATGTTCTAGATATTTCTAGTTTTCATGGATTAGCAGGTTATTACAAACAGTTTGTTAAAAACATTACACGGTTATCTATACCACTAACTAAGTTAACACAAAAATGTGTAAAATTTTATTGAATAGAAGAATGTGATGTTTTTTTAGGAACTGAAGAAGAGAATAGTGAATGCTCCAATTTTGGCCTCGCCTACCTGAAATGTTGAGTTTGTCATCTACAGTGGTGCTTCACTGAAGGTACATGGTTCTATTCTGATGTATAATGGTCAGGTTATTGGTTATGAATAAATACCAATAAAACCTCATAAGTTAAACTATCCCACACATGATTTGTAATTGGTAGATGTGGTTTTTGTTTTGAAATTTTGGAGGCACCCTTTATACGGAGCCAATTGTCCAATATATACTTACTATAAATGTCTAAAGTATATATTCACCCAGATGGAATTAAACATGAGGCTAAGAAGATGGATTGGAATGATAAAGGATTATTATTGTGATATCAATTTCCATCTAGGAAAATCAAACAATGTAGAAGATTCCTTGAGTTGAAAACATAATGCTTCATCAACCATGTTACATTTCGAGAATGATCAATTTATTAATGATTTGATTAATTTTGGATTAAAAGTTATCATTGTTTGGAATATATCTGTTTTGTTTTAGATTTTAGTGCATCCATCATTATCAGACATAATTAAACAAGAGCAGAAGGAAGACCTTGAGCTACAGGAAAAGGTAGAATTTGTTAAAATTGGTAAGTTTCAGGAATTTATCCTTGATAAATATTGTGTTTTGAGATTTGGAAAAAGGTTTTTTCTGCCTTGTGATTCCCAGTTAATGAAATATTTGTTGTGTGAAGCTCATAGTTCTCCATTTTAGATAATATTGGAAGTACTCAGATGTATAGAGACCTTCGAGAGTCTTCTTGGGGGGATTGAAAGAAAAGGGATATTACAGAATTTACTATGAAATGTTTAAAATGTCAATAGGTTAAAGCAGGGCAGCAATTATTGAAGGGGGTGATTCAGCCTTTTCTAGTGCTAGATTAGAAATGGGAGAATATATCCATGAAATTTGTTGTGGTACTACCTAATACTTCTCGAGGTAACAATTCTATTTTTGTTATTGTTGATCGGCTGACAAAATCTACACATTTATTTTCTATTCGAAATACAATGTCATTGGATCATATTTCTCAACTATACCTCAGATATATTATCAGGTTACATAGATTTCCTCTTTCCATTTTATCTTATTGATATCTTAGGTTCACTTATATAATTTGTAAGGGGATTCAGAAGTCGTTGGGCACAAAATTAAATTTCAATACAACTTTTCATCCTCAATCAGTTGGGCAGTCCGAACGAACGATTCAGACCTTGGAGGATATGCTTCGAGCTTTTTCAATGGACTACTAGGGAATTTGGGATCAACATGATTCTTTAGTTGAGTTTTATTATAATAAAATATTTCATTCCAGTATAAAAATGGCTCCTTTTGATGCATTGTATGGGGAGCGGTGTCGAACTCCAGCCTTTTGGGATGAAGTCGGGGAATGGAAGTTGATGGGACTCGAATTTGTAGAGGAAGTGGATGATAAAGTGAAGATGATTCAGAATCACATGAGGACAGCTCAGAGTAGGCAGAAAATTTATGCAGATAATAGAAGTGAAGACTTCTCTTTCAAGGTAGGTGAATATGTTTACATTAAAATCTATTATTGGAAAAGTGTGTTGCGTTTTGGTAAGAAAGGAAAGCTAATACCATGATTCATTAGTCCTTTTGAAATCCTATGGAAATTTGGACCAGTTGCATATAGAGTAGCATTGCCTCCGAGTTTATCTCTAGTACAAAATGTTTTTCGTGTTTCGATTTTGAGGAAGTATGTTCCAGATTCATCTCATGTCGTGATCCCAGTATCAGTTCAGCTGGAAGAGAACCGTTCTTATGAAGAGAAACCTGTTCATATTCTTGATAAAACGGAACAGATATTGCTGAATAAGGTAATCTATTAGGTAAAGGTTTTGTGTAGAACCCACATGGTTGAAGAAGCAATATGGGATTCTAAAAATTCTATAAGGGAAATGTACCCTCACTTGTTGAATGAGTAAATAAAATTGTGAGGATATAATTTCTAGAAGGTGGGGATAATGTAAGACCCCAAGGTTTAAAAAAATAAATGAAATGAATGAAACTTTGTTTTGAGTAGATATTTATAATGAGCCTTTAAAAATAATTTTTTTTCTTTTATGTTTTAAATTTCATAAAAAGGTCTTCTATAAATGTGTTCAGTAAGTTATTTGGAGTATGATGGAACCAAATTGTTTCTTGGTGAATAGTAACACACCCTTATAAATAGTAATATGACCCTAATGAATAGTAAATTATATTATTATTTTATTTCCATAAGTCTTTAGGATAATGACATCTTGGATAATTTTTTAACGTGATATAAAAGCAGTTATCGTTTTAAAATTGTTATTTTTGAATAAATTATAATTTTATTTAAAAATTAAATTAATAATATTTATAAAATTATTTTAAAAAATGGATTTCATTTTATGAATTCTACACATCATAAAATTTTAAGGGTAAATTTTTGAGATTTGTCTGAAATTCTTGAATTTTTGATGAATAGTGAAATATGGTAAAATACTGTATATTAAAATTATGAGTTAAATAAACTATTTATTACATCAAAAGTGATGTAATACCACTTGGTTCAATCTCATTTTCCATTATTAGTATTTGGGGTCACATTAATTAAGATTATTCATTGTCTTGAGAAAAAATATCATAAATAATAATTAAAATAATGAAAAATACATCCTCTCCTCCACTATAAATACCACCCTCATTCCCCTCTTCCTCCCACACCTCTCAAGCCTTGAGCCTTACCAAAGTTCGGCCCAATACTCCTACAAAGACTCTTTACCACATCCTAGAGCTTCTGTTTGCACCAAAAAGAACAAAACCAAAGTCTTTAATAAGGATCTCGAGGAGAATAGATCAACGGGTATGAATATCCTTCCATTTTCATGCGTTTTCCATTCATTTCCTTTTCTTTTTTTATACTCCCTTCCCTTCCTTTTATCCAAGAGGAATGAAAGCTCCAAAATATTGTATATCCTATATGTTCTCATGATCATGGAAAATTTCTCATCAATATTATTCTCCTCTCCCACTCATTCAATAAATTAAAACAACGTCTATGATGTGTCGATTTACCGTCACCGAGGACGATGTGATTTCAATTTCATTTACATTCTTCAATACTGGTCATGAAACCATGTTTATATTTGAACTAGATTATAATTTATGAATTATATCTTATATAAGGTTCTGGAATCATTTTATATATATGTTATTAATTTATAAAACAAATGAGTTCATTATGATCGAAGAATCACCATAATGACCTAAACAAATATCAATATGGTTTTAACTTATGAATAATCCGAATTTCATATTTAAAATGATAAATGGTATACTTTATGGTTCTGGAAATATATAAATATGATTATAATCCAATTTTGGAGTTTCACTTCCAATCGTCAAGATTATCCATCAAGAACTGATCATGGAAACCATGCAAAGAACACACTTGACACTATGTAAATAATAAAATATTACTAATAAATGTGTCGAATGATGTTGTAAGATGATCATATAATGTGTTATAAACATTGATATTATTCATTAGGAAATTAATAACACACGTTTAACCATTATACTATAGGTTTAAACACTTTTTAAGTAAGAAGAACCTAATGTAAGGGAATTCTTAACCCAATTTCTATTCTTTGGGTTAACCTTCTTCTTCATTCATTATGTGGTATTAATATTATTGGTGTGATGATTTTTTGTTTATATTATGTTTCAATATGTGTATTTACATTTTATACACATATCCATTCCATTCTATTAATTCCCACTCAAATTATATTTTAATGGAATTTCTTTTTAAAATCCTTTTAAAATGATCTTTAATAAATTTCAAAAGGATTATATTTTTTTATATGTATATTTCACGAGTGGTTTATTCTGATTTTCAAGATACATTATTACAATGATATGTTCCTTGAAAATTATTTATGTAGTTTTAATCCCATTATAGCTCATGATATGTTGGTTTGAGACCATTATTGCCCAATATATGTTGGTTTGAGACCATTATAGCTCAAGATATGTTGGGTTGATCCCATTATAACTCAAGATATGACGGGTGTGCCCCATTGTTGATCTCCAATGAATTTGGTACTCCAGATATGGATGTTGACCCAAAGGTTATTCCTTATTTAAGGGTGAATGTAAGAGTGATATGGTAAATATATCCTAGGGAAACTACATGATGTTTCTATTCATATGAGTTTTCATGATTATGGGTTTTATTGGTTTTTATGTTATAACTTGAATAAAAATTTCTTTCATTATATCCATTATCGAGTTTTATACTCATCCAATATTATTAAAAAAAAATCACATGATATAAGGTTGTGTAATAGAAATAGGAGAGTCATGATGTTTGATATGGAGCGTTGTTAAAGAAATCATGATTTAACTTTTAATGTTTTATATTTTTTTTAAAAATGGATATTGTTTTGTAGTATTCTCTTGTATGAATGTGGTATGTCATGTATGTAAGATACCCTAATCCTTTAAAACTCTAAACCTAAAAGATCCTCAATGTGTAATAATGTATGGTCTTGTATAAAATTCCATATTATGTAACGTTTTATGGCTCGGTCCTCATAGCATAGGAAAGAAGGATTCTTATGGACTCATGTATAGGTACTAGTGCAAAGGTTTCCTCATAGTCAATTCCTTCTTTCGGACTGTAACCTTGTGAAACAAGTCTAACTTTATTTCAAACTATATTACATGGATCATCTAGTTAATTCCAAAATAGACATTTACTTCCAACAGTCGAGGTTTCATTGTGACTATTTAGATGTTTCCACACACTATTTCTTTCAAAATGATTTAACTCCTCTTGCATTTCTATTACCCATAATTAATCATTAATTGCTTCACTGATTTTCTTTGGTTCAAGGTGAGATAGTAAAGCTTGATGTTCAACATGATTTCTAAAAAAATCTCTATATTTCATTCCTTATTCTAGATCTCTTACAACTGCATCTAACAGATGGTTCTAGAGAGTTATAATACATCTAGATATGGTAGGGATGGTTACTTCAGTATTTTTAGGAAGAAGTTTTGGAAATTTTTCAGAACTAGATGATTCTTATTCATCTTTTACAACGTAATATAAAGTTTTGGAATTCATTTTCTAAGAAGATTAGTCATACTCAATGTTTTCTAAAGAGATCTCTGTCTCATGTGGATCAGTTTCAACAAATTTGACATGGATTGATACTTCCAAAATATTGGTCTTATTATTGAACACTCTATAGGCTTTCCATGAAACCGAGTAACCAAGTAAATTACTTTATCACTCTTGGAGAAAAATGTGCCAAGATTATCCTTAATGTTAATAATAAAGGCTTTTCAACCAATAAATATAAGGTAATTAACCACAGGTTTCCTATTATTACACTACTCATAAGGGTTCTTCTTTAGAATTAGTCTAATCAAAACCCTATTTATAATATAACATTCCATATTGACATATTCTTCCCAAAAATAGATAGGTAGGTTAGACTCATTTAGCATAGTCTTTACTATCGATTGTAAGGTTTGATTTCTCATTTTGAAAAATCCACTATACTCAGGGGTCCTAGGATAAGATAAGTTATTTGTGTAGCCATTTTGTGATCAAAATGATTCAAAATCTTGATTTTTGAACTAATTAACACAGCCACATATTAAGGTTTTAATCCTATGTCCATTTATATTTTCTACAGATTTAGCATACATGGTAAAATAAGAGCAGACTTCACTTATATGATTTAGAAAATGTACCCAAGTATAACAAGATAATTCATCGATAAGAACATAAACATATTGCTTCCCATTATGACTAGAAACTCTAGAAGGTATAAACAAATCCATGTGATCCAACTCGAGAGGTTGAGAAGTTGACACCTATTTCTTTATTTTAAATGAAACATTGTGTTTCTACCATTTTTGACAAGGTTTACAAACATTATCTGTTGGGAACTCAAACTTTGGTAGATCTATTACTAACCCTTTTCTATTTATCTTTATATATGAGTGAATGTTGCAGTGGAAAAGTCTCTTATTCAATATCCAATATTCATTATGAATAACACTCAAGCATGAAACATTCTAAGAAACTAATGAATTTTAATCTACAAAATAAACATTGAAATTTTCTAAGGAATTAATGATTAAAACATTTATAGATTTAATAAAATTTCAAGAATCATTCTCAAAATTAACATAGAAACCATTATCACAAAATTAAAAAATACTAATAATATTATATTTTAAAACATTAATATATAAAACTTTAGAAATCAAAACATAATTTTTTTACCTTTTTGGATTAGGCCAATGATTTTTTCTTTTTCATTGTCACTAAAGGTGACATGGCCACCATAATCCATGATGGGACTCCTGAATTGGGAATAGTCACCTATAATATGTCTTAAACAACCACGATCCATGTACCACAGTCTTTTACTATAGATCTTTAAACATATTTTCTAAAAAATCAGTTTTATATAAGAAATTATTTATATACCACGATTTTTTTGAGTCTAGAAATATTAGTAAAAAATGATTTAGAAAACCTTATTTTCCTCATAATTTTTCTATAAACAGATTGCAGAATCATAGAAATAAACACTTTGTTGTTTTATTTTGAAAACTTTTTGGCGGTAGAGTTTTCAGGTCATGATTTTGGAATAATGTTTTTTGTTATTATCCTCAGTATAGGTTCATATCAAATTCCAGTAACATATTTGGTAGAACCATGCTTTCCCAATATTTGTGTCAATGTTTCTCTATGATTTGAAAACATTTCATGATCTTTATATACTTGCTCATTTGAAAGTTTAAGTTCATTTTTTTGTTTGAGTTGTTGAATATTCTTATTTTTTCTATAGATAGCTCAAACTTACAGTTTAAAATTAGAGCATGATGCCTTTTCAAAACTTTGTATTTATCTTTAACATGTTAATAGTGTCTTCCAACATATTGAAATAGTCAAATAATACTTAATTTTTTAGATTTTCATCATTATTTTCATTATCAAACTTATCTGATTCATCAAACCCATGTATATGAAGAATATAAAAAACAATCAGTAATGGAGATACCACACTGACATTAGTCATAAAGAACATATTTTCTCTATCATGATTTTCTTCAGGTGAAAAATCCAAGTAACTTGAAATAACTTTAGATGTACTCTAGGTGGCTATCATAACCTTTTTATTTCTTATGTCCTTGTCTTCATATTTATTATTGTATTTGATATTCATAAAGTTAGATTTTATGTGACCTTTCCTTTTTCATTCATAATAGAAAACCCCATTTAAATAATCATCAATTTTATTCTAATTCCAAATATTATCATATTTTCCTATATTGTATGGATTTCTGAAAAACATCTTATTTCTGTAGAACTTTCTAAATCTTCTTTCTAGGTGATCCATTTCTTATCACAGTTAGAAGCAGATTCACTATCAATTGAATAAACATCTTGAACCTTTAAATTTTCTTTTTCTTTATTTTTAATAGGGGAATTAGTAAGGAAAGATAATTACTTTCTCTTTGGTTCCTATTTCTCCCCAAAATTTACTGTAAGTTCTTCTTCCTATATCATAAGTCTACCATTTAGTTCCTTAACTAGAAACTTACTGATATCATATGATTCTTTGATTGACACTAAATTTCCTCACTATCTTTCAGGAAGACATCTCATCAATATCATTATCTAGTCCTTATCATATAACAGATTTCCTAATGATCTCATGGTATTAACAATATCATTATACCTAAGGTACATACTAGAAATAGGCTCATCTAGCTTCATTAAAAAATTATCATATTTAATAGAGTAAGTGTTAATCCTCATTTCTTTAATAGTAGCAGTTCCTTTATTTGTGATAGTTAGAGTATCTCAAATATAAAAAGTTGTTTTACATGCTGAAATTCAATTAAATTCTTCATCGCCTAAGGCACACTAAAAGGCATTCAGTGATTTGAAGTTTTATTTTCATCATCCCATGTATTTCTAGGAATAGTAGGAATTTTATACTCATCTACTATAAAAGAAAAAATCTCAAAAACCATACCTTCCATATGAAATTTCATTTTTATTTTCCATAGGGATTAATTAATCTCATTGAATAAGGGTGGTTTTTGGTAGAAAAACCTTCCTAAAAATTATCCATACTAAAACACTAACACACACACACACACACATATAAAGAACTGAAAATTTAGAACTAGCCGAAATTTTAAGGTCTTTGACGCTCAACTAAAATCATATTTAAAATGATATTTGAAAAATATTTTAAACCCTTTGATACCAAATTTTGGTCAGAGTGAGTATCTTACGAGGGGGGGATGGATTTAGTACCCGATAAAAATTTCTCTCTAATATGGATTATTTGAAATCCAAAAATATTCAAAAACAACATAGCTTGTAAAAATAAGTAGTATGATACATTTTAACAGTAGTAAAGATTTATTTTAAGAATTATTAGGTCTCTGATGAAAAATATATATAATATTATTGAATCTTTTTAAATAAATTTATTTGATTAAAATAATTTATGAACACGAATTAAGAAAAAATATCAAAGTATAATTTTTTTATAGTTAATAAAAATTTCGATTTTAAAGAGAAAAGAAAGTAAAACAAAACTAAAAACACATAGTGGATAATAGAATAATATAGGTTCACCCTCATGTCAAGACATAGTCCTCTCTACTTTGTGATCACCCACCACCAAGATGTTTATATAAAAGAAAGAGTTGAACCACATCCTAGATCAGGTTTTATAAAATATAATACTATTCATATCACACACAAACTCTTCCATAGTTATTTATGGGAATGAAGATAAGCATTCCCCACAGGGACCTCTACCACTCTTATCTGTGGGAAAAAAATAAGAATAAAGGTTTTGAAGATATCGTATATCTTTTAGTTTAGCTCTAGAGACCGTGGGCATACATAAAACTAAGTATAGAACACACTTATATAATGTTGTAAAATATAAATAGAAGTAACAAATATTGGAGTATAGAGTTTATATATGTTTGGTTTGTTACATTGTAGCTTTTGACTCCTAGTTTGATTCAACAATACATATTGAGTTGGGTTTTCATGAAATATTCAAAAAAACCGTAGTGTCGCAAACTCTAGTTTACTGATTAGAAAAATGAACTGAATGATGTTTAGCTTCCTTGTCAATATTTCATAGAAATTAAACTTTTTTATTTATGATAGTTTAATCCTGTTATCTTTTGGTAGTTTATGATCCTCTACAATTTCTTGCATGTACTCTCTATTTTTATGACTTATCAATGATGAAGTGTAATGTGATTTTTATCAACAATAACAACAAGGAGAATATCTAGACATTCTACCTTGTATTTATATCTCTAACACAATTTCAATAAAAAATTTAAGGCAGGATCATTAAAAAAGTAAATGGAATTAACTTCAATAAAAATATCCATCAGAATCATATAATTCAAAACAAAATAAATAAAGTATTACAAAAACTGACGGTGTATTAAGCTTCAGAGGTGTCTCAAGTTATGTAGGTGTGATACCGCTATAAAATATTGATGGTATGTTTTTTTGGCATTATTTTGTCTTGGTAGTGTGACGCTAGTGGTGTCACAAATTACGGTTTATGGTTCGGTAGTGTATACTCTGAAGGTTTATCAGACATAGTAAAATTTTTGGTGACAGTGGTAGGAGTCTGATGGCATAATATTGATAGTTTCTCATTAGGTGGTATTTTAAAATTTTCCATTTTTTCATTCTGATGACATGAAATCCTGGAATTGTGTCGATCAATGGTGTCTGACTCAACGATGTGTCCTACGTTTTCATTTCATTAGTCTAGTAGTATGACGGAGTGAAGTCCTGATGCTATCTCATACATATAGATTTTTTTATTAATGATGTTCCACGACCAACAGTGTCTCATACTTATTGATTTATCACATGTTCTCAAAATACATATTCTTTATAGGTAAACATGAAATTCCCTACTGGTAATAAATACATGTATTTGGGAACAATAAAACTAGGAGGTCAACATTTTGTGGTGAATATAATACCCATTTGAGATCACTTTTCAATTGAAATTATATTTCTATTAAATATCCATATTCTAATATCCTGAATATTATTATTGTCTTAGTTGTATACCATTTTATGTATGGTGATTATTTTGAATTTTGTTTTAACTATGGAAATATTGATGAATCTGTATCCTATACTCAATACATATATTTATAAGTCCTACTTTTCATGAATTAAATATTTATATGAAGAATGATTCTGAATTTCAGTGACAGGCAAGGCCCTCTATAGACCCTCGATGCATCAATAGGTCTCACGAGACAATATCATTTGGGAAAAACCCTTAATGTTTATTTCCAAATAGAATCAGATGGATTTCAACTCATTGAATTAAATTATCCTGGAGGTATAATGGTTCATGTTCTCGATATATGGAGTCCACTAAATAGTCATTTTCTTCATTCAGTACTCTTTTTTTACTTTCCATGATATTTTCACTATGAAAAAAATATATGGATTCACTTTCATTACCACATTATTGATGGAAATTATTTTTAAGATTATTTACCTTTGAATAATTTCGATGCTTTATTGACTTTACTTAACTTATTATTGGTTCATGTAACCTATACTAAGAATTTGAGATTACTCTAATAATGTTTCCTTTTCCCAGGTTATGAAGAGGAATCCTTTGAATGAGTTTCAAGGATGTTGTTTATTTCATTTTGTTATGTATAATGTTGTATTTTCTATATTTCATAATATACTATGAGTATCGTGTTTGTAATCTGGTCTTCCAAAATAGCTAAACAAATCGGTTCATCGGGGTTTGATTCCTTATAATCATGCCAATGTGGTAAAATAATTCACCGACATTGGGTTTCTAGGGTTGGGGTGATATAGTTGGTATCAAAAAAAATTAGTATAATCCTTTGAAACTGGATTTAGTAAACTTATTTTAGGGAATATAAACCTATAGTAGACATTGAGGATAATAAGAGAAGATTATCCTAGAATTTTGGTAAAGAATATATTATTTGTATCTTCTTAGAAATATATCCTGGTCTGGATTCTACCATTGGATGTAGTTCTGGAACAGATGTACCAAGGAAGAACAACTCCGACAAGGTGTTCTGGGCCTGACTTGAGGTATCCTAGTACATGATAAAAAGACTTAATGCACACCTGGTTTGACACTCTTGTGGTATACACTTAAGATAATTAACATTTTATTTACAAACCATTATGAAGGGTTTAAAAGTAAATATGTCATAAAATAATCCATTTTTATTATTCTGAGATTATTTATGTATAAATTATCAATTTATGGTAAATATTTTTCTAGTTTGAAATTATGCATTATGATTCATAACCTAATTTAGTGTATGCCATTTTTAATTGATGTCACCTAATTGATGAAAAGGAATCAATACCCACAAACAATATTGGGTATTTCAACAATGGTCATGTCAACATAGTTAGTGTTGGATCTGAGAAGATCATGACTATATTAGGAAAATCTACTCATGTTATGATGAATAACTATACTACACCTTTTTTAAAACATTTCATGTGGTAGAAGCACTCATCTTTTAGTGGGACTACTAAACTAGTGGTAGCTAATCAGTGGATCATGTCCCTTGAGAATATATTTATAACATTGGGATGCATTAAAATAGAAAGATAGTAATGGGAGTATATCTCCTCAAAAGATATGGTAATCAGTGGTAGCCATTTATCCAAAATCTGAAAGAGTAATAGGTAATAGAAAACTTGTATTAAATAATGTTTAAAGAAATATTCTTTTACAAATTCTTCTCTTGAGAGAAATGAATTCAAATGAAGAGAATATTCCTTAGCTTAAAGAAAAGGGATGAAGAGGGTGTTGCAGAGTATGAGGATACCTTTACAAGACTATCCAGGTTTGATATAGATTACCTACATGATTTAGAAGACAAAATCGATCATTTCTTTGAAGGTATTAATCCAACAAATAAAAGGGAACTGAATTCTCAAAAAAATCATCATATTATAAAATAGTATTATGTTCCAACAAAATGGTGGAAGATTTTTATATATCAAATTTTTTCAAGTTAAATCAATATAAGAATAAGTATTATAATAACCATGTAAAAGGTGAATTTCCAAATAAGAATAAGGGAACAAATCAATTCCTATTATGCGAGAACTAGGGGAAGAATCCTCATAGAAAATAATTCAAAGGCATCGATGATTTTTATAAGTGTGGAGAAAAGGGTCACCAATCTAATGAATGCAATGGGAAAAACAATTCAATGATGTTCAATTATATAATTTTAGAGATATCAGACACTATGAAAATTATTTTCCTGAGTGTTATGGAATCTTTCCTCTGAAAAGGCCCTGAGAGTAAGGATAAGTTTATGTGATCCCAACTACTATGGTTAAAATTTCTAATGATATGGAGGTGGGTACTTTAATCATTTTCTCAAACAAAACCAATGTTTTATTTGATTCTGGAGCATCACGTTCATTTATATATTCCATGTTTTCCATGAAAACTAGACACTTCCAATTTGATTTAATAAAATAGTTTTTAGTCAATACTCCCAAGGGAAGTATCATTGGAACAACGATGTGTCGATCTGTCCCCTTCATGACACAGAAGCATTATTTAGTTTCTAATTTTATCGTCATTCCTATGTTTTATTTTGATTTGATAATTGGTTTTATATTGGATTTCAAATTATGATGTGAAACAATACTTCAAGAATAATGAAGTTACATGGTTTGAGAATTATGTGGAGTCCCTTATCTTTAGAGAATAAATATTTCCATCTTCTTTTTATCTACATCCATCCATAGTAGCTCTACTAAATGCAGTAATTATGGAGGAATAGAACACAATATCTATGGGAGAAGAAAGAAATATTCAAATTGAGAATGTACCTATTGTAAAAGATTATAATGATGTATTTCCAGAGGATTTACCTGGACATCCTCCAGAGTAGGAAATTGAGTTTTCTAATGATTAAATTCCAAGTAAAAGGATATATCAAAGAATTCTTATAGAAGGTATATTGTGGAATTATTGGAGTTGAAGATAAAAATATAGGAGTTGAGTATTAAGGGTTTTATTCAACCTAGTGTTTCTCCATGGGTATCTTCTATGATTTTTGTTAATAAGAATGATGGATCTATGAGGCTATAGATTGACTACAGGGAGATCAAAGTTATTATGATAGAGAACGAATATCCCCTTCCTTGAACTGATGATTTATTTGATCATCATCATGGAGCCCAATATTTTTCTAAGATTGAACTTCGATATAGATATCATCATTTTCATTTGATTAAGGATGATATTTCAAATAAATCATTTTGAACTAGGTATAGGCATTGTGATTTTATAGTAATGCCTTCGAGACTATCTAATTAATCCTCTATTTTCATGGAACTAATTAATATAGTTTTAAAGGAATATCTTGATGACTTTTTTATGGTATTTATTTATGATTTCTTGGTATAATCTAAAATATATAAAGATCATGAGAGTCACATGAACATTATTCTAAATATTCTTAAAAGAAATGAGTTATATGGGAAGTTTAGAAAGTGTGAATTCTGGCTTCAAATATATTTTTTCTGGGAAATATTATCTCTAAGGATGGAATCTTAGTTGATCCTAATAAGACAAAGATAATTCAAAAATTACCTACACCAATGAACATAATCAAGGTATGTAGTTTTGTTGGTTTAGTAGGTTACTATCGGTGTTTAATTCATAATTTTTCCTAATTAGCTGGCTATTCATCAAAGTTTATGCATAAAGGAGTTAAGTTTGTATGGATAACAGAATGTGATGAACGTTTTCAATAATTGAAGGGGAGATTTTTGAATAATCTGATTTTGACTCTATCATCTAGGAATGGTGGATTTGTGATCTATATTGATAAACCAAAGAAAGGAATTGGTTGTTTCCTTATACAAAATGATAGAATTATTTCCTATCCATCAGGGTAGTTATAAACTCATGAAAAAAACTATCAAATCAATGATATTCATTTAGTAGTGGTAATTGTTTCTCTGAATATATGGAGAAACTATCTATATGGTGAAATATGTGAGATATATATAGATCACAAGAGTTTGAAATATATCTTCACATATAAAGAACTAAACATGAGGAAAAGTAGATGACTTGAGCTGCTCAAGGAATATTATTGTTCAATACACTACCACCCATGGAAGGTGAATAAGGTAGAAGCTACATTGAGAAAAAAGGTTCAAGGGGCTCTAAAAATGAGGATGGAAAAGGATCCTATGTTCATGGATCTAGTAAAGATGGATATAGGAATTGTTATAGAAGGGGGAAGAAAATTATTTGTGGAAATTATTTCCAAACCATCTCTACTTAATAAGATAAAAATCTCTCATTCTGATGATGAGAATATACAAAAAAAAATAAAGTCATTAGGTATGAAATATTGACAGACTTCATGTGTAAGGATGGAGTTATGAAATTTGGAAGGAGGTTATGTGTCCCATAAATAACTAAGATAAAAAGTAAATTGATGGATGATACTCATAGATCACGTTTCTCTATATACCCTAGTAGTACCATGATGTATAGAGATATGAAGGAACATTTATGGTGGGATATCATGAAGTGGGTAATTTCTGAATATGTGTCAAGGTGTCTAGTTTTTCAGCAAGTGAAGGTTGAGAGACAACATCCTAGGGAATTCATGAAACCTATAACAATTCCTATGTGGAAGTGGGATGCCATTATGATAGAATTTTACACTAGACTACCAAGGACACCTAGAAGGAATAAATGAATATGGGTAATTGTTTATCATCCTACAAAACCAACACGTTTCATTGTTATAAGAGAAGATTTACAACTTGAGCTTTTGAAAAGACTCTATATTAATGAAGTTGTAAGAATTTACAGTGCACCTATATCGATTCTGTATGATTTAGATCCACTATTTACATCAAAATTCTAGAAGATTCTTCAAAAGGATTTGGATACTGAGTATTATATGAGTATGGATTATCACACTCAAATTGATGGACAATATGAAATGACTAATCTATTACTGTATGACATGTTGATATCTTGCTCACTTGACTTTCAACTTATGTGGGATCAATACTTACATTTTGTGGAATTTTACAACAACAATAGTTTTCATTCTAGTATTCTAATGGCTCCATATAAAGAATTATATGGAAAGAGATTTCAAACACCAACTTATAGGGATGATGTTGGTGAGAGGAAATTAATAGGCCCAGAACTTGTGGAGGAAACAACAAAAAAGGTAAAGGCTATTCAAACATATACCAAAGTGGTACAAAGTAGAAAAATTTGTATTCTGATAACAAAATGAAGTATTTGGAGTTTCAAGTGGGAGATCATGTGTTTCTGAATGTATCTCCACAGAAGGGTGTATTAAGGTTCAATAGGAAAGGGAAACTGAGACCAAGGTACATCAGACCATTTGAAATTATAGAAAGAATGGGATTTGTGGGTTACCATTTATAAATTCCACCATATCTCTCAAAAGTTCATGATGTGTTACATGTTTCATTGTTAAATAAGTACATTTTATACCCAACACATGTACTCACCTATGAAGAAATATAACTGGAACCTGATTTTTAATTCTATGAAGAGACAATCTAGATTCCAGACACAAGAGAAAAAGTATTTAGAAATCGTATTACTTGATTAGTAAAAGTCCTTTCTGGAAACCATAAGATAGAGGAACCAATTTGGGAAACACTGGATGTTATGAATAAGAACAACGAGAAATTTTTTAGAAGGTAATGTTCATAAAAATTTCGAGGTTGAAATTTTTATAGGAGGGAAGAATATAATGCCCCAAGATTATATGGTATGTATCCTCTTAAATAATTTCAATTCATTGGATAGATTAAATTACACACAAAATTATTTTCTTTAGTGTAAATCATATAAAATAAAATAGGAAAACACCAAAGAAACATTATAAATGAACAAAAAAATAAAGTAAGAGGTATTTATAGAAGGTAATGAACCTATACCAATGAAATAGTAACTTGACCTTAGGAATAGTGATATGACCCTTAAGAATAGTAAACCGACCAAATGAATAGTTACCACATCCATGAAAGTATAAATAAAATTGAGGCACCTTATAAATGAATGTATGATATAATTATATCATAGTGTAAGTAAATGAATATTTCATAAATTATTAAGTGTTTGTATTTTTTTAAGTCACAAATACTTAATTACAATTTTTTTACTAATAAAATGATTTAATTGAAAATTTATATTCATAGATAAATACTATTTTTTCTTACTATTTTATTATAATTTAATGATAAATTACTTAATTTTTCAGAGTGTTATCAAATCAGTTAAAATTTTAAAAACTACATTTTTTTAGTAAATAATGAATTTAATTTCTCATATTTATAAATTTATTTCATAAAATAGAGTTCATTTATTAATTCTATACATCGAAATATTTTTAGGGTGAATTTTTGGGATTTTTCTAAAATACTAGAATTTTTTGAATAGTAAAATATGATAATTTAAGATAAAGGATAAATACATGATTTTTTGGGTCATAGATAATGTATGGTAGATTTAAGCCAATAATCTAGAACATTCCCTCATTATTTTAATTTATTTGATGATAATGATCAAACTATTCATAGTCTTGAGCCAAATAGTAATTTAATTAATAAATAATTTGAGGAAATCCCCCTCTCCTCAACTATAAATACTACCCATCACCCTCTTTTCTCCTCACACATATAAGACTTGAATATTATAAAAATTATGCCCAAATCCTCTTACCTAGTCTCTAACAACATCCAAGAGCTCATGGTATTTCTAAAATACTGAAAACCCTTTCCCTAAGGAGGCTCTCAAGGAGGATAATTAAAGAGGTATATCCACTTCCTTTTTCTTTTAATTTCATTTCAATTTATTTTCTTTTCTTATAATCTACTAACCTCATCAATCCAAATGATTGTTAAAACTCTAGTATCATAAATATACTATAATTATATCATTTTAATTTAATTTCCTTCATAAAATTCTTTTCTCCCTCACTCTTATTTTAAAAATGAAATCATCGTCTCTTAGGTGTTGAATTACAACCTTCAGGGATGACAAATTTTCATTCTTAAATTTATACATTAGGGCTGGTCATGAACTATTTTTATGGTTTACACAGATTTTGAATTTTTTATAACATCCTGTGTAATGTTTGGGAACCAGCATATATACATAGTTTATGTTTATTAAACAAAAATAGTGTGTAATGATTGAAAAAACACCAAAAATAATAAAAGCAATTATCAATAAAATTTTATCTATTGATTAATCCTCATATGTTTTAACCAAATGATACATATAACCTTTTAAAATTATTTATGTTCATAAATAATACCAATTATGGAGAATTATAACCATTTTACTTCAACTTCATTACTTATAAATTAGTGAACTGATCATTAAAACTAATGAAAGAAACACTCATAAACCCCCATTTTTCATTCAGGTTACGCTTATTATTTCTTTTTCCCATAACCATTACACAAACATTAATTAAAGTAATTAATTAGGAAGTAATTTAACTATATCTTAATTATTTTAACCTACTGTATGTTTCAAAAAACAATATATAAAATTTAAAAACATATTTTTTCCACTTTTATGTCATTGTCTCATCAATGGTCGGTCAACCACCAATGAAGACATTTCCATGTCAACACATAAAACCATCCTCAAGGGAGGATATTATAAAAAAATAAATAATTTATAAAAATATAATTATATGGATTATATGAATGATTAATTAATTATATTAATTTATAATTTACATTTAGATAATATAGGAAAGGTGTTTCAAAACTAGAAATTTTAAAATAAAATAGGATATCAAATGCTTCAATTTTCATTTTCAAAATTTAAGAAATATAATAAAATGATTATAATTGATAAATATTTATATAAATGGATATAATATTCTTTTGGATCAGTCATCTAATATATATAAGTTTGTTGTTCATGAGGCGCAAGCACAAAACCTTTTAGCGGGAATTAAGGTAAAGGACTTTGTATTTATTTCCATTTCATTGAGACTTAATTGGTATTGTTCACTTTATAATTATTATGTGGTGTATATGAAACACATTTGACATAAACTTTCATATGAAATTATATTTATTTTAAATATCAGTTTCTTGTATCATGGATACGATTACTATCTTAGTGGTATACCATTTTACATATAGTGTTTATTTTGAATATTGTTTTAACTATGGAATTATTGATGAATCTGTATCCTCTACTAAATACAAATATTTATGAGGTGTATTGTTATTGAATTAAATATAAGTATAATTATTTTGAATTGAAATGATGGTTAGGCCCTATGTTGCCCCTCGATGCATCGATAGGTCTCATGAAACAAAACAGTTAGTGACAAACCCTTTCTTTTTATTTCCAAGCTGAATCAAATGGGTTTCTACCCAAAGAATTAAACTCTATCGATGGTATAATGTTTTATTTTATATATAAATTTCATCCACTAAATAATTAAATTCTTTATTTAGTACTCTTTTATTACTTTCTATGAGATTTTCACTATGAAAAAAAATCTATGGATGCATTTTCAATCCTAGTTTATTGATGGAATGTTTTTTTCAGATTATTTACTTTACCATAATATCTATGCCTTATTGAATTTACATCACTTTTTATTCCTTCAGGAAACACTTACAATGTATTTTATCTCACCCTTATTATGTTATCTTTCCCCATTATATGAAGAAGAATTCTGTGAATGAGTTTCCAGGATGTTTTTTATTTCATTTTGTTATATATCATGTTGTATTTTCTATCATTCCTAATGTACAATGAGTATCATATATGCAGTATGGTATTCCAAAACTACTAAACTAATCAGTCCTTAGGGATTTTATTCCTTGTAATCATTCCAATTTAGTAAAATAATTCACTGACTCTGAACATCTGGAGTCTGGCTGTTACAGTTCCTATGTAGGTACGACCTACCGTCTCTATGAACGGTGTATTTCATTTTCTATCTCTAACTTTTCTAGATTAATATATATATATATATATAATATATATATGTATAGAATATATATGATATCTATATAATGGTTTATATTCAAGATATTATGGAATCATATTAAAATTAATAGGATAGAGAATATAAAATCAAAACATATACGAAAAACAAAGTAGTTATTACCTGAACAATGACACTAAGAAAGCATTATTGTTAAACATGTAATAAAAGGTCAAAATTAAATCATATATGGTATGATATATATATATATATGTATGGTAATTTAATATATATATATAATACAATTATATTTATTATAATATATGATCAAGCATCTAAAACGAAATTTGAGACTTAATTTAAGGGATTTCTAGTCTCTCTTTTATTTCTGGAAGACATGATCCATATTCACCTCTTGTTTCATTTTTGTGGTGAATATAAAATATGATTGACATGTTATATCATGGATATAATTATTTTAATTATATTTAGCTATATTTTTTAATTACTTTTTAATTTTCCTTCTGATTCAAAAAAAATTATAATTGATTTGTGTATAAATTTTCCTTTTTTGAGGCATATGTTGTGTTATGCACCAATATTCTCATATGAGTTTTATATACATCCCCACTGACATTTAATATCATGAATTTATTTATTATCATAATATTATTTCTTTAATTTAATTTTATTTTGTTATTGGTCTTTCAATTCAATTTTATCAACGTGGTAAGTGTTTTATGATTCAATCTCATAGTTTATCGGGATTGTTTATGATTGTTCTTCTGATGATGAAATATTATGATCCACATCTCACAAAACTCATTAAAATTATTATCTACTGGTTAAATTGTTATATTACATTTTTTCCAATCATTTTCCCCTCTTTATATACTTAAGATTCTAAATTATTTTTTATATTAAAAAATAGACATTATTTTTATCTTTGCTCAGAAATCCTTTTTCATCCAAAATCATGTTTTCTGAAAATTTTTTAAAAATTCTACAAAAGAATTATTGAAGAAATTTTAAACATGTATGAATTTTTCAGAAAGTATTTTAGTGTAATGTTCATGTCATTATTTAAACAATAATAATTTTTATTTCGTCAAAAATGTGAAAGGAATCCTTATTTTTAAATGTATGACATGAATTGAATTTTCTATTTTCATGACAAACTCGTGTTTTAAAATATTTCATTATAAGATTTAATGTTTATTTTCCAAGAAAAGCATTTGAAACATGTATTATAAATTTTATGTTTTAAAAATTGATTTTCAAATAATGTTTATTTCCTTAATAAACGTTTTAAATTATTTTTAATGATTCCATTATTAGGTATCAATGTTATTTTTAATGAAAAGTGGTTTGAAATTTTTTATGTTTTAATTTTTTCAATTTGGAAAGGATATTTTCCTCATGAAATGTTCTAAGTGATATATTAAATATTTTTCCATCCAAAATAATATCCTTTGATGCTACTTATGATTTACTGGTGATATAATCCAAGGAAACCATACATGATTTTCACTACTCATGATGACATGAGGAATACCAAATTTATCACCACAAATGCTTGTCTCCTAAAGAAGCTTAGGTAGTTAAGTAGTAGCTATTCTCTCCCCCATGAATTGGTGAAACTGATGTTATATTGACCATCCAATGATCAGTATTATACTATCCACAACTCTCTCCTATCATGATAAACATCTAACCATGATTGATTTGATTCTACCCACCCAAAGAGTATCCTTTTTATCTCCCCGCTATGAAAATAGAAAACCACCTAGAAGATGATACAACCATCATCAAACGAAATTGATATATGGGGATAAACCACTCACACATGGGTGCTAGCACAAAAACCAGTACAACCCATGCTCATTCCAAAATCATTAGGAATTGAAACTTTCATGCTCAACAAACCACTTAAAATAAGCTACACATACTCCAATGGACAATGGTGCACTCCCCACCACAAGGATTTCCTTTCCATGCTCATCAATTTTGAAACAGTACTCACACACACATGGGCTAAGCCCCAACAAAACTAGGCTAACATGCCTAAAACAACTGACCATGATCGTCATGTAGGTAAGTTACAAAAAACCGGATAACCCTCAAAAATCCTCTTAAAAAATGATGTATTAACCTCATTACAAGATCAACCACACATCCAGACTCCACTTAGGCATCGATCCAAGGGCATAGGTGTCCAAAACAAATTTCACCACACTACCCAATAGGAAACTAGAACGAGCAGAGTCTGGGGTCTAACCAAACCTACCCTCTTAGTTCAAACACATGACAGGGAGAACACTCAAAATGCGACTTCTCAAATACTAGTAATCCTCCTTCCTAAACACACCCTATAAATTTTAGACATTAATGACCCCACCAGGGAATAACCACCATTACCACCCAATCCATCAATGATAAGTGGCACTTGGGAACCACATTAATACTTGATAGACACCACACGACAATAAAGGATCCCTATTAAGAACCCTAAAATCAGGACTTTAGGGAAACCATAACACAGGTATAATTTATCCTAATCTAAGGATATCTATAGTTTCATTACCCTCGTTGAGCCAATAATAGGGAACTTGGCTTCCATTTCCAACCCATAAGGGTCTTCATGCATACCTTGACTGAGAAATAATAATAACCCTTATCGTTATTAAACGTTAATAAATGATTTAATTAAAAATACACTTAATTTAACCCAAAAGATAAATAATTATAGTTTCTTTGGTAATTAGGTACACTAAAATACACCTTTAAACCTGAATTACAACATCTTTATTGAAAAATTCTTTAACATGGTTGATCTTTGAACAATATTCGAAAATTTATGGAAATACATAATAAAGGGGTGAGCCATAAATCCTAGTAAGGGAATTAACATGGTATAAAATGAATATGATAACACAATCTAGATAATTAATATCAACAAGGCATATAAGAACATAAATAATAAGGCATGATATAGCATGATGATATTAACAAGGTAAATGTGTCAACAACTTAAAACAATGCATCATAAATATAGGTCAAGTCTAAACAACCAAGAATTAATGGTGGAAAAAGTACAATAATGGAATCAGGTATACCCCTCACCTAGCATGATGTGTCATGATACTAAACATTACCCATTTCATTATAGGGATTAATAATTCTTTTCACCCCCATCACATTCATTTCATTATCATGGTTAAGTGTGCAACATAGATCCTAAAACATGGATTCATTTATCATCATAATTAATTCCAAAATAAATTATTGTTTAATACATACAAGTATGTCATCAATAAAAATGTAATTGTCCATAAAAGTGAACATAATTGATAGGAAATGGGTATGTTATTCACTAAACAATTGGTTTGGAATGGAAAATCATGGTAAAAATTCTACAGCATAATGACGTCACTTAAAACATTATAAAACTATGTTATTGGAGAGAAATGAGGGTCTCATCATTTGGAAATGAATTTTACAGTAATAGGTACATTTAATTGTATTTCCACACATATATAATTTTAAAAATAAGGCATAGGCTAATAAATAAACATGAAAAAAACTGAATGGATGTTTACCAAATTTCTTCGTGGAAATGGGTATACATGGGAGGGATTAATTAGTGAAAAAGGGGACTATCATTATTTATAAATAAAAGTTCAGTATGTGGGAGGTTATAAATTATACCCCATCATTATCAATTAAAAATAAAAGGACATAACAAGATAAATAAAGATTGATAAAAATGAGAAAGGAAAGAACCCTTACTTGACTGTGTGGCTCCAAAAGCCTGAAAGTGGGCTTCTTGAGAGCTTGGAGGGCAATTGGAGGATTATATTGATGGGAGGTAGGATTAAGGATGTATTAAATGGGTTTTTAGTGAATAAAAGTGGTAGATTGGGTTGGTTTATATAGTAAATGAGAGGAGAATTCATTAATATTAAACAAAATTAGCTTTTGGACTCTATTTAACAAAATATTAAAAACTGAAAACATTCCCATGGGTTTTTACAATGATTGTTGACAATGTGGTTGTTTTTCTTTATTTTATTAGGAAAATGGACAAACATGTTAAAATATTTTCGTTGATTATGTGAAGGTGAGTCAATCATTTAAATAAATGAATTTAAAATCATAAAATATATTTTATATTTTGAAAGATTGATAAATGAACTATAAAATTAATATAAAAAAATTAAAATCACATTATTTAAGGAGAAAAAATATATTTAGACTAGGATACCCATTATAGTATCTATTACATCAATTTGGGGTCACTATGATGTCATAAAACACAACCTATATTTATAGGGTATTTAATTTTTACCTGAAAATTTGACTCTCACATAAAATTATGAATACTTATCCATTAGATAATTTGGAAGTTTTCATTAATATTTATTTTATCTAAATAAATTTCAAAATATGTGCATTTTCACTTTTAAAATAAGATTCGACATTTATTAAAAAATGCGTGGTTTTTTGAAAATATCTATTTTTGAACCCTTAGAAAAAGTACATTTCAATTCATAAAAATTATATAACCATTTATAATAAACAATTTTTTAATAATAAATTTTATTAAAATATTATTTTATTCGAAAATCCATTAATTCATCTAAATAAATACCTTAGTTGAATTAGAATATTACCTGAAAATACAATTTGTTATTAAATAAATAAAAATATAAATCATTTATAAAGTATCGATAAAAATTTCAAATAAATTCAATATTCTATAAAATATACATATTCATATTATTATGGTCCTAATACATATCAATTTATTACACTAGTGTATGAACTAAGAGTAAGGCGTGTGATAGTGGGACTCTCATGTGGTCGTTCGACGAACATGGTTTGGGCCTTGATCTCAATGAGCTTGAACTTATCCCATAAACAAGTTTGATCATGCTTAATTTGCGAGATATCATTTTTTGATTGGTCAAGGGTAAGACCCCGTGATTCTATCTCCCATAAAATATCCAATAAATGGGCTTCATATGGTATAATCCTATAGGATGAGGCCATCACTTCCCTTGTCTATATAAAATGGATTCATTAAAGCCCGATATTTATAATAACGATGTGAAAACTGTTTAATGACTATATTATCAATGATAAAGATTCATAAAGGTTTTCAGAATCCAGTTGGATATAAAAAAACAAAACAAGTTCATATGTTTTCTATAACCATATTACATAATAAAATATTTTATGATAAGATAATTTTATTTATAATAGTTTTGGTTGTTACAATCTTTCCCCATTGAGAAATTTCACCCTCAAAATTTTCATTACACCACCCCCACCCTTAAAATAGATGAGGGTAATTCTATTTCATCAATTCCTCCATTTACAACATTTATTCTTCAAACATGTGGTTTCTCCACAACACTTTGACAAGGTGAATTATCTTATTTCAAAGAATCTTGTCTCTATGATCTAAGATCTTCACCAACTAATCCTCATAGGAAAGATCATTCTCCAATGGTACGACATATGGACTGAGTACATGTGAGGGCTCTTGTATGTACTTCCTCAAGAGTGATATGAGGAATACTTCATGAACATGAGATAAGTTAAGTAGTAGGGCAATTAATTAGTCCACCATTCTGTTACGATCAAGGATCTCAAAGGGGCTGAAGTATCTTGGAATAAGAATTCACTTATTCCCAAATATCATCACATTATTCCATAGAGATATGTGGTTGAATACCATGTATCCAACATAAAACTCTCAGTATCATTGACGATTGTCATTATAGCTCTTTTTCAACTCTGAGAAACCTTGGTATGATGCTGAATAGTCATAACCTTTTCCACCATTTCCTCAACCATTTTAGGACCTAACAGATTTTTTCCTCAACTTTATCCCAGCATGCAGGTGTTCTTCACATTTTCTAATAAAGGATTTTATGGGGATACATTTGGATTCTTTAGTGGAAACTATTTTTTAAATATAACTCAACCAAAATACGATGATGATATTATCCTCCTTTTAAGTCCACTGAAAATTATCTCAACATGTCCTCATGTTTTCAGAAAGTCCACTCACATTAGACACTAGTTTAAGGGTGATAAGCTATACAGAAGTTCAACTCAGTATTCAGAGCATGATTGATACTCTTCTATAACATAGAGGTTTTTCTTAGATCTTGATCTGATAAAATAAATAGTGGTAATCTATGCAACATGACCACTTACATGACGTGTATCCATATAAGTATATCCAGTGATAACTCTTCTCATTTCACAATGAAGGTTGTAGTCATTGTAAGATGATCCACCATAACACATATAGCATTATTCCCTTATGATGTCTTTAGAGTATCAATGAAAAAGTATATGGTGATATTTCCCATTTCCATTTTTGTATGGGTAATGGTTGCACAATCCCCATGGATGTTTTCCTTTCTACTTTCACTTGCTGACATACAAGTCATCTTAATGTATATTCTCTAATATCCTTCTTTATATTCTCCCACCAATAGTGTTCATGGAGATCTCAGAACATCATTGTGGTTCCTGGATGGATGGATAAAGTTGAGATATTTTCATTATCCAACAACTCATTCTTTAACACAAGTTTTAATAGTACACATAGTCTCCATGCAAATCTCACAATACATTCATCATTAACATTAATCTATGAGGATTTCCCTTTTTCTTATATCTTTAAAATTATTCTGAATTCCCCCCTAAAATCATTGAGAATCAATCACCTCTCCATAATATTTGGTTGAGATGTCATTTATGAAGGGATTGATGATGTTCCTTCCATTATGTTTCCTATGTCCATCCAATCCAGATCTAAGAAGATCATAACCCTCTCAATTATAATCAATGATAGAATTGTCAGATCCTTTCTAAATTAATCACCTACCACTTTGTTATCTTTTATAATATGGTAGTGGATTGATCATTCATAGACTTTGATCATATATAAACATCTTTGTCAGTTCATATTAATCTCTTTTTGTGTGAATATATACTCGAGACTTTTGTTATCTGTATATATTTTACACTTCTCCCCAAAGAAATAATGTCACCAAAATTTTAAATTTTAAATAAATATATCCAACTCTAGATCATATGTTGGGTAGTATTGTTCTTGAACATTCAACTACCTTCAAGAATATGCACTGAATTATTCATTTTTTCGTCAACACACAACCCAGCCCCTTGTTTGAAGCATCGTTGAATACCATTAAAATCTCTTCACATGTTGGAAGTGTGAGAATAAGTACAATGACAAGCCTCCCTTTCAACTTATTAAATATCTATTCACATTCATAATTCCAATAAAACTTTACAAACTTATGAGTTATCTTGGTAATAGGGTTTGGAAATCGTGAAAATTTCTCACAAATTGGCAATAATATCATCCTAACCCAAGGAAACTACGGATATATGGTATAGATGTTGACCTCATCCATCCTAAAGTTTCTTATTTCTTTGAAGGCACTACTAATTTCCCATTTATTTTGAGGATATTACATAATAATTAGACTTCCTTCAACTAGAAATCACACTTTAGGTACTTTTCATAATGCTTCTCCTTTGGTAAGGTCTTTAGTACAATGTTAAAATTATCCTCATGTAACTCCTTTATTTTGGTATATTTTATAATATCATCTATAATTATAACCTCCATTTTTTTCTAGGCAATCACTAAATACTCTATTAATCAATTCAATAAATATTACTAGAGCATTAGTGAGCCTTAAAGTCATTACTATGAACTCTTAGTGCCCGTACCTTATACGAAAAGCAGTATTGGGGATATCCTACTTCTTCACCATAACCTGGTAACTTCCCAACCAAAGATCCACCTTAGAGATGTGTTGTTCTCTATGTCGAATAAGTCATCCATATAAGATAGATGATACTAGTTCTTTATCGTGATCTTTTTGAGCTCACGATAATCGTTGCAAAGGATCATTGACCTTTCCTTCTTCTTGAAGAGAAGGACTGGTTCACCCCATGGTGAAGTACGTATGCATATGAATACTTTATATATATTCTCTTATAGTTATTTCTTCAGCTACTCATGTTCTAAAAAAACCATTCTATATGGATTCTTGGATAATTGTATCACTATAGGTATAAGCTCAATTGAAAATTCAACATATCGGCTTGGAGCAAGACTAGGTAATACCTAAGCAAACACATAAGTGTATTCTCTCAAAATGGGAGTATATTCAAGGATAGTTATTTTCAATAGAATAAATCATTTGATCTATATATTATTTCTCATAGGTCAATAATATCCATCCCTAATAAGATGGTACTGGAGAAGATTCATCCTCCTCCTTGAACTTGTACAGAATTATGGGTTGATTCGCAATACAGAGTGTTATTTCCTTATCACTGAAATTTATGTTGGATATTTATATGGAAATCCAATACATGTCCACAATTGCATCAAATTATACCAAAGAGAGTCTAAAAAGGTTCTCCAGGAAGTTCAACCCACAAAATTTACCATGGGAGGAGTTATATACATGGTATGCAATAATTTCCCCAGTTCCATTTTCACAAACCTATCAACAAACATTCTTAGTGGTGGTGCTTAGATAATTATACTAAACTTTAATGATATTAATTAATGTGTAGAAATAGAATCAAAATGTATTTTTTCTATTCTTTAAGAAATAATAGGAGTACCTAACACCACATCATTTTCAAGATTTACTTCGGTGTTAGTGGTGGAAAAAGCTTACCCTTGCTGCCTTGGAGGTTGTTGGTGGTCTCAAAAAACCGTTTTCTGAGCACATCGGTTTGCAAAGTGACTTAGTTACTTACAACTATTGTAATGAAAAATATACTGACGGTTGGCTGGAGAATCCCTTAACTCCACCTCACTATTAGGTTTCTCCATCTGAAATCACTAGCTAGGTACCCTACCTTCCCACACAAAAAGCATTTCCATGTCGCCTTTAGGAAATTTCTAAGGTTATTCTTTTTTATCCATTGGAATGTGGGGTGTTAAAATTTCATAGCACTATTAGATATGTCTATTTGACCTTTAAAACTAATATATACATTCTTCTTCATATCTCTGTGATTCCGTTGATATTCACCAATCTCCATTTCATCATTGAGGGTTCATCAGATAATTTTCTTATAGCTATCAAAGTCATGGTTCGTCAGGGATTTTCATATGTTAGGTTTTAGACCAGCAAAGAATCATTCAACCTTACACTAAGGGGTAAAGAAAAATATTTAGGAATATCTTTAAATCCTAGTAATTTTTTCCTCATACCCCCTAATAGATTATTTGACATTTTTCTTGAGGGAAAGAAAATCCATTTCCATCTTCAGATGTAGAGTCTGAGAAAAATAATTATCAAAAATTATTTTATGGAAATCCTTCAACAAAATTTATTCAATATATTCATCATAATTCATATTTTCAATTAATTTCCATCACTGATCAACTTCACCATACAAATGATTAGAGGCTAAAAACCCATCTATTTTTTTAGAATATTGCATAATGGAGAATATGTTTTTAATGGAGTTGATACAATGTTCCATGATTAAGGGATCCGATGACCCATTGAAAGTAGGAGGCCTTTTATGCATGAAGATCTTGATTGAGGCTTATTTTACCTTAGGGGGTTTGGATGATCCTTCTGATCTTGGATTCTATTCCGAACTCAAGTGAAAAGTGATAGTATCAACCTGAAGTGTGTGATTCCTGCTCCCATCAAGTTGAGTATCTCATTGAGGTAGTCATCACATTTCTCTTCATATTGATTGTTTACACAATTACTCCTATTTTTGAAAATTGGCTAGAATAAAAGGAAAATAAAGGATGAGTATATTTCTCTTTTAAACACCTAAATGTGAATTTAATTTCATTAAAGGGATTGCTTATGAGTTACATATGTTTTGTTAACTTATGGATTTATAGACTTCTTTCATTGTTATCCATGATATATTTCATAATATATAATCTTATGGGAATTTTAAAACTCCCATAATAAGGGTTAATAATGAGATTATGAATTACCAAATCATATCCCATGGGAGTGTCAAACTAGGTGCATTGTAAGGCCCATTTTCATGTACCAGGTTACCCCAAGTTAGGCAGAAAACACTTCGTTGGAGTTTTTACTCCATGATACATCTATTCTCAAACCACATTCACATGTAATATCTGGACCGGGATATATTTTATTGATAAACAATTACCCTATACTGACCAAAATTTAGGGATTTTTTCTTATACATAGTCTTACCCATAATGATTTCACTAAAATTTTCTAATCCTAATCCCAAAAATAACTAAACTTTTCCATTGATACGAACTATAACAACCCTTATCATTATTAAACATTAATACAAGATTTAATTATGTAAAAATAAACATAATAAAACCAAAAATATAAATAATTCTAGTGTAAATGGGAATCAGTTATATTTCATTACAACTTTAAACATGAATAACAACATTATTTTTTAAAACATCTTTAACATACTTGAGCTTAAAACTGCATTGGATAACCAGGGGAAATACATAAGAAAGGGGTGATAAATAAATCCCAATAAGGAAATAAACATATAGTAACATGATGATGGTAATACATGTTAGACAAGTTAAATCAATGAGGCATATAGAAATATGAATAATAAGTCATGATATTGTATAATGATCTTAACATGGAAAATGCAACAACCACTCAAAACACTACATCATAAAAATAGGTCAATGTTGAACCACCATGACTTCATGGTGGAAAAAGTCCCATAAAGGAATCTAGTATACCCCTCTCCCAACTTGAAGTATCATGATATTAAACATTATCCAATGTATTGGAGTGCTTTATAATTCTTGGCACACTCATCATATTCATTTCATTCTCAGGCTTAAGTGTGCCACATATATCATAAAAATGGATTCATTCATCATCATAATTTATTCCATGATAATGGAGTGTGAAATAAATACTTGTAAATGACCAATAAAAATGTATATGTTCATAAAATGAACACCCTCTATAGGAAATGGGTATGGTATTCACTACAAAGTTGGTTTGGCATAGAAAATCACATTGAAAATTAGGCATCACTAAAAAGTTCATAAAATAGGTTGAGGATAGAGAAATAGGTCTCCAATAATTTGGAAATGAAGTGGACAGTAATAGGGACGTGGATGAAAATTTCCACACATATATATTTAGAAAAATAGGGCATATGAAAAAAAATAATCTTGAAAAAAAATGAAAATGGAAGGGATGGTTACGAAATTTCGGCATGGTAACTTGTGTACCCGGGAGGGAATAATAAGAGAGAAAGGTGTAACTCATAATTTATATAGAATAATGGAAGTATGGGGGAGGTGATAAATCATACCCCATCATTATTAATTTAAAATAAAAGGTCATAATAAGATAAAGAAACATTGATAAAGATGTGAAATGAAAGAACCCTTACATGAGTGTGTGGCTCTAAAAGTAAGAAAATGGAATTTTTTGAGATCCTGGGGGAATTCAATGGATTTAGAGAGTCTAGATCATATTAAGGAAATTATAAAAATGTTTTTAGTGATGATAAGTGGGAGATTGTGTGGGTTAATATAGGAAATTATAGGGGAATTATTTAATATTTCGCGAACTTAGATTTTGGACTCTATATAAAAAATATTCAAAACCATAAACTGTACCTTGGGTTTTTCAAATGTTTTTTTACAAAGTGGAGAGGTTTTAGTTATTTTATTAGTAAAAGGGCCTAAAATATTAAAATATTACCCTTGAAAGTGTGGAGGTGAGACACTCTTTTAATTAAATGAATTTTAAATCAAAAAATATATTATATATTTTGGTGAATTCATAAAAGAATTATAAAATTAATAAAATAAACATAAAATAACATTATATTAAGGGGAATCATATATTAGGTATACTATACCCATTATAGTATTTATTACATCATTTTTAGATTATTATGATGTCATAAAACACATCATATATTTATATGGTATTTAATTTTTACCTGAAAATTTGAATGTCTCAGAAAATTCGGAAAAATTACTCATTGGATAATTTCTATGTTCTTATTCAAAAATTAATATTTATTTTACCTATATAATTTTCTAAATATTATCATTTTCACTTTTAAAATAATATTCAACACTTATTGAAAAATACTATGTTTTTTGACAATAACAGTTTTGAGCACCTATAAAAAGTACATTTCACTTTGTAAAAACTATACGACCATTTATAAATTTTAAACCTTATTTAATACTAAAATTTTATTAAAATAATATTAATTTCAAAATACATTAATTCATCATAAATAAATACCTTAATTGAATTTGAATGTTACCCAAAACTATAATTTTCATTTTATTGAATCAAAATCATCTATAAAGTTATAATAGAAAATAAAAAATATCATTATTATATTAAATATAAATATTATTATTGTTAAGGTCTTGATAAATATCCCTTTATCACACCGATGTACGCCCAATGTGTAAGGTGTGCGACGGCGAGACTTTTATGGGATCATTAGGCGAACATGGTTTGGGTCGTGACCTTGATGAGCTCAAACTTCTGTCGTAAACTGTTTTTCTCAAGCTTATGTTGTTGGTTCATAGCTTGGGCATAGTGAAGGGAAAATAAAAGTGATGCTATCTCCCTAGAAATATCAGATAAATGGTCATTATAGGGTATAATTCTACTGGATGAGGAAATCACTTCCTTTGTCTATGTCAATTGGACTAGTTAAAGGCCTTTATTTATTCTAATCATGTGATCAATATTTAATGGATATATTATAAATGGTAATTATTCTTATTAGTATTTTTAATTCAATTTTATATAATAAAACATTAAATGTTTATGTGTTTTCTATGACCATATTACACAATAAAATGGTAAATCATAAGGAAATTTTATTTATAATAGTTAATGTCGTTACATGTACTCCATCTCCATCACCAGTTAATATCTCTCCACATGATAAACATGAATTTTTTTTATAAGAATATATAAATATACATGTGGTTAATTTGATTATAATTACCCCAAGGAACTATATGTGAAACATCATAAAGGTTATTGGATACACTTTAAACAACTGAACCTCTACCATCAGTGAAATATCACACATAAAAACATATGTCATGGAAATTATTTTTACCTAGAATGATATATGAAAACTCATCTCTTTACCATGGTTCAAGAGACAAAAATAGGAATAATCCATAAATCCATAAACTCATGTGCATCAAATTTTTTAAAATCACACAGCTATAAAAATGGAATCTATGAACATCAGTACCATGATCTGGAAACATGGACTTCCAATTACAAAAGTTGTTGAGGACACACCATTTTGATATTTTTCATAAGTTATGACACATTACTACACAACCTATCTACCAAATACCCAATGAAAAAATAAATTTATCTGATATCATTTTATAATGAACCATCGTAGTTTGACCTAACACATCACCTGATTTAGTTCACCACAAGACCTTAATAACACATCCCCATATGCTAGATGATACTGACAATAAGAGAGGGTCTAAAAGATACTTTGAGCAGAACATACACTATAGTTAGAGTGAACTATCTATAGAAAATAACCAAACACATACATAACGGTAAACATTATAGTACACAAACAAATAAACACAACCAAGGACTTGTTACAATAAATGAAATACAACATAAATTCATACATACTCAAGGTATGAACAAACATAATATATAAGGTCCTCAATAGGTATGACCACATATAAATACAAAATAACTAAAAATAAATACATCATGATCTATTTCCATCTATTAGTTGAACCACATACCATGTATCCCTGACTCACGAGCTGCATCGGCATGATCCTATGACTCTACATGAGTGGCATCTCTCTATGAATCAGTACTAGTCCATGGTCCAAAACATCACACAACCCATGCTTTAACCTAAAATCATACATCATGTCTTCATGAACCTAAAAGTGAATTAATAGGGGGTGAGGACTAAATATTATTTGAACACACCAATGGTGAACCGTGAATCCACTATCATAAAAAGTGCAAGAACACATTATATGCCCAACTGAGTTGAAAACTGGAAACAACTGGAATAAAATAAAGAAATTGTATTAAAAAAGAAGCATGAAAACAACTAAATATGGGTTATATCCTAACATTTGAGGTAGATTGACCCGCACTCTATCCCACACCATAGGATTTATAACATGGGGATCTCCCTAACACATGAAAACCAAATCATTTTCTAGATCTACATAGGATCTCCAAGACATCTAAACTCAAGGCCTCAATATTAGACCAAATTAATAACCATAGGTTTCTACCCGACAAAATGAGTCAACTATATTCTAGGAATAAAATCAATTAATCTAAACTAGTGATATTTATCAACGCCAAATTTCAGAGAAATGGTTATATACTAAAATTATTAGAGAACAAATTGGCCTCCAACATGGGCCTAATAGTTGCACCATCATATGAGATCTATTCACATGGACCTAAAAAATTAACAACCCCATAGGGATCCATCTATAAAACTAGTAGAATAGAATATCCATGGTCCTAAGAGCGCATCATCATCTATAGAATCTAACCTCTATCAGTGGTATAAAAAAAACTATAGGGGTAAACTCATCTAGATCACCCATTATCTTTTAAATCACTCTAACTGCAACCATCCAACAGAGAGGAGGACCAGATTAAAATTCAGTTCCAACACCTAATAAAAGATATCTCATGGGTCTACAACAAAAACCAAAGTAATGAGTATAATATACAAAAAAATGATGGATAAAGGAAAACTGAAAGTGGTATGATACATCCTCCAACCAACATACAAACTGATGAACTAGCACTGTTAAACAACTCCCATAAAATAAACCACATGGGCTACATACGGTCCCATAGATCTCATCATCTAACAAAACTGGTAATAAACAACTCACCTCAGTGCCAAAGAAACATAAGGATCCAATAGTCCCCACAGTCAGTACATAAAGTGAAATCTAACAAGTAACTTCCGTATTACACCAAACCTTTCTGGCCTTTCCCATTCAAAAAAAACCAATCATCCCAAAGGACACAGTAATAGAAAAACATCCTATAAGGGGTTCCTATATATCATCCATATTATGTGAAACACATCATGAAAATACATCCCAAATAGCCTTCAGTGGCCTCCAATGTATCCACAATAAACAACATACCCAAAGACACATCCAAAGGAAAATATTTCCTACAATGGAATTATTAATGGTCGTTGTTACCACATCAATAGTAACACCTTAAAAGGGATCATTGAAATAATAAAACATTGGGGAAATTCCCATGAAATAAAACCTTTGTTGGACATCCCATTAAATAGAACATCCACGAGTACTAACTCAACTACAAGGGAAACTTAATAAACACCGTGCCACATGGGCATTCCCAACATCCGACTACAAAAATCATTGATAACCTGATCAGAAACCAGTAAACCAGTATAATCCTACAGAGTCCCTCATACTCATCTCAATAGAAAAATGGAACTTGGTCATAACCACCAACCCAAAGTTTCAACCTAGCAAAAATTCCACAATAACACAAATACATAGACACAATAGCTAATCAAAAAAATCAATAACCATGAGAAACTAGTCCTGAAATACAAAGAAAAAAATGAGATCTCCTTAGAGAGACCCCTTGATATAACATTTTGGGATACTTCCAAAGAACCCTATAGGGAAATATCATGGAATCCACAATCCATGAAAACTAATGATCAAACAACCCTCACTCAGGCCTTGTATCACATAGCCCATACTTCTGAAGGATTTTAAAACCAAATCTGAATGAATTCTTGTAATAAATACTTTCCCAATAAAAATTACCATATTAATGGCGTTTAAACACCAAAATTATTAAATAATAATGATATATACAAAAAACATTATTATAATTGTCTACTCATAAGTTCAATTCTGACTATGAGGTAAAAAATCATAAAAACACACCGAGGATGGAAAATTATAAGATGTGTACTTTGGGTACATGGTGTGTAACCCCAACGGTCCTTCATAGCCATGTGACACTAGCTAGTAGGTTTTTACTTTACCATAATACATGGTGTGTGTAACCTATACATGGTGTGTAACCCTACATGGGTACCTACATGTGCACCTCAACCACACTTGATGTGTAAAATGCCCGACTACATGGAATGTACCACCAATGTATATGGTGTGTACCCTGCACAGGATTCCCATACAAATTTATAGACATATACCCCAACACGAGGTCTGGAAAAATCATAGTACATATCCACTGGTCATATACCTCGCAGGGGTCTTGGTCATGTACGCTACACATCCATGTTCACCTGGAACACCCCGAGTCACTACAACATGGAATGAAACCTCGATATATTGTGTTTAGTCCCAAAAAATTATATTCCTAAAATTGGGAGAACACAAGGGGTGTGTTATCTGATTTACACATTATGTATTAGGGTATTACTATATGGGAAACCCCTAAAATTTCTTAAAACCCACGTTTCTCCATGATTAATCCTAAATAGACCACCATGAGGTCCCAAAAAACTCATAAAAGGATTTAAAACATAAAATAAAATAATATATGGGGTTTTATTGTGAAAAATATAAAATAGGCCCACCTTAGGGTGGAAATCAATAAAAACTCATATCAGATCTATGACACACACCCTCAGATCCCTGGCCTACCTTTGGATGAGCTCCTAGGGTGGTGCCTCCTCTTTCTGCTCACTCTTCTCTCCCTCTTCATCTCTCATCCAAAGACCCAAAAGGGGGAATCCCACAAGGGAAAATTCAACAATCCAAAAGGGAGAATAAAAAATAATATTTTAAAGAAAAAGGAAAAAGGAAAATAGAATTAAATTTATTTCCCCTGGATATTTTGTGAATTTATTTTCGAATTAATTTAATCTTTTTATATTTTTAATTTAACACAACACTGAATATAGATTTTGTTGTACTAAATCATTAAGTATGTTTTTCATTATATGCAATTCCACATTAAACTTTCACTCCACACAACACTTATATTATCTTGTGGTACACGAAGCACTATGTTTGGATTGTATAACAAACAATACTAACTCCCTTTTATAGCTTTTGTTACACAAAAGTGTGAGTTTTATCGAACTGTAATGTACTATTAATATTATTATTAAATTATTATTATAGTTACCACCTAACCTTTTGAATCTAATCCCTAAAAAATATAAATTAAATTTTGAGAATATTATTTACACACATATATAAAATTAATTCTTTTGTTATTAATTAGTATAAATTAAAGAAATAACTATTTAAAAATAAAAAAAATACTTTTCTAATAAAAAATATTTTCTATGTAAAAAAAGTATTTTTTTCTCAATAAATTAAATAAACAAATTTTTATTAATTTTTTCAGAAAAATTTATATATAATATTTAGAATAAATATTTTCGATACTCATCCAATATATTTTATAGGTATACGATAAAGTTAAATCCAATTTTAGGAATAAAAAAGATGTATTCTTTTGAAAGGTAATTTTACCGCCTTTTAATGGAGAAACCATTTCAAATAATATTTTGAAAATTTTATAATTTTTATATGAAAAAATAAACTTCATTTTTGAAATTGGAAAATAAATATTATATTAAGGACATTTTTTTATTTTTCTGTGATGTTTCATGTTTTGATGAATAGTGAATAATACTAAATTTTAATTAAAAATGATTTTTCATATAATTTATTTATAAGTTTAAATAATGTTTTTGATTTGTTTTAAAGTTCATTTATATCAATAACAAATAAATTAATCTAATTTTTTCTTTGGAATTAATTTAACTAAGAAATTGGATTTAAAATGAAACCAATCTTTTGAAGATTTTTAATTTAAAAAACCTTCTTTGTCATCCTGTCTGTGAGATTAAATTTGATTTTATTTTTTCCAAAACCATGATGGTAATTTGGTCAAATGGATTCCATATTTTTAATTAGAATAATATATAATTTTAAATAATTTCAACTTAGTTTTTAAAAAAAATCTTAGTGAAAATAATTAAAATTAATTACAACAATAAAGAGGAATATTAGATTAATAAGGGACTAAACCTTACACATAAAGGAAAAAAATGAACAAGAAACATGTCCAAAAGAAATTTTATAGAAATATTAAGACCCTATTATCCATTTTATTGATTTGCGTTCACTATTGGATCCACACCGCATGGGTAAGACATCGCTCTAATTCCCATTTTGAAAATTTAGAATAATGTCACTCCTACCCCACTATAAAAAGGCACTCACCCCTCCCACTTATTCACACCTCTAAATAAATTTTTTCCCACCCAAAATCTGGTCAAATAATCTCATAAAATACATAACTTTATCATATAATAATAAATTTTTTTGTATAAATCAATCCATGGAATCCCTTTGGTGAAAAACAAAAGGAGTTCCCCAAAGAAGAGGTTACATCCTTCCTCAATCTTGTTTGTTTTATTATCACTATAAAACCCCTCAAATATGATTATTACATGATTATAAAATAAAATTAGTATCCTAGATATAATAATTTGTTTAAAGTATATATTTTTCGCCTACACTTACACGCACACACTGTAAAGACCCGGAAATTTCAAGGGAATATTTTTCTTAAATACTTTGGAATTTTACAAGTCTATGGCTTCTGACGGAACTTGATTCCAAGGCCCAGTGTTCCCGGAATCAATTTCCGAAGTTTAGCTCAGGTATGATTAGTGGACGAATGAGCGGGTTTTTATATCTATTGAACCGGTGCTCGGAATTGAAATCTGAGGGCACTGATGAACTCGCAGTGCCGGTAATTGCTTAAGAGGGCTTTTACCGTAGATACATTTGCGCGGGGGGAGAAGTTAAAAATTGTGGATTAAATGAGAAGTGAATAAAATTGTCAGACAATTTTATTTTTGTATCTTAAGTGGTTATTGTAACATCTCGGCCCCGAGTGCCACTCAACAGGTGTCCCGAACCCGGTTCGTCACGTGACCTCAAGCGCATTTCCCCCAACGCCAGAGGCTGCCCACTAGCAGTGAGGGCCTAGGTCTGATAGTGGGGAAAATATTCCCTCATTTGTCAAAGGGTAGTGCAGCAGAATATAATATAAACATACCACAACAGAAGAAGCAGCAACAGTCTATATAACTGAAATGGATAACTGATAACAAAAAGGAAAACCAGCAGTCATATATATAAAGATGCAGCATGTCACAATTCTATAAAACAGCCAGAAAATTTTACACTGCAATATAATACAACTGAAGTACAGGTACAGAAAAGAAAAAATAGAACAGCCAGCAGCATCGCGAGCCAATGCTTGGTCCCATGCTCTCATACACCCCAGCTGCAATCAAGTACCTGTATAAGGACCCTTTCCCTTATCTACATCTATAGAAATGTAATTTGTTTGGGCTGAAAAACATAACCCAAATAGGGTGTGACAAATATATCTCAGTAGGCACTCACCAAAGGCTCGTGCCTAACTGTGTGTAAACATGAAACAACAATGTGCAAAAGTAAAATGCAATAAACTAAGCAGGACTCAAAAGTAACCAACTTACCAGTTATATTGCCATTTAATTATTCATTTAATCCATTTAATATAAGAAAACACCACAGTGAATTTATAAGTAAGCAGTATGTGTCCTAAGACTCCCAACCCTTACCCTCTGGTAATCAGAATCCAACCTGCAGGTATTACCCTCAGGCATAATAGAAATTTCCCTCAGGCATACGAAGTGTCGCCCTTAGGCACAAAGTCTATTTCCCACAGGCACGGAAGAAGTTTCCCTCAGGCCGAAATATAACACTACCCTCAGGCTAAATAGAACACTGCCCTCGGGCTAAAGTAACTGGGCCTATCCCAACAGATAAGCAGGCAATTATATAAAATTCCTCTCAAGGAAATTTAAAGCATGCTACAATTTTACGGTATACCCTCGGGTAACCTGGGCAAATGGATAAACTGAGGAACACACCCTCGGGGTGGTCCTGGATCCAAGCAGTGATCCCAAATAGCATTTTAATATCACATTTCATTACCTATACAATTCTAGGTATTTAAAATAGCCACGGCCTCAGCCTCACGACACCCCAACATGGGTTCGTGGCTCAACGGTACACAAAATGCACAGTAGTTGGAAATTCAAACACTAATCCACCTACTTTCAACACCCACGAATGGTATACGTGAACGTCGATTCCAAAAACGCCCAAAGACGACATAGATCTAAGGTGAAAGAAAACACTCTTAAACTTAAATAACTTCCATTAGAGGAAGAATTGGAAAGAACTACGCCAGAATATGAGAGGGCTTACTCTCGCGGTTCCAACGAGATCGTCCGAGGCGGAAATGGATTCCTGACGTGCACTCGGCGGATCCTCGAAGATTCGGTTGTCCCTACTAAGCTCCTATCTGGTTCTAAGCCATCCCTGTGAACAGGGGAGGCTACTTCCCATTTTAAGTGAAAAAAAGTACACAGTGTGTATTTCTAAGTACACGGCGTGTACTTCCCATTTTTTAACTGTTCCGCTGGCGGTTTCCCACCAGCGTAGCACTGTTCATCTACTGACATGACTACACGACATGTCTTCTTGAGTACACGGTGTTTCCTGTCACACAGCTGGCCACCGCCTTACTATTTGTCTACCGACTGACTACACGGTGTGTAAAATACCACTACATGGTGTGTATTTTATTCCTACACCCTTTATCGCCGATATGGCCACACGCCCCGTGTACTCATTCCACACAGCAAAAAGTACATGGCGTGTGGAAAAGTACACGGCGTGTACTTCCAAAATTTGGGATTTTCCCCCATTTTCCTTATTTTCTCAAAAACACTTATAGAAAGGAGAAATAAGAAACATGTACCTCGAAAATAAGAACTGGGTTCTTACAAACTTCCCCCCTTAATGAAATTCTTCCCCTAATTGCCCTTCCAAGGGTGGCGAAGATAAAGCTCAGAACAGCTCTGTCCACTGAGCATGTACATCTGTCTCCCACTCCCATGTTTCATCCTGCAATCGGCCATGCTTCCATAGCACTCGTACGAGAGGAACCGATCGGCTTCAGAGAACCTTCGTGATCCTGTCTACAATACGAATCGGATGCTCCTTAAACGACGCATCTACCTCTAGTTCAACCTCCTCAGGATGAAAGACGTGAGACAGGTCTGAATGATAGTGATTCAACTGAGATACATGGAAGATACCGTGCATGGCCTGGTACCTCTATGGTAACTGCAACCGGTAAGCAACCAGCCCGACTCTCTCTAGAATCTCAAATGGCCCCCATACCTCGGTGAAAGTTTACCCTGTCTCATGATCCACCTATGTCCCAACCTTGGTGAAACACGCAAGAAAACCTGATCCCCAACCACGAACTCCAAAGGTCATCTGCGGCGATCAGTATAAGACTTCTGATGATACTATGCGGTAACCATCCGCCTCTGAATCAACTAGACCTGCTCAGTAGTCTCCTGCACGAGCTGTGGTCATAGTAAATCTGCCTCACCTGTCTCCGACCAGCACAACGGTGAACGGAATGGCCTACCATATAAATTCTCGTATGATTCCATCTAAATAGTTGCGTGAAAACTGTTATTATAGGAAAATTCGACCAGGGGTATGTGCTTCTCCCAAGAGCCCCCAAAGTCTAGGATGCATGCACGCAGCATGTCCTCAAGCACTTGTATCGTACGCTTTGACTGGACAATGGTATGAGGGTGGTAAGTCGTGCTCAGAAGCACCTGTGTACCCAGTGCCCTTTGAAAACTTTTCCATAAATGAGATGTATAACGGGCATCCCTATCTGAAACAATAGAACGAGGGACCCCATGAAGACGTAAAATCTCCCGAATGTACAACTTTCCGAGCTCGTCAACACCTAAGGTATACTTGATCGGAAAAAAGTGAGCATCCTTCATGAGTCTGTCCACAACAACCCACACGAAATCATTGCCTCGAGGTGATCTCGGCAATCCAGTCACGAAGTCCATCGCGACATCATCCCATTTCCACTGCGGAACGGGTAACTACTGTAATAGTCCGGCTAGCCTCTGATGCTCTGCCTTCACCTTCTGACAGGTGGAGAACCTTGTAACAAAACCAGCTACATCTCTCTTCATACCCGACCACTAGTACTGATGTCTCAAGTCACGGTACATCTTGGCAACCCTGGGATGAACTGCCCAAGAAGATGCATGAAACTCCCATATCATCTCCTCGCGTATATCCCATGGAACCCACACTCGACCATGGAAACACATAATTTCATCATCACCTATCGTCCAACCCAGAGGAGGGTCCTCACTTGCCACCGACTCCCATAGAACTAGGCCTTCGGAATCAGATAGTTGTCTCATCCTCACTCTATCCAAGAGGGAAGAAGTCACAGCTAAAGATGAAAGATAAGTTTGCCCTTGACTATCATGCACCTCCAAATGCATCTCAGAGAACAAAGCCAAAAGCTTCCACTCATCATTGGCCTCCTGTACAGCCTGTATCTGAGTCTTCCTATTGAATGCATTAGCTACTACATTACCTTTACCTGGTGTATAGGCAAGCTCAAAATCAAAGGACTGAAGGTATTCGACCCACCTTCGCTGCCTCAGATTCAAGTCACGCTGAGTAAAAATATAATTGAGACTTTTGTGGTCGTTGAAAACCACAAAATGTTATCCCAATAGATAATGTCTCCAACAGCGTAACGCATGCACAACTGCAGCCAACTCGAGATCATGCTCTGGTAATTCCTCTCATGTGGCCTCAACTGCCAAGAACCGTACGCAACAACTCAATCTCCCGGCATCAACACTGCTCCTAGACCAATACCTGATGCATCATAGTAAACTATATAGCTCTTTCCAGATTCTATAAGTATCAAGACTGGTGCTGATGTCAGCCTTCCTTTCAGATCCTGAAAGGTTTTCTCACAAAATTATGACCAAACTAACTTCACACGCTTCTTAGTCAACCCCATCAACGGCGCTGCTAAGTGGGAGAAGTACTTTATGAAGCATCTATAGTAACCAACCAGCCCCAAGAAACTCCGTATATCAAACACATTCTTGTGATACTCCCAAGAAACCACTGCTCTCACCTTCTCTGGGTCTACTGCAACTCCTACCTCTGAGATGATATGACCCTGGAAGTGAATCTGGTCCATCCAAAAGTGGCACTTTGAGAGCTTAGCATACAGCTGATGCTCTCTCAGTGTACTCAATACGATCTCAAGATGGGTGGCATGGTCGTGTCGAGTGTGAGAGTACACCAAGATGTTGTCCACGAATACTACCACAAAAAAATCCAGATAAGGATGGAACACAGGATTCATCAGATCTGTGAAAACTACTGGCGCGTTCGTGAGTCCGAACAGCATAACCAAGTACTCGTACAGACCATATCTTCTCCAAAAAGCAATAAGCAGTATATCTGATGGTCTCATGCGCAGCTGATGATATCCTGATCTCAATTCAATCTTCGAGAACTATCATTCTCCATGAAGTTGATCAAAAATATCATCAATCCTCAGAAAGGGATATCGTTTCTTAACCATCAACTGGTTCAGCTTCCGATAATCCACACAGAGTCTGAGGGTATCGTCCACCTTTTTTGCAAAAAGGTCCAGAGAACCCCAAGGAGAAGTACTGGGTCAGATAAAACCCTTTTCTTGTAACTCCTCTAACTACCTCTTGATCTCCTGCAGCTTAGGTGTAGCCATCTTATAAGGAGGAATGGATACTGGTGCTGCCCCCAGCACAAGTTCTATAGAGAAATCCACCTATCACTCCGGAGGTATACCTGAAAAGTCGTCCGGGAAGACATCCCTGAAATGATCAACCACTGGATAGAAATCCATCTGACAAGTCCCCTGATCATCCAGATATAATCTCGCAATCTGGGTCGTGACTCCACCTTTCCCATGATGCTCTGGTCCAGCTCGACTCGCCTGAACATCTCATTCACCTTTGTATAGAAACTCTCCACCCTCTGGTGACATGAAATGCACCCAGCGACGATAGAAGTCTACAAAGGCTCAAAAGGGAACCAACCAGTCCATCCCGAGAATGACATCATAGCTCGTCATCTCTAAGACATAGAGGTCCCAAATGAAGTGACATCCACCAACCTCAAGGAGGCACTCCTTGCACTGACGCACACCAGCCATTATAGTCCCTAACGTAGTGTATAGTGTCATAACCATAGAAGAAAAAGAAACACAGATCCCAAGACTCTCCATAATAGGAACAGATATAAAACTATGTGTAGCTCCCGTATCGAAAATTACAGAAGATAAAACAGAAGCTACCAAAATAGTACCTCTGACAGTAGAAGGTCCAGGATCCTGCTCCTTCTGGGTCTGTTGCACTGCATATGCCTGCCCAGTGTCACGGCCCTGCGACACAGCCTGTCTACCCTGAGTTGTCCCGCCCTGCTGCCTCTGAGATACTGGTGTCTGTCTACCATGGACACGACCACCATCTCTTCCTGCACGCCCTGACGTATTCCAGTTCCCTAACTGGTAAAATGCTTCTGGTCCTACTCCCACTCGCGGAGTCTTCACAGAACACCTCTCACTAGCCACGGGTAGAAACGCCTTGCAAAAGCGTTGCAGATGACCCATCTTTCCACAAGCTCAGAACTCCACTGGATCACGTGGACACTACTGTCTCTTGTTCCCCTCTTTACCACATTGGTAGAACCTAACCTGTCCACCTGAAAAAAACCTGGCTGGTACTGCCACCCTGAGATAAGTCCATCTTTCTCTTCCTCTTTCTAGTAGAAATAGTACCAGTAACTGGTGCTGAACCGCCCTATCCCACACCACTAGATTTCCACAGGTTCCTCTCTATAGTCAGTGCTTGGTTCACAATAGCATGTAGTGAAGGAAACCTGAAAACATTCACCAGCGCCCAGATATCATAACAAAGACCATCCTGAAAACGTCTGGCTCTCAACATCTCATCACCCACCAGTACGGGTTCAAAACGCTGAAGCTCGGTGAAATGATCAGAATAGTCCATCACCAACATAGCGCCCAGCTGCATATTCATGAACTCTCGGGCTCTATCTTCCCTTAGCGTATCTGGGAAAAAGAAGTCATAGAAGGGTGCCTGAAAATATTCCCACGCCATGTCCCTGTGATTTTCTGACTGGGTGGTACCATCCCACCACCTCTTGGTAGAATCACGCAGCATATATGTCGCGAGCTAGACCCTCCACCCTAGAGGCGTCTCAAGATGCTCGAAAATAGTCTGCATCGATCCTAGCCAAGACTCCGCAACCGGTGGTCCGCCATCCCCTGAAAACATAGGCAGATGCTGCTGCTGGAAGATATGAGTCAGCTCAGCCATAGATGTGGCAACCTGTGGTGCTCCCTGAAAGGTCTGCATGAACCGCATAATGTCTTCACGGAACTGCGCCTCCGCACCTGTGTCCGGTATAATAGTTGGTGCCACATCTAGCTCTACTAGAGGATCCACTGGTAGCCCATGTCCCACCATCTCTGGAGTATAATCGTCGTCGCTCTCCTGGAGAACAACGTGTGGTCATCTAGGCGGCATGACACTACAAGGTCAAAAACACGCCTTAGATTCAAGATTAACAAGACTACAAATGAAGGAACCATAAAGGGAACAAGAGGAAAAAGGAATTTCAAGACTTTCAAAACAATACTACATGGCGTGTATAATGACTACACGACGTGTACTTGACTTCCCTTCCCCTGCCCGGGTCCTTCGACACGGCTAAGTCACGCGGCTCCCATTGAACAAAACTATACGGCATGTATACTGACTACACAGTGTGTATCGTGTAATTTTCCAACTGTGCATGTCATTTGTGACACGGCCGACTACTCGGCTTGACACTACACGGTGTGTTACACCCGCAAACGGTGTGTACACCACCCCGTCTCCCCATCCACATGGCTAAACCCACACGGTATGTCCTCGGACAAGACTACACGGCGTGTCCCAAGGGTTCACGGCATGTACTAGATGAGCTTCACTGACTTGTGGTGTTAGTTAAACGGCCGGACACACGGCTCACACTACACAGCGTGTTCTATAGACACACGGCGTGTATCCGAAAGGATTACACTAACCCATGTTGTTAGTTACATGATTGGGTCCCTCGGTCAGACTAAACGACGTGTTCCATAGTGGACACGGCGCGTATGTCTTAAGGTATCCTCTGTCTGTGTTGTTAGTAACATGGGCAGACTCCAGTTCAACACTACACGGCGTGTACATCAGGTACACGGCGTGTTTTACCCATGTCTTTCCCTACCCGTGTGTCGCTGACCACACAGTTTGTGACATGGGAAGAGACTACACGACGTGTACTTAGGGTACATGGCGTGTCCTCAAAAAGTTTTCTTTTCTTCCCGAACAGAAGATCATACATGGCATGTTTAAGGTACTACATAGCGTGTATACTGGGTTTCTAGATAGTATGCCTCAAAACTTCCCCAAAACCCAGGAAATACCGCAAAACAACACCTAAGTGTCAAATTCCGATCTGTGAGGGCCCATAATCCCCACGAATCAATGTTTGACATCTTATCTGTGTTATAACAAAATAAAAAGTCAATGTTCCACAAAATTCTAGTAAATGGGGGCCCATACTCCCCAAAAACCAAAGTTTGGCATCCATTCTTCCAACAAGCTCACACAAACATACCCTATCACATAGCAGGTATTTTATCAAAGAAGCTATCACAACAGCATGCTTTTTCTAACACAACAACTATCACAACATCATGAAATTTCTAATGCACCTACATGGCATGGAACTATGCATGGAATGTGATTTCTAGCATGTGCCTAAACGATTCTTGAGACGGCATACCCTCATCTCATCGGGTTGCAACTAAATAGAACCTATAGATAAAATATAAACAGCACAATCACAAGTGTGTCACCCAACGGTGAAATCGAATCAACTGTAAATTGAATAATCAGTAAAATTGCAACACGTGGTAAATTGGGTTTTCCCTATACACGGGTTAGCTATACCTGGGAATAGCTTATTACCAACTATTGTTCGTCTTATCCCTGACTATAGATCCTAATAGTAATTCAAAGAAAAGAACCGCTCATATACCACTTTGTAACGTCCAGGCCCCGGGTTCCACTCAACGGGTGCCCCGAACCCGGTTCGCCACGTGACCTCAAGCGCATTTCCCCAAACGCCAGAGGCTACCGACTAGAAGCAAGGGGCCAGGTCTGATAGTGGGGAAACTATGCCCTCATTTTTCAAAGTGTAGAGCAACGGGATATAATATAAACATACGACAAAAGTGGAAGCAACAACAGTCTATATAACTGAAATGGATAACTGATAACAAAAAGGAAAACCAGCAGTCATATATATAAAGATGCATCATGTCACTATTCTATAAAACTGCCAGAACATGTTACACTGAAATACAATACAACTGAAGTAAAGGTACAGAAAATCAAAAACAGAACAACCAGCGGCATCGTGAGCCAATGCTCGGTCTCATTCTCTCCTACACCCCAGCAGCAATCAAGTACCTATATAAGGACCCTTTCCCTTATCTAAACCTGCAGAAATGTAATCTATTTGGGCCTAAAAACATGACCCAAACAGGGTATGATAAATATATCTTAGTAGGCACCCACCAAAGGCATATTCCCAACTGTGTGTAAACATGCAACAATAGTGTGCAAAAGTAAAATGCAATAAACTAAACAGTACTCAAAAGTAACCAACTTACTAGTTATATTTCCATTTAATTATTCATTTAATCCATTTAATATAAGAACACACCATAGTGAATTTTTATGTAACTATTCAATGTCCTCGGACATGCAACCCTTACCCTCAGGTAATCAGAATCCAACCCACAGTTATTTCCCTCAGACGTAACAAAAATTTCCCTCAGGCGTACGAAGTGTCGCCCTCAGGCACAGAGTCTATTTCCCACAGGCACGAAACAAGTTTCCCTCAAGCCGAAATATAACACTACCCTCAGGATAAATAGAACACTGCCCTCAGGCTAAAATAACCGGGCCGAGCCCAACAGATAAGCAGGCAATTATATAAAATTCCTATGAAGGCAATTTAAAGCATGCTACAATTTTACGGTATACCCTCGGGTGACCTGGCCAAATGGCTAAACAGAGGAACACACACTTAGGATGGTCCTGGTTCCAAGAAGCAATCCCAAATAGCATTTTAATATCACATTTGATTACCTATACAATTCTAGGTATTTAAAATAGCCACGGCCTCAGCCTCACGAAACCCTAACATGGTTTCTTGGCTCAACGGTACAACAAATGCACAGCAGTTGGAAATTTAAACATTAAGCCACCTACCTTTAACACCCACAAATGGTATACGCAAAGGTCGGTCCGAAAATTCCCAAATACGACATAGATATAAGGTGAAAGAAAACATGTTTAAACTTAAATAACTTCCATTAGAGGAAGAATTTTCAAGAACTACGCCAGATGATGAGAGGGATTACCCGTGCGGTTCCAACGAGATCGTCCGAGGTGGAAACGGATTCCTGAAGTGAGCTCAGAAGATCCTCGAAGATTCGGCCATCCCTCTTAAGCTTTCATAAAGATCTATGCCTTCCCTATGAACAGGGGAGGCTACTTCCCATTTTAAGCGAAAAAACAAAGTACACAGTTTGTATTTCCAAGTACACGGTGTGTACTTCCCATTTATTAATTGTTCCTCTGGCAGTTTCCCACCAGCGTAGCACTGTTCATCTATCGACATGACTACACGACGTGTCTTCTTGAGTACATAATGTGTTCTGTCGCACAGCGGGCCACTGCCTTACTATTTTTCTGCCGATTGACTACACGGTGTATAAAATACCACTACACGGCATGTATTTTGTTCCTACACCCTTCATCACCGACATGGCCACATGCCCCATGTACTCATTCCACATGGCCAAAAGTACACAGTGTGTGGAAAAGTACACAGCGTGTACTTCCAAAATTTGGTATTTTCCCCCATTTTCCTTATTTTCTCAAAAACACTTAAAGAAAGGAGAAAGAAGAAACTCATACCTCGAAAATAAAAACCGGGTTCTTACAGTTATATCCTACATGGGAAAGTTGGGATGGGACCCACAATCTCCTAACTACCCATGTGAGGATAATTGTGAGGTGGGTCCCACACGAGCCCCAACCATTCACATTCCCTAAACCCCTTAAACCTCCCATTAAACTCCTTTGTTTAGTGTTGAAACCTTCCTTGAATTTAATTGAGTAACTCTTCCTCTCCCCTCTCTCCCTCTTTCAAACTTTCCAACCTATCACTTAATTAATTAGACAACTCATGGTTTAATTAATTAAGTGAATTGGAATTTGAATTTTGTAATTTTGAATTCATGGCATGATTTAATAAAATAAGGAGAATCCTTATTTTATTTTGTTGGTTGTCTTGTTGTGTTGAGATTTTGGGGAGAGAGATCTTGAGTTTCGAAGAACGCTTTATCTCCTTTGTTGAAGAACACCAACTCTCCGACGAAGAACATCGACTCGGCGAACACAGTTTCACCTTCCTCTTCTTCCTCCGCGACAAGGGAGGAGACACCGAAGCGGGAACAAGCCAATTACGTCATGCCTTGTTTTCTTATCTCCGTGAATAAAAGGGGAGATGTCGCTTCCTCCCCGGGTGCTTTCCGACGTCGCTTACGAAACCTCACCCCGTGACACCATCAACCGCGACGCCGGCGTTCATCATCAATTGTTGAGGTAGGGGTGTGTTTTGATTGGATCAACATTGAATATTCTTTCCTTCATTTTTTTTATCTTTAACCACCTGCTATTGAACTAATTTAGAGATACTGGGCCAAACTAACACGGTCTGAATCCTCCACCAATATTGTGATTGTTGGTGATTCTTCGTGTTCTTCGTGGGTGAAGAACAGCGGATCATTACGAGGTTTTTATGTGATGCAACGATCCCAAAATTAAAGACTCAACATCACGACAACCTAGCGGAGGTGCGACGATGATAGAGGGCGACGGTTCGGACCAGAACGAGATGGATCGTTCCTCGACCGTTCTTCAAGTGAGAATAAAAAACGTGTTTTCGGAGCTGATCGGATGCCCAAAAACACCGAAATCAACTTTGGGATAACGGGGTGACCTATAGGTGATGTTTCGTGATGAACGAACCATAGGAATGAAGAACTGGCATCAAGGGAGGTGCGCTGGCAAGAGGAGTCATTTCTGGAAAATTCCAGACTACACGGCGTGTACTCCTTGAGAACACGCCGTGTAGTGCGGGAATACTGTGGATAGGGTTTCAAATGAAAGGCGGCTAACAAATAGCATATGACCTCTGCCACACAGCGTGTACTTTCCACACAGCATGGAGGTGGTGGCTACATGAGACTCGGCGTGTATTTTGGGAAATACACGGAAAGGGACAGAAGTACACATCCAAGAGGCATGACATGTACTCTCTACGCAAAATGGAAGAAACAACTTCGTGAGACATGGCATGTAACCTGGGGATAAACGGACACGGTGTGGAGTACACGGGCATGTGCTCTAACACACGGCCAGACATGGCCAGTTGTATGGCTAACCCGGGTACCAAATACAAGGGTTGGAGAACACGAGTTGAGGTCATGTACGGGCACATGGCCAGCGTACACGGAGCCGACCCCAGATGTTTGGACACGAACTGTAACCATACCACACGCCGTGTACATACTTTTTACACGAACAACCCTACGACACGGGATGTGGTACACGGATAGTACCTGGGGTCTGAAGACATAGCGTGTAACCATACCACACGTCGTGTACATACATTTTACACGAATAGCCCTTCGACATGGGTCGTGGTACATGGGAACTACCCGAGGTTTAAAGACACTACGTCTAACCATACCAACACACTATGTACTTTTTGGAAAATGGCTTTGTCATCTTGGATATCGGTTTATTGGACACGTTTTTTTGGTTTAGCCCCCTATGATGTGGAGGACCTTCGAGATATATCAACTATGGACTTCGTGATAGTTGATGTATCGATCCCTTGGCTCGAGGAGCAGACCCTCCCGGAATCGAGTGTGCTGTGTGCGGGAACCCTAGAGCTAGTTGCGACTGTGACGATGATGACGAATGTAATTGGATCCTACGTGGGTTCGGCAGCGAGGAAGACTCTACATGGATCATCCGAGGATTAGGCAATGATGGCGACTGTACTTGGATCCTACGTGGGTTCGGTAGTGATGGTTATTGTACTTGGATCCTATGTGGGTTCAGCAGCAATGACTTCTGTACTTGGATCCTATGTGGGTTCGGCAGGGAATATGATTCAGAGGCTACATCTATCATCTCCACCCCTCTTCGTGAGTAGTATACTTGTGTGAGCTGAGTCTTGACTTTCAGTCATTAACATCGATGTGATTGACTTGATTTCCTGTGTGGACTGGGTTGTGCTTTCCTATGTTGACTTGGTTGTACTTAGGCTCATGAGTTGGAGCCGAACTGGAATTTATGACTTAGGTATATGTATGGGCATATACCTAAGTAGATTTGGTTGATACTTTTTGTTTGTATCTTTCCTTTGTGGTTTATCCTTTGTGGATTCTGGGAGACCTTCAAGGGTCTCGGGGTCCCTACTGAGTATCGTATACTCACCCCTACATTGGCTATGCCCGCACTATGTTGTGTTGGATGCAGATGACAGGAAGCACTGATCGAGCTGGAGTCTTGTAGAGGGGGACAGTACTTGGAGGTGGACCACTTGGCGGGATGTACACAGAGCGGACGACCGGACCTGAGGAGCTGATGAGACTATCTGTACCCATGCTTTAGGTGGGATTCCCAGAGGCTGACCTGGTGGTTGCTGTTTACTTTTCAGCTGTTGTAATTTATTTCTTAGTTGTACTGTACTTTTAGTTGGGTTTGTATAGCGGCCCATTTACTTTCCATCACTTACTTTTGTACTCAGTTTACTTAGTGTTTACTTCAACTTGCATACTCATTTGTGTTTGTTTACTAGTAAAAAGGCAATGCCTTCCCTTTTATCGGGATTTACGCCTTTGGTGCTAGTCGCCATCCCCTGGCCTATGGAAGGTGGGCTTGGGGTAATCACAGCATGTTCCCTGAGGACAGGTCGTGGAAAATTGGTATCAGAGGAGTCGGTTCTACTGCAGAACTCAGGATGCTGATGATTTATTCTCTGTGAAGCAATAATGTTTAGAGTATTGAGTGTGGTTATCGGTCCAGGGAGTCCAGTGTTGGTTCGGCGGCCGACATATCCATACACCAGGACCCTGACTTCTGATTTTCGACTCAGTGCACGAAAACATTGATTGCATGTGTGTTTCAAAAGTTTTCTTAGTGATTACTCTATGTCAGCTCACCAGGTATATTGTAATAACTGTGGTGCACCTGTTTCTTTTCAGTATGGCCCCACGTCGGAAGCCATCTAGGGTTCCCAGTTACGTGTGACATGGCATCCCACCGAGCGACGAGGCCTCGGTGTAGGGCCCCATTATAGCGGAGGCACCAGTAGTACCTCTACCCGCTGGGCCACCAATACCACTAGCCCTAGCAGTGGAGAGTGCATGCCGCCTGAGTGCGCTGCATGAGTTTCAGAAATAGAGGCCGCCCAGGTTCCATGGAGAGACGGACCCTCAGGTAGTTGAGGATTGGCTGGAGGCTATCGTTCGAGTTTTCAGATTAGTAGGGACACCAGCTAACCTTATGGTGATCCTTGTGGTGAGTCTCCTGCACGCACTAGTAGGTAGATGGTAGAGCCTGATGCTCTATGTGCATGACGAGGCATCTCTACTTTGGATGGACATCAAGACCCTCTTCCTCTCGGAGTTCGTTCCAGCCACCCTTTGTGCGGTGCGCATCCAGGAGTTACTACAGCTGCGGCAGGGCAGCATGACTGTAGCCCAGTACTCAGTGAGGTTTACCTACCTCTCGTTCTACTCCATAGACATGGTACGAGACCCATTCTTCCAGGCCCAGACCTTTGAGCAGGGACTGAGGCATGAGATCAGGGATTTGATGATCTCCCTCAGCATTCCAACGTAGGTATGAGTACTAGATCGAGCCCTTCTTGTGGAGAGATTCCTTGCTGAGCCTACGCCAACAGCGATGCCTACCGTAGGGCGACACGTAGCGGAGTCTTCTGTAGCCGGCAGTACACAGATGTCAGAGAGTTCCAAGAGGACCAGTCCATCGGGTGGGCGACCTCAGGATACTGGTTCGGAGGTGTGGGGAACACGCAGCAGAGCCAGTCATACGAGAGGAAGGCAGTGCTATGCATGCGGTGGACAGGGCCACATGGCTCGTGACTGCCTGAACCTCCATGCAGAGGAGCAATTGAAGGTTGAGGCACCACCCAGGTAGAGGCAGATGTTCAACCATGGCGGTCCACAGGGAGCAGGCGGACGAGGTAGAGGACCTGGCCGAGCAGCAGGTGGTGGACGACGCTTCAAGGCTCTACCACCACCACCACCAGGAGGACCACACCGAGCACAGTGAGCTGGCAGATAGGGGTAGGCTCAATTCCAGGTAGTCGAGGCCTACTACCACGGCACACCTGAGATGATTTGAGGTATTATCTGTGTCTACTCCACCCTTTTTTCAGTTCTTATAGACATAGGAGCGAGTCATTCTTTCATTGAAACTGCCCTTGTTCGGAGCTCGGAGATTCCGACAGAGCCGTTGGCTCGATCCTTACGGCTAGATATTCCTACGAAAACAGACTCGAGGATTACACACTGGTGCTAGCAGTGTGAGGTTACTTTAGGAGGAGAGAGCTTCAGCTGGGATCTTCTTATATCGGTGTTGGGGCTTTACGACGTCATCTTGGGTATGGACTGGTTACCTATAGTCCATTCCCATATCAACTGTATTAGGCGCAAAGTGAGGTGTGTCCGCACATATGGGAGATGGTTCACCTTCACCGGAAAGAAGGGATCCTTTGCAGTGTAGGATGGGCTTACGCAGAGGAGATGGCATCTGATCACACATCAGTTGTCTAGTCTCATCCTCAGAGCGGTTGATGTGCGGAGTCCAAGTTTTCCTGTTGTGGTGGATCAGTATGCAGACGTTTTCCCTAACGACGTTCCAGGACTACCTCCTCACAGAGAGGTAGACTTCTATATTGAAATGTACCCTAGGACAACACCGATATCTACACCAGAATATCGGATGGCTCCCATTGAGCTTCGTGAGATGTGGGTACAGCTAGTGGACTTGTAGGGCAAGGGATTCATCCGACCCAGTGTTTCACCCTGTGCTTCTCCGATTTTATTCACCAAGAAGGCGGATGAGAGATTACAACTATGTGTCGACTACCGTCGCCTGAATAAGGTGATCGTAAAGAACAAGTATCCACTTCTAAGGATTGACGACCTCTTTGATCCACTCAAGGGAGCACGATGGTTCTTGAAAACAGACCTCAAGTCAGGCTATCATCATCTTAGAGTTCGAGACGAGGATGTCCCGAAGACGGCCTTCAGGTGTTGGTATGGCAACTATTATTTATTGGTTATTCCTTTTAGCGTAAACAATGATTCAGAAGTGTTCATGAGTCTCATGAACAGGATCTTCCAGGCTTACCTCGATCAATTTGTCGTAGTCTTCATCGATGACATACTGATTTACTCGACTGCTAAGGAGGAGCACGCCTACCACTTACGGGTTGTACTGGACACACTCCGAGAGCACCAGATTTATAGTAAGCTCTCGAAGTGTCAGTTCTGGATTCGAGAGGTCCACTTCGTGGGGCATGTCATCTCTGAGGTGGGAGTTGATGTGGATCCTATGAAGATCAAGGCAGTACATGCTTGGGTGCCACCCAGGAGCATGACGGAGGTGCGGAGTTTCCTAGGTCTGGCTGGGTACTATGGGAGATTTTTGCTAGACTTCTCTAGAGTTGCAGAACCACTTTCAACTTTGAAGAAGAATGGGAAACCCTTCATGGGGTCAGATAGATGTTAGTAGAGATTCCAGGAGCTGAGGCAGAGATATACTAGTGCACCCATCTTGAGGCTGCCGGAAGAGGGTGTAGGGTACTTAGTTTACTGTGATGCATCAGGGACCGAACTTGGGTGTGTCCTGATGCAGGAGTGGGCAGTGATCGCTTACGGTTCACGGAATTTTAGGTATCACAAGCATATCTACGCTACCCATGACCTGGAGTTAGTAGTAGTGGTATTCTCCTTGAAGATGTAGCAGCACTATCTGATGGGCGAGCGCTTTACAGTCTACTCAAACCACAAGAGTCTCAGGTACATCTTCTCGCAGAAGGACCTGAACTTGAGAGAGTAGCGATGGCTCGAGTTCTTCTAGGACTATGACTTTGAGATAGTCTATACTCCTGGGAAGGGGAACGTGGTAATTGATGCTCTCAGCAGGAGATCGGGCATTCAGCTACTTGGAGAGGCGACGGAGCAGCTAGTCGTGTTGCAGATATCCTTCGTGGATAGAGATGGAGCAGCCTTTCTACAGTCGCTCATAGTCACTCCTCCACTACTTTAGCGGTTCAGAGAGGCAGAACGTGGGGATGTTTACTTTGAGATGCGACGTGCGCAGATATCCATAGGACATGCACCTGATTGATTTTCTGAAGGAGCGGAGCACGTCATCCTCTTCAGGGGACGTACCATGGTACCAGTTGCACTGTAGGGGGAAGTGCTGAGGGAGTTTCACACTTCCCCTCTGGTGGTATATCCAGGAGTGGTGAAGATGTACCAGGATCTCAGACGATAGCACTGGTGGATGGGTATGAAGAAGGTTGTTTCAGAGTTTGTTTCACGATGCCTCACCCACCAGTAGCTGAAGGCGGAGCACCAGGTACTAGCAGGATTGGTACAGCCCTTAAAGGTCCCAGAGTTGAAGTGGGAGGGGATATCCATGGATTTCGTGACGGGGTTACCATGTACTTCTAGAGGACATGACTCTATCTGGGTGATTGTCAACCAACTCACCAAGTCGTCCCACTTCCTACCAATCTGAGAGTAGGGCTCAGTGGAGAGTTTGGGATGCCTCTAAGTTCAGGAGATCATGAATCTTCATGGTGTACCATCGTCTCTCATCTCTGATCGAGATGCTCACATTACTTCCCAGCTTTGGAAGGGATTGCAGGAAGCTTTTGGGACACAGCTACGCCTGAGCACCACCTTTCAACCTCATACAGATGGCCATATAGAGAGGACCATTCAGACACTTGAGGAAATGATATGTGCATGTGTCCTTGACTTTGGTCATAGCTGGGAGGATCATCTACCCTTATTGTAGTTTTCATGCAACAACAGCTACCACTCCACCATCGGGATGGAACCATACGAGGCACTGTATGGCCGACCATGCAGATCACCTATGTGCTGGACTGACCCTGGGGAGTCAGCACTCATAGAACCAGAGATGGTTCAGGCTATGACGGAGAAGGTGCAGATCATCCAGGAGTGGATGAAGACTATACAGAGCAGACATAAGTCCTATGTTGATAGGAGGTGGAGACCACTGGAGTTCAAGGATGGAGACCACATTTTCTTACGGGTCTCACCTCGATGTGGATTACGGAGATTTGGCCGGGGCGACAAGTTATCTCCATGCTTCATCAGACTATTACAGGTTCTCAGTAGGGTAGGCGAGGTGGCTTATCGCCTATCCCTTCCACCTCAGTTGCACAGGGTGCACGACGTCTTCCACGTATCTCAGCTGAGGAGATACGTGAATGACCCGATGCATATCATCGATGAAGGGGCGACACATGCGGAGGTCCCGGTGGAGATTGAGGATTGACAGGAGCGGGTCCTACATGTATGGTCGATTCCTCTGGTGTGCATTCATTGGCAGCACAGAAACCTCCAAGAGAGAACATGGGAGCGGGAGGCTTAGATGCGTGCACAGTACCCTCATTTGTTTCTCTAGTTTATGATGTAGCTTTACGGGGATGTAAAGCCTTGAGGTGAGAGTAATGTAAAGACCCGTAAATTTCAATGAAAATCTTTTCATAAATACTTTAGAATTTTACGAGTATGTGGCTTTTGACGGCACTTGATTCCGAGGCACGGTGTGCCGGGAATCAATTTCCGAAGTTTATCTTGGGTAAGTTCAGTGAACGAACGAGTGGGTTTTTCTATCTTTTTAACTGGTGGTCAGAATTGAAGTCTAAGGGCATCGATGAACTCACAGATCCGGTAATTACTTAAGAGGACTTTTACCGTAGATGCGTTTTCCCAGGAGGAGAAGTTAAAATTTTTGGATTAAATGAGAAGTGAATAAAATTGTGGGACAATTTTATTTTTGTATCTTATGTGGTTATATACTACATGGGGAAGTTGGGATGGGACCCAGAAACTCCTAACTACCCATGTGAGGATAATTGTGAGGTGGGAACCACACGAGCCCAAACCATTCACATTCTCTAAACCCCTTAAACCTTTCATTAAACTCCTTTGTTTAATGTTGACACCTCCATCGAATTTAATTGAGTAACTCTTCCTCTCCCCTCTCTCCCTCATTAAAACTTGCTAACCTATCACTTAATTAATTAGAAAACTCATGGTTTAATTAATTAAGTGAATTGGAATTTGAATTTTGTAATTTTGAATGCATGGTATGATTTAATAAAATAAAGAGAAGAGTTATTATATTTTGTTGGTTGGATTGTTGTGTTGAGATTTTGGGGGGAGAGATCTTGAGTTTCGAAGAACGCTTCATCTCTTTTGTTGAAGAACACTAACTCTCTGACGAAGAACATCAACTCGGAGAACCCGGTTTCACCTTACTCTTTTTCCTTCACGAAAAGGGAAGATACACCGACGTGGTAACTCGCCAACGACGTCATTCCTTGTTTTCTTCTCTCAGTGACAAAAAGGGCAGACGCAGCTTCCTCCTCGGGCGCTTTTCGATGTCACTTACGAAACCTCACCCCGTGACGCCGTCAACCGTGACACTGACATTCCTCATCAATTATTGAGGTAGGGGTGTGTTTTTATTGGATCAACATGGAATCTTCTTTCCTTCTTATTTTTTTATCTTCAACCACCTACTACCTAACTAATGTGGAGAGACTGGGCTAAACTAACACGGTCTGAATCCTCCACCAATATTGTGATTGTTGGTGGTTCTTCGTATTCTTCGTGGGTGACGAACAACAGATCATTACGAGTTTTTTATGCGATGTAATGATACAAAAATTTAAGACTCAACATCACAGAAACCCAGTGGAGGTGCGACGACGATAGCGGGTGACGGTTCGGACCGGAATGGGATGGATCGTTCCTCGACTGTTCTTCGAACGGGAATTCAAAACGTGTTTTCGGAGCCGATCGGAAGCCCAAAAACATTGGAATCGACTTTGGATTAACGGGGCGACCTAGAGTATGAAGTTTCATGACGAAAAAAACCATCAGAATGAAGAACCGGCATCAAGGGAGGTGCGCTGGCTAGATGTGTTGTTTTTGGAAAATTCCAGACTACACAGCATGTACTCCTGGAGAACACGCCATGTAGTGCGGGCATACTTTGGCTAGAGTTTCAGACATCAGATGGCTAACACAAGGCTTGTGACCTCTGCCACATAGCGTGTACTTGCCACACAGCAAGGAGGTGGTGGCTACGTGAGACTCGGCATGTATTTTGGGAAATACACAGACACAAACAGAAGTTCATGGCCAAGAGGCACGATATGTACTCTCTACGCACAATGGAAGAAACAGCTTCACGAGACTCGGCGTGTAACCTGGGGATAAACGGGCACGGTGTGGAGTACACGGGCATGTACTCTAACACATAGGAAGACATGGCCGGTGGTACGGGATGACCCGTGAATCAAATGCACGGGTTGGAGAACACGAGTTGAGGTCGTGTACGAGCACATGGCCAGCGTACACGGAGCCGACCCCATATGTTTTGACATGGCATGTAACTGTACCACATGTCGTGTACATACTTTTTACACGAACAGCCCTACGACACGGGTTGTGGTACACAGATAGTACCTGGGGTCTGAATACACGGCATGTAACCATACCACACGTCATGTACATACTTTTTACATGAATAGCCCTTCGACACGGGCCATGGTACACGGGCAGTACCCGAGGTCAAAAGACACGGCGTGTAACCATACCAACACGTCATGTAATTTTTGGAAAATGGCTTGGTCATCTTGAACTTAGTTTCTTGGAAACATTTTGTTTGGTTTATCCCCCTATGACGTGTCGGACCTTCGGGATACATCAACTCTGGACTTCGTGATAGTTGATGTATCGACCCCTTGGATCAAGGAGCGGACCCTCCCGAAATTGAGCGTGCTGTGTGCGGGAACCCTAGAGCTGGCTGCGACTGTGAAGACGATGGCGACTGTACTTGGATCCAACGTGGGTTCAGTAGTGAGGATGATTGAACTTGGATCCCCCATGGGTTCGGCAGTGATGAGGACTGTACTTGGATCCTACGTGGGTTCAGAAATGATGGTTACTGTACTTGGATCCTACGTGATTTCGGCAGCGAAAACTTATGTACATGGATCCTATGTGGGTTCGGAAGGGAAGATGATTCATGGGCTACATGTATCATCTCCACCCCTCTTCGTGAGTATTATAACTATGTGAGATGAATCTTGACTTTCAGTCATTAACATCGATGTGATTGACTTGCTTTCATGCGTCGTCTGGGTTGTGCTTTCCTGTGTGGACTGGGTTGTACATGGGCTCGTGAGTTGGAGCCGAACTGGAATTGATGAATTAGGTATATGTATGGGCATATACCTAAGTATATTTGGTTGATAATTTGTGATTGTATCTTTCCTTTGTGGTTTATCCTTCTTGGATCATGGGAGACCTTCGGGGGTCTTGGGGTCCCTACTAAGTATCGTACACTCACCCATACACGGGCTATTCCCGCACTATGTTGTGTTGGATGTAGACAACAGACATCACTGATCGAGGTGGAGTCTTGTAGATCGGGATGGTACCTGGAGGTGGACCACTTGGCGGGATGTACACGGAGCGGATGGCCGAACCTGAGATGCCGACGAGACTATCTGTACCCACGCTTCAGGTGGGATTCCCGGAGGATGACTTTGTGGTTGTTGTTTACTTTTCAGCTGTTGTACTTTCTTTCTCAGTTGTACTGTACTTTTATTTGGGTTTGTATACCGGCCCATTTACATTCTAGCACCTACTTTTGTACTCAGTTTACTTAGTGTTTACTTCATCTTGCATACTCTGTTGTGTTTGTTTATTATTAAAAAGGAAATTCCTTCCCTTTTATCAGGATTTACGCCTTTGGTGATAGTCTCCAGCCCCTAGCCTATGGAAGGCGGGCTTGGGGTAGTCACGGCACGGACCCCATGGACGGGTCGTGACACACACAACTCTAATGGGTAAACAACTTACTGTTCTTGTGTACGGCGAACTACCACCTCACCAAACAATGCTGTTCACTTTTTCTTTACCAAATCTCCTGGTTGGTAACTGCGATGGATTTTTTTTGAATGATATATATTATATTTATGATGTATTTATACTTTATTAATTATTATATTTATCATAACTGTATTCTTATTATATTTTTAAATACCATAAATTCATTTGTGGATGTATGGACTGTCATATGCTCAAAGAGATGTGACTCATTCACACATTACATAGAATGTATTAAGGATGAGTTTAGTGATTTTATATGATATATACAAGATAATAATTCTACTTTATTTTGGTTATATATATATATATATCTGTTACTTTATTTCCTTCATTACGATATGAAAACGGACATAGTGTTTCAAGTGTATGTATGGCTTACCGTCTCCATGGACGGTGTATTATATTTCATATATAAATATTTTATAGATTATTATAAATATTTATACACTAAATATGTGTGATATATAAATCATGATTTACATTATTGAAATAATTACAACATTATCTGGGTAATATGATCAAGAATAACAAGTCAATACATATAGGAAAAACAACATGTATGTTACCCAAATCATAACATTAACATTGAATTGTTAATAAACAGGTAATATAAAATCATAAAATAATAATAAATGGAATTATATATAATAATATATTTTTTGGTGTAATTATAATAAATATAAATTTATTATATAGAAGGTTTGAACTTTTATAATGAAATTAAATACTTAAGGTAATGGTTTTCTCATCTCACTTTTATTACTATGAGACTTATGCCATATTCACATCTAATTTCTTTTGTGTGGGGTATATATTTCCCATGAATGTATTCTATGATTCATATATTAAAATTTATGGTTATTTAAATACCCATTTTACTATCTCCCTTTCAGTTATTTTATGGATCAATGTTACAAATTGGTAAAGTAATTTCATCTCAATTTTCATTCTTTGAGATACATTCCATGTTAAGAGCATATATTTTCTATGGGGTGTATATAGTTCCTATTGACATGTTACTATATGAATTATAATATTTTTTGGATATTTTAATCTTAATTTAATTTTATTCTTTCATAGGGATTTTGACTCATAAATACCAAAGTAGTAACAATTTATTATTATAACATCATCATTTATCAATATTATTTATTAATATACTTCCATTAATGAATTATTATGTTCCATATCTTAGGGATATAAATTAATTTTACTCTAATATGGTTATACATGATATCTTCATGTATTAGTAACATTTTTCTACACTTTGGTGCTTAATATAATATAGGAATTGTTTTATGAAAATCCAATTTTTTTCTCCTTTCGATTGTAAATTTTTGATCTCTGAAAACAATTTTTTCTAAATATTTTTTCAAAATTATTATTCTATTCTTCAATGATCCATAAAATAATTTTTTACCCATGTTTTATTTAAAAAAAAATGGTTTTCAAAAATAAATTTTCTTGAAATGTTTTAATCATTGCACTTTTCAAATATTTTTACAACACAAAAGGAATGTTTGTAATGTACATATTTATTTGCAATCATGATTATCATTGTTTGAAGCTTACTTTTAATGTTTACATGATTAAATTTTTTTATGAAATTTTTTTTCCTAATAATATGGATATTCATTTTTTTTAAGTGGGTTTCAAAGAAAAATATTTTCAAAAAGCTTTTATGTTCATGAAAAGTATTAAATTATTTTAAAATATTACATTAAACGTTTTCAATTATATTTTTTAAGGAGAAGTGTTTAAGAAATTTTTTATGCTCATGAAAACATTAAATGATTTCCAATACTTCATTTAAATGTCTACAAAGAAATTTTCAAAGAAATAGGTTTTTAAGAAATTATTATGTTTCAAAATTATTTTAAAATATTTTAAAGGTTATTATATAATTCTTCAAGGTAAAAGGTTTTCAAGATGTTTTCAATATTCCATTATTGTTTTCAAAAATAAATTCAAATAAAAAAGTTTACAAAATGATTTAGGTATTAAAGATTCTTTTTTCATAGTGGAAAATATATTTCCATCAAGAAATGTTTTAAATGATTTCCCATGATTCCTTTATATGTCTTCCAATGTTTTTCAAAGAAAATGATTTTAAAAAAGTTACATGATTTAAATGGTTATGTTCTTAATGATAATTCAAAATCATTATCTATCTAACATGAAATCCTTGGATGTATTTTAGGATTTACTAGGGATATAATCCAAGGAAACCATTCATATTACTTCTCTTAATGGTTTTTATTTTAATGACACGATTTTTATGAAACTAATTTCTATTTCATGGGATATATAATTATGAAACACTCATATTTTCACAGTTTATGCTTTGATTAAATGATTCTGAAACCATTATTTTTTTATAGGTTAACATATGATTACATATTTATGAACCCCATTTCATTTCATGGGTAATGATATTATCATTTATGAATTTGTGTCCCATGTATGTTCGATTTCATTATTAGATGGGTGAAACCTATATCTCCCTTTAATTTATTGGGTAAATATTTATATCTCATGAGATAAATATGGGAATTATGTCAATGATCTTGATCCACAATGGAAGATGGGGAAACCCAATCCACTATGGGAATATGGGGAAACCTGGTCAACAATGGGAAGATGGGGAAACTCGATCCCATAAAAAGAAAGGACACTGATTGGGGATGGTTGTGTGTCCCTACCAAAAGGCCCAGTCCCCATTAATTGCCCGGATATGCTTTTCTTCAATGATCCTTGATTTATAGTAAATGATAATACATGTTTATGTGTTTCCAAAAAATTCTATGTCAAATTCCTATGATATGCTCACATGGTTCATGATCATAACTATTTTATGATTCATGTATTATGTAAGGATAATATTTACGCCATGTCTCATGTTTCTGATCTTTGATATGAAAAGTGTGATATTTAAATCTTATTATCATGTTATCATACATTTATGTTCATGGAATAATTACTTATTTTCTTTATTCATCCATACTGGTCATTAAATCTCACCCCTTCCATATGTTTCCATTACTAGGTTAAGAAGAAAGGCTTTATGTATGAGTAGTACATGGGTTGATATGTGTGGGAAACATTGAATATATTTCACCAAGTCAATGAATTGTGTTCCACATTCCAAATACACTAAACTATTACGGTCCTAAGACATGTATTTTTGTAATGTTATTTATATTCATTTATAATGATGTAATATAAATATATGTTAAATCTGTGTTAAAATAGTTGGTATCAAAGGAATTTTTTTGTAATACATTGGATACTATGTTGAGAAAACTTTAGTGATATCCCTAGAAATATTTCTAATGATATGATTACGAATGTCTCTATGTATAAGTCTAAGGATATGTTAAACTCTATGAAAATGTCTTATAATATTGGTAAAGTATAGAGTGAGAGGTTTCATAATAATACATATATGTATGGATACTACAAGTGTATGTCGATCTAGAATATACATACCTATTGGTGACATCCATAAAAACACCATATTAAGCTGTACTCGATTGGGAACTGGTGCATGATAGCAGACCTTGTTGTACACCTGGTTTGACACTCCCGAGGGTTATGCCTTAGGAATTCACAAACACTTGAAAACCCATAATGAATTATTTAAATAGAATATTACAATGAATAACCTAGGTTAAACCTATGTTTTTAGATATTAAATAAGTAGGTGTTATGATTTAGACATCCTATAAGTAATCTTCTTCATGAATATGTGGTTTTCTATTATGATATTTGTTTGACACACTATGATTTCAGTTTTTAGTCTATAGTAGTTACTATAAGTAACAAGGTTAACATTGAATGTTTCTGATGGTGAATGTATAGTAATTATACAAATCTATGTCCTATGATCCCATGAAGAGAATTAGGAATGTGGTTTGAGTATTGGTTATACACATGAAGATAAAGAGACTAAAAATGACATGTGAATGGTTTGGGATGTTCTAACAGTATTTTTTTCATTAAAAATAAGAAACATGATAATATTGAGGTTAAGTAACCTTAATACATGATTAGTATTTAATATTCTAGGATAAAGGGTATTATGATGATGAATACGGATTAATTATTGAAAATTAAATTTGGATGATTGAATTGTATACTTTTGGGAATTCAAAGATTATGTAATATAAATCATGATATATATATGTATTTTTAGTGTAAGATTTTCTATAAGGATTTAAAAGGATACATTGTATGGTTATTTGAATGAAATGTGATATTTTGAAATAAGTTTTGGTAACCCTTAATCTGTTTAAGATGATGAGAGAGTTGTTTTTACCTTGGATAAAGAGATGATTGATATGGATAATGAAAATTGGATAGTACTCACTACCCTAGAACTATCTATAGATTTGTTGAGAAACTGGTCAATGTCATCATGGATGATGTTTATAACTTCTTTTATTTAAGGAATATATCCAGAAATATTTTTAATAAGGACCATTCATGTTTTCCAAAAGGATTTACAGAAATTCTAGTTATTATCATGTTAATAAGAGTATATGTGATGATGGTATTCACATATTTGGAATATGGAGACCAAGATCTACTTTTTAATACATGGGGGATCAATGTTAATATAATTTACTGACATTATTTTTAAATTTTGGGATTATAATATTTTAGAATGTTTATAAGGTATACAATTTGTGGAAGTTTAAGTTAAAATTTGGATGATTTTGCGATATTATTGTAATATATCACCACATAAGGATTTATGCGTAATGGATAACCTGTTCAAACCAATTTATATTGATGGTAACTAAAGATATATGGGATGAATTATCATGGATCTCATGATTTGTTAGTGCATCAGGAATGAATAATTCACCATATTATTTGGATAAAGTGGTGAAGGGTAAATTGGTTAAGACCTGACCAAAGGGTGATAATTTAACTATGAAAGGGAATGAAATCATGTAAGTATATATTCTTGTAAAAAATATTCAACTTTAGGAAAAGGGTTTTGAATTTTTTTCCAATTATCAGTATATTTTATGATATCAATTAACTCTTTCATACTTATTTACTTTATGGTTTCATGATTGTTAACTTCTTATAGATCACCTACTTTCTTACGATCGGTGATCTTTATCAATATATGTGATTATTTATTATTTTCTTCCATGTAAAATATTCCCTTCCAAGCTATGTTCTACCATCTGGAAACCTAGTTATGTCATAATTTGGGTAACCATTATGTATTCAACTATCCCTTTTAAAGGATGTATTAGTATTCATTTTTACTATATAGGTTTTTATGAATGGAATAGTCTATTATAAAACTTTTAATAACCCAGATGATTTTTGAGGGTGAAATTAATTTCATGGGGGTATAATGTAACACCCCAATATTTTTTGAATTATTATTATTGTAATTAATTTCTTCTTTTGATATTTTTCATTTCACACAACACTGAATATAGCTTTTTTTTAAACTAAATAACTAAGTGTGGATTGTGTTATACAAAAAACCAAGTAAATACTGAATGACAAACAATAATTAGATTATATTGTGCTATAATAAATATTATGTTTGTCTGGTATTATACACAATACCAAGTGCCTTCAATAACTTGTGTTACAGGCTCAGCTGAGCTTTACCGAACTACAATATACTATTAATAATATTATTAAAATCTTAATATATTTACCACCAATATTTTAGAATAGAAATTAAAAATAAGATTTACTAAATTTTGAAATTATTATATACACATTTATATAAAATTAATTCATTGGTTATCAATTTATATATGTGAATGTAATAACTATTTAAAAATTATGGAAATTTCTTGTCTAAGAAAAAAAATTCTATGTACAAAAATAATTGTTTCAGAATAAAATAAAAAACAACATTAATTAAGGTTTTACAAAAACATTATATATAATATATTCAATAAATTTGTTTTATACTCATAAAATATATTTTATAGCTATATAATTAGAATAAATCTAATTTTATGAATAAAAAGAGGTATTTTTCAAAAAGGTAATTTTACATCCTTTTAATGGCAAACAATTTTTAAATCTGATTTTTAAACCATTATAATTTTTATTAGAAACAACATAATTCATTTTTAAAATAAAGAAAATAAATATTATATTAATGTTGATTTTTTTATTTTTCTCTAAAGTTTCATTTTTTGGATGAATTGTGAATAATACTGACTTTAAATTCAAAACTAATTTTCTCTAATTTAATAAGGTTAAATTAATTTTTTTAATGGTTTTAAGGTCAAATTATATCAACTATAAATAAATTAATACAATTTAAGACGTTTTAATTAATTTCACCTTGAAATTGGATATAAAAATATACCAAACATTTGATCATTTTTACTTTAACAACCCACTTTGTCGTCATATGTATGGGATTAAATTTGTATTAATTTCTATGAAATACATGATTTAAATTTCAAAAAATGAATCCAATATTTATAATCATAGTAATATTTAATTTCAAATATGGTCAAATTAGTATTTGACCAAAATTATTAGTGAATGTAATTAAAAATAATTTAAATTATTAAGTGGAAAATTAGCTTAACAATGGACTAAACATTACACTTTAGGGCCAAAAAACATATAAACCTTCCAAAACGAAATTTTTTGGCCATATATTGAATCTATACTCCCATTTATCTAATTCAGTTAATTATTGGAGCCACGCGTCATGGGTAAAACATGACTATAGTTTCCTTTTCATAAACGTACAAGAATACTGCTCCTCCACTATAAAAAGGCACTCACCCCTACCATTTATTCACACCTCTCCAGCATTTTGGATCTCCCAAAATCTGATAAAATAATCTCTTAAAATCCATAAATTCATCCTATAATCCTCCTTTTATACATAAGTTAGACAAACTAAGCCCTTTCGTGCAAACCAAAAGGAGTTACCCAGAGTAGATGTAACTTTCTTCTTAAAGCCCCTTTATTTTATTTTTAATTTCCACCCCATAAAATAATCTTATTAGTTGAATATATAATAACATAAGTATCATAAATTTTATTATATATTCTTATTATTGGTTTTATACCAACAATTACACGCACATCAGTCTAATGGGTAACCAACTTAATGTTCTTGTGTATAGAGAACAATCTCCTCACGAAACATTGTTGTTCATTTTTTCTTTTCCAACTCTAATGGTTAGGAATTGGGATGGATTTTTTTTTTGATATATATGATATTTATAATGTATTTATACTTATTTAATTATTATATAAAACATTCCTTAATACTTTTTATTTTGTGTAAATATGATAACTTCTTTTTTGGGTGTGTGGACTACTGCCTCCTCAAAGTGATGTGGTTCGTTCACACAATACATAGAATGTATTATGGATGGGTTTCATGAGATTATATGATATATATATGAATTTTAAATTCAAACATAATTATGTTATATATATATATTTGTTACATTTTTTCATTCAATATGACAAGAAAATGGAATCATCGTTCTTGCATTATATACGTCATACCATCTACATGGATGGTGTATTACATTTAATAGATATATATATATATTATAGATTATAATTAAAATTTATATACTAAAAATTTATGATATATAAATCATATTTTACATTTGGGAAATAATTAAATCATTATCTATGTAATATGATCAAGAATAACAAGTTAAAACATATTCAAAAAACAACGTGGATATTACCCAAAACATAACGTTAAAAAGGAATTGATAATAAATTAGTAATATAAAGTAATAATAAAATAATATATAGTATTAAATAAATAATATTTTTATTTTTTATATTTATAATAAACTTATATTTATTATACATAAGGGTTTAACATGTAAGAAGAAAGTCAAGACTTAAGGTAAGGGTTTTGTCGTCTAACTTTTAATAATGTGAGACTTAATCCATATTCACCACTCTTTTTTTGTGTGGTGTATATACATACAGTGAATGTATTCATTGATTCATATAATTACATTTATATTTATTTAAATGTTCATTTTATTATCTCTCTTTCATGGGTTTTATGGCTTAAAAGTTAATAAATAGGTAAAGTAATTTTGTCTCAATTTTCCTTCTTTAAGATATATGGCATGTTATGAACCTATATTTTCAATGGGGTGTATATAATTCTATTTGACCTGTTATATCATAAATATCACTATTTTCATTATATTTTTTTCACATAATTTTATTCTTTCATTGGGATTTTGATTCATAGTTACCAATGTGGTAATAGTTTATAGCTACAATCTCATCATTTATAGTGATATTTTTATGACTCTATTCCATTAATGAAATATTATGATCCATATGTAAATAAAAATAATGCATTTTATTATCCCAAATTTATACATGATATCATAATTTATTATTACCATTTTCCACTCTTTGTTACTTATGATAATAAAGGAAATTGTTTTTATGTAAATCCATTTTTATTTCTCCTTTTAGTTAGAAATTCTTGTTATCTCAAAAAAATTTCTAAAAATTATTTCAAAAATTTTATACTATTATCAATTTCTTGATAAAATATTTTTTTGTCCATGTTTTATCTTAAAAAATGGTATTTAAAAAAGAATTTTCTTGTCATTTTCCAATCGAGGTACTTTTCTAAACTATTTACGGCCTAAAATGGATAGTTTATCATGTAAAAATGTATCTTCCACCACAACATTCATTATATAAGTATTACTTTAAAATTTTATAATATTAGTTTTATTTAAGAAATATTTGTCCCTAAAAATCTTAACATTCATTTTTTAATAGTAGTTTTCAAAAAAAATGTTTTTCAAAAATATTTTATCTTTAAGAAAATTTTTAAATGATATTCAAATATTCCTTTTCTTCAAACTATTTTCAAAGAAAAGGGTTTTATTTTTTTTCTATTTAAGAAACTTTTTAAATTATTTTCATTATATCCTTTATTTTTTTCATATGCATTTTCAAATAAAAAATGTTTTTAAATGGGTTTTATGTTTAAAAACTTTTTTATAAGGTTTTCACGCTTTTTTTATATGTTTTCCTTAGAAAATTGTTTTCATGATGCTTTCAAGATTTCATTATATATTTTAAAAAATATTTTCAATCCAAATAGTTTTCAAAATTATTTATTTTTTTGAGAGAATTTTTTTCAAATAAGAACAGATATTTCCCTCAATAAATGCTTTTAAACAATTTTCCATGGTTTCTTTATGTATTTTCAATGTGTTTCAAAGAAATGGATTTTAAAATTTTTATATGTTTTAAAAGGTGTTTTCCATATGATATTTAAAAATACTTCTCCATATAAGATGCAATCCAGGGTTTCTGTGTAGTATTTACTTGGGATATGATCCAAGGACACATTTCATTTTACTTATAAAAATGGTTTATGTTTTGATCGCATGATTAATATGAAACCCATTTCTCTTTCACATGTTATATTCTTAAGAAACCATATTCTATTCATGGGTTATTCTTTGATAAAAGGATTTTGAAACTATTATTTTTTCATTGGTTAATATATGATTACATGTTTATGAAACCCATTTCATTTCATGGGTTATGTTATGATTATTTATTAATTTTTGGAACATGTATACATGATTTAATTATGTGATGGGTGGAAAAAATATATAAATCTCTCCATGCATTGGGTAAAGATTAATATCTCATGATATAATGATGGGAATCATGTTAATGGGATTGGTCCACTTTTGAAGATTGGGAAACCTAATCATCTATGGGAATATGGGGAAACCTGATTCACTATGGTATGATAACAAAACATGATTCCTTATTAATATTGGACCGTGAAAAAGGATGGTGGTGTGTCCCTCATAGTAGGTCTAGTCCCCATGAAGTGCACTAATACGTTTTTGAAAAAGGTCCTTGACATATAGGGAAATATATTACATGTGTTTATGTTTTCCAGAAATTCTATGTATTTTGAAAATTATATACTCACATGGATCATTTTATTGATTATCCTGAGATTCATGTCTTATGAAATGACAATATTTATGATATGTATCATGTTTCTTATATTTTATATACAGGGTATGATATTCAAATGTTATGATCATGTTCTCATGACATTATATTCATGTTATGATTACTTATTTCATTTATTTACTCTTATTGAGCATTCGATCTCACCCCTTTATTATGTTTCATTTCCCCAGGTTAAGAAGAATGTATTTAAGTATAATTACTAAATGATAAGATCTTTTTGGGAAACATTTTAGATCTTTCACCATGTTATAATATTTTGTTCCATGTTTCTAAAGACACTAAACAGTTATGGTCCTTGGGAATGTATTTTTTGTAATGTGTTAAATATTCATCTAAAATTATGTAATATCCATGAATATTAATATTGGGTCACTATGGTTGGTATCAAAGTAATTGTTTAGTCATATGTTGGATACTAGGATGAGAAAACTTTAGTGAGATGCCTATAAATATTTCCAAGGATATGTTTAGGGATGTCTCTAAGGATAAGTTAATGTATATGAAAGTGTTATTGACTTTTGGTAAAGGATAGAGTGTGTGGTTTCCTAAAACTACATTCATGTATAGATAATACAAGTGGATGTGGATCTGAAAAAAATTTATATATGGGTAACAGCACACAAAACACCATATTGATCTAGACTCGATCAGGAACTAGTGCATGATAGTGGTCCTTTCTATACACTAGGTTTGTCCCTCCTTGTAGATATTAATTGAGAATTAATAAAATATTTTTGAACCACCATGAAGGATTTAAATAGAATATGAAGATTAATAATCTCGGAAAAAACAATGGTGTTATATAATTAAGAATTATGTGTCATTATTTAGGCATCCTATAAGTAATTTTTTACATAGACTATGTGGTTTTCTGTTATGAAAAGTGTTGATCACAAAATGATTTTTGGTGTTAGTCAATAGTAGGAACAAGAGGGACTTGGGTTAACAATGAATGTTTCAGATGTGGGAAGTATGGGAATTATAAAAATAAATATCCTAAGATACTAGGAAGATAATCATGAAGTTTTTATGTGTATTGGTTATACATCTACAGATAAAGAGACTAAAAATGACATGTAAAAGTTATGGGATGTTCAACCAATATTTTTTACATTTAATGTAAATATCATGATTAGATTGAGGTTAAGGAACATGAATACATGATTCAAACATCATATTCTAGGACAAGTGGTATTGAAGAATGATACGATGAAGCTCGAGTAACGGTTTAAGAATTAATTTTGATGATTGAATTGTATATGTTTTGGATTTCAAATATTATGTTATATGAATCATAAAATATATAAATATTTTCAGTATAATATTTTAATTAAGGATTGAAAAGGATAACATTAATGATTATTTAAAAGAAAGGTTTTATTTTGAAATAATGTAAGGTAACCCTTAATGTGTTCAAGATTTTTATACAATTGTGTCTAGCTTTGATTAAGAGATGATTAATATGGATAATGTGAATTGGATAATAATAATTACTTGGGAACTGAATATTGATTTGTTTACAAAGTTTCCTATGTTTTCATTGATGATGTTTATAACTTCTTGGATTTATGGAATATATATATAAATATTTGAAATAATTAAGCATGCTTGTTTTCCAAAAGTATTTATGGTAATTCTGGTTATTACCATGTTTAAAGATAATATACGATGTGGTATTAACATGTTTAGAATATGAAAACCATGATATAATTTATGATATATGTGGGATCAATGTTAACCTTATTTCATGTACTTCCTTATAATGTTTTGTATTTTCATATTTCACAAGGGTTATAAGGTTAACCATTTATGGAGTTACACATTGGAAGAATTTTGTGATATTAAGTTATATATCACTACATGAGGATTTAGGAATTTTGGATAATCATGTTCTAATAACTTTGTGTTGATGGTGACTAAATATTGATGAGATGAATTATCCTCGATCTCATGATCTATTAGTGATTTATGAATAAAAATTTCACCTAAAATTTTGGAGAATGAGGTGAAGTGTAAATTTAAAAAACATGACCAAAGGGTGAGATACAACTTATAAAATTGAATTAAATCAAGAAATTATATATTATTTTGAATGAAAATCCTCAAAAATATTAAAACTGTATTTAAAATAAATTTTTCTTCCATTATCATCATTTTTTATGATATCAATGACCTCTTTTAGGCTTCTTCACTTTATGGTTTTCGGATTTTTAACTTTCTCTACATCACAAACTTTTTTTTGATTGCTGATCCTTATCAATATCAATAATTATTTATGTTTTTTTCTATCTAAAATCATCCCTTCCCACCTATGTTCTCAAATCTTGAAACCATTTTATGTGAAACATTTGGTAACCATTATATTTTCAACTTTCCCTTTTAAGGTAAGTTTTAGTATTCAATTTACATTGTGGGTTTTAATGAAAAGAACATTTTGAATCAAACATTTAATAACACGAACAAATTTTGGGGTTGAAATTAATTTTATGTGAAGTAGAATGTTACACCCTGAGATTTTTTATTATTTTTTTAAAATTAATTTAAATTTTTTATATTTTTCATTTCCCACAACACTAATATACCATTTTTCATACTAAAACACTAAGTGTGGCATATGTTATATGCAATACCAAGTTAATATTGCGCAAAAAACGACACTTATATTAGATTTAAGTCCAAGCCACACTATTTTTGTCTTGTATTACACACAGTACTGAGTCCCTTTGATATCTTGTGTTACACGCAAGGACAATTTTAATCGAACTACAATATAATATTAATAATATTATTAAATATTATTATAGATACCACTTTGCTGTTAGAATGGAAGTTATAAATAATATTAACTTAATTGTGGAAATATTATTTACATATGTATATAAAATTAATCATTTGGTTATCATTACTATAAGTGAATGTAAAAACTATTTGAAAATAAATAAATTACTTTTCTAAGAAAAACATTTTTCTATGCACAAACATAATTTTATCTCAATAAATTAAACAAAAAAAATATTGGTTAGTTTTTTCAATAAAAAATTATATTATATATTCATAAAATATTTTTTATACTAACACAACAAATTTTATTGTTATATGATAATAATAAATACAATTTTATGAATAAAAAGTTGTATTCATCAAAAATGTAATTTTATATCCTTTTAATGGAGAACCCATTTTAAATTGGATTTTTTTGATACTTTTATAATTTATTTATGAAAAAATAAAATTAATTTTTGAAATAATAACCTAAATATTATATTGTGGTTATTTTTTTATATTTTAATCTAAAGTTTCATTTTTGAAGAAAAGTGTATAATACTGGATGATAATTCAAAACTCTTTTTTCACTGAATTTATTAATAAGGTAAAATTATGTTTTCCATTAGTTTTAATGTTTTATTAGTTCAATTATACAACAATTAATCCAGTTTTATCCATTTTAATTAATTTTAATTAATTTTTCATTGAAATTGGATATAAAAATTTACCAAACTTGTAAACATTTTTACTTTAAAAACCTTCTTTGTCATCTCGTCTCCAGGATTAAATCTCAACTAATTTATGACACTTATTTGATTATAATTTTCAATATTGGATTATTTATTTTGAATCATAATAATATATAATTTTAAATTTGATTAACTTATTTTTTGAAAAAAAAAATATTGGAGAAAGTAATGAAAATTAATTATAGTGATTAAGAGGAAAATTAGACTAACAAGGGATTATGCCTTACACTTAAGGGCCAAAATGACTTATACACTTGTCAAAAATCCATTTCCTAGTTATATTTTGACCCTATTCTACATGTTATTGAATTTGTTTCACTATTGTAGCAACTTATCAACGGAAAATTGTTGGTGGAATTTCCTTTTCAAAAATTTACAAGAATGCCACTCCTCCTCCACTATAAAAAGTCACTCACCCCTCCCACATATTCATAACACTCAATCCACTATTATTTCCAAAAAACTGATCAAATAAGATCTAAAAATATCTCTATTAATTATATAATACACACTTTTTAATAAATAGAAACAAGGAATCTCTTTGGTGAAAACCAAGAGGAGTTGCCCAAAGAAGAGGTAAAATCCTTTCTCGAGCTCCATAGTTTTATTTTCATTCTATAACCCATAAAATAATATTATTATAGTATTATCTAATATAGTAAGTATAATAAATATAATTAGATATTTTTATTACCTATTTTATAGATACAATTACACAAACATCTATACAATGGGTAATGAACTTACCGTTCTAGTGTACAATGAACCACCGCCTCCGAAAACAATGTTCTTCATTTTTCCTTTAACACATCTCATGGTTGGGAATTATGATGGACTCTATGTTTTTATGTGATATTTATGATATTTATTATTTATTTATTCTTATATAATTATAATTATATAAAACATACCATAATTTTTTCCATTTTGTGTAAATATGATAACTTCATTTGTGGATGTGTGGACTACTACCTCGTCAATGGGATGTGATTCATGAACCCTATATATAGAATGTATTAAATCTATTTTTAGTGAAATTTTATGATATATATTACATAATAAGGCTAATTTAATGATTTTATATATACATATATGTCAATTACATTCTTTCATTCAATAAATAAAGAAAATGGAAACAACATTCTTGCGTACGTATGACCTACTGTCCCCGTAGACAGTGTATTCCATTTCTTGTATGTATATTTTATATATTATTATAAATATTTATATAATGAATATCTATATATATAATTAATGTTTTAAATTATTTAAATATTTAAATCATGATCTATGTAATAAGATCTAGACTAACAAGTCCAAACATATATGAAAAACAACATAGATATTACCCCAAACGTAATGTTAACATGGAATTATTATTAAATGGGTAATATAAAGTCATAATAAAATATTATAAATTATTATATATAAATGTTACTTATTAGATTTATGATTAAATTATATTAATTATATAGGAGGGTTTAACAAGTAGGATTAAAGTCAATAATTAAGGTAAGGTTATTCGTGTCTCACATTCATTTCTGTGAGACTTATGCCCTCTCCACCACTCATTTCCATTGTGTGGTGTATATACACCACATGAATTTATTATATGATTTATATAAATATATGTTTGGGTACTTGAATATATATTTTATTATCTCTCTTTCATGGGGTTTATGGCTCAAAATGTACCAAATCAGTAATGTAATTTTGTCTCAATTTTTCTTCTTTGAGATACATGACATGTTATTCACCTATACTTTTCAATGGGGTGTATATACTTCCCATTAAAATGCCATATCATGAATATCCTTATTTTCATGACATTTTAACTTCATTTAATTTTATTATTTCATATGGAATATGATTCATAGTTACAAATGTTGTTAAAATTTATTGCTACAATCTCATTGTTTTTTGTGATTGTTTTTTATTATTTTTCCGTTAATAAAATATTATGATACAAATATATATAAAACTCATAATTTTACTTATACTATGGTTATCCGTGATATCTTATTTTATTATTACCATTTCACAACTATTTTTACTTAATATAAATAAGTAAAATGTTTTTAAAAAATATGACTATATTTCATCTTTCGGTCATAAAAATGTGTTCTCTAAACATATTTTATTCTAAAAATATTATCTAAAAATGTTTTCAAAAATGATATAATATTCTCAAACGGTTTATAAAATACATTTAACCCATGTTTTACATTTTTAATAAAAAAAATTTTGAAAAGGAATCTTCTTGTTATTTTCGAGTCGAGCCATTTTTCTAAACTTTTTATGGTGTAGATGAAATGTTCGGCACATATGGATTTATCCACCATCATGGCCATGATTCTTTGTAGATTCCATTTAATTTTTAAAAGGTTGATTTGTTTAATATTTTCTTCCAAATATTCTAAACATTCATTTTTTAATTTTGTTTTCAAATGGGAATGTTTTTAGATTTTTTTTTATTCTCAAGAAAAGTTTTAAATGATTTTGAAAGATTCCTTTACATAGTTTCAAAGATAAAGGATTTTAAAAACAATTTATGGTCTAGAAATGTTTTAAAAAATTTTATGGATTAATTTAAATGTGTTAAAATCTATTTTCCAAGAAAAATGTATTCATTAATTTTTTATTTTTATAAAGTGTTTTAAAAAAAATTCAAGATTATTTTATAAGTTTTAAAGGAAAGGGGTTTCCAATTTGTTTCAAAGCATCCATTGTAAGATTTCAAAAATATTTTCAAAGAATGATATTTTAAAAAAAATTGTTTTAAATATCATTGATTTTCAAGTCGGAAAATATATTCCCTTATAAAATGTTTTTAAATGATTTTCCATGATTCCTTTATATGTTTTCAAAGTGGTTTAAAAGGAAAGGATTTAAATAATTTTATATGTTTTGAAATTTCATGTTTCAAGTGATATTTCAAAATACTTCTCTATGTATGATGAAATTATTTGTTATAGTTTAGGATTTATTAGGTGTATGATCCATGTAAACCATTCAAATTACATCTCTGAATGGATTAACTTTTGATGGAATTTTTTTATGAAACAAAATTCCCTTTCATAGGTTATATTCTTATGAAACCTACTTCTTTTCATGGGTTATTATTTGATTATATTATTATGAAACTTATATTTTTCCACATGTTAATATATGGTTACATGTTTATAAAACCCATTTTCTTCAATGGTTAATGATATTTTTGTTAATGAATTTGTGTTATATGTTTTTATGATTTTATTATGAGTTGGGTGGTACCTATATATCTTTCCAATTAATTGGGTAATGATTTATATCTCATGAGATAATGATGGGAGTCATATAAATAGGTTTTATCCTCTATGGATGATAGGGAAATATTATCCACTACCAGAAGATGGATAAACATGATCCACTATGGGAAGATAGGGAAACCTAATCCCTTATAAGGAAAAGACAATGACTAGGGATGGTGGTGTTTCCCACCTAGTAGGTGTAGTCCTTATAAAGTTCCCTGATATGTTTTTAGCACTGATCCTTTACTTATTTGAAAATATATAACATGTTTATGTGTTTTCCACAAATTATAAGTATCATGCTTATGATATGATCACAAGGATCACGTTCTTGATTATCTTTATATTCTTGTATTTTGAACTACCAATATTTGTTCCATGTATCATGTTTCTAATATTTGATATGTAGGGTATGATGTTACAATTTTATGGTCATTTTCTCTTACACTTATGATCAAGTTATAATTATGTATTTCATTTATTTATCCATACTAATAATTTAATCTCACCCCTTTCTTATGTTTCATCTACCCCTGTTTTGAAGAAATATTTTAAGTAGTTGAAATAACAAGGAATATCTTTGTGGGAAATATTGAAGATATTTCACAAATTTAGAATTGTTTGTTCCAAGTTCCAAAAGAATCTAAAATATTATGGTCATCAGACATTTATTTTTTTAATGTTCTGAATATTCATCTAAAATGATGTAATATCCATATATGTTAAGCCTGGGTCTCTATAAAAGTGAATCGGCCTCGACAAAGGATTCCTTAATGAGTTCATTACTTACCTAGGAAAACTCCCATACTCTAGACTCAACTACAGATGAGGAATATTAATTAGATGATCTATTTAAAATATATCACTGAATGAACACATGATAAAATTAATAATTTTTAATTAATTTAATAAGAAATATTCTTTGAAAAATTGAATGGCTCATATTTAAACCAAACATCAATCCCAGTGTAAACACCCTATACCAAGGCCAATATAGTGGTTAGAAAAATTTAATGGGATTATATTATAGGAGAATTTAACATTTTCCCTTCGAAAAGCCTTCTAAAATAGAATATCATCTTTATCTTGATTTTTAAAAGACATGAAGACATGAGGAATAACAAAGAGAATCATAATTAATACATTGTGATGTTGTATAGTCAATTTTAATATTTAAATAATGATTTTTTATTGTCGTCATGTTTTGGTGAAGATTTTAAATGTTATTTGAAAACATTTTTGATTGAATTTATGATGCACGTTATTTACTAACATAAATAGGGAAAGTTTTAAAGTCATTCAATGATAATTTTTATTGTGTGAAATTTAAGGAGTCGAAAATCAATATTTCTTTGACTTATTTGGGAAATTGAGGAGTATATATATATGAAAGTTCCTTTCAGACTTTACAATAAGATATTGATAATATTGAGAGAAACATACTTGATAATTGACCAATAAAAATTGTTGTAAAATCAAATGGTTCAAAGGAGAGATGTAGTTATAGATTTTTTGTGCTTATAAGAAAGTTTAAAATTCTATAAGCATACAGATTTGAGCGGTTTGAAGCATATGGTTTAGTAAATTATGTTTGAAGGAATTTATTCTAGAAGATTTCACAGTGCGAGTAATTCAATGTTATAATATTACGTTGTCTTAGAAGAAGAATCCAAACTTATAATTTCAGGGAAACATTTATATTTAATATTGGGAGACAAGGGATATTTATGGTTGTCCGATATTTTTTATTCACAAGAATTATATAAGATATATCCATAGCTTAAATAGAGTCTAAAGGACAATGACTAGGTATGAACATTGGGATAGAACCTTTCTAAAAACATGTATTCCTTTCATTTATCATCATTGTCATTGCATGAGAGTAAGATCATGTTTCAAATTTTAGATTTTCAAAACCTTAACAAGTTTTAGATGTCAATTACATAATAAATGTAATTATAAAATATTATGATTGGTTAAATACCCTCCCACCTCCACCCCCAAATTGGTCCACATATTCCAATGAATTTCAATCTTAGAAAATATCCTCTCACTAATGATTATTCGATAAAATCCAACAAGATATTAAAGAATGTAGAAAAGTGTGATAAATTTTTATTAGAATTTTATTTTTTTATTTAAATGAATATAATTACAAGGAGATCATTCTTTCCCAATGAGAATGTTATTACATATACCTTTCTACTAAATCCATGTCATATTACTCAACCATACAACACAAGTAGTGTTTGAATATAAATATATCCCCTTTCCCAAAAGTGATGTTATTGGGATTTACATGGGGATTAATATTTCTCAAACACATATGGATATAAATTCCTCAAAAATAGTTCCCAATATAATGATTTTGTGGTGAGAAACTCCCTCTTGGAGTAGTAGTGTATTTCTCCCATTGTTGAAAAAAAGGTGTGAAATAAAAAAATACATTTTATGGATACTTTTTGAACTCAGAAAAAAAATATTTATAGTGTTATATACCATATTTAGGTGTTTATTTCACTTTATAGGATTTTTTTGATTATTTTTTCAGGTTATATGTACCAACAGATCATATGTGATTCTTGTTTTATGTCAACAAACATTTCACCATGATGGAAATTTGGTAAAGGATAATTCCCAAACTATGTTCATATAGACAACATGATTTTCACATGGTTATGTAATATCCAAATATTTCATGGATTGATTGTGGAATGATCACATATCAAAAATATTCCCACATCTTACAAGGAAGTCTCAAATGGTTGCGATATATGCAGGCATCTTATGTTGTTCATTGATAGAGATCTAATGCAGCCAAAAGATCAATTCCTCATATAGTTCTCATAAGAGTATATATAACATGGTTGAATGTTCTATCACTATGAGTCCCAACTATCTTAAATAAAACTCTCATGTGAGAGATATATGAGAAATGTGGTTTCCTAGTGGATACCCTCTCCTTGTCACATGTTTCCTATAAACACCCAGGTTTCTATTTCGAAAAGAATAGGATAGATAAAGAATGAAAGGGATAAGTGTGGGAGAAATTAATATCATATATACTCCATAAAGGAAAAACCTTAGTTAAATCTAGAGTGAAAATAACTCTTAATAACTAAAAAACCCACAAGAGGTGTCCAGGTGACATATTCCAACAAGAGACATCCATAAAACTAAATCCCATGAGATGTGTCTGCATGATCAATTTTTTAGAGATGCATCCTCATGATCCTATTTTCAATATAATCATGTGGATTTATGTTACCAAAATCATGTGTGTAACAGCCCAAGATTTTATAAAAAAATATTCTTTTTAATTTTATTAAAGTCTTGTGTTGTACGCTACACCAAAAGGATCTTGCACAACACGCATCCTTGACTTGCCTTGCATTACACGCAATCACGACCTTCCTCGATAGCGTGTGTAATACGCAATACCGAGTTTCACTAAACAACGATATGCTATTAAAATATTATTAAAACTAGCCGTTATGAATAGTAATAACCACTTTTTAAAACTCTGTAAATCTTATTTTTCAAAATGAACTTCATTTTTGGATTCGGAGTATCGAATTTAGCCTAAGGTGAAATTTTGGTACTTTTCGGATAACTTTCATATTCTGATGAATAGTGAAAATTACTAAATTATAATTAAAAACAACTTTTTTAATCGAAATAATTAATAGTGATAAATCATTAATTTGAGTGGTTTTAAAGTATATTTAGAATATATTTTTACAATTTAATACAATGTTGGTCATTGGATGTAATTTCACATTTAAACCAGACATAATCAAGTGTCAATCTTTTGATAGATATTGTTTCTTAAAAACACGCTATTTGTTTTAACAGCGGGATTTAATTATAAAATTAATTAATGCAACTTTTATGTAATGAATTTGGTAAAATAGACTTCATTTTTGAATTCGGAATATGAAATATAGCTTGGGATGAAATTTTGGCACTGTTCTGAAAAACATCAATTTTTGATGAATAGTGAAACTACTAAGTGGTAGTTAAAAAACTGAATTTTTCATAAAAATTAATTTTACCACTTCTGTGAATGGAATTTCAAAAATACGAGAGACACGGTTGATGTCAGTAAGTAAAATGTGGTTCAATGAGATGAAAATAATTTTTGGTGAATAGTAACTTTTTACTTTTTTTAACCGCGGTTAATAGTAAATAGGGTAACTAAGGGTAAATATGATATTAATATTACCCTAACACATGTCCTAATCCTATTGGACAAGTTTATTTCGACCAGAAACAAACTTAGGAATAAAATATGACCATTTAGACCCACTTGGATTAGATTAGGACATTTATTATTAATTTATTTAAAGAAGGGTTAAAATAGTTAAAATCAAAGTTTAATAAGTAAATCATTTTTAATATAGGGTTATACATAAGATAAATTCTATTGTAAATATTCATTAGAAATATAAAAAGATTTAATACATGATGGTATTTTATTTGTAATTTTTAGACATCAAATAATTTAATTTATTTATGACACAATGATGATGCAGTAATTATCTTATTAATGAAATATTGACATAATTGATGTTATAAACACCAAAATAAATATAATTTGAGACTTTTTATGAATTACACTAATTTTATAGGTTACTATGATATATTAGTGTTGATTTAATCAACTTGGTTCGAACATATAATTCTGTTATGACTTTCACAAAAATCATATATCAAATAGTGTCAAAATTGACACAAAATAGTTTTTAAATCAAATATTATATTATTAATTGTTATTTTATTCCTAAAAATCTAAGGTTCGGCCAAATGACTTAGATAAGGATATATATATTAATAATAAACGATTTGGGGTTCTTTTGGCATTTTATAGTAAGTGTATTAACCATATAGTGAAAGAAAACAAAAAGACGCGGTAAAAGTTAAATTATTTAACTTAGAGTTAAATCAAATTGATAAGGTTAAAATAATACCCTAAACTTGTCTAAATCCTATTTGTTGATAGGATTTCGACCCATCCCCACTTTAGCTTCGAAATAAGACCCTTTGGAACCATTATAAACCGATTTTGACTTTAATATAAAATAATATTTTGAGATATTCCTAAGGTGCCCCTCTCCTCCCTTATAAAAGGACACCTCCTCCCCCTCCTCCTCACACCAATTTGAGCACTCAATCTCGGCCAACCCCTGCCAAAATCTCTTCTCCACTTCCCTAGCAACATCCTAGAGGTTCTGGTCTTCCTCAAAGACCAATTTTAGTGCCCTAAGAGGAGGTCTCAAAGAGGCGCTTCAAAGAAGAGGTAATTACCGTTACCAATTCTTTCATCTTTATTTCTTCTTCCACTTCTTCTTCTTAGGTTGTTTCATTATGAAGTAATAACATCAGTATCACTCATATACTGATATGTTATTATAAGTATGAAACAACCCTATTTCATCATCTATCCATCCTACGAGAAAAGAAATCACCGCGCGTGCGTACGTACGGAATACCGTCTCCACGCCGTGGTGTAATCTATTTTTCCACCATCACCTTACAAGGATGGGTATAATGGTGTAATGAGTAACTATAAATGATTATTATGAAGTAATATTGATACTGAAATAATATATATATATACTCCAATACAATTCCACGATCATAGGAACGATATCATCACTCGTGCGTACGGACGGAATACCGTCTCCACGATGTGATGCGACTCGTTCTACATGATCTTCATTTCATAATGATTATATAAATGAATTGAATGAATGAATATGGTATATACTACACTAATACCATTCTGTAAATGAATTATCTATAACCTAAACATAATAATAAGAATTTATTCGACAAAACACGCATAAGAACAAAAAGTTATAAAGACCCGAGTAACAAGTAACAATGAAATATTACTAACAAGAAGCTAATAATATGACCATATATGATATCATATCAATATTTATGATTCTGGAATAAGTCAATAACATTATTTAAACCATTATACAGGAGCTTCGGACACGAACAAAGCAAATCGGACCTAAGGTAAGGGAAATATCACAATCTCATTTTTATCCGAGATTGTTTATACTTTGGTTTTACTGGGGTGTATTTTATCATCCACATCCATGTTTCCTCAACATGTAATATTTATAAAATAGTTTATATCCAATTTTACCCTTTGGTGAGTTTTCAGTAAAAGATATGAAAGGAATATTTTGTCTTTATTCGTACGAGGTACTTTTTGACTTTTTCGACAAAAGTACGAAGAATGTTTTTAACTTATACGGCACGAACGGATTTTTACGGTTTTATAAATCCTTATTTTCATGAAGCTTCCTCCAAAAGATTTCATGACTATTTTCAATAAAATATATTTCTTTTAAAATTGCATGATGTTTTGTGAAAAGAAATTGATTTTGAAGAAGAAAGGATATTTTCCTCAAGAATTCAATTCAAGTGTTTTATCAAAATTACTTTCCATCTAAGATAATAAAGGGTTCTGTTTCTATCCATATTTTTTCATTGATTTGAATATGTTGTGATGGAATTATTTTTATGAATTCCTTTATCTTATATGAATGGTTTTATGATGTCATATTGTTTAAGAATCCCATTTTTATTACATGGGTTAGGCAATGATGTATGATTTATGATTTTGTGGCACACATAAGAATGGTATCATTATGAGATGGGTGGGACCTATATCTCCCTCTAATGCATTGGGTAAAGATTTTATATCTCATGAGATAGACATGGCTGGAATGGTAGGTTATACCGGTTCAGTGAAACAGGACTGAAACGAGGGTTACTCGATTCAGAAAGGGACTTTGTCCACTAAGATAGTCTTGGCAATGAGTCTTGACTAACAAGAAATGATTCTCTATGATTATGTGTGAATGCCACAAAGTTTCATGTTTTATGTTATGATTATTGTGATTACATTTGACTGCCATGATTTACCCCATATTATGAAATTATGCTCTCTTTTGCAGGTTATGATTTCCAAAATGTTATGTTCTTATGAATATGATGTGATTGATATTTATTTTGTTTACCCTTACTGAGAATTTGAGCTCACCCTTTTATGTTTTCTTTTCCCCAGGATATAAAGAAAGGTTTTAGGTAAAAAAAAGGAAGATCTTTATGGGAGATTTTGAAGATCATTCACCACGATTAGAAGATTATAGTCCGAGTTTCCCAAGACACTAAACTATTACGGTCCTTGTTTGTGTGTTTTTTGTAATGTACTAAGTATTCCGCAAAAGTAATGTAATGTCCATGTACGATAAGCTTCGGGTCTCTACAGTTGGTATCAGAGGAAAGGTTTAGTCAACCTTTGGAAACTAGGATGCAAAAACGTTAGTGAGATCCCTAGAGATATTTCTAAGGTATGTCTAGGGATGTCTCTAAGGTTAAGTATACGTATAGGTTATAGTCCTAGAATTGCGCTAATGATCTTCAAATTTAACCTAAGATGTCAGATATTGAGGGTACTAACCCTTTATTATGTTGTTTTCCCTAGCATGATTTTTGCCTCTCACACTATTCTTTTGGGGTTTTAGACGATGGCTGGAACCCGAAGGAACCGTGTTAATGCGGAATGTTATGGGCAATGCAATGATTGTCCCCCTGAGCAACCAAACGATATAGGAGCTGGAATGCAAAATCTTGTAGCCATGCTCACACAACTTTCTCAAGCTATGAATCATGCAGGACTTCCAAACGAGCAAAGGAAGGAGCAACATTCTGTTGAATCCTTCATGAGGTAGCGTCCGCCTTCTTTCAGTGGGTCTACTGATCCATTAGTTGCTGAACAATGGATTAGTACTACTGAAAAGATATTTTCAGTTCTTCAATGTTCTGAACATGATAAAGTCATCCTAGCAGTGTATCGTTTGGAAGGAGATGCTGATCAATGGTGGAATCTTATTAAGAATACAAGGCAAAGGGATGAAATTGAGTCTATGGAATGGGACTAGTTCAAGAACTTATTTTTCAATAAGTACTTCCCTCGTATTCTTCAAACAAAGATGGAGAAAGATTTTCTTGAACTGAAGCAAAGGGACGATGAATCTGTTGGTACCTATGAAGCAAATTTTACAAGACTTGCAAGGTATGCTTCGGGAATTATCATCCAACCTAAAAGTAAAGTTGATCGATTTTTCAGTGGCTTAAAACCAAGTCTTCGAAGGGCATTAGCTATAAGAGACTTCAGTAGCTATGAAGAAATTGTGCGTTGTGCTATCAAGGTAGAAATGGAAGTTGGTGTTACATATCCATCTCATGGTTTTGACAAGAAAAGAAAGATGGAGTTCAAGGAGAAAACTCAGAATAATGGTGAAAAGAAGATGAATGTTTCCTTATGCACAAAGTGTGGAAAGAAGCATGGTGGAGATTGTCTTAAAGGGACTAGAAAATGTTTTAAGTGTGGAAAAGAAGGTCATCGAGCAGCTGAGTGTCGAAGTAATGGAAAATGGGATTCTAATGAAGTGAATAAAGAAAACACTGCAGAGAACGTACAACCAACACTTCAATGCTTCAAGTACAAGGAAATGGGGCATTATGCTAATAAATTCCCTAATCCAAGGGTTAGTGATGATCGACATGAGCAACCGCTTAAGGCAAAGGACAAAGGGAAGTCACATGCGATCACTATTGGCAATGTTGAATATGACAACGATGTGGTGGAATGATTAAGTGTTTATGTAATGGGATTCCAAAATAATGTTGTATCATGGAATATTGGAATATTTATGTATTGGTCTAATGTGGTATTCAAAGTGATTGAGATATTATGCGCATAATGAAGGGAAAACGTGAAAATGAAATGTTTAACAGTATTCATGAGCTCATGATTGATATAAGGACTAAGTTTGAGTATATAGAATTTTGAGGATTTTTGTATGTGAAAAGTGTTAACTTTTAACTGCATTCATGTTTTCACTAAGGTATTCAAGAGAATACACGATTAAGGACTTTGAATGTTTGGAATGTGACCAACAAAACATATCTTATGATATATGGGGATCGACGATGGTGTTAAATCTCTGGTAATCGTTTTCACTATATTATGAGAGTCGACTGCAGTATTATGGATAAGCCTAAAGATTGGAATGGATTATGTTGGACATAAGTTAGTATTGTTTGTTTTTTAGATATTATTGATGGGATGTTATATAGTTTTGGAAAAAGGACAACCTGCAGGACGGGCGACAGCCCATCGCATCGGACAAGGCTGTGGGAATCGAACCCACAACCGAAGTGCGACTGGCCTTTATCGCCTACCACTGGCCTACAGGAAGTCCCTGTTTAGTAGAAACTAGTTTTATTATATTAAGCAGTATGATATATGAAGTATAAGTCCATTTTAGGAACCATATATGATTAATCTCACTATAGATCGACTTATGCATATAATTTTTGCTAATCTTTTGTTTGAGACAGATGGAATGACCCGTCATTCTATCACATGATCTGCTAACACTTCATGAATAACAAATTCAACTTCATTTATTTAAGAGATGAAGTGGAAATTGTTCAAGGCACGAACAACAGTGAGATTGTACCAAAATAAAGTAAGTATTTATTCTAATTCAAATTTTCAACTTTAGGGAAATGATCTTGAAAACCAAAAATGTTGTCCTAGTGATCTTATACCTGATGAATAAGATGGTACCTTATATCATCACAAATCTATGGATTTGTGATTACTGGCTTTTCTATAGCCATGTTCTCTACCACTCTCCATCAGAACATGATGGTTAGATTTCTCTTCCATATCCATATTTTCACCTATGTGGAAACCCAATGATTAGTTTATTTGGGTAACCGTTACGTTTCATACTTTTGTTTTTAAAGATTGGTTTTGATATTCCTTTTTACGATGTGGGTTTCTATTAAAGAAACTTTCGAATAGTAAACCATTTATAACCCCGACGAATTTCGAGGGCGAAATTCATTTTAAGGGGGGTAGAATGTAACAGCCCAAGATTTTATAAAAAAATATTCTTTTTAATTTTATTAAAGTCTTGTGTTGTACGCTACACCAAAAGGAGCCTGCACAACACGCATCCTTGACTTGCCTTACATTACACGCAATCACGACCTTCCTCGATAGCGTGTGTAATACGCAATACCGAGTTTCACTAAACAACGATATGCTATTAAAATATTATTAAAACTAGCCGTTATGAATAGTAATAACCACTTTTTAAAACTCTGTAAATCTTATTTTTCAAAATGAACTTCATTTTTGGATTCGGAGTATCGAATTTAGCCTAAGGTGAAATTTTGGTACTTTTCGGATAACTTTCATATTCTGATGAATAGTGAAAATTACTAAATTATAATTAAAAACAACTTTTTTAATCGAAATAATTAATAGTGATAAATAATTAATTTGAGTGGTTTTAAATTATATTTAGAATATATTTTTACAATTTAATACAATGTTGGTCATTGGATGTAATTTCACATTTAAACCAGACATAATCAAGTGTCAATCTTTTGATAGATATTGTTTCTTAAAAACACGCTATTTGTTTTAACAGCGGGATTTAATTATAAAATTAATTAATGCAACTTTTATGTAATGAATTTGGTAAAATAGACTTCATTTTTGAATTCGGAATATGAAATATAGCTTGGGATGAAATTTTGGCACTGTTCTGAAAAACATCAATTTTTGATGAATAGTGAAACTACTAAGTGGTAGTTAAAAAACTGAATTTTTCATAAAACTTAATTTTACCGCTTCTGTGAATGGAATTTCAAAAATACGAGAGACGCGGTTGATGTCAGTAAGTAAAATGTGGTTCAATGAGATGAAAATAATTTTTGATGAATAGTAACTTTTTACTTTTTTTAACCGCGGTTAATAGTAAATAGGGTAACTAAGGGTAAATATGATATTAATATTACCCTAACACATGTCCTAATCCTATTGGACAAGTGTATTTCGACCAAAAACAAACTTAGGAATAAAATATGACCATTTAGGCCCACTTGGATTAGATTAGGACATTTATTATTAATTTATTTAAAGAAGGGTTAAAATAGTTAAAATCAAAGTTTAATAAGTAAATAATTTTTAATATGGGGTTATACATAAGATAAATTCGATTGTAAATATTCATTAGAAAGATAAAATGATTTACTACATGATGGTATTTTATTTTTAATTTTTAGACATCAAATAATTTAATTTATTTATGACACAATGATGATGCAGTAATTATCTTATTAATGAAATATTGACATAATTGATGTTATAAACACCAAAATAAATATAATTTAAGACTTTTTATGAATTACACTAATTTTCTAGGTTACTATGATATATTAGTGTTGATTTAATCAACTTGGTTCGAACATATAATTCTGTTATGACTTTCACAAAAATCATATATCAAATAGTGTCAAAATTGACACAAAATAGTTTTTAAATAAAATATTATATTATTAATTCTTATTTTATTCCTAAAAATCTAATGTTCGGCAAAATGACTTAGATAAGGATATATATATTAATAATAAACAATTTGGGGTTCGTTTGGCATTTTATAGTAAGTGTATTAACCATATATTGAAAGAAAACAAAAAGACACGTTAAAAGTTAAATTATTTAACTTAGAGTTAAATCAAATTGATAAGGTTAAAATAATACCCTAAACTTGTCTAAATCCTATTGGTTGATTGGATTTCGACCCATCCCCACTTTAGCTTCGAAATAAGACCCTTTGGAACCATTATAAACCGATTTTGACTTTAATATAAAATAATATTTTGAGATATTCCTAAGGTGCCCCTCTCCTCCCTTATAAAAGGACACCTCCTCCCCCTCCTCCTCACACCAATTTGAGCACTAAAGCTCGGCCAACCCCTGCCAAAATCTCTTCTCCACTTCCCTAGAAACATCCTAGAGGTTCTGGTCTTCCTCAAAGACCAATTTTAGTGCCCTAAGAGGAGGCCTCAAAGAGGCGCTTCAAAGAAGAGGTAATTACCGTTACCAATTCTTTCATCTTTATTTCTTCTTCCACTTCTTCTTCTTAGGTTGTTTCATTATGAAGTAATAACATCAGTATCACTCATATACTGATATGTTATTATAAGTATGAAACAACCCTATTTCATCATCTATCCATCCTACGAGAAAAGAAATCACCGCGCGTGCGTACGTACGGAATACCGTCTCCACGCCGTGGTGTAATCTATTTTTCCACCATCACCTTACAAGGATGGGTATAATGGTGTAATGAGTAACTATATATGATTATTATGAAGTAATATTGATACTGAAATAATATATATATATACTCCAATACAATTCTACGATCATAGGAACGATATCATCACTCGTGCGTACGGACGGAATACCGTCTCCACGATGTGATGCGACTCGTTCTACATGATCTTCATTTCATAATGATTATATAAATGAATTGAATGAATGAATATGGTATATAATACACTAATACCATTCTGTAAATGAATTATCTATAACCTAAAGATAAGAATAAGAATTTATTCGACAAAACACGCATAAGAACAAAAAGTTATAAAGACCCGAGTAACAAGTAACAATGAAATATTACTAACAAGAATCTAATAATATGACCATATATGATATCATATCAATATGTATGATTCTGGAATAAGTCAATAACATTATTTAAACCATTATACAGGAGCTTCGGACACGAACAAAGCAAATCGGACCTAAGGTAAGGGAAATATCACAATCTCATTTTTATCCGAGATTGTTTATACTTTGGTATTTACTGGGGTGTATTTTATCATCCACATCCATGTTTCATCAACATGTAATATTTATAAAATAGTTTATATCCAATTTTACCCTTTGGTGAGTTTTTAGTAAAAGATATGAAAGGAATATTTTGTCGTTATTCGTACGAGGTACTTTTTGACTTTTTCGACAAAAGTACGAAGAATGTTTTTAACTTATACGGCACGAACGGATTTTTACAGTTTTATAAATCCTTATTTTCATGAAGCTTACTCCAAAAGATTTCATGAATATTTTCAATAAAATATATTTCTTTTAAAATTGCATGATGTTTTGTGAAAAGAAATTGATTTTGAAGAAGAAAGGATATTTTCCTCAAGAATTCAATTCAAGTGTTTTATCAAAATTACTTTCCATCTAAGATAATAAAGGGTTCTGTTTCTATCCATATTTTTCCATTGATTTGACTATGTTGTGATGGAATTATGTTTATGAATTCTTTTATCTTATATGAATGGTTTTATGATGTCATGTTGTTTAAGAATCCCATTTTTATTACATGGGTTATGCAATGATGTATGATTTATGATTTTGTGGCACACATAAGAATGGTATCATTATGAGATGGGTGGGACCTATATCTCCCTCCAATGCATTGGGTAAAGATTTTATATCTCATGAGATAGACATGGCTGGAATGGTAGGTTATACCGGTTCAGTGAAACAGGACTGAAACGAGGGTTACTCGATTCAGAAAGGAACTTTGTCCACTAAGATAGTCTTGGAAATGAGTCTTGACTAACAATAAATGATTCTCTATGATTATGTGTGAATGCCACAAAGTTTCATGTTTTATGTTATGATTATTGTGATTACATTTGACTGCCATGATTTACCCCATATTATGAAATTATGCTCTCTTTTGCAGGTTATGATTTCCAAAATGTTATTTTCTTATGAATATGATGTGATTGATATTTATTTTGTTTACCCTTACTGAGAATTTGAGCTCACCCTTTTATGTTTTCTTTTCCCCAGGATATAAAGAATGGTTTTAGGAAGAAAAAAAAGGAAGATCTTTATGGGAGATTTTGAAGATCTTTCACCACGATTAGAAGATTATAGTCCGAGTTTCCAAAGACACTAAACTATTATGGTCCTTGTGTGTGTGTTTTTGTAATGTACTAAGTATTCCGCAAAAGTAATGTAATGTCCATGTACGATAAGCTTCGGGTCTCTACAATGTGTATATGAAAAATAGACATATCATGTGTTCATTTGATAGAATCCTTAGGATGATTATCTTTAATAAGTTCTTCAAGTGGTCTATATCTCTCTCATGTGATCCCCTATTGTGTGGTGGCCATCTATGGTAGAATTACATTGTTCAATAAATTTTCATGATGTGTCTTCCCATAAACTAGGGGAAATCTAAGATTATCCATCTTTCCTCATCTACCTTGAAACTTTCATCTGGCATTTACGGACCCCTTCAACCATGGTTGAAACCATAAAATTCCTAAATCCAACCCTCTTTCAAAACATCCAAGTATTCATTATCAAGTTGATGGGAAAACAAAAGTTCCACTTCTTTAAATATTCAGTCCCTTGATAAAAGTAATATACCTCTTTTCTTACCTAACTAATAGGGCACTCAAATAGTTTTTTAATTAGGAATTCCCTTAATAGCATGTATGCTATTGTAAGAACATTAGTCAAAGATTCTAAGTCTGTGTGATCTAAAATAGAAAAACTCAAACTAATTATGATTACCATGGGAACATGGTGTATTTCCTAGTTCACACAACGAGGAAGGTATCCAAATATTATGTAATATATGTATCCAACCATTCAATAATCTGATTAGAATGGATAATATTATATATCTCCTCACTTAACAATAGAAAATAATACATGAGGATGGGCCTCCTACTTGGTTTAAGCTCTAGTTTTACATGTATTCACCTAATCCACTTATTATTTTATGAATCCCAGAGCAGAATCCATGTGTAATACTTTATAAAATCCATTAGAACACTTCCCCAAAATTAACCTCATCTTTTATTATATCTTGTTTCTTAAACTTATCATGTCTTGCATGATCTTAGATATTTCATTTGTTCATATTGTTAGCATGGTTAAAAAACTTCCCATGTGGGCCACATCCTTAATTATAAGACCCAAATAAAACATGACCTCTTTAATGATATCATAAAAATAGTAAATGAATGATTCAATTAATTTAAGAAAGTATCATATGAAAAAGACCCAAATAATCCTATTTTTCTTCACCCTTTATGATATATATATCTTTGTAGAATGATGCTAGACAGCAAGAACCATATCCTAGTCTAATGATAAATAACTACATAAATACATTATTACTACATTACATTAAATTGAATAGTATTATCTTGCCACATGACCCTAAACTATGTATGTTGAACTACAAGGCATATGATTTCTATTAAAACAATACATTAGAAACCTCCTGGAGGTAAAAACCTAACATCATCATTCCTCTATATCCATACTCATGGTTTCATACTCATTATGACTCTAATTATGTACTTTTTCACTTGCCTATACTCCATGTGAGAATAGATATATCATTCACCAATTCTATATTCCCTAATAATTCTTCACATCAGATCATATTCATGATAAAATCTTATCCCTAACCTGGAGAGATATATTTTCACTAAGAAATCACCATATTCATCTCATCTGGTCTATATTTTTGATGGAACCAAACCTAACTAGGTAGGTCCATATCCATTAAAAAAATAACCCATATAACATAGGGCCACATTCCTTGGGAAAACAACCTAATCTCATTAGACTCTATTCTCTTTCATGTCATCCAAAAAGTTCTATTCATGCATACATCCCACACAAACTTTTTCCAAAGATCTTTCTTCTATATAGTACATTATGTATAACATTAAAATAAATGGAATATGTACTTTGAATTTGACCTTAAGAGGTATAATTCTTCCTTCTATGTGTAACTGAACTATATATTTTATGATTCACTTAATAGGGATACCTAGAATTCCCTTCTAATGGTAGAGATCCTGACTTGAAAACACTTAACACCTCCCTGGATAACAATAATTTAAAGAGGTCCCGGTTCTATGGCTTTAAACTATATCATAATAAACTCTGGATTATAATATGTAAATTAAATGTGTATAAACTTTACTTATATATTTTTTATAAGTGTTCCCATTGATGGATTTATATGACTAATTACTATCATAGGGGTAACCTATTATTGACTGTGGTATATAAAGGATTCAAAAAACATCACTTAAATCAATAAGAGAGTCTAAGAAGAAAGAATCACCCCAAAATGTTCCACAATCCCAAAATCTCACCCTCTTTACTGAATCACATTCTAAGATTCCACTAGTGAAGTTCCACTAACCACTACCTTTAAAAAACAAGTTATCTCCAACTTAATCACCCAAAATGCACCTTGGGATGTGAACTGAACATGAGTTATTTCCCATATGAAATAGTGTAACAAATTTTTCAAGGTGGTAAAATCATAGGTATGATACTGAGCAAAAATGTAAATATTTCTATTTCCAATATCATATGTATTATCTAAAAGAATTTCTACACCAATGGGAATGGAATAATATATTTTGTGTAAAGAAAATATATTATATATCATGGGACTTAAGTATTTCTAAGGTAAATTGAATATGTTTGGATTTTTTGTAGGGTCTGTATAGGATATTCTCATTTCAAAAATCTGATGAAATCTATACCCTATGATATGATTATTCCTTTTACACTATGGAATTATCTTCTTAATTTTTTGAATTAATTTTTTTTCCCAAATCCACTGCTGAAAAATGTTCAGGGAAAAATAATTTAACATACATCCAAAAGGGAACCTATAATCATGGTAACATATTCAAATTAAAATGGAAATAAACATGTAAATTTTACTAAGATCAAGAAAAAATTCTATAAAAGATGAAAAAGGATGAGGAGGAATAGAATTCAATTTGTATTTTGTTTCTTCTTTCTTATTTTTTTATTATGGTAATTTTTGAATTTCTTCAAGACTCACAATTAACATCCCTTGAGTTGAGCTATGAAAACCTTAGGATGATTGAGTTGGGAGATGAAATCCACATATAATACTTATTTATCCACATTAATGAATTAAACTCCCTTGTATTTATTTATTTCAAAATTTAGTGGTAGCTTATTATATAAAATGATATTGTATTTCTAATTTTTAATTTTTTATATTTTTTACATTTTTTACTACATCAGTTGTTAAACCAAATTTCTCCCTCCATTTAGTTTAGATTCAAAATGATGTAATATGTGGGGATGATTAGTGAATTTTTAGTGAATACTTTCTTTCTTATGAGGTTAGTGAATTACCTTTGAATTTTTTATGAAATCCAAAAAATGTCTTGGGTATTTATTAAGTAGTTTGGTGTTAATTATCTTTTAAAAATTCATTGATAACTTCTCATACACTTGGGAAAGAGGGGTCATCATGTAGTGATCACAACTAGATTATTCTTTATCATAGACATCGTCATATTATGACTAATAAAATTATTATGGATTCTATCATTACATAATTAATAAGAAGAAATATGTAACAATTTATAAGGATATGTTATCATTAAAATTGGAAATAAAACTCTAAACCGATCACCTTTTATTCTCTTTATTCCAATATATTATTTTAATTGATTCAGATTTCATTATGAAATCAAATTCACTCAATTACAACCCCTTCTAAAACAACTATAGAAAATTATTTTTTTATCCCTTTATTGGAGAAAAATATAGGTTTATACTATATTATATTTATAATAACATGGGTTTTTTATAATATTTTTTATCATCCAAATATTGGTGTCAAAAAGTGGCACTATATTCATACTTTTTATATCAAAATAAACATATTAATATGCATGATTTAAAAAAATAACTTTGAAATAAAATATATATTAATAAAATTACTACCTATATTATATGATTATGTAAGAGATGATCCTATCAAAAAAATAAATTAGTACACATTGGTATTCTCAACACTAAATCCCAGTGGAGTGGTATAGGAGCAATTGATGTGGAGATATTTTATCTTCACGCTATAAGGAGTAGTAAAATATTATTCATAAAATATTTTGGTGAATAGTTCAATGATTAGGATGATATATATAGAATATTAATCTAAAAAATATTCCCCATCTCTAAAAAATAGAAATCATGAAATAAATCTGTACCATCAGATAAAAAATAAGAGAGTCCATCTATGAGTACATGGAAAGGCTCATTAAAATCGTATCAGTTACCGACATAAATCCATTAAAGTGTATCACTTCCTAGAATTTTTCTATAAATTATTTCTTAATAGTGATAGAAATATACTAGATTCATCTTTAGAGAGATCTTTAAATTAAAAATCCCATGTGGAGTCCAATATATATATTGAAAAAAATATTATAATTCCTATAAGTTTTGAACAAGAGGTATTGGTACCAGAGGACTATATAAAGTAAAATATCCAAACTCATTCTCCAAAATATAATCTATGATATAGATATTAAATACCTTGGTTATAAAAATGTACCTGAAAAATCCATGTTAATAGAGAGTAGCGAGAAAGGTACATGTTATGTGTTCTTCTAATAATCTGCACTCTGATCAGTTTGATGTGGTGAAGGGAACTGAATGTTGTGAAACAATATACCAAAATAGGTGGTTTTGGTAACCAAATTAAGGATTTATTGATCTTTCCCAAGTCTAATTTGTAATTTTAATCAATAAACTCACGATAAACCAGTGTAGAAGAAATAGTAACAATAACCTCCACTCTTTCAACAATAATAAAAACTGCCAATCAATTAAGTATCTTATCATCAACCTATATTCTCAAAAATGAAACTTTTTTATCTAAATACTGCCAATATAAAACTTCTTGTGTAACAGTAATAATTATTGGAGGATGAGGAGTTGAGGAATGAAGTGAATAAGTCAAAAACCCATCTTGGATGTCTTAGAGAGATATTTTCTAAGAACCCATAAAAATTAAATGATTAACTAGTTTTAAACCACAAAGGTAATGTGACCATGGTATAAATATAAATGAAATGTATTTTTGTAACACATAGTGTTTTTGTGATTTTTTCTTTGAATAATTTATATTTCTTTGACAGCTTTCATTACACACAACTATCTGTTTGGATTGCGTTACACATGACTTTGAGTTTAAACAAAACTGTTATATATTATTAATATTATTCAAATAATAATGTTATAACCTAGCTATTAAAATTAATGATGTGAATAATAATAACTAGAATTTAAATATTAAGTATAATGGTTCTATATAAATAAATCATATTGATAAAAAATTAATTAATTTTTCAATAAAGTCTTTTTATGTTTCAAAAATAAAAGGTATTAAAAAAAAGTTTTATGAACAATAATAAAATTATTTTTTAAAAAATTTCGATAATATATTCTATAAAATAGACTTCTTTTTTAAATTCAAAATAACAAACATAGCCCATGGGTATTTTTTGGAACTAAAAAAATTATTATTTTTCTAAATAGTGAAAAATATATAATTTTAATTGGAAACAACATTTTTATTTAAATTATTTAAAAAGTTAAATTAAATATTAATTTTAGTTTAAAGTTATATTAATTTAATAGTATATATCAATCCAATTTTTTTATTTTTTATTTATTTTAATGTAGTGTGTTGATTTAAAAACCTTGTACACTTTTGAACATTTTCTCTTTGAAATTGTGCTTTCTCATCACATAAACGAGATTAATCATTTAATTAAAATTTTCTCCATATGTGAATTGAATATAGAAAAATTTATTCCATATTTTAATCAAAATAATTTATATTATCTCATAAGTTCAACAATCTTTTTAATCAAAATAAATAGTGAAATAGTAAATATTAATTATCGTGGTTGAGGTAAAAATGGGTTTACCATGGGGTTAAACTAAAATGAAAATGGATAAAATTACATAAAAACTTGTATAAACCCCATTTTATAGCCATATGTTCACCCTATAATGTCAAAGACTCGATAATACTCCATTTCGATCATTTTAGAATGGGGAAATACATGAGTACTTTTTTTTCCAAAACACCACATGTGTTCCACTCAACTTATTTATAAGATTTCAGACCCTCTCCTCTCTTATTCAAACCTTCAAACAATTTTGGTTCAGAAAACAAATTCACAACTAACTTCCCTACTTCCATACTCTCATCCTAGATGCCTTATTTTTTTAATAAATCCAACATTGTGAGGCTTTTTGAGCAAAAGTATGGAGGTTACCTGAGGTAGTGGTAACGTTCATCATCAAGAGTTTTTAATTTAATCCTCCACCTCCTTTAATTGTTATTAAAGAATAATTATATAATAACCAAAGTATATAAAATATACTGATATAATATTAAGTAAATTTAATTACCTAAAACCATCTCTAGTTTGATCAAATGGGTTGTAAAATCATCATTCATGTGTACGACGGACTAATGCCTTACGAACCGATGTCATTTGTTTTTATTAACACCTCCCACACTTGGTTATAATAATGTATTAAATGGTTATATATTATATTTTTCATATTATTATTCGTTTTTTTAATTATATCAAATGTACATTTATACTTTCTATAATGTTGTAATATGATTGTATCGCTTGTGTGTATGGCGGTTTGCTGCCTCAAGAAGCGATGGGATTCATTCACGCTTTACATGGAAGGTAATAAAGATGAGTTTACTAAAAATATATGATATATATGAAATAAAAATGATTATTCAATTTTAATATATTATTTAACTTTATTTCTCTCAATCCATCATTAAAATGGAAATAGCGTTTAGGTGTATGTTTGGCATATCGTCTACAAGAACGGTGTATTTCATTTTCTATCTCTATCATTTATGGATTACCATAAATATGTATATACTGAATATACATGATATTTATATCATTAATATATAGTTTTAGAGTTTATTGATACATTATCAATGTAATTGGACCAAAAATAAAAAATTAAAACATAAATAAAAAACAAATCAGTTGTTACACAAAATGTGATTTTAACAACGAATTGTTAGTAAATGGATAATAAATTGGAATGATTAAATAATATATGGTATTAAATATGTAATTATTATTTTATAATATATGTATCAAAAACTTATTTTTATAATACACAAGGATCAAATGTGTATGATGTAATTTTATACTTAATGTAAGGGATTTTGTGTCTCTCTTTTATTTTTGGGAGACATATAAAAATTCAACACTCATTTCCTTTTACTGGTGTATATAATATCACATTGAAATATCATATCATTAATCTAATTATTGTTATGATATTTTAATTTTCATTTCATTTTATGATTTATTGGGTCATACAATTCGAAATATTACTTAAGTGTTATGGTATTTCTGTCTTAGTTTTTACCTCTATGAGACACATGCCATAGTCACCATCTATTTATATTATTTGGTGTATATAATATACATGAATGTATTTTATGATTATTATATAGATAATAATTTGTTTTTAAATATAAATTTTAGGATCTCTATTTCTTGGGGTTTATGATTCAATGTAAACAATGTGGTAAGGCTTTTATGATGCAATCTCATCATTTATTAGGATTATTTATGATTATGTTTTCAATGATTAAATATCATGATCCATGTCTCAAGAAACTAATGAAACTTCTTATACTCTTTTTATTTAATTATAACACATTTTATCTCTTTATTTCCATCACTTTATATACTATGGATCTCAAAATAATATTTTTTTAAAAATAATGCTTATTTTCTATTTGTTTAAAAACACTTTTTCTTCCAAAACCATATTTTGTAACAATGTTTTGAAAATTATTAAAAAAAATTATTGAATATATTTCTACCCATGAGTTTAATTTTTTTAAAATATTTAAAGTAATATTCATGTATTTTTTCAATGAATTTGTGTTTGGATTTTACATAAAATGTGAAAGGAATCACCGTTTTTAACTTGTACTAAATGAATGAAAATTTCTACCATCCTAACCATTATTTACTTTGATGATTAATTTATAATTTTTTTATTTTATCTTATGATAAATGTATTTACAATATATTTAATGAATTTTGAGGTCAAAAAAGTGATTTTCAATTAAAATTTGTATTTATCAAGAAATGTACCAATTGATTTATATTTAAAAATAATTCTCCATCAATAATAAAATCCCTTAATTTAATTTTTGATTTTATTGGGATATAAACCAATAATAAAATTCTTATTGTTTTTTTAATGGTTTATTATGAAAATATGTTTATGAAACCTTTTTTTATATGTGTTGCATCGTAATAAAATTCTTCTAGAACCCAGTTCTTTCTACATGGGTTATGCAATAATGAAATGATGAAATGATTATGAATGCCATCTATTTTCCACATTTTATGATATGATCAAATTTTTAGGAATACCATATTATTTCATGGGTTATGCTATGATGAATATTTTATGATATTTTGGAACACATATGTATGAATTTCATTATGCGATAGGTGGCACCTATATCCCCCTCCAATGAATTAGGTAGAGATTTATAAATCATGACATAGATAAGACTAGAATGGGGAGTGTACCAGATTTACTAAGGTACTTTATCAATTATTATGGTCTCAAGATTAATCCATGACTACTATGATGGTTTTGGGAGTGAACACATTAAAATATGATAGAATTTGGGTGATCCTTTACTACTATGGAAATTATTTTCTATTATTATGTCAATGTTTTGATCTAATAGATCATGTTATTTGATTCTCTTTTGATTCATATCTTATTAACATCCAATATTTATTCCATGAATCAATATTATGATCTTTTATATATAGGGTATGGTTTTAAAATTTTATGCTCATTTTCCCATACCCTTAAGTTCATGTTATACTTATGTATCTCCTTTATTTATGATCACTGAGAATCTAAGATCACCCTTTCTTTTGTTTCCTTTCCCCATGTTATGAAGAAATGTATTATGTATGATATGTATAAGAAGGATTATTTTTATGAATAATTTAGTGAGATATGATGTAGTTTACCTATGATCCAATTGTTTATGTTTCCATGTTTTCAATAGAACTATGCCTTTACGATGCCCAGGTGTGTGTTTTTGTAATGTAAATTATATTCCTAAAAAGGGATTAAACACCCATATATGAAATGTTGGGTCACTATAATTGGTATCATAGGATAGTTTTAGTTAACCTCTGGAAACTAGGATGTTAAAACTTTAACAATATCCCTATGTACATGCCTAATGAAAACTTTAATGACATGTTAATGTATAGTAAAATGTCATATAATTTTAATAAAGTATAGAGTGAGTGGTTTCCTAGAAATCACACCCTTTTCTAGATATTACAATTAGATGTGGCCCTATTACAGAGGTACCTGGTGGTAATAACTCTGAAAAGGGTTCATTGAGTGGGACTATATCATCAACTAGTTCACAACAGTGGGCCTTTTGGCACACCTAATTTGACACTCATTGGGGAAATGCTTTGGAAATTCACAAACTCTTTAGGAACCATCATAAGGGATTTGAATAATGACCATGAATGGCAGAGGATAAACTTAATATTTAATTGATTATAAATAAGGTGTCATGATTTAGATCTACAATAAATAAAATTCCTTAATTATATGGTTACCCCCTATGATTATTGTTTCTTACCATATAATTTTTTGTTTTATTCAATGGATAGGACCCAAAGTAACTATGTTAATGATGAGTTTCATGCAAAACAAAATGATTGTATTCCTAGGAATCCAAATGTTAGTGCAGCTAAAATGAACCATCTCATTTCTATGACCACACAACTTTATCATGATATAAATTATTGTGGTCTTACAATCGAACAAAGAAGTTAACAACATTGTGTCCAATCCATCATGATATAACTCCCACCTTATTTTATGGGTTCTTGTGATCTACCATTTTGTGAATAGTGGATCAACACCATTGAAAAAATATTTTTCTATTTTCCAGTGTTAATAACATGAAAAATTATTTCGTATGTCTACTATTTGGAATGTGGAGTGTATCAATAGTAAAACCTTATCAAGAAGACAAGGTAATAAGATTAAATTGACTCACTGGATTGTTGGAAGTTCAGGATTTTATTTTTCAATAAGTAATTTCATTGTATTCTTTATAGAAATATGGTGAATTATAACTATTATCTAAAGAAAAAGGTTGATGAAATTTTTTATACCAATGAGGAGAATTTTAGAATACATATGAGTTACACTTCTATTATTATCATCCAACTTGAATTTATGGTTGATCGATTCTTTAGTGGCATAAAACCACTTCTCTGAAAAGAATTATCCATAAGAGGCATCAATAACTATGAAGAGATTATTCGCTGTCCTATCAAGGTGGAAATGTATTTTGGATTTGAATATCAATATTATTATTCTCGTAATAAGAGAAAAATGGAAATCAAAGAAAAATATAAAAAACACGGAGAGAATAAGATAATATTTCCCTTAATATAAAATTTTGGGATGAAACATGGATGAAATTTTCTTTAACAGATTAGAAAATTTATTTTTTCTTTAAGGGACAGTCATAATGAAATTGATTTCTGAAGTGGTTGGAAGAAGTTATATAACAACTAAAATAGATAAAAATATGCACAAAATAAACCTCCCACACTCATGTGTTTCATGTGCTACGAGTATGGGCACTATGCTAACCAGTTCCAAAATATTAATTTTAATAATGATGATCGATGTAAAAAATCTCTTAGTCTAAGATACAAAGGTAAATGTCATTTGAGAACTATTTTTTATGAAGTTTAGATAATCACATGGTGAAACATACACTTATCATACACTCTAGTACTGAAAATGTATTATTTTACACTTGATTTACACATTCCTCCATTTATAAAGAATTTTATAAGGGCATCAGGATCCCACGAAAATTATTAGAGGTAGAGTTAATATTGAAATCCCCTAATGGTATGATTATATCATCTAATGTATACGAGTCCTCTCTATTTTGCATTTGGGGAATTTTCTTTAAAAAAATATTATCATTATCCCTCTGTTTGAATTTGATGTTTTCTTATGAATGAATTATATTTTTCTATATAAATACCCCATTAGTTTCCATTGAAGGGAAGTAACATTAGATATTCCAAACTAACCAATGGTATTTCTATCAATGTGATGATAAATATAGACATACAATTTAAATCACATCTATTGTATGGGTTTTTATTTCTATCAATGGGGGAATTTTATCTTAGATGGTTAGGGAGAAACTCAACATGGATGATACACCAACTATGTGGTAATGTTACTGATGAATTTCTAAAATATTTTCCTAGAATTCCACCAAAATGAATAGATGATTTCTTAATAGAACTCATACCAGGTGTTACTGCATTTTAATTGACCCTCTATAAAATGTCCTCAACTAAGATATAGGAATTGAAAAATAAGCTCTATGAGAACCTGGACAAGGTATTCATTTGGAGAACTATTTCACCATGGGGTGTAGCTAATATTTTTGTTAAAAAGAGTGATGTATCTATCTAATTTTTCATTTATTACTATGAGATTAATAATATCATTATCAATTAAAGTGTCTTATACCTATTATTGATTACTTATTTGATCAACTTTATGGAGCTCAATAATTTTCTAAGATTGGAATTCATTTTACATATCATAAATTGAGGGTCAAGAAGGAGGATATACCAAATAAAACATTATGTATAAGATATAGACACTAAGAATATATAGTTATTTGATTTAGTATTACTAATTTCCATGTAATCTTTGTGGATTTAATTTAAAGAGCCTTTAGATATTACCTTGTTCAGTTTATAGTAGTCTTTATATATGATATTCTTAAAAATTAACATAGAAATAGTGTGCATGGATATCACTTCATAATTATATCAAAGACACTAAGGAATGAGTTACTATATTAAAAATTTACAAGATATTAATTTTGAATACATACTCTTTATGTTTGGGTCATGTAATCTCAAGAGAGGGTATATTAGTAGATCCATCAATTAAGGACATTATTAAATGTTTTCCTAGACCATCCATGATGATTGAGATCCATGGTTTTTAGGTTGTAGATAGATATTTTGGATGCTTTCTATATAATGTCTCATTACTATCTAATCCAATCAAAAAGTAAACTCATAAGGGAGACAACTTCCTTTGAAAAAAAATGTAAGGAAAAGTTCAAGGAAGATAAGAAATGTTTAGTCAGAACAACTATGCTTACATTAACATATAGTGGAAAAGGTTTTGTAATCTATAGTAATGAATACAAGATATTATTCAGATGTGTTCTCATGCAAAATGACACTGTTATAGAACATTCCTCAAGATAGTTGAGGTTCATGAGAAAAATTACTTAACTTGTGGTTTGGAGTTAGCTATGGTGATGTTTTCATTAAAGATAATGAGGCAATATCTATATTGATAAAATTTATATAAATACACTGACTAAAAATGTTTGAATTATATATTCACATATTAGGAGTTGAATATGTTCTGGAGAATATGTATAAAAGTGATTAAAAATTATTATTTCTCAATACATTACCACCTTGGGAAAGTGACCAAGGTGGTTGATACCATGAGTCAAAAAGATAATGCTAAATTATCTAAGATGAAGAGCAAAACATAACATATATTTCTAGATTTAAAAATTATGAATTTGGAAACCCGAAATGAATGGGAGAAATATTATGTTGCTCAATTGAATGTTCAACTATCTATCAGAGTGAAGATTAAAAAGGCACAAAAGGAAAATAATGAACTCAAAAAGAAGGTTTTAAATATTCATGAGTTTAAACGTGATCATAATATAATGATAAAGTTAAAAAAAACATTGTATGTGTTCATTCGATACCATATTTTAGGAATTAATTTTTAGAGGAAGCTCATAGTTCATCATTCCCTATTCATCATGGAAGTTTGAAGATGTATAGATATTTGAAAGAACACTTTTGGTGGGATGTAATGAAGAGAGATATCTAAAACATTATATCTCAATGATTGTTATGTTAGGAATTTAACTCTAAGAGAAAAAAGTATAACGGGATGTTAAATCCATTACCCTTAACATAATGTAAATTGGAAGACATCACAATGGATTTTTTCATAGGACTCCCCAAAATTTCTAAAGGTCATAATTCAATATGGATTTTTTCCAACAGTCTTATATTGAAATCACAATTCATTTTTGTATTTGGGTTTTCTTACAAAAAATATCTTTCACTCATGCACTCAAATTTCTCATTCTGAAGACCTCTAAGTAAATTATTATAGAAATCAAACATGGTGGAATGAATTTGGATAAAAAATATCCCAAAACATGATATATCCAAGGAAATGTCCAAGAATTTTAGATTCATTCAAAAATGTGTCAAGGAAGCTCCGAGATGGAAGGAAAGTTATACTAACAATCACTGGCATGATATTAAATTTTAATTTTCATACAATGTGTTTCTAAGAATTTATCCATTGAATAAGTTTATGTTATTTTAGAAGAAATAGAAACTATGTCAATAGAATGTCAACCCCTTAAAAATTATTGATTGTATTGAGATGTTAGCTTATCAGTTACTTCTTCCACCAAATCTCTGTTAAGTCTTGGATGGGTTTTATGCATCTCTTTTGAGGAAGTAAATACCTGACCCTTCACATATACTTATCATAGAGGTCATACCACTAGAATAATATCTTTATTATACAGAAAAATAAGTGGATATTGTATATCATATAGAAAAATTTCTAACAAATAATACACCTTACCTTGTCAATGTTTTCTATGAAACCACCAGCGTGAGGAAGCTTCATGGGAACCTGAGGAAATGGTGAGGTAGAAGTAGGCTCTTTATTTGTTTTAATGAGATAAAATTAAAGGGAGAAAGTTATTTTGTGGTGGAATAATGTAATAACATGTGTTTTGGTGAATTTTTCTATGAAAAAACTAAATTTCATTGATATCTTTCTTTACACGCAACCCTCACTTTAGCTTATGTTACACATGATAAATAAGTTTAAACAAAACTATGATATACCATTAATATTATTCAAACATAACCATTAGAAATAGTCATTAAACTTAGTAATATTAATACTAATAATTAAATTTTAAGTATTAAGTATAATGTTTCTAAATAAATAATACATATTGATAAAAAGTGCATAATTTTTCAATAATGTATGTACATGCCTTCAAAAAACTATTTAAAAAATGATTTTTGGTGAACAATGATAAAATAATTTTTTTAAAAATAAAGAAAATAGTTTTTATAAACTAAATTTATTCTTTAAAATAATAATATATAATTTATCTTAGGGTTAATTTTTTATAATTTAAAAAAAATATTAATTTTTGATGAATATGGAAAAATACATATTTTTAATTAAAAACTGCCTTTTTGGTTAAATTATTTATAATGTAAAATTATTTTTTATTATGGGTTTAAAGTAAAATTAGTTAAATTATAATTATATTAATAAAATTTTGTTCATTATAATCTTTTTCATATTTATTTTTAATTTAAAATGATGAAACGTTTTTATAATTTTTTTCATTAAAAACCTGTTTTCTCATTGTGTCAACAGGATTAATTTCAAAATTAATATTTTCCAATTATATAAATTTAATAATAATTTTTTTCCATGTTTTGAATAAGTATAATTTATATTATATAATAAGTTAAACTTAATTTTTGATTAAAATCAATAGTGAAAAAACTAAAAATTTATTATCATGGTTAAGGGAAAAATAGGTTTACTATGGGGTAAAACTAAAAAAGATAAGAGATAAAATGACATAAAAATTTTCTAAAAGAAATTTTATAGTCATATTACTACCCTGTCATGTATTATTCTTGAAAAGACTCCATTTTGGAGCATTGATTCTTGGGAAAACCATGAGTAAACATTTTTCTTTTCAAGAAAATTATATGTGTGCCTCTAACCTCATTTATAAAATACCATGACCTATACTATCTTCTTCACAACTTTAATAGATTTTTTGTTAGCTAACAAAACACCTGATTAACTTAAAAACTTACATCCTCTCATCCTAGTATCCTTATTTTTTAATATATAATACCAAGGAAGGATTTTTGTTCAAATCTAAGGAGGTCACCCGAGGAAGAGGTAGTGTTCTTCATCGAGAATGTTTTTAATTCTACCTCCAACTAATTCAATTATTATAAAACATTTATGATATAATAACCTCATTATCATAAATATACTGATATTTTCTTATTTCAAGATAATTACATAAAAAATCCCTACTACCATTAAATATGTTACAAAATCATCATTTGTGTGTATGTCGAACTAGTACTGAGCGAAACGATGTCATTTTTTCAATTACCACCTCTCACATATGGTTTAACTGATAGATTAAATGTTTATATAATATTTTAATTATATTATTATAATTTTGGAATTATTATATCACACAAACCTCCATACGTTCCATTATATGGAAATATGATAACATTACTCGTGTGTGTGGAGGATTATTGTGTTGCGAAGTGTTGTGATTCGTTCACTCTTTACATAGAAGGTAATAAAAACATTTATTTAAAATATGTCATATGTGTGAAAAAAATTATTCTTTATTGGAAATATATTATTTTCCTTCATTCTCACAATCCATCAATATAATGTAATGAGTGTTCATGTGTACGTATGATTTACTATCTCCATGAATGATGTATTTCATTTTCTATCTATAAAATTTGTGGATTGACATAAATGAATATATAATGAATATATATTAAATTTATATAATTCATATAATTCATACTATTTTGGGTAAAAGATCAATTTAATAGTTATTAAAATAAAAAATCAAAACCTATACGAAAAACAAAGCGGTTATTACCTGAAAAGTGATTTTAATAAGGAACTGTTAATAAAAAGGTAGTAAATGGTTATAAAAAATAATATATTCTATAATATATCTAATTACTATATAATATATGAATAATATATTTTTAATTCCCCTATAATAGTTACCCAAATTTGGTGCATTATTACATAACATTGGCATGATCACAAAAGATCAAATCTCGAAAGACCGATTAGTTTAGTATCCTTGGGAACACTAGATACATTCATAAAGTTTACATTACATCATAAAGTGAAAACTAGAACAACACATTGTCTCCACACTCATATCCCCTTATAATATCCCTATATTTCATTCATAAAATACTTCTTCACATCCTGGGAAAAATAAAACATAGAAAGGGGTGATCTCAGATGCTCTGTAAGGATAACAATACAGCGGAAACTTTCATAAATAAGCATAAACATTTAAGGCAATGTATAACTAAAACAAAATCCTTCTAAACTTTAAAATCAGAATAATATGGCAAAGATAAAATGAAATAATTCCATTTACTTATTCACGTGGATATTCTACTAGTCGAATAATCACATGCAATATCGATAACCACTTTCATAATGATGGAATGCATAATGCAAGACTATCATAATCACGTAGCCAAGGCCTCGTACCAAGACTAAAAATAAGATTTTTTCAAGGCCTTCTACCAGGACACTAGTTTGTCTCATGAGACCTACCGATGCATCGAGGAGCTATATCGTGCTCCACCCTTCACTTATTAAGTCCAATGAATTCCTCATATGAACAGGTTTAAACCTAACATAAAAATTTGTATTAAAACTAGTATACGAAATGTCAATACTTTATCCATAAACCATGAACGGTATAAAAATTAAACATCCACAGTCAAACATATCACAAAACCTTCAATACAATATAGAAGTTTTTTATCATAATAAATCAACATCAAATAAGCTTAAAATCAATCAAAGGATGTTGACATAGATGAAATCAAAACTATTTGAGAGAAATATCTTTTTTTTAAATCATTTAAAAGTCACATAATTATAAAAGAAAACATTTAATTTGAAAATATTCTTATAAGATTTTAAGGGAAGCTTATAATATTTTATAACGGTGGAAAATAGCCGCACCCACCGTATAAGTTAAAAAATACATTCTTACTTAAATTTTGTTGAAAAGGTTAAAAAGGACCTTGTTTGGAAAACAACGGAAAGATCCCTTTATAAACTTCTTATAAAAAGTAAAACAAGGGTATAAATGACTTTAAACAATATTATGTAAAATAGTAATAATGTTTTGAAAAAAAATTTTATGAAACATGGATGTGGATGATAAAGAGGTCCCATTAGATAATTACGTATAAACAACCTCGGATAATGGAGAGATTGTGAAATAAACCCTTACCTTGTACTTTTCCTTAGTCGACGGTATGTTAACCTCCTGTATAATAGTTAATTTTTTTTATTAAACTATACAAGAACCATATACATAATTATGATATCACATATGATCTTATAATAATGCTTTGTTAATAATGTTTTAGTATTATCGTCGGTTCAGGTGTTAACTTACTCATTTTCTTTTATATGTTTTGTTACATAAGTCATGTTTGTTATGGATAGGTTGTATATTATTCATATCCAGAATTATATCAAGTCCTTAAACATTATTTTTAATCATCAAATGAGAATTAAACTTGAATGGATACTATTGGGAATGTATCTCATCGCGTTCGTGGAGACGGTAGTCCGTACGTACGTACGAGCGACAATATCACTTTTTTGATATTAAAATAATATATAATTGGATAGTATATCATATATACAGAATCATTATCATGTTATATTTATTATTTACATGAATTATACATCATTATTCTACCCATCCAAATAATAATGTTTTGAATAACAATTACACCACGACGTGGAGACGGTAAGCCGTACATACGCATGTATGGTGACATGTCATTCAAAGGATGGATATAATACTGAATATGGTTGTAACATATTTAAAATAACATCACAGTATATAGATGATACTGTAGTTATTATTTTAGAAAGTTAATAACAAAGAAAGAAGAAGTTGAAGAAGAAAGGAACTTGAAAAGGGGTGGTGAAAACATTACCTTGTCTTCGGGTTTTTCCTTTTGATTTGATAAAAAGGGATCCTTAGGATGGCTTTATGATCAAAATAAGGAATCTATGTTGAAGTTAGCGAAGTTGAGAGAATATTTGGTCAGGTTTTGGCCGAGCCGAAAGTCTTTGATGGTGTGAAGAATTGGTTAGAAGTGGTGTCCTTTTATAAGGGGGAGGAGGGGCACCTTAGGAAAAGCTAGAAATATTATTTTATAATAAATTCATATTAGGTTTCTAATGGCTCCAAAGTGTATTATTTAAAGTTTATGGTGGGGATAGTTTGAAAAACACTCAACCAAAAGGTTTTAGACAGGTTTGGGTCACTATATTAACATTATATTTTAGTTTTAACTCTTAGTTAATTAGTTTGACATTTACCATGTCTCTTTGTATTTTTATATTATATAGTCAATAAACTTACTATAAACTTCTAAGCGACCCCCAAGTGGTCCATTAATGATACACCTATCATAATATAAGTCTATTGGCAAAACCTTAGATTTTTTGGAACAGAATATAAATTAATAATATAATATTTGTTTTAAAAACAATTTTATGTCAATTTTGACACTACTGGGTATTTTGTTTTTGATAAATTCATAACAGAATTATTACTTCGAAAAAAATTTATATAAACAATTTTAATATATCATATTAACCTATAAGATTATTTTAATTTATAAAGTCTCAAATTACATTTATTTTTGTATTTATAATATCAATTATCTTAATCTTTCATTAATACGATAATTAGTGCATCATCATTGTGTCATAAATAAATTAAATTTTTTTAATGTCTAAAAATTATAAATAAAATACCATTATGTAGTTAAGTGTTTTATCTTTATAATTAATATTTGTAATCTAATTTATCTTATGTATAACCCTATATTAAAAAAAAATTAGTTAATAAACTTTGATTTTAACTCTTTTAACTCTACTTTGAATTAAATAATAATAAATGTCCTAATCTAATCCAAGTGGACCTAAATGATAATATTTTATTCCTAAGGTTGTTTTTGGTAGAGATACACTTGTCCAGTAGAATTAGGGCATGTGTTAGATTAATATTAATATCATTTTTACCCTTAAATACCCTATTTACTTTTAACCATGGTAAATAAAAGTAAAAAGTTACTATTCACCAAAAATTATTTTTATCTTATTGAACCACATTTTAGTCCTTGATATTAACCATGTCTCTCATATTTTTAAAATTCCACTCACAGAAGCGGTAAAATTAAGTTTTATGTGAATTTCCAAATTCTCCTAGGAGGTGGGTAAAAGACGGTGAAAAGTTCAATAAAATTTTTATATATCTAAAATTATTCTAAACTAACTCCAATAAATTACATTGAAATTATATAGATATTATGTATCCATTTTTACCGTAATTAAATTTAAATAAAATAAATAATTATTTAAATAAAAATTCGGTTTTAAACTACAACTCAGTGTTTTTTCACTATTCCTCAAAAATTGAATGTTTTCAGAAAAATACCAAAAATTCACCCTAGGATAATTTCAATATTCCGAATCCAAAAATAAAGTCTATTTTGAAAGATAAAATTTACAAAATTTCAAAAAGTGGGTATTACTATTCATAACGGCTAATTTGATTGGTTGTGGTGTGTGTTAGAACTCGAAGTTGCATACAACACACTCTATTGTATTATTTAAAGAGAAGCGTACCGCAGAAGCTTGGAGTGTTACATTCTCCCCTCCTTCAAATAATTTCATCCTTGAAATTTATAGAATACTACCACGTGAAAAGACTTGGGTGATTCTTCATCATAAGTTCCTCAGGTTCCCACGTTGCCTCTTCCATTTTATGGTTTCTTCATAGAACTTTTACCAGACGAGTCGTCCAGTTTCTCAGCACTTGTTCCCTGGTATCAAGAATCTTGATGGTCTCTTCGCAATAAGACAGATCAGGTTCCAGTTCTAATTCCTCATAGCTGAGTACATGCGTTGGGTAAGGCATGTATTTTCTCAACAGTGATACGTGGAACACATCATGAACTTTGGAGACTTGAACACATTTCCAAACGGTAAGATACATCACCAATTAGTTCTAGAATTTCAAAAGGTCCTATGTACGTGAGACTCAATTTACCTTTCTTGCCGAAATGTATAACTCCCTTCCATGGAGATACCTTCATGAAAACATGATCTCCTATATGAAATTCCAAATCCTTCCTTAGGTTATCGGCATAGCTCTTCTGCCAACTTTGAGCTGCTTTGATGTGGTTTTGGATTACCTTTACCTTTTCCATCATTTCCTCCCCCAATTCGGGGCCTACAAGTTTTCTTTCACCAACATCATCCCAACAGGTTGGTGCGTGACATCTCTTTCTGTATAATTCTTCATATGGTGTCATCCGAATACTTGAATGGAAGCTATTGTTATAGGAAAATTCTACCAAAGGTAAATATTAATCCCACATACCCTGAAAGTTAAGTGATCATGATCTCAACATGTCTTCTAAGCTTTAAATAGTTCATTCTGATTGTCCATCTGTTTGAGAGTGGTAGGCAGTGCTCAAACAAAGTTCAGTATCCAAGGGCTTCTGAAGACTTTTCCAGAACCTTGAAGTAAAACGGGGCTCACGATCCGAAACAATTGATAGGGGTACTCCATGAAGTCTCACAACTTCATTAATATATAGTCTTGCTAGACGTTCCATTGGTAAATATTCTTTTATAGCATGAAAATGTGATGACTTGGTAAGACGGTCAACAATAACCTATATTGCATCATTCCTTCTAGGAGTCTTTGGTAGCCCCATGACAAAGTCCATCGTAATATTGTCCCATTTCCACTCCAGTATGGGAAGAGGTTGCATGACTCTTCCAGGCTGTTGACTTCCAGCTATCACTTGTTGACAAACCATACATCTTGACACAAAATTAGCAATCTCTCTCTTCATGTTGTCCCACTAAAAATGTTCCTTCAAATATCTAGACATTTTGGTGCTACCAGGGTGTATAGATAAATTGGAGCTATGAGAATCATCTAACAATTCCCTTTTCGGATCAGGTATATCGGGAACACAAAGTCTCTTCCCAAATTTCAAAATTCCTTCTTCATACACAAAGTCTCTCAATCTCCCATCATTCACAGCTTTAATATTCTTCTGAAATTATTCATCATCAGTCTGAGAACTCTTAATCATTTCTAGTAAAGATGGTTTTGCAACCATTTGAAAAAGTATCGATGTTTCACCTTCCATGGTTATTCCCATATCCAACTTTTCTAGATCAATGAAAATTAGATCCATTTCAACTCTCATTTTGTTCAAAACTCCATGATCCTTTCTGCTCAAAGCATCTTCCACATTATTTTCCTTCCCCGGGTGGTAGTGTATCGTGAAATCATAATCCTTGAGTAGTTCAAGCCATCACATTTTCCTCATGTTGAGTTCTTTCTGTGGGAAAATATACTTCAAACTCTTGTGATCAGTATAAATCTCACACTTTTCACCATAGAGATAGTGTCTCCAAATCTTCAAAGAAAAAATTATAGTAGCTAACTCAAGAACATGAGTAGGATAGTTTTTCTCATGAATTTTCAGTTGTGGTGATGCATAGGAAATAACCCTATCATTTTTCATAAGGAAACAACCAAGTCCTTTATTTTAAGAATCACTATAAATAACAAACCCATCATTCCCCTATGGTAGAGTTAATATAGGAGCATTGAATAATCTTTTCTTAAGTTCTTAAAAATATTCTTCACACTCTTTTTTTCAAACAAATTTAACCCCTTTACATGTGAGCTTTGTTAATGGGTTAGCCAATCGGGCAGAGTTCTGGACGAAACGCCGATAATAACCTGCTAAGCCAATAAAACTGTGTACCTTGGTTATACTCGTTGGTGCTGGCCATTCTTGGATTTCCTTGGTCTTAGAAGGATCAACAGAGATTCCATCCTTAGAGACAATATGGCCAAGAAAAGAGATCTCTTGAAGCCATAATTCACACTTTCTAAACTTCACATATAATTCATGTCTTCTAAGAGTCTTCAGGATAATGCGCAGGTGATTTTCATGATCTTCGTAGCTTTTAGAGTATACCAAGATATCATCAATAAATACCACCAAGAAATCATCAAGATATTCCTTGAAAACTCTATTCATTAGATCCATGAATACAGAGGGTGCATTAGTCAATCAAAAAGGCATTATTGTAAACTCATAATGCCCGTACCATGTTCGAAATGGTGTCTTCGGAATGTCTTCCTTCTTCACACACAACTGATGGTATCTAGATCGAAGGTCAATCTTTGAAAAGTATTTAGCTCCATACATTTGGTTAAATAAATCATCAATGTGAGGTAGGGGATACTTGTTCTTTATTGTTATAGAATTGATTTTCCTATAGTCGATACATAACCTCATGGATCCATCTTTCATTTTAACAAAAAGAACAGGGGCTCCCCATGGAGAAACACTTGGACGAATAAACACCTTATTACTCAATTCCTCTAGTTGTTTCTTTAGTTCAACTAATTCCATAGTGTCCATTCTATAATGGGTCTTCGATATAAACCTTGATCTAGAAATTAAATCAATGGAAAACTCAACTTCTCGTTTTGGAGGATGTCCAGGTAAATCTTCTGGAAACACATCTATATATTCTTTCATAATAGGTACATCCTCTATTTGAACATTCCTTTCCTCACCCACAATTATTTCATTCTCTTCCTCCCTAATAATTGAATTTAGTTGAGCTACTGGGGGTGGATCTAGATAAAAATTAGGTGGTGATGATTCTACTCTAAAGATTAGGTGTTCCTTATCATCATCATCAAAAATTGTAACCTCCTTTTTCTTAAAATAAATATTCACATCATGGTCCGAAAGCTAATCCATACCAAGGATTATATCAAACTCAGTCATAGGTATGATGATGAGATCAGCAGATAAATAACATTTATATTCCCTAATTGGAACGAATCCACAGAACTTTGTAGCAATGATAATTCCCTTAGGAGTTTTAACTGACAACTCCCTTGTTAAATAAAATTGAAAACATCTAATTTTCTTAGAAAACTGGGAAGAAATGAAACAATGCAATGATCCAGAGTCAAATAATGCATTTTCTAAACTTGAGGAAACCATTAAATTACCTGCCACCACATATTTTAGAGCTTCTACCTCAGCAGTAGTGATAGCATAAGATTGGCCTTGATCCCTTGGCCTTTTCTGAGGTAAGTTCCCTTGATGGTTAGAAAATTCTTTTTCATAATGCCCCATCTCTCTATAGTTGTAGCATTGAAGATTATTAGCTTCTTTATTCCCCTTGTAATCACATGTTTGGTGGACTTTTTCACCACACTTGTAACAGACTCCCATTCCTTTCAAGAAAGTACCAGGGTGTTTCTTCCCACATTTACTACAGGATGGATATTCAAATTTTCCCTTCTTACCATTATTTCTATTTCCAGAGTGATCAGCAGATCTCTTCTTCTCTTGCTTTGCTTTAAAGTCATATGACTTAGAGAATTCTTTTTCTGTCTTGATAGAACATGAGATAATATATTCATACGACGAGAAGTATTATGACACTAATTCTTGATGAAGAAATGTTTTTACCCCATCAAAGAAATGATCAATATTACTTCTTGGGTTACGTATATAATCTCTAACATACCTTGCTAACCTTGTAATGTTAGCCTCATACTTTGTGACATTCTCGTCCTCCTTTTGTCTCAGACTCAGAAATTGTCGTTCCATATCTGCTCGATGGTCACGAGGAATGTATTTTTCTAATAAAATCTCTTTTAACTCCCTCCATTCCATATTTTATACTTCATCATCTTCCTTCGTGTTTTGAATCAATGACCACCATTGATTAGCATCTCCAGTGTGGCGGTAAACTGCCATAATAACTTTTTCCCTTTCACTACTCCCCAAAGCCTGAAATATTTTCTCTAGGGAATTTATCAATTGCTCAGCTACCAATGGATTTGTACTCCCATTGAATGTTGGTGGTTTTTGCCTCATGAAGTGATCTAACATTGATCCTCCACGCTGCGGATCAGGGTTCTCCATATGGGTAAGGTTATTTTTCATAACCTGAGTGAGTTGTCCCAGTATGGTGATTAGCTGATCAGCACCAATTGCATCACAAACTCCACTATAATTATCTTGAGTAGAAGGAAAATCTCTACATGGAGTGCATTCATTGATACGGTTTATATTCCTTCCATGAGGCGCCATTTCTAAACAATGGCATAAATAAGATCAATTTATGAATCAAAATACATAATTCCATACTTGTAAAACACTTAACATAAATTGAACTATTTGTGGATATAATCCATAATCATAAAAATGTTTTCTTTGAGGATGTATATACTCATAAACCTGTCATAATGGTTTGTAAAGAAAATGAGAGTTATCCTAAGCATATCCCCCGGGAGTGTCGTAACCAAGAGTGCGGCAAGGCCCGTTGTTGTTCACCGGTTCCCATTCGAGTCTATCTCAAAGCGGTGTTTTTGGATTTTACCCCTACGTACATCTGTGCCAGAGCCACCTCTACCTACTCGTATCCAGATAGGGATGTATTTCTTGGAAAACTCACAAAATCTCTACAATACCAAAATTCTAGGAAGTTCTTCTATACTAATCCTCAAAGTCTATCTTAGGGCTATGTGATTTAATTAGAGTTTATCTAAATCTACCTTCCAAGGTTTGTAATAAACTTCCTCAGATACCAACTATAATGCCCCGACCCCAGTTACCCAGAGTCGGTGCATTATTACATAACATTGGCATGATCACAAAAGATCAAATCTTGAAAGACCGACTTGTTTATAAGCCTAGGAAACACTAGATACATTCATAAAGTTTACATTACATCATAAAGTGAAAACTACAAAAAAATATTGTATCCATACTCATATCCCCTTATACTATCCCTGAAGGTCATTCATAAAATACTTCTTCACATCCTGGGAAAAATAAAACATAGAAAGGGGTGATCTCAGATGCTCAATAAGGATAACAATACAGTGGAAACTTTCATAAATAAGCATAAACATTTAAGTCAATGTATAACTAAAACAAAATCCTTTTAAACATGAACATCAGCATAATATGGAAAAGATAAAATTAAATAATTCTGATTACTTATTCATATGGATATTCTACTAGTTGAATAATCACATGCAATATCGATAACCACTTTCATAATGATGGAATGCATAATACCAGACTATCATAACCACGTAGCCAATGCCTCGTGCCAAGACTACAAATAAGATTTTGTCAAAGACTTGTGCCAAGACACTAGTTTGTCTCATGAGACCTACTGATGAATCAAGGAGCTATAGCGGGCTCCACCCGTCACTTATTAAGTCCAATTCATTCCTCATATGAACAGGTTTAAACATAACATAAACATTTGTAGTAAAACTAGCATACGAAATGTCAATACTTTCTCCATAAACCATGAATGGTATAAAAATAACACATCTACAGTCAAACATATCACAAAACCTTCAATACAATATAGAAGTTTTGTATCATAATAAATCAACTTCAAATAAGCTTAAAATCCACCAAAGGATGTTGACATAGATGAAATCAAAACTATTTGAGAGAAATATTTTTTTTAAATCATTTAAAAGTCGCATAATTATAAAAGAAAACATTTAATTTGAAAATATTCTTATAATATTGTAAGGGAAGCTTCAAAGATTTTATAACAGCGAAAAATAGCCGCACCCGCCGTATAAGTTAAAAAAGACATTCTTACCTAAATTTTATCGAAAAGGTTAAAAAGGACCTTGTTTGGAAAACGACAGAAAGATTCCTTTATAAACTTCTTATAAAAAGTCAAAAAAGGGTATAAATGAATTTAACCCATATTCTGTAAAATATTAATAATGTTTTGAAAAACATTTTTAAGAAACATGGATGTGGATGATAAAGCGGTCCCAGTAGATAATTACGTATAAACAACCTCGGATAATGAAGAGATTGTGAAATAAACCTTTACCTTGTACTTTTTCTTAGTCAACGGTATGTTAACCTCCTGTATAATAGTTAAAACATTGTTATTAAATTATACAATAACCATATACATAATTATTATATCAGATATGATCTTCTAATAATGCTTTGTTAATAATATTTTAGTATTATCGTCGTTTCGGGTGTTAACTTTCTCGTTTTCTTTTATATGTTTTGTTAAATAAGTCGTTTTTGTTATGGATAGGTTGTATATTATTAATATCTAGAACGATATCAAGTCCTTAAACATTATTTTTAATCATCAAATGAGAATTATACTTGAATGGATACAATGGGGAATGAATCTCATCGTGTTCGTGGAGACGGTAGTCCGTACGTACGCACGAGCAAAAATATTACTTTTTTGATATTAAAATAATATATAATAGGATAGTATATAATATATACAGAATCATTATCATGTTATATTTATTATTTACATGATTTACACATCATTATTATACCCATCCAAATAATAATGTTTTGAATAACAATTACACCACGACGTGGAGACGGTAAGCCGTACGTACGCACGTATGGTGACATGTCATTCAAAGGATAGATAGAATACTGAATATGGTTGTACCATATTTAAAATAACATCATAGTATATATAAGATACTGTATTTATTCTTTTAGATAGGAAATAACAAATAAATAAGAAGTTGAAAAACAAAGGAACTTGAAAAGGGGTGGTGAAAACATTACCTCTTCTTCGGGTTCTTCCTTTTGATTTGATCAAAAGGGCTCTTTGTGATGGATTTATGATCAAAATAATGCCTCTATGTTGAATTGAGGTAATTTGAGAGAATATTTGGGCAGGTTTTGGCCAAGCCTAAAGGCTTTTCAGGTGTGAAGAATTGGTTAGAAGTGGTGTCCTTTTACAAGGGGGAGGAGGGGCACCTTAGGAAAAGCTAGAAATATTATTTTATAATAAATTCATATTTGGTTTATAATGGCTCCAAAAGTGGATTATTTAAAGGTTAATGTGGGGATAAGTAGAAAAACATTGAACCAATAGGTTTTAGACAGATTTGGGTCACCATATTAACCTTATCATTTAGTTTTAACTCTTAGTTAATTAGTTTGACATTTACCATGTCTGTTTGTATTTTTATATTATATATTCAATAAACTTATTATAAACTTCTAAGAGACCCCCAAGTAATATTAGTTAATAATGTTATATTTGTTTTAAAAACTCTTTTATGTCAATTTTGACACTATTGGGTCTTTTGTTTTTGATAAATTCATAACAGAATTATTAATTCAAAAAAAATTTATATAAACAATACTAATATGCCATATTAACCAAGAAAATTATTTTAATTTATAAAAAGTCTCAAATTACATTTATTTGGGTATTTATAATATCAATTATCTTAATCTTTCATTAATACAGTAATTAGTTCATCATCATTGTGTCATAAATAAATTAAATTATTTAATGTCTAAAAATTATAAATAAAATACCATTATGTAGGTAATCTTTTTATCTTTGTAATTAATATTTATAATCTAATTTATATTATTTATAACCCTATATTAAAAATGTTTTAGTTATTAAACTTTGATTTTAACTCTTTTAACTCTTCTTTGAATTAAATAATAATAAATGTCCTACTCTAATCCAAGTGGACCTAAATGATAATATTTTATTCCTAAGGTTGTTTTTGGTAGATATAAACTTGTACAATATAATTAGTACATTTGTTAGGTTAATATTAATATCATTTTTACCCTTAAATACCCTATTTACTTTTAACCGTGGTAAATAAAAGTAAAAAGTTATTATTCACCAAAAATTATTTTTATATTATTGAACCACATTTTATTACTTGATATTAACCATGCCTCTTGTATTTTTAAAATTACACTCACATAAGCGGTCAAATTAAGTTTTATGTGAATTTCTAAATTCTCCTAGGAGGTGGGTAAAAGACGGTGAAAAGTTCAATAAAATTTTTATATATCTAAAATTATTATAAACTAACTCAAATGAATTAAATTGAACTTATATAGGTATTATGTATCCATTTTGACCTTAATTAAATTTAAATAAAATAAATAATTATTTAAATAAAAATTTGATTTTAAACTATAACTCAGTGTTTTTCACTATTCCTCAAAAATTGAATGTTTTCCAAAAAATACCAAAAATTCACCCTATGGTAATTTCAATATTCCGAATCCAAAAATAAAGTCTATTTTGAAAGATAAAATTAATAAAATTTTAAAAAGTTGGTATTACTATTCATAACAACTAGTTTGATTGGTTATGGTGTGTGTTAGAACTCGACGTTGCGTACAACACACGCTACTGTATTATTTAAAGAGAAGTGAACTGTAGAAGCTTGGGGTGTTACACTATTTATATTTATTATACATGGTGTTCGAATTTTTATGAAGTACATTATGATTTAAGGTAATATATTTCTAGTGTCTCGTTTATTTCTAGGAGACATATTAAAATTCACCACTATTTTCTTTTATGTGGTGTATATACTTCCCCTATGAAATGTTATATCATAAATATACTTATTTTCATGATATTTAATGTTTCATTTGATTTTATTCTTTATTTTTCCTAATATTAAAATTATTAATTAAGCTGTAAGTGATTTCTGTCTCAATTTTTACTTTTATGGAACGCATGCACTAATCACCACCTATTTATTTCATATTTTGTCTATATTGTACCTGAATTTATTTTATGATTATTATCTATAAAATTATTAGTATTTAAATTTCCATTTTATATTCTATCAATCATGGGGTTTAAGATAAATTTTTCTCAAGTGGTAAGCGTTTTATGATACAACCTATTCATTTATCCGGATTGTTTATTATCGTGTTCCTGAAGATGAAATCATATGATCCATCTCTTAAGAAAATCATGGAATTTATTAGAGTATATTTATCTCATTACAATATATTTTCCCTTCATTTTCATATTTTAATTTACTAATAAATCAGAAATAATGTTTTTAAGAAAGATCATCTTTATTTCTCCTTTTGGTCAAAAATAAATTTTCCTCCAAAACCATGTTTTCTAAAAATATAAAAAAAAATTATAGCATTATTAAAATGGTTTATTAATGATATTTTTGCCCCCATTTAAATTTTTTTAGTTTTTTTAAAGTAATATTCAGATATTTTTTTAAAAAACAACTATTTGAATTTTACTGAAAATGTTAAAAGAATAATTTTTTTAATGTGTACATCATGAACCAAATGTTTTATCGTTATAACCATTATTTTATTTCAATATTAAATTACAATTAATCTTGTTCATTTTGAAATAAATTTATTTTCAAAATATTCTATGAATTTTTTTAAAAAAAAATTTATTTTCAAAGAATATTTGTCTTCCTAAATAAATGATCCAAGTGATTCATCTTACCAAATCATTATCCTATTAAGATGAAATCCATTGTTGTAATTTATGATTTTTTAGGGGATTTGAACCAGTAATACCATTATTATTATTATTTATTTTTATTTTTTATGATGAAAATATTATTATAAAACCTATATCTATTCCATGGGTTATACCATCATAAAATTATTTTGAAACCAACCTTATTCTTCATGATAAATGAAATGAGGAAATGAAGAAATGAGTATGAAACATATCGATTTTCCATGGGTTATGATGTGATGAAATGTTTATGAAACCCATTTAATTTCATGGGTTATTATTTGATTAATGTTTTACGATAATATGTTACACATATATATGATATTAATTATGTAACGAGTGGGACCTGTATCTCTGTACAATGCATTGGGTAATGATTTATATCTCATGAGATAGATAGGACTGAAATGGGGATTTTTGTTTGTTCAGTATGGGATTCCATCCATTATAATGGTATTGGGATTAAACCTTGATTACAATGACTATTTGGGGAATGAAACCATTCAAAAATATGATATCCTTAGAAGAGAGCCTTTAATACAATGGAAGTGATTTTATATGATTATGTGTATTGAAAAATCCATGTCTTATTACAACATTATTCCCCCTTTTTTAGGTTTTATTATTCTCTTATGATTCATTTCTTATAAACATCAAATCTTTATGCCATGACATAATATTATGATCTTTGATATGAATGGTATGGTCTTCAAATGTTATGCTCATGCTCTCTTACACTTATGTTCATGTTATGCTTATATATCTCCATTGTTTAAACTTACTAAGAATCTGATATCATCATTTCTTATGATTCTTTTCCACAGGTTATGATGAAATTTAATATGTATGTTATGTCTAAGAATAGTTCTGGTTATGAAGAATATAGTGGGAGATGAGTCATTTTACCTATAAAATGATTATTATGAAATTTAATATGTATGGTATGTCTAAGAATGGTTATGATGAAATTTAATATGTATGGTTTGTCAATGGAATGAGAGAATAAATTGCCTCATCCCCCTCCTTGGTTACATGACTTTTAAAAATTTATTTTGTGATATAGGTTCTTTTATATATGTAATTAATTGTTCTATCTTAACTTACTTCTTGACAGGAGAATTGAATCCTATGAGAGTAGTGGTTAAACTTTCAAATAGTTCCACCACATTTCTAATAAGAGTATTGAAATATGTTCTCGTTGGTTTCCAAAATATGATATTTCTAATTGAATTTTTTTTTTTGAAAATAGGGGTGACATGACATTGGAATAATCACCCATCACTATAAGTATACCTTTCTTAAATATAGTCAAGACTATCATCAATATATATAAGGTAACTCTAACCATGGAGTTTGGTGAGAACATAATCCACTTAAATATCTTTGATTCTACCATATAACCTCATGAGGGTCAATCAATTCATATATAACTCACATCAATGATTCTAGGACTAGTGAATAAGCATGAATGTTTAAATAAATTTTAACATTTTAAAACCAAATATGATTTAAATATACATTAAAACAGAATGTTAGGAAATTAAAAAAAATTTACAGAATTCAGGAGAAAAGGTCACACCAAATATTTTTTATTTAATTTATTATTTTTTTAATGCTGAGAAATATGATATGATATCTTGTACACTGTAAATTAAATCTATGGGGGTGAGAAAACCTAGTATGATTTTATATTTATAATATCAGCCGGAATTACAATTTAAAACTTTACTAACCAACCTTAAGTATATGTGTAACAAACAAAGTCAAGATGTTATCCAACCCAACATGTGATGTAGTCAGATACATGGCCCGAAGGGCTTTCTTAATCCCCATGGGTTGAAAAATAGTTTTGGAAATTAAAGTAATGAATTTTGGAATGAATGTTTCATGAAAAAACAAATCTCAAATAAATAAACTGAACATGCAGAAGAACCATTAATAACTAAATCTCAAATAAATATACAAAACTGATCCGTATAGAACATCTAAAAAATGAAACAAAATTGAATAAAAACTGATATTGGACCATTCTACATAGTCTCCATGTGACCACTTGGTCACCACCAACCAGAAGACAAACCAACTCCAAAAGAGAGCATGTGAACTGAAAACCCGAACCTGCAAAACATTTCATGTCTACCAATGCCATGTGGAACAAGTAGGGTGTGTTCTTAACATCTCAATAGGAAATCACTTTAATTTCCTTGCATTCACTTTCATGAAATATTCTACAAACTTTTAGTAATTATTATTTTAAATCATTTCCAACATGTAAGAATAGATTTCCACACATTTCAATTTTAAAACAATGCACAAATATTTTGTTTTTAAAAAAAAATTCTTCTTCCACAACCCATTTCAAAAAAAAATCTAATGAAAAATAAAAATGAAATAACATAACATGGTTGTGAATAAAAATAATTAAAACTACACAAGCTGACATGACAATAAAAACCCATACCAAACATGTAGTAGTTATAGCGACCTGAGCCTTTTATATATATCATTTCATGATTTTAACTATAATTAATCATTAGAGTACAATCCAAGGATCGTTAAGTCTATTGTTTTAGAAGACTAGGTACATAAAACATAAAACATGGGGCTAAAAAAATACTTCTTTATTTAAACTCCATAATTAGATCCTAACTTCCTTTGATTCCTTAAATCTACATAGGGTATCCTGGGGAACACATGAACAAAGGTATGAGATGAAAAGCCTAGTAAGGGAACGAACATAAAGATACATCTTAAGCACATGAGTTATGAGGCATGACATATTGATATAAGAAACATGGAACATATGAAATAATTTCATATAATCATGGGATCATATAAAAATGGAATCATATAAATGTGACAGAATCATAACACATTTCTTTAGTATGGGTCAAGCCTCACCACCAATCTTGTTCCCCATTTCTGTACGGGTTAAGGCTAACTGTCAATCCTGTTTCACATCGTATCTCATGAGACTTAACCTTACCCAATGCATCGAGCGCTATCTGGGTGCACCCATATCAACATTTCCATGAATATTCTTTTCACATAAATATTCTTTCCACATAAATATTCATTCCACATAAATAATTATACATAATTAAGCATACAAAAACATAAGGGTACCCATGGAAATAATTGGGTACCGCAATCATGACATAAAGCATAACTAATGGGTGTATCATGAAAGTGTCCATGAAAGAAAGGGATTAGAACATACATGGATGTTAATAAGGTAAAATATGCATACAACGTGGTAAGTGTTGTCAAACATAAGTGATAACATATAAGAAATGTATTTGAGAAACATTAGCATTAAATCATTTTTGTGTGGTTTTAAAGAAAATACTATAGAGCTTTTAAAATAGTAAAGGGAACATTATTTTATATAAAACCATAATTGAACCAAAAAGGTTTTCATAATAAAAATACTCATTTTATAAATACAATGGTTTCTTAAAACAGAGGATAGAGTGCACTTGAAATTGGGTAAAAATTCGGGAAGTTCCTTTAAAATGAATGTGCTTATTGGGAAGTATCGATGAGAGATTCACTTAAAAGCATGTATATCCTAGAAATAGAATGAGATATGGATCATGGAGCATGATTTTGGAGAATATAAACATAATGTAGAATTTTTACAAAAAATTAATATACAACTTCATTTGGGTAAAAAGAAAGATAGAGAAACCCAAAGGAGTAAAGAGGGTTCGGGTAGAATTCATTACGGATTATTGGTATGGTATCAGGTGTACCTAAAAGGGGTTTGATGAGAGAGAATGGGGTTTTCCATAACTTTTACATCATGATTGAATTATGGGGGAGGTGAAAAACAATACCCCATAATTTAGGATCACATATAAAATTGCATAACATAGAGGAAAATTTTGAAATAAAAGTGAAATGGGGAGGATCCCTTACCTTAAATCTGTTGGTGTTCTCCACTTGTTATTAAAGACATGGATAAAAAAATTAGGATTATTAATTAATAATCCCAGAACCTATTATATATGTAATTTATTTATTACAACCCTTTTTAGTTGGTTCAAATCCTTTTTGATTAGTTAAAATGTTCAATTTCATTGTTCGGGCTTGTTTGTTTAATTGGTGTTTAAAAGATCGTTTCACTTATATTCAAGTAAACAAGAAAGATTAAATTGGTTTTCCAAAATTGAAGTTATATTCTATTAGTGAACATCGAGGAGATTACATGGTTTTAATTTTAATTAGGTTACTTATAGTGATGATGAATTATTATTTAAAACCATAGTGACAACTGTTTTTGTTAATCGATGGGTTTGATTACAAAGAACATGTTTTGTTTTTATTACTTAATACCATTTGTAAAAAAAGAATACAGAACTAAAAATATGATATATTACATATATAATAATCTGCTTCAACCATAACTCAAATTCTTTATTTACCAGAATTAAATATTGTAATAAAATTGATAAACCATTGTTCTTTAATGTGCGAAATTAGCACATCTCAAATGGTGCTTTCATTTCTTCAAATAAAAGGGTGGGGAAAAGAGAGAAGATAATGAAATATCCCAATATCATGAAAACATTCCAATAAATTTATGTTACTAGATTTATCATACTATTATGGTGAAGGGAGGTGAGGAAATAATCAAAAAGAAAGAGAACTTAAAAGAAATTAAGGAATCATAAAGAGGAATTTACCTCTTGAGACTTCCTCCTTTGAGAAACTCTTAAGGAGAGAGGTTTTTGTATTTTGAAGAGGCTAGGAGATTTTGTACATGTGGTGGATCTTTGGGAGAGATTTGGTTAGAATAATGGCAAGGAACAATGCTTGAGAGAAGTAAAGAGAAGAGGGAGTGAAGGGGGTTTTATAGTGGAGGAGAGGAGGGATTTCATAATATTATAATAATTAATTTATTATTTCTTCAAAAGAAAAGAAATAGTAAGTATTCCATGACCCAGAATAGTAATTTTATCATGTGATCCTGAACCAAGTGGTCTTACATCAGCAGAACATCATCAATGACTCAATAAATCCCTTATTTAGTATTTATTGTAAATTATCGTATTTTACTATTCATCAAAAAATTCAAGTATTTCAGAAAAAATCCCAAAAATTCACCCTAACCATTTTTTGACGTGTAGAATCCAAAAATAAAATCCATTTTTCAAAAATAATTTTCTAAATATGATTATTTTAATATTTATTTAAAATAATAATTTACTATCAAAACCAGTTTTAAAACATTCATTAACTTATTTTAAAATAAAGGTATATCTTACTCCCAACTTGAATATTAATTTTATACTATCATATGTGAGGTTACTATTCATTAAGGTATTCCATTACTATTCATTAAGGTAGGTTACTATTCACCAAAAATTAATTTTTCCTTATCGGAGTCCAAATAACTTACTGATTACAACCGTGTAAGCCGGATTTTCAAAATTCCAAACACAAAAGTGAAAAACTTATGTTTAAAGGTCACTTACAACTTAGTAGTTCATTATGTTGTGTTTTCATTTGATTTTATGGCATACTTATGAGAAGGTAATTTCCATTGAAAAACATTGGGTCGTTACATTGTTCCCCGCTTTTGAAATTTCACCCTCGAAATTCCGTTTTACATTCTAAGCCAAAAATAGGTGTGGGTACTTTTCCTTTATTGCTTACTCCAGTTCTCATGTTGCCTATTCATACATATGGTTTCTCTATAGTACCTTGACCATATGTGTAGTCTTGTTGTGTTGAACGTTGTCTCTACGATCCAAGATCTTCACTGGATTCTCCTCATAAGAGTGATCATCCTCCAACTCTACCACCTCTGAAGAGAGCACATGTGAAAGGTCTGGTATGTACATCCTTAAGAGGGATACATGAAAGACATCACGTACTTTTGACCTGATAGGTGGAAGTGTCAGTCGATACACTACTACAAAAACGGGCAAGGGAAGCGCCCCCTTATATCACCGCTAAGAAAAACCGCTGATAAATGGATTCTTTATCAGCCCTTTTCTAGCGCTGATAGAGGTCCTCTTTATGAGCGCTAAAATTTTAGCGCTGATACAGGGATTCGTTATCAGTACTTTTCTAGTGTTGATATAGGGCCTCTTTATCAGTTCTAGAAAATCACTGATAAATAATCCCTATATCAGCGCTGATACATTAAGGATTTATCAGCGCTTTTTTAGCGCTGATAAAGGTAGTCATTATCAGTGCTTTGTTAGTGCTGATAAAACCTTAGTCCATTTTTTTATAAAGTCGGTCGCACATTGCCCTCATTTTATCATGACCTAAAGCTCTCGCGGTAATATAACCTTGCGAATCCCCTCTGCCACCCACTGAGTTCGCGTTTCCGGACCTCTGCCACCCTCGCTTCTCGTTGCTGGACCTCCACCGCCCGCTGAGTTTGTGTTTTCGGACCTCCGCCGCCCTCGAGATTCGGTTTTCCGGACCTCCATCACCCGCTGAGTTCGCGTTGCCGGACCTCTGCCGCCATCGCTTCTCATTTCCGGACCTCCACCGCCTGCTAATTTCATGTTTTCGTACCTCCTCCACCCTCAAGCTTCGGTTTTCTGGACCTCCGCTGCCCGCAACGTCCTCGAGCTTCGGTTTTTCGGACCTACCTTTAAGGCATGTTTTCCAAATAATTTTTTAATATTATTCTCCTCTCCCATCACACATAACCATATGTTGATTTGGAATGATATATTTAATGGATATTTGATATTGTGATGGTTGTAGGCTACATGATTCATCCTTTTCTAGAATCCTACGGATGTTTTAGGTTATTTCCATTTAAAATCCCTTATGTTTCCTTCCATGGTTGTCTTCTTTGGGTGGGTGTTCAAGACCATTAAGGTGGTTATTATTCCTTATTGTCCTCTGATTCACAACTTCTTGGTTAGAGATTAGTCTTAATGTGTTCGGTGGTCTATCTTTTAAGAGATTAGTTTGCCATCTTTGTGCAAAAACCATTTTATATGATCTATTTATGGTTGGACATAGATAGGATTTGGTGTGTACACAAATTACTTGGATTATGAAGTTCTCTTGATGGACCAGGCACTAGGAGGTTTTGGTGTCTACTTCAATGAGATCATTGATGGGTGACACTCTATAATGGGAATTCAAGGTTTGCATCGAGTACTTGATCGTGGAATAAATCCTTTTTAGTTTTTTACTTTCTTGTTGTTGGTTGAATCAACAATCGATATTGATTGTGTTATTTCCTTTTGATTCATTGGTATGTTTTGGGTGTACCTTTCCATAGGTTTTGAATTATTCTCTTAGTGGTTCTTCATGGTTAGTGGTTGTAGTCTCTTATTTGGGTGAAGGGATGTGTTCTTAGTATATTTCCATATTATGTCCCACCATTTTAGTGAAAATTTAAATGGTTGGGTGACCTATGCTAGGTCTCTGGACATTATTGGGATTTTCTATCTTCTTAGTGATGTAGACGTGTCATTTAGAGATGTATGATGTTCTTGGAGGATTACATTAAGGGTTCTTGGGAATATTGGTTATCTGTTCATTTTAATTTTTTTGTAGTGGTCCTATATTTGTTCAATCTTCCTATATTTTGTGAATTGTCCACACAATAATTATTGTGTGGAATTTATTTTTGTCTCATCATTTTCTATCCTTTGTACTATAATATTTATTCGGATAAAAAGTGGAATGATGGGGAGAATTGTAACATCTTTGTATCTCTTTCATCAAAGCAATGCTCTTTGAATTTTTTTTTGGGTTTCTTGAGGGGTCATAGGATGTCCCATACTATCATAGAAGGTGTGGACTTGAACATGTAGGTTGAAAAGCTTCATGTGGTCCACCGAATGGCCAGTGAGGGTAATTGGCTAGGCAATGGGATTCACAATGGATAAAAAAAATCTATAGCCATCAGCTAGCTAGTGGGTCTGTAGTGACTAGCTAGTGGGATAACCTATGGTTATAACATTTATACTATAACCACTGTCTAGATGTTGATGGCCACTATCTAGCCAATGGTTTCATTGTATATGAGAAAGCATTGAGGTAGTAGGGTAATTGCACCCTGATACACCCATTTATTTATTTTATCTTCTCCCTCAAGTTTAACTCAACCCACTCAATCCTTAGGAGCCCCTTTGGAAAGTTTGTCTCTTCTATCCTCATCACTTGGTGGATTGAAGTTTCATTCGAAATGGTGATCCTCTTTTGGTATTTATTTCTTTTATTGAACTTCAATCTCTCTCCATCACTTGATTCTTTGTTCCTGGGGGCTATGGAAGCCTTGGTATTTACTAGACCTATAATTTTTATGGGGAATTATGGTTATAGTATCTCTTTTACCTTTTATTGAGATCCCTTTTATTTTATTCAATGTTCTTCATTTGATTAGACTCATTCAGATTCATTTTGTTTTGATCCCAAATATTTCAAGTGTGTGTTTCTATACTATATCTTTTTTTTGGGATTCACGTGTTTCATGAATTCATATTTTATCCATTTGAAGTTGGTTAGACATGTTTTGATCATTTTGAAGCACAAAATAACCCTATTAATGGAAATAATATATGGAATGGATGGTATCTTGTTGTGAATTAACCTTTTTCATTGAAATAAATTAGGTTTCCTTCTATCGTTAGTGGATTTGATATTATAAATGAAAATCATGGTTTAAAATAAAGATAAGTTGATTCTTTAAATAAAATTCCAAATGGTTTGGCATGTGTTTGTTTATTGAATTTTTTTGGGAATGATTTCCAAAATAAATTAAAATGTATTGTTTTTAAATGGTTTATGGTATTGGTATTTTAAAAAATTGAGGAGGATTGATTGTCCTTTTAAACAAAATACCTTCAATCCCAGCCACCATCCATTGTTTTTTGGAGGTGACTTTAATGTCATTTGAAACCCAAAGGAAAGGAAAGGTAGAAGCCCATTCTAGAGGAAGGCCATCATGGAGTTTGTTCAGTTCATGGCTGGGAAGGGCCTCATTGATCTCAGCTTCTCAGGTGAAAGTTTCATTTGGTGCAACAACTTCAGGGGCCATCACCGCTTGTGGGTTCTATTGGATAGGTTTCTAGACAACATGAAATCCACTAACCTATTCTCAAATACCATTTTTTTCCATCTTTCGTGAGGTATTTTGATTCACTCCCCCCTCTTGGTTTCCATTTCTTCGTGTCATGATCATCAGGAACAGTTTCACTTCCACCAGAAGTGGGTTAACATCCTAGGTACCAGGAAATGGTTTGTGAAATATGTAATGAACCCTTGTAGAAGTATCAGTCCACCTTCAACCTCAGTGACCTGACCTTGAACCCCGATAGGTGCGTGTTCGCCCCTTCCTCCTCAGGAACCTTCACCACCTGGGACTACTGTCACATATGGGCTCCTTCAGAGTATTTTGATAGATGGAATGATACCTTTGGTTTATTGGATTATTAACACGAGTTTGAGATTTATGTGTGACTATATACTTATTATATTTTCTTATTATTTCTTACACACCACCACTTGAGTCGAGTAACCTGATTGAAATCCATATTGGTACTTTGGTTCTGATGTGGATATGGTTTTTTTGTGTCTGTGACATATGTATGTGTGGATATATGGGTATTTAGGCATGATGATATTGAATGTAGGGCAGAGACCTAGGAGTGGTAGATGTATCATTCTTGATTATTCTTGTGTTTGGTCTGGGGTGATTTGAGGAAACTATAATGAATCTAAAGTAATTATATTTAATGAAGATGAATAAATACTAATGGTTAGGCTCTATAAATCTCTATTTTTATAAGTAAGTGGTTCTATTCTACTATATTTGGAAGTCTTGTTTTGTTTACTTGAACCATAAATAATAATATTTGAGATTCAAATAGGATGAAGATGAATAAAGATTGTATGGATGATAATCATTTGACAATAGAGTACGATAACGGACTGAAAGAGTTCATCAATTTTGAAAAAGATCACGCAAAGGATCCTTCTCAAATCCTTTTTCCATGTTTACGTTTTTGTTATTCTAGACTACTTACTCCAGAGGAGTTGGAAGAACATTTGATATGTCACAGAATAGATCGGAGTTATAAATGTTGGAATAAACACAGAGAAAAAGTGAATGTAACTACTAGCTAGGATAAAACTGCATTTTATGGATCATCAGATATGAATACAAATATGGATAATGAAGAAGATCGTATGGAGTATGTGATTACAGATTTCAATGATGATGAAGATTGTATTGAGGAAATGACAAAGACAATTGATGATGAACTCTATGATTGCCCAAAATTGTCTGAGAAGTTATAGAGTTGTGCAAAGACACCATTGTATGCTGATTGCACTAAGTATACAACATTGTCAGCTGTACTGAAGTTGTATAAATTGAAAGCAGGCAATGGATGGAGTGATGTCAGTTTTACGGAACTACTTTCTCTCTTGAATGACATGATCCTGGAAGATAATTAGCTCCCAAGCCGGACATATTAAGCTAGATGAATGCTATAATCAATGGATATGATTTCTGAAAGAATACATGCCTTCTTGAAAGACTGTATATTGTTTTGCAAGGAGAACAAATCACTTAAAGAATTCTCAAAGTGTGGTGCTTCTCAATACAAGAAAGATAAATCCAATCCTACGAAATTTGTATGGTACTTTCCAATCATTCCAAGGTTTACTCGTCTATATGGATGTGAAGAAACTGCAAGACAATTGTCGTGGCATGCAGATAAAAGAAATAAATATGGAAAATTATGCCATCCGGCCGACTCTCCACAATGAATGAAAATTGATTATGAGTATCCTGAATTTGGAAAAGAGCCAAGAAACCTTCGTCTTGAGTTATATACAGATGGAGTGAATCCTTTTGGTTTTCAAACCAGCACTCATAGTACATGGCCTGTTATGTTGGTAAATTATAACTTGCCACCCTGGTTATGCATGAAGCGGAAATTCATCATGTTATTTATGCTTATATCAGGACCAAAACAACCAGGTAACGATATTGATGTTTATATGGATGCTTTGATCGAGGATTTGAAGTTGTTGTGGGATTCAGGTGTAATGTTGTATGATTCTTATAAAAGTGAATACTTCACGTTGAGAGTGATGTTGTATGGGACAATAAATGATTTCCCTGGTTATGGAAATTTGTCAGGCTATAGCATTAAAGGAACTCAAGTGTGTCCCGTGTGAAAAGAAGATATAGAATCAATTAGGTTGAAACATTCATCGAAATCTGTGTTTCTAGGACATCGTAGATTTCTACCTCTTTGGCATAAGTACCGATCTTGGATGACATCATTCAATGGAAGTTCAAAACAACACGCAACACCGTCTACACTAATAGATGATCAGCTGTTTGAGAAAGTAAAAGATCTAAACACTATTTTTGGTAAACCATTTTTGAAAAACCTTACGAAAATTGGTTGGAAAAAGAGATCATTTTTTTTGAATTACCATATTGGAATTGTTTATACATCAGACATTTTCTTTATTTGATGCATGTGGAAAACAATGTATGTGAAAGTGTTATCGGAATGTTTCTAAATGCCCCTGGGAAAATAAAAGATGGAATTAAGGCAAGGTTGGAAATGGTTGACCTGGGAATACAAGAAGAGTTGGCTCTCGTGAAGGGTGAAAATCGAATGTTTCTTCCTCCATCTGCTTATACTTATTCTAGGGAGGAGAGATATCAGTTTTGCAACTTATTCAATGATATAAAGGTTCTAGAGGGGTACTCATCAAATATCAAGAACATTGTGTCAATGAATAATTTGAAGTTAAAAGGTTTGAAATCACATGATTTCCATGTTTTGATGCAAGATCTAATTCCTATAGCTTTACGTTGCATTTTTTCCAAGAATGTTCATCATACGTTAACCAAACTTTTTTTCTTTTTCAAAGCTATATGTAGCAAAGTTTTAGACCCGGCGAAATTGCCAGCTATGGAAAAAGAAATTTTCATCATATTATGTGAATTAGAAATGTTCTTCCCGCCAACATTCTTTGATATGATGGTTCATTTTATGATTCACTTCGTGAGAGAGATTCGACTTTGTAGTCCTATGCACTATAGATGGATGTATCATGTTGAACAGTATATGATGATTTTGAAAGGGTATGTCAAAAATCGAAGTCGTCCAGAGGGTTGTATAGTAGAGCGATATATTATTGGGGAAGCCATTGAATTTTGTACTGAATACCTATCTGATGTGGAAAGCATTGGTCTCCCAAAATCTCGTCACACTGGACGCATTGAGGGTGAGGGAATTTCTAGAAGAGAACTTGTGACAATTAGTATTATAGATCAGGAGCAGGCCCATCTTTATGTTTTGCATAATATTTGGGAGGTTTCTCCATATATTGAAACTCATAAAGAAATTATTAGGCAGTTGAATCCATCAAGGGATGAAAAATGGTTATTAGATACACATAATCACCAGATTATACAATGGTTTCAGGACCATATTTTTAAGCAGTTGGATGAAAATCTAAATTCAATTTTAGAATGACTTCAATGGCTAGCCACTGGACCAATTGTGTATGTATTATCTTATAGTGGTTATGTAATTAATGTTTATACATTCTATATAGATGAACATGATGAAGATAGTACCATGAAAAATAGTGGAATTACACTAGTGGCTGAAGCGATGCATGTTTTTGGTAGTAAGGAAAGAAATCCAATTTATGCAAATATGTCACAATTTGGTATGAAACTAATATGGGAGTTGGATTATACCACAGTCCAATTGTCGATTTTTCAATGCAAATGGGTTGATAACAACAGTGGTGTTAAAATATATGAACAGGGATTTATGAAAGTTGATTTTAGTAAAGAAGGGTACAAAGATGAACAATTTATAATGGCATCACAAGCGATACAAGTTTTTTATGTTCCAGATCCTGCAAACCGAAAGTGGTCGATTGTTCTGTTATCGTCCAAAACTACTGAAGGTTCCGATGAGAATTTAGTTGAGGACGATCCTTTTAGTGGTACGTCGCAATCATTTCGGAGCGGTCCCAATATAGATGATGTTTTGTATGTTAGAGGAGACCACAATGAAGGGATTTGGATAATCTATAGAGGTTTCAAATCCCTTCAACCTTTGAAAAAAAGAAATAGAGTTCAATAAATAGGTTATATTTTGTTTTTAATATAGATCTTATTATCTCATGTTATTATCTTATCATTACTGAATTTATGTAATCTAAATTAACTATTCAACCACTTTTGCAAATAATGACTTCTGCACATTCTGGTGATTCTTAACCTTGAGGCTGAACAAGTCTCTCAAGTTGTTCCTGGTGCGGCTGCTTCTGCTCCTGCTGCTCCTGAAGCTCCTGCTACTCCTGCAGCTCCTGCTGCTCCTGCTGCTGCTCCTGCTGCTGCTCCTGTTGTAGTTCCTATTGCTCCTGCTGCTCCTCCAGCTGCTGCTCCTACTGCTCCTACTATGGCTGTCGTTGTTCCTGCTGTTGCGGCTCCTGTTGCTCCTAGTGTTGAGGTCCAACATCCATCAGCACATGTTGTTAATACCATTTCAGATGAACATATATATGATGTTTATATCGATGAAATGGTTGGGAATGAAAGACCGACGTCACAGAAAACACAGGTGCATCGTAGTTTGACGGTGTTAGCCAAAATTCTTAAGGCGAAAAGAAAAGGCATCAAATTTGAAGTCGGATGGAATACACGAGGCCAACATATGAATCCCAACAATGCTATGTTTAGAAGCTACATTGGAGTTGTAACTCGGCAATGTGTGTCGATTGACATAGATTCATGGAACCATGTTGTGTCCAGGCTGAATGTTGTGATCTGGGAAGAAATTATGGTAACATTATGAATTTATTTATTTAATTTACTAGTAAATAAAATAATGAAACAATGTCTTACTCTTCTAAATCTCTTGCAGAGTACATTTATAGTAGACGATTCACACAAGGATTATGTACTAAGGCTTTCAGGGATGATTCATTGAGGTTTTTGCACTATTTTAACAAGATGTCACCTGAAAGATTCCAAAGGTAAAATAAACCCTCACGCACCCATTGTCTGCACTCACATGATATCCTAAGAAGCATGGGATGCATTTATTGGCCATCGTGGGGATGAGAAGTTTTAGGTACATTGTGGGTGATAATAAGTTGTTTGAGGATACCTGTATTCATCACTTTGATTGTCAATATTTCATTTATTAAACAGAAACTCTGTACTGAAAATAAGGAACATGCATCAAAACCAACATACCCTTATCGTAAAGCAAGGATGGGGTACACTTCATTAGAAAAGAAAATGGTACGTATTTTAAATTTACAGTAATATTGTTAGGTGCCAATAAACAACATCATAATTATCTTTCTATGTTTATATATAGATTGATGAGTCTAAAACCAAATTCACTTCCATCCCACATCATATTCTATGGAAGGAGGCATGTGTGAACAAAGAAGGGAAGTTAGTATATGAGAACACATAGAAATTGTGGGAAATATGTGTAAGTATGACATGATGATAAAAGGATTTGTTTTAAATTTCTATTACATAAAAATAATTAGTTATTTTCCTATATCTGACAGTCATAAGAATCAGTTACTCCTGTAGCGGATACAGACCTATTATCGATGTCTTTGAAACAGCCAGAAAAATACGGTCGTGTTAGAGGTGCAGGGTTTGGGGTGACACCCCGAGTATATTTTGAGAAGAAGAAAAAACTGATGATACAGATGAAAAATTGGAACAAATGAGAGAAAAAATAGCAACCCTTGAAGAATGATTGAAATGGTATGGAGAGTTGCTAGAAACTTTTATGAGTGGGAAGCAAAGGGAAGACACAACTCAGGAAAAACCATCACGTGAACATCCCACCCTACCCCCACCAGCTTTGAGGCGAGCCATTCACCTCAAAGAACTGTATTAGCCGTGGTAATCAATATTCTAATAATTGTTCCTATGAAATGTGAATCAAAAAAACACTGATAATTTTTCTATACTGATCTTCTATAGGGTGATAATGATTGTGATTTATATCTTTCAACACCCACCTATCACCTTGTAGTGATGGCTGCAGTGTTCAATATCCCAAATGCCACACTGCATAATAGACCACTTCTGAAAGATCATCTAAAAGTGACAATTACCGTAGCTCATGAGCCAAATGAAGAGATACCTATTCCACTTGATGACGATGATATTCATACGGTCGAAAAGTCTATTGGTACATTCATTGCATTTCCATCACAACTTGTAAGAGTACATGCAGACAAAGAGGTATTTATTTCCTTATTTTTCAAGATAAACCCTTAACAATTAATGAAAAAAGGGTCTGAACCAACGATTGTTGTTATAGATGGAGAAAGGGAAGGGGGTGACAAACGTGGGCTCAAAACCATCTAAAGGATCGACCAACCGATCCCAAGGATCTACTAAAAGCACAATAACACCACTTTTTCTCTATCCACATTTACTGGCATTGAAGACTCGTGTGGGTATGAAGCTAAAAGATGTTAATAGTCATATAGTGGTTTTCAAATAGAATATATACGGAGAGGAAAGTCAAGATTTCGTTGCTGTTGAAAATGTAAATGAGATCCTTGAAAACGGTTGGCTAGGCGTCATAGTTGTAAATGTATATATGAGGTATGTTTCCATAAATTGATTTTCTAAAAGTTGATCTAATGTGAAAATTATGACTAAATTCATTTTATATTGTTGACAGACGCATTTATGAAAAATAGTTGAAGGAGTTTTCCCATGATCCATGATTTGGACTCGTTAGTCCTCATATCATATCAACACACCTAAAAAATAGAGCCATCAAAAAGGGATGCAATAGTGAACGGCTTGCTGAAAACATTTGAAAGCAAGATTACAGATGACAGACTTTTCCTAATACCAATCATGCAGGGGTAATACTCTATGATTAAAGCATGTCAATTATATTTTAACTTCTTTTATTACTTATTCCTTTTTGAGTTTTTAGGAAACATTGGTTGCTAATTACAGTGAACTTGGATACTCCAAAGATTTATTTTCTGGATTCAAAGCAAGGATATCCATCAAACCGACCACACATGATGGAGTTTGTGAATCTGTAAGACACTACATCTTACGTTTTAGGTCTAAACATCAAGTAATATAATTTATATTATCTTTTACTGTGGATTCTGTTGTGATAGGGTGGTGTATCATTATCATCTAAAAAAGGAATGAGGACTGGGGATAAGTATAAGGAGGCAAGCAAGTACTACGTCTGGACAAATATCAGGGTATATATAATAAAATTTCACTATCCAAACACATCTCTACAAAAGTTACTTATTCTTCTAATGATCAATTTTTTTGTATTGTCCGAAACAAACAAACGATAATGGTTGTAGTCATTATGTTTGTAAATTTATAAAAGAGATTGTTTTTCATCAACAAACTAGCATACCTAAAGAGTTATTTTTAAAAACAACTACTAGTTCGTTTAAGTTATTTATTAATTATTTATTTTTATATTTTGCAGCACTACTCTGACTGCCGAAAAGCCTCATACTCATAAGAAAATATAGATTTGTTCATAAATGAGTGGTTCACATACCTGATGGAAGATTTTAAACAAATACAATGAAGATCTAACTTGGGGACATGTACAATTGGTGGTCATTTTTGAGAGGGGTTAAGGGGATCAAAAGATGAAACATTGTTGTATGTAAATGTTCTTAGGAAAATTTTAATTGTTATTAAATAAAACATCCTTTATCCAATGAGTAATTTTCCCATTTTAACAGATGATATGCACCAGTAACATGCAATAATGCTGAACCACTCAAAGGGTCTCTATTTTGTTTAAAATGGACACGATTTTAATTGAAAACAACAACTGACGTACGGAAATATGACCAAAAGAATTCAGATTGCCTTGATCCTTTAGGAGAACAATCCAATGGTCCTTGGTGATGTGTATGATTCAACCCTGCCTCAATCCTATGCACAGTGTGGCCGGTACCACTCAAAGGGTCTCTATTTTGTTTAAAATAGACATGATTTTAAGTGAAAACAACAACTGACCTACTGAAATTCAACCAAACACATTTGGATTGTTTTGATCCTTTAGTAGAATGATCCAATGGTTCTTTGTGACATGTACGAGTCATACCCGCCTCAATCCAAAGCACGGTGTGGCCGGTACCACTCAAAGGGTCTCTCTTTTGTTTAAAATGGACACGATTTTAATTGAAAATAAGAATTGACGTACGAAAATCCGACCAAACACATTCTGATTGCCTTGATATTTTATGAGAACAATCCAAGGGTCCTTGGTGACATTTACATGTCATCCGTGCCTCAATCTGAGGCACGGTGTGGTTGGTACCACTCAAAGGGTCTCTCTTTTGTTTAAAATGGACATGATTTTAAGTTAAAACAACAACTGACCTACGAAAATCAGACCAAACACATTATTATTTCCTTGATCATTTATGAGAATGATCCACAGGTCCTTTTTGATTTGTATAAGCCATCCCTGCCTCAATGCAAGGCACGGTGTGGCGGGTACAACTCAAAGGGTCTCTCTTTTGTTTAAAATGGACACGATTTTAATTGAAAACAACAACTGACCTTCGGAAATCTAACCAAACGCATTCTGATTGTGTTGATACTTTATTAGAACGATCCAAGGGTAATTTTTGACATTTACAAGTCATCCCTGCCTCAATCTGAGGCACGGTGTGGCCGGTACCACTCAAAGGGTCTCTCTTTTATTTAAAATGGACACGATTTTAAGTGAAACAACGGACCAAGGGAGATCTGACCAAACGAATTCTTATTGCCTTGATATTTTATGGGAATGATACACAAGTCCTTTGTGACGTTTATGAGTCATCCCCGCCACAATCCGAGTCACGGTGTGGCCGATACCACTCAAAGGGTCTCTCTTTTGTTTAAAATGGACACAATTTTAATTGAAAACAACAACTGACCTACATAAATCCAAACAAACGCATCTGTATTGACTTGATATTTTATTAGAACGATACAAGGGTCCTTAGTGACGTGTAAGAGTCATCCCCTCCTCAATCAAAGGCATGGTGTGGCCGGTACCACTCAAAGGGTCTCTGTTTTGTTTAAAATGGACATGATTTTAAGTGAAAACAACAAATGACGTACGCAAATCTGACAAAATGAATTCATATTGACTTGATCCTTTAGTAGAACGATCCACGGGTCCTTTTTGATGTGTATGAGTCAAACCTGTCTCAATCTGAGGCATGGTGTGGCCTCCAGCACTCAAAAGGTCTCTCTTTTGTTTAAAATGAACACAATTTTAATTGAAAACAACAACTGACCTATGAAAATCTGAACAAAAGCATTTGGATTGCCTTGATATTTTATAAAAACAATCCACGGGTCCTTGGTGATGTGTACGAGTCATCCCCGGCTCAATCCGAGGCACGGTGGGGCTACTACCACTCAAAGGGTCTCTCTTTTGTTTAAAATGGACACAATTTTAATTGTAAACAACAACTAACCTATGAAAATCTGACCAAACGCATTCGGATTGCCTTGGTCTTTTATGATAATTACCCACAAGATCTTGGTGATGTGTACAAGTCATCCCTGACTCAATTAGAGGCACATTGTGGCCGGTACCACTCAAAGGGTCTCTCTTTTGTTTAAAATGGACACGATTTTAATTGAAAACAACAACTGACCTACGGAAATCAAACCAAATGCATTCGAGATGCCATGATAATTTAGTAGAATGATCCACGGGTCATGTGTGATGTGTATGATTCATCCCCGCCTCAATCCGAGGCATGGTGTGGTTGGTAGCACTCAAAGGGTCTCTCTTTTGTTTAAAATGGACACGATTTTAATTGAAAACAACAACTAACCTATGAAAATCTGACCAAACGCATTCCGATTATGTTGATCCTTTAGGAGAAAGATTAAAGGGTAGTTTTTGACATGTAAGAGTCATCCAAACCACAATATGTGGCACGGTGTGGCCGGTAGCACTCAAAGGGTCTCTCTTTTGTTTAAAATGGACACGATTTTAAGTGAAAACAACAACTGACCTACCTAAATCCAAAAAAAAGCATTAGGATTGCCTTGATATTTTATGAGAACGATCCAAAAGTCCTTGGTGACTTTTATTTGTCATCTCTGCCTCAATCCGAGGCACGGTGTGGCTGGTACCACTCAAAGGGTCTCTCTTTTGTTTAAAATGCACACAATTTTAATTGAAAACAACAACTGACCTACGGAAATCCGACCAAACGCATTTGGATTGCTTTGATCTATTCTGAGAACGATCCAAGGGTCCCTAGTGACATGTACAAGTCATCCTCGCCTCAATTCGAGGCACTTTTTGGCTGGTACCACTCAAAGGGTCTCTATTTTGTTTAAAATGGACACGATTTTAAGTGAAAACAACAAATCACATATGAAAATCTGACCAAACGCATTAGGATTGTATTGATCCTTTATTATAATGATCCAAGGGTCCTTTTTGACATGTACGAGTCAATCCTACCTCAATATGAGGCACGATGTGTCCGCTAGCACACAAAGGGTCTCTCTTTTTTTTTAAATGAACACAATTTTAATTGAAAACAACAACTGACCTATGAAAATCTGACCGAACGCATTTTTATTGACTTGCTATTTTATAATACCAATACAGGTGTCCTTGGTGATGTGTACGAGTCAACTCCGCCTCAATATGAGGCACATTGTGGTCTTTTCTACTCAAAGGGTCTCAATTTTGTTTAAAATGGACACGATTTTAAGTGAAAACAACAACTGACCTACGGAAATTCGACCAAACACATTCAGATTGTGTTTATCCTTTAGGAGAACATTCCACAGGTCATTTTTTATGTGTTTGAGTCATCCCCACCTCAATCAGAGGCATTTTGTGGCCGCTAGCACTCAAAGGGTCTCTTTTTTTTTTAAATGGACACAATTTTAATTGAAAACAACAACTGACCTATGAAAATCTGACCAAACGCATTCATATTGCCTTGAGAATTTATGAGAAGGATCCAAGGGTCCCTAGTGACATGTAAGAGTAATCCCCGCCTCAATATGAGGCACTTTGTGGCTGCTATCACTCAAAGGGTCTTTCTTTTGTTTAAAATGTACACAATTTTAATTGAAAACAACAACTGACCTATGAAAATCCAACCAAACGCATTCAGATTGCCTTGATCTTTTTTTAGGACAATCCAAGGGTCATTGGTGATGTGTAAGATTCATCCT